>OX422222.1:216461865-217736865 GCA_949130495.1 Sambucus nigra | reverse complement strand
CTAACTTGTCAAGGTCAATGACCGTGATAATTTGACAGATTTGGTGTAGTGATCATTGCCACCGAATGCGGGGAGATTTTTATGATTTGGGTGATGAGCTAGATTCAGGAAGGAATAGTCTGATGACCAACCTATGCGGAACGATATCATTCGAGGAGATGCTAGGAAAGATCAAATAGGGAGCTGAGCAACTCGATATCGATGAAGAAATAGGGTTTCTATTTTTCCCCTCTTCCATGGACCACATGACCAGGTTGGGGAGACATTACCAGAATCCAAACTTTTAAAAATTAGCAAGCGATAAAGGGAAAGCTGTTGATAATCTCCCTATGCCAGAAATGAATTTTGAAGAAAGTAAGGTCCGTGATTAACTGAAGAAGACTCGAGCTAACATCCCTCCATGCTGACTTTTCATGTCTTCCCAACTACACTGAAATGCCATAATAAAGCTACTAACATGACCCATAATTCCTCCCTCAACCACACCAGAAGAAGCATTGAACCTAGTTATATCCTTGACCTCTACTAGAATGCTTTCATTTTTTGAAGAGGATATCCCTAAGATTAGTCCCAACCATAATCATGGGCTTAATATCTCTGTTAAAGTTATGGTGAAAGTTGTCCCCCTCTCTCTCGTCGACAACGGATTAACTTTGAATGTGTGCCCACTAAGAACCCTCAACTGTCTGGGATTAATGTGAGTGACCTTGCTCCAACCTCTACTGCCATACGTGCCTATGATAACACCCGTCGAGAAATAATAGGATCTATTAAGCTCATAATAGGGGCTGGCCCTATAAATCCTATTGTTGAATTCCAAGTCATCGACATACTATCCTATTTTAATTTGCTTCTTTGATGACCATGGCTCCACGACATAAAAGGGGTGTCTTCTTCCCTTCATCAAAAATTGAAGTTCTTTTCTAATGGGAAAGTTATAACCATCTTGGGAGACAGTGACAACACCAAAAATTCTAGGACCAGTAATCTAGTAATCGAGATACAACACGGGGGAAATGATATGCTGCTATCCGTCTTCCAGGTCGAACCACTCCTACTCCTAGTAGGGAACCATTTTAAGGAAAAGGTTTGTTCAGAATATGATCCTCATGGAAATGTTAATGTAATCCAAATATTAAAGAACATGCACTTCATACTCGAAATGGGGATAGGGAAAAGACAACAAGGGATAACTGAACCTATTGTGTTGAAGGAAACCATTCCTCCCTGTGGCTTGGGCTATCAACAATCAGAAGAAGAACTCAGATTGATCCGTCAACCTCGACTGAAAATGAAATTAGAATGATCCAGAACTATATCGGGAGATACCCTAAATGCAAGATTCATCAGAGAGGGAAAATATTTCCCCTTCTAAGGCTTCCTTAAACCTTGGTATAACCCTGTAGACAAGAAGATGAAACCTAGAATGGAGATATTTTTTTAAGATAACTACCCGGGGCTGAGAGTTCCCAACACTGTGTTCAACCACTCACTAAGGAGACCATAGCTGATATCAAGGATTCAGAGGATAGCGAATCCAAGGACCTTTTCTACTTATAGATACAGGGGATGGGACTTTGAATAATCCACTTAAGAACAACATCATCCAATCCATCCTACCATATCAAAGATGCAGATACATCTCTTCTCAACTGGCATGTTGCACCTGTGCCACCTACTGATATTCAGCCTAACCCTGATGTTTATCCCCTTTTCCATGTTGTTGTTTCCTCTCACTCTAATGTAATCGAGACCTACTTTGATGAGGTTCTTAATGTTGTTTTTCCTATCAATGAAATAAATGAAGATTTTGAGTATCTTGTTATGCCTTACATTAATTGTCTTGACTCTAATAAAAATCTTGATGATGATGACTTTGCAAATGAACAATTCGCAATTGATCTAAATAAGGTTAATGACAAACAACATAACCACATTGAAGTTAATGATAATGAAACTGTTATTATAAATTTCAGTTCTAGTAGCCAAATGTGCGAGATTAGGATATGGGATACCCTTAAAGAGCCTGAGCGCACGCAAATCAAAGAGCTAATAAAGGAATTGATGGATGTCTTCACATGGTCCTATGATGATAATCCCAACATTGACCCCGAGATATCATAGCATGAGATTCCAACTCTCCCGGAATGTAAATAACTCAAACAGAAGCTGCAAAATCTCTGCACCAAATGGTCACTCAAAGTTAAAAAAGAATTAGTCAAGCAATTGGACGTGGTCTTCATTTCACAAATAGAATATTCTACATGGCTAGACAATATTGTACCCATACCAAAATTAGGAAGGAAGGTCCGCTGTGTCGACTATTGAGAGTTGAATAAGGCCATTTCGAATGATGATTAACCACTACCCAACATCGATATGATTGTAGAAAATAGAACCATTCACGCTCTTAAGTCATTCACTGGCTAGTTTTTCGAATATAACCAGATCAATATGAATGATGATACGCAAATATTGTGTATTTCATCCTCCGAACCTATGCATTTAACCCCCTCGGGTATCTTATTCCCTATATTTATGATCTTTAACCAGACAACCTCAAATTTTTACGTTAACATGTTTTACAGGGGATAATTGAGCTTTTATAGGTAATTGGATGCTAAGTATGAAGTTCGGACGCATTCCGATGAAGTTTCTTACACAATCGCGCATTCAAGGGAATTTTATTAATTTCATAGCTTGGGCACATGGCCCGACATTTCACAAAAGTTGTATCCCTCCTCTTTAGCTTCGCGTGGCCACAAATGGTGCGCAATTCGGATCCCTAATGAAGAAGTTACGACACTTTTGGCGAAAGGAAAAACAATGAAATCAAAACAGGAGGAGAAAAGGGAAAAAACAAGAATACAGTAGCTGCCTTGGTTCTACCCTGCTGTAATAGCCCGTATTTTTATGACTTTTAATTTTGGGGATTTATTCAATTTAATTAGAGATATTAATTTAATATTAATCCGAAAAATCATTTAAATACTTACTAGCGTGATGAGAGTTAGTAATTATTGGAATTGTGTTGTAAATTACTTTATGGGTAAAGTAATAGGTGTAATTGTATTTAGTAAAATTATCACGAGAATCTAATTTGATAATTTTGTAAATTTATCGGGACGCGCTTGTGTTGTGTCGGGATTAAATTCGAACTATTAAAAGTGAATAAATTATAAGTCACCCTTATGGTCATTTTGAGAGCGTCAATGTGTCCGGAAGGGTTGAGATAGTGAAAATAATGTACCCGGGGATTTAGTTTGGGTCTCGGGGCGTTTCTAGGCCTAATTAACACCCCGGGAGGGTGTTTTAGACATTTTATATTTTGGGCATCAAAACCCACGAAATTTCTAAGAGTATATCAGATAATAGGGGTTGTCTTCTAGGGTTAGAACAACCAAAAACCTAAGACGGACATTGGAAGGGAAGAGGAGAAGCTTTCCAAAGAGTTCAAGCCAAGAACTCCACCGTTTGCATCGCCGTCGTCGCCAAACTTTAGATTGCGCAACGAGAATCACAACCACACCAATCTTGTCGACTAATCTGAACCAAGAATTCCTAGGCAAGTATCTATATTTTTCTAATCCAGTTAATGCTTCAATGATGTTAGTCTAGGGTTGATTAGGACTAGTTTTCATGAAAGAAAGCATGTATGGGAATCTCTAAATTGCATGTTATAGAGGCAAAGGGCATATTCTGGAAATCAAATACACATGTAGAGGTTGAACCACGAAATTACAGTAAATTAAGAGTACGAAATTGGGGAATAGAATGTGAAGAAACTAAACAAAGAAAATATTAGGGTTCTTGATAATTTTATGGATTGTGCCCCTTTTAATTCGTTATACATTATGAAAATTCGCATGCCTTACGTAGAATACCACTTCTTTGAGGATATAACACTTGTAGTATAAATTGTTGGTAGTTTGGAAGTCAAATATATTGGTTTGGATGATTTTGGAAGAAGAAACTCGTAACTGGAAATTCTGCAGTTTCGTCATACCTGCTTGATCGATCGATCGACGCATCGATCGATTGAGCACCTGCCATCGATCGATCCACCCCTCCTTGAAAACTCAAATTTCCTTTTTTAAATAGGTGGTTTCAACTTAAACGAATAGAAATTATTAGACATTATTGTTAGAATATTTTGGGAGATAAAGAAGACCAGTAAGACTTTATAAAAATGGAACCCTTAATGTAAGATGAGATTAATATTTAACAGAGGTGTTTTACACTTAAGGAACAATGGGAACGTGTGTTTAAAGGGGGAGACTCGTAAGGAAGTTACGTTGTAAAATAAATGAGTACCTACTGAAATTATACTTGGGGAGATAGGAACTCACGAGTGTTACGTAGTAAGTTGGAATAATCCCATAAATAAGAATAAAAGATACAAACCGTTATACGGGATAATCAAGTAATGTGCAATGAGAATAAATATCATAAGTATGGGTCGTGGGTGTACCTAAATTAGAATTGGGAATAATAGTATACATATATGACTGTGATTGTGCATATACTATATACGTGAAAAAATCATGCCCGCGCTACTTGCTATCACTCAGGTTACCGCGCTGGGACAGTCTTATCTCGATGGGACCTTTATGGGGGATATTGACTTGTACCCTAGAACATAGGAATCCTTGGTACGGGCTATCGGATCGATAGTCAGACGGTGCTAAGACACGTGAGGGTATGTGCTGACCTCTTAGTGACCTCGAACTATGCTTTGCCTCAACTTGTATGTGTTTTGTGTTAATACAGTTCGAGAGTAATTCCGAACTAGTATTTCCTTTAGTACGGGTGATACGGGGACTTATAGCAGAGTATGCTAACACCATAAATTTTATGTGGGGTGCCGATAGTATATACATATTAAACGAGTGATTAATGTATATATATATATGAACTTGAAATTTGAATATTGTGTACTATGACTAAAGGTATGCAAGCAATGAATAATTATTTCAACTTCGATATAAGTGTTTGAAAAGTTTGAGACAATACTGAGAAACTTTATAATTAAATGCGACTTATGTAAGAACTTTGCTTTTAAATAAAATTTATTTTCTTAACACTAGAAATTGTCGGCATGAAATCTTTTGAGTAACTTAAGATAAACTAAACTGTTGGGAGTAGTAGTGCGGTAGGTGTGCACATTAGAAGAGAGGGGAGAATTTCTCAAGAGAGTGCCGCACTAATATGATTGTGGCATTAGCCAGTAAGCATTTTAAATAGTTGCTAAACTAATTTTCAACTGTTTTACCATCGGGCTCTGACCTGTTTCCTATTTCTTTTTCTCTCTTATATATATAAGTATATATTACAGGTGCCCAGCCACGGGGCATCTTGCATAGGATCCTTTGGAAGGAACGTGATGCAGCTTAGGTGGGAGTTGCAGGCCTCTTGCTTAGGCAACCTCATTATTGATTCCATTTCTAGTTTTATTTTATCCCATTGGGCATGTATTGCCCTTTTCCATTATTCAGTTGGTTTTATCAGAGATTATGATTGTTTATTTCCAGTATTTATACTTTGGGATTGTTAGTGTCAGGATGTTTTCCTTTGAAGTTTTAAAGTGGGAATTATTTAGATGATTGCTTATATTACTTGGATTTTTCCAGTCTAGTTGTGGGATTTTTAAACTATGGATTATGAAAAGTTTTAAACACTGGTTTTTAATTAAATTTGAAATTTTATGTCTTAAAAATGGTTTTGTCACTTAGCTTAATTATTTAGGGTTTATAATTGGAAAAGTTAGTTTTGCGAAAGTGATGCTAAGAATGGACCAACCGTTCACCTTGGTTATAATTTATTAAATGACTGATCACCCGGAATTTAATTAGGCGGGGTGTCACAGGTTGTGTCAAAGCATCAGGTTCTAGTGTCCTTTAGTATCTGTACGGCTTATTTCGCTTTCAGCTAGCGTTCTTGCTATAGAGCCCTATTTTTAAGATTGTTATATTCTTGATTTTACGATTACGTCTTCAGCTAATTGAGATTTAATAATAACTATAGAGTAATAAAATTTCTTGACGTTTCAGATGCCTCTAAGACGCGCACCCAAGGATAGGCGTGCCCAGGCCGAGCAGCCAGCAACTCCGGCTCATGGAACGATGAACACCACAGAGGTAGCCGCTATCATTGCTCAGGCGGTGAATGCCGCATTGGCGGTAGTGCAACAGGCTCCACCTCAGGTTTAGGCAGTGGTGCCAGTACCGGCACAACTTCCTTCTTCATGGGAACAAGTTAGGGATGCCTTCCAGAAGGCGCATCCCCTAGAGTTTGCGGGTAGTTCGGATATCATTATAGCTAGCCAATGGAAGAAAGATATCCAGAGGTAACTGCGCATGTATGAGTGCACGGGCGTGCAAAAACAGATGTGGGCTTCCTACATGCTAGTGGGAGCCGCTTTGCATTGGTGGGAATCCACCACCACCTTGAAGGAGAGAGATATTATAACTATTCAGTCATTTTGGGCACGGTTTGACAAAAAATATTTTCCATCCACCATGCAGACTGAGATTAGGCGGAAGTTATTAAATTTGAAATAGGAGAATTCGACTGTTGCTGAGTACGAAGAAGAGTTCAAAAGACTTCTCACTATAGTGCCAGTCGAGGCACCCACTGAAGGGAAGAAGATACTGTTGTTTATGGACGGGTTGGCTTGAAGGATTCGTCAACACCTCATAGGCAATCTGTCACTGAGTACCAACACAAACGTACTTAATGTTGCTATGTTACACTACCAGGATCATCTCTTCCATCTGTAGGGAAGCAAACGAGCCGAAGAGTCCAGCCAGGAGGGCAGTACAAGGGGTAATAGTACTAGTGGAGCACCGACATCCCAGGGGCAGACTCGTCAGCATGAGCAGAGTTCCCATCAGGGGGACCCTGCCAAGAAGTTTCGATCAGGTGACTCTAGGTAGGGATTTGGGGGATTTAGGCAGGGCCAGTCTAATCATTAAGGCCAGCAGGGCCAATATCGTCAATCGTAGGGTCAGCAGTAGGGCCATCAGGGCCAACAACATTTTTAGTATGGCCAGCAGGGCCAATGGCAGAGTGGTAATGACCAGTAGGGCCGTAATCAGCAGGGACAAAGGGGAGGAAATTTCAGGGGCCGATGCTTCAGGTGTGGTAAACATGGCCACATGAGCCTTGATTCTCTAGAGGGAGATAGGGCCCCACAACAGCAGGGTGCCCGTAATGAGACATAGAGGCTACCTTTTCTAGCTTCCCTCCCAGTACCAGCTCAGGAACCAACCCTACCAGCCATTCCAGCGGCTCCAGTGCATTAGGAGCGGTTACAGTACGAATGTGTCTATAACGTCCATAAGGCAGCAGCTCCACAGGGGCCACCCTCGAATGAGGGTTAGTATCCTATCCATGGTACCATGGGTCAGGTTTTATTTGATACTGGGGAGACACACTGTTTTATAGCTACTCATTTTACGAAGGCTTTAGGGTTATTAGCTACAGCAGAGAGCACTGTGACATGCATAGACTCACCATCGGGAAATGGATCGTTAATTTTCCTTATATGCCGGGGTGTGGGAGTAAATATTGGTAACTTAATCTTACATGTAGACATGTTAGTCTTAGATATGCATGAGCACGATGTTATCATTGGGATGGATTGGCTCGCAGTATACATGGCCATGATAGATTGTTTCGGTGGGAGTATTGTCTTTGCCATTCTGGGGCAGGAGATGTTTGTAGTGGCGATGCCTCGCCCAGAGGGAGGCTCTACCGCTCATTTGTATTACATAGAGGACGATACCTCTAAGGAGGTCGTGATTCTGTTAGACTCGATCCCAGTTGTTCGTGAGTATTCTGATGTATTTTAGGAGATACCAGGCCTACCCCCTAGTCGAGAGATAGATTTTGTCAAAGATTTATTACCGGATACTCGACTGATAGCACGCGCTCCATACCGTATGGCTCCGGCGAAAATGCGAGAGTTACGAGATCAGATAAAGCAGTTGTTAGGTCAGGGCTTTATTCGTAGGAGTACCTCACCATGGGGCGCTCCAGTTTTGTTTGTAAAGAAGAGAGATGGCTCACTTAGGCTATGTGTGGACTATCGGGGGCTGAACAAGGTCACGATACATAACAAATATACGTTGACTCGAATCGATGATCTATTCGACCAGCTGAGGGGAGCAACTTTCTTTTCGAAGATAGATTTGAGGTCAGGATACCATCAACTACGGATTAGGGAGAAGGATGTTTCGAAGACTGCTTTCTTAACGAGATATGGGTCCTATGAGCTTAGAGTGATGCCATTTGGAGTCACAAATGCTCTAGCCGTATTCATGAACTTGATGAATCGAGTATTCAGAGAGTTCGTAGATCAGTTTGTCATCATCTTCATAGACGACATCCTGATATATTCACATACAGAGGAAGAGCATGCTGAGCACTTGAGGCAGGTTCTTCAAACTCTACGAGAGCATCAGTTGTATGCTAAGTACGAGAAGTGCGAATTCTGGTTACGGTAAGTGCAATTCTTGGGTCATGTTGTTTCTGAACTGGGGATAGAGGTTCACCCGAGTAAAGTGTGAGTAGTAAGGGAGTGGGGACAACCCAAGACACTGACGGAAGTGAGTAGTTTCTTGGGGTTATCCAGGTACTACAGGACATTCATTTGAGGGTTCTCCAAGATAGAGGGTCCATTGAAAAACCTGACTCGCAAGGGGGTACCATATGTTTGGGATGATACTTGTCAATTGGCTTTCGATGAGCTGAAAGACAAGCTGACTTCGGCACCAGTTCTTGCTTTACCAAAGCCGCGCGTCGAATATCTGGTGTACACCAATGCCTCCTTACGAGGACTCGAGGGAGTAATTCAGCAGGAAGAGAAGGCTATACCTTTTACCTCCCACAAGCTTAAGCCGCACGAGAAGAATTACCCCACTCACGACCTAGAGTTAGAAGCGGTCGTCTTTGCTTTGAGGATATGGAGACACTATTTATTGGGGGGGAAATTTCATTTGTTCACAGACCACAAGTCACTGTAGTACATGTTCACCCAATGAAAGCTGAATATGCGTCAGCGCAGGTGGTTAGAGTTTGTGAAGGACTATCAGTTCGACATACAGTACCATCCGGGGAAGGCCAACGTGGTTGCTGATGTGTTGAGTCGTAGACCGGTAGACCATGTAGCAGACGTCTGGAAATCAAAATGGAAAGAGTTGGGTCACCAGGATACGGTAGCCCATTCCATCATATCTGTCATGACGATGACACTCGATATTGTTATGAGGGTAATACAGGCACAGACAACAGACTCATTTTATAAGGAGCAAATTGTACGACTTTTAGCCGAGGGTGCTGAGTCCTATTTAATTAGTTTTGATGGAGGTTTAAGGTTTAATGGGAGATTGGTGGTCCCAAAAGAAGCAAACTTACATCATTCAGTGATGACCCAATCTCACGGGTCCCAATTTCTGGTGCATCCCGGGGGAGATAAGATGTATTAGGATATGAGACGACAATACTGGTGGAGTGGGATGAAGAAGGACATTTCTGAGTTCGTGTCCAAGTGTTCTACTAGCCAGATGGTAAAGGTGGACCACCAGAAATCGTCGGGGTTGCTTCAGCCGTTGGAAATACCCACGTGGAAGTGGGAGAGTATTTCCATGGATTTTATTACTTGGTTGCCTATATCACAGCGGGTCGCGACACTATCTGGGTGATTGTGGACTGTTTGACTAAGGTGGCTCATTTTCTGCCAGTACGAACAGACTATACCACGGGACAGTACGCTCAGTTGTTCATTGCTGAGATTATTAAACTACATGGAGTACCCCTGGATATTGTGTCAGATAGAGACAAGATTTTCTTATCGCGTTTCTAGGAGAGTTTTTAAGAGGCCATGGGTACGGACTTGAGGTTGAGTTCAACTTACCACCCACAGACAGATGGACAAACAGAGCGTACCAACCAGATGTTGGAAGATATGCTATGCATGTGTGTCCTTGATTTTGGGGGAGGTTGGGAACCACATCTTCCACTGGTGGAGCTTTCTTATAATAACTCTTATCAGTTCACGATTGGCATGGCTCCATTTGAGGCATTATATGGTAGCCCTTTTCGTTCTCCAACTTGTTGGATAGAGGTGGGGGACAACAAGTTGATCGGACCAGAGGTGATTCTGGAAACCTCCGCTGGGATTGAGATTATTAGGAGCCGTATTTGGATAGCCCAGGACAGGCAGAAAAGCTATGCCGATGCAAAATGGTTCTTCCGAGAATTTAATGTGGGGGACCAAGTATTACTACGTGGACCTCCTGTTAAAGGAGTGATGAGGTTTGGGAAGAAAGGGAAACTGGCCTCGAGGTATTTGGGATCATTTCCTATTATCGAGAGGATTGGACCGGTAGCATACAGATTTGGACTGCCAGAGCATTTACACTGCATTCATGATGTATTCCACATCTCGTCGTTGAGACGATACATTCGGGATGACATGGCTATAACAACCCTCGCCTTTGCAAGCCTATTTTATATTTACTTACTGTGTAATGTAGTATATAAAATGTTGGAATGTGGAGTAAATAATAATTTAATGAGACAAAAGTCAATATTTACAAGAATGTTGCATATTTACAGTATGTGTTGGTAAATATCACCATGTTGTGTTTTATTGTGTCATAAGATTTAAAATGACATTAAGGTTTAAAATGAAACTGAAACTTGAAATGAGTTATAAAATTTCCAAATGATAATTTGGAAGGCGTAGTTAGTCCCGAAATGTGTGAGATAGTCGAAATAACTGTCATATTGTATTTTGATGTTTCGGTCACTTTTGACTGGATATAGCTTGAATGTGTAGTTGCGAGTCATTTTATCGCGGTATTAATCATTTAAGTTGTATTTTAGACTTAAGACACGATTTCTAAGTCTTTCATTTCATTTATTTCTCTTACGTGCATTTAGTGACCTAGAGAGAAAGAGAGAGGAAGAGAACTTTGGAGAGAAAGAAGAAAATAGAGAGATTCAAGCTTGGAGATTGTTGCTACTACAAGAAAATCTAAGATTCCTACACCAAGGCAAGTTTTCTACTTACTAATATGTGATTTAAGATGAATAATTAGTATTGATAGTTGTGGATTAGTTATGGTTTAACAAAGTTAGGGTTTTTATGGATTTATGGGTTTTAAACCCTTGGAGATTGATTTGGATGTTTATTGATGAAAATCAGTGTTGTTAGATGCACTAATAATCTGTTGGTTGCAATAAATGATCTTGATTTGGGTAGATTGGAGTTAGGGCAATTTAGGAGTCTAAGACTCCATAGCCAAACTTGGCAAATTCGCAGGGCCGAATCGATTCGGCCATGTCCGAATCGATTTGCCCAAGGGGCAGTTTACAAGTTTTATTGGACCGAATCAATTCGGCCTGTCCGAATTGATTCGGCAATAATGCAGAAACCCAGATTTCCTAACCGAATCGATTCTAATGGTCCGAATCGATTCGCTTTTCTCACTGAATTGATTCGGCCAGGCCGAATCGATTCGAAAAACCTGCACTTTAGGGTGATTTTTCTTAGTCTAATTCCAACGCTTCTCTTTAGGTTTAGGACCTAGGAACCTTCTTGTATGAAGTAAACTTAGAGTCCTAGAGTTTTAGTTGAGTTGAGTCATTGCCCTAACTTAGGAATGAGTTAAACGTGGCTTATTCCTGAGGTGTACAAATTGAGGTTACGGCATTTGTTTCCTTTAGTTCATTATTAGGAGTTTAGGAGTTGTAAGCCCATACTTGGAGACTTTAGGGGCTCACTGGAGGTATATAAAACCTTGGGACTTGTAGAATTATTGTGATCACTTGGATAATAATTCGGGACTTAAAATATGATGAATATTAATTTGAATATTCAATGATTATGGTTTCGGATAAAATGAAACATACATATGAATAATGGAAATGAAAATGAGATTTAAATTGTAAATGCTAATTTACTTAAACGCGCCTCTCTAAATGCTATCATAAGGGAAGCTCGCACATGAGGTGATGTCCCCTGACTAATGAACGCAGGGAGACTATAGTCCTCGGCCATATGCGGGATTGTTATATATTTTATTCTGCGCTAGTGAGGTAATTTTGGGTGTGGTTATGACTCACTCACATGCATATGAACACTTCTCGACGTGCGTTAGGTGCCCAGGTTGTCTTGTTTGATAGGCCCTGGAAGATGATAGTCATTTAGGGGCGCGCCCAGTGGGGAAACTCGAAGGGGCGGTCTTAGAATCGTTATATGTATAAGAATATAACCATCCTGAATCAAGTGGGACTTGAAATATGTGAAATGCCATAAGAGCATATGATGGTAATTATATTCCTGTTAAGGAATGAAAATTGAAATGAAATGATGAATAATGATGGAGACTTTTAATTAATGTGGTTTAATTATATTTTCTCGCTTAATTGAATAAAAGTTATAATCATTTAAATTGTATTCTTATGCTTAAAATTATGTTGACAGATTCTCATCTTCATCATTCATGATTAACTGTTCATACATATCATTCTTTTTATTCATCCGGTAATCATATAAAACCGGGCCCTGACCCGTTCATTTTCCTTGTTGTGCTTGAATTTGTATCCACTCAGGTGCTCCGCCGCAAGGGCGCCCGTTTTGATAGTCCTACTCCAATGCTTTTGAGGAGCTGTAAGATTTTGCGGATATTACAGGAAGTGTTATTAGACGACTTCATTTTTGTATTCTATATATGATCGGGTCTTTCACTCGGGCGTGTGGCCCAAACTTTTGTAACTGTTTAATGAATGTATTATGTAATTTATTAAACTGTTGTAATACGTTGTATGTAACTGTTGACCGAGAGGACATCCGGTCCTTTTATTGTATATTTGTTATTGATGTAATATAAGTTTTCTTGGGATTCCACTTTCTTTTAGATTGGGTTGTTTAACTTATTTTCTTAACTTATCATAAAATAAAAAATTTTGGCAACCCATTTTCTGAATTATTGGATGGTTTTCCCGTATACTTATTATATTGTTGTGATGCTGAGAATGATTCCATCCATGATTCCGTTATGTTGGAGTATCGGGCTGGCCACCCCTTATTCTGGATCACAGGTTGTCATAATGGCCCACACCCACATCGCGATTGAAGAGATTGACTTACAGCCTGATTGCTCTTATGAGGAGAGCCAGTGGCTATTCTAGACCGTAGTGAAAGGAGATTGAGGTCGAAAGTAGTACCACTTGTACGGGTCCAGTGGGAGCATCATAATGTGGAGGAATCCACTTGGGAGCGTGAGGCAGACATGCGTGAGAAGTACCCAGAGTTATTATTGCTAGGTACACATTATTTTTTTTGAATTTCAGGACGAAATAATGTTATTGGGGGGAAGTATGTAATACCCCGTATTTTTATGACTTTTAATTTCGGGGATTTATTAAATTTAATTAGAGATATTAATTTAATATTAATCCGGAAAATCATTTAAATACTTACTAGCGTGATGAGAGTTAGTAATTATTGGAATTGTGTTGTAAATTACTTTATGGGTAAAGTAAGAGGTGTAATTGTATTTAGTAAAATTATCACGTGAGTCTAATTTGATAATTTTTGAAATTTATCAGGATGTGCTTGTGTCGTGTCGGGATTAAATTCGAACTATTAAAAGTGAGTAAATTATAAGTCACCCGTATGGTCATTTTGAGAGCGTTAATGTGTTCAGAAGGGTCGAGATAGTCAAAATAATGTACCCGGGGGTTTAGTTTGGGTCTCGGGGCATTTCTAGGCCAAATTAACACCTCGGGAGGGTGGTTTAGACATTTCACATTTTTGGGCACGAAAACCCACGAAATTTCTAAGAGTATATCAAATAATAGGAGTTGTCTTACTAGGTTAGAACAACCACAAACCTAATACGGACATTGGAAGGGAAGAGGAGAAACTTTCCAAGGAGTTCAAGCCAAGAACTCCATGGTTTGCATCGCCGTCGCCGCCAAACTTTAGATCGCGAAACGAGAATCGCAACCACACCAATCTTGTCCACTAATCTGAACCAAGAATTCCCAGGCAAGTATCTATCTTGCTCTAATTCAGTTAATGCTTCAATGATGTCAGTTTAGGGTTGATTAGGACTAGTTATCATGAAAAAAAAGCATGTATGGGAGACTCTAATTTGCATTTTGTAGAGGTAAAGGACATATTCTGGAAATCAAATATACATGTAGAGGTTAAACAATGAAATTGTAGTAAATTAAGAGTATAAAATCTGGGAATAGAATGGGAAGAAACTAAACAAAGAAAATATTAGGGTTCTTGATATTTTTATGGATTGCGCCCCTTTTAATTCGTTATACATGATGAAAATTCGCATGCCTTACGTAGAATACCACTTATTTGAGGATATAACACTTGTAGTATAAATTGTTGGGAGTATGGAAGTCAAATATATTGGTTTTGATGATTTTGGAAGAAGAAACCCGTAACTGGAAATTCTACAGTTTCGTAATACCTGCTTGATCGATCGATCGACCCAGAAGCATCGATCGATCGACGCATCGATCGATCGACGCATCGATCGATCGAGCACCTGCCATCGATCGATCCACCCCTCCTAGAAAACTCAAATTTCCTTTTTTAAATAGGTGGTTTCAACTTAAATGAATAGAAATTCTTGGACATTATTGTTATAATATTTTGGGAGATAAAGAAGACTAGTAGGACTTTATAAAAATGGAACCCTTAATGTAAGACGAGATTAATAATTAGCAGAGGTGTTTTACACTTAAGGAATAATGGGAACGTGTGTTTAAAGGGGGATACCTGTAATCAAGTTACGTTGTAAAATAAATGAGTACCAACTGAAATTACAATTGGGGAGATAGGAATTCATAAGTGTTACGTAGTAAGTTGGAATAATCCCATAAATAAGAATAAAAGAGAGAAACTGTTATACGGGATAATCTAGTAATGTGCAATGAGAATAAATATCTTAAGTATGGGTCATGGGTGTACCTAAATTAGAATTGGGAATAGTAGTATACATATATGACTGTGATTGTGCATATATTATATACGTGTAAAAATCATGCCCGCGCTACTTGCTATCACTAAAGTTACCGCGCTGGGACAGTCTTATCTCGATGGGAACTTTATGGGGGATATTGACTTGTACCCTAGAATATAGGAATCCTTTGTACAGGCTATCGGATCGATAGTCAGACGATCCTAAGAGACGTGAGGGTATGTGCTGACCTCTTAGTGACCTGGAACTATGCTTCGCCTCAACTTATATGTGTTTTGTGTTAATACAGTTCGAGAATGATTCCTAACTAGTATTTCCATTAGTACGAGTGATACGGGAACTTGATAGCAGAGTATGCCAGCACCATAAATTTTATGTGGGGTACCGACAATATATATATATATTAAACGAGTGATTAATGTATATATATATATGAACTTGAAATTTGAATACTATTTACTGTGACTAAAGGTAGGCAAGCAATGAATAACTATTTAAACTTCGATATAAGTGTTTGAAAAGTTTGAGGCAATACTGAGAAACTTTATAATTAAATGAGGCTTATGTGAGAACTTTTCTTTTAAATAAAATTAATTTTCTTAACACTAGAAAATGTCGGCATGAAATCTTGTGAGTAAGTTAGAATATGATAAACTGTTGGGAGTAGTAGTGTGGTAGGTGTGCACATTAGAAGAGAGGGGAGAATTTCTCAAGAGAGTGTCGCACTAGTATGATTGTTGCATTAGCCGGTAAGCATTTTAAATACTTGCTAAACTAATTTTAAACTTTTTTACAATCCGGCTCTAACCCGTTTCCTATTTTCTTTTCTCTCTTGTATATATATGTATATATTACAGGTGCCCCGCCACAGGGGCGTCTTGCATAGGATCCTTTGGAAGGAACGTGATGCAGCTTAGGTGGGAGTTGCAGGCCTCTTGCTTAGACGACCTCATTATTGATTCCACTTCTAGTTTTATTTTATCTAGTTGGGCATGTGTCACCCTTTTCCATTAATCAGTTGGTTTTATCAGAGATTGTGATTGTTTCTTTCCAGTATTTATACTTTGGGATTGTTACTGTCAGGTGTGACAACCCGCTATCCGAAATAAAGGGTGGCCAGCCCTATACCTCGATAAAATAGGAAATCATTGATAAATATCATTCTCAGCATCACTACAATATGCAAAGTATAAGGAATAACCACACTATATTCCAGAAAACGGGTTATCAAAACTTTGGTTTTGAAATAAGAAGAGAACATTTTCAACAACCCATAGTAGGAATAGAGGGTGGAAACCCCCACAAGCGTAAATTAGAAACCAAAAATACGAAAGGACCGAATGAAACCTCGGTCAATAACAACCATACAACATATAATAAGCTCCAGGTGTTACATAATAAATCCATCATACAAGTATAACGGTTTGGGCAACATGCCCGAATAAACTGATCTTAACTAGAAGACATAAATGGAGGCGTCTACCCAAAACATCCCGTGAGACCCGCACTATGTCACGACTCCTCAAAACATATGGAAGGAAAGATCATTCCGGGCGACCGTGCGGCGGAACACCTGAACGGATTATATATATATATATATATATATATATATATATATATATATATATATATATATATATATAGACACACACACAACAAGAAGTGAAAACCGGTCAGGGCCGGATATATGTGATCAATAGTAAATGACAGGTATGACAATGATGCGCAAGTAAGCATGGATGATAGTCTAGCATGGTAACAAAATGCGAGGAAAATAAAGCTAATAAATGACTAGGTAGAATAAAATTCATATAAAACAGAATTAAAAGTACATATGAGCCTTTATCATTTTTCATCATATTTCAATTTAAATCTTCCTTGACATTCCTTATCAGGAATACAATTATTATCATGTGCTCTTTATGGCACTAATCTCAGTAGCATGCTCTTTGTGGCATAACTTTGCTCTTTGTGGCATTCATGTTCCATCGAGTACAACTCGACAATTAGAATAGTCATAAATATAATTATAACGATTCTAAGACCGCCCATCCGGGTTTCCCCACTGTGCGCATCCCTAAATAACCATCTTCTTCCAGGGCCTAACATAAGACAACCTGGGATCCTATCGAAATCGTCGGGAAGCGGCCATATGCCTGCGGGGTAGTCAAGACCACACCCAAAATCTCCTACCCAACGCAGAAAAATAAAACAAGCGATCATATGGCCTAGGACTATATCCACCCTGCATTCATTAGCCAGGGGGCTTCACCTCTCGCACGGACTTCCCTTAAGATGGCATTTAGAGAGGTGTGTAACATCCATTTTATTTATTTCTATTACATGATTTAGTAATTTATCATTTACCTTATCAATTTCCCATTTTAACAAATGTATAAGCTTAAATCGGGACTATGCGTATTACGTACCGTCATAACATCCTCGATAAGAAATTCAGACTCCAAAGTTATTTCCAAAGCCTCCCTTAGGCTTTAACATAAACCCTCAAGTCAAATCTAACTCAAGTTAATTCCTAAGGTCTCCAAATTGACCTAAAGATGTTCTAGACCCTTATAAAACTTACAAGATAAAAGTAATGCCTAAACATCACTTTAAATTCCCCCTTAAAAGAACCCTAGATGAACCCTTTCGAGTCTAGGATGTCGACCCAACTCAACTAATACTCTAAACACTATGTTTACTTCATTTAAGAAGGTCCCTAATTACTAATCCTAAAGAAAAAGGGTTAAAATTTTGGAAAAGTGCAGGGCTACCGAATCGATTCGGCCAGAAAATTTGTGTTTCTGAAGAGTTGCCGAATCGATTCGGATGGAAACCGAATCGATTCGGTCAGAAGGTTTGGGTTTCTGCATAACTGCCGAATCCATTCAGACCAATTCCGAATCGATTCGGTTCACAAGACCTGAGCACTGGACCTAACCGAATCGATTCGCCCAGGGGGCCGAATCGATTCGGGCCTCCGATTTTGCCAAGAATTGGCTATGGAGTCTTGGACTCCATTTTCTACCCCAACTCAGATTTCTTCAAACCAAACTTATATACCAACATCAAGATAACATCAATGATACTATTAACCATCTTAAGCCTGATGAATCATCCTAATCATCTTTGAATGAATCAAATCCCATAAATACATAAGAAAAACCCTAAGTTTGCTAAACCAAAATCAATACATCATTACCATAGCAAATCATCTATCTCAAGACACAAATGGCAAGTAAAAACTTGCCTTGATTTAGCAAATTGCAGGTCTGTTGGTTGTAGGAGCAAGAATCTCTCAAAATCTCCAAAGCTCTAATCTTTCTCTCTACTCTTCTCTTTCTCTCTTTAGGTTTAGGAAGGGAATTAGGGAAATTGGAAGACTTAGAAAGCTTAAGTCGTGACCTAAGACAAATATCCCACTAAATTAACTAATAGTGTTATAAAATAATACGCAACTGCATAATTAAGGCACAACCAGTCAAAAATGCCCAAAACTACAAAATACAATATGGTACATTATTTGACTATTTCGCACGTTCCGGAATCAACTACAACCTCCAAATTATCATTTGGACATTTTAAAAATTCAATTTAGGTTCCGGTCTCATAATTAAGCCAAATATCATTTTGAATTCAGATGATATTAATAAGCATGACATAGCAATATTTACCCATAAATATGATAGGTATGCAAACTCATAATAGATACCAACTTCTCTATATTGAATTAACATTCAAATCATAACCCAACACTTGTCTTTAATTACTATACTAAGTAATTACTATAAAATATGGTCTCATAAGCGAGGGTTATTACATACTCCCCCCCCTTATGAGGGAATTTTGTCACCAAAATTCAGACGTTCCTCATAAGAAAAGATGTGGATATTTCTCCCGCATCTCGTCCTCACGTTCCCAAGTTGATTCGTTTGCATGATGATGACTCCAATGAACTCTTACTAGGGGCACCACAGAAGATCTCAACTTTCGCTCCCCAAACTCAAGGATAGCAACCGGTTGTTCTTCATAAGAGACATCAGGCTGCAATTCGATATCTTCGAAAGGAATGTGCCAAAGGGCACCTTCACACCTTCTGTACTTCTTCAAAGAGGAGACGTGAAATACATCATGGATTTGTTGTAAAGGTTCCGGCAGGGCAAGTTGGTATGCCACGGGACTAACCTTTGCAATCACCGGGAAAGGTCCAACAAAATGGGGTGCAAGCTTTCCTTTCTTCCCAAAACGTTTAATGCCCTTCATCGGGGACACTCGCACCAATACTTGGTCTCTAACCTCCAACTCCATATGTCTCCTACCCGCATCGGCATAACTCTTTTGGCGATCTTGGGCTATCCGTATGCGATTTCAAATAAGCTCAATCTTCGAAGAAGTATCTTGGATCATTTCAGGTCCAAGGAACTTGTTATCACCCACTTCCAACTAACAAGCGGGCGACCTACAAGGCCTGCCATACAGAGCTTCATAGGGTGCCATTCCGATAGTAAATTGGTATGATTTATTATAAGCAAACTCAACCAATGGAAGGTATTGTTCCCAACTGCCCTTAAAATCGAGTATGCACATACAAAGCATATCCTCCAACATCTGGTTTACCCTTTCGGTCTGATCATCTGTTTGAGGATGATAGGAAGAGCTCAACTTCAACTCGATCCCCATTGCTCCTTGGAAACTTTGCCAAAAGTGGGACACAAATATCTTATCTCGGTCGGAGACAATATTTAAAGGTACCCCGTGAAGTGTGACGATTTCCTCGATGAACAATTGGGCATAACGAGCAGTATCATAATCGGTGCGCACAGGCAAGAAGTGTGCCGACTTAGTCAAACGGTCGACAATTACCCAAATTGAATCATGACCCTTTTGCGATCTAGGCAAGCCCGTAATGAAGTCCATCGAAATGATCTCCCATTTCCATACGGGAATCTCGAGCGGTTGTAACAAACCTGTCGGTCGCTGGTGGTCGACCTTAACCAACTGACAAGTAGTGCATTGAGACACAAACTCTGAGATATCCCTCTTCATACCCGCCCACCAATACAAACGACGAATATCTTGGTACATATTGTCCCCGCCTGGATGTACCACAAACCTTGACCCGTGGGATTCTGCCATCACCGTTCGTCTCAAATCCCCATCGTCGGGAACCACAAGTCTTCCATGGAAATGTAGTCCGCCCGCGGAACCAATCGAGTACGACTCCGCTCCCTCGGACAACAGCTGGCGTGTATGGTCTTGACAAACTTTATCTCCTTTCTGAGCTTCCATAATCTTTACTATAATCGTGGGAGTAACCGTCATCACAGAAAGGAATACTCTCACTCCTGCATCCTCTAGGCTGAGTTCTCTCCACTTTGCTTTCCATACCTCAGCTAAGTCTCCCTCTGGCTTCCTGCTCAAGGCATCTGCTACTACATTCGCCTTTCCGGGGTGATAATGAATATCAAATTCGTAGTCTTTCACAAACTCCAACCAACGACGCTGGCGCAAGTTCAAATCCTTTTGGGAAAATAAGTATTGCAGCGATTTGTGGTCGGTGAAAAGACTAAACTTTTCCCCCAAGAGATAATGCCTCCATATCTTCAAGGCAAATACAATGGCGGCAAATTCCAAGTCATGCACCGGATAGTTCCTCTCGTGAGGTTTCAACTTACGAGAAGCGTACGCAATGGGTTGTCTCTCTTGTTGAAGAACACCTCCTAACCCCTGAAGCGATGCATCGGTGAAGACGAGATATTCCAATCTCGGCTTTGGCAATGCCAGGACTGGAGCCGAAGTTAGTCTATCCTTGAGCTCATCAAAAGCCGCTTGACATGAACTGTCCCATACAAATCTTACTCCTTTCCGGGTTAAATTCGTCAATGGGCTAGCAACCTTGGAAAAGCCCTTAATGAACCGGCGGTAATAACCCGCCAAGCCCAAAAAACTACGAACTTCAGTAGGTGTAGTGGGCTGACCCCACTCGTTTACCGCGACCACCTTACCCGGATCCACCGACACGCCTTGGGATGACACCACATGCCCCAGAAATTGAACTTCCTTCAACCAGAAGCCACAAATCTCAAACTTTGCATACAATTGATGATCCCTCAATCTCTGCAGGACCAACCGCAAGTGAGCAGCGTGATCTGACTCTGTCTGAGAGTAGACTAGGATGTCATCAATAAATACAATGACAAACTGGTCAAGAAAATCCCGAAATACCCTGTTCATAAGATCCATAAACACTGCAGGGGCATTGGTTAGCCCAAAGGGCATAACCAAGAATTCATAAGATCCATAATGGGTCAGAAAGGCCGTCTTGGATACATCTTGATCTCGTATCCTTAATTGGTGATACCCCGTCCTCAAATCGATCTTGGAGAAGTAGGAAGCTCCCCTAAGTTGATCAAACAAGTCGTCGATGTGAGGTAAAGGGTATTTATTCCGGATGGTGACTTTATTCAACTCTCTATAGTCCACGCATAACCGGAGAGAACCGTCTCTCTTCTTCACAAACAATACCGGAGCGCCCCACGGTGAGGTACTACGCCTAATAAAGCCCTTCTCCAGTAGCTTCTGAATCTGATCTCTTAGCTCCCTCATCTCCACAGGAGCCATTCGATAAGGAGCTTTGGTGATCGGTCGAGTTCCCGGCATTAAATCAATCACAAACTCTATTTCCTGACTTGGAGGTAATCCCGGTATCTCCTGAAAAACATCTTCAAAATCTCTAACGATTGGAAGAGAATTTAGGGGAACCACGACATCTCTAGATCCGTGTTTCGCAATACAGTATAGATAAGCACTCGTGCTCCCTTCCATACAGGGCATAACTACCAGGAACATCTCTTGTCCCGGAACCGCAAAAACTATACTCTTCCCGTAACAATTTACTATAGCACGGTACTTCATTAGCCAATCCTTACCCAAAATTACATCGTACCCGACCATATCAAGGACGAGCAAGTCAGCCTCAAAGCATACGTCACCAAGGTTAATTCCTACGTGTTTACATACGAAGAAAATCAATGAGCCATAGCCCATAGAGGACTCGACGTTAGTGAAGGTACTTTCAGTAGATTTTATCAAACCTGTAGTCTGAGCAAAACTTCTAGAAATAAAGGAGTGTGTAGCACCCGTATCAAATAGTATTCGACCCATGTGCCCATGAATGAGAAACTTACCCTCGATCGCTGGTGGTGTCGGAGGAGCTGGAGGAAGCAGAGCCTCCTGAATACGGTAAACCCGACCGTACTGCAATTGTCCCTGTTGAAGAGGAGCAACCGGATTAGGCGTTTGGGGCGGAAACTGTACATACGGCTGCTGTGGGGCCCTTGGAAGATGCCCTCCAACCAACTGAGGACACGCCCTTTTGTAGTGGCCCAGCTCCCCACACTGGAAACATTTATTTGTCGTATTATCCTGATTCCTACCTTGGTTATTTCGGAATTGCCCCGCACCTCGACCCTGTTGGCCTCTACCTCCATTTCCACCTCTACCACCCTGTGGTTGCTGACCACCTTGACCCTGCCTGTTATTATTGCCACCAGCATTAAACTCACCGAAACGTTGACACTTTACCGAATCCCCCTGCTGAGGATCCCTCTCAACCTGCTTGTTCCCCGAGGATTGGGATGAAGAAGATGTTCCCCCTCCTCTCCCAGTTCCTCCCTGTCTCACTGCTTGCCCCGAAACTACAACCCTCTTCTTATTTTGAACAAACAATCTATGCTCTTGACAGTGAAGTAAAGCAGCATTCATCACATCACCAAAGGTCACCAGAGATGGATTTCTAAGAAAATGTTGTTTTATTCGCCAGTGCAAACCTCCCACAAACTTGGAGATCCTCTTCGCTTTTGGAGTTACTTCATCCGGTATAAAGCTTGCTAACCAGGTAAACTCCTCCTCGTACTCGGCAACCGATCTCTCCCCTTGTACTAAATCTTGAAGCTTCCTCTGCATTTACCTCTGAACTGCAGGAGGGAAATACTTTCCATCAAACAAAACCCAAAAATTAGTGATTGACTTAGTATCCCTTTGTTCGGGTGTCGTCATTGACTCCCACCAGTGTAAGGCCGGTCCGACCAGTTTGAAGGTAACGAGAATTTTCTTTTTCTCCTCACTACATTCCACCATCCTAAGATGGCGCTGCATATCTCTCTTCCACTGGTTCGCCTTTATAACATCCGAACCTCCATCAAATTCCGGGGGATGTCCCTTAGGGAAAGACTCCCTCACCCGTTCCCACTGAGAAGGTCCCGTAGGAACTAGTGCTTCTTGTCCCCTTGCTTGAACTTGTGGCATTTGTTGGGCCACTGCAGTCATCGCAGCAATGACAGCTTGGGCCACAATAGTTGCCACCTCAGCGGCACTGATACTCCCCTGTGGCTGCGGTGGAGGACCAAACACATCCTCAACAACCCTATTACGTCTAGCGGGACGTCCTCTCTTTGGTGGCATCTGAGATAAAGACGAGGCAGAGTTAAAACATAATACAAATCAATCTATTTAGCAGAAGATTGCATATATAAGCAACAAATAATCCTAACATTAAGTTCTGTATCAAAGAACGCTACGGTAGAACGTGACAAGTCCGCATAGATCCTAAAGATTCTAGAACCTGATGCTCTGATACCATCTGTGACAACCCGCTATCCGAAATAAAGGGTGGCCAGCCCTATACCTCGATAAAATAGGAAATCATTGATAAATATCATTCTCAGCATCACTACAATATGCAAAGTATAAGGAATAACCACACTATATTCCAGAAAACGGGTTATCAAAACTTTGGTTTTGAAATAAGAAGAGAACATTTTCAACAACCCATAGTAGGAATAGAGGGTGGAAACCCCCACAAGCGTAAATAAGAAACCAAAAATACGAAAGGACCGAATGAAACCTCGGTCAATAACAACCATACAACATATAATAAGCTCCAGGTGTTACATAATAAATCCATCATGCAAGTACAACGGTTTGGGCAACATGCCCAAATAAACTGATCTTAACTAGAAGACATAAATGGAGGCGTCTACCCAAAACATCCCGTGAGACCCGTACGATGTCAGGGCTCCTCAAAACATATGGAAGGAAAGATCATTTCGGGCGACCGTGCGGCGGAACACCTGAACGGATTATATATATATATATATATATATATATATATATATATATATATATATATATATATATATATATATACACAACAAGAAGTGAAAGCCGGTCAGGGCCGGATATATGTGATCAATAGATAAATGACAGGTATGACAATGATGCACAAGTAAGCAAGGATGATAGTCTAGCATGGTAACAACATGTGAGGAAAATAAAGCTAATAAATGACTATGTAGAATAAAATTCATATAAAACAGAATTAAAAGTACATATGAGCCTCTATCATTTTTCATCATATTTCAATTTAAATCTTCCTTGACATTCCTTATCAGGAATACAATTATTATCATGTACTCTTTATGGCACTAATCTCAGTAGCATGCTCTTTGTGGCATAACTTTACTCTTTATGGCATTCATGTTCCATCAAGTCCAACTCGACAATTAGAATAGTCATAAATATAATTATAATGATTCTAAGACCGCCCGTCCGGGTTTCCCCACTGTGCGCGTCCCTAAATAACCATCATCTTCCAGGGCCTAACATAAGACAACCTGGGATCCTATCCAAATCGTCGGGAAGCGGCCATATTCTTGCGGGGTAGTCAAGACCACACCCATAATCTCTTACCCATCGCAGGAAAATAAAACAAGCGCTCATATGGCCTAGGACTATATCCACTCTGCATTCATTAGCCAGGGGGCTTCACCTCTCGAACGGACTTCCCTTAAGATGGCATTTAGAGAGGTGTGTAACATCCATTTTATTTATTTCTATTACATGATTTAGTAATTTATCATTTACCTTATCAATTTCCCATTTTAACAAATGTATAAGCTTAAATCGGGACTATGCGTATTACGTACCGTCATAACATCCTCGATAAGAAATTCAGACTCCAAAGTTATTTCCAAAGCCTCCCTTAGGCTTTAACATAAACCCTCAAGTCAAATCTAACTCAAGTTAATTCCTAAGGTCTCCAAATTGACCTAAAGATGTTCTAGACCCTTATAAAACTTACAAGATAAAAGTAATGCCTAAACATCACTTTAAATTCCCCCTTAAAAGAACCCTAGATGAACCCTTTCGAGTCTAGGATGTCGACCCAACTCAACTAATACTCTAAACCCTATGTTTACTTCATTTAAGAAGGTCCCTAATTACTAATCCTAAAGAAAAAGGGTTAAAATTTAAAAGAAAAATTTTGGAAAAGTGTAGGGCTACCGAATCAATTCGCCCCTTGGCCGAATCGATTCGGCCCGAAAATTTGAGTTTCTGAAGAGTTGCCGAATTGATTCGGATGGAAACCGAATCGATTCGGTCAGAAGGTTTGGGTTTCTGCATAACTGTCGAATCGATTCGGACCAATTCCGAATCGATTCGCCCAGGGGTCCGAATCGATTCGGGCCTGCGATTTTGCCAAGAATTGGCTATGGAGTCTTGGACTCCATTTTCTACCCCAACTCAGATTTCTTCAAAACAAACTTATATACCAACATCAAGATAACATCAATGATACTATTAACCATCTTAGGACTCATGAATCATCCTAATCATCTTTGAATAAATCAAAACCCATAAATACAAAAGAAAAACCCTAAGTTTGCTAAACCAAAATCAATACATCATTACCATAGCAAATCATGTATCTCAAGACACAAATAGCAAATAAAAACTTGCCTTGATTTAGCAAATTGCAGGTCTGTTGGTTGTAGGAGCAAGAATCTCTCAAAATCTCCAAAGCTCTAATCTTTCTCTCTACTCTTCTCTTTCTCTCTTTAGGTTTAGGAAGGGAATTAGGGAAATTGGAAGACTTAGAAAGCTTAAGTCGTGACCTAAGACAAATATCCCACTAAATTAACTAATAGTGTTATAAAATAATACGCAACTGCATAATTAAGGCACAACCAGTCAAAAATGCCCAAAACTACAAAATACAATATGGTACATTATTTGACTATTTCGCACGTTCCGGAATCAACTACAACCTCCAAATTATCATTTGGACATTTTAAAAATTCAATTTAGGTTCCGGTCTCATAATTAAGCCAAATATCATTTTGAATTCAGATGATATTAATAAGCATGACAGAGCAATATTTACCCATAAATATGATAGGTATGCAAACTCATAATAGATACCAACTTCTCTATATTGAATTAACATTCAAATCATAACCCAACACTTGTCTTTAATTACTATACTAAGTAATTACTATAAAATACGGTCTCATAAGCGAGGGTTATTACATCAGGATGTTTTCCTTCGAAGTTTTAAAGTTGGAATTATTTAGTTCATTTCTTATATTACTTGGATTTTTCCAGTCTAGTTGTTGTGGGATTTTTAAAATATGGATTATGAAAGGTTTTAAACATTGGTTTTAAATTAAAATTGAAAGTTTATGTCTTAAAAATGGTTTTGTCACTTAGGTTAATTATTTACGGTGTTTAACTAGAAAAGTTATTTTTGTGACAGTGATGCTAAGAATGGACCAACCGTCCACCTTGGTTATAATTTAATAAAGGACTAATAATCTGGTATGTAATTAGGTGGCGTGTCACATGTGGCATCAGAGCATCAGGTTCTAGTTTCCTTTAGGATCTGTACGGCTTATTTCGCTTTCAGCTAGCGTTCTTTGGTCGATTGATCGATCCTCATCGACAATTTCTATCTTGCCTTTGATCGATCGATCGACCAAAGGGGTCGATCGATCGATCCCCTGTTTTCTACAGATATTTTTGCATTTCTTTTCTTTTCTCTTTTCTTTTGTAATTTAATTCCAACTTAGTATATAAAGCAATTTTTGTTGTAATAACATATATACACGATTTTAGCTTAGGTTAGCTTAGGGTTTGGGTGATTTGGTTAGTTCTTCTTTAATTGTTACTGGATTGACACCCCATTTCGGTTGAATGTTGACTATTCACGATCCACTCCGTAAATATAGTTTGTATTTCATTATTTCTTTCTTTATATTGTAATATACATGCTTTCTAATTAGGTTTGTGTGCTTCCTTCCCGTGCTTTCTAGTGTAGTTTTATCGCGTTTCTTTATTGTGTTTATTTACCGCATTTTTATGAAGCTTTCTAGGTAATTTAAATTAGGTCGTGTTTGAATGGAACTCATTCGGGATAACGTGTTGCCTGGCATAGTGATAGTGTTTACGAGTTTATTTTGGGTGCGTTGTGCTAGTTATTGCGCCTAGGAGATTTTACGGGGCATATCATGTATGTCCCATGCTTACGACCTTTCGTGCATAATTTTTGGGATATTTGTTGACGCCAAAATCTTATTAGGCTTTTGTGAGGATTTAGGGGCATGATAACCCTTGATTTAATTAACTGTCGAAACGAGACGGATTTGTAATAACTTGTCGGCCCATGTAACCATTTTATACAAATTAACCTGGGTGAGGGATATTCGACGCAACCTATAGTTTTACTCGCTTTCATAATCTAGTTTCAATATCCTTGGCTAGATTAAACATTTCCCTTTCATTCGTCTTTTTCCTTTTCAGTTTGTAATCACCTTTTTCCCTTTTTATTTCGAAATATAAAATCATCTAAATTCTAGCATCTCGTCCGTGTTGATTTTCGATACCTGACTTACCGCTAGACTTGCCCCGCAAGAGTACAAGTAATTTAGGTTTGTTTGTATAGTCGCAGCGAGACAGAAAACAGTGGTTGTGCACTTTACACCCGTACACTTCTCGCTCGCTATCAAAATGGCACCGTTGTCGGGGACTAGTTTGTCTGAGACTTTATTTGATTTAGTATTTCACAGTATTTTCTTCCTATTTGTATTCTTTGCTAACCTTTTTGCAGGACTTCAACATTTGAGCACTTAGAAACGCTCGAATTTTTCCCGCGCGCACTTAATTTGTGGAATTCACCACTTGAACCATTTTTGGGGTAAGCTTGTCTTATTCCAATTCTTTCGGTAATCCCTGTTATAATTCTCAACATTCTCGCAAACCTATGACTTTCAGTGAATACTTAGAATCCCAAAGTATAACAAATTGAAATATGACTTTGGGCGAGTATAACCAAAGTCAAAACTTAGGTTATTGGAATTTTGATGATGATGACAATGATTTTGGGCCTTTACCTCCTTATAATAGGAATTTTGAAACGAATTCGAATAGTTTTCAAAATTCTTATAATAATGAGGTTTCGTTTAAATCCTATGGTAATTTTCAATGTTCCCATTTTCACGCATCTGCACCTCGACCCATGACATTAGGTGAGGGTTCGCGTATGTATGAAAATGAGAAAATTAAAAATCATTATCGAGAAGAAAATCAGTCGTGGGAACATGACATGGATTTACTTTTTGAGTCCGATGACGATTTTGCTTCCTAGACTTTTAAAGTCAAGGAATGTTTTGAACCAAATGAGGTATTTGTGCCTACATTTGAATAAACCATTCTAGACTTTTCCCATCTCGTAATAGATATTTAAAGTGAGGATGATAATGACGATGATAATGATGTAATATCTATTTGCAATGAAATGATTTCTTCTTTGGCCCCCAAAGAAGAACATTTCATTGAAAATGATATTATTTCTTTCGAAACTCAAACTTCATGCGATGATGATTCATCTCATGAGTTTGAATTTCTTTCATCCCCATTTTCATTCTCTATTATCACACCGGAACAAGTACCCGATGATTCGGTTTCAAACTTTAATGTTTTAAACCTTTATGCCGATGAGGAGTACTTGCTCGAGTCGCCTTCCACAATCGCATCTTTGCGTTTGTGTGCACTGCCTCCCATTCCAATTTCAAAATCATTGGCTGGATATTCGGATTTTCTTGGTCCTCACATGTTTTTGTGACCCCTTCAATCCAAAGACCCCCATCGTCCCTCCAAAAATTTTAATTGGCGATGGTTCCTTTCTTCCGCCTTTCACATGCCTTCCGTTGTTCAAACGAAATTCATATTTTTGGGAGGGAATGCTTGTATGTGAGGGTACACCATTTATCCTCCAAAGTTAAATCGTTTTCAAGGTGGACCCTCAGTTATTTAGACTTCTAGTGTATAGTTAGTGTGAAGCCTAAATAGTAGGTTGTATATAGTTAGCTTTTTATTATTTCTTTCTTTTTATTTTTAGTCTAGTGTAATTAGTTAATTTTTTGTTATTTTTTTTTCTATTCTCGGTACTAACTAGTTTTGTAGATTCTTTTGACTTGTTGTTATGGGAATCGCTCCAATTTTGGGTAATATCTCCCTTTTCCTCTCTTTAATCTGGATCTTAATTCACATTGAGGACAATGTCAAGTTTTAAGTTAGGGGGTGTGGGATATTCTATCTATTTCAATATTTAGTCCATGATTTTGCTCACATGTTAGTTACTTAGTATGCTTTTCTTAGAAAAATTGAAAATTTTTCAAAAAGACATTCTTTTTTTTTTCTCCTTTTTTGGGCTTTTTGCCTTTGTTTTCGATGATAATTTTCAATAATTGCCCAATTCGATAGACAAAGCAATGATGCATGTTCTCGATTTTAGAAGTTATTAGACTTTAGTCTCCATTATTGATATTGTGAATAACTTCATGAATTAAACTTTAATCCCATGAGCACATGCACTTTTATTGCTATATTGATTTTGTTTAAGAGTTTTATAACTCGGTAATCTTTTGTTGCATTGTATATACTTACACCGAGTAAGCGTTGTACCTTTCATCTTTTGTGAGTGTATACACTATTTTATTCTCATTGAAAACATTGAATTCATTGGTAATCTCACTATTATTTCATTTGACCGTTCATTAATTGAGTTCATACTTGAAATGCATTACTTGATGTTTTTCTTTTATTGTTTTGATTCAAGAATTGCGTAAACTTTGTCAAATGCTCATAGGCCCTCTTTGTTATATCAACCATATTAGCCTTGACCTCAACCTTATATGTTTACCCTCGTTAACCCCTTTGAGCCTAAATATAGCCTTTCGTTTCATAACCCCGTTCCCATAACCAACACTAAATTAGAGTTTTTGCCCACATATACACTTTTCGTCCCTTTGTTTGGAATGATACATGGGATTGAATGATGTTGTTGTGATGTAGGGTGAAATTTAGGCATGTGAGAGTTTGAAAAGTAAAGAAAAAAAGTAGTGAAAAAGTGATGAAAAAGAGAAAGAAAAAAGTAAAAGAAAACATGAAAGACAAGAAAAGAAAACGAAAGAGAAAGTTGTAAATGTTGTATGTAGTTCAATAAGCTTTGATTACTTTCCCCGATGATATATCTAATGCCGTTTTGGAAATTATTTTCCAATTTTGATATTGCCCAAATTTTCCCATTATCCCTAGTTTTCATTTCAAACATTTTGAATCCGTACATACATAAACTTCATTTCGTATCCTAGCCTAGCCTACATTACAACCCTTTACAAGTCCTATGTGATCTTAGGTTGATGTAGTTTAAAAGTTTAAATAGTTTTGATAATCTGTGAAAATGCATTTCGCCTCTTTTAGTGAGCGGTATCTTTCATTGAGATTACAGTTTTTCAGTTAATATATAGCGTTCTTCATTTGTGACATATGTGTGGACTAGTTTCCATTTACATTTACTCTTTATGCCCACATGTTTCGTGTGTTACCTCCCTGTTTCGAATGAATTCACTTGATGAGTGTGATGACCGTGAGGATTGAATGTATACTTGCTTTAACGTTTATCCGATTTATATAAGTTTTTGCCAAATCACACTTTGCATGTGCTCGCTCCCCCTCCCACATTTTAAAGTTTCAATTCTATGAGGTGCATTCTATAATGTTAATGATTTGGGCTTTTTTTTGAATTCATTCGCTTTACTGATAATTCATATGAAATCATTTTCACTATTGTTGGGCTTGTAGAATGTTGGTTTGGGCCTATTTTGAGGAAACTATGTGATGTTTATGGGTACCATCCCTGGAAACGCTCACGAGATGACACTCGTCCAATAGGGTGACCTAGGGGTTTAACGGCATATTGCATACGCTAAATGCAATCGAATCGCCCGTGAAAGTGGCCTTTTCCTTTATACCATACTTTTGTACCTATCTCCTGCTTTTGGTTTGCTTGTAGTCCTTGTTGCATCCTATTTCATTACTACGGATTAGCAATGTGTAAGTTAGGGTGTGTGTTGATATGTAAATATTGCGTATTTCATCCTCCAAACCTACGCATTTTAGCCCCCTTGAGTTTCTTATTCCCTATATTTATTCTCGTTAACCAGACAACCTTAGATTTCTACGTTAACATGTTTTGCAGGGGTTAATTCAGATTTTATAGGTAATTGGATGTTAAGTATGAAGTTCAGATGCATTCCGATGACGTTCCGTACGCAATCACACGTTCAAGGGAATTTTAGTCTTTTCACAACTTGGGCACCTGGCCCAAAATTTCACAAAAGTTGTAACCCTCCTCGCTAGCTTCGCGTGTCCGTGAACGATGCGCGATTCGGATACTTAATGAAGAAGTTACGGCACTTTTGGCGGAAGGAAAAATAATGAAATCAAAAGAGGAGGAGAAAAGGGAGAAAACAAGAATGCAGTAGCTGCCTTGGTTCTTCCCAACTTGATCGATCGATCGACCCCATTTGGTCGATCGATTGATCCTCATCGATACTTTATATCTTGACTTTGATCGATCAATCGACCAAATGGGTCGATCGATCGATCCCCTGTATTCTGCAGATATTTTGGCATTTCTTTTCATTTCTCTTTTATTTTCTAATTTAATTCCAACTTACTATAAAGCAATTTTGGTTGTAATAACAGATGTACACGATTTTAGCTTAGGTTAGCTTAGGGTTTGGGTGATTTGGTTAGTTCTTCTTCAATTGTTCTTGGATTGACACCCCATTTGGGTTGAATGTTGACTATTCATCATCCTCTCCATTTATATAGTTTGTATTTCATTCTTTCTTGCTCTGTAGTTTAATTTAGATGCTTTCGAATTAGGTTTACATGCTTTCTTCCCATGATTTCTAGTGTATTTTTATCGCATTTCCTTATTGCGTTTATTTACTGCATTTTTACGATGCTTTCTAGGTAATTTAAATTAGGTTGTGTTTGAATGGAACTCACTAGGGTTAATGTGTTTCTTGGCTTGGTGATAGTGTTTACCGGTTTATTTCGGGTGCGCTGTCCTAGTTATTCTGCCTAGGAGATTTGACGGGGCATATCATGTATGTCCCGTGCTTATGACCTTTCGTTCGTAATTTTCCAGATATTTGTTGACGCCAAAATCTTATTAGGCTTTTATGAGGATTTAGGGGCGTGATAACCCTTGATTTAATTAACTGTCGAAACGAGACGCATTTGTAATAACTCGTTGACCCATATAACCATTTTATAGAAATTAACCTGGGTGAGGGATATTTGACGCAACCTATAGTTTTACTCGCTTTCCTAATCTAGTTTCAATACTCTTCCTTAGATTAAACATTTCCCTTTCATGCATCTTTTCCCTTTTTAGTTTGTAATAACCTTTTTCCCTTTTTATTTCGGAATATTAAATCATCTAAATTCTAGCATCTCGTCTATGTGGATTTTCAATACCCGACTTACCATTAGACTTGCCCCGCAAGTGTAGAAGTAATTTAGGTCTGTTTTTATAGTCACGATGAGACAAAAAATAATGACTATGAACTTTACACCCACACAAGTCTCGCACGCTATCAATGCACCCTGATCATCAAGAGAAAACTACATTCATCACCCTTTGGGGAACCTTTTGCTACAATGTCATGCCACAACCATTATGCATGATCTGATACACAAGGAAGTCGAGGTCTACATAGATGACATCATTTTGAAGTCCAAGACTATAGAAGTTCATGTTTCCACTCTTCCAAAATTCTTTGAACGACTGCGACAGTACCAAATGCAGCTTAACCCACAAAAATATGTATTCGACGTTACTAAAGGGAAAATCATCGGATTCATGGTCATTGAGAAAGGGATGAAATCAGATCCTGCTAAGCTGAAAGCCATACTTGAGATGTCGCCTCCCCGAATGGATAAAGAAGTCTAAGGATTCCTTAGGAAATTACAGTACATCAGTCGATTCATCAACCAATTGACTCCCATCTACGAACCTATCTTAAAACACCTCTGAAAGGATTCAACCAAGGTCTGGAATGAGTCTTTCCAAGAATCCTTCGATCGAATTAATCAATACCTAACCCGACCTCCAGTACTCATGCCCCCATAACCTGGTCTTCCCTTAATCCTATACCTAACCCTGACTGGTACTGCAGTAGGAGCTTTGCTTGCCCAATACCTTGAAAAACCCATAAAAATAAAGCCATCCACTATGCCAGTCAGAAATTGGTTGGTTTTGAGGTCAACTACGCTGCCTTGGAAAAAGCATAGGTTGCTCTTGTTAGGGTTACCCAAAAGTCACAACACTACATGATCTCCTTCCCGATCAGACTCGTATCGCGAATGGATCCCATCAAGTACCTACTCGATATGCCCGTCCTATCCAGATGGATGGACGATGGTTTTATGCTTCTATCCAAGTTAAATATCACCCATGTCACAGAGAAATCCATGAAAGGAAGATCAATCTATGACTACCTTGTTGACTACCCTATGGAAGGAGCCGATGTATGGACTTTTAAATTCCCAGATGAGAATATCCTTTTCACCTGCCATGAATATCTTCGATGGAAAATGTTCTTTGACGGCGCTACCCACAAAAAAAAGATATGGAATTAGAGTCCTCCTAATTTCTCCTAATGACTACCACACTCCCATTTCCTTCAAATTGGATTTCCCCTACCCCAATAACATGACCGAATATGAGGCATGCACGGCAGTCCTAAAAGTAGCCCTTGAGAAAGGAATTCAATATCTCTATGTCTATGATGATTCATCCCTCATCATCAGTCAAGTACTCCGAAAATGGAAAGTTAAGGATGAGAAACTCTTACCGTTCCATGCCCAGCTTGAAGAACTAGCTTCCCAATTCTAAGAAATCACCTTCCACTACCTTCCTCGAGAAAAGAAAAACCTAGATGACAACCTTGCCACCTTAGCCTCTATGATTGACATCCCCAAAGGAATAACTATGGCCCCCTTCCTTGTCTAGAAACAAGACAAACCAACCCAGTACTACCACATCGAGCTCTACACGGAGTAAGAACCCGAATGTAATACCTCGTATTTTTGTGATATTTATTTATGGGATTAATTGAATTAAATGCGTATTAATTGGAAATTAATCCGGATTAAAATACTAGCAAGATGCGAGTTGGTATTTGATTATAATGTGCATATATGATTATATATGAATACTGAATTATGAAATTTGTCGTGAGATTGAAATACGGCAATTTAGAAATTTTGTTGAGACGTGTGTGATAGTCGCGTCCGGAATATTTTTATTTTAATTAAAAAGTGAATTTAATTTCTATTAACCGTATGGTCGTTTTGAGTGCGCCAACGCGTCCGGAAGGGTCAAGATAGTCAGAAAACACTAGACGGGGGTTTAGTTTGGGTCCCGGGGCATTTTTAGGCCATACCGGCAACGTATAAGGGTAGTTTGGTAATTTTGGATTTTTGGGAATTAAAACCCACGAAAATTGGGAATTAATATCTGATTTGGACTTTACCCACTAAACCCACTAATAACCAAATAGGCTACGGGGGTTATTAGAAATTGTTCCAAAAGAATTCCTAAGGCAAACCCTAGCCACCATTGTCACTTTGGAGAAGAAAGCTTGTAGAGAAAGAAGAGAGGAGAATTCTGCAGAGAGAGAGAGAACCATTCATCAAATCGACATCAAAATCAGAGATTTACATAAGGCAAGTGGTTTAATTACATATTTTTCAAAGAATGCTTCTTCCATGCGTAGGAAATTATTAAAATTTCATTGTTCTTGGAGAATGATAAAAACCCATTGAATTGGATGTAGAGATTTATAATTTTATGAGGAGATTGCATGTAGAACAATGTTAGGATGATTACTCAGAGAAAAATACATCTTTTATACCATAAAAACGGATTTATTTATGTCTATGGATGAATTAAAATTCTAGGGTTCATATTCTTGAGATTGGGGAAAAAGATGTAGAGATTTGATATGTGGATGAGATTTAGGATGAATTAACACCATCAAACACGTTAGTATGGGACCTAAGTATGTTTAGGGACGATTAGAACCTTGAACAATTGTTGGATTGATGTTTAGATAAGATTAGAGTGGAAGAAAAGATGGAAAAACGAGTTAAGGAAAATCTGGGCTCGAATCTGGCCACTCGTTAGAAGACCTGCCCCGGTCGTTCGAACGAGCTCGTTCGAACGAGCTTCTAACGAGTTGACAGTTTGACTTCTAATGAGAGGGAGGTTCATTCGATGATTTTCGTTCGAACGAGATCTCGTTAGAAGGCCCAGTTCGTTCGAACGAACTCTCGTTTGAACAGCCTCGTTCGAACGAGACTTCTAACGAGTTGACAGTTTAGGCTTTTTAGCCTGTTTTGATCCCGAGTGTCCCGTAACCTTGTTAATATGTAGAGATAACACTTCCTTGATGATAAATTGATATATTTGGGATATTTTGGATATAATGAGGAGTAGAACCTAGAAGTGTAGTTGAACCTAAGGGAAATTATGAATTAGGACGTGAGTGTCTATTACGATGCGATAGCTATTGACGGCCTAAATAATTATACTAACCGGGAACATATAAATCGTGTAGCATTATATGTCGGTACGAGAATAAGAAGTGTACTACAAATAAATTATGGTGATTACTAAGATGTGTGCTTACTTAGTACAAGTATATGATTTTGTGTATGACATACCTACCATACTTGCTATCACGGGAGGTTTACGTTCTCTTAGGGCCCTTAAATCCTTGTGTTGCCCGGATTTAGACTGGTACCTCGATGAACATAGGTCAGAGAAGGACTTATTGGGATGTTAATAAGTCTGTTGATCGTGGGAGCGCATGTATGTGCATGACCCATGTGATGTGATTGTGTTCGCCTCCATTGTTTGTGATTGTTGTTATCTGAGAACGATTCCTGAGAGATTCGGAATGCGTGATCCTTATGTACGTGATGTACCGGGATGGATAGCAGAGTATGTGTGCACCGCAGCTTAGTCTCGGGGTGCTTGTATTGTATATTTATGACGTGAATAATATACACATAATAAATGGGAACTTTCATGTTGGTATTGTGAATATAATTATGGTAATGTTTTGAGAAAACATAACGGGTTAACCGATAGTGAATTGTATTACTAATTGAGAATCTGAGTTTAAGTAGAGCCCTCTATTTAATTGATAACGTTAGAATGTAATATGGGAATCGAGTAGTAAGGGGTATAACTTATTACGGTTTGGTTAGATATGTATGTTATTTAGATGGGTACGGTACGTTAGGAGTGCACATGTAGTCGAGAGGTGAGAATTTCATGTGAGTGTACGTCCTAACATGTATTTTGCATTTAATGTTTTAATGTTATTAAAACACTTGCTGTTTTTAAAATGATTTCCACTTTCGGGCTCTGACCCATTTGCTTTCAAATCTATTTTTGTAAAAACGATTTTAGGTGCCCAGCCACCAGGACACCATGCTTAGGATCCTCATTCAGGTGACGAGCTGTAGCTGTTTGTGGAAGTTTCAGGACTTTGCTTGTAGACGCTTCATCTATCTTGACTCTATATTCAGCATTTATCAGTTGTAGGGCATGTCGCCCATTTCTTTTAGAGACATTTCATTTATTTCAGTTATTCAGACTTCTGGCATGTAATTAATTCAGGATTCAGACTTGTCTTATTATTTTCAGTTGTGGGATTGTTGTGAGGAGTTTTCCTCTAGACTTATTACTATTTGTCGGTTATTTCATTACTTTGTTATGGTGAATGGATTATGTTGTTCTTCCATTATTCTTTTATTGCATGTTAATCAGACTTAATTAAAATTTGGCAACTTACTTTTTAAATACTAGGTGGTTAGTAATCATTTAAATGTTTTCGACAGTGATGCTATTAACTGAACCAACTTGGCATTTTGTATTGATTTAATAAAGGAGTAGCTACCCGGTATTTAATTAGTCGGGGTGTCACAGGTGGTATTAGAGCATTAGGTTCTAGTGTCTTTTAGGATCTGTATGGCTTATTATGTTTTCCGCTGAGCTTTCTTTGATGTAGAGCCCTATATTTTAGGACTGTTGTATTCTCTTGTATATGCTGCATTCTTCAACTATTTTGAGTTTATAACTGCAAACTTATAGACTTTATTTTTGTTTAAGAATGCCTCCACGACGTGCACAACGGGTTCCCAGGAATGCAACACCAGAACCACATCCCGCACCAGTTCAGGGCACGATGAATGATGCCGAGGTTGCAGCCATTGTGGCCCAGGCGGTAAATGCCGCACTAGCCGTAGTTCAGCAGGCACCACCTCAGGCGCCGATAGCCGCGCCAGTTCAGGCACATGCATTCCCGTCTGCTTGGGAATGTGTACGTGATGCTTTTCAGAAAGCACACCCTCCGGAGTTCGCAGGTAGCTCCGATGTTGTGGTATCTAGTCAGTGGAGGAAGGATATTCAGAGGCACCTGAGGATGTACGAGTGCACAGATTTTCAGAAGCAGATACTAGCTACCTTTAAGCTAGTGGGGTCTGCACTGCAGTGGTGGGAGTCCATTACCATCGTGGAGGAGAGAGATACTCTGACTATTCAGGAGTTTTGGGTGCGGTTCGACCGCAAGTACTTTCCGTCAGCTGTTCAGACGGAAATGAGGAGGAAGTTGATGAGCCTTCGACAGGAGGGTAAGACTGTGGCCGAGTATGAGGCCGAGTTCACTAATCTGTTAAACATTATACCGGATGAGATACCGACGGAAGAAAAGAAGATACAAAAATTTACAGACGGGTTGACTTGGAGGATCCATCAACATCTGTTGAGGAACCTATCGTTGGCCACTTACTCTGATGTGGTTAACGCTACAATGCTCCATTTCCAGGATCACCGCTTCCACATGGCTGAGGGCAAGCGATCGGGACAGTCCAGCCATCAGGGCAGGACTGGAGGGAATGGTGCCAATGGGGCACAATCTGTTCATGGGCAGAGACAGGGCGACCAGGGTTCCTAGCAGGGGGATAACAAGAGGTTCAGGTCGGAATATTTCAGGCACGAACAGGGAGGTTTTTGGTAGGGCCATCAGGGTCCGAATGGCCATCAGAACCAGCAGGGTCAGAATGGTCAACAACAGTTTCAGCAGGGCCAGCAGGGCCAGTGGAGGAACGGTAACGGCCACCAGGGCAGCAGGGATAGAGAGGGGGGAACTTCCCGGGGAAGTGTTTCATTTGTGGCAAGACTGGCCATAAACGCCAGGACTGTCCTGATAGGGGCAGGGCCCCACAGCATCAGCAGGGTGCTCGATATGAGCCACAGAGGCCACTTTTTCCACCTGCCCTCCCAGCTCCAGCCCAGGTGTTTGCACTACCGGCCATTCCAGCAGTTCCTGTGCACCAGGGGCAGTTACAGTATGGACGTGTTTATAACGTCCACCAGGCAGCAGCTCCACAGGCACCACCCACGATTGAGGGTATGTTTCTTATCCATGGTACTATGGGTTGGGTTTTGTTTGATACGGGGGCAACGCATTGTTTTATAGCTACACATTTTGTGAATGCCTTAGGGTTGTTAGCCACAGCAGATAGCACAGTGACGTGTGTAGACTCACCATTGGGGAGTGGGTCACTTATTTTCTTTATATGCCGGGGAGTGGGGGTAGAGATTGGTAGTCTGGTATTACCTGCAGACATGTTGGTATTAGATATGCATGTGCACGATGTGATTATCGGTATGGATTGGCTCGCTGATTATAAAGCCATGATTGATTGCTTCGGTGGGAGTATTATTTTTGCCATTCTGGGGTAAGAGATGTTTGTAGTGGCGATGCCTCGCCAAGAGGGAGGCTCGACCACTCATTTGTATTACATAGAGGAGGATACCTCTAAGGAGGTTGTGATTCCTTTAGATTCGATACTAGTTTTCAGGGAGTATTCAGATGTGTTTCAGGAGATACCAGGCCTACCCCCCAGTCGAGAGATAGACATTGTCATAGACTTATTACTAGATACGAGACCTATAGCACGTGCACCGTACCGTATGGATCCGGTAGAGATGCGAGAGCTACGAGATCAGATTGAGCATTTGTTGGGTTAGGGGTTTATACGGAGGAGTACTTCGCCGTGGGGTTCTCCTGTGTTGTTCGTGAAGAAGAGAGATGGTTCACTGAGATTGTGTGTGGATTACCGAGAGTTGAATAAAGTCACAATATGGAATAAGTATCCGTTGCCTCGAATCGATGACTTATTCGACCAGTTGAGAGGAGGTTCTTTCTTCTCAAAGATTGATTTGAGATCGGGATACCATCAGTTGCGTATCAGGGATGAGGATGTCTCAAAGACTTCATTCTTAACGAGATATGGTTCTTACGAGTTTCGGGTTATGCCTTTTGGTTTGACCAATGCTCCAGCCGTGTTTATGGACTTAATGAATAGGGTGTTCAGAGATTTCCTAGATCAGTTCGTCATTGTCTTCATTGATGATATTCGGGTTTACTCCCAGACCGAGGAGGAGCACGCCGAGCATTTGAGGCAAGTTTTGCAGATGCTACGTCAGAACGAGCTGTATGTAAAGTATGAGAAGTGCGGGTTTTGGCTGAAGGAGGTCCAGTTTTTGGGGCATATTATTTCCTACCGGGGGATATCTGTTGATCCGGGGAAAGTATCCGCGGTGAGGGAGTGGGGACAGCCCACGACACCGACAGAGATCCGTAGTTTCTTGGGACTAGCAGGATACTACAGGAGGTTCATTCGGGTATTTTCGAAGATAGCGAGTCCTTTGACACATTTGACTCGTAAGGGCGTGCCATTCATCTGGAGTGATGCCTGTCAGTTGGCATTCGATGAATTGAAGGATAAGTTGACCTCAGCACCTGTGTTAGCATTGCCGAGACCGGGAGTTGAGTATCTAGTCTACACCGATGCGTCCTTGCAAGGACTTGGAGGTGTATTACAGCAGGAAAGTCAAGCCATAGCTTATGCTTCCTGTAAGCTTAAGCCTCATGAGAAGAATTACCCCACTCATGATTTGGAGCTGGCGGCAGTTGTATTTGCCCTTCGGATTTGGAGACATTACCTTTTGGGGGAGAAGTTTTGACTGTTCACGGACCATAAGTCACTATAGTACCTATTCACGCAAAAGGAGTTGAATATGCGGTAGCGAAGGTGGCTTGAGTTTGTGAAGGACTATCAGTTTGATATCCAGTATCACCTGGGGAAGGCTAACGTGGTAGCAGACGCGTTGAGCCGTAGGCCAGTAGATGAGGTGGCAGGGGTGTGGAAGGAAAAGTGGAAAGAATTGGGACACCAGGATGCAGTGGCCCGATCATTCATGTCGGTAATGACTGTTACGCCGCAGATTGTCACGAGAGTGATAAAGGCACAAGCAGATGACTCGTTCTGTCATGAGCTGATAGTTCGATTACTAGCAGAGGGAGCCGAATCCTATACCGTTATCTCAAACGGGGGATTACCCTTCAATGGGAGATTGGTAGTTCCGGAAGGGGAGGAATTGTGGCACGAGGTGATGGCAGAGTCGCACGGCTCACGGTTCACGGTACATCCCGGAGGGGATAAAATGTACCAAGACATGATACGACAGTATTGGTGGAGCGGGATGAAGAGATATATTGCCGTGTTTGTTTCTAAATGCGCCACTTGTCAGCTTGTAAAAGTGGATCATCAGAGACCGGCAGGACTTCTACAGCCATTAGAGGTCCCGATGTGGATGTGGGAGAGCATATCCATGGACTTTATCACGGGGTTGCCTACGTCACAGAGAGGTCACAACTCCATTTGGGTAATTGTGGACAGGTTGACCAAAGTCGCTCATTTTCTACCCGAAAGGACAGACTACACTACGGGACAATATGCCTAGCTCTTTATTGCAAAGATAGTGAGAATTCACGGTGTGCCCCAAAATATCGTGTCTGACCGAGACAAGATATTTGTTTCGCGGTTTTGGGAAAGTTTTCAGGAGGCCATGGGCACGGAATTGCGATTGAGTACGGCGTATCACCCGCAGACCGATGGGCAGACTGAGCGTACAAACCAGATGTTGGAGGACATGCTACGTATGTGCATCATTGATTTTGGGGGTGGATGGGAGCAGTATCTTCCACTGGTGGAGTTTGCCTACAACAACTCCTACCAGTTCACCATTGGCATGGCTCCATTTGAGGCGTTGTACGGTAGACCTTGTCGTTCCCCAGCATGTTGGTTGGAGGTGGGGGACAACAAACTACTTGGATCGGCAGTGATTCAGGATACTTCGGCGAGGATAGAATTGATTCGGAGTCGCATTCGGGTAGCTCAGGCTTGGCAGAAGATCTATGCTGATGCGAAGAGGTTCTTTAGAGAGTTCCAAGTGGGGGACAAGGTTTTGCTCAGAGTATCTCCTATGAAGGGGATTATTCGTTTCGGGAAGAAAGGGAAGTTGGCACCGAGATATGTGGGACCATTTCCTATTATTGAGCGGATTGGACCGGTTGCGTATAGGCTTGGATTACCGGAGCATTTGCATCGGATTCACGATGTGTTTCATCTTTCCTCGCTAAGGAAATATCTTAGAGACGATTTGACTCATTCTCATATTTCTTTATAGGACATCGATCTCCTACCTGATAGCTCTACGAGGAGGGGTCGATTGCTATTTTGGACCGAAGTGAGCGGAAACAGCGGTCAAAGATAGTTCCGTTAGTGCGTGTTCAGTGGCGACATCATAATGTCGAGGAGTCCACATGGGAGCGCGAGGATGAGATGCGCGAACCTTATCCAGAGTTGTTCTTACCAGGTACTTTCTAGTTTCGAACTTCGGGACGAAATTCAGTTATTAGGGGGGAAGTATGTAATACCCCGTATTTTTGTGATATTTATTTATGGGATTAATTGAATTAAATGCGTATTAATTGGAAATTAATTCGGATTAAAATACTAGCAAGATGCGAGTTGGTATTTGTTTATAAAGGGCATATATGATTATATATGAATACTGAATTATGAAATTTGTCGTGACATTGAAATACGGCAATTTGGAAATTTTGTTGAGACGCGTGTGACAGTCGCGTCCGGAATATATTTATTTTAATTAAAAAGTGATTTTTTTTTCTATTAACCGTATGGTCGTTTTGAGTCCGCCAACGCGTCCGGAAGGGTCGAGATAGTCAGAAAACACTAGCCGGGGGTTTAGTTTGGGTCCCAGGGCATTTTTAGGCCATACCGGTAACGTATAAGGGTAGTTTGGTAATTTTGGATTTTTGGGAATTAAAACCCACGAAAATTTGGAATTAATATCTGATTTGGACTTTACCCACTAAACCCACTAATAACCAAATAGGCTACGGGGGTTATTAGAAATTGTTCCAAAAGAATTCCTAAGGCAAACCCTAGCCACCATTGTCACTTTGGAGAAGAAAGCTTGTAGAGAAAGAAGAGAGGAGAATTCTGCAGAGAGAGAGAGAACCATTCATCAAATCGACATCAAAATCAGAGATTTACATAAGGCAAGTGGTTTAATTGCATATTTTGCAAAGAATGCTTCTTCCATGCGTAGGAAATTATTAAAATTTCATTGTTCTTGGAGAATGATAAAAACCCATTGAATTAGATGTAGAGATTTATAATTTTATGAGGAGATTGCATGTAGAACAATGTTAGGATGATTACTCAGAGAAAAATACATCTTTTATACCATAAAAACGGATTTATTTATGTCTATGGATGAATTAAAATTCTAGGGTTCATGTTCTTGAGATTGGGGAAAAAGATGTAGAGATTTGATATGTGGATGAGATTTAGGATGAATTAACACCATCAAACACGTTAGTATGGGACCTAAGTATGATTAGGGACGATTAGAACCTTGAACAATTGTTGGATTGATGTTTAGATAAGATTAGAGTGGAAGAAAAGATGGAAAAACGAGTTAAGGAAAATCTGGGCTCGAATCTGGCCACTCGTTAGAAGACCTGCCCAGGTCGTTCGAACGAGCTCGTTCGAACGAGCTTCTAACGAGTTGACAGTTTGACTTCTAACGAGAGGGATGTTCATTCGATGATTTTCGTTCGAACGAGATCTCGTTAGAAGGCCCAGTTCGTTCGAACGAACTCTCGTTCGAACAGCCTCGTTCGAACGAGACTTCTAACGAGTTGACAATTTAGGCTTTTTAACCTGTTTTGATCCCGAGTGTCCCGTAACCTTGTTAATATGTAGAGATAACACTTCCTTGATGATAAATTGATATATTTGGGATATTTGGGATATAATGAGGAGTAAAACCTAGAAGTGTAGTTGAACCTAAGGGAAATTATGAATTAGGACGTGAGTGTCTATTACGATGCGAGAGCTATTGACGACCTAAATAATTATATTAACCGGGAACATATAAATCGTGTAGCATTATATGTCGGTACGAGAATAAGAAGTGTACTACAAATAAATTATGGTGATTACTAAGATGTGTGCTTACTTAGTACAAGTATATGATTTTGTGTATGACATACCTACCATACTTGCTATCACGGGAGGTTTACGTTCGCTTAGGGCCCTTTAATCCTGGTGTTGCCCGGATTTAGACTGGTACCTCGATGAACATAGGTCAGAGAAGGACTTATTGGGATGTTAATAAGTCTGATGATCGTGGGAGCGCAGGTATGTGCATGACCCATGTGATGTGACTGTGTTCGCCTCCATTGTTTGTGATTGTTGTTATCTGAGAACGATTCCTGAGAGATTCGGAATGCGTGATCCTTATGTACGTGATGTACCGGGATGGATAGCAGAGTGTGTGTGCACCACAGCTTAGTCTCGGGGTGCTTGTATTGTATATTTATGACGTGAATAATATACACTTAATAAATGGGAACTTTCATGTTGGTATTGGGAATATAATTATGGTAATGTTTTGAGAAAACATTACGGGTTAACCGATAGTGAATTGTATTACTAATTGAGAATCTGAGTTTAAGTAGAGCCCTCTATTTAATTGATAACGTTAGAATGTAATATGGGAATCGAGTAGTAAGGGGTAGAACTTATTACGGTTTGGTTAGATATGTATGTTATTTAGATGGGTACGATACATTAGGAGTGCACATGTAGTCGAGAGGTGAGAATTTCTTGTGAGTCTACGTCCTAACATGTATTTTGCATTTAATGTTTTAATGTTATTAAAATACTTGCTGTTTTTAAAATGATTTCCACTTTCGGGCTCTGACCCATTTGCTTTCAAATCTATTTTTGTAAAAACCATTTTAGGTGCCCAGCCACCAGGACACCATGCTTAGGATCCTCATTCAGGTGATGAGCTGTAGCTATTTGTGGAAGTTACAGGACTCTGGTTGTAGACGCTTCATCTATCTTAACTCTATATTCAGCATTTATCAGTTGTAGGGCATGTCGCCCATTTCTTTTAGAGACATTTCATATATTTCAGTTATTCAGACTTCTGGCATGTAATTAATTCAGGATTCACACTTGTCTTATTATTTTCAGTTGTGGGATTGTTGTGAGGAGTTTTCTTCCGGACTTATTACTATTTGTCGGTTATTTCATTACTTTGTTATGGTGAATGCATTATGTTGTTCTTCCATTATTCTTTTATTGCATGTTAATCAGACTTAATTAAAATTTGGCAACTTACTTTTTAAATACTAGGTGGTTAGTAATCATTTAAATGTTTTCGACAGTGATGCTATTAACTGAACCAACTTGGTATTTTGTATTGATTTAATAAAGGAGTAGCTACCCGGTATTTAATTAGTCGGGGTGTCACACCGAAACAGCTGACTTTTGGTACTATGACATTTGGTGCCTCCTCAAACAATTTAGGTATCCCCAAGGAGATAATAAGAAAGACCAAGTAACCAATACACTGTCTGTAATAAGGCACTGTTTAAGAGAAACTTTGATGGAACCCATTTACACTGCATCGAAAGGGCTGACATTGAAGAAATTATGCAAAAAATCCACAAGGGGGAATGCGCAACCCACATAAACCACCATATTCTCTCCAAAAGATCATTCGATAGGGATATTACTGGACTACCATTGTTCAAGACTACATAACCTACGTTCTAAGATGTCTCAAATGCCAACAATTCTCCAACCTACAACATCTGCCTCCGCGAGAATTGTACAACATGACTTCTCCCTGGATGTTTTTCATATGGGCATCAACATCATACAAAAAGTTACACCAAAGGCATCCAATGGGCATGAGTTCATCCTAGTGTATATTGAGTACTTCACTAAGTGGGTCGAAGTCGAGTCATACGCGATTCTGAATGCCAAGAAAGGGGCCAAATTCATCAAGAAAAGCATCATCAGTCAATACGGGGTCCCACACGAGCTGGTATCAGATAATGGCTTGGATTTTGAGGCAGAGGTTATAGAAGTGATTGACAAGTATGGGATTTAAAGACATAAATCCTCTCCATACTGACCTCAAACTAATGGAGAAGTCGAAGCAGCCAATAAGAATCTCAATGCCATCATTATCAAGATGACCAAGAGTTGTCGTGATTGGGATAACAGGATCCCTTACACTCTCTAGGGCTACCGTACTTCAGTTCGAAGATCTACTGGGGTTACCCCTTACTCTCTAGTCTATGTCATGGAAGAAGTCCTACTTGTGGAGCTGGAAATACCCACGCTATATGTCATTCTTGAAAGCAAGGTCAGCGAAGAACATTGGTACCAAACTCGTCTTGACGAGATGTCCCTCTTGGACGAAAGGAGATTGAAATTTCTCTATCACATACAAGGGTACCATCACCATATATCGCAATCATTCAATAAAAGATTCAAGGACCACGGTGTCCGAGAAGGGAACATAGCCCTCAACGAAATAGTAGAGCGCATATGGGACCCTAGTGGGAAATTTATGACCAATTGGAGCAGCCCCTACATCATGAAGAATATCCTATCGGGCTGTGCCACTGTGTTCACCGACCTCGACGGAGGAGAAATGGTGCGTCCAGTCAAGTTGGACCATCTCAAGAAATTCTACCCTTAGTCTGAAATCTCGACGCGCTATGACTCTTCTCATCTCCCTTCTATTCTAAAAAAAATAAACTCTTATTATCCCCTTACCTAATACTACGTGGGCCCGATCCTATAAAAACATCTTCAAAAAAGAAATTCAAAATTTTTCAAAACCCTCAAAAGTATGTATACAGCTCATTTGCTTCACATGAGCGCGACTCCCATCTTTTTCACAAAATGTTATTCTTTTCTTATCCCCGAGAACGACAATTATTTTTAACATATATATGAACGAAAGGATTACGTATGCCCTAGTGATAAGTATAGATAGTTCAAAATGCAAAAAGTCATCAAGAGGCACAACTTGATCAAAAACTTATTTATTTCATTATATGAAATTTCCACACGATTATATCGGCATAAGGAGTCAAACAACTTCCCTTACCCGCACTATGCCTACGAAAAAACCCAGATAATAAACAAGTTCCACTACTCCTGAAAATCACACCCAATTATTATTCCCATAAAGCAAAAAATCAGACCTAGCTTCACAAATACCTACCCGCAGCTGCCCGAGGAACCAACACCATTATCACCTGCATCCTGGGTTCCCTAAACCTCCTCTGCATGAACGGAGTATTGTAGACACTCCATGGAGTGATAAGACCGGACTAGAATGGGGTAGACCACAATGCTTCCCTCTATGGTGTTACATATAGCAAACCACCTCTGACGAGTCTCTATAGCTAGCAGCCTGGACACTACCTTCTTCCACAACCACTTCATGTTGTCCTTAAAAATATGTCAGACTCGCACAGTAGACTGTGAAGGATGGGTCGATGGATGATGATTCTCCCATAGAGGTCCAAGCCGCATGCGCATGCGCATACGCAATCTCAGGTCCTCCACAATAAAGAAGCTTGGTGTCCGCGATGGCATAATTTTCTCCTAACCAAATTAGCGTAGAAGCCTCCAGGGAAAGTAGAAATACATCTATCTGAGGCCAACTAGTTTATCGTACTCATACTCTTCAAGCTCTAGACTAGGTAGAAACTTCACCCACCAAGGCACAAACCAAGGTAGGCCTCGAGCCCCATGCTCTACAAACTAGTTCCCCCAACTCTCAATGTCAAGGCCTACGCTAATGAAATAGATGGAGAATAAGTTTGGCACAACCGACAAAGCATACTCAGGTGGGACCGCCATACGCAACCTCTTTGACAACCACTTAAACAACATTATAGGGATACCCCTCAGAAAGTCAGAACAACCCTCCCGCCAGGCATCTCATCCATTCAAGGTGATAAGCACCCAAAATTGTACAATTTATACCCGAAATAGATGTACTTTAGTTGCTAATTCTCGACAATATGGGTCTTATGTGTTTAATTGTTTATTTTGTAGGCCGAATGCACGTTGTGTTGTTCAAGTGCGTATTTCAAGACAATTGTGCATTTTATGGAGCTATATACCCTTGTCCCGTATCCTAGCCTACCCAAACTGAGCCCAAACTTACCCTAAGCCTGTGTGTGTTTTGTTTGTGTCATTTTATTATTTTTTTAGATTTTTAGTTTGAGTCATTTCTATTTTTAGGATTTATTTTAGAGTTATGAAGTATTTTCTAGGTTTTATTTTCTATTTTTATATTTATTAATATATTTTTATTTTATATTTATTTTAATTAGTTTTTTGTCTTAGTTTTTATTTTATCTTATTTTATTAGGATTAGATTTTTTAGGATTTATTTGTTTTTAGTTTATTTTTATTTTACATTTTCTTTTTAGGATCTTAGTTTTAGTTTAATAGATTTCTATTTTTTTTAGTTTCAACTTTATTTGAGTCTTTATTTTATCTTAGAATTAGATTTTATTAGGTTTTAATTTTATTTTATTAATTTTATTTTATTTTATTAGTGTTATTTTTAGGGTCCAACATAAACACACACATAACCTCCCCTTATCCTACACACATCTTCACCCTCATCCACACCATAACTATCCTACACCCACATACTCTCACACCTACACCTAACTAAACCCTCACCCTCACACACCTACTTTACACCCTCACACACACAACCCTCACCCAACTCATCTTCTTCCCTCATCACCATCGACACTCTTTCTCCACCATTAACAAAAACAAACGTTCTCTCTCATCTTACCCCCATCATAAAAACCCACATCCACCATTACATTTCCCAAACCTCCGTCTCCAATCACTTCCACATCTCACCCACCTCCGGCGTCCCCTCACCCACCTCCAGCGATTAAACCGGGCAGCCCCAACTCAAACCGCTGCCTTACCCGAAAATATCTCCTATGCCCTCAGTCAACAACCCTCTGACCCGCCTGCTCCGGTCGGAACTACCGCCGACCACCCCTCTCGCCGTCGCCCCTGCCCCTTAACGACTCCGGGAAATCCGAGTCCGTCCACCCATCTCACCTGATCCGGAGTACCAACCCGGATCCATATACCGACGCCAGAACCCGAACCCTCTCCCATAACCGTCAACAGCCCCATACCCATTTCCCCCTTGAGCCAAAATCGTTTTTACCATCTGTCAAAACCAAAGAAATTCCAAGACCCATTTGACCCACTAGTCATTTAATAAACTAACCCATGTGCTTAAAACCAACATAAACCTCTTATACCCATTTACCTAAAATACCCCCAACACATCTCCCACATGCACACTTGTGTTCATTACGCACATTACCCTTAATAACAAATCAGATTTTATCACCTTACACCCCATGCTCCCCACACCCAAACCACATGCACACTTAAATCAATTACCCAAGTTAACCCCCATGCTCCATGCCTTGTATAAATTGAAGAGGAAGACCCATTTGCAAATGATCTCAAAATTAGTTTTAAGCTAGGTGTGATAAAATTCTCCCCACCCCTCTATGTTGAGTATTTGCATTTTTAGAAAATACCTCAATATAGATTTGTGTGTTGAAAATTATATCTAGGATAAAATTCACCCCACCCCTCTATTATGAATTATTGCATTTTTAGCCATTCATTCATTATAGGTTGATATAGTTGAATTTAACCCTTATAGGAGGTAAATTCTAACCCCTTGCTTTATGTTGAGATTTTGCATTTTTAGCAATTATCTCAATATAAATTAATGATCTAGAATTTATTTCTTTGGGTGAGTTCTAATGTACCATTTTATAATTTTAGGATTTGCATTTTTAGCAAATCTCTTTTATTATTTAATTGTCCATTATGAATTCATCCACTATCCTTTTTATTTTTATTTTGTAATTTTTAGGTTAGATTCAAAAGAGCTTTTAGATAGGAAAATTCTAGAGAGAGAATTGTAGAGAAAATTATCCTTTGTAAATAGTTTTTCCTTTTTTTATTTTTAGATATTTGTGAGATTAAATATTATGAGAGAGTTAATTGAGTGAATATTTCAATTTCAAATCATTTGGATACTCAATTAAGTGGTGCATGCTTCAATTTGGAAGAGTAGAGTTCAACTTTCTCAAAGAGATTTGGTTTGCTTGTTCTATTCTCTTCTCTTTTATTTTAGTAGCCTTGATTATTAATTTGTCATGTTTCATATCATGTTAGGCTAAAACCCCTTTCAAGGGGTGAGGTCAAACCCTTATTTGATGTTATTTTATTTTTATTAGTTTAATTACTTGAAAAATCCCTTTGAATGTTAATTTTGATCCCTCACCCTTAGATTTACGCCTCGAGAGAGGGTAAATGATTTTCGAGAGAAAATCGATAATTTAATGAGAATACTCATTTTAGATTCGAACTAGAGATAGGGGTTTCTTAAGTGGGGTATTATCATTTGAATTTCAACTCTAATTTAATTTCTATGATTGACATAAATTCTAATTGATCGATCCTAGCGGGTGATTAATTAAAAGGAGTGTAGATCTAATTTTCTAGAGTTGTGGGGTGTTAAACTTAACTTTCTAAAAGATTACTATTAAAATTACATTTTCAACGAGAGTTGATTTGTAATTTTGATATTAATCTGGGAGAGTTCATATAATTAAATTAATTAATTAGAATAACTAAAATTTGTGGTGTAATCCCATTACTTGATTTTTGTCACAATTATTTACCTCACTTTATCTTTTATTTTAGTGCTAGACTTTATTTTTCATTTTAGTAAATTTATAGTTAGTTATTTTCATCTCACACTTTAGTTTAGTTTAGTTTAGACCTTACCTCACCCTATTGTTTTAATATTGAAAAGGCTAAAAAAATTAGAAAAGTGAAAAAGGCCAAAAAGAAAATAAAAAGTGAATTACAATTGAATTTGTCTCTAGCTTACTCTCTAGAAAGTGGATTGACATCCTTACTTACCGATATGCTTGAGTTTATTATATTTTGTATGTACATAAGGTTTTGATTAGAAAGGCTTGTTCAACAATGACAAAAATACATACGCAAAAGTTATCAAATAGCGCCATTGCCGTTCTTGGGATTGTGAAGCTTGGAGCGCATTTAATATTGTAGTTCATTTATTTATTTATTTTCACTTTATTATTTTTTGTACCATTTTTATATTTTTAGAAGGATTGTATTAGGACTTTTTTATTATTTGTCTTGTATTGCGGTGCATAGAGACGCCATTTATTTTTCATTTCAATTTGTAAAAAATCAAAGAAGCCAAGCGTGATAGGGAAACCGGACAAGGTAGAGAGAGGGCGTCCATTGGCGGGGATTTAGAAGCCTCTCTACATTGGGTCGGTAGGACTCCCGGGGCCGACTGAGATTGGCGTGATCTCCCCCCGGTCGACTCAAATTTTTCGGCACCCCACGGCCTAAAAACCGTGGGAGGTACATTTTCTAAACCCTCGCGCCTCTCCTGTTAGCGAGTCCATTATTGTGTGTACTTGTATGCTCTTGTGTGATTTTATTCTCACATTTATTTTTTGAATGGTGTGATGAATTAATTGACTAAGACCTACACCGGGTCACTCACGAGAAGGGATTTCGTCACCTGACTCACTCGCTTATCATTGTGTGCTACCCTAGTCATCACTAAATTTAAAATCAATCAACTAGGTAACGCAATAGGAGAATATTTTGCAAAGGCGATCACTCAGATTTCCGTGAATTTTTATCGCCCGCGGACTTAATTAAAATTTGACTACCCTCTCACTAAATTTAAAGATAAAATTGGTTATGTGCTAGTTAGGATTTCTCCTTGACTTGTGTGTGTGTCCAATTCATTTTTTGGTAGTCGGTTTTGGTTAGTTCGTGCAAATTTAAAGAGTCCATATTTTTCCACACCTTTTCTTTCAAAAAAAAAAATCCAAAAATATTTTCTTTTACTATTTTAAAAAAAATATCCAAAAAATAAAAAATATATATCTCTCTCCGCATAGCCGAAGAACGTCCTTTACAGGACTACTTTGGTCATTTTCCATTGACACGTGACACGTGTGAGAGTGATCCCGAGCGGTCTCTTTATGATATTCTTCATGATTTTACCTCTCTCACGAGTATCGTTGGTACTCTGGACCCATCCATGCATGCACCAACTATTCCATCACCCTCGGTGTCAAGTGTCGGCGTGTCGCATCCCTTGTTGTGCACCCACTGTTCTTATGCCGATCACATGTCCCATGAATGTCCATACTTGCAATATCCATCGGAACCCACCACGGACCATGTGTATCCATATGACACTGTCCCGGAACCCACCTCGGCCTATTCTCCCTATATACCCAATCCCGAGTTGTGTGAGTCCCCGAGCTATTCGTGGAGGCCTGATCACCCTTCCACACAATACGAATCCCAACCCGATGTTGTGGATACTCACACGTTCCAACAGTTGTCATGGCAACCTTGTGCACCTGTTGACGATCAGTTCCCTCACTACGCACCCCATGAGTATCAACCATTTGTCCATCACAAAAGCGATCCTTTCATGTATGATGAACATGGCCCCACCCCACCCACTTCATTTGAGTATTCTCCGTATAGTCATGATCATAGCGAGTTGTGTCCACCTCAACCACCGCCACCACCCGTCACTCCACCACCACCATCATCCACCTCCACTCTCGAAAGCCTCTTGCAATAGTTCATACTCGAGCAAGAGCGAGCCACTCAAATTCAAACGCAAGCTCTCCAAAGGCTTGAACAACGGTTAAATGAATTGGAGTGTGTGAGAGAGTCGTATATTCCCATGGCTCCACCCATCATTGCCACTGAGTGTGACGATGATGTTTCCTCTTGTGACACGAATTTTGAGTATGACCAACCCTATCCTCTCGAGAATCTCAATGTTACGACCATTCCATGGTCCGAGCCCCAAGTCGACAATTGTGTTGACATACCTTTCATTAGTGAGCCTGATCAATTCCCACCATGTCCATATAAACCCCACCTTGAGGTTCCCACTCCCGTCATATCCAAAAAATGCCCGAGTCTACACCTATTGAGCTTCACCCTTGTGTTCCCGAGGAACCAATTTATCCTAGGTTAGCTCCGGCTATGAGTGCTCACAATTTTCCCGAGATAGAATCCGTGATAGTTTCTAACTATCCGGATATGGATGATGTCCCACCATGCATGGCTTCCGTTGAGCCCGATATTTTTAGTGATTCCTCTATCTCTGATCTTGGTGCCTCATTTGACCCACCCACCACATGCACCAATGATACCTTTTTGGAAAAGTTGACAACTCCATCTTTAGAAACCACACTCCCTTGTGAGTATTCATTTACTACTCCCAATGATTATGTGTCTCCCACGCTTGAGTTGGATCATCTACCTCCACCATTTTTCCCACCCGATCTACCGTTTATCCCACCCGACCCACCCATTATCCTTTCCACCCCACCACCTGGTTTGGATCTTGATTTTGCACATTTCAAGTTTCCATCTACATTTTCAGATCCTCACTTGAAGCTACCCACCATCTACGAGAGTATTTTTTGTGCTACTATCCACTTCCGTGACACCGAGCTTGTTCCTCTATGCCCAACACTCTCTTGTGGTGTTGATTTTTCTCAATAGCTCCCTGACGTGTCACGGCGCGACCATTATCATCGCCCATTTATAGAATGGTCGTGTGATTTCTCTAAGGCCCAACCCATTCCACTTATCAAACCATTCCGCCTTCCTCACCAATTAGACCACTATGCTTATAGGGCCCTCGTTGCCCTCACATTTAATCTCAATAAAGCTCGTGACCGATACCTTTCCACTCTCACCTTAGCCATTTTTCCCACCCGCCCGTCCACCGATGCTTTGCATCATGTGATGCACTTTTCCATACAAGTGCATTGACCCGTTTTAGCCTCTATCCAACAAGACTGACGCTTCAGTCTTGTTTGGGGGTGATTCTCATCACCCATTCTTCTGTCGCCCTACGCTTTCATAGTTCTTATCCTTAGGGTGAGAATGGTTCGATCTGGCTAAAGACATTAAACTTAACGCTACCGGGAGGCAGCCCGCGTTTCTTGTACTAGTCTCATCCTGTTTGGGGGTGGTGTTTCACATCACCCTATGCTTTACATGCTATATAGACTTGTACATTTTATTTTTTATTTTTTTCTCTTATCACTTATTCAGGTTTCTTCTTAGATTCATCTGTCCACTTTATTGGCGGTTCATTCTGGTAATCTCTTTCCACCTTATGCTCTCAATTTTAAAAATCACTTTACCTAACATCGAGGACGATGTTCCCTTTTGTTTGAGGGTGGGGAATTTTATCAAAATCCTTCCTCTTTTGAAAAAATTTAAGTTTTAAACCTGATTTTTAAAATTTCGTGCAGTTTCTTTCATCTCACTCATTGATGTGAATTTTCGAACATCCATTTTTTTAAGTCTAGGAATCAATCTAGAGAATATTTTTTCTAAATAGCTTATGTAATACGTAACATGGCATTTTGCACTATGAATTCCTAGACTCAACAAAATTCGCGCACTTATCACGTCATTACGTTTAGAGTTGAGGAGTACTATAATTTTAAAGAAAACCTTAAGGATCACTAGTAGAGACTTTAGCCCGTGAGATTCGTGCCTTTCACCCTTTCAGAGTGTTTTATGCAATCTCCGAGTCACATATTGATTCAACTTCGTTTGGGCCCGCATTAAATTGTTGCATGATCTCATTATCCTTCACGAAATTTTGGCTTGATCACTGAGAATGACATCTTTTTCGAGTTGTAAGAAACGCGTGTTTTGAAATTTGTCCCGAATACCAGATTTTCATCCATACTCCTACCACTTTTTCCATTTTGCATCCATTTTTCGCCCATACATTTCACCCATTACATTTCCATGCTTTTCCATTTATATCATCCATCATCATTTTCAAATAAAAGAGTGTGATTTCAAATGTAAATGTCTTCATTGTTAGTTTGAAAAGAGAAAGAAAAACGAATTTTTTTTAGAGAAAATAGAAAATAGAGAAAAAGAAAAGAAAAATAGCAAGAAAAAGAAAAGAAAAAAAATAGATAAAAGAAAAGAAAGAGAGTTTGTAGTTAGTAATAAAGACATTTGTGCCTAAAGTATAGTACACTCTTCTCAATCTTATCACATCCATCACACATCAATCCCATCACACTCCTCGCTCATACATTTTACATCCATCATATCATCTATCCATCCTATCTCATCCCACATATCCCATTTCATTCCCCCTCACACATATACATCCATATTTCCCCTAGGTGTTCGGGCAAATGAGATTCAACGTGGTGAATAACTCGACGTTCTCACTATAGTGATTAACATTCTTTCATGAGATCAATTTTCTTTCTAATTATTCGTTCTTTCTTATGTGTGTGTGAGACATTTGAACTTGCTTAAATTTACTCACCTCCTCACACACAAGAGCGATACACTAACCCAAATCTCGTGAGTTCGTTTGAGAGAGATATATCCGTGAGATTTGAAGTTGAAGCGTTGATTCCGATGAGGCAATCTAAAAATTACTCTTGTGATACTCGACCCGTTTTGACTGATTCACACTACACACGTTGAGTTCTAGGAAGGATATGCCTTGAGTATTTACTTAGCTAAATTTTTTACACATTCTAGCTTGTATTTCATAAAATATTTCTCATGTGATGGATTGTGCGACTATTCTTTGTCTAATAAGAGATTGATTACCATTTTGCAAATAAAGAATATTGTGTGTATATTCCCTGCAAACCCTCATGAGACACAACTCGTTCTGTAGGGTAACCTATAGGTTTAAAGGCTTGTTGCACATGCTAAGTGCAATAGCAAGTGCCCGCGAAAGTGGTACACTTTTGGTTACTTATCATTCACTTTCTCTCTATCTTATTGCTCGAGGACTAGCAACACTCTGTTTGGGGGTGGTGTGATAAGTACCCAAAACTGTACAATTTATACCCCAAATAGACGTACTTTAGTTTCTAATTCTCGACAATATGGGTCTTATGTGCTTAATTGTTTATTTTGTAGGCCGAATGCACGTTGTGGTGTTCAAATGTGTATTTCAAGGTAATTGTGCATTTTATGGAGCTATATACCCTTGTCCCGTATCCTAGCCTACCCAAACTGAGCCCAAACTTACCCCAAGCCTGTGTGTGTTTTGTTTGTGTAATTTTATTATTTTTTTAGATTTTTAGTTTGAGTCATTTCTATTTTTAGGATTTATGTTAGAGTTATTTAGTATTTTCTAGGTTTTATTTTCTATTTTTATATTTATTAATATATTTCTATTTTATATTGATTTTTATTAGTTTTTTTTCTTAGTTTTTATTTTATTTTATCTTATTTTATTAGGATTAGAGTTTTTAGAATTTATTTATTTTTAGTTTATTTTGATTTTACATTTTCTTTTTCGGATCTTAGTTTTAGTTTAATATATTTCTTTTTTTTTTAGTTTCAATTTTCTTTGAGTCTTTATTTTATTTTAGAATTATATTTTATTAGGTTTTTATTTTATTTTATTAATTTTATTTTATTTCATTAGTGTTATTTTTAGGGTCCAACTTAAACACAAACATAACCTCCCCTTATCCTCCACACATCTTCACCCTCATCCACACCATAACTATCCTACACCCACATACTCTCACACCTACATCTAACTAAACCCTCACCCTCACACACCTACTTTACACCCTCACACACACAACCCTCACCCAACTCATCTTCTTCCCCCATCACCATCCACACTCTTTATCCTCCATTAACAAAAACAAATGTTCTCTCTCATCTTACCCCCATCATCAAAACCCACATCCACCATTACATTTCCCAAACCTCTATCTCCAATCACCTCCACATCTCACCCACCTTCGTCATCCCCTCACCCACCTCCGGCGACAAAACCGGGCAGCCCCAACTCAAACCGCTGCCTTACCCGAAAATCTCTCCTACGCCCTCAGCCAATAACCCTCTGACCCGCCTGCTCTAGTTCGAACTATCGCCGTCCATCCCTCTCGCCGTCGCCCCTGCCCCTTAACGACTCTGGGCAGTCCGAGTCCGTCCACCCATCTCACCTGATCCGGAGCACCAACCCGGATCCATATACCGACGCCAGGACCCTAACTCGCTCCCATAACCATCAACAACCCCATACCCATTTCCCCCTTGAGCCAAAATCGTTTTTACCATCTGTCAAAACCAAAGAAATGCCAAGACCCATTTGACCCACTAGTCATTTAATAAACTAACCCATGTGCTTAAAACCAACATAAACCTCTTATACCCATTTACCTAAAATACCCCCAACACATCTCCCACATGCACACTTGTGTGCATTACCCACATTACCCTCAATAACAAATCAGATTTTATCACCTCACACCCCATGCTCCATGACTTGTATAAATTGAAGATGAACACCCATTTGCAAAGGATCTCAAAATTAGTTTTAAGCTAGGTGTGATAAAATTCTCCCCACCCCTCTATGTTGAATATTTGCATTTTTAGCAAATACCTCAATATAGAGGTGTGTGTTGAAAATTTTCTCTAGGATAAAATTCACCCCACCCCTCTATTATGAATTATTGCATTTTTAGCCATTTATTCATTATAGGTTGATGTAGTTGAATTTAACCCTTATGGGAGGTAAATTCTAACCCCTTCCTTTATGTTGAGATTTTCCATTTTTAGCAATTAGCTCAATATAAATTAATGATCTAGAATTTATTTCTTTGGGTGAGTTCTAATGTACCATTTTATAATTTTAGGATTTGTATTTTTAGCAAATCTCTTTTATTATTTAATTGTCCATTATGAATTCATCCACTATCCTTTTTATTTTTATTTTGTAATTTTTAGTTTAGATTCAAGAGAGCTTTTAGATAGGAAAATTCTAGAGAGAGAATTGTAGAGAAAATTATCCTTTGTAAATAGTTTTTCCTTTTTTTATTTTTAGATATTTGTGAGATTAAATATTATAAGAGAGTTAATTGAGTGAATATTTCAATTTCAAATCATTTGGAAGAGTAGAGTTCAACTTTCTCAAAGAGATTTGGTTGGCTTGTTCTATTCTATTCTCTTTTATTTTAGTAGCCTTGATTATTAATTTGTCATGTTTCATATCATGTTAGGCAGGTAAAACCCTTATTTGATGTTATTTTATTTTTATTAGTTTAATTACTTGAAAAATCCCTTTGAATGTTAATTTTTATCCCTCACCCTTAGATTTACGCCTCGAGAGAGGGTAAATGATTTTCGAGAGAAAATCGAAATTCTAGTGAGAATACCCATTTTAGATTCGAACTAGAGATAGGGGTTTCTTAAGTGGGGTATTTTCATTGGAATTTCAACTCTAAATTTAATTTCTAAGATTGACATAAATTCTAATTGATCAATCCTAGCGGGTGATTAATTAAAAGGAGTGTAGATCTAATTTTCTAGAGTTGTGGGGTGTTAAACTTAACTTTCTAAAAGATTACTATTAAAATTACATTTGCAACGAGAGTTGATTTGTAATTTTGATATTAATTTGGGAGAATTCATATAATTAAATTAATTAATTAGAATAACTAAAATTTGTGGTGTAATCCCATTCCTTGATTTTTCTCACAATTATTTACCTCACTTTATCTTTTATTTTAGTGTTGGACTTTATTTTTCATTTTAGTAAATTTCTAGTTAGTTATTTTCATCTCACACTTTAGTTTAGTTTAGTTTAGTTTAGACCTCACCTCACCCTATTGTTTTAATATTGAAAAAGCTAAAAAAATTAGAAAAGTGAAAAAGGCCAAAAAGAAAATAAAAAGTGAATTACAATTGAATTTGTCTCTAGCTTACTCCCTAGAAAGTGGATTGACATCCTTACTTACCGCTATGCTTGAGTTTATTATATTTTGTAGGTACACAAGGTTTTGATTAGAAAGTCTTGTTCAACAATGACAAATACACGCAAAAGTCATTTCTATCACAAGGTTTCCTCTAGTATCACAGCCATAGGTTTGTGATGGAATGACATCCAAGAAACAATAACATCCAGTTCGGTGTCTGCCAGTGTCTCCCTAGTCACCAACAGAACTTTTGAAACCATGCCTAAGATGACGGACCAAGAATATTCAGCATCACCCACGTCCTACGAATGCACAGACTGCAACACCATCGGAAGGGAAATCATTCTCCCCATAACCAATAGTTTGGCTACCGAAGGCAAAATATGAACAAGTCCATCAAATAATTCTCTGGGAGAATGGGAAAACTCAAATAGAGCCGCAGCAATGCTGGGATTTATCCCCAGCATGGAAAAAAATTCCTCGTAATAGGAAAAATCTCATCCAACCCAAAGCGTAAGATATGATCATCGGGATACCAAAACTCGACATTCGCTATCATCATGTTCCACTCGATGGGCCAATTATGCCACAAAGAGACTCGACACATGTGAAAGACCTAATAATTATCATTGTAATAACACATTTCTTCTAAGGCTTCGAGGTAGTTAGTCAACTTAATGCTACCAGGGAGAGCCATATTACAAGACTAAGAGAAAATAAGCAAGTAATAATGTGAAAAAGGGAGAAAGCGAAAGTGTGAGGAGGAAAGACCCATTCACACCTAGTTTTATACTTGAAAACTCTCAAGCAAGAGTAAGAAATCCTTCAGAAATCGGAGTAAAACTTGACCCACCAAGTACTATGAAATTGAAGAAAGTGCAATCAAAACCTTGGATTGATTGGACTAAAGTGGCATGAAAATAGGCAGGACAAGGTTCATGCCGATCGGTAACCCCCTATTTTGGGAAAATACCCTTTTTCCTCTTTTCAAAAAATAAAAAAAAACCAACAAAAATAATTTTAACTTACGGAAATTACGAATTCCCTTTATACTTATGCTTTTACTAATCTTATTCTAATAAAATCATCCTGAAATCAATCTTCAAAATTCTTTTTACGGTCTCAGCAACAAAGTAAAAAGATCATGTGCATTACTTACTAAATAAAGAAAACTAACAATAATAAAAAAGAAAAAAGTTTTCATTCTTCATTTGCATATATTTTGTTGTGTTACATTAACATTTTGCAGGAAAAAGTAGAAAAAAACAATGGGACTCAGCCCGAACCCAATTTATTTCTTTCTCTCTCTCTTTATTCTCTATCTTCTCTCTCTCTTTCTCTCTCTAGGATCCTCCATCCCGACGACGTGCCCTCTTACCCTTACGACAAGACGACGTGCCCCCACTTCTAGAGACAAATCCTTCCCCAGACGAGGCAGACGGAACCAAGAAAGAAGGGACCGAAACCGCCTCTTGAATATGAGTAGTCACCGAAGATATCTACTACCAAATGTCCTTCAGCCAGGTGGTGGAAACACTAAAATGCTACAAGGAAGAATAGAAAAGATCAAATCAATCAAGCATAAAAGAAAAGAAAGAAATCAAGGGAATCAAAATGAACCTACCGCAGGTCGAAGGGCCTCCTCCGTCAGACCCAACTCCTTCGGGTCCATCTCATAGCGTACTGATGTAGATGCATCGATCCCCCATCAGCTTATCGAAGGTTGTAACTAAGGGAATGCAGTCGCACAAAAGATGGCCCAACATCATCATTTCCACCACTGACATTGACGCACCGCCTGCACTATGAGAGGACCCCACCTATCGACTACAGTTCGATCGAGGGAGATGCATCACATCATAAATGCTACGAGGCATCAGCCAACTTGAGACAAAGTCCAGATAGTCTTACGTCACCGTTATGTTAGTATATAGAGATTATGTCTCTCCCATCATAGCAACCACCCGTGCTTCATCATAAATCTCGTGCAAGTGCCTCATGATCATAGGAGGCCTCATCAGTGGCACTGCAACCTCGTCCTCCAAAATCTATCGGACTACCCTCTCCCGAAGATACCTAGAGTAGCCAAATTCAAGCGCCAGCAGGCGCCGCATTCGTACATGTCCCCCAGTCACCCCGGTGTGCTGAATAGCTATTCCCAGTGGATAAAAGGTCACCTAAAAATTCCTAGCAAAAGTGAAGGATCAGTATCAATAAAATGGCATCAAAAGAAGAGAACAGTCTCAAAAATAAAATAAATCTTACCCCCTCACTAGTCGGGCCATTCAAGACAGTACGCACCGCCTCTAGAGAAAGGTTATTCTTTGTCATTCGATTGGACCTCCGCCACTGAAACATCCGGTAAAACTCCTTAACTGAGTCATCATTCAAAGAAATCAATTGGGTATTCAACCAAATCACATCATAGAACCATATATGCAAAGGACCAGGATCAGCACTGAAGAAATTAGAAAGAAGTGCATGAATGGAAAATGCGAATGCATAAAGGAAAATGCGTAAAATAAAGAATACCTCTAGGAGATACATGGCCCCAGTAAAATTCGGCTAGCAACACCGGCTAAATGCATCCAAACAATAGTAAAAGGGTCTCCAAAGTTAGGCTCTCCCAGACATAAAAGCGGATGTTCAAAAACACCCTCAGAAATGGAAGAACCCATAAATGGACGACGTCACCGCTCATAGCCACCAGAAAACCCCCTAAAACCAGTAAGATAAACAAACAGACCATTTGATGCACTTGTTGACTGTCATTCTCATTAGCCCTCCTCCTCAGTAAAATCTCCTTCAAAGGACTAAAGCGGAGGGAATCTCCACAAACCACCCTCTCCACATCACCTAGAGCTTCCGTCACCTCCTCTAGCGTCACCTGTAGCGTCCTTTCCACCTCAATCTGGGTACCCTCATAATTCTTCCCCAGCAACTTCTGAACATAAATGGGAGTCTCCGTCATCTCCTCTAACCCAAAATGGAAGGTGTGGGTAGTGTTCCACCACCTCTCTTTCAGGGCACATAGAACCGCAGTGGAGAGGGGCGTGTCCTTTAATAAAGCCGATGCTAGCCTCCCAAAACCCATAGAGGAGACCATTCAGTGCACCACAGCAGGAAGGTTCTCCCAAACATCCTTAAGCCATGTCGTAACGCGAGCATGAATAATAAACATGGAGACATCAAACTGTCAAGAAATGAAGGAAATCCTTGTCAGATTCAAGAAATAAAGAAATATCATCATGAAAAGAAGCAAGGAATACCAAGAGTCATGAAATACTTACATAGACACTAGGGTTCACCACCCTTGAAGATCGATGACGTGAAGGCTCACGCAGAAGAGTCTGATCCCCCACCACCGTCTCAAATGAGTCAAAAGACTTCTCATTACCCAGTGGAAGGGACACCCTAGCCCTCCACTCCAACCCTGTCCAGTCATTGGCATTAAGCCATTCCATATGGGTCGCACACATTGAGATGTCATCCTTTTCGGATGCTCGGACGATTTGCATAGGTTGATAAAAAAAGAAAAGAAGTCAGAATGATGTGCAAAAAGCGGAGAACTCGACCCCTTTTGATAGGAGGCTAAGGGTCATGCCAATCGACAACCCCCTCCAGCCACCGATCGGCACTAAGCCTTTCACCTAATCGAGGGACCTCAAAAGTCCGTGATAATGCCAATTAGAAAACCTCCACCCATATCGGTGGAAACACACTTTAAAATTTTGTACAAAAAAGTCCAACAAATACCAGAAAATCTCGAACAATTCTCGAGATATTACTAAAATTTCCAAATACATTCTAGCACTTTCCTCATAAAGGAAAAAATGTTTTTAAGCCCCTAACAAAATTCGAGATAATCATTCTCCCCATAAATGTCTCCCAAAGACTCTCCAAATTTTCCTCAGCTACTAAAATCCTCAGATCATTCGCTATTCCCTACCGAAACCTAAAATCTAATCTTCATCCCCAGTGGAATCCCTAAATTTTCAGAAGGAAAGTACACCTTAGTTAGCTCATAATTGACCTCGGTCCTCGCTCCTTACCTATTTTAGGTCAGAATTGACCTCGGTCTTTGATGGTCACCTTAGTTAGGTTAGAATTTACGTCGGTCCTTTACCGTTACCTCTCTTAGGTCAAGATTGACCTCAATCTTAGATCGTCACCTCTTCTAGGTCAGAATTGACCTCGGCCTTAGATCATCACCTCAGTTAGGCCACAATTGACCTCTAACCTTGGCCGTCACCTCTCTTAGGTCAGAATTGACCTCGATATTGGATCGTCACCTTAGTTAGGTCAAAATTGACCTTGATCCTCAGTCGTCACCTTAGTTAGATCAGAATTGACCTCGATCCTCGGTCATCACCTTATTTAGGTCACAATTGACCTAGATCTTGGATCGTAACCTTAGTTAAGTTATAATTGACCTCGATCCTTGGCCGTCACCTCGTTTAGGTTAGAATTGGCCTTATTCTTGGATCGTCACCTTAGTTAGGTCAGAATTGACATTGGTCCCCGGTTGTCACCTCCTCTAGGATAAAATTGACGTCGATCTTGGATTGTCACCTCAGTTAGGTCAAAATTGACCTCGATACTCAGTCGTCACCTCTATTAAGTTAGAATTGACCTCAGCCATATACTGTCACCTTACTTAGCTTAGAATTGACCTCAGTCCTCAGTTGTCACCTCTCTTAGGTTAGAATTAACCTCGATCTTCGATCATCACATTAGTTAGGTCAGAATTGACCTCGATCTTGGATTTTCATCATAGTTAGGTCATAATTGACCTCGGTCCTTGGTCATAAAAAATCTTAGGTTAGAATGGACCTCGGTCTTGAATCGTCACCTTTGTTAGTTCAGAATTGACATCTGTCCTCGATCGTCACCTCTTTTAGGTTAGAATTGAACTCAGTCTTGGATCGTCACCTCTTTTAGGTCAAAATTGACCCGGGTCTTCGATTGTCACCTTAATTAGGAAAGAATTGACCCCAATCCTCGATCTTCACCTTTCTTAGGTCAAAATTGACCTCAATCTTTAATCGTCACCTTAGTAAGGTCATAATTGACCTCAGTTCTGGATCTTCACCTCTCTTAGGTCATAATTGACGTCAGTCTTGGATCGTCACCTTAGTTAGGTCATTATTTACCTCGGTCCTCGATCGTCACCTCTCTTACATCAAGATTGACCTCATTCTTGGATCGTAACCTCTTTTAGGTCAGAATTGACCTCGATCTTGGATTATCACCTCAGTTAGGTCAAAATTGACCTTAGTCCTTGGTAGTCACCTCTCTTAGGTCAGAATTGACCTTGATCTTAGAACCACACCTTATTTAGGTCAAAATTGACATCCATCCTCGGTCGTCACCTCTGTTAGGTCAAAATTGACCGCGACCATCTGAATCGATCATCCATATCCCTTAGGTCCGTAGAACTGACCTCCTCCATCATGTGGTGTCTATTCGATGTCCATCACCCTGTTTAAGATCACCCATTGAGGGGCTCTGTAGACATCACATTTGAGGACCCCCTAACTCTCTCCTTAGACCTCTAGCACTCGCCCTTTCCACAACAAACCTAGGTCCCACTCCGAGTACCGATCTAGAGGCCATTGGGCTCCCTCGACCCCATTTAACTCCGATCAACTATTTTATCAGAGAAAAATCTCTTTGAATCTTTGAAGGGATATAAGTTCTCTTTCCAATGGTTTGCCCCGTTCACGAATCATAATAACGGTTAGAACGAAGGACCATTTCACTATCAAAAATTGATTCAGAGGCCATCAAGTGCTCCCGCGCACCGAGTTGACCACAATAAACTTCACTGTCAGAGCAAAAGCTCTTTAAATCTTTGAAGATCACTATAACCCATTTAAAAGATTAATTTCCCTCAAAAATCGATCTGGAGGCCATTGGGCACTCCCGGACTCCGTTTGACAAAAGTAAACTCTTCAGCTCGAACAAGACTAAATAAATCTCCAAAGTTCACTGAAGGCCCTTTTTAACGACCACCCCATGTGCAATACTGACCTACGGTACGAACGAATGATTTGTTTTACTTCGAGAGGTCACCAAGCGCTTCCGAGCCCCGGTTGACCAAGGTCAACTGTCTGAACCAAGCAAAACTATTTTGGAATATAGAAGAAAATTTGCCTATCGGCACAATGTCAAGGGTGACCTGCTGATAGTCACCCCATAGGGTAGGCCTATCAGCACCCCCTTTTTTCCTATAAATAGAGGCCACAACTTCATTCCCAGCAGACATCAAAAGTTCATCGGCACCAGTGATCTCAACAACATTCTCTCGAAGTCAGTTAAGTTCCATATAAGAAGATCCATTAAAGCCTAAACACACATACTTTTCACACCCAATTTGGCAAACATCCTTCTCTCACATAAACATCCATCAACATTCAAAGGAGTTCATCCAATATCCGACCTCAAGCTCCAAGGAAAGTCCATTTCCTGCTCCATGTGTTTTAAAATCTCTTGTTTTTTCATAAACTACATTAGATTTGTAATATAATTTCAATTTAGTTCATATATATTAAAATCTACGCTTTTATTAGTATATTGCATATACTTTATTTGTCATAAAAAACCGAAAAAAAATAAAAGAGGGCTACTCTCACAAATTTTGAACAAAATTATCCACCACACTTTTTCAAAACCAAAAATACATTTTATACACGCACAAACCTAATATAATTCCGTTCTAATCTATGGGATAAACCCCACCCCTATTCTACATTCGAAGTACGTGGACTTTGATGCCTTTATAGGCTACATAGTCATCTCAGATTAAAATCCGAGACTCGACTCCAACTTTTCAATATTCCAATTTCTCTTATTTTTACAAATCCTCAAAATACCTCATTTTATACATATACATATAATATTCTTGTTCGCGTCTCATCCCACACATATTATCGTTCCCTAATAACAATCAATATCGTGATGAATGCTCATATTCTATCTTCTACACTTAATACCATATCTCTTCCACGGTATGGGTCGAATGATTACAATCTCCATTATAAAAACACATGCACACACTTCACGGGATAAAGGAAAATATTAACATTTTTCCATGTCAGACTAAAAGGGCAGTATGAGTGCGTAACACTTCTCATTTCATAACTTAACCCACGGACCTCCGATCTATTGGTTTCATATGCATCAGTTTGTCCTCAGTGTCTTTATATTGAAGTGGCAACATGTTATTTTGCCTATTTTGAGCAAAATAGGTTTGAGACTCTATCTCTTTACATTCACCCCCCACCGACGACGGTCGAAGCAACTTTTTTAAGAGAAGGTTGCGAGGCTGCAACACAGTTCTTCCTCGAGGAATCCTCTTCCTCCCCCCGGAACAAATGTCGTGCCGACCGGGATGGCCAGAAGCATGGGGTACTTGAACCCATTGTGTTGAAGAAGGCTTTTCCTCCGGGTGGCTTGGGCTATAAGCCATCGACCTAAGAACTCAGAATAATTGGCCAGCCTCAACTAAAAAACAAGTTAATAAGAGCCAAGACTGTCCCGGGAGATTCCTTGAACGGAAGATTCATCAAATAGGGTGAAGACTTACCCCTATACGCCTTTTCGGAACCATGTTATAATCATGTGGATTAGAAAGTGAAACTCGGAACGAAAATTTTTTATCCAAGATAGTTACTCGTGGGCCGAGGGTTCCTAACATCAAGTGAAAATGTTGAGGATTCATTCAATTTGTAGATAATAGGGCTAACACTCTGCATGATCAACTCAATTGCTATATCGTCAGATCCATCCCGCCTGATCAAATCTACTGATGTACCTCTCCTCAATTAGCATGATGCACTTGTTCCACGTTATGATATTCAACTTAACCCTAATGTTAATCCCATTTCTTCTTCTTTAGTGTTTCCTCCTTACTCTGATGGAATCAAAACCTCCTTTGATGAGGTCATCAATGTTGTTTTTCCTATCAATAAAATAAATGCAGATTTAGAGTATCATGTTGTGACTTACATTAATTATCTTAATTCTAATCAAAGTCTTGATGATGATGATTTTATAAATGAACAATTCTTAACTGGTCTAAATAATGTTAATAAAAAATAACATACCACATTTAACTTAATGAAGATGAAATTATTGTTATTAATCTTTTCAAGTAGTCAACTGTGCGAGATTAGGATATGGTCCACCCTTGATGATTACAAGCACGCACAACTCGAGGAATTATGAAATGAATATATATATGTCTTCGCATGGTATTACAAAGTCATTCCCAGTATAGAACATGAGATAACTCATCTTGAGACTCCCACTCTCCCAGAATGCAAACCAGTTAAACAAAAATTACAAAAACTCCGCACCGAATGGTCACTCAAAGTTAAAGAAGAAATGGTCAAAAGTTAAATGTGGGTTTCATTCCTGTGATCGAATATCCCACATGGCTAGACAATATCGTACCCGTGTCAAAATTAGGAGGGAAGGTTCACATGTGCATCGACTACCGAGAATTGAACAAGGCCTCTCCAAAGTATGATTACCCGCTATTTAATATCGACACGATTGTGGATAACACAGCCAGTCACACTCTCTAGTCATTCGTTGATGTCTTTACTGGATTTAATTAGATAAATATACACCCATATCATCCAAGAGAAAACCACATTCATCACACCTTGGGAACCGTTTGCTACACCGTCATGCCATTTGGTCTAAAAAATGCAGGGGCTACCTAGCAAAGATATTCCAAAACTATCTTGCACGATCTAATCCACAAGGAAGTTGTGGTCTAGTGGATGATGTGATTATCAAGTCTAAGACTATGGATGGTTATATTCCCTTTCTTAATAAGTTCTTCGGATGACTATGATAATATAATATGCGACTTAATCCACAGAAATATGTCTTCGCCATTACGAAAGGAAAACTCTTAGGATTAATGGTTAGTTAGAAACGGACAGAAGAAGATCTACCAAGATGAAATCCATACTCAAAATGCCTCCACCCTGAATGGAGAAGTAAATTCATGGATTCATCGAGAAATTAAAGTATATGAGTTAGTTCATCAGCCAGTTGACTTCCATCTATGAACTCGTCTTCAAACTCCTCCGAAAATATTTGACTAAAGTCTCTAATAAAGCATTATAAGAAGAATTTGACTGAATAAAGCAATAGCTAACCTGACCTCTGGTACTCATGCCACTGCAACTTGGTCTTCCCTTACTCCTATACCTAACCGTAATAGATACCGTAGTTAGGGTTTTGATATCCCAGTACCTTGAAGAAACCCGTAAAGAGAGAGCCATCTACTATGCCAGTCACAAGTTGGTCAGGTAAAAAATTAACTACACAACTCTGGAGAAAATATTTGTCGTACATGACTGGGTCACCAAAATATCTTGGCGCTACATGCTCGCCTTTCCCTTTGAAGTTGTATATCGAATGGATCCCGTTAAGTACCTACTCGAGAAGGCCATCATGTCTACTTAAATGGACCATTAATTGATGATTTTAGCCAAGGTTGATATTGTATATGTCACACATAAAGCCATGAAAGGGAGACACGTCGAAGAAGTCGATGTCTGGATTTTTGACTTCCCAGATAATAATATCCTCTATAAATCCCACCAAGATTTTTTATGACAAATGTTTTTGGCGGCGCTTCCAATAAGAAAGGGTATGGCATTAGGATACTCTTAATTTCCCTTGATGACTCTCACACTCCCATTTCCATCAAACATGATTTTCCTTGCACCAACAACATGAATGAATACAAGACGTGCATTGTAGGCCTTAGATATTCCACAGAAAAGGAAATTCAAAACTCGATGTCTATTGTGATTCAGCCCACATCATCGGCCAAGTACTCAGAAAATAAAAATTCAAGGATGAGAAACCCTTACCCTTACATGCCTACTTGGAAGACATAGACTCCCAATTCGAATATATCACATTCCACTACCTACCTCGAGCAAATAATAGCCTAGATTATGCCCTTATTTACCTTAGCTTCTATGATATACATACCCAAAGGAATAACCATGGCCCCTTTCCTTATCCAAAAGAAAGATAGAGATATCCAACTACTGGCACTATGATATTTGGCTCCTCCTTAAGCATAGTAATTATCCCCAAGGTTCTGATAAGAAAGACCAAGCAACCTTCTACAGACTAGCTACCTAGTACATTATCTATGATAAAGCACTGTTCAAGATAAACTTCGATGGAACCCATTTGCAGTGCATCGCAGGGGATGACATTGAAGAGATTATAAAGAAAATCCATAGTGGGGAATATAGACCCCATATGAACAACCATGTGCTCGGTAATAACATCATCAGTTAGGGTTACGACTAGACTACCATGGTTCAGGACTGCATAGCTTATGTTCAAAGATGCCTCAAATTCCAACAGTTTTCTAACCTACAACACTTTCCTCCAAGGTAATCCTACAACATGACTTATGCCTGGTCAGTCTCCATGTAGGGCATTAAAATCATAGAGAATGTTTAACCTAAAGCATCCAACGGACATGAATTATCCCAGTTGCCATCGACTACTTCACTAAATGGGTCAAAGTCGAGTTATATACAGTATTGAATGCTAAGAAGGTGGCCAAGTTCATCTGAAAAAACATCATCTACCAATTTGTTGTCCCATACGATCTAGTACTAGATAACGGGTTACACTTCGGGGAAGAAGTTATAGCGATGGTAGATGAATATGGGATTTAGAGACACAAATCTTCTCCCTACCGACCTCAAACTAATGGAGATGTTGATGCAACCAATAAAAACCTTAAAGTGATCATCAATAAGATGACCGAGAGTTGCCAATATTAGGCCGAACGCATCCCTTACAACCTCTAGTGTTATTGCACTTTAGTTTGAACCTCTACTGGGACTACCCCTTACTCTCTACTCTATGGCGTGGAAGTAATCATACCTATAGAGGTGGAAATCCCTTAATTGCATGTCACACTTTAAAGGAAGGTTAGCAAGGAAGACTGGCTTCAAAGATGTCTCGAAGAGTTGTCACTCTTTGGATAAAGGAGGATGAAAGCTCTATATCACATACAATAAAATAGTCAAGGACGACGATGTCCGAGAAGGGGACTAGGACATCAAAGATATTATAGAACCCATCTGGGACCCATATGTAAATTCAAACCCAATTAGAGAAGCCCCTACATCGTGAAGAAGATCTTATCAGGCGATGCTTCTATGCTCACTGATGTTAACGGAGAAGAGATGGTGCGTCTAGTCAACTATGATCGTCTCACAAAATTCTACCCCTAGTCTGAAATCTTGGCGCACTATGATTCTTTTCATACCTCTTCTATTATAAAAAAAATTCGATTTCCCACTACCCAGAATTACGTGGGGCCCGATCCTTTAAAAGTCCTTTAGCTTTCAAAAATCAATTTAAATTTTTTTCGAAACCCCAATAGGTACGTAGGCATTTCCTAGCCTTTACATGAGCACGAAACCCTTCTTTTTCATAAAATGTTGTTCTCTTCTTATCCCTGAGAACGATAGTTCATTTCTAACGTATGCATTAACAAAAAGATTATGTATTCCTAACCGATTGGTACATATATTTCAAAGGAAAAAACTATCAAGAGGCCGAACTAAATGATCAAAAACTCCTTTATTTCATTATTCAAAATTTCAGTACGATTACATCAGTAGAGAGAGTCAAATTACTTCCCTTGTTAGCCTACCCCTACCTTCCTAAAACCAAACAAAAAAAAGTCCCACTACATCTAAAATAACCCACAAATTATTCCCAAACACATAACCACATCCATAACAAAAAGCATCACACATCCTACCCACAGCTGCCGAAAGAACCAGCCTCATCATCACTCGCGTCCTAGGGTCCCCAAACTTCCCCTGCATGAAAAGAGTGGCTCAAACACTCCATAGAATGATAACCCCAATCTATCTTAGGGAAACCCATAACACCTCCCTTTATTGTGTCAGATGTGGTGAACCATATTTACCCAGTATCCACATCCATCATCTTCGTAACTACTTTTCTCCACAACCACTTCCTGTAGTCCTCTAAGATATGCCAGACTCTTCCAACAGACTAGGACGGAGGGGTCGACAGTCAACAATTGTCATACAAAGAGCTAAGTTCCAAGCGCTCTGTCAGATCCTACACAAGAAAGAAGTCCGGTGTCTGCGGTGACAAAATTTATTCCCGACCAAATTGTCATAAAAGCCGCTAGGGAAAGTAGAAAGAGGTCTATCGGAGGCCTACCAACTTAACATACTAGTATTCTTCGAGTTCTAGAATGGGAAATAACTCCCCCACCAATAAGTTTTCTCTAAACCAGTTTTCCCAGCTCTCAATGACTAGGCCTATACTGATGAAATAGCGTGAAAAGAAGTTTATCTCCATCAACAAAGGATGCTCAGGTGGGATCGCCAAACAGAACCTCTCTGACAGCCACATGAGTAGCATTACAAGGCTACCCCTCAGAAAGTCAAAACGACCTTTTGGCCAGGCCTCCATACCATTCAAAGTCTCTGCTAGTATCACCGTTACAGGATTACGATGGTACGACATCCTAAAAATAATGGTTGCATGTTGGGGGTCCACCAATACTTCTCCAGTCATAAACATCAGCTCTGAAACTAGGCCCAGAATGATGGGTCGAGCAGATCTAGTATCACGAACATTCTGTAAATGTACAGATAGGATCACCGCAGGAAGAGAAATCATTCCTCCTTTAACTAATAACCTGGTTGTCGAAGATGAAATGTGGAGAAGTCCCGCCAATAGCTTCCTAGGGTATCGGGAAAACTCGGGCATAATCACTGTAACGCTTGGATTTATCCCTAACATGGTAGAAATATCTACATACGTCATACAAATTCCGTATAGCCCGAAGAAATAGACATGAAACTTAGTGTAGCAGAACCCAACTTCTGCCATCAGCATATTCCACTATATGGGTCGATTATGCCATAAAGAGACTCACCGCATGTTGAAAGCGTCATAGTAAGTGTTGTATGAGCACATCACTTTTAAGGTTTCGAGGTAGTTTACAAACTCAACACTACCGGGAAGAGCCATACGACAAAATAGAAAGGAAATGAGCAAAGAAAAATGTAAAGGATAGGGAATGTGGAAGTGTGAAGAAAAAATCTCCATCCACACCCCTATTTATACTTGCAAACGCTCAAGCAAAGGCAAGAAACCCTGCAGATATTGAAGAAAAACTTACCCTGACAAGTATCAAGAAATTAAAGAAAGCGCAATCGGTGCCTTCGGTTGATTAGACTGTACTTATATTCCGATAGACAAGACAGGGGTCATGCCGATTGGTAACCCCCTATCTTTTGGAAAAAGCCTTTTTCCTTTTTTGTCAATATAAAAAAACTCCATAAAAATTATTTTTTTGCTAAGATAATTCTGAATTTCCTTATCCTTATGTTTTTTCTTATCCTATTTTAAAATAAAATCTTTCTCCAATCATTTTTTATTTTTTTTATGATCTCAGCAGCGAAGTAAAAAGAGCATGTGCATTAGTCAGTAAAAAAAGAATTTAACAAAAACTTCAATTTATTTGCATCGATATTTGCTGTGTTACATCGGTTTTCGTAACAAACAAGAAAATACAGTGGGACTTATCCAAAACCCACCTTTTTTTCTTCTCTCACTCACTTACATTTTCTCTCATTCTTCACCTGCAATCTCTCTCTCTCTCTCTCTCTCTCTCTCTCTATATATATATATATATATATATATATATATATATATATATATATATATATATATATATATCTCACTCTCGCTTCTCATTCTCTCTCTCTAGGATCCTCCTACCTTATGGTGCACTCTCTTTCCTCGACGATGAGATGATGTGCCACCACTCTCGATCCAGACCCTTCCTCAGACATGTCAGATGACACTAAATAAGATGTAAACAAAATCACATTCTGAATGTGGGCAGTCGTCGAAGATATCCAATCCCTAATATCACTTAGTTAAGTGGTGGAGACCCGGATGTTCTGCAAAAGAAAACTAAAAAGAACAAGTCAATCAATCTGAGGCAAAGAAAGACATCATAAAATAAAAAAGACAAAGAGATAAAAAGTATTCCTCAGGTCGAAGGACCTCCTCTGCCAAGCCCAACTCCTCCAGATCCATTGCCTTAGGACGGTGCAGCATATACACCGATGCTCCATCCGCCCGCCAAATATTGCAAGTAAGTGTGGCCAGTCCTACAAAAAGAGCTTCCAAAGTCATCGCCATAATTGATGTCGACACACAGCCTACGCTGTGGGAGGATCCCACCGATCGACTCGACCCCGCCCGGGGAAGAAGCATCACGTCATATGTAAAATGCCATTTTCATATGTAAAATGAAGTTTCTAACTACAAACTTATTTAATTAGAGTTAATTTTTAAGTCAAAATAAATCATCCTCTAGACATGCAACTACATGTGTGTGTGTGTGTGTGTGTGTGTGTGTGTGTGTGTGTGTGTGTGTCAAACAAATTAACAGAAATTAATAACTCGCAGATTTCAAGAAAAAAAACTTTTGGGTAAAACCTTTATTTCATAATAATAGTTATAATTACAATGAAAATCGTAATGGGTTAACTGTAGAAACCCCACATAGACCGTAACCTAGAGTTATCCAGAATCGCAAATCCAATTCAGCCCAGGAATGCCCACGACCACTCCCTACTGACACGCAGTCGTCTTCAGCCCAGTACTCCCCTTAAGATCACCTAGATCAATAGTAGAGATCTTCTCTACAAGGGAACTTGACACAATATGTGTTCTTGGATTTCAAAACAACAGAGACAAACTATTGTGACGATTTATGAATTGAAAACAAAGGATTAAAACCCTAAAACCAAGAAGATCAAGTATTCTTCAAAAATAGTTTCGTGTATAGAAAATTTCGCAGGTCTTATGATAAAAAACGAAGTTCAAAAACTCTATTTATAAAAAATCTAAGGTGGCTCGTTGCTCGAACGAAACAGGGTTGTTGCCTGAACGATGCCAGTTATCGCTCGAATAACTTCTCACGAGATGACTCTGTTACTCGAACGATGTGGCAATATGCTTGAACAATTGGAGTGAAAAATATTTTTTTATTCCAGTCCGCCACAACACTTAGAAAAATATTTTGAGCAAAAGCTCCGCCCCAACACTTACAAATATTTTTAGAAAAAATATCCCAACACCTTACGTGAACCGTTAAGTGACAAAAACACAAACTTACAAAAATCTATCTCACGAAGGCTTTTCTTGTTAAAGAACTTGATATTCGGAATCTTCTTGTTACATATGTGATCTTAAAAATTCTTCGACATTTGTAGCGGTGTACGACATACTCAATTGTGAACAAATATTTACAAAATTATGTCCTTACAAATCTCCGCCATGTCTATGCCGGTACATAATATAAAACATCTGAATTATCAAATAAAAATGCTATTCGAATGTAATACCTTTCCATGAAGACAAAACTAAAAAGGTACTAAACAAGTTGGTCTCTGTAACACCCCGTATTTTTTAGAACCTAAATGATTATATGATTAATTATTATTGTGGGATAAATTAAATTAATATGCAAGAATTAATTGGTAATTAATCCAGATTTAAAATAGTTATTAACTACTGTGACATGAGTTAATACTTATTATCGAGAATTATTGAATATTACTAAGCGAATAAGTAGTATGGAATTACTGAATCTGATAAATTGTCAAGAGTGAAATATACGAAAGTTTGGTATTTTAAGTCGGGACACGCGTGTGAGTCGTATCAGGACTAATTGAATGGAATATAAAAGTAAACAATTTTTATGTAACTCGTATGGTAATTTCGAGTGCGTCGTTAAGTCCGGGAGGGTCGAAATAGTCAGAAAACACTACCCCGGGTATTTTATTTAGACTCCGAGAAGTTTTTAGGCCAAACCAGCACCCCGTAGGGGTAATTTTGATTTTTGGAAGAAATAAATGGATGAAAATTGGGATTTATTTTATCATCCATGGGAGGTCCATTAGTGTTGAGAGATACAAAAAGTAAAGAACGACTACAAAGGGGGTGAGGGAGAACAAATTCCAAGAGGGAAGGCCTAATTAGTACCATCTTGCACAGCCATCACCACCATCGTGTAGATCGAAACGAAGAGGAACACACCCATAACAACAACATCAAGAAATCAGACGACTAATTTGAGGCAAGTGTTTATTACTTGCGTGATTTAGTAATAATTATGTTCATGATTAGAGTAGTTGATAACCCATTAATTTATGAAATTTATTTTTGATGAAAACTTGATGATTTGATTCATATTTGGGTTTGAAACGATAAGTGATTAAATTCCTTCATGTAGAGAGGATGTCATCCACGAATTTATGATAAGTTTCATGTACAAATCTGGGTTTAATTTAGAGATATGATCTTAAATTAAGAACTAGTGTTCTTGTTAATTAAATTTGGGGATTTCATATTAAATTGATATATGAGGAGGAATTAATGATTCTAGGTTATTAGAAATCATCTAAATATGTTAGAACATCAATTTGGTTTGCTGTTTGGGTGTTTGGGAATGAACAGTAGAGGTTTTAGGGTAAAAAATGGTGGAAAATGGTGAAATTCTGGGAAGAAGATGAAACAGTAGGTCCCGCGCGAAGTCGCGCGAAGGTCGTTTAAGCGAGATAAGCATCTCACAGGAATTCGCTCAAGCGAAATGTGGAAGTCATTCAAACGACATTGCCATCTTGTTCGAGCGACAAGGTAAATTTCTGGGAAACTTGTTAAGGGCGGTTTTGGAATTTTTCAGTTTATTTGAGTGAGAGAAATCGCCAGTTAACAAATTTGAAACGAGGCAGGTCTACGAGAATGTATGTGAGTTTTATACTTTAATTAATCCGAAAAGAAGAGTTACTTCGGAAATTACTAAAGACTTGTGGTAATTTAGTAATACTATAAAATAAGTAATAAAGAGAATAAAATACGTATGGTAAGAATACAAATAGGCTGGGAGAATACCTATAAATTTTAATAGGATGTGTGTTTTCCCATTACTTGATATTTTGTTAAGTACACTAATGGGTGATAACCGGAGGGTACAAGGTTATATGGTTAATACACTAAAGGGTGATAACCCGAGAGTGTAATATTTTTATTTAGCGCAATAATGGGTGATAACCCGGCGGTGCAAGTATATTTTTTTAAGTGTATTAATGGGTGATAACCCGGGGGTACATGATTATTATATTAATAGCAGTAATGGAATTTAAATCGGGGGTGCATGACGTACATATATATGCATAATTATGAGATATTCTAATAAGAGAAACTAGTAGTTTTGGTAATGAAGACAAATGAATTTAATCTTGAAGAGATAAATACTTAAATAGCCATATAGTAAACGTGATATGTACTAATATGTGATAGGCTACTTATGGAGTATTGTATGGGCAATACGGGAACACTATTTTTAGATGTAAAGAGTGTAACTAGATAGCCTGGGTAGAGTTACTAGTACTAAATAAAAGATGCGTCAGGAGTGCACAATAGAAGAGAGGTGAGATCTTCATGTGAGAGAGCGAATCTAACTTGCACATAATACTTACTTTCAAGCAGTTTTAAATAATTACAAAACATTTTTTACACATCGGGATCTGACCAGTATCTTGCATCTCTTTTCTCTCTTTCTATATATATATATATATGTGTGTGTGTGTGTGTGTGCATGTGTGTGTGTGTGTGTGTGTGTGTGTGTGTGTGTGTGTGTGTGTGTGTGTGTGTGTGTGTGTGTGTGTGTGTCTGTATTATATCGGGTGCTAAGTCACAGGGTCACCAGATTTATAGACTTGGGTCGCTTGGCGTGCTGCAGCTGTTGTGGAAGATGTAAGTCTTTGCATTAGATGCTCCTATCTTTCCTCTCAATTTATCTAGACTTTTCATTTAGGTCATGTGTCACCCATTCCTTAGACCTTTTATCAAAGATTGTATTTAGTTTACTTTCTATTCATTCTAGTTGGATTTAGTTTGCTATGGTTCTTTGTCTTAAGGTTTTGATCTGGACTGTTTAAATCCAGTCGTATTTTTTTCAGTAAGTGATTCAGATTTATTATTTATCTTTGTTGATTGTTGAATGGTTTATATTTAAATTCTTGGACTTATTGAAGAAAATATGTTGGTTACAATTTAAAAAGGAAAAAGTATTTTGGCACCACCTTGATTTATATTAGGTGATTGTTAAAGTTAATGTTTTCGACAGTGATGCTAAGAATGAACCAACCAGATATTCTATTTTAAAATTTTATGAAGGACTGATCACTCGATATTTAATTGGGTGGGGTGTCACAGGTGGTATCTGAGCATATGGTTCTATAATCCTTTAGGATCTGTGTGGCTTGCTGTGCTTACATTTTAGCTTCTTTTGATATTGAGCCTTATCTTTACAACTGTTGTATTCTTGTTTATGCGACCACGTCTTCAACTATTTGAGATTTTACAATAATAGTGGACCAAAAAACTTCTTTCTCATCTCAGATGCCTCCTCGACGTGCACCAAAGGACAAGAATGCCCATCCAGAGCCACAGCCAGCTCCAACTCATGGCATAATGAATGCTATAGAAGTTTGCTGCAATCGTTGAACAGACAGTAAATACAGCACTAGAGGTGGTACAATATGCACCACCACAGGCACCAGTAGTGGAGCCAACACCTATTCCTATTTTTCATACTACATGGGAGAGAGTCAGGGATGCCTTTCAGAAGGATCACCCTCCGGAGTTCTCAGGCAGTTCTAATGTAGTGTTGGAGAGTCAGTAGAACAATGATATACAGAGACACCTTCATATGTTTGAGTACACTGAGGTAAATAGGCAAGTCTTGGCTACTTTTAAGCTAAAAGGGCAGCCTTACAGTGGTGGGAATCCACTACTACTTCAGAGGAGAGGGATTTGAGGTCGATTATCGATTTCTAGGTGCGGTTCGACCGCAAATACTTTCCTTCTTCCGTCAAGACTGAGATGAGGAAGAAACTTTTAGACCTCACTTGGGAAGGGAAGATAGTTGCGGAATATGAGGAGGAGTTCACATGATTGACTAATATGGTACCTGATAAGGTCCATACTGAGGATAAATGAATTCAGATGTTCTTGGATGGTTTGACTTGGAGGATCCGACAACATCTTCTGGGTAACCTTTCCCTACATTCCTACAGAGATGTCCTAAATGTAGCATTGTTACATTGTCAAGAAAACCGCTTATATGCTAAGGGAAGCAAGCGGGGAGGAGAGCCCAGCCACATGGGCAAGAAAGGGGGAGGTAGTGCCACTGGGGTACCAGCTGATCAGAGTCAAAGGAAGGGTCCCCAACAGGGGATTCTACTAAGAGGTTTCGTTCAGGAGGTTTGAACCATGGTCACGGGGGCTTCAGACGGGGACACCGGGGTCAACAGTAGGGAGGACAACAGGGCCATCCGGGCCAAGGTAGGGGTGGTAACAACCATCATGGCTGAGGTTATCTGGAACACAAGGGAGGAAATTTTGCTGGTAAATGTTATACTTGTGCCAATACTGGCCATAAGAAGCAGGATTGCCCCGATAGGGAAAGGGTCCCTCGGCAGTAGGGTGGTCACCAGGAGCCCTAAAGACCCATCTTTACCGCCGCCCTACCAGCTCCAGTGCCAGTTCCAGCCTTGCCCGTAACCCCAGTTCTGCAGGGGAAATTACAGTATCGATGTGTCTATAACGTCCACCAGGAAGAAGCACCTCAGGAACAACCCGCGATTGAGGGTACGTTTCCTATACTTGGCACTATGGGTCGAGTTTTATTTAATACTGGGGGTGTCGCACTATTTTATAGATACTCATTTTGCACGAGCCTTAGGGTTATTAGTCACGATAGAGAGTATAGGGACATGCGTAGATTCACCACTGGGGAATGGGTCTTTGATTTTCTTTATATGCCCGGGCGTAAGTATAAAGATTAGTAGTTTGATTTTACCTGTAGACATGCTAGTGTTAGATATGCATGAGCACGATGTCATTATTGACATGGATTGGTTCGCTGCATACAAAGACATGATAGATTGTTACGGTAGGAGTATTATCTTTGCCATTATGAGGCAGAAGATGTTTTTGGTGGTGATCCCTCGCCTAGAGGGAGGATCTTCCACCCACTTGTATTACATAGAGTAGGATACCTCTAAGGACATAGTGATTCCCCTAGATTTGATTCTAGTTGTTCGTGAGTTTTTGGATGTATTTCAGGAGATACCGGGCCTACCCCCAGTCGAGAGATAGATTTTATCATAGACTGAATGTCGGGCACTCGGATTATAGTGCTTGCACCATATCGTATGGCTCCTTCGGAGATGCGGGAGTTACCGCATCAGATAGAGCAACTATTAGGCTAGGGCTTCATTCGTAGGAGCCCCTAGCCTTGGGGCACTCCGGTGTTGTTTGTAAAGAACAGAGATTTTTCACTGAGGTTATGCGTGGATTACCGAGAGTTGAATAGGGTCAAAATACGGAATAAATATCCATTGCCCCAAATCGATGACCTATTCGACCATCTGAGGGGAGAAACCTTCTTTTCGAAGATAGATTTGAGGTTGGGATACCATCAGTTACATATTAGGGAGCAGGATGTGTCGAAGACTGCTTTCTTGACGAGGAATGGATCCTATGAGTTCAGAGTCATGCCGTTTGTTCTAATAAATGCTCCAGACGTATTCATGGACTTGATGAACGGAGCGTTCAGGGAGTTCTTGGATCAGTTTGTCATCATCTTCAGAGATGACATCCTAATTTATTCAAACACTAAGGAGGAGCATGCCGAAGACTTCGGGCAGACTCTTCAGACCCTACGAGAGCATCAATTTTATGCTAAGTATGAGAAGTGAGGATTATGGCTAAGGTAAGTACAGTTTTTGGGGCATGTTTTATCAGGATTTGGGATATCGATTGACCCTAGAAAAGTGTCGGCAGTGAGGGAGTGGGGACATGCCATGACATCGACGAAGGTTCATAGCTTCTTGGGGCTAGTTGGGTACTACAGGAGGTTCATCTGAGGCTTTACAAAAATAGCGGGTCCGTTGATGAATCTGACTCATAAGGGAGTACCATATGTATGGGTTGATTCTTGTCAATCCTCTTTTATTGAGTTGAAAGATAAGTTATCTTCCGTGCCAGTTCTTACTTTGCATAACTCGAGAGTAGAGTATCTGGTGTACAATGACTCCTCTTTATGGGGACTCGAAGGAGTACTTCAATAGGAGGAGCAGGCTATAGCTTTTTCCTCCCCCAAGATTAAGCCTCACAAAAATAATTACCCCGCCCACGACCTTGAGCTAGCGACGTTCATATTTTCATTGCGGATTTGGATGCATTACTTGTTGGGGGAAAAGTTCCACTAGTTCATAGACCACAAGTCATTGCAATACTTGTTCACTTAGAGAGAGTTGAACATGCGTCAGGGCAGGTGGATGGAGTTTGTGAAGGATTACCAATTCAAGATACAGTACCATCAGGGGAAAGCTAATGTGGTTGTTGATGCATTAAGCCGTAGGCCAGTAGGTGACGTAGCAGAAGTGTGGAGAGCAAAGTGGAAAGAATTAGGACACTAGGATGCGGTAGCCCGTTCCTGTATGTCTGTTATGTCAGTCACACCCGAGATTGTTACGAGGGTGATATAGGCACAAGCAACGGATACTTTATTCTAGGAGAAGATTGTACGACTCCTAGCTGGGGGTGATGAGTCCTTTTCCGTGAGTTCTGATGGGGATTTGAGATTTAATGGAAGATTAGTGGTCCCGGAGGGAGAAGACTTACGCCATGAAGTTATGACACAGTCGCACGGATCAAGATTTACGGTACATCCTTGAGGGGATAAGATGTATCAGGATATGAGGTGGCAGTACTGGTAGAGTGGGATGAAGAAGGACATTGCAGAGTTCGTGTCCAATTGTTCTACCTGTCAGGTGGTAAAGGTGGACAACCAGAGACCTCCAAGGTCACTTCAGTCGTTCAAGATACCTATGTGGAAATGGGAAAGTATTTCCATGGACTTCATTACTAGGTTTCCTACATCATAGTGGGGTCATGATTCCATATGGGTTATAGTGGATCGGTTGATAAAGGTATCTCATTTTTATCCAGTACGATCAGACTACACCACGGTCCAGCTTGCATAGTTATTCATTAGTGAGATCATTAGGATACATGGGGTGCCCCTAGATATCGTGTCTGATAGACACAAGATTTTCATGTCGCGCTTTTGGGAGAGATTTCAGGAGGCCATGGGCACAGAGTTGAGATTGAGTTCATCTTATCACCAACAAACAGATGGACAAACAGAGCGTACCAATAAAATGTTGGAGGATATACTATGCATGTGTGTCCTTATTTTGGAGGAGATTGGGAGACATATCTTCCACTGGTGGAGTTTGCCTATAACAACTCCTATCAGTTTATGATCGACATGGCCCCATTTGAGTCATTGTATGGCAGGCCATGTCATTCTCCCGTTTGTTGGCTAGAGACGGGGGACAACAAGTTACTCGGACCAAAGGTGATTTAGGAGGCTTCATCTAGGATTGAGATTATTAGGTGTCGTATCCGGGTAGCCCAGCACTGACAGAAGAGCTACAATGATGCGCAGCGATCCTTTTGAGAATTTTGCATATGTGACCAAGTATTACTACGTGTATCTCCTATGAAATGAGTAATGAGGTTTAGGAAAAAGGGGAAGTTGGCTTCGAGGTGCGTGGTCCCATTTCCCATCATCGAGAGGATTGGGTGAATGGCATACAGACTTGGGTTGCCATAACACTTACACAGTGTTCACGATGTGTTTCACATATCGTCATTGAGGTGGTATCTCCAGGATGACTTGGCCCACACTCACATTGCGATAGAGGAGATCGATTTGCACCTCGATAATTCTTATGAGGAGAGACCATTGGTTATCCTTGATTAAAGTGATCGGAGACTGAGGTAAAAAGTAGTTCCACTTGTGCGAGTTCAGTGGCAACATCACAATGTGGAGGAGTCCACTTGGGAGCGAGAGGCGGATATGCATGAGAAATACCCGGATTTATTTGTACCAGGTATGCATGACTTTCCGAATTTTGGGACAAAATTCCGTTATTAAGGGGGTAAGTATGTAACACCCCGTATTTTTGAGAACCTAAATAATTATGTGATTAATTATTATTGTGGCATTAATTAAATTAATATGCGAGAATTAATTGGTAATTAATTCGGATTTAAAATAATTACTAACTGGCGTGACAAGAGTTAATACTTATTGGCGAGAATTATTAAATATTACTGAGTGAATAAGTAATATGGAATTACTGAATCTGATAAATTGTCGAGAGTGAAATACATGACAGTTTGGTATTTTCAGTCGGGACACACGTATGAGTCGTGTCGGGACTAATTGAATGGAATATACAAGTAATCTATTTTTTATAACTCATATGGTAATTTCGAGTGCACCGTTGAGTCTGGGAGGGTCTAAATAGTAAAAAAAACACTACCCGGGTATTTTATTTAGACTGTGGGAGTTTTTTAGTCCAAATCGGCACCCCGTAGGGGTAATTTTGTAATTTTGATTTTTGGAAAAATTAAATGGACGAAAATTGGGAGTTATTTTATTAGGCACGGGAGGTCCAGTAGGGTTGAGAGATACAAAATGTATAGAATGTCTACAGGGGGTGTGAGGGAGAACAAATTCAAAGAGGGAAGACCTTATTACCACCATCTTCCACAACCATCACCACCATCGTGTAGATTGGAACAAGAGGAACACACCCATATCAACAATATCAAGAAATTAGAGGTTTAATTTGAGTAAAGTGTTTATTACTTACGTGATTTATTAATAATTATGTTCATGATTAGAGTAGTTGATAACCCATTAATTTATGAGATTTAATTTTGATGAAAACGTGATGATTTGATTCATATTTGGGTCTGAAACTATAAGAGATTAAATTCCTTCATGTAGATAGGATGTCATCCACGAATTTATTATAATTTCCATGTATAAATCTGGGTTTAATTTGGAGATATGATCTTAAATTAAGAACTCGTGTTCTTGTTATATAAATTTGGGGATTTAGTATTAAATTGATATATGGGGAGGATTTAATGATTCTAGGTTGTTAGAAATCATCTAAATATATTAGAACTTCGATTCTGTTTGCTATTTGGGTGTTTGGGAATGAATAGTAGAGGTTTTAGGGTTAAAAATAGTGGAAAACGCTAAAATTCTGAGAAGAAGATGAAACAGTAGGTCTCGCATGAAGTCACACGAAGGTCGTTCAAGCGAGATAGGCATCTCGCGCGAAGTTGCTCGAGTGACACGTGGAAGTCGTTCAAACGACATTGCAATCTGGTTCGAGCGACAAGGTAAATTTTTGGGAAACTTCTTATGGGCAGTTTTGGAATTTTCCAATTTATTCGAGTAAGAAATCTCCAGTTAACAGTTTTGAAATGAGACAGGTCTACGAGATAGTATGTGAGTTTTATACTTTAATTAATCCGAAAAGAAGAGTTACTTCGAAAATTACTAAAGATTTATGGTAATATAGTAATACTACAAAATACGTAATAAAGAGAATAAAATATGTATGGTAAGTATACAAATAGGTTGGGAGAATACCTATAAATTTTAGTAGGATGTGTGTATGCCTATTACTTAATATTTTGTTAAGTGCGCTAATGGTTTATAACCCGGGGGTGCAAGGCTATATGGTTAATACACTAAAGGGGTGATAACCCAGGGGGGTAATATTTTTATTTAGCGCACTAGTGGGTGCTAACCCAGGTGTGTAAGGATATTGTTTTAAGTGTACTAATGGGTGATAGCCCGGGTGTACATGATTATTATATTAATAGCACTAATGGGATTTAAATCGGGTGTGCATGACATACATACATACATACATACATACATACATACATATATATATATATATATATATATATATATATATATATATATATATATATATATATATATTTGAGATATTCTACTAAGAGAAACTAGTAGTTTTGGTAATGAAGACAAATGAATTTAATCTTAAAGAGATAAATACTTAAAAAGCCATATAGTAAACGTGATAGGTACTAATATGTGACAGGCTACTTATGGAGTATTGTATAGGCAATACGAGAACACTATTTTTAGATGTAAGGAGTGTTAAGTAACTTGAACTAGATAGCCTGGGTAGAGTTACTAGTACTAAATAAAAGATGTGCTAGGAGTGAACAATAGAAGAGAGGTGAGATTTTCATGTGAGAGCACGAATCTAACATGCACATAATACTTGCTTTAAAGCAGTTTTAAATACTTGCAAAACATGTTTTACACATTGGGATTTGACCCGAATCTTGCATCTCTTTTCTCTCTCTCTCTCTCTCTCTCTGTATATATATATATATATATATATATATATATATGTATGTATGTATTATATCTGGTGCTCAGCCACAGGGTCACCACATTTATAGACTTGGGTCGCTTGGCATGCTGCAACTGTTGTGGAAGATGTAGCTCTTTGCATTAGACGCTCCTATCTTTCCTCTCAGTTTATTTACACTTTTCATTTAGGTCATGTGTCACCCATTCCTTAGACATTTTATCAGAGATTGTATTTAGTTTACTTTCTATTCATTCTAGTTGGATTTAGTTTGCTGTGGTTCTTTGGCTTAAGGTTTTGAACTAGAATGTTTAAATCCAGTCATATTTTTTTTCAGTAAGTGATTCAGATTTATTATTTATCTTTGTTGATTGGTGAATGGTTTATATTTAAATTCTTGGACTTATTAAATAAAATATGTTGGTTACAATTTACAAAGGAAAAAGTATTTTGTCACCAACTTGATTTATATTAGGTGATTGTTAAAGTTAATGTTTTCGACTGTGATGCTAAGAATGAACCAACTGGATATTGCATTTTAAAATTTTATAAATGACTGATCACCCGATATTTAATTGGGCGGGGTGTCACAGTCTCAAAACTTTTCTTCAAAATCTTCAACATCAAATATTCAAGCTTTTCTCATCAGGGTGTGCATAATAATGAACATCAATTTTTTACCTACAGATATGAGACAAAATAAATACCTTCGTGACGCATTGAGCTTGAAATGATATAAGTGTAAATCAATCAATATAATTAAATATACCCCATAAGGTAAAAGCTCCTTCATAATTCGTTCTCCCCCTTTTTATTTGATCAAAATAGACAAGGAAACGAATAAACAAAAAAATGAAGTTGTCACGATAAATATTCATAGAAAATATGAATCAAACTACGCTCATGCAACGAGTAACTCAATATATTCCACAAACTGTTTTTTCTTTTTCAATTTATTAAAAAACAATGCAAAATAATTTTACAAAAATCACACACCAGGAATTTACACGAAGACAATCAAATCATGTAAATGGAATTAATGGGTGTGAACAAATTCAATAGGCAAATCAACGCAATCAAACATGACATATGTGCACGATGAATACGTGTTCTCCTATCGAATGATTCTCAAAATCATCCTTAAGTGTTGAAAGTTTGGAATTTAAATGACATCGACTCAGTCCATCAACACGTCTACGTCAAGAATGATTTCGACACCAATAACGTCTAAAACTATTAATGCTTTTTCATGACGTTGTCTGGACATGCAAACCCGTTTTTCATTTCTTTGCATACAATCTCCCTCATAATTAATAATCATAATATTTTTCTTTCGAGGTGGCCCATTTTTGGCATATTTATCTTTTTAAAGACTTTAAATTTTTCGGGATCTTTTAAATGGTGTCTTTCACGCCGAGTCAATTTTTTACGCTCGTAGCCCTTTCTCGTGATTCACTCATCATATTTTGTTGCAATTAAATTCCTCATGGAAAATGGTTTTTACATGCTCTAATTCCATTATCAAGTTTTATTGCATATGGTTCGTTTTAAAGACTGAATTGAGATGACAACACTTCGATCAATATGTGATAAACTAGTACAATAATAATAAAAATCAGGCAAGTGTGCATTAAAGGAACATATGAGTCAAACATGTAGGTAGTAACAACTAATGACATCAGTTTATACAAAAAACAAGAATATATAAATAAGTAAATAAAAGAGACAAGTAAGATTTTTAAAGTGGTTAGGCTGAAAGGAAAAGACTATGTCCACTATCTTATATTGCCTCTTGGATTGTATTCTAGTCTCATTTGTTGTAGGGATTACAATGTATTTATAGCCCTGGTGGGGGATCAAGAGTCGGAATGTTAAAGGATGGAATGCCTTTATAAATTAGGCATTTACATCAGTACATATTATTCATAATGCATATGACTGTTGGCGCTTTACTCACCATGTTGGTCGGTGTTCCTAATATTGGTCGACATTCAGGATATTGGTCGGCATTCCAGACTGTGACAACCCGGTATCCGAAATAAGGGGTGGCCAGCCTGATACTCCAAAAATACATGAATCATTAATGGAATCATCCTCAGCATCGCAACAACATAAAGAGTATAAGGAATAACCACACAGTATTTCAGAAAAACGGGTTGTCAAAAATTTTAGTTTTACGATTTAAATAAAGCATTTTCAACAACTCGTAATAGGAAAGAGGGTGGAAACTGCCACAAGCACATATATTTATAAACCAACAATAAAATAAAGGACCGAATGAACCGCCGGTCAATGAAATACATACAATATAGAATAAGTTTCATGTGATACTTAAACATCCATTATCCAATTACAACAGTTTGGGCCACACGCCCAAGTAGGGACTGATCATAACTAGAAAACAATTAAGAAGGGGTCTACACAAAATGTCCCGTGATTCCCGCAAAATGTCACGGGTGCTCAAAACACTGGAATAGGAAGTTCATTATGGGCGACCTTGCGGCGGAACACCTGAGCCGATATAATATATATATATATATATATATATATATATATATATATATATATATAACAAGAAAGAAGAACCGGTCAGAGCCCGGTTTTATGTGATCACCAGATAAATGACAAGTATGAAAGAAGAACCGGTCAGAACCTGAATTTTCATACTTGTCATTTATCTGGTGATCACATAAAACCGGGCTCTGACCGTTTCTTCTTTCTTGTTGTGCATATATATATATATATATATATATATATATATATATATATATATCCTCTCTGGTGTTTCGCCGCAAGGTCGCCCGCAATGAACTTCCTATTCCAGTGTTTTGAGGAGCCGTGACATTTTGCGGGTATCACGGGACATTTTGTGTAGACGCCTTCTTAATTGTTTTCTAGTTATGATCAGTCCCTACTCGGGCGTGTGGCACAAATTGTTGTAATTGGATAATGGATGTATTAACTATCACATGAAACTTATTGTATATTGTATGTATTTCATTGAACGGCGGTTCATTCGGTCCTTTCTTTTATTGTTGGTTAATATATATATGTGCTTGTGGGAGTTTCCACCCTCTTTCCTATTACGGGTTGTTGAAAATGCTTTATTTAAATCGTAAAACTAAAATTTTTGGCAACCCATTTTTCTGAAATACTGTGTGGTTATTCCGTATACTCTTTATGTTGTTGCGAAGCTGAGGATGATTCCATTAATGATTCCTGTATTTTTTGAGTTTCGGGCTGGCCACCCCTTATTTCAGATACCGGGTTGTCACACAGACCTTGGTCGGTGGTTACTCTTTACTGACTATGATTATTTCCATAGTTGATGACACATATCTATTTCTAATTAGTCCACATTGGTTAGTAAATTTTGGCATCAATAGAAGCCCCTAGTGTTTCATGCTTGATGCTTTTGTGAAGGTATGGAACATTTAGTGCTAAGAGTTTCTTGGGAAACTTTTCTGATACTTGGTCGGCTTTCGACATACCACACATATAAAAGTATCAAGTTGGATGATAACATATAACTCATATGGCATTTTTACAATTACTCATAATTATAACGAATCATTTTTAGGGAAAATACGACGTTATAGCTTAGCAGCCAAAATTTTAGTTGTCGTTTCCCTTTAAACATTACTTTCTTTAATTTTTTAGGAAATATATAATGGCGATAAAATCCTGGTTGTCTTCTACCTCAAAATTTTTTGTTGTTGCTGATATCTCTTGAACTTTTCGTGCGATTGTTCTTTCTGTCCTCTATATCAAATTATATATTTTGTTGTTGATTGGAGAATTTTCTTACTCATTATAGTTCATGTATAAACTTAATCAATTCTCCTCCACTAACTCCAAGCTACTTAGTAAATGTAATGATCTCTTCAAGGATGGTCACATGAATTTATCTGAGGAAGATATATCTAACTTTATTGGTGTTGATGTCTCAGATCAGGCTAAAAAATCTTATTTATATGTCAAGTGTCTTATTGATCTGGAAGTGGCCAATAATGTTGCATACTTTGAAATGACAGATGAGCTTCAAGTACATCAGAAGGAGACTAAAACTCTTTTACATGGTGATTATGAATAAAAGTACAAAGTTTTGACTACTTCTTCCCGAACAAAAGTTAAACTAGGTCGAGCTACTACATATGAGGATAGGACCCAAAAAACACTTGCTAATCAGGCTGCACAATTAAAATCAAATTATTTGGCCATTGCTGATATGTCTAAGAAACTTCATACCCAAGGCGAGCAACTTTCTATTCAACCTTATAAATTACAAGACAAGGAGAGAGTACTAAAAAAATTGCATCACTAGGTTAAGAGGCTAACTTTCCAACTTCAAAAAGAACCTAGGGACATCTGGATGGAGGGCTAAAATGAAGCCCTTAGTCATTTTGATGATTGATTCAAGAAAATGAAGGCTAAAAATAGGGTTGGACCAACTGCTTGACAGTTATGAAGATAGATCAAAACTGTAATCTTTAGAACTGGTATGATCTTGGCTTATTGGACTGTGAAAATCCTCCTTTCAAATAGGATGTTAATTGGATTCTTATCAACACAATTGCATAGTGCCTAATTTCAAAATATTTAGAAGACTGTGGCCTTTATGATGAGCTAAATATTGTTCGTTCTCCTTATCTACAAGGTTCACCGAGAAGTATTAACCAGCGTGGAACCAACATTAGAATAAATTGTATTCCTGTAATTTAGTTATGAGAAATATAATGTAATGATTATTTAAATGACTGAAATATTTAATTAATTTATCTTGTCAATCTCTAAATGTAAATGGCCTCTTCGCCTCATCACTTCAATTGATGCCCTTGGTATTTTACAAAACTTTAGTAATAATTACCAATGAGATCATAGGTTCTACCCTTACACTTAGATTAAAATCCAAGTTTAGAACTTGTTACCCATGTATTTTCATAAGTTTTACCATTAGACCTAGATTTTTAGGCTTTGCATTACTTACCAGTGGGGACCAGGCATATGTGGAATATGTGTCTACATTCCTTTTTAGGAATCTTCATAACTCACTTCCTTTATTTTTCCCAGTTGGATAAAATATTATTTAATCCTTAACTACATTGACCAATTTTGTTAAGGACTTAAGATCCTTCTCTACTTGGGTTTTTGTCTACTACCAATCAAGTTTTACTTATGTGGGTGTTATTAGGATCCCTGACCAGCTATGTGGTTATTGTTGTGAAGGACCCGTTCTGAGCACTGACTAACTATGTGGTTGCTGTTTCGAAGGATCATGATTGTCGAATGACTTCTGAAGTTTTTTTGACCTTGTATTACTTTCAACTTTCACCAATCAAGTATATAGTGGTGCATGGCACTAGTACTACCAAAAAAATTGAAAAAATGGAGGAAATCATTATTTTAATTATACTCATATAACATGAGTATAATTTATTTCATTACATCATTGGTAGTACTTCTTAACATTCTCGGCATGCCATGGATTCTTGAACTCTTCTCCCTCTAATGTCTCAATTCTATAGGTTCCAGGTCGGACAATAGTTGAAATTTGATATGGCCCATGCCAATTAGCTTCAAGTTTTCTATTCTTCTAAATTATCTTCTTGAGAACATAGCCTCCTTGATTTAAGTTGGTCGGCTTCATCCTTTTATTGTACAAATGCATTATTCTCTACTAGTAAGTCGCACTTCTGAAGGCTGCGTCTTTACATACTTCCTCCACCATATCCAAATATTACCTTCGTATCAAATCATTAATAGGAGAATTAAAGTTTAACACTTTATGAGTTGGCAAACCCAATTCAGCTGGTATTACTGCTTCAGTTCCAAATGCTAGCATATATGGGGACTCCCATGTATCAATCCTTCGAGTTGTTCGGTATGCCAATAGAACAGAGTGTAGTTTATTAATCCAGTTCTCCATGGTATCGTCAAGTATTTTCTTCAGTCAATTGAGTAGAGTCTTATTTGTTACTTCGGTTTGCCCGTTTCTTTGAGGATGGCCTAGAGAAGAAGGAATTTTTTGAATTTTTGACAAGGCACAATAAGCAGCAAACTCCTTGTTATCAAATTGTGTGCCATGGTAATGAAAGCATGGTGCATACCATATCTACAAATAATGTTTTTCCAAATGAAATGGTAAACTTTCTCATAGGACATGTCTACTAATGGTTCTGCTTCGACCCATTTGGTAAAATATCCAAAAGCTACGACCAAGTATTTAAATCATCCTCGGGTGGTCGATAGTGGCCTACCAAGTCTATAACCCATATAGAAAATGGCCAGGATGAAGAGAGTGGAGTTAGAGAATCTTGTCGAGTTATACGAATGCTGGAATATCTTTGGCACTTGTCACATTTCTTTACAAAGGTTGTGCAATCGGCTCTTATAGTTGGCCATTAATATCCCTGTATATTGATTTGCTCAAATAATGATCTTCTTATTACATGAGCTTCATAAGACCCTTCATAGATTTCGTCTATCAAGTCGTTCACCACTATTTGGTTAACACCGCACTATAGGATTGTTATTAATCCTATCCTCTAAGGTACCCCTTTATCCAGAACATATTATGCTTCTTTATACTTCAACCATTTCGCCTCAATTTAGTCCACTAGCAAGACTCCTTCGTCAATATAAGCTCTAATGGGATCCATCCAAGATCGCCCCATATCCAGTGTGATAAAATTAATCATCAATCCTTCATCAATACTCTTGCTAACTAAAATTTCAATGGGAATTGTTCTCTATAGATAAATTATAGTTACTGATGCTAGCAGAGAAAGTGCATCTGATTGGGCATTCTCCAATATAAAAATTCTGCACATCCGAACAACTGAAAAATTTACTATAACCTCTAGTGTTTTGAATGAGTATCTGGTCATTAGTTATCCTTTAGCTCCTTCCAAATTCAGTATTTGATTTACCACCAATTAATAATCATTGTGCGCCACAAGTTTCTCGACATTCAATGATTGATCCAGACTTAGGACCATAATGAGAGCTTCATACTCTACTTCATTATTTGAGGCCTAAAACTGCAATAGTAGATCATATTCAATATATATCCCATCGGGAGTGTTGAGTATTATACCTGCTCCACTTTGGATTATGGAGGAGGATCTATTAACGAACAAGATCCACATGAGAAATTATTATCAAATGCTTAGTGTGTCAAAATCCTATGATGAAATGTTTTGCTCCTTGCTTTCTCATACTTCACGAGCATATCCTATGCTCTGGTGGAAGATTTTTGTAGGTCGACACTGATTTCTCCTGATTCTTCATCTGCTATTGTCTTGGGAACCTCTGCCTGACTTCCATATTGCTCGACAACCTCTAGATAAGTGAATTCGGCAATGAAATATACCAAAGCCTGGACTTTTAAGGAGTACCTTGGTTTATACACAATATCCTACTCCCCCAACTCTACTGCCCAATACATTAATCTCCCAGACTTCTTATGTTTGTGCAGGGCTTGCCTAAGAGGCATATCAGTCTACCCCACAATTGTATGGACTTGGAAATAGGGCTTCATTCATGTGGAAGCGTCAATCACTACCAAAGCTAACTTCTCTAGGCGTGGATATTTTATTTTTGCTCCTTGAAAGGCCTTTCTCATGTAAGAGAATGGTTTTTTAACTCCATTTTCTTCTCGAATCAAGGCAGAACTTATAGTTGACTCAGAGACCGCCAAGTATAAGTACAATCTTTCTCCCAAAATTGGTCAGGAGAGAAATATAGGTGATCCCACGTACTTCAACTCTAGATTTTTTTTTCACATTATCCATTTCATTCAAAGCTCTTTCAAAGAACTTTAAAGAATGGCAAGCACCTGTCGGTAACTCGGGACACAAATCTGTTTAAAGCTGATACTCGCCCAATTAGCCTTTATATATCTTTTTTTGGAAGTAGGGGACTTCATTTAAATCAATTCCTTGATTTTTTTTCAAATTTTCTTCAATTCCCCTCTGATTAACTATATACCCGAGTAACATTCCTTCTTACACACCAAATATGCACTTGGTCAGATTACTCTTCATTTGATGTTTCTCTAATTGGTTAAAAGTCTGGCTGAGGTCGGTAATGTGATCAGAAGATTTCTTGCTCTTTGTTATCATGTCATCTATGTATACTTCCATAATCTTGCCTATTTTCTCCTTAAAGTCTTTATTCATAAATCTCTAGTAAGTAGCACTTTCATTTTTCAAACCAAATGGCATAACCTTATAGCAATAATTCCTTAGAGAGTAATAAAAGAAGTGCTTTCTCTGTCTGCATGCTTTATTTTAATCTGGTTATAACCAAAGTATGCATCCATAAAACTTCGCAACTCATGCCCTGACATAGCATCAACTAGTGGATCAATTCGTGTCGAAGGAAAATGGTCCTTTGGTCACGCCTTGTTTAAGTCCATGAAATCCACACACATTCTCTCCTTGTTATTCTTCTTCTTGACCATAACGATGTTGACCAACCAGTCCGGGTATTTCACATCATTAATGAATGGAGCTTTTTAAAGCTTCTTAACTTCCTCCTGAATAGCTTGGTTCTCCTCAGGGCTGAATACCCGATGCCTTTGCTTCACGGGCTTAGCATCTTTACTGATGTTGAGCTCATGGCAGAGAAATTTGGGATTAATCCCAGTCATATCTTTGTGACTCCATGTAAACACCTACTTTCTTTTCCTTAGGAAAGTCACTACATCCTGTTTAAGAATAGGATCCAGAGTTGTTCCTATTTGAGTAGTATGCTTTTCCATATCATCATTTAGTACAATGTTCTCCATTACCTACATTATTTGACCTTTCACCAATTTTGTTTCTTCTCTTCGATCTAAGGTTTCAACCTCAAATTCACTATTAGGTTCAGAAGTGTCCACTTGGTAAGTGGTGGTCTTTATCTTGGTTTCTTCCAAATTTTTTTGCTCAACAGATGAGTAGTAACATTCTCGAGCTACTTTATCGCAACCTTTTGCAAACCTACCCCAAAGTTGGTTGGGAGCTTTTAACACTGATGGACTGTAGATGGCACTGCTTCGAATTTCTTTAGCCTTACTATTTCCATGATCATATTGTAGTCAGAATTAACATTCTTGTCCATTACAATGAAACGTATCTTCCCTGTCCCACTTGCTGACCATGAATCGATCAACATCTACAGTTTGATTATTCACAGAGGAATTATCTTTTCGCTAAAATAACTATTAGAGGCCTTTGATAATGTTCCAATTAGCTGAGCTTTAAGTTTAGACTGCCAATGCAGGGGTAAAACATGATATCTTCCAAACTACCGTTATAAACTAACACTCTGGAAACAATTATATCCTCCTTTCTGACTTTAATTACTAAAGGATCATCATGGGGGTATAACACCCCTTAGAGCTCATTTTTGGAAAAACCATTCACCATATTTTCTTGATTAACCATCCTTTGTTGATCTTCTTTGGCTAGGTTAATCGTCTAGATGTAGGAACAAGCTTGATCCTCAATGAGGTACTCTTTCCTCTTAGTAGTATGGTCCCCTCCTCCTTCTTCTCCACCTGTAATTATTTGATAATCAAAAGATCCAAAATTAAGAATGATTACCTCTCGTTTTAGTTATCTGTGATTCTTGGGAAGATCGGGATCATCCCTTGATCATCTTCATAAGTTCGATTTTTCTCATCCATGGGCTTGTATGAAAACTTTGACATCCGTCGGGATCCATCATTGTTCTACCGATCAACAAACCTATATAGCTTTCATATTCGAATGAGTTGTTCAATTTCATTATGAAGATCAACGCATTGATCTATCATATGTCCATGGTCCCTATGAAATTCACAATATTTGGACATATCCCTCTCGGTAGAAGATGTTCTTAGCTTTTCAGGCTAACGTACATCCTTGTATCATTATGTGCTTTATCTCCTCCAAAACATGGCAGATGCCCATTGTTAAGGGAGTATAATTATTGTACCTTTTGAGCCTGTCTATATTCCCTTTTTTCTTTGATTCACTGTGGTCTTTAGTATCATTATGCTCATTTTTATCAGTTTTGACTTCATTATTTACTTCTGAGTTTTGCTTGGCTTCCATTGCCTCCTCGGTATTCATGATTTTTGATGCCTTTACCATCAAGTCTATCATCATCTTTGGAGGATCTTTAGCAATATTTTAGTAGAGTTTCTTTGGAAACAACCCATTCATAAGGGTTGTAATGGATTTCTTTTCCTCATAGTTAGCAACCTCCAATCTTTCATTAATGAACTGAGTGATGTAATATCTAGTACTTTATCCCACCTTTTTCTTTACACTAAGCAAATGAGCAACTCATTTCAGTGGTTTAGCTCCAAATAAAAAGTAACCAATGAATAGGATTGGAAGCTAATAGAAACAAGAAATTTGCCCCTGAGGAAGACTATTATACCAAATTTGAGTAGGTCCTGTAATTGTCCTTGAGAATGCCCTTCATCTCATTTCGTCGGGGATGATATAGATGTCAGCTGCTACCTGTTATTGCTCCATATGAAGGACGAGATCAATTTTCCCATCATATTTGGGAGTAACTATAAGAGATTTAAACTTTAAATGTGTGGGAAAATCCACAATAACTTGTATAAAAGGATATCCCTTCACAAGCTTTTCTATAAAGGGTTCTTGGCCTGAGCCATTTCTCCCAATCTCTCTTCCAGTAACTAGATGGAACCCCTCGATGCATTGTTACCAGCACCAGATCTATGTGTTGTAACTTTTTCATTCTTACTAACCATTTGTGTCAAACTCTCCTCCTATGAATGATGCTCGGTATGAGCAGTTTGTCGAGCATCTGATCTAGATGGGCTAAGCCTTCATGTTAAGCGATTGGTCATCGTGTATTTCTCGATAATGCCCTGGGAACATTTATATTCCCCCTGGATCCTAAACGATCAAAGGGAGATGCTCAACTTATCCTTTCAAAGGCACTCAATCTCTTAAAAGTAAAAGAGTAATCTCTATAATGCTCCGTTGTTCTTAATGAAGAGCTTACTCCAGGGCAATAGGAAGTATCTTTGGTTGTCCTAGATTGGCTATGTCTACTGCTTCTTAGAAATGGTGGTGGCATATTTCCATAAGCAGATAAGGAAGGAGGCCTTGATTGCAGGGTTTGCGCTGATTGCCTCATGGATCTTACATAGCCTCTTATCAGTTGGAGAAACTAGCTAAGATTCAAATCAAATCATTGTGAGTTGGAGGATCAGAAGGAATAGGCGAGATGCCATCATTCCTGTTACTTGACTCAGAGATATCATTCATATTTGGTAAATAGATGAATGAAAATTCTTAAAAACATCTTCCCACAGACGACGTCAACATGTTGATGAAAAAAACTAGAATGGATATAATTATTTGATCACAACTAAATAAGTACATAAAATAGACAAGTAAGATTTTTAAAGTGGTTCGACTGAAAGGAAAAGCCTACGTCCACCGTCTTATATTACCTCTTGGATTGTATACCAATCTCATTTGCTATAAGGATTAAAATGTAGTTATAGCCCTTTTAGGGGATCGAGATTCATGATGTTAAAGGAATTGTGGGTACCCGAAATTTAGAACTATGGGCCCGGACGAGTAGCCCAGTCCTGGCGGCCCAAAGTCCGGACCCCTCATCCTTATATTGATCCGGTCTCCCCCACGTTTCCACAATTGGAAGTTATACGGGAGATGGAAAACGTGGAAAAACCCATCACCTCCACTTACCTACATGTACATGTATATATTAAACCCTAGGTCCGGGGAAAACGGACAAGTTGTATTCTCTGTAATTACTCTCCGGAGTGTATAGAAATAATATTGACTGCACCACCGTGGACGTAGGCACATCCTTGTTAAACCACGTACATCCTTTGTTGTGTGATTGGCATCTTATATTCCTTGTTCTTTCTTGATAATTGCTTATCTCGTATTTATTTGTGTTGCATAATAATTGCCTCTATAATTGGCGTCGTCTGTGGGAAGCATTCATCTTTCCCTGAGAAGAGCCCACGTCAAGAAAGGACTTTAAGATGTCTGGCCACAGCAGTAATGCTCCCTAAGAAGCAGATATTCAAGAGCCACCTGCTCCTCGCAGGATTAGGTCTGAAGTCCGACGTTCAGGTTGATTGATGACCAGCCTCAGAAGAAAGTCAGGAACCACTAAGGTCCACGCAGATATTCAGGTTGATTGATGAGTACGAGGCAAGGCTCCATGAGCAAAGGTAGTCTTCTCGCAGATACGAGGCTGAGAATGCTCTCTTGAAAAGAATACTGGAAAGACTGGAGAGGGAGCTTCGTCCTGATAACAGGAGACGCCCATATCGCACTCCTATCCCTCAGGTGAACAAATCTCGTAGCTGAGGAAGGAGCCCTAGGCGAGAATCTCAAAGGGACGAAGGAGGCGAGTCAAACGACGACCTCCGCGAACAACTGCGAAGAGCTCGCCGCTACCAGAGCCCTTCTCGCTGTGACGAGAACATACGAAACATGGTCCGCAGGGAGATGGACCAGCATCCCGCTCACCACGGAACAAGATCAACCAGAGAACTCACGAGGCGAGCTCTCAAAACCCAGATGAAGTCACCTTTCACAAGGGAAATCGAAGAGGAGGAATCTCCCAAGAAATTTTCCATCCCAAGGTTCAAGATTTACGACGGAAAAACTAATCCCATCGATCACGTCAGGCAATACCGACAAGCCATGACCCTCTGGAGTCACGGAGATGCCCTGATGTACCATATTTTTCCCTTGAGCCTTCATGATGTGGCACAGAAGTAGTTCGAAAGGCTACCCCACCGGTCGATCAAGAATTTTAAATCCCTAGCCGAACTTTTTACGGCCCGATTCATTACCAGTAGCTCCCATACCAAAAGGATGGATGCTCTACGATCAATGAAGAAAACGCCTCAAGAGACCCTCCGAGACTACACGAAGAGGTACTGGGAGTTATTCAATGAGATCGAGGACTACCCGGAGGATGTGGCAGTGTCCTCCTTCAAAATTGGGCTCCCTAGTTCTTCCCTCCCCTACCAGTCCCTGACGAAGAAGGAAGCTATGACTATTGACAACCTAATGGCCTGAATCAAGAAATACGCAAAGGTGGAAGATGTCACCCACCCTAATACAGGAGAAAACGGTCGACTTAAGCTCACTACCAAGGTAGTTCAAAAAACTGAGAACCAGAGGAAAGGAGGAAAGAACGGAGACAAAAATGGCTCTAAGAACGGAGGGAACCATGACTCGTCGAAAGAATTCTAGGTGGTCAACACCGTCTTCAAAGAACCAATTTACAAGATTCTAGCGAAGATCAAGGATGAGCCATTCATCAAGTGGCCCAAGAAAATGGGAGGAGATCCCTCGAAGAGGAACAATGCGTTGAGATGCGCTTTTCACAAACAGGGAGGAAACAAGACCGAGCACTGCAAAGCTCTTAAGTCTCACCTCGAAGAGTTGGCCCAGTTCGGGCATTTAAACGACTTTATGGAAGAAAGGGCAGAGAAAGTGACTGCCAACAGAGAGGTGAGACCCGACAACGTGATGGAGGATGATGTTGGACACAAGTTCGCAGTAATCCACGGGGTATCTGACGTCAAGCAGATACAAGGGAACTCACCTCGAATGGAAATGAAAAAACTTACAGCGGTAATGCAGGCTTTTCAAATCGATCCAGCAAACCCACAGTCAGGAAAGGGTCGACGAGCAGAGGACGTCAACTATAACAAGCATATTATTTTCACAGATGAAGATTTGATGGGAGTAAGGACCCCACATCATGATTCCCTGGTTATTACACTCAGGATAGCCAACTTTGACATCGACAGGCTGCTCGTCGATCAAGGAAGTTCATCCGAAGTAATGTACCTCGACCTATTCAGGGTATTGAAGTTGAGCGTCGCCGACCTAAAGGAAGATACTGTTCCTTTGGTCGGCTTCGCTGGAAAAATGACCATGCCCCTAGGAAAGATAGTGTTGCCACTTCGTGCTGGGAACGTCTCCAATATGATTGAGTTTTTGGTAGTTGACATCGAATCACCGTACCAGTCCATCCTCGATAGAGGATGGCTTCATGCAATGAAGGCGGTCTCCTCGACCTACCATCAGAAGCTCAAGTACGTAACCGAGCGAGGAGTAATGGAGATCCACGGCGACCAAGCGATGGCGAGGAAGTGCTTCATAACAGCCATCCGACCAAAGCCAGAGAAGAAGGTCGGTCAACCCAGTGAGAAAGTTGAAGATGGTGTGATACCTTCTAAATAACAATTAATGTATGGAAGACCTGGAGTAGAGGAGACCAGGCTCCTCCCCTACGAGTGTGTCGTTGGGAACCTAATAGAAGTTATAGCCAAAATTGGTGACAGTAGCAGAGTCTTCTTGATTAGAGCATCTCTCACCGACCAAGAACAGAAGGAGTTGATGACCTTGCTGAGACACAACGTAGATGTTTTCGCATGGAAACCATACGAGCTACCTGGCATCGATCCTAATATAGTCTGTCATCAGGTGCACGTCGACCCCACATTCAAGAAAGTCATGTAGAAGGCTCAAAGAACCGCACCCGAGAAGGCTAAAGCGATCGAAAAAGAAGTCGAAAAACTACTGGATGCAGGATCCATACGGGAAGTGCAATTACCCAAGTGGTTGTCCAACCCAGTAGTAGTTCTGAAGAATAATGGGAAGTGGAGAGTTTGCATCGACTTCACCGATCTCAACAAAGCATGCCCGAAGGATAGTTTCCCCCTCCCAAAGATAGACCAACTAGTAGATGCCACTGCAGCTCATGAGCGAATGAGTTTCCTGGACGCATACTCAGGATATCACCAGATCCCCTTGTATGCCCCAGACCAGGACAAAACGGCATTCATCACGACAGTTGGGTTATATTGCTACAAGGTCATGCCATTTGGGCTCAAGAATGCAGGGGCAACCTATCAGCGGCTGGTCACAAAAATGTTGAAGGATCAAATGGGAGACACAATGGAGGTCTACATCGATGACATGCTCGTTAAGAGAAAGAAGAAGGAAAATCACCTTTCAGACCTGTCAAAAACCATCGAAATCCTCAGGAAGTACCGAATGAAGCTTAATGCGAGCAAGTTTTCCTTCGATGTCCAGTCAGGAAAATTTCTTGGATACTTGGTCACTAAGAGAGGCATAGAAGCTAATCCAGACCAGATCGATGCAATCAACAGGGTACAACCCCCTCGAACAATCCGGGACGTGCAGAAGCTCACTGGAATGCTCGCCGCCTTAAATCTCTTCATATCCAAATCCTCCGAGAAATGCAAACCTTTTTTCCAGCTTCTAAAGGTTTGGACTGCTCATGAGCTTTGGACGAGCTCAAGGTCTACTTAAGCTCTCCACCGCTTCTTGTCATACCACAGCAAATGTATTATTTGTACCTGTACCACTCGGTATCCAATCACACAGTCAGCTCTGCATTAATATGCGAGGTTGCAGGAATCCAACACCCTGTTTACTACGCGAGAAAGACCTTATTAGACGCTGAGCAAAGGTACCTGCCATTGGAGAAGCTCGCTTTTGCACTGGTAATAGCCTCGAGGAAGCTGAAGCATTATTTCAAAGCCCATACTATCATCGTCCTTACATCGCATCCTTTTAAGGCTGTCCTAAGGAAAGCGGACTTGTCGGGCAGACTGTCTAAGTGGTCAATCGAGCTCGGTCGGTTTGACATCCAATTTCAACCAAGGAAAGCTATCAAGGGTCGGATCCTTGCTGATTTCATAGCCTAATTCACGGGCGAGGAACTCTCCGACCAACCTCAACCAACAAAGCAACAGAAGAACCAAGCAAAAGAAAGAACCTGGAAACTCTTTGTTGATGGAGCCTCCAACTCAAGGGGGGAAGGGGTAGGGATTTTCCTCATCACTCCAGAAAACACAATACTCGAACAAGGAATCAGGCTTGGATTTGTAGCCTCCAACAACGAAGCAGAATACGAAGCCCTAATAGCCGGTATCCAAAAGGCACAAACTCTAGGAGCAAACCGTTTACAGGTGTTCGGCGACTCTCAACTAGTCTCCAATTAGATAAGTGGAGATTACAATGCAAAGGATGAAAGAATGGAAGCCTACCTCGCCTTAGTGAGGGAATTAATGTCAAGCTTTGAAGAGATCAACATCCTGCAGTTTCCCAGGGGGCAAAACAGTCACGCTGATGCCTTAGCAGCCATGAGTTCGGCAGTTAACTCTGACCTTAAGAGGGTCATCCCCATTAATTTCCTCATTTATTCGAGCATTAACCACAACAACAAGTTACCAAACGTGGAATAAGTACTCCAGGTGGGACCATCCCCCAGCTGGATGGACCCCTTAAGGGGCTATTTAAAGGATGGCACGCTCCCAGATGATAAGAAAGCTGCCCACCAGATAAGAGTCAAAGTTGCTCGCTTTCACTTATCCATAGGAGGCGACTTGTATAAGAAATCCTTCTACGGTCCCTATCTTAGATGCGTCCACCCAGGTGATGTCGAGAAAGTGCTACACGAGCTTCATGACGGAATCTGTGGAAGTCATATCGGAGGAAGGTCTCTAGCCTTTCGAGCAATGAAGGAAGGCTATTGGTGGCCATACATGCAAAAGGACTCCGCAGTATATGTTTGCAAATGCCTGAAATGCCAATTCCATGCTCCTATGGTCCACCAACCCGCTAGCGATCTGAAGTCCCTATCCAGCCCATGGCCCTTCGCCCAATGGGGAATGGACATCGTGGGACCACTGCCTACCGCCGTCGGTAATCGCAAATACCTATTGTTTGCGACTGACTACTTCACCAAATGGATCGAGGCTGAATCCCTGGAGAACATTCGAGATGCTGATATGATAAGGTTCATATGGAGAAATATAATCACTCGGTTTGGAATCCCTAGATCCATCATCACCGACAATAGAACGCAGTTCGAAAGTGGCCCCTTTCAGAACTTCTGTAATGAACATGGGATCAGACACCACTTCAGCTTTGTAGCCTACCCTTATAGCAATGGCCAAGCTGAAGCTTCCAATAAAACTGTGATCGACGGATTAAAGAACGAATTAGAGCGAGCCAAAGGCACATGGGTAATAGAGCTACCCCATGTTCTATGGGCATACCGAACCACTCCTCGACGAGCAACAGGAGAAACCCCATTTTCGCTGACATACGGCGCGAAAGCAGTCATCCCATTAGAATGAGGTTTGCTAACAATGAGATCCATCCTTGTCGACCAAGGCCTGAATGAAGAAGCATTGCTCGCCAAACTCGACCTAGCCGACGAGCGTAGAGAACTGGCCCTGATGAAGCTAGCGAACTATCAGCAACAGCTCGCGAAGCATTACAACAAAAGGGTTAACCCAAGGGCATTCCAAGTTGGGGACTATGTTCTAAGGAAGGTTCTAGGCAGCACAGTGAAGTCATCAGACGGCAAGCTAGGCCCAAACTGGGAAGGACCCTTTAAAGTAACTAAAGACGATCTGCAAGGCGCCTATCACTTGGAAACGATGGAGGGCATAGAAATACCACGAGCATGGAACGCAAATAATCTCAAGAAATTCTATTTTTAGATCTTTTTCTTGTATTACTTTTGTTATGAAAACGGAAGTTCATTTTTTTTATTACTAATGAAATTTACTTAGTTGGTTACACTCTGATTGGTTCCAGTTGCATTCATCACACATCTTTTCCAAATAATAAGCACCTTGATCACTACAACAGGGGAATACCCCTTCTCAGGTCATCATCATAAAACACGAGAGACCTCTTAGCGTTGCCCCTGGAAATATATAAAGCCCTACAGAGGATTCTTAGTCAATACGACCGAATCTTATACTGGTCATCAAACCTACTTTGGTTGAACAAAATCCTGATCGGATGAAGACATCCAACACTAGGTGTGTCCTCGCCAATTGCCCTACTTAGGCCTAAGGGAGTGTGACAACACAACCTAAAAGGTAAGGTGGGGCACAATGGTACTTTGATATTATATTGGACTGGGGGGACACTTGCATGACAAAACAAAAGAAATCATAAAGCAGCAAGGGTACGAAAAGTAGGATATACACGTTTATTTATTAAAATTGCCCAAAAACACAAACTTTTCATTAATCCATATTACAACAATGATAATACATGTTTAGTCGGCGAGCTCACCCAAAGCATTTTCATTATCAAAGATAAAAAAAAATATACAACAACTGGCAAAATCTCAAGGGGGAGGAAGCCTCTGGGCAAGATAATCAGCCACTCGAGCTCTACGTCCGTCATCAGGACCAGGAGAAAACTCTTCCACAACCTCATTCGCATCCGACTCCAATAATTGCAGAGGAATAGCATCGATGGGGATCCATCGATCGTCCCTCCTGAATGGGTTGGGCACTAGAGTGGAGGAAGACATCTCATGACGATACCATAGCACCGAGTTCCTCGAGACTTGCAGCTCCTTCAAGGCACTTAGCCATCCCCTGATGAAAGAAAGCTCCTCGAACTCAGATAGACTTGTTGGAGCATCCGACCAACCTTGATCATAACCATCAGCCCACGCTTGCCGAGGACCTTTCTTGAACAAGTGCCGCAATTGGGTGACGTCCCTTTGAATCCTAGCAGCGATTACATATGCTCGCTGAACATCACCACGGAGCTCCTCCATTTCCCTATCGTGAAGTTCTTCTCCTTCCCTGTTTCTTCTCCTGGTGATCCTACGAGCTCGTGGAAGGGGAGGGCGGGTGAGACTTCGCGACATGGGAGGGGTAACATTATGATCAGCTCCATCTCGCGATGATGAGGAGTCTTGTAATACTGCTTGAACAGTGCTCGATGCGTGCTCCCTAAGTTGTAAGACTTCCCTCCTCAGATCTTTGTTCTCCTACTAAAGGAACTCCCCAACTTGGTTGACCTCGGTGGCCTTTAGGATTCTTGTTCTCACCACATTAACTTCCTCTTGCACTGAGGCACCAATTTCCTCCATCTCCCGGAGCCTGTCCTTCAGCCTAGCCACTAGCTCGAATTTCTCATTATATTTCTGATTTCTAGACCTGAGAGACTTGCAAAGCTTAAAGAAAAACCTAGCGAACTTCAGGGCTCGCATTTGGACCAAGGGTCCTACCCAACTGGGAAGTAGCAGGAATATAATCATCCACATCAACTAACTACAAGTGAAAGAAAGACAAAGGAGAGAAAGAGATCAGCACTAGCAGAAACGAAACTTTTTCGTTAATAAAAATTGAAGTAACATCAGACTGAAGAAAGAAAATTTATAGACAGGAAAATGCAAAAATACAAAGTCCCTATCAATTAGCAACCTCAGGAGGCCCAGAGGTGGATGGTCCTTTCTCCTTATTAGCATCAGCAGGAGCACTGTCCTCAGCAGGGACGACCTCCATCCCCTCAATAAGAGAAATGCAAGCAGGAGTCGCCTGAGGGATAAGATCAGGGCCTTCAATAGCTGGGACAGGGTCCTCATCTACGACTGGCCTCGGCCCTGGGTCGTGCTCGTTAAAAAGTGGGGATGCAACATCCACCCCAACAGCTACGAGAGCCTTATTCCATCCCTTCTTAAAGTTCAGACGGCTGATATAGCCTATTTGAACTTCAGCATCTTCGTATGCCGCAGCCCAGCCGGAGTTGTAAGAGTCTTCCTTATCAGTGATAGCCTCGGACTCCTTCTTCTTCAGCTCTTCAACAAGCACCCTTTTCTCCTCCAGCACAGCAAGTTTGCTCGAGCAAACTTTGTCGTAGGCATGCCTTAGCTCCCATAGCTCCATGATCATCGCATCCTTTTCTTTGCTCGCAGTAGCAAGAGCCAAATCGAATGAGATCCGAACAGATTTAACATCCTTAAAGCTGGCTTCGAGCTCCTTACCCTTCAGCTTCAAGGCAAAGTTTTCTTGCTCCAGTTCATTGTTCTTCTTCACCAGCTCATCGCGTGAATGATACAGCACGGTGAAGTCAGTAACAAACTGTGAAAAAGAGAAGATATTAGAAGAGGAAAATGAGAGAAGTCAAAAAAATGCAAGAGAAAAAGAAACCTTACCAGAGAAAGCCTCTGACTAGCCTGAAGGGCCAGGTGCTCTGAACCTACTGCCCTCTGGCGATCAGCCGGGAGGACAGCTCTCTCGAGCAGAGCCGGGGCCAGCTGAGGAGAAATTGCCATGGAGGCCCCTTCAGGCAGAGTAGATACATGGACTAAGGCCTGCCCAGCCTTTGTCCTCGCCTCAGCCCTTCTCTTCTCTTCCTCCTTCTCGCTCTCCCTATTTTTCCTCTCCTCCGCTCTCCTCTTCTCTTCTAACTTCTTCCTCTCTTCTTTTTTTTTCCTCTCTCTCTCTCACCATCTCATCTTCCTTCCTCCTCCTCTCCTGCTCATGAGCGGAGGACCAGGAACAAGTAGCCACGGCCCCAGAAGTAGATTTTTGTTTCTTCGACCTCTATGCAAGGAGCACATGGTCCTCATCATCATCGTCTCTAATCAAGTTCTTCCTCGGAGGAACCATGTCTTCACTTGAGTTTCTAGAAGTGCTCGACGATCTCCAATCTTTAGAAACCTCCTCATAGTCAGAGGAACTGCTACTGTCAAGGCTCCTTCCACAAAAAATTGTCACTCTCAGAGCTTCTGTCCTCCTCGTCTATCTGGATAGGCTCTGCAGCACTATCTTTGAGGGAATCGAACTCTGGTATACTATCCACTAGCCTCGCTATGAAGTTGGATCCAATGTTCTTATACTCAAGCAAGAAGGCAGCAGATCTGGGGTGCTCGTCGTCACCTAAAAGCTCCCTGATTTTCCAAGCCTTTACAAACTCTGAAAGACGGACCTCATGGAGTGCAGGTTCTAACTTCTTTGACTTCGCTGCGTAAGAAAAAGCAAAGAAGAGTTAGAAAGGTCCCAAATCAGCAAAAGTTGAAACAACAGGGCAATGTCTACCTATATATTCCTCCCCGTAAAAAGGAACACAGAATCTCTCAAACCTCGACCCTTCAAATAGGGGAGGGAACTGCCAATTCCTAACAAGGAAACCTTCTTGCCAATAGTCCTTATGGGAATCAGGTAGGTTTACTACCAATACCCTATCAGGGCTCCTAGCTTTGAGGTATAAGACACCTGAACTAGTTCGAGAAAAGGAATAACAGAAGCAGACCTCGACAAGTCCTAACCTAGTACCATACAACTGATTTATCCTATGGACGCCATTTACTATTTTCCACACAATGGGCGAGCATTGTGCAGGAACAATATTGAAATAGCCAAAGAAATGCAGGAACAAATCATTGGGAGGGAAAGTGAGTCCCCCCTAGGAAAGTAACAGAACATGGATCCATTGAGCATCATCTATATCCCTAACATTCCTAGGATTGGAGGCACAACACTCAAAATCTACCAACTGAGGAATGTTCTAAAACTTCCGAAATTCAGAGATTGACCTATTCCCAATCTTCGCCATTAGAAGACCCAAGAAAAGCTACAAACCAAAGAGAAAGTACAAGGAGAGGGCATAGGAAACTTACAAAATAGAAGATCGGTTCAGATGATGAAGAAGCACGAGCTCAGAGAACTAAGAAACAATGGAAATGGAAATTGAGAGAGGAAGGTACGAGGCGCTAAAGTTCTCAAAAGATAGAAGAGTACTGGAAAGACTGAAGAGACGAGAGAAAAAGTGGCTATCCCAACAAGACTTCAAATTCTATTTATAACACACAATAAGAGAAGGGGTGCCGCCAAATCAATTTCACAGTTTTTGAAGAATCGCAAATCAGCCATAATAGCTGATCATTTAAATCCGTTGAACCCATAAACATGGCCCAACAAATTTAGGGGCAATTGTGGGTACCCGAAATTTAGAACCATGGGCCCGAACGAGTAGCACAGTCTTGGCGGCCCAAAGTCTGAACCCCTCATCTCTTATATTGATCCGGTCTCCCCCACGTTTCCACAATTGGAAGTTATACAGGAGATGGAAAACGTGGAGAAACCCATCACCTCCACTTACCTACATGTACATGTATATATTAAACCCTAGGTCCGGGGCAAACGGACAAGTTATATTATCTGTAATTACTCTCCGGAGTGTATAGAAATAATATTTACTGCACCACCGTGGACATAGGCACATCCTTGCTGAACCACGTACATCCTTTGTTGTGTGATTGGCATCTTATATTCCTTGTTTTCTTGATAATTGCTTCTCTCGTATTTATTTGTGTTTCGTAATAATTGCCTCCACAGGAAGTAATGCCTTTATAAATTAGGCATTTACATCCGTACATATTGTCCATAATGCATATGACTAATGGTGCTTTACTAACCATGTTGGTTGATCTTCTTGTTGTTGGTCGGCATTCGAGGCGTTGGTCAGTGGTTACTTATTGCTGACTAGGATTATTAGCCCAATGGATGACACATGTCTATTTCTTAATGGTCCACGTAGGTGGGTAAATTTTGGTATCAACAAAATTTTAATGACTCTAAACATTGTAAAGCACAAAAATGAAATGATGATGCATATTAAAACAATATCAAATCATCACTTGGATATGGAATTATGGTATGACTCGGTCATCTTAAATGTCCATTCATATATGGTGTAAAACAAAATACAAAACTCTTTTTGTCTTTTCAAATTTTTTTATCAATATAAAATATTTTTGTCCTTTTTCAAAATTTTCAAAAGAAAAAATCTAATACAAAAAATACATACTAGCAATAGGCAATATATATCAACGTGAAAATCAAGATATGCTAGAAATCATGTCTAAACCTCAACCATTATGTGCGGTGAAGTTTTCCAAAGGTGGTGACATCCTATGAAAAACCTCCATCAAATCACGTGAAGTAAGGACAAAAAACTTTACTTGCTCCTAATATGTACAAACTTTCTCTAGTAATGATCCGGACCATGAGGTGTGGGTGCGTGTGAATGAATATGTGTAGTAGGAAAACATGACATATGACCTAACTTAAAACAAAACTCCCTAAGGTGTCCTATCTTCTTGCAATGTGTGCAAACATAAAAAGGCCTAGCTACACCTCTCTCAAAAACTCTCCTACGCGCTCTCCTATTTGGTAAGGAATGCCTTTGTTGGTTGTTTTGAGATCCATGTCAATCAAACACTAAAGTGGGAACCATCTTGGGTGAAACATATGAAGTGGAAGCACCATCATGACATATTCTTAAACTCTCACCTCCACCCAAAATGGCATTGACAAGCGTCTTCCCAAAATTCTTAGATGTGTTCTCTAAATGAACTTTGACATCTGGGTCATGTTAGAGATCACTCTCAAGTTGGGATACATGTGTCGTTAGACTAGACACCGTATTGGTCAAATCACCATTTTCTTGTCCTAGAGATATCAAATGTTCACTCAAAGAAACCTTCACCTTTTGGAGTTGACTCGCTTTCTCCTCAAACTCCCACAAAACCTATAAATCTCTCTCCAAATTTTGAAAACTAATACTTGACTCCTTATTCAAATTTTTAATCTTCAAAGTCTCGGCATACAAATCTCTAAATGGGATCCAGAGCTCACTTTCACCCTCACTAGCGCACTCACTCTCAGACTCTCTAAAGACACTCAAATCATCCTCGGGTGTATCACATGCACAAGTATCCTCATTTTCATGGGACAAACTGGGTGTGATCACATGACTAGGAAAAAAATAAACAAACTTCCCATGTGATGACTCATCCCCGGAATCTTTCACCTCTACCTCACTATTGCTAAGAGTGGCTGGCATGGTAATCTTTTTTTCATTTCTCTTTACCTTATTGGAACAATCAAATGCTCTATGTACTCTCCCCTCACACTGAAAACATTTATCTTCCACCACCTTCTCACCCTATTTCTCACCAATCTCTTTGGCCTCATTTTTATTTTTCTCAAAAAATCTTTTATTGGAATAATTTTGTTTCGAAAATTTGTGAAACTTTTTTAAAAAATTTCGCAAGCACGGCCATATCAAAATCAGCCTTGTCCTAAGATTCCGACTAACATTAAATCACTTTCTTTTTTTTCTTATACTGGGCTTTGAGTGTTATCCCTCTATACTTAGGCTTGACAGTGTTAAGGAAGATGTCAATCTCATATGTCTAGAGGTCTCCTACCAGCTCTTCTAATTTCTGATAATTCCAATTACCTAAGGTATTCATAATAGTCACTTTAGGAATAAAATGTTTTGGCAGCGATCTTAAAATCTTTTTTAACCACTCAAGTATCAGGTATAGGCTCACCAAGATTGAAACTAGTTTTCATAATGTTAGACAAACATACATAAAAGTCATCAAAACACTCGATCTTAAGCATGGTAATCATTTCAAATTGAGTAGTTAAATTTTGAATTTTAGACTCTTTGACCGCGTTAGTGCCTTCGTGGGTGAGCTACAAAACATCCAGCGCTTCTTTAGACGTGGTGCACGTCATAATACTTCGAAACTAATTGGGGGTGACATGTCCGAAAATTGCACTAAGCCCTCATGAATTAAAAGTGCTCCACCTAAACTCATCCTCAGTCCAGCTTGACACATATTTTAAATTCGTGACATTATTCATGGTGACAGTGGGAGTAGTCCAGCCTCTTTCATAAATGACCCAAACTCTCCCATCGATTTCATTTAAATGAGATTTCACGCAGGCTTTCTAGTAAGCATATTTAGACTGGTAAAAAATTGACAACCGATCATATAAGTTTTCATTTGGAAACATTACGACAAATTTTTAAAATTCAAATTTTTAAAAAAATCAATATCGCACATTTTTGTAAAAAATAGGAATTGAAAAGATTAAAACCCTAAAAGTGAGAAGACAAAGTATTCTTCAAAAAAAATTTCCTGTGTGGAAAATTTGTAGCTCTTTTGATCAAAAGCGATGTTGGAAAACTCTATTTATAAAAAACTAAGGTTGAGCCTCGCTCGAATGAAACAGGGCTATCGCTTGAAGGATGCTAGCTGTCGCTCGAATGACTTCGCGCGAGAAGCCTCTGTCACTCGAATGATGTGGCAATCTCGCTCAAATGACTGGAGTGAAAAATAATTTTTTATTCCAGTCCGCCTCAACACTTAGAAAAAACATTCTGACGAAAAATTCTGCTCCAACACTTAGAATTTTTTTTATGAAAAACATCCCAACAGCTTAAGTGAACCGTTAAGGGACGAAAACACAACCTTAACAAAATCTGTCTCTAGAAAACTTTTCTTGTTGAAGAACTTTATATTTGGTATCGTCTTGTTACATATGTGATCTATAACAATCTTCAACATTTTTAGTGGTATACGATATACTCAATTGTGAACAAACATTTATTAAAGTATGTTTTTACATCATATATATTGGGCGGCATCAACCAGCTCAACACAAAGTCCATATAATCATACATCACCTCCGTGTCGATATGTGATGAGTAAGACTCACCCATTATCATCGTTACCCGTGCATCATTTGACAACTCCATCATTCACCTCATATACACTGGGGGCTTCTCCGGTGGAACCATAACCTCATCCTCCATAATTTGTCAAGCTACTCTCCCCCTAGGGTACCAAGAGTGCCCAAACTTGTGCTCCAACAAATGCCACATCTGCGAATTTATTCCAGTCAACCCTGTATGTTGGACAGCCATCCCCGATGGATAGAAGGTCACCTGCTAATTCCACAGCAAAAGAATAAAGATTAATACCATCAAAGGAAATACCATCAAAGGAAAGACCATATCAAAGGAAAAAAAAGACTTACCAGCTCACTCGTCAGGCCATTCAAGACCTGATGAACCGCCTATAGGGAAAGGGACTTCTTCGATTGTCGATTGTGCTTCTACCATCACTACATCTGGCATAAGTCCCCAATAAACTCGTCCTTCAAAGCCATCAATTGGGCATTAAACCCAATAACCTCATAGATACACGTCTGCAAAGGGCAAAGGCCAGCAAATAAGAAATCCAGAATAAAATGCATGAAGGGAAAATGCGAATGCATGAAGAAAAATGGGAAAAATAAAGAATACCTTCAGAAGATATGTGGCCCAAGTAAAATATTATCGGCAACACCAGCTGAATGTATCAATAGAATAATCAAGGGTTCCAAAGGTCAAGCTCCCCCAGTCATAAAGACAGATATTGGAAAACACCCTTAATAATGGCAAAAACCACAAATGGACGCCGCCGCCACTCATCGCCACCAAGAAAACCCCCAATACCAGTAAAATAAACAAACAGGCCAAGTGTCACACCTATTTCATGTCACTCTCACTAAGCCTCCTCATCAGCTGTTACTCCCTCAAAAGACACAAACAAAGAGAGTCCTCAGAGACCACCCTCTGCACATCACCCAATGCCACCGTCACTGCCTCCAGCGTCACCATCATAGTCATATCCTCCTGAATATTCATCCCCTCGCAATCTAGACCCAATAGATTTTGCACATATATGGGAGTCACCGTCCTCTCCCCAAAGGCAAAATGAAAAGTGTGGATGGTGTCCCACCACCTCTCCCCTAGAGCACGGAGAACATCTATAGAAAGAGTTGTCTCAACCAAAGAAGATGCCAATCTCCCAAAACTACCTGATGAAATCATCTAACAAACCACAAGTGAAAGGTGATCCCAAACATCATTAAGCCTCGTTGTCCCTTCGGCACGCATAATCAACGTAGAAACATCAGACTATCCAGAGTAGGAAGAAAAAACCCTTGTTAAAATTCAACAAATGAGGAATTATCACCAAGAAAAAAGGAAGAGAATACCGAAGGTCGTCAATATTTACATAACCACTGGGGATCACCACACTAGAAGAGTGATGATGCAAAGGCTTGAAAAAGAGAGTCTAATCATCCCCCACTAGCTCGAATGACTCAAAAGAGGTTTTTCTGCCCAAAGCAAGTGGTACCCTAGCCCTCCATTCCAATCCTACCCAATCATCAGCATCGAGCCTAGTCATGTGTGTTGCGCTACTTGAGAAGTCAACCACCTTTTGACTTTGTAATGTTAGAAAGATTTGCACAAGGTTATTGCAGAAGAAGGCAAGTCAGAAAGTTATGAAAAATAAGCAGAGCCTCCCACCTTTTTATAGTAGGCCAAGGGTCATGTTGATTAGCATCTCCCTACCACCCACCGATCGGCAATGTCCCTCCACCTACTCGAAGTACCCTAAAAGATAATGTCACTTCCATTTGGCACCCTTACAACCATTTTGTTCGGCACCCTCTATAAAATTTCATACAACAACTCCAAAAAATGCCAGAACATCCTGAAAAATCCCCAGAATATTCCCAAATTCCAAAATGGATTTTAGAACCTTTTTAATTAGAGAATTTTTTTTACCACACCAATTTCCATGGCAGTGCTCTTATCTCCGCAGTAGAATTGTTGAAATCATTTTCATGTCTCCCTAGCAACGTCCCCAAAGGACACCACAAAAACCAAGAAATTCCCTAGCTAAGAAAAAATCCAATCTTCGGATCATTCCATCTTCCATAATAGAACTTAAAATCAAATGCTCCACCAAATACCCATCAAAACTGCAGGAGACTTATCCCTAGTGGAGTCTTACACTTTTTCCAAGAAATCTTAAGCCCTCAGAATTGGCTTCGACCCGCATAATTTGTCGCCTCTAACCTAAGCCTGCGGAATTAGCTTTAACCAGTAGAATCGATCACCCCTATCTTAAACCCTCAAAATTGGCTTCGACCCGCAGAATTAGTCTCCTCTAACCTAAGCTCGTAAAATTTACTTTGACTCGTAGAATTGGTCACCCTTATATTAAACCCTCAGAATTTTCTTCGACCCTCATAATTGTTTGCTTCTAGTGAATCCCTCATAATTGGATTCGACCTGCTAAATTGGTCACCCCTGTCTTAAGCCCTCAGAATTGGCTTCAACTCACAGAATTTGTTGCTTCTTCTTAAGCCCTCAGAATCAGCTTCAACCCCCAGTCTTGTTCCCTTCAACCTAAGCTCGCATAATTGGCTTTGACCCGTAGAATGGGTCACCTTTATCTTAAGCACGTAGAATTAGCTTCAACCCGCAGAATTTGTTGCTTCTACTTAACCCCTCAAAATTCGCTTCGATCCAAAGAATTAGTTATCTCTAACCTAAGGACATAGAATTAGCTTTGACCCGCATAATTGGTCACCCTATATTAAGCTCACAGAATTGGCTTCGATGCGCAAAATTGTTTGGTTTTACTTAAGCCTTTAAAATTCTCCTTGACCTGCAGACTTCGTCGCTACAAACTAAGACCTCGGAATTAGCTTTGACCTGTGGACTTAGTCTCCTCAACCTAAGACCTCAAAATTGATTTCTACGTAGGTCCTCGAAATCATCCATCCCTAATATTCACTTAGGTCCTCATAATCGACCTCGGCCCTTTGAATTATTCATCCTCGTCCCTTTGGTCGGCAAAATTGACCTCTTTTTAAAAACATCATGTGGTGTATATTTGACAATTTTTTATTGTTCCATGATCACCTGTCGATGGGATCTTTAACAACCACATTCCAGGCCCCACTAAGCCTCTCTTTAGGTTCCTAACACTTCCTCATTTCACTACAAACCCTAGGTTGTGTAACATCCCGCGTAATTTTGGCGGTATTTTCGAAATTAAGAGAAGAAATAAATTTTGAGATAAAATTATTTTTATTGCTCAAATATGTTGGTTATTATTTTTAAAGGCGAGAATTTTAAACGGTTTCGAAATCGGATTTAAAATGGAGTTTTAATTGAATTTTTATTATTTAGAAGAGTCCTCAAAACATAAAACTCTCTAAGAGTCCTCGGAATATAAAACTCTCCAGTAAAAATAATATTTTTAGAAATCTGGTAGTTCGATCAAACTGAATTTTTGTCAGCAGTCCTGTCTCGCCGTTCGCTACAACATACTAAAATTTCAAGTGATTCCAATGGTCTGATCATCCGGAATAAAATTTTTAGTGTTTGTATCTGATTAGAACTCTTTTCTTAATCAAACTCTTAATCACTTATATATCAACAAATTCGTGGCTTGACTTTTCAAATCACTTTTTCTCAAACTTTTCAACCAGAAGACCTCTCCAAAATTACTCCCTTTCATATACAAACCATAGCCCCAAACTTATTCAAGATTTCAACCTTAGATTAGAAGGCTTATTTGGTGTTTTCTCGAGTTTGGGCTAAAACGAGATTTGATTATTTTCGCGAGAGGAACGTGATAGTGTGATTAGATTTTGAGGCTGAATTATGCGATGATTCATTTGATGATTTTGAGGTATGGAGTTTTACACAATATGCTCCTAAATCTCGCGAGTGTTTATTCCGTTGAATTCTTGTTAATTGAACTCATATTTTGAGTTGTTAAATTCTTGGAAATCTGGAAAAATAATTGTTGGAATTATTTTCATTCATGAGGTATTATTCATGTTGTTTTGAGCACGTTGTCATGAGATTTTAATATGGCACTGATGTTGGGCACCCGCCAAGACTCCTTTTCCGGCTACTTGATAAAGTATGGAGCGGTATGGTGAGGCCTGGTGACTCCGATTAATGTGTTGTTGAGAAATTTATTGATAATATGCTATTGATATTTGCATTATTTGATTTGAGTATTCGTAGTCGTATTGTTGTGCTTTGTTCATCGCTAACATCTTTGTTGAGCATATTCCTGTTGTATTGTGTACTTCCCCATCTTTTTCTTAGTTGGCAGGTGAGCACGGATTTGAGTGCTATGGACCAATTGGGATGATTTTAGCGAGGATTATTTGGGAAGAATTTTTAATACAAGAGATGAGAAGACTTGTATTTATTTTGATGTATAGATCATTTGGAGATTTATTTTATTTTCGAGATAGTTGGATTGTTGTAATTATTTCGAGAGATTTGTTGTATTAATTTGAAGATGAGAATAGTGGTTTCTTATTTTATTGTGTGATTTAGATGCTCTATACCTTGTTATTTGTGGATTAGTTTAGTTTTATCGATAGTAGCCCTCCGTTCGCTCTCCCCGGGCGGGCGGGGTGTTACAGGTTGTACTCAAGGTACCAATCAAAATGCCGTCGAGAACTCTTGGGACTCATTTGACTCCAGTCAACTCTATCTTGAGAGTGAAATATCTTTGAATCCTTAAAGGGATATGAATCCCCTTTCCAATGGTCTGTCTCGTGCATGAATCCACATAACTGTTCAGACAAACGAACTATTTTACTAATAAAAATTGATTCGGAGGCCACAGGCGCTCCCAGACCCTGATTTGACCCCAATCGGCATCATTTTCATAGTTAAGTCTCTTTGCATCTTCTAAGGGAACTGAGACCTCTTTCCAACGGTCTACCCCATGAACAAAATGGAATAAGCATTCGGATGAACGATCAATTTTCCCCCGAAAATTGATCTGGAGGCCACTGGGCACTCCCGAGCTCCATTTGGCCAAAGTCAACTCTTTAGCCTGAATAAGGCTAAATGAATCTCCAAAGTTCAATGAACACCCTTTCCAATCATCTACACCAATCGGGATTCTGATTTACGATGCAGATGAATGATATGTTTTACTCTAAGAGGTCACCGGGTTTTTTCAAGTCTTGGTTGATCAAAGTCTACTTTTCGAACTAAGAAAAACTCTTGGTAATGTCAAAGAAAATATCCTAACCTTTCCTACGGTGCACCCCGTGCTCGATTCTGACTAACCATGACGATGAACAATCTATTTTCGTCTGGTGATCTCATGTCCAAAGGACTAACATGTGATTCCGAGCCATATTTGACCCAAAGTAAACTCTTGGACCCAAAATCATTCCAAATACTCTTGAAGGTATCTGAAGAACCTTTCTACTCATGTGCCCCGTGCACGATTCGGATCAAAAGATTACGTTCTACGACTGTTTATCCAGGAAAATCTGCACTAGATTGCCAATCGGAAGGTCCAGTTCCCTGCATATCGGTAATGTCTTTAGGGTCACCTACAGATAGGTAGGACTAGGGAAGTACAAATTGCAAAACCACCTGACACTATGAAAGGATAAATTACCTCACTCCCAAGGGTGCCAAGACTAGATATTCATCAACATTAGTGATCTCAGCAACATTCACTCGAAATTAGCAAAGTTCCTCCATTTAAAGATCAAAGATCTCATCATCTCTCATCCCACATTCATCTCACATTCAAGGGATCTCTTTCAAGATCAAAGATCAAGATTCAAAGAATGTGCAATTCTTTCCCTTTCCCCTTAATTCTTTGTTTTGCTTAAATTTCATTATATCCATAATTTAATTCTTACTCTAGTTCATAAACATTAATATCTACATTTTTATTAGTATACTTCACACACTTTATTTTCTATAAAAAAAAAAGACGGTTACACCCATAAATTCTGAACGAGATTACCCATCACACTTTTTCAAAACTAAAACATATTTCTCTACACGCACATAATAAAATCCCGTTCGGATCTATGGAGTAAACCCCACCTCCATCCCACAATGGAACTATGTGGACTTTCATGCCTTTATAGGTTACATTGGCATCTTGGATTAGAAACCCAAGACTCGAGTCCAATTTTCCAATTTTCCTAAATTCCTCATTTTTATCGTATTATTGCATTAATATACATATTATGTATGTTAGCATTTCATCGAATACATATTATCATTTCATAATAACGATCAATATCATGATAAATGCATAAATCATATATATATATATATATATATATATATATATATATATATATATATATATATATTATTTTCGGAACATTCCTATGGATGACTTTACTCTATCTTCCCCATGGTAAGGGTTGAATGATTTCGATCTCCATTATATGTACATGCACACACACTTTATGAAGAAATAAGGGAAAAAAATAACACTAGACCATGAGAGACCGAAAGGGCGGGATGGGTGCCTAACACCTTCCTATTCCATAACTTAGCCCCTTAACCTTCGAACTATTGTCTTAGTATGCATAAGTTTTTCTTTGATGCCGCTCTCTCGAGGTGACAGCATGTTCTTTTACCTGTTTTGTCCAAAATAGGCTGGAAACTCCATCTCTTTACCTTAACCCCATGCCGACGAGGATCGAAGCGTTCCTAAAGAGGGGCGGGAGACCTTTCAAATCCCCTCCCCGGGCATTCGATCTCAATCGGGATGGGCAAAAAGTTAAACAAGAATCATAAATGGTTTCATTCTTAGGATCACTGTCGAAACATAATTATATTATTAATACCCTAATGCGTCGGCGTCAACGTTTTAAATTTTTTATTAACATATAATAATTTAAACTATTAAACTACATTCACCATTCCGGTAAACAACGTAATAAATGATAAACCAATGAGATAAATATATGTGTTTGGATTAAACACTCTAGAGTGAAATCCACATACAATAGTCCATAATTAAAACCAACTCCAATAACGGGGAATAAAATAAAAATTCAATATCTCTGAAATAACCACTAACTGAAGATGGCCGACATGCCCGGCTGAGAAAAGTAAATGAATAAAAAGAACTGATAAAGTTCGAAGCATATACTACTGAGGTCCCACAACATCCATAGTAGTTGCATCATGTCAAATAAAAATGGAGTCCTAAGATTGGGTACCTATGGCTAGGAACCTAAATGGTTTTTACAAAAATAGATTTGAAATGGGTCAGAGCCCAAGAAAATAGTTTGAAAATATTTTGCAAGTATTTAAAATGCAGTTAGAGCAGATATTGTATACATGTTAACTTCACATGCCCTCGCTTGAGATACTCACCCCTCAACTATTGTGAAAGCCTAATGTATTCTCCTAAACCAACCTAGTTATGCTACCCCGCCTAACTAGTTTGAACTAAGTATCTCCCTGCCTAATAATTCGTTGTCCTAATCCATATTGCCCATACAATACATTACCTAATTTCGAAACTCTTCAGCGAGTAAGTAAAATCACCAGGTAAATATTAAGTTTCTATATACTTAGGTTACTTAAATATCACTATTTATCTTATTAACTAATGCACACGAATTAGAATGATTCACACAACACTATTATAATATATACGAATATGGAGTCCTTGGGTGGAGACCCGTGATACATGCATAAGCTGCTATTGAGTCCTGGTACATCATGTACTAAGTAAGGTAATTTCGATTCAGAATCACTCTCAAACCATAAATTTAAGATTCACACAATTTTTAGGCGAACATAGTTCTAATCCTTTAGGATACGCACACAACTAACGAACTAAAATGACCGATCGCACTATAATACACACAAGTATTTCTTAACCCTATGTTTTATGTTCTAAGGCACAGTCAAAAATCCCCCCAATGGTCTGATCAGGTTAAGACTATCCATGACGTGAAAACTCCTGTGATAGCAGGTAGTGTAGGTATGTTCACACACATAACAAGTCACACAATAGGTATTTACACAACCTAAATATATGTCATCGGAATAGGTATATACACGCAACCTATAATATATCACGTATGCAGTATATAACTCTTTAATATCCTACATATGATCAATTTACCATTATTCTTCGTATTGTATATTCTTGAGTATTTCCCACAACTATAAGGGTCCCAATTACCCCTTAAAATTATTTCAGTTGTTATAACATCTCTCTTCTACTGGGTTGGTCTTGGGTTCACTCATGCTCTCCATGACCCATTCTAATTCTAGTGAATTCATTAAATATAAAATACGCCCAATCATACCTAACCTTAATTCTCCTTAATCGGGTAAACCACAACCCTACCGCATGCTTACTGATATTGTTAAATCCCTCATTGAAGTTTAATGATGTCCCAAAAGTCTCCCCATAATTTATTCACAAGTTCGAAGCTTAAATAGGGGAAATTTCAAAATTCTGGGCAAACCGAATCGATTAGCCCTTGGGCCAAATAGATTCGAAATGTAGTAGTTTTCTCCTTCGTTCAGATTTTATATTTTTCACCATTTTTAACCCTTCAAACCTCCATTATACAGTCCTAAGCTCCAAACCAAGTATACAAGTCCATAAAACAACATATATAAATTATTTGTATTGTATCCAAATCATTAAATCATAAAAAATAATCAATTAAACCGGATTAATTTTGTGGTTTAATCTTGAAGCCCTAAATTATTCTTTATTTGTTCAAGAACACAAACAAACCCACATTTTCCACATTCTCATGTTACTAAATTATAAGGTTCGTGCTACATACATACATGGGTTATGTCTATCATGATTTGTACCTAAGAACATTAATTAAATCTTCAATTTAACGCCATAATCATTTATTTATGAAAATGATTCAATCCTACACTAACATGTAGAGTATATCCTCTTTGCAAGATAAACACTTGCGTTGAGTTTGTAGGCCTGATTTGTGCAGAAAAGTGGTGAGTTGTCTTCCTTTCCTTTCGATCAAAACTCCAGTGGTGGTGGTGGAGCAAAAGTAGTGTGGGGAGCCTTAAAAACCTTTTACTGTTTTTCTAACTTCTAACATTTGCACCCTCAACCCACATTCTTATATAACCCTATTAAATTCGTTGGTCCATTTACTCTAAAAATCCAAAAGAGCAAAATAACCATTCGGGGTGCCGGTTTGACCTAAAAATGCCCTCGGACCCCTACGAACACACTAGCATACTCAATATGACCATTTGGATGACCCATAAATAAATTACATTTTATCTCGTAAATTTAAGTTTCAACATGACTCACATGCATGTCTTGACTAGATTATTATAAATATTGTGTTGCTCACTCACGACAATCATAATACATTTTTTCAAATTTATTACTCGTTCACTAAGTAATACTCAATATAATTTATACAAATAAATATTGACCCTTATCTTGCTAATTAATATTTATTTTAATACAAATTAATTTCCCATTTCAATTTAAATCATCCCAATATAAAAATCATTAATATTACGGGGTGTTACATTTGCCTCATGGGAAATCTTTAATTTTAAGTGATATTTAGTTTCAGGTGACTTGTCGAGATATTGATCAGTAGTTTCTTCTTTGGAGACCAACCCATCAAAAGGGTGGCTCATTTACTAAGGGCTTGTCATCAACCATTGGAAACCACTAGGGAGTATATCATCCATTTTAACATCAAAAATTTGGAAGTGATAGATTATGAAGAAAAGACAACTATCACTATCCTAATGAGTGGTTTGCTCCGTGAAAAGTTGTATTATGGTCTGACCAAATAGCCCCTATGAATATAACTGAGTTAATGGCCAAATCTGGTAAGATTATGAACACCGAGGAGGCTATGTCTGCTAAACAAACCCCTAGTTCCAAGACCAATGGGAAAAAGAACTCCGAAAAGAAGGACCAAAACGATAAGAAGGATGAAAAGACTAAAAATTGTGATGAATATACCTCTCTCAATATTGCCGTATATCGTATCTTATAGAAGATCAGAGGAAGCAGGGATCTCAAATGGCTTGGGAAATTAATGAACCCCTTAATAGGAGGGACAAGTATAAGAATTGTGCATTTCAAAACTACCATGGACATACTACTCACAACTGCATAGCCTTCAAAAATGGAATAAAAATCCTAATTCAACATGGCAAGATTTCCATGTTCATTAATAGGAAAGAGGAAAGACACACCAGAAGACGATCAGAATCCTCTTGCGGGGGAAGGGAAGACAAGAAAATATGTAGAGGCAATAATTCAAAAGATGACACGGACCTACAAAAGAAACCCCATGATCCTAAACTATTGCTAAAGATGATATCTTGTGGATATTATTGTATTACAGGAGGGGATGCTGATAGAGGCATTGAAATACCTAAAAGAAAAGCCTAGCTAAATTAAGCCAAAGAATTTCATATATTCAGTAAATTAACATGTCTGGTGATGTTAATGGTCATCCAACAAAAGTGAAAAATGAAAAGATGGTGAAAGGTTTCTTTGAGAATGATTAATCTGGAGTTATCTATCCCCAAAATGATCCTTTTGTAATCAATGTGGGACTTCATGAAGTAGGGGTGGCCAGAATCCTAGTTGACACTAACAGCTCGATCGACGTCATTTCCTACAATTGGTTAAGAGGATTAGTATTAAATGATAGTAAGTTAGAACCTTGTCATAGGCCCTTAATAGGATTCTAGTGAGAAAAGGTATATTCTTTCAAAACTTTCAAACTGTAAATTCTTATCGGTTATTAGCTTGTAAGACAAAATGAAATGATTGGATTCTTTGTCGTGTATAACTACGTACAATCAACCAAAATATGATCCTTAAAAAGGTTAGTTTGAATATTTTCAAAGTAGTTACATCTACTGTTAAATTGTATTTAAAGTTCCCCACTCATTATGGGGTCGGCCTAGTCACAAAAAATCAAATTGAAGCTAGAGAAGGATACTATACATTACCTGACCAGGTCGAAGTGAAGAAACTAACCACCAACTACCAGATTGAGACCCTAGATCCCCTTAAGGAGATGATTTAGTTAAAGGATAAATAGTGGAGACAACATACATGATCATCCAAGATGATGATCACCCAGAGCGAAGTACACAAATCTGCTCATTTTTATAGCCAACTCTCAAACAAGAATTAAAAATTGCTTAAAGAGGGAAATTTTGTATTCTTGTGGAGCCAAGAAAATTTGCCAGTGATTTCTCCAAAATTCATAAGCCACAAGATGAATATCATCAAAGGAACTAAGATGATCAAGAAAAAGTAGGATGTGTTTACTCCCGAGAAGAACATGGCCAACCAGGAAGAGGTTGACAAATTGCATAAGGAAAAACTCATTGAAGATGTCAAATACCCTGATTGGCTGGTCAATGTGGTGATGGCAAAAAATAATAAAAATAAATGGCACTTATGTGTTAATTTTATGGATATTAACAATGCTTGCCCATATGATCATTTACTTTTACCTAATATAGATCAATTGGTTGATGCCACAGTCGATTATGAGCTGCTTAGTTTCATGAACACCTTTTTTGGGCATAAAAAAATCAAGATGAAGCCAAAAGATAGGGAGAAAACTTCATTCATCATTAATTGAGTTACTTAATACTCCACCGTTATGCTCTTTAGGCTCCACAATGCTGGAGCAACATACCAAAGGTTAATAAATAACGTTTTTGAAGAATGAATTGGTAAAAATATGGGGGTATATATGGAGGACATCCTCACCAAAAGCAATAAAGATTATGACCATATTATGTACTTGGAATAGACATTTAATCAACTCTAAGAGGACTAAATGAATCTCAATCCTACTAAATGCTTGCTCGAAAATAAGAAGGAATGTTATTAGGGTTCATAGTGAATCAAAGATGTATTGAAACCAACCCGAATAAGATCAAAGCATTGATTGACATGAAGTCTCCCTCTTGTAAGAAGGATTTACAAAAGCTAATTGCAAGAGTAACTTCCCTTAATAGGTTTGTGTCCCGAGATACTGACAAATTCTTACCTTTCTTCAAGGTGATAAGAAAGACTTTTGAGTAGAATGAAGAATGTGAGAATTCCTTCCTCGAGTTGAAGAAATATTTGGTATCTCCACCATTGCTTTCTTGACCACTCATGGAGAAAATTATACTTTTACCTAGAGGCATATGAGTGGACGATTAACTTGGCACTCATTCGACCCGAAAAGGGCGTACAAAACCAATTCATTACACATGCAAGGACTTCTGAGGAGGAGAAATTAGGTACTCATGTCTGGAAAAGCTTCCTTAGGACCTTATTGAAGCTTCATGAATAATGAAACCATATTTCAAAGAACACACTATTGTGATGTATACAGACCTACCATTGAAGCCAAGGAGATTGATGGCTTGGGTGTGGAATTTTGAGAATATGATATACATTATGAATGGGTGTGGAACTTGGAGAATATGATATACATTATGAGCCGGTGATGGAGACAAAAGGTCAAGCGGTGGCAAACTTCATAGCTAAGTTCACTTATGAAGAAAATGTCACCAACAAAGATTTGACTAAGGAGAACCAACTGAGTAGGTTCCTTGGAAGAGAGGTCAATATCAAATCCAGCAAAGCAGAGTTATCCAAAATATAAATCCAAAATAGTCAAATAAGAAACCTCGACTGAATGATAAGTAACTTATCGGTACATTGAGCAGAGCTAAAAAGTGTTCAGGAAAGGATCCTTGAGTAGAAGGAACTTTAACGGAGAATTGTCTCTATGAAATATGTAAGTAAATCGATCATCATGTGCTACTAATAGTGGTGATGGATCGTTCGCTAACAAACCTTATGATATAGATGTTAAATAAGTGCTCCATTTTCAATTCCAATCCTATAACAATAAAGATGAATATGAAACATTTCTCGCAAGTTTTGAATTAGCCATTTTATTGGGTGCAGAGTTGGTAATAGCTCATAATTACTCTTAATGGATTGTTAATCAAGTGCTGAGGATATATGGAGTCAAAGAAGAGGTAATGATGAGATATCTGGATAAAGTTTAAAGTACACTAAATTCATGACAGTCAAAATGATTAAAATTTCTAGGATCGAGAATGCCCGAACAGATACACTTTCTCGGCTAGCCTCGGCATCTAGGACATAATTAAGAAAGATCATTCATATGGATATTATAACAAGCATAAGTATTGATGCATAAACTATTAGTCTGATTGCAGTAGACTTGAACCCCTTATGGATGGATCCCGTCAAGGAGTATATTGAAGGCGAAAGCTTGCGTGAAGACCTAAAGGAAGATAGAAAATTGAGAAACAAATAAGCTAGATTCGTATTAGAAGAAAAGTTTTTTCATAAAAGAGTATTCATTGTGTCTTTACTCAGATGTTTCATCCTTCTTAAATGAAAGATCGGATCAAATAGGTACACGAAGGATCATGGGAAGCTTATTCATCACTGGTACGACAAGTAGCCATGTAGAAATATTATTATCCAACCATTAAGGTAGACTGCGCCTCATATTCTAAGCGATTCAACAAGTACCAAAAGTTTTCCACCATCCATAGAAGGTCGGGGGTTTCTCTGACGCCAATTACATCTCCATAGATTTTTGTTATATTGGTTATTGACTTGGTGGGCCATTTTTTGAAGACAGTAGGAAGATTTAAGTATTACATCATTGTTATAGACTACTTCACCAAATGGGTCAAGGCTAAACAACTAGTTGAAATTACCTATGAGAGAGTCTTCCAGTTTCCATGGAAGAACATCAGATGCCTCTATGGTATGTTGTATGACATAATGATAGACGATGGGAATCAATTTGATAACCAAGAATTTGAGGACTACTACATCCAGTCCAAAATCCAAAAATTGTATTTCGCACCTAGACAGCTTCAATGCAATGGACAAATAGAAATAACCAATAAAACACTTCTTGATGGTTTTAAAAAGATGCTAGAAGATGTCAAAGGAAACTGGATCAACGAATTATACACCATGCTTTCAAATTATAGAACCACACCAAGGACAGCTACCGGTGAAACTCCTTATATGTCAGCATTTGAAATAGAAGTTGTGGTCCCTATGGAGATTGGCTTAGCTAGGCACAGAGTGATGAACTTTACCAAACTAATAATAACAAAACTTAGTTAATGATAATCTCAATTAACAAGACCCATATAACATTAACAAATAACAATAAAAAAAAATTCAAGAGAAAAAATAACAATACCCAATCAATATTTTTTATGTTGAATTAAATTCAAGCCCTAAAACATTCTTTTAATAGATACCTAAAACAGTTTTTTCATAACATTAAATGACTAATATTGATGTTTTGTGCAGAAGTTTATAAATTGAGTTGATTAAAAATAGCTTGGGCATGTAGTTCAATATAAGTATCTGTGGGTGAATATATATATATATATATATATGTATATAAGCCCAACTTCAAAAACTTTCATTCATGCAACCATTCAATTTATCCATTTATAGATAATACCCCTAATTTTTTTTAGTAATTGTTTTCTTAAATAGATTTGTGATTCCTATCAAATATTGCATTTTATTACCCTTTTAATGTGCATTAATTCAATTTCATGCTCGTTAAACTCTTATTTTATACTCCTTTACTCTCTAACCTTAAATATTCATGATTAATCATTTATATAAGGGTTATCTGAGTATTATAGGATTTACGATACTAATAGTGAAGTCTAGAAACAATCAAAGAAAGAAAAAGTCACTTACACACTTTAAGGGGCAAAATAGTAAATTTAGATGACCAATTTTGGACTCGAACTATTCACAAAAATTGTTGGTGTCGAATCAAATAATGTGTGAGCTCAAATATAGTGTAAATCTTATATGAAAAGAAGAAATTGTGTCCATGAAAAGTTTGAAACTGAAAGAAATTCAAAGTCAAATCCCCTGGACAAACACGAAGTCCGATTATGTGACCCGAACACGGTCGAAATATTGTTGTTCCTAAAATGTGAGTCACGTTCGCTCTTTCCATGCATAATTCGAAGGTATTATGAGAAATTTTGGCAGATATGGGATTTAATTACAAATTTAGAAAACTGGACTGAATTTAGGAGATATATTATTTACGACATATAATAAATGAGAACTCTATTAAATCAGATAGTTCATGCAACAGAGAATATGGAGGGGAATTCATGCTCGAGCCTCCCCCCCCCCCCCCCCCCCTCCCCTAAATCAAGTGGTTATTGCAAAATTTTCATTGAATTCCACATCGCATTCCGTGTTGTCCATGTGGCAGAGCCATAGCCATCGGATCAAACCTTAATCATTAGTTTTTTCTCTCTACTGAGATAATATTCCTCTTTTTTCCCTTTTATGATTTTCACCCCATAAACTTCTTTATTTATTATCTTTTTAATGCTGCCCCCATACTTCTTTATCCTTCTTGTTTTTCATTTAAAAAAGAACCAATTCTCAAATTTTTTTCCTCTCATACCAAGATGATCTGCGTGCCACATGTTTAATTAAATACCCCCTCACCCATAAAGATATTTTGATGTTTAATTAAGTCACCCATCATTTGTTGAAATTACAATGGTGTTTTCAAGCTATTTCTTTTTACCTATGAAAGGGCCATTAGGTTTCATTGTCCGGGGCATCTCATATATCGTATTAGTAAGAATTTTTAGAATAGTACAATTTTATTTATTTTTAGTTCTAAAATTTGTAATTTTAGGCATTAATAAATTCTTCTCTTAGTAATCTTGTTTTCTATAATTTGTTTAATGCATGCATAATTAGTTGCTCACATTAAAACCATTTTTCTTCCTTCAAAATTATTTACTCACACTTATTGTTTTATTTATCTTATTATAAATGCTTTCTAGATAATTTTAATTAGCTTTAGATTAATGAACTCATGTTCTTGAGTGTGTAGTTTCTCCGGCATGGTATGATGGAATAGACCGGTTTTAATGGATTGATTATTTTTTGAAATTTCGGCTCAGGACCTTAATGGGGTGTATCATGTATGCACCATATTTACGACACTGAATTTGTAATTTTAGATTTATTATCAATGTTAAACATGTATTTTTACTTTTATGAAAATTTGGGGAATGACACTCCAAGTTTAAATAATTTTTTAAATGTGTTATAATAGCGTTTTAAACGTGTTTAACAATGTAATGTTTTTTTCTATGCATTCTGAAGTGAGGAATTTAATTATCAACCTATTCTTTTTATAATGATAAATTAATTTACTTTAAATATTATACTAGATAAATTGTACCGTAAAACATTAGAAAAATATAAATTATCTTTTACCATCATCATCATCATCATCATCCTTGCCTTAATCCCATCATACGGGGTTGGCCCCTTAAATTCTCCTTTTCCATTCTAATCTATTATATGCATTATTGTCATTCATGTTTAATTCCTTAAAGTCTCTCCTACTAATTTCTTGCAGCGATAGCTTAAGGAGACCTCTTTTCCTTTTATCCTCTATTTCCAACAATCTTCCCCTTGTTATAGGAGCATCTGCTGGTCTACGCAACACATGTTCTCACCACTTAGGTATACTTTCCCTTAATTTATCGTTAATACGAGATACTCATAACTTTTCTCTCACATAGATTTTCAATTTTATTCGTTCTAGTAATTCCTATCGTCCATGGGAGCATTCTCATTTCACTGATATGGAGACTTTATTCATTTCTCTTTTCTAACGCCCAACACTCTACTCCATACATGGTCGGTGGCCTAGCAACTACTCTATCAAATTTTCCTTTTAATTTTTTAGTTATCCTCTTATAGCATAACACTCCACTCGCTTGTCTTCATTTCACCCAACCAGTTGATATTCTACTCGTAACATCCTCATAAATATCCCCATTACTTTGTAACATTGAACCTAGATAACGAAATTTATTATTTGGTTTATCACTTTTTCTTCAATCTTTAACATTATGTTACTCGACGCCTCATTATTAAATTTACATTCCATAAATTCCATTTTATTTCTACTAATATTTTTAGTCCCTTAGACTCTATGACTTTTCTCTAAGTATCAACTCTCATCGCTAAGCTTTCCTTTGAGCTATCTATTAAAACTATATCATCTGTAAACAACAAACACCATGGGACATTTTATGACTTAATTTATTTATTGCTTTGATCTTGACAACGGACATGTCAAAATGGCACTGATGTGGAGTATCTAGTTTTAAAATTTGATTTATTTCTTTCTTTTTACATATTTGTATATATGTTTTTTTTTAAAATTTGTTTTGTAGGTACTGTAACCATTTGAGATCCAAGAAACACAAAAGAAAAATTGAAGGGCGCGTGTTTGTAAATTCTTGGAAAGCAAACTTTTTATAAGTATGTCTTCATTTAATTATTTTATTACATTGATTAGTATCAATAATGGTTCACAATATTATTGTAATAATAATTTTCAAAGTTCCCCACCAACGATGTCTATTGGCAAATATTCACAAAATTCTAAAAGTCAATATACGAGAACACATGAAAATAGCTATTATATTGATGGGTCACAAAATTCTCATAATCATGGTAGTGAAAATTATTATAATAATCATTTTCCAAACTAATATAATAATACTTTTCAAGATTGTTATGTTGAAAATTTTATTGATAATTACAATAATATCGTTCCAGTTCTTGCTAATGAAGAATTTTCCCCAAAAGTAATGTCTTTTGACGATTATTTACAAATTAATCAAAATACACAAATTGAACATCGTTCTTGCAAAACTTTAAATAGGGAATATTTTGAACGATATGAAGAATATGAGTATTTTGATCAACCATTAACATATTTGGAACAAGGCATGCCCCTAATGACCCAAAGCTAACACAAAATGGAGGCTTCTCTCATAGAGTTTATTGCAATTTAAAAATAAAATGACGACGTTATTGAATTAGAATAACCTAAAAATTTATTGAACTCTTTTTTCGAAAATATTACGGAGTTGGAAATCTCTATTCCATCTCAAACATTTTAAGAAGATCAATTTATTAAAAATGACTCTAATTCTTTCAAAATTCAACCTGCACTTGAAGAATTTGTGGAAATTGAATTTCCTTTGTCATCACTTTTCTAACAATTATTGAGCTATTAGAACTACGATAATAATTGGATGAAAGCCTTGATGACTTTCATCCGAGTCTTATATAGGAATGCATACTTGTAATATTTTCTATGATGGATATTTTTCCAACATGTGACATCCCCCCCCCCCCCCCCCAACACACACACACACACTCACACACATAATTAAAATTGAAAAATTCAAGGGAGATTATGTTGATTTTCTTAGAACTAATTTGGTTTTACAACCGAGAGGCACCACATGTATTCGTCTCAATTGTACAAACCCAGTTACATCCAAATCACTCATCACCGAAAAACATATTTATTAAAAAATATGTCAGGGTTCTTTTTTTTCGCCTAAAGCATGTCATCTGTTTCATAAACGGAACTCTAATTTTTCTGGAGGCATCAAAAATTATGGAAATCCATCGTTAATCACCCTTAAAAATTTTGTCTTCTAGTTTATGATAAATTAGGAGATGATATTTTTATTTTGTATATATTTTTTTAAAAAATAAAAAATACTTTTTTTATCACTAACATGTTGTGTAGGATTATTGAATGTGAATTTCGAGCATCTCCCCATAACATCTCAATTACTTGAATTGAATATTGTTAATAAATAACATTAAGGAAAATATAATATGTTAGTAATGGGTTGTTATAATGTATTTGCACACATCATGTTCATTTTTCTTTATTAAATAAAAAAATTCAAAATTTTAAAAAATTAAACTTTTGTTTACTGATTTTTGGCGAAAAGTTTATCGGTGAAACTAACTTTAATAATTTTTTAAAAAAAAATATGTTTTTTGGAAAAAATTAGAAAGTATTTTCTTTCTTTTTATATTTTTGGCATAAATTTTATTTTTCTTATATTTTACTTTCTAAGTTTCCTCGTTCATTTAATTAAAAATATTAAACGTATCTAAAGATTGATTTGCCCAAATCGCTCTTTAGTTTATTTATCATCATTATTATGCTTTACTAATTCATTAGATTCATGTATTGACACCTTATGCACAATACAAATTATACTTGTGTAATTTTTTTAAATCTAAATGACATTGTAAATTTAAAAATGCATATGTGCACGTACCACTTTCATATTCCGAGTGATATATACACTTATTCATTATTCTTTTAAAAAATGTTTTAAGTCATTGGTAATCTCAATATCCTTATTTTTATTGGCGACTAAAGAATTTTGATATGATCTTTTCCAAAAATCAAAATAAAAAAATCATGTTATCCTCACTTTTGATCAAAGGAAATTCGTTTCACCATTGCATTCCTTTCAACGACATCTTGAAAATTGGCGCAAAAAGAAAAGAAAAATGAAATAAGGACAGAACAAAAATTAAGGAAGAGAAAAAAAAGAGAAAAGAAAATAAAAAAAAATAAAGGAATTCATAAATAAAAAAGAATTCAAAAGAAAAGAAAATAGTAGTTACTTTTCAAAAGCTCACACTACAAGAAAACTTGGATATGACGATGTTTTTTTGGCAATGATTTGAAAAACGTCGGTATATAGAGGATTTGCCAATGTTTATTTTATAAAGTTGGAAAAATCTCGACGATTTTAAATAATTGTATAAAATGTTGTTGACGTTAATGTAAAACGTTGAAATATTGCAACGTTTACTAAAAAATGTGAGTTATTTCTCATCTTTTTTGAACAAAAATGTTGGTTAGTAAATTAGTTTGGCGCATAGGGGCATCATCTTATTTTTCAGTTCCCTCCAAACCTCCACTACTTTCCCTCGTTCAAAGAGTTTTTTGTACCTTCCAAACCCTAGCCTTTACTCAAAACACCAAACATCTAGAAACAAACCTCCACTTTCATTCTATCAAAATCGGTGAAACACTCATTATATTCTTTGTTGATTTTTCCTGAGCTACCACCAACTCATTCAGATGAAGAGTGGTCTTTGTTTATGGTTAGATCTTCTCATTTCTTACAATCATTTAGAAATGGATTTCTTTAAATCATGGAAATCAAATGATTCTATTCTTTGTTGCTTCTGTTCCTTGGTAATGTTGTTGTATAATCTAAGATAAAAGAATAAATAAAAAACTTAGCCATCTTTACTATGCATTTCTATTTTTAGCTTCCAGGAAATGTAGTTTGATGTGTATTTGTATCTAACAATGGAGTTAGGTCATGTTTTAGATTCATTTTTTTTGTCATGCTTTGCTTATTATTGTGGATATTAAACCAAGTTATTTTAAGCATTTGATTGTTATAATATAATATTACATATTTTCTTAACTAGAATAAAATTTGATCTGATTTGGAGTTATGAGATTTAAATCCATACTTGTAAATTATGTGTAATGTACATTTATAAGTAAAATATTTAGACACTAGATTTATTTTGGACAAAATTATTTTCCCTTCATCCCAAATTAATAGTTCATGTTTTTATTTTGTATAGATTGAGGATATACTCAATCAACTGTCAATATCAATTATCGTTCACCAACATTGCACTTGATTCATTGAATATGTCCAAAAACGAAAAGTGAACCTTTAATTTGGAACAATCGAAAAAGGAACAATGGACTCTTAATTTGGGACTCTGGGAGTATTATATTTCAATAAAGGGTAATTACAAAAAACTCTAAAGTTTATAGGTAAAAAATATATATTACTATGATTTCGTAAAGTTATGATTAGGGTAAAAATAATTTTTTCTTCTTTACTCATGTAGGTCTCAAGAAATATGGAGAAATCAAAGACTAAATAATTGAAATGTGTAAGAGGGTACCTTAGATTAGATGAGGGAGTAACCCGATTTTGAGTACAGTAATGATAAGTTAACCGGCATCACTATTGATTAATTAAAGGACACGCAATCACAACTTAGTGAAGCTAAACTCAGCTTCAACTCAAAAATCTCTCGTGTATAACTCAAAGGATAATAATGAGTTCAGAGAGTAATTCATTTAGAGGGAGAGAGAAGTAAGGACCCTAGATACACCTTGGCAGACAGCCAAACACCCTAACCACCCTCAAGAATCTCTGTTAAGTACTAAAGCTTCGTAATAAATGACAATGGTGGGTGAGTAAACTCTCTAGTTTGTAATCAATCTCACTCTGACATATATTTTCTCTAGTGATAAATTTTGAACTCTAAAAAATAACCTCCTCTCCCCATAGGTGGTTGGGGTCCTTAAATAGTCCCCACACCACTCCCGAGGTAAATCAATCATTAATAATTGTGAAAGACATCCCTCATACTTTATGTCACAAACATTAAATGCCTGATAACCTAGTTAGATCCACGTCATAAACATTAAATTCCAAGACATGATTTTTGCCTAACCACTGTGTGTCAGGCGACTGTCGTCACAGAGGTGGCTCACCAACTATCTGGAAACCCCAAATACCTTGGTGGTTTACCCAAGGGCAGTTTTGACATTGCCTAGTTGGCTAGTGACATCACCTACAGTAGATGTGACATTAAGTAAAGAGTTATTTGGTCCACAACTCAACGCTCGATGGAACTCAAGGCTCCTCCGCCCGAGGTTCCATGGCCAGGGACTTTTGGTGTTTTATCAGGTGTAGCTAAGATGGTCAGGACAAGCCCCAATGGTGCCTCACTTCTCCATCCTCCAAACCAAGTTCCTCTTTAATTCCCATGGCAAGGTCGTTCGATAGAGCATGAATGCTCTCTCAGGACCTACAAAGTCTGGTCTCTCGCGAGTATCATTCGACCTCACACTAAAAATCATACTCGTTACATCATTATAATCGTTACATGATTACAATCCTTATAGCTCATAGTCAATATAAACAAAGATAAAATGCGACTAGGTAACACAACAAGCTAAATTACAAGTTGCCATGCTTGAGATGCCACGCTGAGTTGCCTCCCTATCTTAATCCCAAAAACTGTTATTAATGGGGGGATTATCTATATTCTTTGGATTACCTTCAAGCCCCCTCTACATTTACCCCTTCGTGGAGATATTTATTGTGGAAAAGAGAACTGTCTACACGAAAACTTCTCAATCCGATAAACCTTCTCTGTGTGAAAAAATTCTGGCACCTTTTCCTTCATTGCAACCAACTGTGGTTATCGCCTCTAGGAAAAATTAAAATTCTCCTCGATGTACCTTAGTCGAAGCGGTATGACTTATTGGATCTTTGGCAAAGGGACATCAAAACTTTTGTGTTTACTGAGTTTTAACCTTTTTGGCTTGACTATTTAAAATTCTCCTGATAGACCTACTAACTTTCTCAAATATTCGTTTTGACTTTGGGGGATTGAAATTCTCCCGTTTGTGCTGTTGTGGAGTATAGTTGTAGGCGGTGAGTTTTTTTAAGGACTTTCCATATCGGTGCGATTTGTGAAATTCTCCCTCTTAATATTTTGCCATGTTCAAAAAAGAAAAAATCTCCCCGATCTAGCTGAGTCATAATTAAACAAAGTTTGGACTTGTGGCGATGGAACATCATAACCTTTTAGAACCATTAGGAAAGTTTCTCCATTGGGAGTTATTGGATATGTTTGACAAAAATTTTGGTGCCAAAACTCAAACTTGCCAAGGGAAGAAACCCTTTCTATTCCCCATGCGTCACTTCATTAAGGAAGTGGCATCATTTCTTCAACTATCAGGACACTTCTCGAAGTGCCACGTGTCTGTTTGAAATGATTATAGGCAGCTTTGCACGTGTGGTGGTGGGAAAATTAAAAGACTAGTTAAAGTTTAAACGTTGATTTTTCAAACACTTCTCTTTTCTTCGACTTCTTCAAACTTTCGCCTACTCTAGAGAGAGAAACTCTGCCAAAACTCCATTGTTGCCAAGATTTTATCCTCAATCCTTTCCTTTTCAATCATCCTCGCTTTCTAGCCACTCCATTGTTAGTTATCTGGTGCATTTTGTAAGCTTTTCTTTGTACTTCAATGTCATCTTTAATGGCCTCCTCAACCAATCCTACTAAGTCTTCCACCAATACTCCACCTTCCAACCTTGCTTCCAACACTAGTGCCACTGCCCTGGATGTTGCTCATCAAGAGTAGCTAAGTTTTTATCACAGGTCTCCCATCTTTGGAAAAGATGATGAGTTATCTGATGTGTGTAAGACCTATTATTTTTTAACCAAGTACGACCCTTTGCTCTTGGGTGATGAAGATGAAGATTCATCAGAGTGGGGCTTTCTTCCTCCAAAGGGGACCCTATGCTTCTGATTGGATCGTGGCAATTTCCCTTACTCCCAGATCGATTTCAAGGCACTTGGGGGATCGCTAGATCCTTTTGATGCCTAGCATGCACATATGCAGAGCTCTCATGCTAGAGCTCTTGCCAAGGTTGGTCTTCACCGAGCCAGCTAGTTTAGAGAGTTCACGCTTTCTAAGCACAATACTGCACTCCAAGTGTTGGTTTCCACATGGAATGTTACAACTCACACATTTTTTTATGCATGGGAGGAGTTCACCATTTTGTTGGAGCATGTTTATGAGCTACTTGGGTTCGAGCCCATGGGTGAGTTTACTTTTCATAATAAGGCCTTAGATGTCGAAGAAGCTGCTGATCGAGCTGGGCTATATTGAATTTGTCACTGTTGCACTGGATCTTCCAACAAGTCCACTTTTACTCCCCTTATTAGCTATTTTTTTGAAGCTCCTACTGCGAAGGACATCACTACTGTTGCAGGCCAAGGTAAAGGTACATCTTTGGAACTACCAGCCTATATTATTGTGCTTCTTTCGTGTTTCTTCTTGACTGGGAAACCCAACGACAAGTCCAGGAGGGACTTTATAAACATTTATATCCATTTGGATAGGGTTTTCAACCATCCTCTGGCCCCCATTGCTTTGGGGTCCCTCTATACTTGGCTGGATCAAACCCACCTTGAAATGGCACAGTCCCTTGGTCCTTAAAAATTGGCCAATTTTGCCAATATCGTTATCTTGATGGGTTTCCTCTATACCCGTTTTCCTTCCATTTCTGCCAAGTCCTCCTCTTATCCCATGAGCTAAGGCATTAAACCTCCACTCCTATTATTCTTCCCTTAAAAACAGAGTCGAAAGGAAATAATGGGAGTTTTTGATTGTTTCGATTCCTTTATCATGAGGTTGTATGGAGAATCTACATTTGCCTATACTTGGAATTTTTTTCCTTTTACAGCTATAACGGTCACTTTTGTTCCAGTTGTAGAAGATCCTTCACATGCCATGGTACTTTTGTTCACTCATGCATTTATTCCTTCCTTCACTGAATGGGGATATAGTTTATAACCCCGATAGGTGTAGAAGGTAGTTCAGGTTTGATCAGGGGGCTCATCGACCTGTGTTTCAATAAATGAATAGGAGGGATACTTTTATTGAGGCTTTCACCTTCTATCTTTCTACAGTGGTACTTAGCGTGACCTCTACTATGGATGGTCGAGTCACCCTCCCCAGTGCTACTAGAAAGGGGACGTATCTACCTCTTATGCCACCAAATTCCATTTGATGCAGCTAGACATAATTCGTGAGTTCATATAAAGTCCCCTAAGTATCTCCAAGTTCTTTCTTTCTCTGCCTTAGAATTGGGCCTCAAAGGTGACTATATTCTTATAATTGAGTTCCCTCTGAGTAAAACTATTAAAGATCCTCCCCTAGAGATACCCCCTTATTTCCTAATGATTCCTACTGCCACGCCCAAATTCAAGACCGTTGTAACCCCCAAACAGCTTGCCCCTACAACCTAAGCATCATCTGGCGAAGGGCCTTCCCAGACACCAACCAAAAAAAATAGGAAGTCCAAGAGTGGGACCTCCTCAATGTTTAAGTCTCAAACTTCTTTAGAGGCATTTCCCATCACCTCAGTTCGTCCTCTCATTTCTGCAAAAATGAGTGAGGCATTGAGAAGGAAAGTTCAGGCCCAAGTGAAACGAATAAATGCTGAGTTTCAACGATGCGCTCCCGCCATTCCTCCTTCTACTGCCTTCCCCACTATCTTGGTTGATCCAACAGAATCAGGGTCAAAGAGAAAGAAGGGTTCAATGGTTCCTCGAAGTACTGCTGTTGCAGGTGTGACGAAGAAGACTTTGGGTACCAAGTGCTAGAGGAAACGAGTTCCAGATGTACATCTCCCCCCAGCTCCCTCTGTTGTTTCCCCTTCTCCTCCTTCACTAGTGGTTATATCCTCCCATTCTCCCTCTAGATTCGAGTTATTCATGCGTGTTGTTACTCTTACTCCCATTTTTTAAGACAAGCTACATTTGTTTAACTCTTAGCAACTTTGGTGCAGGAGGTTGAAGAAGAAAAACACATCCCCCCTTGTGAGACCTTTCGTGAGGGGACATTTTGGTTCCTCTTAGATCGATGTAACTTTTCCATGTTCCCCTATGATCAGATTAATTACTCCCTCCGTTCGGCCTCACAATGTGAGAAGGATACTACTGAGGGGGTGATTCCATTGAGTCTGTAGGAATCTCTTCTCAACCAGAGATAACTACCCCAACCTGCTCTGACTTATCACCTCAACCCGAGGTTCTTCTTCCCATTGTTCTAGTCGTAGAAAGTTCTCCCAATTTAACATATTATCAATCACTTGTTAGGCCTGGCATTTTTTCTCTCTTCCACCCCTTCTTTTGTTGAAGATGCTGAACTTTAATATGTTGGAATGCCTTAGGTCAAAATGGCGTCTTTGTTAGCTAACATTCTTCTTCCCGATTTGTTGATGATACCCGTAACTACAGTCCCCTATTTGGTACCGTAACTGAGGTAAGTAACACTTAGAGGTATTTCTCACTTCTTCTGTACTTATTCCCCATTTCTAACACTTAGCTTCATTTTTTCAATTTTCTCTAGATGTTGCCCCACCTTCTTCTCTGGGTGGTCTGCATATTCCCAAGGCCAAGGTTGATGTTTCTGCCCAGCATGGTGGTTCTTCTGAATACACCAATGTTGGAGCATCACTTGGAGGTCCAACGTCCTCTTTAAGTGAGACTCCTATGTCGGCCTTGGTACCCTTTGCTGGCGAAGGAGCTTTATCGAACGTTGAGGCTTCTTTAGTTGGGGGTGCCATTGGGGCTTCTGAGGAAGTAAGCATGCCCCCAACAGTTACCGAAATTATGGCCTCCTTGGTGACTCATGTTCTTACTCTAGCCACTTCTGAGTTACTTCGCTACTTTCTTTTTATTTCTCGTTAATTGTCTTTTATTATTAACAATGCACCATCTAGAAGAGTCTCGTTTCTCAAACTTTTCGCAAACTCCACCTATAAGGGTGATTTAACAATGAAAACACTTGTTTAAGATTTTTTGCAAACTCCACCTATAACGGTGACTTAACAACGAAAAACACTTGTTAAGATTTTTCGCAAACTCCACCTATAATGCTGACTTAACAACGAAAACATTTGTTAAGATTTTTTACGAACTCCACCTATAACGGTGACTTAATAATGAAAACACTTGTTAAGATTTTTCCCAAACTCCACCTATAACGATGACTTAACAACGAAAACACTTTCTAATATTTTTTGCAAACTCTGCCTATAACGGTGACTTAACAATGAAAACACTTGTTAAGATTTTTTACAAAACTCATTGTTGCTTCTACCTATTTGTAGGTTGCTCGTGAATCTTTTTTGATGAGAGATAAATCTCCATCAGTTCTTTCACCCATCGCTTAACCCCATCAGGAACCCACTATCTAAGAAGATTCTAGTCACGAAGACCAAGGTTCCACGACTGGTGCTGCTACTGATAGTGAATCTAGTTTTGAGCTTCCTCTGCCCGACTTATATCCTCATGAATTTTGCCTCATGGTCCTTCAGTGTTCTCCTCAAATGTCTGCTAGCCATCATTTGGTGATTGAACATCTTACAAGCCACCATCCTGAGACTTTCACTATGGATTGCCTACGTTCCAACATCCTCGTAATGAGTTATAGGCTTCAGGGCATGGCGATCATTATTATTGATATCATCATCACTCCTATCGCAGACATTACCAGACCTCTCCTCAACCAATTCTTGGGTTATTTGAGGGAATTGGGTCAAGATGGCTTCTCTTTTGACTAGATGATTGTGCACTTAGAAACTTTTAAGAGCCAATGACTGGATAGTCATAGGTAACTACTACAGAAACATTTGGAGGATCTATAGGCTGAGGAAGCTAAGTTGGCTGAGCTATTACCTCTGCTTAAAGCTTCCAACAAGAAGGTAGAGTACATCAAATACGCTCTACGTCCCGCAAAGCTGAAATAAGAGAAACTCCTTATCGAGCATATACAAGCACAAACGAGATTTGTGGTTTCTATTAATGCCAACAGTCTTACCTCGAAGCTTCTTTAGGTGTGCTCGCAGATTTTTTCTCTGCTCTAGACCTGTGGTTCCTCTTAGGCTAATGAACTCTTGTATATATTTGTTTCGTTTTCTTATTATGTAATTCTTGGAGAGTAGCTCCCAATTTTTTAATTCCCCAAAGTTTGTGAATGAATGAAAAAGATGTATATTATCCCATGCCATTTCTTTGTGCTGTCACTATTTGCGTATATTATGAATTTCTACAATTATTTAATCTCCACTCGAGTTGCAATAAAAAAACTACTTGTATATTTATAACGACAACTAGATACAACAATGGTCTAAACTTAATTGCTTACACATGATAGACTTTCAACCATTTATTGAGAATCTTGAATGGCTTGACTTTTTCTATCTTAGAAATTAAGCAATAACCTAAAGCATGAGCTTATTTTACAATGAAATGTCCCTCCCTATTCACTACAAACTTAGGTAGAGGGAGTCCCCAAATGTGCTTCACTGCTGCTTTCAAAATGAGGTCTCCCTCCACAAACTTTCTTGGTCTCACCAAGTTATCATATGCCCTAGAGAGCTACTTCGTATACATTAGAAAGTTTTGCATCACATTATCTTTGTGTTCGTCCAATGCTTCCAACTGTACATGTCTGTTCTAAGGTAGAATTCTACTTCGCAAGGCATATCGAGCATAGGGGACTTCTAACTATACTAGGAGAATCACTTTATCCCCATAAACAAGGGATAATGGAGTATACCCTGTGGGCTTCCTCTTGGTTGTTCGATAGGCCCACAATACAACTGGTATCTTATCATCCCACGATCCTGGGAAATCCTCCATCGTTTATCCAAAATATTAACCAAGGTTTTGTTAGTTGCTTCCGCTTGATCATTTCAATTTGGGTATGCCACCGTTGAAGTATGATGAACATAGGAGTACTTGTCTGTGAGCATTGTTACCTATGAATTGATGAAGAGGGTTTCTTTATCTGAGAGTATAACTTTGGAATCCGAAAATAGCAAATGATGTATTCTCTGAAGAAGTTTCTCACCACCCTTGATGTTGCCCTTCTTAGTGGTATTGTTTCAGCCCATTTTGTGCAGCATTTCATTGCTATTAGTATCCTGATCTTCCCTCTAGAAGAAGGATGTACTGTCCCTACTAGGCCAGACGCTCGAGTGTGAAAAGGATAAGGCATTGCTAGGGAGTGTAGGTCCATCGATGGGGCATGGATTATATTTCTAGGAAGTTGGTAAGCCTTATATTTTTTAATGAACTCAGGTAAGTACTTGTCCATCATTTGCCAATACTACCTTAATGTCATGAACTAGTGATACAAATTTGTCCCTCCTATGTGAGTTGGATCATGCGCTTATTTGAGGACTTCGGCTTCTTCTTCCTTTGTAATGCAACATATTGTCATGTTGAAGTAGCCCATTCGATAAAGTTTCCCCTCCTAAACATAGAACCTCGGGGATCTTCGCTTAAGTCCCATCGCATCAATTTTCTCTATCGAGACAACTCCATCTTTAATGAAGTCAATATTGGGTTCCCTACGATCTGATTGAGCATCAACGAAATAGCACTCAGCTACCTCGAAGAAAATTTGACACTTATCACATTTTTGTTGTAGCTATGCTACGTCCTGCTTCATCTTGGGCAAGAAGTATCCCTCTCTTTCAATTCTTCTACAAAGATGGATTTTAGTTGTCTTGTAGTCTCTTTGTGTGTCTTCTTTAATCTTCATTCAGCTTCTTCTGGACCGATGCATCTTAGCAACTAACCTCCTACATTTTTTTAGTAGAGGTTTCCCTGCTTTGTAAAATATTGGGCCACCTCCCTCAGTTCTATATTTCCTACTCCAGATTACAGTTGCTTCTTAATCACTCAACTCCAGTCAGAATCATCTTCCATCAGCAGGATTGACTGTACCATAGAGGTATATATTCTTCGTTGGATCACTATTATAGTTGAATCTTACTTCATAATCATTTTCTCGGCAATAGTGGCATAGGCATCTGAATGGCGATTCATCATTCTGGGATGCCTCCTGATCTTTGTCCGATAGAACTGGTAGAGAATCCTCTTAATGATTGTTCAGTATGGGGCCAGGCTCATGTGTTTCAATGCATATTCTCCATTCACTTGCTGAATCACCAAGTTCGAATCGCCCTTCATGCAAAGTGAACTAATTCCCCTTCGAAGGGCCTCCAGCAATCCTAGTACGAACGCTTCACACTCTGCTTCATTATTGGAACAAGGGAAATATAACTTGTAGGAAAGGAAAATTTCCTCCATTCCTCTTGAAAGGATAACCCCTGCTCCTCCTTTCTTTTCTGTCGAATATCCATAGAATTGCATCGTCCATTTTTCATCGCTTACATCTAAGTGGTTGGCCTACAAGTCATCTCCTGAAATACTTTCTTTAGGTGGATTAAACCTCCCGGAGGAGAAGATTGCCAAAATATCTTCATACGCATGGCTCTTAATTGCGCGAGGAACCATAAACTTCAATTCATATTCTAAGAGGAGGAGGAACCACCTAGCTTCCCTACCAATTAAAATAGTTTTTTCCAGCAAAAACTTAATAGGATCACATCTGGTTACAGTATGGATTGTAAAAGATAGCACATAATGTCTATGTTTTTGTGCTATAAAGACTAAGGCTAAACAGTGCCTTTCCAAGCTACTATACCTGACCTCTAGCCCATGTATAATTCTGCTGAGATAGTAAATTGGTCGTTCTTACCCATCAATATCTTGCACCAACAGAACTCCAATGGACCTCGTAGTGGATGTGAGGTATAACTGCAACATTATTCATGCCTTTGGGGGAACCATGGTCAGTGGTAAAATGAGCAACTTCTTCAGCCCAGTGAGAGACTCCTAGTGAACCTCCTCCCACTTGAATTTTGTGTTCTTTTACAAAAGTTTCATCAATATGTGTGTTATTTCTACTAATCCAGACACAAATCTCCTAAGGTAGGAAACCTTACCGAGGAAACTCTTCAGCTCCTTCACCATTTTTGGACTTGGCATCTCCAAGATCGCTCGTTGTTTATCTTGGTCCATCTACACCCCCTGTCGATCAACCATAAAACCTAAAAATTTTCCACTTGTTACTCTATATACGCACTTTAGTGGGTTCATTTTTAGCTTATACTTCCTGCATCGGGCAAACACCTTGCTCCAGTTGGTCGGATGGGACTCCTCCTTACTTGATTTGATGACCAAATCATACACATAGAATTCCACAAACTTGTCAAAGAAGTCATGGAAAATTGCCATCATTGTTCTTTGGTAAGTAGCCCAAGCTCTGTTGAGTCCAAACGACATTACTTTTTACATGAAGTTGTCTTCTTACTAATATCCTTCGAGATGAAGATGGGCCTTGGATCCTCTCCTTCTTTCACCTGGTTTAACTATTCCAGCTCTTGTGCCTGCGACTTCGGTTGATCTACCATGTAGTTTGGTTCTTCGGCAACATCTTCCACGAACTCCTATATTTTGGAGTTATCTATCACCACACATTTCTCCCGTTGATCCACATAAAAATACTCATATATCGGGTCAGCCTCATTATCAGTTTCTTCGACTGCCATTTCACCCCATTATAATTGATAAACTACCTTTCCTTCTTCGGTAATAACCTTTTTTCACTGTCTGCTAAAAGTTACAATTGCTTTTCTCTTCTTCTCTCTATAAGCCTCAGTAACTCTTCCTCCTGAAAATCGACTCAGCTCACTTTGTCATTGGACCTCATGCTTCGTTGGATCCATTCTAGGACTCATTCCGTTTTTGAGCTATTTTGAGATGTTTTGATGACTAGGGACCACCTGGTGGGCTTCTTCTGCCATCACTCATTTGTTGCTTGCAACTTCGTTATTCTGCTCAATCAAGGGCCACATCCTTTCTCATCGAGGAAACCCACGCTCCCTCCATTTCTCTCGTTAGGACTCGAACATCCTCCTTAAATTCTGTGTAAAATGTTGTATCTACTAGGTGATCTTCTTCGACAGTGAAAGGCCACTTTGTAGCTCTAATGGTTACCTCGGTTCTGTTGATATTCGCCTTGGCACATTAGTGATACGTCGAAAGAATTAGCCCTTTGTTGTGCGTTCACACCCTTCCTATCAACATAAGGTAGGAAGTGTCACTCTCTATCACATGGAATTTGATGTGGGAACTCAGATTTCCCATCACAATCCTAACGTTCACATAACCAACGGACTTGAAAGACTATCTTTCATAACCTAAAATAACCAATGGCATGGGGACTAACCTTTCCTCAGGAATATTAGCTGCGTGGAAAGAGTTGATTAGCATGATATTGATGGAATCTCCCCCATCCATAAGAGCCTTTGCAAAGCTAACCCCGTTGATGTTGGCCGTTACATGCAATGGCTTATTATAAGAGAATCTCACGGCCCTATCTGCATCGCAGAAAGTTATCTCTGACAGAAACCTCTTTACAAACCTAGCCATGTGTCCCTTCCATATCAGCGAAGGGACTGCATTCTTTCTCACAATATCAAGGATTGCCTGGGTTATTTCCAATCTACTCTCCATTGGTATCCATGCCTGGTCGAAACACCAAACAAGCTTTGGGGATTTTGAAACTGCACAGTATTCTATAGCTTGGTCTACTTCCTCGCCTTCGACGCTATATACGTCCTCCACATCTTTAGAACTTGATTTAGCGTAAGCTAACACTACGTTATCCATTCACCTAGTACAATCTTTTAAATATTCTTCAAACTCCTCTTACTCCGTCGTTAGCTCCCTTTCTTCTCTCTCTGCCTTATCATCGTATGCCACCACCAGATTGGCCCCATGTGCTGGGAGTGGGTTGTTGTTAACATTTTACATGGGAATTTTCAATGTTCCTTCCTTCACATATTTGTCAAAGATTCTTTTTAGAGTGAAATAACTTTTCGTTGGATGTTAAATCTTTCGATGAATCAGATAATATTTAGGATCCGCCCTACTTAAAGAAGTCTGGTTCCCCAATGGGGATACCCTTTGGATCATACACTGCTCCTCCTTGAACCATGGCATTGTAATAGCTGACATTCTATTGTACAAGGCAACGATGGTGGGTCTTCCCTGTCTCTCCCAAACTTCCTCTTATTGTCCCTCTTCGTAACTTTGCTCCCATCTGCTCCTTTGGTATATCCCACTCGTAGGGGCTGAGACCTCCCTCCCATAGGTTTTATCGGTTGCCTAAACATCATGGGCACCACCACTGTGTTTGGTCATACGACCAACGAGATATTGTGTTTTACTTTTAGGAAGGCCGTAAAAGTCCCCTTGTGCATCTCGTTAATAAGATGGGAGATGTACTCTGGAAGCAGTCCTTTCGCACAGATTTACAGTAGTTTGGATTCTTTAGCCACCTCCCTCACATCGAGGTACCTTTCCCTGAACCTTCGAATGTATGCCACTACATCTTCTCCTGGTTGTTTCTTCTCTATCCCTAGTTGAGTTAAGGTTAACTCATCTTCTTCCAAAAATAATTTCTGGATGAACAAAATGTGCATCTCCTCCCATGTAGAAACCCTCTTAGGAGCTAAGTGACAATAGCAGTTATATGCCTTATTGGTTAAATATTTAGAACATCCCTCAGCCTGAGTTTCTTGTTATTATAATGCGCCTTAATGGGCTCTTTCGGGTTCCCACCCTTTACTATATATTTTTCAAAGAATAGAGGAATATAATCTTTTGGGTAGGGCTCATCATTGGACTCCTGAGGGTAAGGTGTTCGAAAGTCATCATAAACAGAAGCTATCTCGCCAACAGATTGTGAGGAATCTTGCATCAATTTTAGCATCTCGTTCCTCATCTCTTCCATAGCTGGAGCGACCAGAGGGACCATAGGCTGAGTGCCAATTGAAGCTGGAGAAATCATCACAGTTGGAACGGTTGATACTCCTAAAGTTCCCACTGTTTGATTTACAACAGAGGGTATACATGCTGGGACCGTACATTCCTGTTACAACTTCACTTAGTGGGGCCGTTGGTGTCATGAAGGAGTTGGCTTCAAATCCTCCCAACACTATTGAAGGTACGGGAGTTTGCAAGAACTCGTAAAATTTATTCATAAGGAGTGCCACTTGGGCTGGTCCCAACCCGGTGCTCATGGAAACTTGTGTCACCCTCGGGACACTTATCACCGTTTGAACTGGAGGTACCTCTATTAGTCGAGGGGCTCCGTCCCTTGAAGCCTCCAGCTCTTTCATCGTTTGTTCTTCATTGTGTTGAATGTCATAGAAGTTAAGTCTTCGATTAATGTTATCCGGCACCATACTCATTTCTTAGAAGAATGCCTCCACAGTAGAGTCGCCAAATGTAAGAGGGTACTTTAGGTTAGATGGAGGCATAACCCATTTTTTAGTACAACAATGATAAGTTAACCAGCAACACTATTAATTAATTACAAGACACACAATTACAACGTAGTGAAGATAAACTCAGCTTGAACTCACAAATCTCTCGTGTATAACTCAAAATATAAGAACGAACTCAAAAAGTAATTCATTTAGAGGGAGAGAGAAGTATTCACCCTAGATACACCTTGGCAAGCATCCAAACACCCAACCACCCTTAAGAATCTCTATTAAGTATTAAAGCTTCGTAATAAATGACAATGGTGGGTGAGTAAACTCTCTGGTTTGTAATCAATATCTCTTTGATGTATATTTTCTCTAGTAATAACTTATGAACTCTCAAAGATAACCTCCTCTCCCCAGAGGTGGTTGGGTTCCTTAAATAGCCCCCACACCACTCCCGAGGTAACTCAGACATTAATAACTGTGAAAAACATCCCTCATACTTTATGTCACAAACATTAAATGCCCGATGCCCTAGTTAGCTCCACATCATGAACATTAAATGCCAAGACATGCCTTTTGCCTAACCATTGTGTGTCAGGTGGCTGTCGTCACAAAGGTGGCTCACCAACTGTATGATAGACCCATATACCATGGTGGTTTACTCAAATGCAGTTTTGACATTTCCTAGCTGGCTAGCGACATCACTTACAGTAAATGTGACATTAAGTAAAGGGTTGTTTTGTCCATAACTCAACGCCAAATGGAACTCAAGGTTGTTCCTCCCGGGGTTCCACAGTCAGGGTCTTTTAGTGTTTTACCAGGTGTGGCTAAGATCGTCCGGACAAGCCCCAGTGTTCCCTCACTTCTCAATCCTCCAAACCAATCCCTCTCCAGTTCCCACGGCGAGGTTATTCGATAGAGCATGGAAACTCTCCTGGGCCCTGCCAAGTCTCTCACGAGTACCGTTCGACCTGACACAAAAAATTATTATGCTCATTTCATCATTATAATCGTTATAGATAATAGTCAATATAAACAAAGATACAATGTGATTAAGTAACATAACAAGCTAAAGCATGAGCTGCTACGCCTGAGCTCCCACGTTGTCTTAATAACAAACATTGTTGTTAATGGGGGGTTATCTCTAATCTCAATATTACCTTCAGTCTCCCTCTTCAAAGTGAAACCCTCATTTTATGCTTTAAATTTTCTCTTCGCCAGATAAATAAAAACACAACCTTACAGTTTTTTTCCCGCATCACCTCTGAGTAGTAAAAAATATATTAAGAATATCTATTGTGCTCAATTGTTACTAGGAAACCATATTATTCTAATCAAATTTTTGTGAGAGAAAATAAACGGATAACAATGTTTCTTTTATGGAAAGAACATCATATTGTGATGTGGAAAATATGTTTAAATTTCTGTTTCTTGTACTTATTTATTAAATTAAAATGTACACATAGTTATCTCTCTGTATATACATGTCTTACATTAAAATGGTGGGATAAAATTAAGTTTTATGATGTCTTGGTTAAAATGGGTTTTCTGACATATTATTTTGGAAGTTGTGAATAGGCATTGGAATTTACCTTCTAGACTCAACTCTCTACCATCATATGATGTGAAAAAATTCTCTTAGTTTGATGTCATCACAACTAGTTCTCACATCACGTCATGAACTATATATGTATTCACCCTTCCACATTCATTAGTCCAGGTGACATGGATTATGCTTCGGAAGATAAGTTGCATGAGGTAGTCCTCTGCCACTTCCTTCATTGACATTCCTTTTCTTTTTATAATAAACCTATTTATAACTCAAAGTTGAATCGACTTTTTTCGTTTGATAGGCAAACCATCACGAAAAACACAGCGGTACGCACTTTACGTAGAATGCTAGTTCAATAAAACTCAACAACAAGGTTACTTTTTATGACACCCCAACTAATTAAATATCGAGTTGTTACTCCTTTATTTAAATTAATTCAAAATGTCAAGTTGGTTCAGTTCATAGCATCGATGTCGAAAACATTTTTAAACCATTACTAGCCACTTAATATTTAAAAAGTGAGTTGCCAAATTTTATTAATTAAATTAACATGAAACCACTTAAATTAAGCTATCCATACAACATCCACGTCATAACCACAACAAAATAATAATGGAATAAATAGAATGATTATGGAGTAACACTCCCCTGAATAACCCAAATACTGAATAAATCCGAATACAAAAGTCTGAATAAAATAGATAAATTCAAAACTGAAATAAAACGGAAAGTCTGAGAATGATGTCTCTAAATGGAAATGGGCGACATGCCCTAATAGATGAGTAACCTTGAATAGAATCAAATTCTGAATGTGGAGGCTTCTAATACCGAGATCCTGTAACTTCCACATCAGCTACAGCACGTCAATGTAATAGAACTCCTATGATTGTCATCCCTGTGGCTAGGCACCTAAAAAGGTTTTACAAGAAAAATAGATTTGAAATCACACAAGTCAGAGCCCGAGGTGAAAACAGTTTAAAAATATAACAAGTGTTTAATTGCATTAATCAGTAAATATTACATACATGTTAGTTATGTGTTGTCACATGAGTTCCTCACCCCTCAACTAATGTGCACACCTAAAGTATATCCTTAACCCATCGTAGTTATGCCACTAACTAACTAGTCTGTACCACTTCCTAAATTCACATTACAATATAGGGGTATATTCGTATCATCCTAATATATTCTGTGTGTAAATCACCTTTCCATAATCAGATTAATACATTAATTACAATACGGATTTTCACATTTTTACTCCCATTCAAATATCTTAATTATTCGCATTCACAATTTAACAGTAAGCCAATTACAAATACAAGTATATCATTCTCAGCATAAATATACAAATATGGAACTCCTAGGCTATGTTGCGGTGCATGCATACTCTACTATCAAATCCCGGTACATTACGTGCATGAGGACTACGTGTTCTGAATCACTCAGTAACCGTTTCAATAAACAAAATCATACATATTGGAGGCGGACATAGTTCACATCCCATGGGTCAGGAACATACCTTTGCTCCCATGGTCAGGTGACTTATTAACTCACAAATAAGTCATTCACAGCCCTATGCCGTTAAGGTACCAGTCTAAATCCCCCCGTAGGCACACAAAGATCAGATGGTCATGTTCCGAAAGCCGACCTCCCATTATAGCAAGTATGGAAGGTATTGTAACACCCCGTATTTTTGGTACATTTAAAATTTAACTAATTTGGATATTCTAAATTACTAGTGTGTTGTAATTTAATGAATTAATTATGATAGAATAATATATAAATATTAATCTGGGATTGAATGGTTAATATTTAGGAAAATTTATTTACTAAGTGAATAGTAATAACGTAATTTCGTCTTTTCGAGTATTAATGACGAGGTATGTACTAATCACATCCGGAAGTCGGTATAGACTATATTGGGTGGGGGATAAGTATTTTTATAAATTAATTCGGATGCAAATTCTGAGTGTACAGTTGAGTCCGGATGGGCCGAGATAGTCGAAAAAGTGTACCCGGGGGTAGTAAACGGGTCACGGGACCTTTTTAGACATAGTCGGGCCCACTCGGGGGCATTTTGGTCACTTGGGCTTGGCCCATTAGTCAAAAAACGGGAATGGATTAATTAACTTAATAAAAATAAATAAGGGCATGGCTGAGCTTAATTAGAAAAAGGAATTAAAGGGTTAGGAAACCCTAGCAGCAGCCAAAGCCATTTTGGGGATCTCAAAGAACCAACAAGGTCATCTTCAACCTTGGAATCCATAGAAAATTCAGACACTACGAAACCTAAGGCAAGTGAATAACTTGCAAATAGCAGTAAATATGTCTTTCAATTCATATTTGTGTGCTGTTATGAATTAAAAAAATTCGTTTTGGGGTTTCATGGTATAAACATGGGGTTTTGATAATACAAAAGAAAAACATGAATCTGTTTTGCCCGAATTTATGAGGATTTATGTAAAATCTGATATTGGAATATTGGTGTGTATCTGTTAGAATGATATCCAAATAAAATAGAACGAATTTTACGAAGAAATTTGGAGTAAAAATGTGTTTAAGGAAAAAGATAGATTTTTCCCCAAAATTATGAATCAGTAGTTTATGGACGAATTGATGATTGTTGTGGACTTTCTGGGAAGTCCTAATAAGGTTTCTAATATGTACTGGTGTTATAAAGGCTTAAAATTCATGTTAGAAGAGATTAGGGTTTAAGAAATCTCATCCATGGCTGCCATGTCTTCGCGAAGAAGACGAGGACCTGTTCGATCGATCGATCGACGGTTTGGGTCGATCGATCGACGGTCGCCAGAATCTGGCAGTTTTGCCAGTTGGTTATATAAGAGGGAAAATTTATATAAAAATCTTATGTAATTAATTATTGAGAAATTAAATACATGAGAGTAAATCTAATTAATTGTAGATAAATTAATTAGGGTTTGAGGCTAATAAATTAAAGTCGGGAATTTTGACTCGGGTAAATTTATTTTGGCTACGAGAGTAAGTCCAAATTTATGGGGGGGGGGGGGGGGGGGCGACACCAAAAATAACTTAATTAATTAAGGTGCAATTTAATTAATATTTAGATTTGGACCATAAACTCTTAATAATTTTAATATGCTTATGTTACGGATTTAGCGAACGGTATAGCCGGGACTTTTATATGTATATATACGGAGGCGATAGTATATATATATATGGTGTGCACAATTAATATCAGTGATTAGATATTTTATACTATAGTGCTATAGGGGGAGGTTGCGCGTAGTGGATGAATCCCCTAGCTTGAGGAGTAGGGTGAGTATATTCCCGAGGTCATAGCGTCCGTTTTATGGGTGAGGGACATCTCACTTTCAGGGAAGAAATATGAACGCCTCCAATTATTTATTTTTATCAAGTTGGTGTGAAAATTCTAACTTGGGATATCTAGGCTATGTGATTGTACCTAGTGGGATAGCACTTTATAGAATTTACATTCCCGGAGTATTTTGCTCCGGAGGATGCAAGTTGTTATATATATTACAGTATGATTATGAATGCTGAAATATGATTATAAGTATATAATTAGATAATTAATTATATACGGGTTATTAATGAAAAGTGAGTTATTTCACATGTATAACAAGTGTGGATGTTATATGAATATAAAAAGGGAAATGATTTAGTTAAGTTGATGTTACTAATAACTTATAAATCATAATCACTACATACTCAGTTAGAGTAGGGTGGGTATAAAGGAACTTTGTTAATTATCTAGTCATGAGATGAATAACTAGGTAATTTATTTAAAGCGTTAGTAGTGTACATTAGAGGAAGGGCAAGGAAGTTCTCAAGAGAGTGCGATACTAACTAAAATATGAAGAACATGCATATTTATTTATTACTGCAAGTTAATCATTTGTTAAATGTTTTTGGGTACTAACCCTTGCTATAAAAACTTTTAAAAACCCTTTTAGGTGTCCAGCCACAGGGATGCCATCCTTGACTCAATTCCAGGGATCCGTTGCTGCAGCATATGTGGATGTTGCGGGGCTTTGATAGACACCTCATTCTTCATTCTTAATGTAGAAATTCATGATTAGTTATTCGAGCATGTTGCTAACATTCCATTTTATTTGTAGTAGACTTGTTGGGAGTTCATTCTTGTCTTTACGGAATTTATTATTTGGACCGATAGTTATTCGGTTAATTACTTTTACTTGTGGATGATTATTTCAGTTATCTGTGATTGTTATATTGTTTTATTATCCACATGGGTTTTTGTTTAAATAATGAAAGATAAAAATTGGCACCAGTCTATTTTTCTCACTTAGGTGGTTAGTAATTTAATAAGACGACAGTGATGCTAAGAATGGACCAAATGAGAAACCTGTTCTAACTTGATTTAGGACTGATCACCCGGGATTAATTAGGCGGGGTGTCACAGATGGTATCAGAGCATCAGGTTCTAGTGTCCTTAGGATCTGTACGGCTTTCTACATTTCAGCGTAGCGTTCGGTTGTTATAGAGCCCTATATTAGGACTGTTGATTATATTTTTCGCTTGTAAGATATCTTATTCCTGCTATTCGTTTTTGTATAAATTGTGTACTTATACAATTCAATCTATTTCAGATGCCGCCAAAGAGACAGAGAGCGGAGAGGGCTGAGGCTAGAGATGAGGTGACGGAGGCTCGCCAGAAGCCACAGGTACCGCCACCACCACCCCCACCCGAGTTTATTTCTACCACTCAGGTGGCAGTGATAGTGGCCCAAGCGGTCGAGACAGCGATGCGAGCTATGGAAGCTCATTTTCCACAGCCTCAGGCACCGCCTCCAGTGGCTCCAGCAGTTCAGGCTCCAGTGGGGCCACCATCTTGGCAGCGAGTGAGGGAGACCTTTCAGAAGGGTCACCCACCTGAGTTTCGAGGTAGCACCAATGTGGTCGAGGCTTGTGACTGGAAGAAGAACATTCAGCGCCATCTGCGCATGTTAGAGGGCACAGAGGTGCAGAAACAGATGCTGGCTACCTTTCGTCTATCAGGGGCAGCCTTACAGTGGTGGGAGTCCGTAACCACCGCTAAGGAGCGAGATTCGATGCCGCTTTCTGAATTCTGGGTGCGGTTTGACCACAAGTACTTCCCTCCAGTAGTAGAGTCTGAGATGAGAAAGAAATTCAGCGAGTTGGTACAGGGTGACAGGTCAGTGGCAGAATATGAGGAGGAGTTCACCCGTTTGGCAAACTTTGTGCCAAATGAGGTGAGCGATGAGGAGCGGAAGAAGTCAAAGTTCATGGATGGCCTCGCCTGGAGAATCAGGAAGCACTTGATTGGAAATCCGGCGTTAGTGACTTATACAGATGTCGTTAATGACGCAATTGTACATTTCCAGGATCATAGTTTCCATGCTAAGGGAAACAAGAAGGCAGGTGAGCCGAGCCAGCAGGGCAAGGCGGTTACTAGTAGTGAGACAAGTGGCACACAGCAGCAGGTTATCATTCAGCAAGGGAATCAGGCTAAGGAGTTTAAGCCTGGTGGGTTCCGACCGGGAGGACAGGGGTTCAGGCAGGGGCAACCAGGCCCTAATCAGCAACAGGTTCCTCGGGGCCGTCAGGGCCAAGGGAATAACGGGGGAGGCCAACCGGGCCAACAACGTCAGGGCCAACAGAGCCAACGGTAGGGTGACGACCAGAACCGTTGTTTCGCCTGTGGCTAGCCAGGACACTTCAAGAGGGAGTGCCCGCAGAGGGGCAGAGGCAAGCAGCAGGGTGCCCAGCAGGGACAACAAGGTCAGATGCTTCCATTAGCACCATCCCCACCCGCCCCACATCAGCAGGGGCAGATGCACTACGGACGTGTGTACAATGTTCGGGATGTTCCCAATCCTCCAGCACAGTAGGCGCCACCAGCGGTTGAGGGTATGTTTTTCATTCATGGTCATGAGGGTAGCATTCTTTTTGACATGGGAGCATCACACTCATTCATTAAATCTAATTTTGCTAAACGGGCTGGGTTATTAGAGACAGCGGGCAGCCTCTGTATGAGTGTAGAGTCACCAGTAGGCAGCGGGGCTTTGATTCGCTCGATTTGTCGAGGAGTAGACATTTTGATTGGGAGGCTTAGTTTAGCAGCAGACCTCTTAGTGTTAGATATGGAGGGGTATGATGTCATCTTGGGCATGGATTGGTTGGAAGGTTACCGGGCTACGGTGGATTGTTATGAGAGGACAATTGTGTTCTCCATTCCGGGACAGGAGATGTTCCTGATAGCAATGAGGCTTCCTGAGGGAGGGTCGCGCACTCACTTATACTACATTGAAGAGGAAACCTCACAGGAGGTGGTAGTTCCTTTAGACTCTATTCCTGTATTCCAGGAGATACCAGGATTACCACCCAGCAGAGAAATCGAATTTGTTATCGATTTGGCACTGGGGACGAGGCCGATTGCTCGGGCACCTTACCGAATGGCCCCTTCAGAAATGCGGGAATTGAGGGAACAGATTAAGCAACTACTGGCTCAGGGTTTTATTCGGCGGAGTACATCGCCGTGGGGTACCCCGGTGTTGTTTATGAAGAAGCGAGATGGTTCACTCCGCTTGTGCGTGGATTATAGGGAGCTGAACAAGGTAACGATATGGAATAAATATCCGTTGCCTCGGATTGATGATTTATTTGACCAATTGAGAGGAGCGTCTTATTTCTCCAAGGTCGACTTGAGGTCAGGGTATCATCAACTGCGTATCCGAGAGGGGGATGTTCCTAAGACCGCATTCTTGTCGCGGTATGGATCATATGAGTTCAGGGTAATGCCCTTCGGGCTCACCAATGCACCAGCAGTGTTCATGGATCTAATGAATAGGGTTTTCAGGGAGTACCTAGATTAGTTTGTCATCGTGTTCATTGATGACATCTTAATCTACTCACGCCCCGAAGAGGAGCACGCAGAGCATTTGTGCATGGTTTTACAGACGCTGAGGGATCATCAACTCTATGCCAAATTAGAGAAGTGTGGGTTCTGGCTACGGGAGGTACAGTTCCTTGGTCACGTCGTGTCAGATCAGGGTATTGCAGTGGATCCAAATAAGGTGTCGGCGGTGAGGGAGTGGGGACAGCCCACGACACCGACCGAGGTGCGCAGTTTTCTGGGTTTGGCCGGTTACTACAGGCGATTCATTAAGGGATTCTCTAAAATTATAGGACCTTTGACGAATCTGACTCGAAAAGGGGTACCTTTCAAGTGGGATGATAGTTGTCAATTAGCGTTCGACGAGCTAAAGGACTAGTTGACATCTACACCCGTGCTTGCATTGCCAAAGGGAGGGCTAGAGTATCGGGTTTACACAGACACATCCTTACGGGGTCTTGGGGGTGTGCTCCAGCAGGAGGAAAGGGCTATAGCTTATGCTTCCAGGAAGCTAAAGCCCCACGAGAGGAATTACCCCACTCACGACCTAGAGTTGGCAGCGGTCGTTTTTGCTTTGAGGGTATGGAGGCATTATCTTCTAGGAGAGCAGTTTACTCTATTCACGGATCATAAGTCACTGCAGTATCTCTTCACACAGAAGGATCTGAATATGAGGCAGAGGCGGTGGCTAGAATTGGTGAAGAACTACCAGTTTGATATTCAGTATCATCCTGGTAAAGCCAATGTGGTAGCAGACGCATTGAGCCGAAGGCCGACTGGGGAGATAGCAGAGGTATGGAAAGCGAAGTGGAGAGAGCTTCAATATGAGGATGACGTAGCCAAGGCTTTCATGTCAGCTTTATCCATCACACCCGAGATCATTATGCGAGTTGTGAAGGCTCAGGCGGAGGATTAGATTTGCCGGGATAGGGTGGGCCAATTGTTAGCTGAGGGAGCAGAGGGTTACTCGATTAGCTCAGAAGGAGGCCTACGCTTTAATGGGAGGTTAATGGTGCCAGAGGATGAGGATTTGAGGCACGCTGTTATGACAGAATCCCATGGTTCAAAATTTGCGGTACATCCCGGTGGGGATAAAATGTACCAAGATATGAGGAGGCAGTATTGGTGGGCAGGGATGAAACGGGACATAGCGGAGTTTGTTTCGAAATGTGCCACGTGTCAGCTTGTGAAAGTTGACCACCAGAGACCATCAGGGATGCTACAGCCGTTAGAAATTCCCGTGTGGAAGTGGGAGAGCATCTCCATGGACTTCATCACCGGGTTACCTGTATCGCAGAGGGGTCACGACTCCATATGGGTTATTGTGGATCGGTTGACAAAGGTGGCCTACTTTTTGCCGGTACGCACAGACTTCGAGACGATGCGTTATGCACAGCTATTCATAGCAGAGATTGTTAAGCTGCATGGAGTACCTATAAATATTGTATCCGACCGAGACAAAATCTTTGTCGCCCACTTTTGGCAGAGCTTTCAGGAGGAAATGGGCACGGAGTTGCGCTTGAGTACAGCGTATCACCCACAGACTGACGGACAGACTGAGAGAGTTAACCAGATGCTGGAAGACATGCTCAGAATGTGCATTTTGGACTTCGGGGGAGGATGGGAGAAATATCTCCCTTTGGTAGAGTTTGCGTATAACAACTCTTACCAATTCACGATTGGAATGGCACCGTTTGAGGCACTGTACGGGAGACCTTGTCGTTCACCAGTTTGTTGGTTAGAGGTGGGGGACAACAAACTCTTGGGGCCGGAGATTGTTCAGGAGACATCTTCCAAGATAGAGTTGATTCGAGGAAGAATTCGGATAGCTCAGGACAGGCAAAAGAGTTATGCTGATGCTTCTCGAAGACATGTGGAGCTAGAAGTTGGGGACAAGGTTTTAGTCCGGGTATCCCCAATGAAAGGGGTGATGAGGTTCGGCAAGAAGGGTAAGTTAGCACCGCGATACGTAGGACCTTTCCCTATTATTGGGAGGGTGGGACCGGTGGAGTATAAGCTTGGGTTACCAGAATATCTTCAGCGGATACACGATGTGTTCCATGTGGCATCGCTGAAGAAATATCGAAAGAGCGATAGAGCCTTTTGGCACATTCCACTCGAGGAGATCGACTTACAGCCAGACATATCATATGAGGAGAGGCCGGTAGCAATTCTGGATCATAGTGAGCGGAAATTACGATCCAAGGTTGTTCCATTGCTTAGAGTACAGTGGGGTCATCACAATGTTGACGAGTCTACCTGGGAGCGAGAGGAGGATATGCGGGAACAATATCCAGAGCTTTTCAACGCAGGTATGATCTAATTTCGGGGACGAAATTCCTTTATAAGGGGGGGATTATGTAACACCCCGTATTTTTGGTACATTTAAAATTTAATTAAATTGGATATTGTAAATTATTAGTGTGTTGTAATTTAATGAATTAATTATGATAGAATAATATATAAATATTAATCTGGGATTGAATGGTTAATATTTAGGAAAATTTATTTACTAAGTGAATAGTAATAACGTAATTTCGTCGTTTCGAGTATTAATGACGAGGTATGTACTTATCACATCCGGAAGTCGGTATAGACTGTATTGGGTGGGGGATAAGTATTTTTATAAATTAATTCGGATACAAATTCTGAGGGTACAGTTGAGTCCGGATAGGCTGAGATAGTCAGAAAAGTGTACCCGGGTGTAGTAAACGGGTCACGGGACGTTTTTAGACATAGTCGGGCCCACTCGGGGGCATTTTGGTCACTTGGGCTTGGCCCATTAGTAAAAAAACGGGAATGGATTAATTAACTTAATAAAAAGAAATAAGGGAATGGATGAGCTTAATTAGAAAAAGGAATTAAAGGGTTAGGAAACCCTAGCAGCAGCCAAAACCATTTTGGGGATCTCAAAGAACCAACAAGGTCATCTTCAACGTTGGAATCCATAGCAAATTCAGACACTACGAAACCTAAGGCAAGTGAATAACTTGCAAATAGCATTAAATTTGTCTTTCAATTCATATTTGTGTGCTGTTATGAATAAAAAAAAATCGTTTTGGGGTTTCATGGTATAAACATGGGGTTTTGATAATACAAAAGAAAAACATGAATCTGATTTGCCCGAATTTATGAGGATTTATGTAAAATCTGATATTGTAATATTGATGTGTATCTGTTAGAATGATATCCAAATAAAATAGAACGAATTTTATGAAGAAATTTGGAGTAAAAATGTGTTTAAGGAAAAAGATAGATTTTTCCCCAAAATTATGAATCAGTAGTTTATGGACGAATTGATGATTGTTGTGGACTTTCTGGGAAGTCCTAATAAGGTTTCTAATATGTACTGGTGTTATAAAGGCTTAAAATTCATGTTAGAAGAGATTAGGGTTTAAGAAATCTCGCCCATGGCTGCCCTGTCTTCGCGAAGAAGACGAGGACCTGTTCGATCGATCGATCGACGGTCTGGGTCGATCGATCGATGGTCGCCAGAATCTGGCAGTTTCGCCAGTTGGTTATATAAGAGGGAAAATTTATATAAAAATCTTATGTAATTAATTATTGAGAAATTAAATACATGAGAGTAAATCTAATTAATTGTAGATAAATTAATTAGGGTTTGAGGCTAATAAATTAGAGTCGGGAATTTTGACTGGGGTAAATTTATTTTGCCTACGAGAGTAAGTCCAAATTTATGGTGGGGGGGGGGGGGGGGGGCGACACCAAAAATAACTTAATTAATTAAGGTGCAATTTAATTAATATTTAGAGTTGGACCATAAACTCTTAATAATTTTAATAGCCTTATGTTAGGGATTTAGCGAACGGTATAGCCGGGACTTTTATATGTATATATACGGAGGCGATAGTATATATATATGGTGTGCACAATTAATATCAGTGATTAGATATTTTATACTATAGTGCTATAGGGGGAGGTTGCGCGTAGTGGATGAATCCCCTAGCTTGAGGAGTAGGGTGAGTATATTCCCGAGGTCATAGCGTCCGTTATATGGGTGAGGGACATCTCACTTTCAGGGAAGGAATATGACCGCCTCCAATTATTTATTTTTATCAAGTTGGTGTGAAAATTCTAACTTGGGATATCTAGGCTATGTGATTGTACCTAGTGGGATAGCACTTTATAGAATTTACATTCTGGGAGTATTTTGCTCCAGAGGATGCAAGTTGTTATATATATTACAGTATGATTATGAATGCTGAAATATGATTATAAGTATATAATTAGATAATTAATTATATACGGGTTATTAATGAAAATGGAGTTATTTCACATGTATAACAAGTGTGGAAGTTATATGAATATAAAAAGTGAAATGATTTAGTTAAGTTGATGTTACTAATAACTTATAAATCATAATCACTACATACTCAGTTAGAGTAGGGTGGGTATAAAGGAAATTTGTTAATTATCTAGTCATGAGATGAATAACTAGGTAATTTATTTAAAGCGTTAGTAGTGTACATTAAAGGAAGGGTAAGGAAGTTCTCAAGAGAGTGTGATACTAACTAAAATATGAAGAGCATGTTTATTTATTTATTACTGCAAATTAATCATTTGTTAAATGTTTTTCAAATGTTTTTGGGTACTAACCCTTGCTATAAAAACTTTTAAAAACCCTTTTAGGTGCCCAGTCACAGGGACGCCAGCCTTGACTCAATTCCAGGGATCCGTTGCTGCAGCATATGTGGATGTTGCGGGGCTTTGATAGACACCTCATTCTTCATTCTTAATGTAGAAATTCATGATTAGTTATTCGAGCATGTTGCTCACATTCCATTTTATTTGTAGTAGACTTGTTGGGAGTTCATTCTTGTCTTTACGGGATTTATTATTTGGACCGATAGTTATTCGGTTAATTACTTTTACTTGTGGATGATTATTTCAGTTATCTGTGATTGTTATATTGTTTTATTATCCACATGGGTTTTTGTTTAAATAATGAAAGATAAAAATTGGCACCAGTCTATTTTTCTCGCTTAGGTGGTTAGTAATTTAATAAGACGACAGTGATGCTAAGAATGGACCAAATGAGAAACCTGTTCTAACTTGATTTAGGACTGATCACCCGGGATTAATTAGGCGGGGTGTCACATGTATGTCATACACACAATAGTCCATATACTAAGCATTCACACAACTAAGGTAATTATATTATTAAAGATATATTTTCAGCCCTATACCATCATTCTTATACGTATGTCATTATCATTCCAATAATATGTTTTGCTAATAAATCTCACGTTGTATCGTTTTGAGTACTTAAACATATCCCGAAAAGGTTACTGAGTACCCTACATATCCCACATGTCAATTCTGTACTTCGAGGTCCATATTTCTATCTCTAATCCTAACTTATCGCTCGTACGAATTTAATTCATGCTCTCACATCTTATAACGGTAAATTACTTATCGAACCCTCTTATGTTCAATACTACGTTTCATTATAATTCTAATATGTTTCGGGCTTCAATTATATCCCTACTGGTCTCCCTAAAGTCCTAATGTATTCACATAATACCCACCTACAACTTTCAATGGCAAGAATCACCTAAATCCAAAATGGGAATAAGCTCACAGTTTCTGGGGAGGTCGATCGATCGACCTATAAATGTCGATCGATCGACCTATGAATGTCGATGGATCGATCAAGAAGGTGCAGGTCTTGGGTTTCTTCATTTTCTGTCTTATTTTTGTCTCAATTCTTCATTACAAGATGTTAAATTCTAAAGTAAACATATTGGGTGATCATACAACCTAATTACAAGATTCTTAACATTCTAGAATTCTTAAATCATCATCAATTATACTTTTCTTGGATCAAATCATCCTATAATCATGAAAACCCCTATTTTTCTATTTTCCTCAAGAACCATCGTACATCTCCCCAAAAATTCATATTTAACTAATCATAGTCTATGATTTCGTTAATATAATACTTCCCGAATGAAACTACATATAAGTCATACCCGGAATTATGGTTTCATCTCCAAGTTTCATGAGTTACAAAAATTTCATGGCTCTCATCGAATCGTACACTATCATAGATAAATTAATTGCTGAATCTTAATGGATTAAATCATTTGCCGGGAAATTTGATGTTCTGATCCTTTGATGACGATAAGGGTTGGTTCTCTTCCGCTCTTCGGTCACAAGTCTGGCGATAGTGGTGGTGTGTGGTGGTTATGGCCTTGGAAACTCCCTTGGAACTTCTGCTCTCTTCTCACGCTGCCCACTGCTTGATTATGACAAATAATGGCCCTAATATTGGCTGATAAATAAAGCCTAAATTTCGTGGGTCAATGTTTCCTAAAAATCAAAATGACTAAAATACCCTCTTGGGTTGCCGGTTAGGCCTAAAATTGCCCTGGGACCCCCCGGCTAGTGTTTGTTGACTATTTTGACCCTATAGACACGCTAGCTCACTAAAAATGACCATACAATTGATAAAAAATAACTTACTTTTAAATTTATTTAAAATGATTCTTGCTGCGACTGACACGGGCGCCCCAAGTTAATTTCCGAATTGTCGTATTAATGGGTCGTGAAAATTTTAATAAATTCAATAATCATATATTGCCATATTCACTCAATAATATTCAACATTATTATCATAATTAAATACCAACACTAGTCTCGCTAGTATTTAAATACGGATTAATTTCCAAGTAATTATCCCATTTAATTTAGTTAATCCCATTAAATAAAATCGATAAAATTGTGGGGTATTACATACTTCCCCCTAATAACAGAATTTCATCCCCAAATTCGGAAATAAAATATACCTGGCAAAAAATAACTCTGGATAACGCTCGCGCATCTCACCCTTACGCTCCCAGGTAGACTCCTCGGCATTATGATGCAGCCACTGAACATGCACTAGCAGTAATAACTTCGACCTCAATTTCCTCTAGCTATGGTCTATGATGGAAACTGGTCCCTCCTTATAGGAACTGATAGGAAGTAGATCAATCTTCTCTAAAGCAATGTGAGTATGGGCCAATTCATCCCAAATAAATCTCCTAAATGAGGAAATGTGAAACACGTCATGGATCCTATGTAAGTGTCCCGGTAATCCGAGCCTATATGTAACTGGACCAACTCGCTCGATGGTAGGCAATGATACCACATATCTAGTGCCAACTTCCCGTTATTGTCGAAACGCATAATTCCCTTCATAGGAGACACTGTGAGCAACACCTGGTCCCCCACGTTGAACTCTTAAAAAGACCTTTTGGCATTGGCGTAACTCTTCTGTCGGTCCTGAGCAACCCAAATACGGCTTCGTATCATCTCTTTCCTCATCGAAGTATCTTGATTCACCTCCGGCCCAAGTAGCTTGTTGTCCCGCACCTCTAGCCAACATGCTGGGGAACGACAAGGCCTATCGTACAACGCCTCAAATGGAGCCATACCAATAGTGAACTGGTAGGAATTATTATAGGAAAACTCCACCGGTGTAAGATACTTCTCCCAACCTTTTCCAAAGTTGGGGATGCACATACACAACATATCCTCCAACATTTGATTCATCTGCTCGATCTGCCCAACTGTCTACAGGTGATATGATGTACTCAACTGCAACTCTGTACCCATGGCTTCCTGGAAACTCTCCCAAAACCCTGACAAAAATATCTTGTCCCTATCAGACACAATATTGAGGGGCACCTCATGGAGTCTCACTATTTCAGCTATGAAGATTTGGGTGTACTGTCCTATAGTATAGTCTATCCGGGCTGGCAGAAAGTGAGAAGCCTTGGTCAACCGATCCACGATTACCCATATGGAATTGTGACCTCTCTGCGATGAAGGTAATCCTGTGATGAATTCCATGGAAATGCTCTCCTATTTCCACATAGGAACCTCTAATGGTTGTATAAGTCCTACGTATCTCTGATGGTCCATTTTTACTTGCTGACAAGTGGCACATTTCGAAACAAACTCGGCAATTTCCCTCTTCATCCCGCTCCACCAGTACTATCGCCTCATATCTTGGTACATCTTATCCCCACGAGGATGTACCATGAATCGCGAATCGTGCGACTCAGCATTACCTCGTGTCCCAAGTCTTCCCCCTCAGGAACAACTAATTATCCATTGAAGTATAAGTCCCCATCTGAACTAACGGTATAAGAGTCATCCCCCTCTGCTAGCAAACGTACTATCTTCTCTTGACAGAACGGTTCTGCTGCCTGAGCTTGTATAACTCTCGTAATGATCCAAGGCGTAACTTTCACCACAGATATGAATGATCGGACCACTATGTCCTGGTTTCCTAACTCTTTCCACTTCTCTTTCCACACCTCAGCCACCTCACCTACTGGCCTACAGCTCAACGCGGCTACTACCACGTTAGCCTTCTGTGGGTAATATTGAATATCGAACTGCTATTCCTTCACAAACTTAAGCCACCAACGTTGATGCATATTCATCTCCTTCACCATGAAGAGGTACTGTAATGACTTATGGTCTGTGAATAAATGGAATTTATCACCCAGGAGATAATGTCTCCAAATTCGAAGTGCAAATGAGACTGCTCCTAACTCCAAGTCATGGGTGGGGTAATTCTTCTCATGAGGCTTAAGCTTACGGGAAGAATAAGCTATAGCCTGACACTCCTGCTGCAGTACACCCCCAAGTCCTAGTAAGGACGCATCAGTGTAGACCAGATACCCCTCTCCCAGCCTTGGTAATGCCAACACTGGTGTTGCAGTTAACTTGTCTTTTAACTCGTTGAATGCCAACTAGTAGGCATCACTCCAGATAAATGGCACTCCCTTGCGAGTCAGATGTGTCAATGGACACGCTATCTTTGAGAATTTCTGAATAAACCTTTTGTAGTATCCTACTAGGCCCAAGAAACTACATATTCCTATCGGTGTCGTGGGATATCCCCACTCCCTCACCGCGGATACCTTCCCTGGATCAACAGATATTCTCCTATCAAAAATTATGTGCCCCAAAAAATTGAACCTCCTTCAGTCAAACCCTCAGTTCTCATAATTGGCATACAACTCATGATAGTGCAGTGTCTGTGACACCTGTTGTAAATGCTCGACATGCTCCTCCTCGATCTAAGAGTATCTCCAAATGTCATCTATGAAGAAAATGGCAAACTGATCAAGGATCTCCATGAACACCCTATTCATTCAGTCCATGAATATGTTTATGGTCCATATATAGTCAGGAATGCTGTCTTAGAAAATTCCCACATCCAGATATGCAATCGATGGTATCCTAACATCAAGTCTATCTTTGAGAAGAAGGTTGCTCCTCTCAATTGGTCGAATAAGTCATCAATTTGGGCAAAGTATACTTATTTCGTATCGTGACTTTACTCAGCGCTCGGTAATCAACACACAATTGTAAAGGTATATCCTTATTCTCCTCACAAATGTCACGGGAGCACCCCAAGGTGAGGTACTCCTCCTAATGGAGCTTTGACCCATCAGCTACTCAGCCTGGTCTTGTAACTCTAAAGGTTCGATAGGGTTAGGCTCAATCAGCCTAATAATTGTAGCTATATTATCCTCCTTGTCGCTCCGGTTTATTCACGAGGTAAGACATTTGACAACACTTAAGTTATTATTCCCTTTGCAGATGACAACTCGGGAACTAATCCGTGTACTAAAGGCCAAATACTCCCAACTTCCTACATTCCCTAGGTTTCATGCGTGGGACGTCTCGCAAAGAAAAATACAAATAAGGAACCACAACAATAAACTAACATTATCGGTCAATGAGGTTTGTGGGCCATCAGTATCTAACTTGTACCCCATATCCCTTCTTCTTGCTATGAAATTAACTTACCTATTCTCATGATACGATAGATGACACTCAACACATTCCTCCTATTAAATTGGCGTTAGACTCTAATATTTACTATGGGATAATCCCCATGCTCAAAAACCTTTCATCTAATATTTGATTTCTTTAATAGACATCCCTACCCATCGGGATTATATATAACCAGATGACGTAGTTTATGAAGTCTTTACACGCCACCATACAAATATATATATATATAGCCCTGCCTCCTCTCAAGTGACACTTAGCTCAATTTCTAATGAACACAAAAATATCACTATAATGGTCTATTATCACTCAAAACGTCGTTGGCTAGTTCAAATGTAGGGATAAGAATGCATTCTGCGCTCACGTTTCTCAAAGTACAAGTAATAAATTGTAATGCATCTAAGTTATTCGATAGTTCCCCTTTATTTTAAAGGACACTATAAATAATGAAGTATCGTACCTCCAAACGCATGTGATAGTTGTGGTATCAATGGCATAACTGCATATTGGGCATTATAGTTACATCCATATTGTACTCCTTGATGTTGTTGTGGTGTCTGCGATGTTGGGGTAACTATCTAGGCTTCCTCACGTTAGGCATCCTGTCCTGGTACTTTATCTGGTTGCGGGTAGTCCCTCCACTTGTGATCCTACTGTTCGTACTTATAACACTGACTCTGAAGCCCTTTCTTTCTTATGCCTACTTGTCCTTACTGATTGAGACGAGGTTTCTCTCTAGCTGAATCTTGGCAGACCTGATGTGTATTCCCATTTCTCCTACATTTAAAACACCTCTTGGTGGTAGCCCTCATCCCTTGGCTTTGTTGTCTCTGGCGGGTTCGGCTCTTCTTACCATTTCTATTGTCCTCTTGGTCTTGACAATTCTGAGGAACTTATAGCTACGACGGCGGTATTTTCTCGTTGTTGCTAATCTTAGTAATTTCATATTGATCAACTTCTCTTATTCTTTTTCTCCCTGTAAGTTGTACACTACGATTTTTGTACTGGAATATTGTGGTAGTCACTTCTTGTGCCACGATATTCGTTATCTCAATGATTTTCGCTCTTTCCTGGTGTACTTGAGGTACTTGTTGGTCTTGTCCTGCACTTTCTCCTTCAGCGGTGTTAGTTTGTATCTCCCTCATGAGCGACATATGAAATTCAAATGAATTATATAAGTCCATCGACCATACATAACTTTGTAGCATAAGTACATATTCTACAAAACGTAACAAAGAGTGCAACAGTCCTAATAATAGGGCTCTATATCAAAGGATGCTACGCGGAAAGCATAACAAGTCATACAGATCCTAAGGACTCTAGAACTTGATGCTCTGATACTTCCTGTGACACCCCGACTAATAGCTACTTCTTTATTTAAATTAATACAAAATTTCATGTTGGTTCAGTTCATAGCATCACTATCGAAAATATTTTTAAACCATTACTAGCCACCTAATATTTAAAAAGTGAGTTGCCAAATTTAATTAAATTAAATTAACATGCAACCAATTAAATTACGATAACCATACAACATCCACATCATAACAACAACAAAATAATAATGGAATAAATGAAATGAGTCTATAGTAACACTTTACTGAATAACCAAAATACTGAATAAATCCGAATACAAAAATCTGAATAAAATAGATAAATCCAAGACTGAAATAAAACTCAAAGTATGAGAATGTTGTCTCTAATTGGAAGTGGGCGACATGACCTAACATATGAGTAACCCTAAATAGAATCAAATGCAGAATGTGGAGGCATCCAATACCGAGATCCTATAACTTCCACAGTAGCTACAACATGTCAATGTAATGGAACTCCTACGCTTGGCGTCCCTAGGGCTGGGCACCTAAAAAGGTTTTACAAGAAAAATAGATTTGAAAGAACACGTGTGAGAGCCAGAGGTGAAAATAGTTTAAAAATATAGGAAGTGTTTAATTGCATTAAACAGTAAATATTATATACATGTTATTTATGTCCTCTTAGATGAGCTCCTCACCCCTCAACTAAGTGCACACCTAGAGTATACCCTTAACCCATCCTAGTTATGCTACTAACTAACTAATCTCTACCATTACCTGACTTCACATTATAATATAAGGGTCTATTCATATCAACCTAAGATATTCTGCGTGTAACTCACCTTTACATTAATTAGATTGATACATTAATTATGATATGGATTCTCACACTTTTACTCCCATTCAAATATCTCAATTATTCTCACTCACAATTTAAGAGTAAGCCAATTACAAATACAAGTATATCATTCTCAGCATAAATATACCAATATGGCACCCCTAGGCTAAGCTGCAGTGCATGCATACTCTGCTATTGAATCCCGGTACATCACGTACATGAGGACTACGTGGTCCGAATCTCTCAGGAACTGTTTTAATAAATAAAATCACACATACTGGAGCTGGACATAGTTCACATGCCTATGGCTCACGCACATGCATGCGCTCCCATGGTTAGCTGACTTATCAACTCACAAATAAGTCATTCACAGCCCTATGCCCTTAAGGTACCAGTATAAATCCCTCCATAGTCACACAAAGATCAGATGGTCCTGTTTTGAAAGCCGACCTCCCGTGATAGCAAGTATGGTAGGTATATCAAACACACAATAGTCCATTTACTAAGAATTCACACAACTTTGGTAATTATATTATTAAAGGTATATTTGTAGCCTTACATCATCATTCTTACTCGTACGTCATTATCATTCCAATAATATGCTTTGCCAATAAATCTCACGTTGTATCGTTTCAAGTACTTAAACCTATCCCGAAAAGGTTACTAAGTCTCCTACATATCCCACATGTCAATTCAGTACTTCCTGGTCCATATTTTTTTCTCTAATCCAAACTTATAACTCATACAAATTTAAGTCATGCTATCACCTCTTATAATGGTAAATTACTCGTCGGACCCTCGTATGTTCAATACTACATTCCAATCAAATTCTAATATGTTCCGGGCTTCAATTAAATCCCTATTGTTCTCCATAAAGTCCTAATGTATTCACATAATCCCCACTTACAACTTTCAATGTCCGCAATTGCCTAAATCCAAAAAAGGAAAAAGGTCACAGTTTATGGGGAGGTCGATCGATCGACCTATGAATGTCGATCGATCGATCAAGAAAGAATAGGTCTCGGGTTTCTTAAATTTCAGTCCTATTTTTTTCCTAATTCCTCATTACAATATGTTAAATTCTAAAGTAAACATATTAGGTGATCATACAACCTAATTAGAAGATTCTTAACATTCTAGAATACTTAAATCATCATCAATTAGACTTTTCTTGGATCAAATCATCCTATTATCATCAAAAACCCTATTTCTCTATTCCTCAAGAATCATCATACATCTCCTCAAATACTCATGTTTAACTAAGCATAGTTTATGATTTCATATAGGGAATACTTCCAGAATCAAACTACATATAAATCCTACCCGCAATTAAGGTTTCATCTCCAAGTTTCATGAGTTTCAATTTTTTTCATGGCTATCATCGAATCCTACACTATCATGGATAAATTATGATGAATATTAATGGATTAAATCACTTGACTAGAAATTCGATGTTCTGATCCTTTGATGACAATAAGGGTTGGTTATCTTCCTCTCTTCGGTCACAAATTCGGCGATAGTGGTGGTGTGTGGTGGTTATGGCCTTAGAAACTCCCTTGGAACTTATCCTCTCTTCTCACGTTTCCCTCTACTTGATTTTGATAGATAATGGCCATAATATTAGCTCATAAATAAAGCCTAAATTTCGTGGGTCAATGTTCCCTAAAAATCAAAATGACTAAAATGCCCTCCCAAGTTGTCGGTTAGGCCTAAAAATGCCTTGGGATCCAAACTAAACTCCCGGCTAGTATTTTCTGACTATTTCAACCATTCCAGACACACTGGTGCACTCAAAATGACCATATAGATGATACAAAAATAATTTACTTTTAAATTCATTTAAAATGATTCTTGATGCGATTGACACGCGCATCCCAACTTAATTTCTGAATTGTCGTATTTATGGGTCACAATAATTTAATAAATTCAATAATCATATATTACCATATTCACTCATTAATATTCAACATTATTATCATAATTAAATAACAACTCTCGTCTCGCTAGTATTTAAATCTGGATTAATTTCCAAATAATTATCCCATTAAATAAAATCGATAAAATTACGGGGTATTACACCCTTCACTCTTTAAAGCATGGGATTGTAGCTTAGTTGCTAATTGAGGCTACCGTGAACCTTCTTCTAAAAAACAATTATCTTGTTCCTTGAACACATGAACCCTCCAATTTCCACTATTGAGAGAGGCATCCCTTAACATTTCTTCATACTCACTCGGGCTAATGCTTCCAGATCTATAGAACAATTGCTATTCAGGTGTCCCCAAAAGACCTTACAGAATAGGGACCATGTATAACCCTCTAGGAGTCTCAATATGATGTACATGAGTTTCGAATCCCACTGAGGTAACTACATTTTCATTTCTCATTAGACAAATAATGTCATCGCTGAGTGTTTACATTTTGTGATTTTAATCTATCTGTTGTTTGTTGAATCCAATAGGGGTGTTTATAGTTTAATTTGCTATCTTCTAAAACTTGCACCTAAATTTGTGATTGGAATGGTAATATGTTATGTTTTGTGTTTTTCTATGATGAAATGTTTGTTCAAAAGGTTTATAAATTGGTCTCACTTATCTTTTACAACTCTTTTTTCTATGGTTAACTTTTTCTCCAAGAGAGATTTGCTTTTAAAATAAAACATTTTAGTAGAAGATTCCACTCTTTACTTCTGTTTTTGTAACCAATTTGTTTCATAGAAGGTGACAAGATGAGTATTGTAAAGAGTATTGATTTCCTCGAATAGGTCATATGGTAGGGATTGGGGAGAGGTTCGTGGGATAGTAGGTAGATAGGCGTAGGTTGGGGTACGGGTATGAGCAGATTGGGAGGGGGTGATGTGCGTAGTGGGTTAGAAAATTATGTGTTAGCCGAATAGGTACTAGGGTTAGGTGTGTGCGTGTTATGGCTATTAGGACGATCAGATTGTTTGTGATTATTGTATCGAAGTCTCGAGACATTCTCTCAATCATTTCATACAATTCGCATTTGAATTCTCTATCTGCCTTGAAGTCATCACTAATCTGAGATGACTAAAGCTTCCTCTAATATATTAATTAGTTACTCTATAAAACATGTGGAGGGGAAAATTTGAACATCAACTAATCGATATCCACAATCTTATACCCCGACTACACACATAAGGTGCTCACATTTTTTTTTATAATTCGAATGAACCAAATGTCTCGATTATACCATTTTTGTATAGGTTATCTCCTTCTTGTCATGAATAATATGGAGAGTGATATATTAGTTTCTTTTATATGATCAAGATATTTGCCTTTTTTTTTATCATGGGTACAAACTATAATACAATTCTTGGATTTGAGTTTTTCATGATTATGAACTCAATTTAGATTTATTGTTCCATATCATGGAATATATATGTATGTCTTGATGGAAATTTAAATCATGTGTATAGGGATTCTTACATATGTATGATATAATTTGAAGTTTGTATAAGAACTCGAATTGATTTTTGCAACAAGAGATGGGTGATCTAGAATCGCAACATCCAGAGGCAGCGGAGACCAGTTTTACACGATACGATATATTTGGGAAAAAATATATTTTCTATGGAATCTTAGATGAATGAATGGGTGGAAGCTCATATATGCGATTTTATGGAGTCTCATCTGCATTCTAAGGGTGATTTAATTCAATCTATGCGAGACGTTTCTTTAGGCAGTAAACAAGTCAAATTTTATTAATCATTGGATATATGAGTACAGCTTCTTAATTTTATACGTTAATATTTTCAACGTTCAATGCATATTTTGTATATTATAATTTGCAGGTTCCTTTCAACACCAGTTTTAATCCTGTAGCATCAACATAGATTCAACCGTTAACATCTGAGGTTCAATCGCAACGTCAATTGCAATCCTCAATGAAGGCACCACCACAAATCATATCGTGAACTCAACTTCGTAACTATTATGGAGTTAGTATTTTTCCTCTAAAATTCTTCGTGGCGCATTTTAATGAAAGAGCACTAATATTTTCATCATTTGATGCATATAAGATCCGTTATATATATGATAGTTCTACTTGTTCCAATGGAAATTCGTTGAACAGGTGTTGATGGAACTAATTTATGAGGTTATATATGTTGAAATTGGTGGAAGCGATTTATTTGTGGTTTAATTTCGTGGTTGTTGCTATTGTTTAGTTAATTTTACATGTTAAAACTCTGTCGAATGGTTTCGAAAATAATAAGCGTGTTAAACATGTTTTGCTACTATATAACTATTTACTTTACCAACATCCACATCTTTTTCTCACTTCACTTATTCAAATGCATGGAAAAAAAAGAATATATTATAGTAGCCAACAACGAAAAAAAGTATTTCATAAAATATTACATCTATTTTTATAAATCTTATAATAATACGTTGACCACAATTTGTTATAAAAAAATGTTAAAACTTTAGGGATCCCTTTTGAAAATTAATCTTTTAACTTGGACATAAAAAATGTTAGCATACCGAGATTGTGTGGCTTACGGTTTTTATTTGGGTCGGGTCGCAAACTTCATAAACCATATGGGAATATTATTTGCTAACATATTACTTTTCTTTGGTTGTTTTATATTTGAAAATATATTTTTAAAGTTATATACATCATCATTTTTCAATTTGTCCGTACAAGTTGTTATAAGTTTTCATTATTACTACATAAGTTATTGGTTAAACATTGAATCTAATTACTATCTCTCTTCCAACTATTTTCTTGTTCAAATTGTAAGAGCTGATGAAGAAGTCAAAAAATACCAGTTAATTAAAAAGTTTGAATTGGGAAGTAGGTTCCTAACCACTTTTCATTTTTCTTTTGTGTGTCACTTTTACATTGACTTCTTTACTTTTTAATACTTATTTTCTTTCTTTTTATAGGTGGTGATGTCATGTCCATAGTCGCGGAGACATTGCATTTACTCTTTTCAAAATTACTCTAGAATTTTTGAATGATAATATATGTTTTATACTTTCTTTGGAACATTTGGATACAAATTTTTGGTTTATTAGTAGACAGCTTTGGGATGTTGGAATATACACTTTCTTCATTTTGTTTTGGGATGATTAGATATTATAGTATATATTTTTTCTTTGGTTGATTGAGAATTTCTTTGAGGGATCAATTATAATATTAATTATGTCTACTAGGATATTAGATAGCCCTTAAAATATTTATGCTTTACAAAAAAAATATTGGAATATAGTATGCGAAAATTTAGTTAACATTGTAATCTTTTTAATAAATGATTGAATCTTGTGTTAATATCTTAATTTAATATTCCTATAAGGCCCTAAAATATGATTAGGAAGGTTAATTACATGATTAATTATAACTTAGGAGTTATAAGTTATAAATTGGTTATGTGTGTTAAACATGTTAATTATCATGTTTAGGGGATGCATGCTCATGTGATATATGTGTTGTTTACATTAGGTACTAATTGAGCTTATGATCGGGGATACCATGTTTAGAACATATGATTAGTTATTTGGTAAAATGCATCATTAATTATGTTTTTAATGCATCATTATGTTTATAAAGGTAAATGAGGGTGTTGATACAATATTGGCAATGTTTGGTTGCCAAATCTGAAAGTTTTGAGATTTTCGGTAAATTACTACTTTCCTATTCGAAGCCCAAATTAGGCGTATTAGTTTATGATTTTGGGAAAACATAAATTATGAAAGTTGTATATATATGAATTAATATTATAACACAATAAACGGTGGGTTAAATGGAGGCTCATACAAGAAGTTATACCGAAAGTACGAAACAAGGATAAATATGTCCATCCATTAAGTGACAATTGTCTTATTAGCACACCATGTGCTATTTTTTGATTGGTTAAAAGGTGGGTGATGGTTGGGCCGACATAAAATTTATAAAACAACCCCTTTGTTCCGCAAATGAAGCCATGAACAATAATTTTTCCTAAAGAGAGGGAAAGAGAAGAGAGTTAAGGAATAAATCTTTGAAAATTTTCTATAAATCAAGGAATCCTCGTAAGGTAATTACACCTTTATTAAAGTTGGTCACATGGATGAGTTCTATACTTATCATGTTTTTATTTTTGATTTGGATATATATTTTAATGAAACCCATATTTCTGAATTGTGTTGGAACAAGGATGGGTTAAGAACATAAGTTAAAACTGGAGCTAGGATTATAAATGCATACTTTAAAGTCCTAAATTTACATCATCTTTTCATAAAGCATTTTGATTTAGAAAATTCATGATTATGATGTATATTTATGCTAAAACATGTTTATTATATTTTTCCATGAATTATACTCAAGGTCAAGGTTACGTATGTTTAAAAATGTTAAGTTATGCCTTAATGTTGTATTTTGACCTAGTTATACTAAAAATGGCATAAATCATGGAATGCTTATTGGAATTGAGTGATTCAAGTTGGAGAGTAAAATATACTCATACATGTATAACATATCCTAACATTATGTAAAAATACCAATGAATGAACCCTTGGTGATAGTTTAAAGTTTTGGTTTAAAATCTGCCCTAAAGTAGCAAGAATGCATACCAGGTGTTTGACGTTTTGCTCGACATAGAAAATGAGCCCTAAAAATTATGAAACATTAATTTTATATTATTCAATATGTTTACTGATATTGGGTGGAATATCATGCAAAGTTATATTGTATAAAAATTATGAAAATTCCAGGAAGTTGAAGTTTTGTTGTTATTTTTCTTGAGAAACGATTTGGAAAAGGTTGTAATAAAATAGGCATAACTTTATCTAGCAAATTCGTAATTTAATTTTGTAAATTGTGTTAGAACCCTAATTAATTAGGTGTTATAGATATGTGAAGTGTGATATTTAATTACTCCTTATTTATTTCTGATTGACCAAATGATGTGATGTATTATCGGGTTTGATGTTAATCGGTGTATTCAAATACTAACGACATTGACTTATTAGGTGGGGAAGCAACTAATACTACCATACCAAGGTAGTAGTTGGTATTAATCTTAGCACTAAATCCAAGGTGAGTGACCTTCCTTATGAAATATAAATGCTTATAATTTCATATAAAAATGTGTAGTTAAACACATGGGTTAAAATGTTTATGGGAATGATGTTGTATTTATGAAACACATGCATATGATTAAAAATGTTAAGCGATGTTATATAATGATATGGACTAGTGAGTCCTTTATCTAATGTAAAGGACTGTGGTGGTTCCTACGGGATGTGGTGGTACTGTTAATCCAACTTAAAGGTTTGTGTACTTGGGCCTAATAAAGGGTTGTGGTGGTCCCTAATAACTGTGGTGGGTTAATTGTACTGTGGCGGGTCCAGGCTTGCGAGAGTTTCATAATTCATGTTGGGTTATAACATTAGAAAAAAATAAAAATGGTTATTCAAATTGGTTATATGTGTGGTATGTGGTCATTCAATAAGCCTTTATAGCTTACACTTCTATAATATTTTGTTTCAGGTATTTTATAATTTGGAGTTCAATGCTAAGTTAGGACCTTAAAACGGGGGAGTGACGGATAATTAGTATGGTTTGAATATCAAGATTTCTTTTGTGTAATTATTAAACTAAGGATCTTGGTTATGTAAAGTTATGTAGTACTTATAAGTTATAAGTAAAGGCGTTATGTTTTCATCTACACATACCTTTGAAAAAAAAATATTATTCTATTTTCCTTAGAGATTTAAATTAAAGCATTGTTTAAGGCAATTTATCTCTAATTAAAAGGATGAGTTTAACTTAATTAATTCGGGGCGCGACAACTCCCGACGCTTTTGGAGAAACGTTGAGACAAACCCTGACTTTTATTAAAAAAAAAGTTACAATTATACCACAAGACATGGACAATTGCCGCCGTTTAAAAAACATAACAGAAAGCATCGGGAAAAGTATATCCGACATTTGTAACAAATGAAACTTATTTCTCGATTTTAGATACGTCGACGTTTTTAAAAAATGTTTTCCAAAGATTGGGATTTATTTTCTTGACGTTTTGAGAGTTTATCTGACATTTATAAAACGTCGCTAAAGGCAAGTTTTATCGTAGTGTCACCCTTTTCTTCAAAAAAACAAAAATCATTTTGAAGTGTTAACCATTAGTATCCATGTTCAAATTTTTCATTCTAAAAAGTCCTTAAAATATTAAAGGATTAACATGATTTTATTCAACATTAAAAATATTACAATTGCATATTCTTTAGAAAACAGTATCCTATCACGAGATTACATTTTACCATCTTATGTAAATATCTTTCATCACTAACATGTGCAAGGCTTTGTTTCCAATTAAATATATTCTTTATACTTACATGTCATGAGTGACTTACACGAATTCAGAGTGTTTTCATTTTTTGAGTTTAATCAGTAGTGATAATTGAACTAGTGTGCTTCATTATAAGCAGTGAGTCATTAAAAGCTGAATATAATATCACTTTTTAAAATTTTGTGACAGACACCAGGCATTCAATCAATGCATATAAATATCATGGATTTATTTAACATAATGATTATGGTAAATAAACTATTGGAGAAATCTTCAAGTCATTGTTATTTACGGGTGAAAATATATGATTGGTAAAAACCTAGCTGATTAGAAAAATGGGTCTATTTTGAGAAAAATATGATGTTTGTGAAAATCAATACATTAAATTGTCACGAGAAAAATCTCATTCACTAGGGTAACCCAGGGATTTAATGACTTGTTCCATAAACCAAGTATAATTATGCATCCCGCGAAAGTGGATCTCTATCCTTTTTTACACATTTTTTTTAATAAAATACCGAATTTGACACGATCAAATCTTTTAATACGTACCTAGTAACTCACAACACATTAGTTAGTGGGTGTGATTCGTGTTAAAAGTTGTATTTTATTACCATTTTTGTTGTGCATTAATGCAATCCCGTGCTTGTTAAACTCACGTTCTTACTTATTTATCGTATAACCGTAAATATTCACTTGTGCAAGGTTTATTTGAGTATTTACATGGTTCATGGTACTAATGGTGAAGCCTAGAAATAATCGAAGAAAGAAACAATCACTTACACACCGTTAAGGGTAAAATAGTAAATTCAGATGATCAATTTGGGACCCGAACTATTCACGAAAATTTTTTGACCTCAAATCAAGGAAATCCTTGGTTCAAACGACATGTCAATCCAATATTAAATGAAAAATTATGAATGAAATGTTTGAAACCGAAAGAAAGTTGAAGGCAGAGCCCCAAGTAAACCTGAAGTCAGATCTGGTGACCCGAATAATGTTGAAATATTGTTGGCCCCAAATTGTGGGTCGTGTCAATTCTTGCAGTGCGCGATTTGAAGGTTGTACGAGAAAGTTTGAAAATTCTGGGGTTTAATTGCAAATTTAGAAAACTTGATTGAATTTAAGTGTGAAATATTATTTATGACATATAATAAATGAAAACTCTATTAATTAGTACGGTTCGTGCACAAGAGAATAAAGGGGGACTCGAGTTCAAGTCTCACCCCACCCCCATAGATCAAGTGTTTTTTTTCTAAAATTTCATTGCGTGCCATGTGCCGCTGTCCTTGTTGTCCATGTGGCAGCGCCATAGTTGTCGGATCAAACCCAAACAAACCCACATCACGCGCTTGTCCTCTTTACTGAGATTATATTCCTCTTTTATTCCTTTTCATAATTTTTACCCCATAAACTTATTTCTTTATTCTATTTTTCAATATTCCCCTGTACATCTTTATCCTTTAGTTTTTTTAAAAAAGAATCAATTTTTTTAATTTTTGCTCCCATACCAAGATGATCAGTAGCCCAGATTTTAAACTAAACACGCCCTTATACATAAATACTTTATGGTATTTCATTAACTCACAAATCATTTTGTGAAATTCCAATGGTGCTCCCAAGCTATTTATTTTTACCAATAAAAGGGTTATTGGGTTTCATTGTTTAGGGCATCTAATGTATCATCTTAGTCCTAATTTCTAAAATAGTAGTTTAATTTATTTTTAGTTTTGTATTTTTAATTCGATACATTAATAAATTATTATATTATTTGTTTCGTTTTCTATATTTAGTTTAATTCTTCTATAATTAGTTTCTCACCTTAATATCATTTTTCTTCTTTTCAAATTATTTATTCACCCAAACTGTTCTATTTATTTAATTAAAAATAATTTCTAGAGGTAATTTTAATTATGTTAAGATTAATGAACTCTTCTTGGGTATGTAGTTATTTCTATATGATATGATGGAATAGACCAGTTTTAATGGGTTGAATATTTCTAAAATTTCACCGAGGACCTTATTGGGGTGTATCACGTACACAACCTATTTGTGACATTGCGTATGTAATTTTAGGACTATTATTGATGCCAAACTCTTATTTGGACATTTATGGAAATTTAGTAAGTGGCACTACATATTTAAATATATTTTTCAATGAGTATTAATATCGTTTTAAACGTGTCTAACCATCTAACTATTTATGCTACGTTTTCGGAAGTGGGGGATTTAATTCTTAAGCTATAGTTTTCTAACTTGTCAATTAATTTAGTTTGTACACTTGCCTACATTAATTGTAATATTAAAATATAAAAAATCCTCTTTTACACTTCAAACAACATTCTATGTGGATTCCATACCTGAACTCACCGCTATACATATAGAACATGTGTAATTAAACTTTAGGTTTTTTGTATTGAGGTGCAAAACAGATGAAGATGACAAGTGTATTTATCGATGCTTGAGTTTCTCCCTACCAATCCGGCAACCGGTCTTAATTAGATTTAAATAATGTTCGGGTGTGTTTCACATTAGAGATTGAAACACACCAATATCAATAAATATACATAAATAAATACCCAAATATACAAATAAGGAGGCTCGTTAACCTTAAAAACAAACAAAAAAGAGATATACCTGGTAAAAGTAAATGATTTGAACCAAGGAAAATAAAAAATATGGTGACGGTGTTGGCCTATGTTCATTGAAATCAAACACAAAGTGTCGTTATATGGACAAGGGTATATGACTAAAATATCCCATTTGTTTTACATATATTGATAAGGACCGTGTATATAACAAGTAAATCACATTTGGTTTGGAAAATGAAAATAATCACTTGTGTAAAACCAAAAACAAACCCCTTTTATAGTTTATTCATAATCTAAGAAGTTTTAGTTTTAAATATCACAAATTGGACCCTTTTTTCATTCAACACAATTTGTTCCACACTTTATCTGTGTGTGTGTGTGTAGTCTACAAGACCAAATATTTTTAGATTCAAACACCATCATGTAGAGAAAGAATTCAAATATTTTTAAGAGAACAATTAGTTTTTGAAGGGGACGAAAATGTTTGAAAACCCGAACACAAGTATGAAATATCCTATTATTCGCCTAAAAAGAACAATTAAAATAAGAAAATGACAATTTATCACTACCCCGAGTGATGCAAACATGAAAAAGAACATTGAAAAAATATAATTTAGAACAAATAATATATATTTTAGGTTTCCGACTACATCGACCATTTACATTAGGATTCTATCAAAATAAAATTGAACGAAACATATAGCAACATATATTATATCCTGTGATGAGGTATATCGTGAGCTATTAAAAGACTATAGTGCATGAACACAAAGAATAGATTATATTGCATCAACATAATGAATAGAGTATAGTGCATTAACACAAAGAATACACCATGAGCTACTAAATGATTTGAATGACAAAATTTAAGTAAGTGATTGAAAAATTTTACTCTGTTATAAGACATATGGGAAACATTAGAAATTTGAAATTGAACAAATAAAATATTATCTTTGAAATTTGAAACATAATATTTATATTGCATAAAATAACGTGCGGAGTTAAATAAGATTGATATCCTAAAACCAAAAATAATAAAATTTGTCTAATACACAAATAACATTGTGGAAAATTAGCGGGACACTTCCATTTGAACTTGAAATGAGAACAGAAATCCAAATTTATTTAATATTACAAAAATATATGTGCCCATTTCATCTATACCATTGAAAGAAACAAAAAAAAAAGTAATGAGTAGAATATAATAAGTCAACAATCACAATAAAAGGGGGCAAATTTTATGCGAAAGGAAACCTAATTATCCAAGTGAAGAACCTCGACCGGTCTTGTAGGTAATTCAAGCATCTTACCTTCCAACCCCTGCCAAGACTATTTAGACTTACAACATATAAATTACTCGTATTGTTATCCTTGATATCGAATATCCATGCCGAGGGAAATCATGTAACTATCCTTATAGATGGAACAATAACACTACAACTACTCATCTTGATTTTTTTTAAAACATCACTCTATTCTAATCCATTTGTTAAATTATTATTCCTGAAATATAAGATAAGAATTTACCTTTATGGATTCCATGTGCATCCAGTGTAATTGTTCCAAATGTTAACCAATCTAAAAATCTGTAAAATCACATACCATAAAAATTTAAGAATAAAACTAAAAGTTAGCCAATTAGAAAAATGGAAAAAATGAAATTTTACCACTTAAAATATTCAAATGAAATTTTTTATATTGTGATGCTTAACGTCACAATTAAACCACACCAAAGATGGACGAAACAAAAATATATAATAAGTAATCGAATTGAAATAAATACAACTGTTCAACTTATTACGTAATTGAAGACTCCAAGTAAAGTATAAAAAATTGTAACATTATTTGTATCGGTAGGAAAATGAAAAAAAGTAGAATGTAGCCATACAGGGCTTGTACACAATGTAGAACATTATGCGCGCGCGCGCGCGCGTGTGTGTGTGTGTCAATAGGTGTGGATGTATGACTATACACGCCGGTGCATGTGGGAAACTATGCATGCGTGGATACATGTGTGTTTGTGTGAGAGGATTGGTCAATATGTGTTTGTGTCGAAGAGGGTTTTCCACGACAAAAGAGAGAGCTAGGGTAAGAGAGGGGGGAAGTGGAGAGAGAGGGGATATATATATATATATATATATATATATAGAGAGAGAGAGAGAGAGGCCGAAAGATGGTTAATTATGGCGTGGTTTATTTGGGAGATAAATATTTCAAATACGCAAAATAAATTAAAATACATTTGTCATCAAAGATTCGTATCCCCTAAAGTTACCCATTTTTCTGCAATATAGGACTATGTCTCCGAACATTAGCTGACATCTGGCAACACAATTGGATGTTGCCAAACTTAAAATATATTCGCTCTCTTATTTCATTAGTTCTCTGTAATACCCCGTATTTTTGGCTATATTTATTTTTGGGATTAATTAATTAAATGCGTATTAATTGGAAATTAATCCGGGTTATAAATACTAATGTGATGCGAGTTGGTATTTGATTATGTGCATATATGATTATATATGAACTTGGTATTATAAAATTTGTCGTGGGATTTATATACGGCATTTTAGAAATTTTGTTGAGACGCGTGGGACCGCCGCGTCACGGTATATTATTTTGTTGATAAAAGTGAATTTAAAATCGATAATCTGTATGGTCGTTTTGAGTGCGCCAACGCGTCCGGAAGGGTCGAGATAGTCAGAAAACACTAGCCGGGGGTATAGTTTGGGTCCCGGGGTATTTTTAGGCCATATTGGCAACTTAAAGGGTATTTTAGTAATTTGGTATTTTTGGGTAATTAAAAGTGACGAAAATTGAGAGTTGTAATCTGATAAGGAATTGACCCAACCAACCCTTCATTAACCCCATAAGCTACGTAGGTTATCATTTAGTCTTCCAACTCTCCCAAAGCAAACCCTAGCCACCATAGCCTTTTGGAGAAGAAAGCTTGGAGAAGGAGAGAGAGAGAGAGGAATTCTGCAGAGATTCTTCACCAAATCAACACCAAATCCGAAATCAAATCAAGGCAAGTGATTTATTCCATTTAAATTTCAGAGAATGCTTCTTCCATGTTAGATTATTCATAAATTTTGTATGTTCTTGGAAGATAATGAAAAGCCCATAAGATTGGAGTTATTAGTTTAAATTTTGGGATATAGGTTGCATGTAGAATGTTACTGGAAGATTATATTAAGAGAATTATCGACTTTTGTTATACCAAAAACGGATTTAAGATGAAGTTTATGAATGTTCTTGAGATAAAATCTGGAAACTAGGTTTTTGATGAAGTTTGACCCATATGTAGCCTTTAGATGTTGAATTAGTGGTTTGTGGACGTTAGTAATATTGTAGGATTGTTATATGACATTACTATAACGTTATATCTGAGAATCATACGTTAGAAATAAGTTTTGGGACGTTTTCAAATCTGCAGAACGAAGCAGTCCGTAGCCATACCTGTTCGATCGATCGATCGACATTCATCAGTCGATCGATCGACTAGATCGATCGATCGATATTCATAGGTCGATCGATCAACCTTCCCAGAATGAGTAAAATTTTCCTTAATTTGATTTTAATGGTGGGAAACCCTCGGAGAATATGTTTGGAGAACTTATGAGTACCCTCAACCTTAAGGAGACCAGTAGGTGTGATTATTATAGTGGACTTTAATTAGAATACAATTCGAGGAATTATTCTAGATTATTGAGATTCGTTAGTGAGGTAACGTTTGGGTTAAGAGTGTAAAATTGTGTAAATTGACGAAATAAGGTTTAGAGCAGAAGTAAAGACCTTAGGAATAAAGATGTTATATTTGGGAATAATCGGAACCTAATAATCTATTATAGATAGGTTTTAGGGTTAAGGGACTACGATGTGAGACGTGTTGGTAATTTAACTTTACATTAACGGGAGACTTGAAATACATAAGTTTGGAATAATGGTATTATGATGTAGCTTATACCTTATTAAAATGGTGATATCTAAGATGTGTGAATGCTTAGTATATAGTTTATGTGTATGACATACCTACCATACTTGCTATCACGGGAGGTTACGTTCGCTTAGGACCCTCTAATCCTTGTGTGCCTACGGGGGGGATATAGACTGGTACCTTGATGAACACAGGTCATTGAAAGACTTATTGTGATATTAATAAGTCCGCGGATCGTGGGAGCGTAGGTATGTGCGTGACCCATGTGAAGGTGACTGTGTTCGCCTCCATTATTTGTGATGTTGTTATTTGAGAACTATTCCTGAGAGATTAGGAATATGTGATCCTTATGTACGTGATGTACCGGGATGGATAGCAGAGTATGTGTGCACCGGAGCTTAGTTCTTGGGGTGCTTATATTGTATATTTATGATGTGAATAATATACATTTAATTTAATGAGAACTTTCATGTTAATGTAGTGAACATATATATATATCACGGTATTATTGTGAGAAACAAAATGGGTTAGCTAGTAGTATAATATATTGCATATTGAGCATCTGAGTTTATATTAAACCCCTATTTAATTACGAGCGTTATAATAGAATCAAGTAATAATGGCAGGTCCTATGATAAGTCTAGCTAGATTCGATGTCACTTAGCTAGTGGTTTGTGTCGTTATAGATGGGTACTTACGTTAGGAGTGCACAGTTAGTCGAGAGGTGAGAATTTAATGTGAGTGCACGTCCTAACATGTACTTTGCATTTAATGTTTTAAATGATTTAAAGCACTTGCAGATTTTAAAATGATTTCCACTTTCGGGCTCTGACCCATTTGCTTTCAAATATATTTTCTTGTAAAACCATTTTAGGTGCCCAGCCACAAGGACACCAAGCATAGGATTCTCATTCAGATGACGAGCTGTAGCTGTTTGTGTAAGCTACAGGGATTTGCATGTAGACGCTTCTCTCATCTGGATTCTAGTCTCAGCATCTATCAGTTGTAGGGCATGTTGCCCAATTCTATTAGACATTTTTACATTTCAGTTTTCAGACTCTAGCATGTATTACTCAGTATTCAGTTTTAGTTATTTCAGTTTTGGTTATTCATTTCAGTTGTGGGATTTGTATTGAGGAGTTTTTCCTCCAGAGTTTATTTACATTTTGTGATGGTTATTCGTTTTACTTCAGTATGGTGAATGGTGTTATTTAGTTATTCATTACTCTTGCTGCATGTTAATCAGATTTAATAAAATTTGGCACTTACTTTTTAAATACTAGGTGGTTAGTAATAATAAAACGTTTTCGACAGTGATGCTATTAACTGAGCCAACTTGGCATTTTGAATTAATTTTATAAAGGAGTAGCTACCCGGTGTTTAATTAGTCGGGGTGTCACATTCTCATCCAAAATTTTATGTTTTGGCAACAAAATTTATTACTTATTGCGAAACGTAAAATATAAAGTTATCTTTTCGCAACACGGATGATATCTTTTTTTTCCAAACGGGTTCCGTTTGGAAATAAAAATGGATCGTGTTATTAAATATTGTTCCAAAAGTTGTAATTTCTTCTGATGTCCCGATGCTGGATAAAGCCAAAAGATGAGAACAAGAAAAACGAACTTTCTTTACACTTTCAAAGTAAAAAATCTTTGGGTGTTCAAAATTTACACAATGTTCCAACAATCCCTGACATGAAAATTTTGAAAAACTTTTTTAACGAGCAATAATTCATATAATTCTGCATAAGCAAAAGAGACTTTCAGCTTCAAACATTACACAGTAAAGATGATTCAGAATAACTAGAGTTACTGAATTTTTGAACTTTATCACTAACAACATCCCATACACAACCCATCTTTGGTGTATTTCTCAAACCAACATATTATAACCATTTACTTCTATCCTAGTTTAGTGAAGGCTCTAGGAATTTTCGTAAATTACCACAATAAGCATCCACACTTCCAAATTCACATATGTAATATTTTAAGGATACTCCTATAGCTAGGTACCCCACTCAAAATAAATATATAGAGCTCACTAAGATGGATAATTAACTCAACCTTAACTTGTTATTATCCCTTGAACCTATATCTTAGGATATCCAGTCCGTGGATAGGTTACCATCACAAGTGACGAAATCATCTGCGGTCATTAATCCCATCTCTTTCGTGCTATTCCACATATTTTCTCTTACTAATCCTTTAATTAAAGGAAAAACCAAGTTATCTTCAGAAAGTATGTGATTCACACTCATAACACCTGTAGCGATAAACTCCATGTTTGCAACATATTTTTTTGCCTCTTACTATTATAGTAATGGTTATAAACTCTTGTAATAGCCATAATACTATCACAGTGGATACAAATGGTTGGTATTGATCTCTCCCATAATGAGATACCTGATAGAAGGTTTCTCAATCATCTTGTATCCTCACTAGTCGTACCTAGAACCATCATCTCTGAATCCATTGTGGATTGATAAAATATAATATTTTTCTTAGAATTCCATGAGACTTGACTCCCAACGATACTAAATATGTATCCACTACCAGCCTTGGAGTCATCAGATAAGGTGTTCCAATCATCATCGCTAAATTCCTCATGGATAACAAGATGTTTTTGATAATGTAGTTAGTTCTTCATCATCCTTTTAAGGTACCACATAACCCTCTTAATCACATGTCAATGATGTACAATAGGTATACTTGTAATTCTACATAGTACTCCCACATCATATTTTATGTTAAGTCTTGTATAATCTATAGCGTCTCATGGGCTACCAATGATGCTCGCATACTAAGTTTGGTTAACACTGTCACTACTGTTGATGAAAAACTTTACACTAGGATCAAATGGAGTATTAGACGGCTTACGGTTAAAGTAATCATATTACTTTAGAATTTTCTCAACGTAATGAAATTGGTCCATATAAATCCCTTTTCCATTCACCATTTAAAAATAAATTTTTAACATCGATTGCATCTATAACTTACTCATTTAAAGCAACAAGAACTTCACATTTTCATATTGTTTATAACTATTGACAGCAAGAAGCTCCTTATATTTTTCAACAGAACCATCATGTTTAAATTTCGTTTCAAGAATCCATTTGCAACCAGTTGTTTTACACCCTTGTGTAAGTGATGCTCTAAAAACAGTTTGTGATTCAAGTGCAAATCAATGGAAATAAGTAGTAACCGGGGAATCCCAAGATCCTATTACACATGAACTGGACTCTCTTAAGAGAACGAAGATGGTCTATATGTTATTTTCTATACATCACAAAGGAAAGTGTAAACGATGATTTTTTGTTTGAAGTCGTGAAATTTAATTAACCGATATCCTAACACGCATTTAATTAATAGTGAAAGAGCAAACACTAACAAAACAATGAAATAGTGTAAGAAACATTTGAGTTCAGGCGATAAAAGGGATTGATGATCATTATCGCAACTTGGATTTGCTAAGAAGATAATGGGACTTAGTTCAAATTAATTATAATGGATCTTAACTAAATAAGTCTAAAGATCAACCATGTAGAGACCAAACTCATCAATGGAGGATTAGGATGCTCCAATACCAACACATGAAGTTCCATTAGAATAATTATAAACCAAACCCTAACTATAAAGCTCAAGCATTTATGTTGTGATCATGATCCCCAACCTATAGGACTAGTCAGTTATGACAGAAACAAATTAAAACATGTAAGAGAACAACATAAATGAATAACCCATTTATTTATATACTAACCAACACAAGAGAGATCAATAAATGCTTGTTAAAGCAACATGAACAAGCAAAGATGAAGTAGGTGCACAAGAAATGCAATAAATCCAACTATATTTCGTATTCAATGCTTAAAACGAGAAAGAGAACCATAAAAATCTTTGACCTAGGAGAGAGAAGAGAGAGTTTATAAACTTAGAAACTTTCTAAAATACTATTTGATCCTTTACAAAAGGACAAAACAAAGGCATATACCCTAAAAATATCAAAATTTCATGCTTGTAAAAATAATGAAATAGGGGCAAATCGATTCGATTTGAGACCTGAATCGATTTGCATATGACTTCCTTCACAGTGGACCATATCGAATCTATTTAGCGAGAAGCCTGAATCGATTCAGAACTGTTTGGAAAATGAGGAAGGGGCTGGTGTGATTTATTTGGGCCATCACTCCAAAGAATCTTCCGTAACCACTACAAGAAAAAAGACTTTTAGTAAAAAAAAAAATGTTACTAATTAGTAAAACAATTTCCCTTAAATCATGAAGTAGAAAAAAAAAATTCATAGCTTTGTTACTAAAGACCTGCTGCTAATACCTTTAATGGCAATTTTTTTGCATTTGCTACTAAATGTTACAAATTTAATGAAAACGGATTTTGATGTTAAATGATGTACTTTTGAGGAAAATTATTTTCTATAAAAAATAATCCAAATTGCCACTAAAACCATGTTATTTTTTATTAAAAAGTTCTTTTTGTATCAAATATATGTCTTGCTATCAAAACTAAATTTTTGCTTAAGGTCAAGATAGTTCTCTGGCAATTCAGATTTTCCACTAAAAGGTTCTTTTGTAGAAAAGACAAGAATCGCTACGAAAACTAAGTCTTTCCTTAAGGTCAAGATAATTATGTGGCAGCTCAGATTTGCTACTAAAAAAAAATTTTGTAGCAAATTATTGCCTCCACTAATAGTTATTGCAATGAATATATAAATTTTATGCATAAAATAATTGATTAATACAACTAAATGCATTCAATTTTCTTATTTAATATTTTAGATAATTAAGACAATCTAATAAGAACATTTATGCTTCATCGCTTCACAAAATATATTTATAATATTGTATACTCAATGTATTTACAATATTCCACATCAAAACCATGTCAAACACATCAATTACACAAATCGTTTCATCGTTCACAAAAAAAGTACAAACGAAATAGATATAATGTGACACCCCGCCTAATTAAACACCGGGTGATCAGTCCCTTATTAAATTAAAATCAAGGTAAACGGTTGGTTCATTCTTAGCATCACTGTCACAAAATAATTATTTCCAATTTAAACACCATAAATAATTAAGCTAAGTGTCAAAAAAATTTAAAGTCTTATTTCATTTTTTTTAAATTCCAATATGAAAACCTTTTTAATAAACAATAGTTTAGGAATCACATAAATGCTAAGGATGGAAATTAACACAAAAGAATTTAAACCATATAGATAAACAAAACCAAATTTAAGAACCATAAATGAAATCATCTCGACAATAGTTAACTCTCGAAGGGTATTGAATATTGGAAATATAAATAAACATAAATCTCTGACAAATCCAAACGGAATAGGAAATTGGACGACACATGCCCTAACTATGAAGCACTAAAAAAGGAACTAAATCAATGAAGAGGTCGTGTAAAGCAAGTGCCTGCAACTCCCAAATGAGCTACAACACGTCCAGTCCAAAGAATCTAAGCATGACGCTCCTGTGGATGGGCACCTGTAATTCATGCATATATATACAAGAGAGAGAAATGACAGAAGACGGGTTAGAGCCCGAGTGTGAAACGGTTTTAAAATAGTTTAGCAAGTATTTAAAATGCTTACTTTATAATGTGACAACCATGTTAGTATGCGTAACTCTCTTGATAATTATCACCTTTCATCTAGTGTGAACGCCTACCGTACTACTAAACTCATAATTCGATCTAACTTATTTTCCATAAAGTTTTATTCTGAGAATTACTAAGTCTATGAAAATTAGTTTTAGAATATCAATCTCTTCCATATTTTTTTACGTTAATTAGAACAATTGGGTACCGTTACAAAGTTCCCGAACACTTATTATAAAGCTGGAGCGTTCCTCATCCTATGATCTATGTTTTGGCGGTGGTGGTGGTGATATCGGATGGGTTATTGGCCTTGAATTTCTTGGAAACTTCCTATCTTCTTATCTAATGGTCTTTCTTATGTTTCTGTGATTGTTAACCCTAGAGCTAACCTCTAATAACCGATATAATTTAGGGAAATTCGTGGGTTTAATTCCCCAAAAATACAAAATGACTATAATACCCTCCCGGAATGCCAATTTTGCCTAAACATGCCCCGAGACCCAAAACTAAACCACCGGAACAATTTTCTGACTATCTCGACCCTTTCGGATACGTTGGCCTACTTGAAATGACCATACGGGCGACTTATAATTTATTCACTTTTAATAATAATAATTCAGGCTCGACATGATACAGATGCGTCCCGACTTAAATTTTCATAATTGTTATTTTATTCACTCGTGACAATTTTAATAAAATAAATCTTATAAATTACTTTACTCATCTAGTAATATTCAACAAATTCCCAATAATTACTAAATCTTATCACGCTAGTAAATATTTTAAATAAATTTCTGGATTAATATTAAATTAATATCTCAATTTAAATTTAATAAATCCCCAAATTTAAAAGCCATAAAAATACTGGGTATTACATATAAGACTATTGATCACTTATACTTCATGCATCTCTTCTTCTACTAATGTACTATTACGAGCTATGCGAATAGATAACTTCTCAAATCTTCCAAAAATGTCATACATTCGTTCTTTCCTTGCATTGTTCTCCCTTCGAGCTTCATTTGCTTCTCTCCTCACCTCGTCAACTCCCTTTCTCACCTCGTCAGCTTATTTCATGGCCTCGGTAACTTGTCTCTCCCTCTCAATATCTTTCTCCCTTTTCATAGCTTTATCTTGATTTGGCTATTTAAACTTATCATGTTTAAAAGAAAAGAAAAAACATTAAAACTAAATTTACATAGGGATGCATTCAATATACGAGCATAAGTAGAAGTTTACCTGCATAAGTGTCCACGTGTGTTCTTTTCCCTCTTTCGGAGTGTCACCCCATAACCGGAATTTGAATGGAGCTTGATTGAGAATAATAATGTCGCTTTCAGATTTGAAATTAGTTGCAAAATGAACCTCCATACTGCCCTTCGAGATGATGATTTCGATATCCTCCCTCTTTAAAGTTTCTTTTGAAACTCAATTCCTCTTATTGGTCATCTGACTCATTTCTTGGAAGATGAACCTAGTAAAACGTACATACAATGAAAAGTTAGTTTTGATGTTTACACATTTTCATACAATGAAAAGCTTAGATTAAAAAACATATAAAACTAACATAAAAAAGAATATATGGTATGAATAATTAACTATATGGATGCCAATTAAATGTGATGTAATTAGATAAATCAAGGCTCATATAGCTGCAAAAAAAACGAAGTGGGGTATGTGTCAACTTGTGAGGAAAAAAATCATAAGAAATTACTTAAATGATAATTTCACAAATTGTGGAGGTTCAACAATGTGCACATATACCAATCAAACAAGAGAGCTGGTATTCAAAAAGTTAGAAAGTATAGCTGAATCATATTGGAAAAAAAATCTAGTGATAAACAATCAGAAAATCCCAGGCTAAAGGAACAGATGGATACATAACAACGCTGAATATTTCATATTATAGAAAAACACCAATATGTATAAATAAATATATACCTAATCATCCCTGGAATTGTCAATTCAATGCAAGAAACTCACAAGAGGTCAATATGATGTGGGACGTAGAAACCATGAACTTCACCTGGCAAAATGATTCAGAAGCATATAAATAATCTATACACCATCAAACCAAAAAATGATTAACTAAACTTCATAAAAAACAATCTATTTGAGTTTCATTGAAAGTAAAACAAATAAAGGATTAGTTAAACTTCATATGATTCATTATTGTTAATAGGATAACCAATATATTCGATGAATTTCTCTTACATTAAGTTGCATTATGTCTTACATTCACAAAATATTGAAATTATTGATGTGTCTAGTTGTGATCTGCAACAGTTGATGTTGAAGACTTCAACAGTAAATTCAAATCCATGCAGCCAGAATGATGCATCAGATCTCACTTATCATTTGCAACAAGTAGTACCACACATATAACAAGACAATGTACCTCTCAAGCTGACCATAAGTGGAGAGTCTACCGTTTTACCAAAATTTGGCACAAGTTAGTCCTAAAAATAAAGATGTCAAAGAATACCCAAATGAGAAACTCTATAAAATAATGAGAAAAGGTTAAAAGGTTGACGAACAAGTAAATAACCATGAGCCACTTTATAATAGAAAATTCGAGAGCCAGTGTGGAATCAGCTCTTCCAACTTCACAAGAAGGAGTTCCAGTAAACATTAAACTACTGGTGAAGAAATAAAAACATTGAAATAATAGATGGATAATAAAACAGTAGATCAAATGTTACAAGAGTTGGTTAAAGACAAAATTGATATAATGACACCCTGAAATAGTGAACTCACTAAAAGAGTGCCTCAAAGGACCATGACTATAGATGAAGTTGCCAATACTGTGGCACAAGCAGTAACTGCTTCCATTTATACGATGGCACATCAACCTGCAGTTCAAGCAGCCCAAATCTATTCAGGACCATTTTTGTGAGAAAGAGTGCGGGAAGATTTTAGGAAGGGACATCCTCCAGAGTTTTCAGAGGGAGTTAGTGCGATGGATGCAAGTCGATGGAGGAATAGTATGCAGAGGCACCTTCGTATGGTTGAGTGTAGTGAGGTGCAGAAGCAATTTTTAGCCACCTCTAAGTTGAAGGGTGCAGCTCTCCAATGGTGGGAGTCTGTCATCACATCTGAACAAAGAGATACATTACCCATAACAGATTTTTGGGAACTTTTTGATTGAAGGTATTTTCCTTTTGCGATTCAGAAGGAAATGAGGAGGAAATTGATGGATGTGTTTCAAGGTAATAGAACGGTGGACGAGTATGAAGAAGAATTTACTCGATTGGTGAATTTAGTGCCTGATGAGGTAAATACGTAAGAGAAGAGTATATCAAAGTTCATGAGAGGTTTAAATGGGAAAATTTGACAGCATTTGTTAGGGAACCCAGCGTTGGTGACTTTCGCCGAGGTAGTGAATGCGGCACTATTACAGTTTCATGAATATCGTTTTCATTCTCAAGGGGGTAAGAACTTTAGAGATTTGGGTTCATCAAGTGGGTCTGGTGAAGAGAATACCAGTAATGCCAGAGATTATAAGAAAAATTTTAGAGGGTCGCAACAGTGTTATGTTCCTCAGGATGGGCAGAGAGGATTTACGGGTAGATGTTTTTTTTGTGAAGAATTTTGTCATAGGAAGAGATATTGTCCTAAAAGAGGTAGAGGACCACATTTTGAGGAAGTTTTGGAGGTGCAACCCTTACAACAGATTCGAGGTCATTTTAGGCCAGGGGACTTTGAGTGGGTACCCAATGATGAGGAGAAGAAATCGGACTATAGATGTATGATGTAAGTTATTTTCCTTTGTGAATAGGATTATGCTATGTGAGGTTTTAGGAATAGTGTATGTAAGTATATTATGAGAGGGTAGTGCTATAACCCCATTATGTATGGAATGACCTGTATGGGAATATTGAGCAAATGCGGATCTTATATTATTATCTTTTGGAAGAATAGATTGTTTTGTGTAACGGTAAATAGAGAGCTATATCTTTGTTGTGAACGAAAGAATTGTTGGAATGTGTTAACTAGTAATGATAAAGCTACTTATTTTTAGTCGTGCTAGACTTATTTATTTGTTATATTCCATTTATGGAAGAGCCTAGTGTATGGAAATATTTTGTTATAAGATAAGAGATTATTATGGTTGAAATGATTCAGAATTTAGTGGGTTATTGATGAGTAAGATAATTTGGCTCATAATTATGTTAATTGTGAGAACTATATTATTATGGGTATGATAATTGTTAAAACCTTATGCCCTGAGCATGAGGTATTTTATTTAAAATGTCAAAAGACATCAACCGTTTTTACAATAAACTGTTTTCAAAATAAACTTTTTATAGGCCTTTGGGCCATATCAAAAATGATTTCCACAAAATATTCTTTACTCTTGTCCGGATCTAAAAAAACTCTCAATCCATGACATTGCTACATATTAGTATATTGGGAGGGCTCCTGGTTTGGATTTCGCTTGCGAGACCTCCCCCGCATGAAAGTAGCGAATATCAGGAATTGAGAAGAGTTAAATCTTTGGACCTTTCCGAAATTGTCATATTATTAGTATGCTAGTATAATTTAACATATTCCTAATTGTTTTACTATTCAAGGCAAGAGAAGCCTAACTGTGTTTATACGAGGAGAGCTCGAATAAAGGGTGTATGGGCTCCCTAGTTGTTAAAATTGGTTTCATAAAACTAAAATAATTTGTCGTGAGAAGTGGGAGGTTTGGGTATAGTGTTAGTGAGGATAAGAGTAGTAGGAACTAGTTGAGCTTTGGAGTATTAGGCTTAGTTTAATTTTAGAAATTAAATTCTTGTAAGTGGGGAAGTCTGTAATAACCCGAGATTTTTGGGACTGTAATTTATTTATTTTTGGGAGAAATAAATATAAATTTAAGTGAATAATGATTAATTTGGCATTTGAGGTCAAAATTTGAAGATGTTGGAGAGTGATTAGAATGTCGATTATGAGTGTGCCATTGTTTTCGGAAGGGTCGAGAAAGTCAAAATGATTGTAGTTGGGGTCTATTTGGGTTCCAAAATATTTTAAGTTCATTTGGCTCGAATTAAAGTGACCGAGTCATTTATAGTGTGTATTATCATTTAAAGATGTGTATTTTGGGAGATCAGGCTTAAAAGCCTACGGGAGACAGAATTCTCCTTATAGAGAGAGAAATAGAAAGAAAGAAAGAGAGAAGAAGAAAAGAAGAAGATAAAGAGAGAAGAAGTGGAATATCCAGTCATTTCGCGAGCTCGAGGACGAATCAGACCCTACAAACTTGAGACAAGTGATTAAACTTGCTAAATAATTATTGTGTATCATTTATTTCATGATTTGTGCATCAAATTTATGGATTTTAGGTTTAAATTCTCAAAACCTAGATTTTGGGTAAAATCTTAGATTTGTTGTGTATATAATAGATTGGAGGTTAGAAATTAGTTGAGGTGTGTTATTTAATGAGTATTAGGGTTATAAATATGTTTGGATTGAATAGAAATGGATAGAAGTTGATAAAAATGATTTTTGGAATTTTTGGCTTTGAGAAAAGTAGCCATTTTCGTGACTTCTGATAGGCCGAATCGATTCGGCCCCTTACTGAATTGATTCGGATAGTTGCAGGTGCCCAGGTCCGAGTGACCGAATCGATTCGGATCCCAGCCAAATCCATTCAGCCTAAGATAGAAGCCAAGGTCTTATGAACTAAATAGATTCGCCTTGGAGGCCGAATCGATTCGGATTGGGCCCGAATCGATTCGAAAATAGGGCAAATTCTGGGAAGTTTTTCTAGGGTGAGATTCATCCCATTTCATTTGAGGTTATCGATTGGGAAGCTCTATATGGGTTATGAGGAGTGTGTTTTGGAGACTATTAGGGAGTTTTCGTTATAAGAAATTATTGGAGTCATATTGATTTAGTTCGAGAGAATACCGATTGGAGAGTATTGTACCGACTAGTGGGGAAGCCCACTACCATTGAGATTTCTATTCGGAGATAATTATGGAACTATGTGAAAGTGTGAGAATGAGCTTAGTGATATTGGATTTTAGAATCAAATCCCAAAAGGGGACAACTTTAAAGGTTCATACGATCAATTGAACCATATTTTGGATTGAAAATTATAAATGCTGATTGATGTGCATACGGATATAGAAAATATCCTTAACGTTAATTAACTTGGGAGATGTTTCACATAAATGAGAAATCTTGATCGAGGTGCATTAGGATATAGAGAATATCCTCAACGTAAATAGAATTGAGAGATGATTCATATAAATAGAAGTGAGATGTGAACTTCAAGTGAGAAATAGTATAGTGTATACTAAGTGGTGAAGTTATGTGAGTTATTGATGAATAGTATATCGAGAGTAAAATATACTAAATAATTATATTATTTCATCTACGCCTAAGAGCGTACTATGAGTACGTAATAGTGTGATATATATACCTTGTGGGATGGTATACATTTATATGATGTGGTGACGTATGTATATCTTGTGTGAATGATATATATATATAAGTGAAGCATACCCCCTCCTTGCTATCATGGAGAGTTGCGCGATGAGGGTGAGTGCCCTGGCTTGAGGAGTAGGGTGTAAAAATTCCCCAGGTCATAGCGTCCTTGTATTATTGTGTGATTGTTTTTATTAGGGGTGAGACGTGGTGGATATGTTTCATCTCATTTATGGGGAGGAGCTATGACTGCTTCCCATACGTTGTGTTATTGTTTTTGCCAAGGCTGTGTGAGATTTCGACCGTTGGTACCCAGGATGATATGTGAGTGATTCCTTGGTAGATGATAGCATTGAGAACCTGTGTCCTCGAGTTATACCTCGTTGTGATGGTAATTATTATACTTGTGTGAATAGTATACAAATTCTATATGATTATGTGATATCATATCTGTCTCTAGAGTAAAGAGACATAAGAAGATTGATTGAATTTCATTCCGGGAGATTTTATCTGGACTTAAATTATGAAGAATCAATTATGAGGAATGAAAAGTAGTAATTATACGAGTATATAGTGATGATGTTGGAAACATCACCACCCTTCAAGGTGTTTGTGAGCTCAATCCAATGTTAACAATGGCAGCATAGGGTATATACACACATAGTAGAAGGAGATGAGGAGAAGAGGATTTACATCGGAATATAAGTGGTTCAGCCAATTAGGCCTACATCCACTGTGCAAGTGTATGATGTGAATCAATATGTGAGGGCACTAATGGCCATAGATACAATCTCTCAAGCTTTCTCTCTCTACTGTGTATTTGAACAGAGTTTCAGCTAGGGTTGCTAATTTTGGGGATCCCGTTGCAAGGTAGAGGATGACCTTTATATATAGTACCTGGGGGGTGTAATGTACCCCTTATGCATGCAATGTGAATGTGTGTGTTGATCTAGCCAATCTGATGAAGACATCTGTCACTGTCACATGTAGAGAATGATGATGAAATATTCCCCCCACATGAGGGGAATGATTTGTTATAACTGAATTGTGTCCACGTGTCATTGTCCACACATATTCCAATAAGAGCTCGGCCTCGATGCTTTTTTATGACCTCGGCCTGGAAGGAGCCGAGACTGGTAAGGTCCAATTATCCATCAAATTCGATATGAGTCATTATGGTCCCGGTTTAAGCGAAGCCGGGGTAAGGAATTAAGGTCGGCCTGGGCCAAGGTTAGGTTGGCATGTGCTTGGAACATCGGTCGATTCACTGGTGGGGTTGACCATGGTAGAGGTATGTATCCTTGTAGCCTTGGCCTACCCCCAGCCGAGGTTGCCATTCCTGATTGAGTTGATGAACTGCTGACCTCTTGAAGAGGTTGGTAGTGGTGTCGGCCAGGCCCGACCCTAATATGGCCGAGGCTACGAGTCACTGATTCAGGGTTTTTCCAACGTCGACCATGCCCTCGGTCGAGGTTGATGTATCATGGCCGAGGTGACACTTGGGGCATATCAATCACCCTCAGCCCCTAGTTACATGTAAGAGAAGGTTACTGTGGGATCTCTACACCCCTGAGGTCTTTCTTCTATGTGCCAATGCTCATTTGACACTTGCCCATTGCTGAAGTGAAGCGTTCTTGATAAGCATGTGATGTCAGCCGTCCTTTGGGGCTCCCAAGGCAATGATGGGCCTTGGGAAGTGTAATCATTTTAGGGGTTTAAACCCTATTTTCCCTCTTTTCTTCTTCATTTCTCTCATTTCTGGCACAACTCATTTCAACAACTTTCTCTCTATAGAAAAGCTTTGGTTCGAGGCATTTTGGTTGGTGATTCATCGCAATCTCTTCCTTCTCTCTTACTATTTCGTCCTCAGGTACCCTTTGCCATACTTTTCTCTTCGTTTTCCCTATCTTCCCCTTACTTTTGTGTTTTTCGGTGAGTTTTGGAGATTTTTGACGAGGTCCCCATATTTTCCGGCGAACTGTTCCTGCTCTAGGGTTACAGTTTGATCCTTAAATCTCATTATTCCATTAGACAGTCCTGTTTGTAGTTTAGGAGAGTTGCAAGTGTAAGGTCGGCATGTGATGCTCAGACCCCTTTACCAAATTCTAGAGGAGTTCCCTTCTCTCAGGGAGAAGACTTTAGAGAAAATTAGGCAAATAGAAAGAGGGTAGGAGGAAGCTCATAGGTCAGAGGAATTCCCCCTCAGACCTATCTTTCCACCACCCCTGAAGGTAGTATACCCTAAACCAGCAGAACCCACTAGCCAAGCTGAAGTCCCTGCTGAAACTTCACCGATGTTTGATTCTGAGTCTTCCACCTCAGACCCTATGTTTGTGGACTCTTTCTAAGAGGCCATGGACCTCTCAAATCAACCAGATCAGGTCCCTGATCAAGCCGAGGTCTCCAGTCGGGCCTCGTCCCATAAAAATTCAAGCACATCGCCCTCTTCCTCAGAGGTTGAGATTGTTGAACCGAGCATGGCCATTCCACCAATATTTGACGCCATTCCATTGTCGGCCATCACCGGGGCTGAGTATGCTCAGAGGTTCCCAAGTAATCCCCCAACATCTACTCAGACCGACGCTGAGTTAGACAATGATGCTGATGATGACGTCGAGAGTGATGTCGATGTCTCTGAGGCGGCTGAGATTGAGTGTTCAGTTAGTGAGGTCGACCTTCTTTGCTTCAGATACCTATACTCCATCATCCCCTCCATAAATCTCAGGAGACCTCTGAGGGAAGAGAGGTCCTACCAAGATGTTATCCCCATTAATAATTTCACCAAATTAATGATGTTAAGGGTCTGAGGTCATCCAAGTATGGTGTCTGGCCTTAGACCTTATCACCAAATCATAGTGTTATAAGGTTTGAGGTCATCCCCTAAGATGTTATCCCCATTAATAATTTCACCAAATTAATGATGTTAAGGGTTTGAGATCATCCAAGTATGGTGTCTGGCCTCAGACCTTGTCACCAAATCATGGTGTTATAAGGTCTGAGGTCATCACTAAGATGTTATCCCCATTAATCATTTCACCAAATTAATGATGTTAAGGGTCTGAGGTCATCCAAGTATGATGTCTGACCTCAGACCTTGTCACCACTTAATGATGTTATAAGGATCTGAGGTCACACCTAAGATGTTATCCTCATTAAATCTTCACCAAATTAATGATGTTAAGGGTCTGAGGTCATCCGAGTATGGTGCCTGACCTCAAACCTTATCACCACTTAATGATGTTATAAGGGTCTGAGGTAATCCAAGTATGATGTCTGACCTCAGACCTTGTCACCACTTAATAATGTTATAAGGATCTGAGGTCATCACCTAAGATGTTATCCTCATTAAATCTTCACCAAATTAATGATGTTAAGGGTTTGAGGTCATCCGAGTATGGTGTCGGACCTCAGACCCTATCGCCACTTAATGATGTTATAAGGGTCTGAGGTCATCTAAGTATGGTGTCTGACCTCAGACCTTGTCACCACTTAATGATGTTATAAGTATCTGAGGTCATCACCTAAGATGTTATCCTCATAATTAATTCTACCATTATATCACAATGAAGCAAGAATCGACATGGAAACTAATATCTTATTACTAATATTTTCATAAGATGGTACATTTACATAACTTTCTGCAACATCACATGCAATACTTCTTCAGATGATCAGTATTCCAGGTATCGGCAAAAGGTTCCCCTTCTAGGTTTTCTAGCCTCTAGGTCCCGGGTACAACCTCTTTTGTCACTTTGTAGGGGCCATGCTAATTTGGATGGAGTTTGTTTGTTTTCTGTAAGGTCTTCTTCAGTACCAAGTCCCCACGGTGATGGGCCTTGACTTCACCCTCTGATTGTAGAATTTTGCTGCTCTCTGCTGGTAAGCTGCTTGTCTTATTTCTGCGTCTTCTCTTCTCTCTTCAATTAGATCTACGTCTAGTCTCCTCTATTCCCCATTTTTATCAGGGTCATAGGTCTGAACCCTATGAGTTGGGAGTCCCACCTCTATTGGCATGACAGCCTCTGAGCCATGTGCGAGCATAAACGGGGTTTCTCCTATTGGTGTCCTTACCGTCGTTTTATAGGCCCATAACATAGAGTAAACCTCTTCAGTCCATCCTCCCTTTGCTTCTTCTAACCTCTTCTTGATTCCGTTGAGGATTGTTTTGTTTGTGACCTCGGTCTCACCATTTGCCTGAGGTCGTCCAGGAGATGAGAAGAACTGCTTTATCCCAACTCTTATGCAATACTTTTCTAAATAGGAGTTCTTGAACTAGGTTCCATTATCTGAGATGAGCATGTTTGGGAGGCCATGTTTTCATACGATGTTCTTCCAAATAAATTGGAAGGTCTTCTGTTATGTGATCGTTATCATTGGCTCTGCCTCCACCCACTTTGAGAAGTAGTTAATGGCTACTATCAGGAACCGATAACTATTGGTAGCTCTTGGTAGGGGTACTACTAAGTCAATGCCCCATACTGCGAATGGCCATGGAGAGGTGATTGACGTCATAGGTTGATGAGGTTGATGAGTAATAGTGGAAAATCTCTGACATTTATCGCACCTCTTTACATAAGTTGCAGCATCCTTGGCCAAGGTTGGCCACCAGTATCCTTGGGTAATAATTCTCTTGGCTAAAGGTCGTCCTCCTATGTGATTGGAGCAAGAACCCTCATGAACTTCCTATAGGACCTGGGGAACTTAGGTGGGATGCACACATATGAGGAGAGGCAACAAGAATCCCTTATTGTACAGGAAGTCTCCTACTATGGAGAACTTGGTAGCCCTATATCTCAATTTCCTCCTCTCTAGCTTGGATTCGGGTAGCTCTCCCTCGAGGGGGTCCATTCATGAGTCTCCTAGGTTTAAATTGAGAGAAGGGCTGCATACCTCTTCTTCCTCAATGGTCGCTTTTCCAAAGACCTCGATTGGTACTGTCCTTTTGACGTCTGTCTTCGTCGCCGAGGCCAACCTTGCCAATGCATCTGCATGGTTGTTACCTTGGCGAGGCACTCTCTTCAGTTTTGTCTCTTTAAAATATTCTAATATCGTTCTCACCCTCTTAAGATACTTAGCCATCCGTTCATCTTTGGCTTCATAGATTCCCAATACTTGATTGACGACTAACCTTGAGTCGCTATGAAGTAGGAGTCGTCTCACGCCCAGAGTCTTTGCCAATGAGAGACCTGCTATCACGGCTTCATATTCTGACTCATTGTTAGATGCCTTGAAGTTGAACCTCAAAGAATATTCAATGTTGGCACCATCTGGAGTTGAAAGTATCAGCCCTGCACTACTTCCAATATTGTAGGAAGAACCATCAACCAAGAGGTTCCAAATGTCTGTATCCGATGAGATGGCCCCTTCTGACGTGACTCCTTATTTGAAGACGTACCAATCCTCCTCGTTCTCCATGACTCTGCCCCTGATCTTTTTGGATACGACCTCTTCCTGGGCTCAGAAGACGTTTGTGTTACCTCTTCCTGCTCTTGGAAGACATTTGGTGTCATCTCTTCTTCTCCTCGAAAGACACTACCGTTTTACCCTTCAGCACCCTCGAGGTCATTCTCTGCCTCAGCCTCTTTCCATGTGAACTCAGCAATAAAGTCTGCGAGAGCCTGCCCTTTGATGGTTGTCCTGGCTTGGTAGGTAAGGTCATACTCCCCCAACTCAATGGCCCATGTCATCAATCTTCCAAACTTCTCAGGTTTATGTAAGACCTATCTTAGTGGGGAGTCGGTGAGGACAACTATGGAATGGGCTTGGAAGTAGAGCTTCATCTTCCTCGAAGCATGTATCAAGGCGTAGGATAACTTTTCCATACGAGGGTAATTTTGTTCAGACCCTTGAAGGGATTTACTGTTAAAATACACACGCCTTTGGATTCCAACGTCTTCCCTCACTATGGCCGCACTGATAGCCGATTCAGAGACTGCTAGATAAACAAACAATTTCCCTCCTACTATGGGCCGAGATAATAACAAGGGAGACCCAAGGTAAGACTTGAGCTGGTTAAAAGCTTCTTCGCACTCTTCGTCCGACTGGAAGGCCTTTATGAGCACCTTAAAGAATGGAAGACACTTGTTCGTTGCTCTGGAAACAAATCTGTTGAGCGTGGCCACTCTCCCAATGAGTCTTTAGACGTCCTTGATACTCCTCGGTGTCTTCATATCAAGTAAAGCCTTAATTTTTTATGGGCTGGCTTTGATTCCTCTTTGATTGACGATAAATCCAAGAAACTTCCCAGCTCCTACCCCGAATACACACTTCGTTGGGTTGAGTTTCATCATGTACAAGTCCATAGTATCAAAGGTCTTTTCAAGGTCTGCCACATGAGTGCATGCCTTTAAGATATTCGTCAACATATCGTCTACATACACTTCCATGGTCTTGACTATTTGGTATTTGAACATCTTATTCACAAGACGTTGGTACATCGCCCCTGCATTTTTTATATCGAAGGGGATCACCTTGTAGCAGTACGTCCCTTTATCGGAAATGAAGGTTATCTTCTCTGAGTCTTATCTATCCATGAAGATTTGATTGTAGCCTGAATACGAGTTCATGAAGCTCATGAGCTCATGCCCTGCAATAGTATCTACTATCTGATCTATCCGGGGTAAGGGATAGCTATCTTTTGGGTAAGACCTATTCAGGTCAGTGAAATCAACGCACATTCTCCACTTCCCATTGGCTTTGGGCACGATGACTCCAGGTATATGACTTCTCTTATAAACTCATCTTCTTCTAATTTTTTTACCTCTTCCCGGATGACATTGTACTTCTCTCTGGAGTAAACTCTTCATCTTTATTTGATAGGCTTGGCCTCTTTGGTCACGTTGAGCTTGTGACTCATAACCTCAGGGTTGATACCGGGTATGTCTGCATGACTCCAAGCGAAGACACTCTACCTCTTCCTGAGGAAGTTTACCAGTTCTTCCTTGATTTCTGCCTTTAAGGCCTTACCAACCTGGATGGTTTTTTCTGGTTCATCCTCATTGAGAATGATGGATTCTACCTCTTCTGTGGTCTCTCCCTTCTTCAACTTTGTTTCATCTCTAGGGTCTAATGTATCAATGCTGTAGGTGGTCATTGCCCTCTTATGCGCCTCTCTCTCTTCGGCCGAGTTGAAGTAACATTCTCGTGCTATGGTCTGGTCACCTTGCACTTCCCCTACCCCATAAAGGGTCGGGAATTTTAGCATCTGGTGGACCGTCGACGGCACAACTTCAAACTCCTTAAAGGCCACTCTTCCTATGATGAGGTTATAGGCCGAGAAGACGTTTTTGTCCATTACGAAAAAAATTATCTTCCGGGTCAACCTCTTAGGGCACTCATCACCCATCCGTATGTTCATCTCATACATGCCCAATGGGTGGACCTTCTCTCCACTGAAACCCATCAAGTGATGATGATATGGTACCAGCCTAGATCTGCTAAGACCTAGGCTCTTGAAGCAAGGCCAAAACATTACGTCTGTTGAACTCCCCTGTCCACGAGGATCCTCTGCACCTCACACCCATGCACTCTTGTTGTTATTACCAATGGGTCATCATGGGAAGCTAAGATACCTTTGAAGTCGAGTCGGGAGAACCCAACTATAAGGGTGTCCATGTCCACCTATGCGCTGTATCGGAAGACGTTAGATTTACAACCTCAAGTTTGGACACCGACTTGGCCTCTGCCACATGAGCTTTCATGTCACCCACTTCAGAACCACCTCCCGCAAGTCCTCCGCATATGGTGTCAACACCAAAGGAGATCATGCCAACCCTCTTCACCGGGGTGTTGTCATCTTTCGGCGGAAGGTTCGGATCGTCTTCATCATCATCATCCGAGTCATTACCTCTTTTAGTTAGGGCATCGTCACGGCATCTGTCATTTCTCCTTTTTTTAGGGTCATCTTTCCTCCCCTTGGGAGCTTTTCCATCAACATACTTCCTCAGCTTTTTGAATTTTAACATCTTCTCAATCTCATCCTTCAAGGCGAAGCACCTGTGTGTAACATGGCCATAGTCCTGGTGGAACTCACACCACAAGTTTTTGTTCCTCTTATGCGGAGGGGCCTTCAATTTCTCTGGCCATCTTAGGGTCCTATCATTCTTGATCTCGTTGAGGATATGCTCACAGCACACGGTTAGAGGAGTATAGTGAGCGAACTTGTCATCGGGTGACCTCTTCTTTCCATCTTTCTTTCTTTGGGACTTCCCGCTACTACCGCGGTTCTCATCCTCACAGTTGGAGGCCATTGCCTCTTCGGCATTCATGACCCTCCCCATAGTTGCCAATAGCTCGGCCATAGACTTGGGAGGGTCTTTCGCAAGTTTCCACAATAACTTCCCTTTCTGAAGACCTCCTGTGAGGGCGATCATGGCTATATTCTCTTCGTAATCTTCAACCTCAAGTTTCTCTTTGTTGAACCTGGCGATGTAGTCCCTTAGGCACTCGTCCTTAACTTGCTTGACATACAGTAGATGAGTGGTCTTCTTTTGAGGTCTTACCCCAAAGAAGAAGTTGTGAATGAATCGTTCGGCCAAGCCCTTGAAGTTCTCAATTGAATTCTTAGGAAGAGAAGTAAACCAGCTGTGTGCTGCTCCTGTCAGAGTCCCAGAGAAGGCCCTACACTTCATCTCATCAGGTATCAAGTAGATGTCCACTGCTGACTGATACATCTCAATGTGATGTATAGGATTGTTTCTACCGTCATACTTGGGAGACACCACGGGTGGTTTGAACTTAGTTGGGGTCGGGATGCTCACTATCTTAGCCACAAATGGAGAGCCCTATGAGAAACCTCTTTGCAATGGGTCTCGGCTCTTAACGAGGTCTCCTATCTTCTCCTTAAGATGTTGGATAGAGTCATTCCATGGTCTCCTAGCATCGGCCTGGCCGAGGTTGTCCCCAGCCACCTCCAAGGGATGGACTGAGGGTTCCCCTGCCATAGCACGTCATCGACTATTAACCTCTTCCTGGTCTCTGCCCCTTCCTGCATGGGGTCGGCCTTGGTCAGGCCAACCTTGTCTGTCTCCTCTTTGCGAGCCAGCTGCACTTCTCGACCTTGATAACCTCTGTCTTAGGTCATTCACTGGGCCCAACCTCTCAAAGGTTGGCCATCTGCTCAATCGATCAAAAGATGATCCTCATTGTTGGGCCTCTTCACCTCTCTTGTCGACACAACCTCGGCTCTGCCTAAGAGGACATACCGTATTATTCGAAACCTCATACGGATCCAAACACTCTTTCGTGACCTCTTTCGCCTCCATATCTTCATACATATCCTCCGGGCAAGGGTTTCCTTGCCTCCCCAGGCATAAGCGCCTAGGGTCAGCAACGTCCCTTCTCCGCTGGGGTGCAGGTTGGTCCTTTATTGGTGCCTGGGATGGTCCCCTAGCATCAGGATGAGGCTGGACCACCGCCGGAGTGATCATTTCTGGTGAAACTCCAGGTGGCCTCATCATAGTTTGGCTGAGCTGTGCAAACTGCTCCTACATAGCTTGTTGTGTTTCAGCCAAAGACCTCAAAGTTGCAACCACCTCCGCCATTTCGGACTGAGGCGGTGCCTGGCTGGAACTGGGCCCTCGCCCACCAAGCGGCGGAAGAGGCGGTGGCAATTCTAGTGCCATACATTAACACTAAAGAGTTTGAGTAGCAGATGAGCTTAATACCTTACAGGACCTCTTTCAATGGTGAAACAGCTCCACACAAAGGGGGGAGGCGTGGTTCACCACCAGAGTCTCAGGTGAGATTAAGTAAATAAAGAGGAAGAGTTAGCTTCTCGTTCCCACAGACGGCGCCAAAATGATGATGCTGGAAATAGCACCACCCTTCAAGGTGTTTTTGAGCTCAATCCAATGTTAACAATGGAAACATAGGGTATATACACACATAGTAGAAGGAGATGAGGAGAAGAGGATTTACACCGGAATATAAGTGGTTCATCCAATTAGGCCTACATCCACTGTGCAAGTGTATGATGTGTATCAATATGTGAGGGCACTAATGGCCATAGATACAATCTCTCAAGCTTTCTCTCTCTACTGTGTATTTGAACAAAGTTTCAGCTATGGTTGCTAATTTTGGGGATCCCTTTGCAAGGTAGAGGATGACCTCTATATATAGTACCTGGGGGGTGTAATGTACCCCCTATGCATGCAATGTGCATGTGTGTGTTGATCTAGCCAATCTGATGAAGACATATGTCACGGTCACATGTAGAGAATGATGATAAAATATTCCCCCCACGTGAGGGGAATGATTTGTTATAACTGAATTGTGTCCACATGTCCTTGTCCAAACATATGCCAATAAGATCTCGACCTCGATGCTTAGTCATGGACTCATCCTGAAAGGGGTCGAGACTGGTAAGGTCCAGTTATCCATCCAATTCGAGACGAGTCATTATGGTCCTGGCTTAAGCGAAGCCGGGATAAGGAATTAAGGTCGGCATGGGCCGAGGTTAGGTTGGCATGTGCTTGGAACATCGGTCGATTCACTGGTGGGGTTGACCTTGGTAGAGGTATGTCTCCTTGTAGCCTCGGCCTACCCCCAGCCGAGGTTGCCATTCTTGATTGAGTTGATGAACTACTAACCTCTTGAAGAGGTTGGTAGTGGTGTCGGCCAGGGCCGACCCTAATATGGCCGAGGCGGCAAGTCACTAATTCAGGGCTTTTCCAACGTCGGCCATGCCCTCGGTCGAGTTTGATGTATCTAGGCCGAGGTGACACTTGGGGCATATCATATAGTACTTTTGGTATCGAGGGCATAACGGACCTCAATGACCAACATTGCCAAGGAGTAGTGTATCCGGGGGGTTCCTTATTTGAATTTCGCTTGTGAGATGTCCCACGTACGAAACGCAGTGCAATGTTGGGAGTGAGCAGAAGTTAGTACTTAGTGCTTATATTTATCTATATTAGTATATCTCGACGATCGACAGTGCCAAGGAGTAGTGTATCGGGGGGGTTCCTTGTTTGGATTTTTCTTGCGAGACGTCCCATGCACGAAACGGCGTGCTCTGTTGAGAATTGAGAATAATAAATTAATTAATTGAGTAATAAGAATTTGGGTTATACGCGTCATGCATTGTGGGCAAAATGAAGCTTGATAATCAATACTGCTAAGGAGTAGTGTATTGGGGGGGTTCCTTGTTTGGATTTCGCTTGCGAGACGTGCCACTCACGAAACACAGTGCAATATTGAGAATTGGGAGAAGTTTAGTCCTTAGCACCTTGATTCTAATAACCCATATATATATATGTCATAACTAGAATATGAGAAATTCTAGTAAAAGAAAATGTTTATGTATATTTTATATGTTTAGAAAGAGAACGAATAATTGAGATCAATAATATTAGAAATTGAAGGATATGATTTAGATGGTTTTAATTGAGAATATAAATTGGGAATAAGTTAGATTCTTTCGCCCCTAGATAGATTTGGGAAATTAATTGGAGATTATGTGCACATGTTTAGTTGCGCACTTTAGTTGAGAGGTGAGTTGGATTTGATGGAGAGTGCGACTCCACTTTAATCATGTAATAATGCATTTATAATTATTATGAATTTTAATGCACTTGCTATAAAATGTTTTCACACCTCGGGCTCGGACCCGTTTATATTTTCTCTTTATATGTATATATATATTGTATTGTTCTAGGTGTTCCTCCGCAAGGATGCCATTGATGTTATACATCCAGAGTAGTCGTGGAGCTATGGAAGTAGCGGATTGTTACAGTATCTTGTTATAATCGATTCCTATCTTTTATGTATCTAGATTAGGACTCAGTCTGTATATCGAGTTTATACCCAAGTTCTGTAACGTAGCACTTTTATATTTTATCTCTCAGACTGTTGTATTGTCTGTGACCCGACAGCATATTCAGGTATTTTACTTTGTACATTGTGTTGTACTCATTTATATTATTTGAGCTTCGGTGTGTATCTTATCACAATTAAATGTGATGTCGTTAGTTAGATGTTGTATGATATGATTTAATAATGTTTTAAATTAAAAAAATTTGACACCCTCATTTTGTGATAATGGGTTGCCAACCACGTTTATTTTAGAATTGTCAGTTCATGCTGAGAATGATCCACTTATGATTCCTAATTATTTTAGTATTGGGATAGCCACCCGTTATCATTTTGAGTGGGTTGTCACATTTTTACAATAAGGTTAAGTGTGCACATACTTGATTTAATTCGAATTCCGTTAACATTCTCATCTTCATATTCACACGGTAGATTAAATCACAAAAAATTATTTTTCATCACACTAATATAAATAAATTCTAATAAGGCACCCCTAGACATAGCTACGGTGCTGTGGGTACCCAGAATTAAGACCATGGGCCTAGACGAGTAGCCCAATTATGGCGGCCCAAAGTCCAGGCCCCCCACCTCTTATTTTGATCCGATCTCTTTCCACGTTCCCCTGATGGGAAGTTATAGGAGAGATGGAAGACGTGGGGGAACCCATCACCCCCACTCACCTAAACATACATGTATATATCGAACCCTAGGTCCGGGGCAAAAGGACAAGTTGTATTCTCTGTAATCACTCCCCGGAGTATATATAAATAAAACCAACTGAACCACCATGGATGTAGGCACATCTTTGCTGAACCACGTATATCATTTGTTGTGTGATTTTCATTTTACATTATTTCTTCCTACTTGGTGATTGCCTTTCTCTTATCTATTTGTGTTGCATAATAATTGTCACCACAATTGGCGCCGTGTGTGGGAAGCGTTCATCTTCCCTGAGAAGACCCCACACCAACGAAGGAATTTAAGATGTCTGGTCACAGCAGCAATGCCCCCCACGCAGGGGATATTCAAGAACCACCTGCTCCTCGGAGGATTAGGTCTGAAGTTCGACGTTCAGATCAAAGGGCTCGCTTAGAAAGGCCAGCCTCAGAGGAAAGTCAAGGACTAGCAAGGTCCACACAGATATCCAGACTGATTGATGCATACGAAGTAAGGCTCCACGAGCAAAGAGAGTCTTCTCGCAGGTACGAGGCTGAGAATGCTCGCCTGAAAAGAAGACTGGAAAGATTGGAGAGGGAGCTTCGTCCTGATAACAGGAGACTTTTGTACCGCACTCCTAGCCCTCAGGCGAGCAAGTCTCGCAGCCGAGGAAGGAGCCCTAGGCGAGGATCTCAAAAGGTTGAGGGAGACGAATCAAACGATGACCTCCGTGAGCAGTTGTAAAGAGCTCGCCGTTACCAGAGCCCTGCTCGCAGCGACGAGAACATACGAAATATGGTCTGCAGGGAAATGGACCAACATCCTGCCCACTACGGTACCTGATCGACCAGAGAACTCTCTAGGAGAGCTCTCAAAACCCAGATGAAGTCAACCTTCACGAGGGAAATCGAAGAAGAAGAAGCTCCCAAGAAATTTGACATTCCAAGGTTCAAGATTTATGATGGTAAGACTAATCCCATCGATCACGTCAAGCAATACCGACAGGCCATGACCCTCTGGAATCACCGGGATGCACTGATGTGTCGTATTTTCCCCTTGAGCCTGTATGATGTGGCGCAGAAATGGTTCAAAAGACTCCCTCACCGGTCCATCATAAGTTTAAAATCCCTGTCCCTGATCTTTACGACCCAGTTCATCACTAGCAGCTCCCATCCCAAAAGGATGGATGCTTTACTGACAATGAAGAAGACGCCTCAAGAGACACTCCGAGACTACGCGAAGAGGTACTGGGAGTTATTCAACGAGGTCGAAGATTTCTCGGAGCAAGTGGCAGTGGCCTCTTTCAAGATTGGGCTACCCATCTCTTCCCTTCTTTACGTGTCCCTGACAAAGAAGGAGGCTATGACTATTGACGACCTAATGGCTCGCATCAAAAAATACGCTAAAGTGGAGGATGTTACCCACCTCAGTACAGGAGAAAACGGTCGAGCTAAACTCACTACCAAGGGAGGTGACAAATCTGAGAACCAGAAGAAAGGAGGAAAGAACAGGGGCAAAAATAGCTCCAAGAATGGAGGGAATAATGATGCGTCGAAAGCATTCTAGGCGGTCAACATCGTCTTCAAAGAAATAATTTACAAAATTATCGCGAAAATCAAAGATGAGCCATTCATCAAGTGGCCCAGGAAGATGGGAGGAGATCCCTCAAAGAGGAATAATGCGCTAAGATGTGCTTTTCACAAAGAGGGAGGACATAAGACTGAGCACTGCAAAGCTCTTAAGTCTCACCTCGAAGAGCTGGCCCAGTTTGGACATTTGAATGATTTTGTGGAGAAAAGGGCAGAGAAAGTGGCTGCCAATAGAGAGGCGAGACCTGACAATGTGTTGGAAGATGACGTTGGACATGAGTTTGCCGTAATTCACGGGGCATTTGATGGCATTTAGATACAAGTAAATTCAGCTCGAATGGAGATGAAAAAACTTACAGCGGTAATGCAGGCTTTTCAGATCGATCCAGCCAAGTCGTAGTCAGGAAAGTGCCGGCGAGCAGATGACGTTAACTACGACAAGCATATTGTTTTCACAGATGAAGATCTAGTAGGGGTAAGAACCCCACACCATGATGCTCTGATCATTACCCTCAGGATAGATAACTTTGACGTCGACAAGCTGCTCGTCTACTAAGGAAGCTCGTCCCAGGTGATGTACCTCGACCTATTTAGAAAATTGAAGTTGAGTGTAGCTGACCTAAAGGAAGCTACTGTCCCTTTAGTTGGTTTTGCTGGAAAAATAACCATGCCCATGGGGAAGATTGTACTACCGGTGCCGGCTGGAAACGTCTCCAAGATGATTGAGTTTTTCGTAGTTGATATCGACTCGCCATACCAAGCCATCCTCGGCAGGGGATGTCTCCATGCGATGAAGGCAGTCTCCTTGACCTACCATCAGAAACTCAAATATGTAACCGAGCGAGGAGTAATGGAGATCCACGGTGATCAGGCAATGGCGAGAAGGTTCTTCATAGCAGCCATCCGATCAAAGCCAGAAAAGAGGACCGAGCAGCCCAGCGAGAAGGTTGAAGAGGGTCTAATGCCTTTTAAATAGAAATTAAAGTACGGAAGACCTGGAGTAGAGGAGACCAGACTCCTCCCCTCCGAATGGGTCGTTGAAGACCTGCTAGAAGTGACGGCTAGGGAAGGTGAAAGTAACAGAGTCTTCTTGATTGGAGCATCTCTCATCGACCAAGAACAGAAGGAGCTGACAACCTTGCTGAGGCGCAACGTTGATGTTTTCTCATGGGAACCATACGAGCTGCCTGGAATCAATCCCAGTATGGTCTGTCATCAGCTGCACATCGACACCACATTCAAGCCAATCACGCAGAAGGCACGACGAACTGCACCCGAGAAGGCTAAAGCGGTTGAAAAAGAAGTGAAAAAAATACTGGATGCAGGATCCATACGGGAGGTACAATTCCCCAATTGGCTATCCAACCCAGTAGTAGTTTCGAAGAGCAATGGGAAGTGGAGAGTTTGCATCGACTTCACTAACCTAAACAAAGCATGCCCTAAAGATAGTTTCCCCCTCCCGAAGATAGACCAACTAGTAGACGCCACAGTAGCTCATGAGCGAATGAGTTTCCTGGACGCATACTCACGGTATCACCAGATCCCTCGATATGCCCCCGACCAAAACACAAAACGGCGTTCATCACAACAGTTAGGTTATACTGCTACAAGGTCATGCCCTTCGGGCTCAAGAATGCAGGGGCAACCTATCAACGGCTAGTCACCAAAATGTTCAAAGGTCATATGGGAGACACCGTGGATTTCTACATCGACGACATGCTCGTTAAGAGTAAGAAGAAAGAAAATCACCTCTTCGACCTGTCAAACACCTTCAAAATCCTCAGGAAGTACCGAATGAAGCTTAACGCGAGCAAGTGTTCCTTCGATGTCCAGTCAGGAAAATTTATTGGGTACTTAGTTAGTAAGAGAGGCATAGAGGCTAACCCAGACCAGATCGATGCAATTAATAGGGTAAAACCCCCTCGCACAATTCGGGACGTACAGAAGCTCACTGGTATGCTCGCTGCCTTAAATCACTTCATCTCAAAATCCTTCGAGAAGTGCAAGACTTTTTTTCAGCTTCTAAAGGGGAGAAAAACAATAGAGTGGAGCCCAGATTGCTCGCGAGCATTGGTCGAGCTCAAGTCTTACTTAAGCTCTCCACCACTGCTCATCATACCAAAACAAATAGATTATTTGTACATGTACCTCTCCGTGTCCAATCACACTGTCAGCTCTGCGCTAATATGCGAGGTTGCAGGAATCCAGCACCCCATTTATTACATAAGCAAGACCTTACTGGACGCCGAGCAAAGGTACCTACCATTGTAGAAGCTTGCCTTTGAGCTAGTAATAGCCTCGAGGAACCTAAAGCATTATTTCGAAGCTCATACTATCATCGTCCTTACATCGCACCCCCTTAAGCCATTCCTAAGGAAAGCGGATTTGTCCGGCAGACTGTCTCAGTGTTCAGTCGAGCTCGATCGATTTGACATTCAATTTCAACTAAGGACAGCTATCAAGGGTCAGATTCTTGCTTATTTCATAGCCAAATTCACGGGCGAAGAACCCTCCGACCAACCTCAAATAACAAGCCAAAAGGAGAACCCAACAAAAGAGGAAACCTGGAAACTATTTGTTGATGGAGCCTCCAACTCCAAGGGCGCAGGGGTCAGCATTGTCCTCATTACTCTAGAAAACACAATCCTTAAACAAGGAATTAGGCTTGGATTTGCATCCTCCAACAACGAAGCAGAATACGAAGCCCTAATAGCCGGCCTCCAAAAGGCGCATACTTTGGGAGTAAAACATTTACAGGTGTTCGGCGATTCCCAACTGGTCTCTAATCAGATAAGTGGAGATTACAATGCAAAGAATGAAAGAATGACAGCCTACCTCGCCTTAGTGAAAAAATTGATGTCAAGCTTTGAAGAGATCAATGTCTAGCAGTTTTCGAGGGGGCAAAATAGTCATGTTGATGCCTTAGCAGCCCTGAGTTCGGCAGTTAACTCCGACCTAAAAAGAGTCATCCCCATCGATTTCCTCACTTGTCCGAGCATCGACATCAGTCCACCAAGCGTGAAACAGGTACTCCAGGTGGGGTCAGCCCCCAGCTAGATGGATCCCTTAAGAGAATATATAAAGGATGGCATGCTCCCGGATGACAAGAAGACCGCCCACCAGATAAGGGTCAAAGCTATTCTCTTTCACTTATCCCCAGAAGGCAACTTGTATAAGAAATCCTTCTTCGGTCCCTACCTCCAATGCGTCCACCCAGGGGATGTCGAGCAAGTGCTTTGTGTGCTTCATGAAGGAATCTATGGAAGCCACACCGGAGGAAGGTCTCTATCCTTTCGAGCAATGAAGGAAGGCTATTGGTGGCCATATATGCAAAAAACCTCTGCAACGTATATCCGCAAGTGCCTGAAATGCCAACTCCACGCTCCTATGGTCCACCAACCCGCCAGTGATCTAAAGTCCCTGTCCAGCCCATGGCCATTCGCCCAATGGGGAATGGACATCGTGGGACTACTAGCTACCGTTGCCGGCAATCAAAAATATCTGTTGGTCGCAACTGACTACTTCACCAAATGGATTGAGGCAGAACCCCTGGAGAACATCCGAGACGCTGATATGATAAGGTTCATATGGAGGAATTTAATAACTCGTTTTAGAATCCCCAGAACTATCATCACTGACAATGGAACACAGTTCGAAAGTGGCTCCTTTCAGAACTTCTATGATGAACACGGTCTCGGACACCACTTCAGTTAGGTAGCCTACCCTCAGATCAATGGCCAAGTTGAGGCTTCCAATAAAACCATTATCGAAGGATTCAAGAAGTGATTGGAGCGAGCTGAAGGTGCATGGGTAAATGAACTACCTCACATCCTATGGGCATATCGGACCACTCCTCAGCGAGAAACAGGACAAACCCCATTTTCACTACCATATGGCATAGAGGCCGTCATCCCACTCGAAGAAGGTTTGCCGACAATGAGGTCCAACCTTGTCGACCAAGGCCATAATGATGTAGCATTACTCCCTGAGCTCGACCTAGCCGACGAGCGCCGGGAGCTAGCCCTAGTGAAACTAGCGAGCTACCAGTAACACCTCACGAGGCATTACAACAAATGAGTTAACCCGAGGGCATTACGAATTGGGGACTATGTTTTAAAGAAATTCCTGGGCATCGCAGTGAAAGCATCAGACGGCAAGCTAGGTCCCAACTGGGAAGGACCCTTTAAAGTAACAGGAGAGGACCTGCAGGGCGCCTATCACTTGGAAACGATGGAAGGCATAGAAATACCACGAGCATGGAACGCAGCTAATCTCAAGAGATTCTACTTTTAGATCTTTCTATTGTATTCTTTTATAGTACAAGTGCATTTCCCTTATTATTAATGAAAATTATTTAATTGGTTACACTCTAATTCGTAACAGCTGCATTTATCGCACATCTTTTCCAAGTAACAGGCACAGTGATCACTATACTATAGCAGGGGAATACCCCTCCTCAGGTCATCGTCAAGAAACATGAAGAACCTCTTAGCATTGCCCCTGGCAATATATGAAGCCATAAAGGGGATCCTTAGGCAATACGACCAAGTTCTGTACTGGTCATCAAAACTCCTTTGATTGAATAAAATTATGATTGGATGGAACATCCAACCTCAGGTGTGTCCTCGCCAATTGCCCCACTTAGGCCTAAGGGAGTGTGATGACACAACCTAAAAGGTAAAGTGATGCACAATGGTATCTCGATATTATACTGGACTGGGAGGACAATTGCATGGAAAAACAAACTTAGAAGATTATAAAGCAGTAAGATTATGAAGAATATGATGCACACGTTTAGTCGGCAAGATTTCCCAAAAGACAAACTTTTCATTTATTCATCATATTTACAACCATGGTGATACATGTTTATTCGGCGAGCTCGCCAAAAGCATTTACATTATCAGAAATACAAAAAACAACAACTGGAAAAATTTCAATGGGGGTGAGGCCTCTGAGCGAGATAATCAGCCACTCGAGCTCTTCGTCCGTCATCAGGATCAGGAGCTAATTCTTCCTCAACCTCATTCACATCCGACTCCAATAACTTCCCGAAGGATGGCATCAATGGGAATCCATTGATCATCCCTCCGAAAGGGGTTAGGCATCAGGATAGAGGGAGAAATCTCATGGCGATACCAGACCATAGAATTCCTCGGGACCTGCAGCTCCTTCAAAGCACTCAGCCACCCCCCTATCAAAGGAAAGCTCTTCAAACACCAACAACCTCGTTGGAGCATCTGACCAACCCTGGTTGTAGCCATCAGCGCACACTTGTCGAGGACCTTTTTTGAATAAGTGCCGCAGTCGAGTAACGTCCCTTTGAAGCCCAGTGGAAATTACATATGCTTGCTGAACATCACCGCGAAGTTGTTCCATTTCCCTATCTCGAAGTTATTCCGCTTCCCTGTTCCTGCTCATGGTGCTCCTACCAGCTCACGGAACGGGTGGGCGAGTGGAACCTCGCGACACAGGAGGAGTAACATTATGACCATCTCTAGTTCGTGATGATGAGGAGCCTTGTAATACTGTTGGAACAGTGCTCGTCGCATGCTCCCTAAGTCGTAAGACTTCTATCCTCACGCCCTCATTCTCCTGCTGAAGAACCTCCCCAACCTGGTTGATCTCGGAGGCCTCTAATAGCTTTGTTCTTAGCGCATTGACCTCCTCTTGTACTGAAGCACCAATGTTGTCCATCTCCTGGAGCCTGTCCTTCAGCTTGGCCACAAGTTCAGATTACTCCTTATACTTCTGATTTCTAGATCTAAGGGATTTGCAAAGCTTAACGAAGGCCTGGCAAACTTCGGGACTCGCATTAGGACCAAGGGTTTTTCCCAATTGGGAAGTAGCAGGAATGTAATCATCCACATCAACTAACTACATGCGAGAGAAAGATAAAGGAGAGAAAGAGACAAATCACTATGAGCAGAAAATGAAGCCTTTTCATTAATAAAGGATTGGAGTTACATCGAAGAGTAAAGAAAAAATTTACAGACAGAAAAAAGCAAAAGTATAAAGCAATCCTAGTAGATAACTAGTTGACAACCGTAGGTGGCCCAGAGGTCGATGGCCCCTTCCCCTTATCAACATTAGCAGGAGCACCACCCTCAGTAGGGGTAATCTCTGTCCCCACAACCAGAGAAATGTCAGCAGGGGTCGCTTGAGGAACAGGATCAGCTCCTTCAACAGCTGGGGCAGAAACTTCATCCACAGTTAGCTTAGTACCTGGGTCATGCTCGTCAAACAAGGGAGAATCGATGTCGATGCCAGCAGCCAAAAGGGCCTTATTCTAGCCTTTCTTCAAGTTCAGACGACTAATATAGCCTATCTGAACTTCAACATCCTCATATGCTGTAGCCCAACAAGAATTATATGAGTCCTCATTGGCAGTAACAGCCTCAGACTCCTTCTTCTTCAGCTCTTCGGAGAGCACCCGGTTCTCCTCCACAATAGGAATTTTTCTCGAGCAAACCAGGTCGTAGGCCTGCCTCAGCTCCTTTAAATCCTTGACTGTCGCGTCCTTCTTCTTATTGGCAGTAGCAAGAGCCATGTTAGATGAAATCCGAGCAGAGTCCATGACTTTAAAATTAGCCTCGAGCTCTTTACCCTTCAACTTCAGGGTGGAGTTCTCCTGCTCCAGCTCGCTGTTTCTCTTCACCAGCTCATCGCATGAATGATATAGCACGGCGAAGTCGGTAACAAACTTTAGAAAAAAGAAGACATTAGAAGAGGAAAATGAGGGAATTCAGAACAACGTGGGAGAAAAGGGAAAAACCTTACTATAGCAAGCCTTTGACTAGCCTGAAGGGCCAACTGCTCCGACCCTACCTCCCTTTGGCAATCAGCCAGGAGGACAGCTCTCTCAAGCAGAGCTGGGGCCAACTGGGGAGAAATTTCCATAAAGGCCTCCTCGGGCAGCGTGGACACCAGGACTAAGGCCTGCCCGACCTTCGTCCTCGCTTCTTCCCTCCTTCTCTCCTCTTCCTTCTCACTCTCCTTTTTCTTCCTCTCCTCTACCCTCCTCTTCTCTTCCATCTTCTTCCTCTCTTCTTCCTTTTTTCTCTCTCTCTCTCTCACCTGCTCCTCTTCCTTCCTTTTCCTCTCCTGCTCCTGAGCAGAGGACCGGGAACCAGTAGCCACAGCCCCAGAATTATATTTTTTCTTCTTCGACCTTTGTGCGAGAAGCACGTGGTCCTCATCATCATCATCCCTGATCAAGTTCTTCCTTGGAGGAACCATCTCTTCGCTCGAACTACTAAAAGTACTCGATGATCCTCAAGCTTCAGAAACCTCCCTACGATCAAAGGAACTACTACTGCTAGAGCTCTCTCCCCGCAAATCACTTACAGCTCCTGCAATGTCACTCTCAGAACTGCTCTCTTCCTCGTCCAATTGGATAGGACCCGCAGCAGTCTATTCGAATAAATAAAACTCTGGGATACAATCCACAGGCCTTGTTATAAAGCTGGAGCCAACGTTCTTGTACTCGAGCAGAAAGGCAGCAGACCTGGGATGCTCACCGTCACCCAAAGGCTCCCTGATTTTCCAAGCCTTAACCAATTCCGAGATACGAACCTCGCTGAGAGCAGGCTCCAAGTTCTTTGAACTTACTGTGGAAGAAAAAGCAAAGAGAAGTTAGAAAAATCACACAAAAGTCGAAGCAACAATACAATGTCTACCTATGTATTCCTCCCCATAAAAGGGAACAGAGAACCTCTCAGACCTCGACCCTTCAAATTGGGGAGAAAACTGCCAATTCCTAACAAGGAAACCTTCTTGCCAGTAGTCCTTATGGGAATCAGGTATATTCACTACCAATACCCTGTCAGGGCTCCTAGCTTTGAGGTAAAGGACACCATAGCTACTTCGAGAAAAGGAGTAGCAAAAACAGACCTCGGCGGGCCCTAACCTAGTGCCATACAACTGATTTATCCTATGTACGCCATTTACTATTTTCCACACATTGGGCGAGCATTGTGCAGGAACAATATTAAAATAGCCAAAAAAATGCAAAAACAAATCATTGGGAGGAAAAGTGAGTCCCCCATGGGAAAGAAACAAGACGTGGATCCAGTGGGCATCATCTATATCTCTAACGTTTCTAGGAGAGGAGGCCAGCACTCAATATCTACCCACTCAGGGATGTATAAAACTTCCTAAATTCATAGATTGACCTATTTCCAATCTTCGCCATTGGAAAACCCTAGAAAAGCTACAAACTCAAGGAGAAAGTACGAAGAAAAGTCACAGGAAACTTACAAAATAGAAGATTGATTCAAGAGATGAAGAAGCACAAGCCCAAAGAACTAGGACGCGATGAGGATGGAAATTGAGAGAAGAAGGTACGAAGCGCTAGAGCTCACAGAAAATAGAAGAACGCTGGAAAGACTGAAGCGACGGTAGAAAAGTGGCTATTCCAATAAACCTTCAAATTCTGCTAATCATAGTGCACAATAAACGAAGCGGGTTCCGCCAAAATCAACTTCACAGGTGCGTGCATATTCTGTTATCAAGTCCTGGTACATCTTGTACTTAATAAGGACAATCGGATAAGAATCACTCTCGAAACATATAAATGCAAATGACACATATTGGAGATGAACATAGTTCCAAACCTATGGGCTATGCACATGCCTACGCACCCATATAACTGTCATCACTATCATTATCACAGATAGCCCATACCTAGGTTCCTTGTTCTGAGGTACCAAATCTAAAATCCCCCCCCCCCCCCCCCCATTGTGATGATAAGACTCTCCCCATTAAAAAAAACTCCCGCGATAGCAAGCAACGTAGGTATGTCATACACATAATAAATACTACTATAACAACCTATCAAAATCATTAGGTATACACACAACCCAAATATTATAATTCATACGTAGTATAGTCTCGTTACTACTTACGATATATTTACTAAATTGCAAATATTCTCTCTCTCACAATTTTCAAGCGTAATTCCCTGCTTGAAAATAAGTTAAAGCATTGCACCAAATTATTTCCAACATTTTTGTACTAGACTGAGCTCTTCGTATGTCATTCTATTTCACTCGAATTAACTATGTCGCATAAATTAGAAATTTCAAAATTTTAACACGCCGTTCAAATGAGACTGCATCTCGTTTGAACGAGAATGACAGGTCACTCGAACGATAACTTCACACGAGATGCCATATCATTTGAAGTGTCGTCACGCGACTTCAAATGACATGTGCATGTTTCGTCTCCAACGTCTAGAACTTGCATTTTTCACCATTTTTGAGTTCTAAAACCTCTAAAGATCATTCCCAAACACCCAACAATTAATTACAATCCTATTCTAATATGTAAGGGTGATTTCCAATACTCCTGAGTCTTTAAATCATTAATAATCATCCAATAAATTAAAAATCCCCAAATTTAATCATATGAACCTTAGTTCATGAGTTTTCAATTAAGGAACATAATTAACCCAAATTCGTTCATCAATATTAATCCAAATTTTGTGGGTTCTGATCTATACACATGAAGGGATTAAACTTATATAGATTCAGTCCTAAGTTATGAATTAAATCGTCCGATTTCACCCAATTCATGTGCAATTCATGTGTAGTTTTCACCTACACTAACATGGACAGATTACTGCTAAAAGTATGCAATTTTAAACATTTACCTCTAGAATGAATCTTTGATCCATTGAAGAAGATGGTACATATGTGATCCCCTCGCTCCAATCAATGCAATTGTGGTGTTTGTGGTGTAAAGGGGGTAGCAATGGAGGTTCTAGCCTTGAAACCTCTCATCCTCCTTCCTCCTTTGGCTTCTGTGTGTGTAACAACTGATAACCCTAACTCATCCCTCTAATTTTCATAGTTAATAATTCTCCAAATATACAAATTACCAAAATGCCCGCTCGGGATGCCGGTTTGGTCTAAAATTACCCCGAAACCCAAACTAAATCCCTGGGTGGGCCTTTTTTACTATCTCGACCCTTTCGGACACATTGACGCACTCGAAATGACCATTTGAGTGACACAAAATATACTTACTTTTTATTCCATTAAATTAGTCCTGACACATGCGTCCCGACCTAGTTATCCTAAATGTCGTATTTCTCACTCGCGACAATTTTCATAAATTCAAAATCACATATAACTTTATTTTCTCAATAATATTCAATGTAATTCTCATCAATGAATACTAACCCTTATCTCGCTAGTTAATATTTATTTTAAACAGAATTAATTATTAACTAATTTTTCATATTTAATGCAATTAATTCCACATTTAAAAATCATTAAAAATATGGTGTATTACAACTCAGTGTCGTATTTTTTTGTAAATGTCTTCCAAACTTCTTTTTCAGTTTTGCAATTAGAATAGTTATTGTAACAATCGTCACTTAGGACATTAAAATTTTAATTTTTTGCAAACAAAATTATGTTTGTCCGAAGTACGTATGACTTTCTTTTCATCAACAGTAGGGGGTTTAAACACAACATGTTTGTATAATCTAAACACGTTTTTGACTGTTAGTGGGAGATAAAATGGTGAGAATTTGGAAAGGTGGTATGGAAAATCTCACACATTTTTAAAACTGTTTAAAAAATAATTAACAGTTAAAAATTTTATTTTATTTCACAGTTTAGATTTCTTTAAGAAATTAAATAGTTTTTTGGCGAAAACTATTTAATAAACACAATGTCAGACCCCATCGGACAGACGGTGGCAGCATTGGCCCAACAAATTCTTCACCTAACACACATAAAAATTTAATGTCCAAAGGACGTGCACATCAATATCTAAACAAATATAAATATATTACACCATATTTTACCTTTCTATCGATGTAGGACAAACTCAAAAATTGAAAAATAAGAAAAGAATTCTCTTTCCATTTTCAAAGTAAAAAATGCTTTGGGTTTTCAAAATATACACAAAGTTTCAACACGATTCATATAGCAAAATGAATTGCCCATTTGTGTTAACCATGGGCATGGGATAAGTAAGAATATTTTCAAAACGGGCAGAGAGGCATGGGATGACTAACTAATCTTTAAGATGTGAACGCATATAAAGTTTTGGGGTGTTGCTACGAGTCCGAAATAAAATTTTCAAAACCTCAATCAAAAGTAATGATTTTTTTGTGCCTTGACGGGACCCATGCCATAAGACAACACTTGATAAGTAAGTGAGAGAATAAATATAATTCACTTTTGAGAGAGGTTTTGAGGAAATTTTTGGTACCCATGTCGTTATTCAAAGGTTTTTGCACTTGGTAGATCCCGAAGGTGTCATACTTCACAGGGGCAAAAAATTATTTATGTCAGCAAAAAAATTCTTGACGCACGAACTAGGCCCCCTTTTAAGGCCACTTCATGATTTTACAGAGGAATAAAATTTGATGCGTAGAAGATCATTAAATCTCAAGAAATAACATTTTTTTCTTTCATGATTTTGCATGAAATATTCTTAAAGAAGTGTTGAGATGTAAAGTTATACATGAATAAATTAGAGTGTTGTACAATAATATATAAAAATTTGAAGCCCTTTAATTCATTGTGAATTGATTTTTAATTGATAGCTTTAATATTTAACGTGTTATTACAACGGACTATTTATAGCACAATGACTTACTCCATATCATGTGACAAGTTCACTATTACTAATTGATTTTGAGTAGGACACTTTAATATTTAATAAGAATATTGAATACTTTAATATTTAACATGAAAATGAAGACTAAGCTTTTATTATTTCATTTTATTAAACATTTGAAAAATCACCTCCAAAATATTAACGTGGGCAGAATATTTCACTTGGTAGATCCACATGTTGGAATATTAAATAAAATTCATCAACATATTAGATTATCGAAATTACCTTATAAAATAATTATAGGAACTTTGTACCTGAATCCATAGTGATGATTGGGACAGAGGGGTTGGAGGTCTTCCACGGACTAATCCCCCTCTCTATGAGTTCTCTCTCATTGTTTGGAATGAGGAGGAGATTATTTTAGTGCATTAGCCTTGGGGACCAGAACCCTTCATTATATAGACATCTAATTATAACCACATAAATTCTAATTAGATGACTCTTGAGTAACCAATGGGTGACTCTTGAGTAACACGACACTTAAGTAACCAGTAGGTGACTTTTGGGTAACCACACATTTTGAATTCCATATTTACGGTTGATGTATTTTGAGCTTACATAATTATATCACTTCATTTACCCAATTTAAATTTATGCTCAAATATAATTACCATTTTAATATGTGATCCCACCTTAAATTATTTTGGAATATATAAAATATTCAACCAATCTCCCATTTGGGCTACATAATAATTCTGAATGTAATTTGATAGCCCCAATTTTAAAATCCTTTTACTTTAAAATCAATTTCCTTGTTAAATAGATATGCGGAAGCATTAGTTGATGGTTCAATAAAACGAATTACCAAATTTTGAAATTAAACCAAGTGAAAGTAAGATTAATCCATTAAAAGGTTTTCACTTAAACATAATTAATCCAAGTCCTAGAATTTGCCTAAGTCATATTTACCACAATTAAAACCAATTTTATCTTGAATTGTCCTAAGCATGCGTTCTAAGTCATTAAGCAAGATAAAAGTAAATCAATCACACTACGCCGCGATGTACAAGGAAAAACCCACAACGGGAAACAACCTCGGATGGCCCTAGCCTCAAATCCATTAACTATGAAATTTACATTTACAAGACAGATGACTTACTTCCTCAACTCGAACCCTCTCAAGCCTTGACGCGTCTTCTTGTAACCACCTCCTCCTAGCGGATAACCACGGAGCACCACCACGATCTCAGAACCACCGATCGGACTATAGGTACATCGTCAACCACACATGGAGCCTTTCACCATGTGAGAAAGACGCAGCTAAACACTTCTTCTTCTTTGAGGGATTTAGAAGAAAATCCAAACTTCTCTTCAAACAAATGTAGAGATAAATCGGTGCCAAAATGCTCCAAGAAAAGTATATGTATATATGAACTTGGAAGAAACAAATATGGGTGAAACTAAGTGTTTAAAGGATTTTTCTCTATAAAATAAACACTCAAACTTATGAACTTTTTCTTGGAAGAAGCAACTCACAAAACTCTCTCTAGGAGTTAGAATATTATGAAAAAGTTAGTTTAGAAAAAGTTGTTCCCGCACATTATAAGATCTGAGAAAAGTTAGTGGAGAAACAAGTGGGGAAAGTGGGTAAAACTGCTAAAAACTGCCAAAAAAAATTCCCGCCTGATATCTCATTCGAACGACATTTTCGTTTGGACGACATCTCATTCGAACGACCCTTCTAACGATGTTCCAGTGTGAACTCGTTTGAAACTCGTTGGAAATCTCATTCGAATAGCCATCTCGTTCGAACGACATTTCGAACGAAGTTCCAGTGGCCAACATGGGAACTCCAGAAAGTTTGGAAAATTCTATTTTGGCCCATAAACTTTATATTCTTTATTTTAAAGTTTTAATAGAAATCTTTCTGAAAACAAAACACAGTTTTAAAACCTAACACCCAATAAACTTGTTCCAAGCTCCTATATATATACTAGCCAAATGCCCGTGCCTGAAGGCACGGCGAAAATTTCTAAAATATTATCGTGTATAATTAAAGTCAAAAAAAATATTTACAACACAAATGTGTAAACAATTAAGAAAATTTGGCCAAAATTTTCGTTGTTTATAGAACTATCCACCATGTTTAAGAAATATAAAATACTCTAAAAACAATACTCAACTGAACAAAGTTTTGTCCTAATTATTCGGGTCGATTACCTACAACAACAATGCAAACATATTTAAAATGTTCTACAATATTTCGTGCAAAAACCAAAAAGTAAGTGAAATGTGTACACTTATAATGTACATGTGTTCCTTTATCAACATATACAATCGAATCAAATACAAATCTTAAGAGTGAATTTTTATTTATTAAGAAATTAAAATTTAAAGAAGTTAAATGTACATGTAGCAAAAAATGACTGAATAGAAATTTAGGACATAGTAAACCCCATAATTTCAGCACTTGCTCCACGTCTATGATTTTTGTTCACCCTTTATATAACATATATCGCCCCACATATACCTAAGTAAAAAATGTTAAGAACTTTATTTTCATAAACCAAACTTCCACTATAAAATAAACCAAGATGCCATCAATAACAAATATACATAGTAACTAAAACTATAGCACGGAGTGTGGAATTCCTGATTACCCAAACGCAGCCTATATTGTATCGAATTTGTTTAACATTCACTCTCAATTGAGGAATCTGTGGAGAACTGAATAGCTTGGAGAGATGCGTCCATATTGGGTATTGAACGTAACACACATGATTAGCTTGTAGAGATGTGAACATGAAGGGATGAACACAACACACATAATCATCAAAAAAAAATCCCTCTTATACCATCATAAACAATATGTCAAATGAAAAATGAAAGAAGCCTGTCAAATGAATGAAACCAATCTATCAAATGAATGAAACCTAACTAAATAAATTAATACTATATTTCCACTGATTCAAATGTTAAATAGACTAATCAAGTACATTTTAAAACCCTTTTGATGTCTGAACACAACAACCCCAAACAAAATCAAAGTACACTGTAACATAGAAGCCTCAATGTAAGTAAATATGTTAAAAGCCCTGCCCACATTCAAAAGCATCAAACACAAAAATTAAACCTCATTAGAAAGACATCATCACTCACATTCCATTGATATTTTTGGTGGTCCCATTCTTATATCATCTCATCATCAACGATTTCTAGCAGATGTGTGTACTCAGCTGAGATGAGATCAGAGCACTTGAACATTCATGATAGAAATTTAATGTTCAAGAAAAAAGTTCATTCTTTGGTTGATTTTGATATTCAGACTTCTATAGATAACGTTAGGTATCTTCACGATGTTAAAGATATAGCACTACATCTTCTCGAGTGCATTTTACCTCATTGCACAGTTGCTACATGTTGAGAATTGAACCGAGGGAAGAGATCTTATCCCAGTGACTGATAAATTGGGAAGAAATTTTATGAACTGCAGTTTGGTGCTAAGTGCCGATCTTGTGGTTGAGAGGATGAAATAAATCAATGTCTCTTTCAGTTGGAAACAATTGTATGAGGCAAAGACAAAGGATGTGAAGGCGGCTCAAAGTTGGCAAGTACAATTGTGCGCAAAGGTTCCACCTTCCAGCTGTAAAAGAAGCTTTTATGGAGGGGTTTCGGCAAACTTTGGAGAGCAAAAAGCATTTACTCTGTTGTAGAACTCTTCATATAAAGGTGTTTATAGCTTTATCAGTTCTAGAGCCTGAGGTAGTGAGGAAATAAAACAACATCACAACGGTGCAATAGTACAAACCAACAATAGAAAGAAAATAACATAAAGAAAGTACCTTCGTATCAAGACAAGTTCTGATTTTTTACTCAGTAAGCTCATCGTTATCCTCAGATACAAACGACCCGTATCTAAATGATCTTTACAAAGAATACATAATAATACCCAAATCGTGGGTAATGAACCCATCTATTTAACTTTACTAATTAGGAAAAAAGACTAATCAAGTAAGTACAAATAGAAAAGGAAAAAGAAATTTTTGACTTCATTGGACACATCTATGTATGCATAAGCAGGGGAACCACAGGGAACTCTTTATGCATAAGAAGGGAAATTTTTCCTTGTATGCAAGATGCAACTATTTATTTTTATCTTAAACTATAGTGCCCTCACCAATTTCCTTTTTTAGTTCGTTTAGAGTTAATATTTAGTTGATTATTTCTTTGCAAGTAAAGAATTTTGGGAAGAAGAATAAGAATACCTGACGTTGACGTTGGGACCTCAAAATAGCCTTATCAAACTAAGCAAGCCCTTCATTTTTCTCTCCAATTCGACTATCCATAAGCACATAAGACTCGGCACTATGCTCATAAAACCTCTTTGAAATCCAATGCCTACTACTTCATGTAATCATTAATCAATACAATTAGTGGTAATAAATAAAATAGGTTAAGAGCATAGCATCCTAAATGAAAACGCAACCATTAAGAATGTCTCCTAATAAAACGTATAGCCAAAAAGCATGATAGAAACAACGCAATCCATGGTGTAGACAAATAATCAATTCAAGCAGGGGTGATAAACAAAATTGGTTAAGTGAAAAATCTACCTCGAGAATATTAGCACTAATGGTGATTAAAATCACATGAATTTCTCTGTTTGGGAAAACATGCTCTCTGTCTACTCTATCTTCACTTATTATATGTTATCTACTCAAACAAAAACTAACCACCATGTTGAGAAAATAATAAAATGAAACACACCCTCAATGTGTGTCAAAATTAACACATACTTGAGATAAAATACTATATTTCTAAGAAAAATATACTGAAACATAAACTTAAAGCACATACACCATTATCCAGAGAAATTTCCTAAAAAGAAATGGCCGAAACATTAGCATATGGAGAACATTAATAAATAAAAAAACTTAGTTCACACAGTTGAAATAATAATATACGGAAAATCTACAATAACCCCCAAAGAACTAAAGGTCACTCAACTTCAATATATTTCAATTTCTACGTAGTTAGCTCTACAGATATGTTTTGTAATTATAAGCTCAATGAGATCCCTATCCTAAACTAAATAAACTAAAAGATGTAAATAAAACTCTTTCGAAAAAATATAACAACCCATTAAGATAAATAAAAAAGTTGAAAAAATAAAATATATGAAACCATCCCAATAAAAGTAATAAAAATATAAACAACGAAACTTGCCAAAAAAATTATTTCTCATCATAATGAAAAATATAACTAAAAAAGTTGAAGAAGATTAAGAGCGATGTACATTGCCCTAATAAAACTGCACTTGGAAGCAAATGAGCCATACCAAAATATATATAAAACATAGAAAACATATTATGGGACGAAAAAATCAGAAGCAACAGACTACGACACACTACTTCGAAGCACTGTCCAAAGAACACATGCCCATTAGTCATGCCCAGGGAACATTATCCTCATTGCTTATTTCCAAAACACACAGCTTTTCATTTGTATCTATAGCAGGGTGCAACAACAAAAGACATTATTTTAATTATTCAGTGAGTAAAGTATGTGACTAAAAACAAAAACATTCATTTTAAGTAACTAACAAAACAACAAATGTAGCGGCAATGTAATTTCAATCACAATATGACCAAAATTAATAAAAGTAATAGATAAAAAAATACTAACACGAAGTAGTAGATTCGTTGGACATTTCATCCACTTGGTTTTGATGCTCACACCTCTGCTGCGATATTTGGTTAATTGTCCCCTCTGCTTTAGCAATTGAAAATTTTTGTTAGACCACAACATCACTCCAAACTTATCATGACTAACATCAAAACTAAAATAATAAATCATAAAAGTCACTGGAACATTTTCCTATTCTAGTTCCAGTGCCGAATCTATAAAATCATCTGCAAATTCAATGAAAAATATATAAAGATAGAGATACAATTACAGTAATGTCATCAACCATGCTTCTCCTATGTCTTTCGACTGAAACAAAATCATGTTCTATTTTACATGTTCCACGTCAACTCTAGTAATCATATGCAAAAAGCCATACATAACTAATGTTATGCAAATAGTGCATATGATTAAGATTTTACCTGATATTAACGATTCATATGCAAAAAGTCAATATTAGACATAGCTATAGATATAACTATTTGTTATGTTAAAAGCCATTGACATGACTAATGTTACTCGAAAAGACAAATACACTTTCTTAATCATGACATGATACCTTTCACCTCAAATATCAATTATTCTTAGTGATGTGCCATATTTTATAATTCCTATTAGATCACATATTTTATGATTCCTCCAATCCAATATCAATTATTCTTAGTCATGTGCCATCTTCTATTATAACAGATCTAATAGGGATACCTTTCTCCTCAAATATTAGTTATTCTTAGATTTGTTATGATTCCTATTATGATTCCTATTAGATCACATATTTTATCAATTATTAGTTATAATTCTTATTAGACCTTTTATGATTCTCGAAAATAGGAATCATACGAGCATCCCTCCAATATTAGACTCCAGTAATCATATGCAAAAAGCCATAGACATAACTAATGTTATTCAAAGTTTAGACACTAATCACTAAGAATAACTGATATTGGAGGAATCATAATAGATCGAAACAATGCAAATAGTTCATATGATTAGACAATGACAGCGATTCTCAATAAAAAGGAAAAGCACGCCTTCCAGTTAAATTCTACAAACTACAAAGCAGTATCAGTTTCTATTTTGTCAGCACCACCCTTATGAATAACAAAATTTGGAGGGAAGCTATTGCTATTGACATTGTTTGTAGGGAGAGAAATAGAGATATTAGTGTCAGAACTTTGACCACCTAAATTTATGGTTATAGTGGTAATAATAGCAATTTGAGAAGCTTCTTGGTGTTGTCATGAACGTAGGCGACCTCTGTTATAGTGTCCCAAAAAATAATCTAAAGAAGACAATAAAAAAGATACCATATAACAGAAAAATATACATGTTAAAGACAACTAAAATTCAAAACCTACTATGTCAACAAAAATTAAGAATAAGATTTGATTTCTATATAAGATTCCTAAAGAACCCTTCCCAATTAATCGATTTCAGTACTGCAATGGAATGAAGATTAAGTAGCAAAAATAAAAGCAGGTAGTTGTAAAAGATTAGTGTTGCAACAACTAAAGCACAATGGCATGCAACTACTAAATACACGTTTTGCAATTAACAAAGAAAAGCATCCTATCAATTTCATACATATGTTTAAGCTACAAAAATATATGCAAAAGAGGATCAATTAGATATGGTATACATTGACCCTAACCTGAAGAGTGCACAACAAAATTAGATCCCCATTTGTGCAAACTAACATGAAACATATGAAGCCATATGTTTAAAAGAAGGAAAATATTAAAAAGAGTGGTGAACAGAGTATACATTAAAATGAAACTAAGAAAACTGAACATTTATTATAAAGAAGTATGACGTACAACGATTGTAGTTCATTTATTATCATGTTTTAAAACTCATTTATTTCAGCATATAACAACATGTCCCTACATGATTTTACCATTAACTCCTAAAAATACTATGGAAAAAGATAAAAGTCTCAAAACATTCACAAAACTATAAATACAAAACTATGGGTTTCAAAGCATATAAAAATAACTTCAAAACATAGCCAATAACTACATTTAAGTACTCAAAGACATGTATGAGAAATGAGAACACACCCTAATTCAAGTAGAAAATTGCAAAGAAACTAATATTAAAAATAACCATCTGGATTTGGACCAACTACAATGACAAATGAATTAAACTTTGAAACTCACAATGAAAAAATTGAACAGATCAATATAATATCTCAATTTGTCAAAATTCATATATTAGTTCAACTCAATGTAAAATAATGCATGCTCCCCGGTTAAGAATATCACTTTCCTATTCGAAAACATAAGAAAATTAGCCAAATTAAGAGAAAAATGAATTACAAGTAATATATATAATCATAAGGACAAATGGATGACAACTTTATAAATGAGGGCAAAAACAAAATAAGATATTAAATTAAATAGTACATAGTCACTACGTTAATTGTTAGCAGTTCCATTATAACTATCAAAATTATTGCATACATATAAATGATTATTGATAAACCTTTTCGAGAACATTTAATCATGACAAATGTAAAAAATATAAGCCATGAGGTATTTAAATGTATAAATAAAATATATGCTCAAATTTGAAATAAAACCAACAAAATCCTGATCTGGATCATTTCCTCCAAAGAAAACTAATCTTAATCTAAATATAATGTGTAACAGCGATAGAGTATAACAGTCTGAGTATTTACTCTCATCTTAATCACAAATAAAAGGAGTATATGGAAGCCACGAAAATAAATGAGAGAGGCATTATACCTCGAAAAAATGTAGCTCACATTGCCCCAAATAATAATAGTTCTACAAATTGTTCCACACCTGTGAAAGAAATAGTGATTTATAAATATCATCGTCCGCCAAACAAACATGATGAAAATGCTACTTTGAAATTTAGAATCTAAAGATTGAGCTAAATATACACTTTCTATGTAAAATCTGTGCAAACAATACACTTTCTATGTAAAATCTGAGCAAACAATACACCAAGTATGAAGAGATATACCCAAATTTAGAAAATATACACCATGTAATCCCAAAGATAAAGAGATCATCTGAGAAAGAGTGTACCAACAGGTTGCATTGGGTTTGGCGGCATAAATGTGTGTTGCATCTGGGAGAGAGTACCAAGAACAAATAAATTATTTTCAATAAACCCACAAAACCACAAATTATTTTCAATAAGCCCATGAAACCCTAGATCCAATACAAAAGAAACCTATAATGAAAAGAAATTAATAACTTACCACTTCGTCTCTTTCCATGGTACCATTGTGATGAATAACCTGCAAAATTAAATACAAAGAATTTAAAAAACATCAATAATATAAGAACCCAAAACCCATGTAATAAGGGAAACATATACTTACTTGCAATACATATCAATCTGGTTTTAGATCCGATTTTGAAGGGACGGAGGAGGTGGTAGGCATGGGAGAGGGAAGCGGCGGCAAAGGTTTTGAGAGTGATGTAGCGGAGGAGAGAGAATTTAATAGGGAGACAGTGGAGGTGGGAAGGGTTTGAGATGGAGGCGGAAATAGAGTTTTTCATTCTTTGTAGTCCTCTTCTGTAATGAACGAGAAAGGAAGATGAAAAATAAAATCCCCAAATGGTACCCTTGAAGGAGGAGGAGAGAGAACGATGGGATTTTTTTAGTCAAGTTACAAATTTAGCCCTTGTTTTGAATTAAAGTAAGAGAAGGAAAACCATTTAATGGGAAACAAAAGAGGGGGAAACTAAAAATAAGGGGGAAAAAGAGTAAAATGGAATAAATCAATCTCAACCCTCCATTTCTTACATTGGCGGCTCAATCATAGCCCCTACTTAACTTATCAACTTATTGAATAGTAACCAACATTCTACTCCTTATTATATATATATATATATATATATATGTATATATATATATATATATATATATATATATATAATGCATTCATACCTTGGGAGCATGGAACCACTGTTGATGACGTAGAAACGAGGCACATAAACTCGGCATTTTGATGAAGCATTATACTCTTTGCCGCTATGTCTTCAATCTAAACACATCATAGGCTTGAATAGGTACACTTGAACACTATCATATGACATAAATGTTTTTATCCAGAATTGAGCCAAAACTATATTAACACTCAATTGGAGAATTGTGTCCTTACAAATCTCCCCCTTTGGCTATTCCGGGACAAAAACCAAACAAAAAAAAACTAAAGGGCCGTCAAGCTCACTAGACTCAAAAACATCCCACCCGAAATAAAGAGTACAATGCTTGACTCGAATACCACTTTAGAATTAAACGCTTTGACACTTAAAGGTTGCCTCTTTAGAATAATTCCTGCACACTTAAGCAAACTATCAAATGTATAGGGAATAATAAAGTATTTAATGCAATGAAAATAATTACTCCCCAAAACTTATTAATTCTCCCCTTTATCCTTTATCAACTATGATCAACCTAAGAAGATAGCGACTCCCCCTAAGTTTAATCTCCCGCAACTAAGATACGTTTATAATAGGATTAGATACCATTTCGCCCCATATCATTTCTTTGTGACACCCCGCCTAATAAAATACCGGGCGATCATTCCTATATCAAATTATGACAGGAGTCTCATATGGATCATTCTTAGCATCACTGTCGAAAGTCCTTTTAATTACTAACAACCTATTAGGCCAGTGTCAAAATTTTACTTAGCTAATCTTTTTAAACAAATATAATTAAAAAATCCACACAGTTTTGCGTAAATGAAACTGAACTGTATAAGATAACCGAACACTCGGTCAAAATTATACAACCATATCGAATGTTGTACTCAAAGAATAAATAAATGAAATTGGACCATTGACCCGAATATTTATACAGTACCTCCTATCTAGAGTACAAGAATGGAAGCGTCTATCGAGAATCCGCACGCATCCATAGCTGTTGCAGCTGACGTCTGACTCGAAGGAAGTGTCATCTAGGCGTCCCTGTGTCTGGACACCTATATATATATATATAGCAAGAGAGGAAAAGTAGATGAACAGGTCACAACCCGAGTTTGAAAAATATTTAGCAAGTGCATAAATGCCTTATTTTATTAGAAAAAGGTTTTATCTCATATTTAAATTTCGTATCGCACTCCCATGAGATACCCCTCACCTCTATTCTATTAGTGCACACCTAACTCACCCTAACAAAATACCCTAGTCAAGCTATCCCGCCTAACTAGTCTAATTTACCCGTCTACTAGAAACCTATACATCCCAAGTACTAAGGGCTAAACTTCCCTCCATTCTCAACACTGCATTAAGTTCGTGCGTGGGGTATCTCGCGAAGCAAAATCCAAATAAGGAACCCCTCCAATACACTGCTACTTGGTAGGGTTAATGGTAGAGATCCATTAGGCCCGTAGTACAAAACTAATGTATAAATACATTTTTATATATATACACATCACATTCATTTTATATACGTTTTACCATATACATTCGGAGAATATCTCCCGGACTGAGGTTTACTTTATATACAAATTTATAATACACATCCGGATCTATCCCCTAGACTGAGGTGTATTCAGTACTCATTTCAAAACTTTTTATTTCCCTTATTATATCCAGGATATATATATATATTTAAAAGCCAATTCATTATCATGAATTGCTTTAACACATCATATAACTTTTTAAAAGCCAGTTTTATTATCATAAAAATGCTTTTCCATTTTATAACATCCCATTTCCCTTCTTATATCCAAGAAATGTATTCAAAGCCATTTTTATTATCATGCAAATGCTTTGATCATATCATATGCTTCCATTTACCTTCTTCCATCCAGGAAATGTATTTAAAGCCATTTTATTATCATAAAATGCTTTAACAAATCTAAGACCGTCCCTCCGGGTTTCCCCACTGGACGCTCCCCTAAATGGCTATCATCTTCCAAGGCCTGTCAAACAAGACAACCTGGGAACCTACCAACGTCGGGAAGCAGCCATATGCCTGAGAAATTGTCAAAACCACATCTAGAATCTCCTAACCAGCACAGTAAAATATAATCGCTCATATGGCCTAGGACAATATCCACCCTGCATTCATTAGCCAGGGGGCATCACCATACGCACGCAACTTCCCTTATGATAGCGATTTAGGGAGGTGTGTAACCATAATTTATCAATTATGAAAAATCATTTATTTTCCATTTTGAAAACATTCATTTTTATATTTTCAAAATCATTTACCTCGTACCATATATACTTTAATCACATAGTATATACATATACCATATATTCCTCCTCGAATATATAAATGGCCATATGCCAAGTACATCTAGCGATGACCAATAATCCCAAAGATTCCCTCAAGGAATCATAATCACGCATTCATAAAAGCATGATACTAAACCCAAAGTATTTCCTTACTTTAAGATTCAATATATACCTCAATCCCATCTAAGGATTTATTGGATATCTCTAATGATACCATTTCACTCTAAGTGAAATATATATATATATATATCCCCAAATTATCCTAATTATCTCGTAGGATATACTAACTCCACAATCGATTATAATTATTCTTCTTATACGCATAATTATATAGGCCTAAATACCCACCGAAATATCCTAGGGATTTATCTCACCTGAACAACCTTAAATCTAATGGGTTAGGGATTTGATTTACATGAACCCAAGGACTACATCTCGTCCAATTAAACATTTAGGGAACACCACCTTATTTTAGGGACCCCAACATCTTAACTTATCAACTATTATATTTTCCTCGAAAATATAGTTTAAGGGTTATACATTTAAACCCCTCATTTAAGCCTCCTAATTTCCCTAAATTAGTGGACCATATATTCCTAAAAGATCCCTTATGTCATCACATAAATGACCTCGAATCAATTAGAATTGGAATTCATCCCATCCAATTCACCCTAAGAAAATTTCCTACTTTTAGCAGGGGTCGATCGATCGATCCGTGGCTGTCGATCAATCGAGGGCTTAGATCGATCGAACCCCCATGATCGATCGATCGATCATGGCGTACAGCTTCTTCTCCGAGAAGCTGTTTCATCCATGGGAACTTCCCCCAAGCTACCATCTCCTCACCCAACGACCCACAACTTCAACCAACGATAACTACACATATTATACAGGTTCTAAACATCCTAGAACCCGAAATCACCAATTAATTTCAGTTAATTTCTAAATTTCTCCAATTATCAAATTTTTGGGGTTTATTCGTTTTATCCATGAAAACCCAACCCAAAATTCGTTTTATCCACGAAAACCCATCCAAAAATGTTTAGGGTTTATTAATTCCAAACAACGGTATGAGATATTTATGCCAAGAGGGAAATAAAGCAAATAAACACTTACCTCGTGGATAAAATCCGACGACCTCGAGCGGAATCCCGCAAAGGTTGGCCAAAATCTCCCATTTTCTCCTCTTTCCTCTCCTCCTCTCTCTCTTCTCTCTTTTCTTTCTCTCCCCCTGTTTATATAGTGAGAAAAGGGCACCTGTTTACTCAATTATGATCCCTTTTAACTCCAAAATTCCCCGAAACTCAATTTTGACAATCAAACACTCATTTCCGACTATCTCGACCGTTCCGAGACTTATAGAGCAGTCGAAATTCCCATTCGAGGTACTTGATCGCAACTCACTATTTCAACCCAACGTATCTTAATGCGGGTTTTCCCATTTAAATCTCACCTCGTGTCTCTTTACTCAACGGCGACATATAATTAAAATATTTCGACCTACATAATCCCAAAAATAATCATAACATCCATCGAAAATCATTTAATCCTCAAAAATCCGAAAAATCTCTATTTCGAGAAAATCTCCAAATTCCAATTTATACTTCAATTTTGGAATTTAATTGTCTCCAAAAGGGCGGGTTGTTACATACTCCCCCCCCCCTACAACGGAATTTCGTCCCCAAAATTCAGATACAACCTACACCACCATTCCTAGAATCTCTCCAAATCCTAATACCTCAAGGGGAACGAAATTAACCCAATGGTTCCCAACCACACACTATGCGGCTACCACAATCGTAAAAGGACTCTAATAGTGTCACATTGTACCCATCATCTATAATGCCTCTCGGCATGAATTTCAACTTTATATACTACGCCCATTCTATTTCAGGAGGTATATAAAACCATCTCACCAAGGTTCCCATACACCATTCTAACTTGTGAACATCTACACAAACATTGCAAACGTCCAACACATAACACTCTTTCTAAATGAGGGTCTCCCTTCCTCGGTGTAATACTCACACATGGGTCCTCTCAACCCGTAAAATTCAATTCTCCTAACCTCGGCACCACTAACTCTACTAAACTTACATCCTACAAATGCTATGTTATATGTGTTACCCTACCTACGCGAAACAATAGTCTAAATATGTCCCTAGTGCCCAAGGCCTCTCTCAACTTCCAACATTTTCTTGGTTTCATGCATGGGACATCTCGCAGAGCGAAATCCCAATAAGGAACCCTCCCATTACACTACTCCCTCGCATCCTCGGTCATCGAGATGTAACGTCCTAAGGCACATCCACGGGACGTCCTAAATCCTACCTCGCTAACCTATGAACGCATTCCTACTATTCTATACTCCCGCCCAAGCAGAAAGGAAATCTAACTAATCGAAGTGCCCAACTCTCTGAAAGAGAACTACTTACATCATACCCAAAACATATTTCCTCCAAATTTGGCTTTTTCATTAAGGCCTGGCCATGATCCTCAGATCAATTTCTCTAAGTCCTACTCCACCCACTCACTTGTGGTGAGATGACCACTTTAGTTCTTTTCCATAGCATAACATTTCCATAAACATACCATCATCACATGGCTCATAGTCTATAGTGGATCATCCACACTATAAGACTTTTTCACGAAACCAACATCCTTGCATCTGATAACATCTCTCCACTCCCGATGCCGTTAAGATTCAATTGTGGAGCGTCTCGCAAAGAAAAATCCAAACAAGGAACCCCTCCACACACTCCTACTTAACTTTATCGATCATCAAAGTCTATTATTTCGAACATGCAACCAGTATGATCCTATCCCCTCTCAACCAAAAGGTGGTCTAAACTCCTATCTCTAACTAAGAGTCACACCACCAAGCGCTCGTACTAATATTCAGTCCTCACGTAAACCAACAATGATCTTAATCTGACAGCTCAACAAATAAGTCCTGCGTGCCTTAAATCATATAGATAAGGTCGCCACGCACTCACATCATCATAATGAAACCTCTGCTCATCGAGGTTCCATTGACCCATAACAATAAAGGAGAACTCAACCTGTATCCAGGTGAGATACTGTAACAACAACCCGTTCCACCCTGGAACTGCGGACACGATAGTCTTATCATCCTTAGCCTGCCATCGCTTCGAAAATACCATAACATATTATACTCACCATATTACCATACTCGTATAAACATATAAAACGAGTATCACAAACCAAATATATATATATATATATATATATATATATATATATATATATATATATATATATATATATCAACACCAACTTTTATATAGCGAATGAAGGAAAACAAAACTCCGCTATCACGGAAAACATATAGACATACAATGTATACTGTTATCGAGACAGCCACAAAACTCAAATTACACACACGAGTCTAAGGCAATCGAACACCACAACTTCATCTAGCCACACCTCTTACCAACGTTTCTTAACTCTATGCCCCATCTAGGCACCTTAATCTTGTCCTTTATTCCTACCGGGAAAGGACTAACCGTGTGGCTCCACACTCCACCTTACTATTTTCATCACTGGCCTTCCTGACCATGATAAAGTTGTGAACACCATCTGACTCTATAACCTTACTCCCTACAATCATCTTACTAGTCCTCTTAAATTCTTCGTTAAAATGAAACTCCACTAACAGTTCCAACAATCCTTTTTCAATAAATTTCCCGAGTGGATTTCCACCAACGGGGTCCACGAATACAAACATTCTTCATAAGTATTAACAACACTTTTCTAGTGAGACCATCATTCCACTGAAGGACTCTCTCTTCATTGTACCTACCTCACCTAGGCACAGGGTTTGCTTATCTATATCACTCTTTATCCATTGTCAGCCTCTGGCCGATCCTTATGTGAATAATTCTGAAACAGCATTCTTCTCCTTTCTGTCGAATAATGGGGACTCACGGTTAAAACTATCCTTAAGATCCCTTTCGAACCCTTATCGGCACTTGGAAATTCAACTTTAGTACCACTTTCTATTAGAGCAACACTTGGATGCTCATAGCAACTATACTTTAGTAGTCGTTGCAACCATCCTTAACAATTGCCATAAGGGGAGTGACCTCTACAGCGGTCCTCATCCCCCAACTTCTATGAGTCGCCCCAGCTAAGCCTCGCCTCCTGCTGTCCTCCTCAAGTCGCTCCTTGGTTGTCCTTCCTCTATCGGCACACGATCCTAGAACGAGCACGCAAAGGATATACTATGATCTTATATTATGGTGCTATGGCAGGAGAATGAAGTCTCACAAGAGAAATCAACAATCCTAATCCTGGGGCACTATATCAAATCGAGAGCAATGCTGAAAGCGTAGTACGTCTGCACATATTCCTAAGACACTAGAACCTAATGCTCTGATACCATCTGTGACACCCCGCCTAATAAAATACCGGGCGATCACTCCTATATCAAATTATGACAAGAGTCTCATATGGATCATTCTTAGCATCACTGTCGAAATTCCATTTAATTACTAATAACCTATTACGCCAGTGTCAAAATTTTAGTTCACTAATATTTTTAAATGAATATAATTAAAGCATCCACACAGTTTTGCGTAAATGAAACTGAAATGAATAGAATAACCAAACACTCGGTCAAAATTATACAACCATATCGAATGTTGTACTCAAAGAATAAATAAATGAAATTGGACCACTGGCCCGAATATTTATACAGTACCTCCTATCTAGAGTAGAAGAATAGAAGCATCGATCGAGAACCTGCATGCATCCACAGCTGCTACAGCTAACGTCTGACTCAAAGGAAGTGTCATCCAGGCGTCCCTTTGTCTGGACACCTATATATGTATATATATATATATATATATATATAGCAAGAGAGGAAAAGTAGATAAACAGGTCAGAGCCCGAGTTTCAAAAATATTTAGCAAGTGCATAAATGCCTTATTTTATTAGAAAAGGGTTTTATCTCATATTTAAATTTTGTATCGCACTCCCATGAGATACCCCTCACCTCTCTTCTATTAGTGTACACCTAACCCACCCTAACACAATACCCTAGTCAAGCTATCCCGCCTAACTAGTCTAATTTACCCGTCTACTAGAAACATATACATCCCGAGTACTAAGGGCTAAACTTCCCTCCATTCTCGACACTGCACTAAGTTCGTGCGTGGGGTGTCTCGCGAAACGAAATCCAAACAAGCAACCCCCCCGATACACTATCACTTGGCAGGGTTAATTGTAGACATCCATTAGGCCCGTAGTACAAAACTAATGTATAAATACATTCTTATATATATACACATCACATTCATTTTATATAAGTTTTACCATATACATCCGGATAATATCTCCCGGACTGAGGTTTACTTTATATACAACTTTATAATACACATCCGGATCTATCTCCCAGACTGAGGTTTATTCTATACTCATTTCAAAACTTTATATTTCCCTTCTTATATCCAGGAAATATATTTAAAAGCCAATTCATTATCATGAATTGCTTTAACACATCATATAACTTTTTAAAAGTCAGTTTTATTATCATAAATAAGCTTTTCCATTTTATAACATCCCACTTCCCTTCTTATATCCAGAAAATGAATTCAAAGGCATTTTTATTATCATAAAAATGCTTTCATCATATCATATGCCTCCATTTACCCTCTTCCATCCGAGAAACGGATCCAAAGCCAAATCAATTATCCCATTTCCCTTCTTCCATCCAGCAAATTTATTTAAAGCCACTTTATTATCATAAAATGCCTTAACAAATCTAAGACTGCCCCTCCGGGTTTCCCCACCAGATGCGCCCCTAAATGGCTATCATCTTCCAAGGCCTATCAAATAAGACAATCTGGGAACCTACCAACATCGGTAAGTGTCCATATGCCTGGGGGATAGTCAAGACCACACCCAGAATCTCCAAACCAGCGCAGTAAAATATAATTGCTCATATGGCCTAGGACTATATCCCCCCTACATTCATTAGCCAGGGGGCATCACCATACGTACGCAACTTCCCTTATGATAGCGATTTAGGGAGATGTGTAACCATAATTTATCATTTATGAAAAATTATTTCTTTTCCATTTTGAAAACATTCATTTTTATATTTTCAAAATCATTTACCTTGAATCATATATATACTTGAATCACATAGTATATACATATACCATATATTCCTCCTCGAATATATAAATGGCCATATGCCAAGTACATCTAGCGATGACCAATAATCCCAAAGATTACCTCATGGAATCATAATCATGCATTCATATAAGCATGATACTAAACCCAAAGTATTTCCTTACTTTAATAATCATTATATACCTCAATCCTATCTAAGGATTTATTGGATATTTTTAATGATACCGTTTCACTCTAAGTGAAATATATATATCTATATCCCCAAATTATCCTAATTATCTCGTAGGATATACTAACTCCACAATAGATTATAATTATTCTTCCTATACACATAATTATATAGGCCTAAATGCCCACTGAAATATCCTAGGGATTTATCTTTCCCGAACAACCTCAAATTTAATGGGTTATGGATTTCATTTCCATGAACCCAAGGACTACATCTCGTCCAATTAATCATTTAGGGAACCCCACCCTATTTTAGGGACCCCAACATCTTAACTTATCAACTATTCTATTTTCCTCGAAAATATAGTTTAAGGGCTATACATTTAAAACCCTCACTTAAGCCTCCTAATTTTCCATAATTAGTGGACCATATAGTCCTAAAAGATCCATTATGCAATCACATAAATGACCTCGAATCAATTAGAATTAGAATTCATCCCATCGAATTCACCCTAAGAAAATTGCCTACTTTCAGCAGGGGTCGATAGATCGACCCATGGTCGTCGACCGATCGAGGGCTTCGATCGATCGAACCCCCATGATCGATCGATCGATCATGGAGGGTAGCTTCTTCTCCAAGAAGTTGTTTTAGCCATGGAATCTTCTCCCAAGCTTCCATATCCTCACCCAATGGGCCACAACTTCAACCAACGATAACTACACATATAATACGTGTTCTAAACATCCTAGAACCCGAAATCACCAATTAATTTCAGTTAATTTCTAAATTTCACCAATTATCAAATTTTTGGGGTTTATTCGCTTTATCTCCCAAAAATCCGTTTTATCCACGAAAACCCAACCCAAAATCTTTAGGGTTTGTTAATACCAAACTACGGTATGAGATATTAATGCAAACTGGGAAATAAAGCAAGTAAACACTTGCCTCGCGGATAAAATCCGACGACCTCGAGCCGAATCCCGCGGAGGTTGGCTGGAATCTCCCCTTTTCTCCTCTTTTCTCTCATCATCTCTCTCTTCTCTCTTTTCTCTCCCTCCCCCTATTTATATAGTGAGAAAAGGGTTATACCCCTTAAAACCCAAAAATGACTCGTTTACTCAATTACGAGCCCTTTTAACTCCAAAATTTCCTGAAACTCAATTTCGACAATCGGACACTCTTTTCCGACTATCTCGGCCGTTCCGGGACTCATGGTGCAGTCAAAATTCCCATTCGAGGTACTTGACCGCAACTCACTATTTCAACCCAACGTATCTTAATGCGGGTTTTCCCATTTAAATCTCACCTTGTGTCGCTTTACTCAACGGAGACATATAATTAAAATATTCCGACCTATATAATCCCAAAAATAATCACAACATCGATTGAAAATCATTTAATCCTCAAAAATCCCAAAAATCACTATTCCAGGAAAATCTCCAAATTCCAATTTATACTTCAATTCAGATTTTAATTGTCTCCAAAAGGACGGGTTGTTACATTCTCCACCTTTTTCTTCAGGAATATAAAAAGGAAAGAATTCAAACATTAACTTATCTCCCCAATTAAAGCGTAGTACCCTTAAACTAAACATGGGATAACAAGCTAAACATACAAGTGTGCAAAAGTGATGAGGACTTTAAAGCATATGGGCAACAAAAGCATAACTAATCCAATAAGTAATAATGGATACCAACTAAGATGCAAGAAACAGATACCAATATGATACATAAGTATTGAGCATGTGATATCAACAAATAATGCAACAAGATGGATACCAATTATGAATTAAAGTATATATGGACTGGAAAGCAAGTCAAAGAGAAAACAAAAATATCATATTTATGTATCCATAATATATACCAAATAGACTTAAGCGCACACACACACACACACACACACACACACACAGATATATATATATATATATATATATATATATATATATATATATATATATAAACACAGATGACACAAAATAAGATAAGCTTTTCACACTTGTATGAAAAAAATGTGTCATTTGGAAACGGAAGTGTTGGGGTGTGAACTAGTAACGAATAAATTTAGACCCAGTCACTTAAAACATGTTCACGGAGTTCTCAATTGATTGCAAAACTTCATCACATTTGAATATAACCTCATTTGACAGTATAGATTGAACTCAATGAACAAACATATATAATGCATTCAAGCCTAGCATGTTGATGATTCTACAAACCAATAGAGTCATGACATTAAAGACCACTAGGATAAACGGACCTTGTACGAACCGTTGAGATACCATCCAATCTACCTCAAGAAGAATATATATATTCTTTTTAAATTGAATGAATATATCAATTAAACATAGGCCTTGGCAGTTCTTTTTCTTTTAGTGCCATTTTCTGTTTTCAGGCCTTTGGACCACATATTTCTTTTAGGTCCATTTCAAACGGTGGCTTACAATCTCAAAGGATTATTATTCCTTTCGGAGCCCTTCCCCGTGCATATTTATATATTATTTTTTATATCTCACAAACTCACGTGCAACGAATTTTGACATGCACTAGTCCTTTTAGGTCATAAATATGAAGATGACTACATTGGAAGGAGAATACCTCACAAAGCTCAAATATAACATGTGACATTAAAATTTCAAATGAGCTCGTGCATGTGTGAATAGAGGCATATAAAAATAGAATCCATTTAAATCAACACAAAATCCAACTACTCCATGTAAGCATGGTGAAGAACATAATAAGGATTGACAATCTAAACCAAAAGTTTTAGCCACATGGGACCGTAAAAGATGGGATTCAAACAAAAGTATATGCCACATAAAGTGTGTCAAACTAAAATACACACATAATAAAAATCTTTTTCAGTTTTGAAATTTTTAACCAAATATAAAAAATATATACTCAAAAGACAAACAAAAATCATTTGTAATTTTCATTAAGCCTCAATGAAACAAATAAAACACAAATGATAAACAAAAATCTTTTTGAATTTTTTATTTAATGCCAACAAAAATAAATAAATATAATACAAAAATATAAACATAAAATCATTATTCTAGCATGAGATATGTGATGAAGTAATGACTAGAAAATGATTAAATAAGCATACATTTAGTATGATAATATAACTTGAAGCACAAAAGCTAAAGTATGCAAACACTAACACATTCATCCTTTAGATTTAGCAAGGGAGGAAGCATGTGAAAGTAAATGAGAATCAAATGTCCTATTTTGCAAGGCAACCAAGTCGGATTTCCTAACCCAAATTAATGAAGAATGACTATCTTGGGGTATAGAAATTTTAACTACCTTGGTTTCTTTACATTGGGATTTTCTAGAAAATCTTTTAAGATCAAAACAAAATTTCCTAAGATGACCTGTTCGACCACAATGAGTACAAGTAAAATTATGTCGAAATTTGGTACCTAAGGAATGATATCTAAATTCTTTCCTAGGCGATTCTCCTAGAAAGTTGGTTTGTCTTTGTGAGTTGATTCATTACAAGTATCGAAGCCTAAACCACAAGTGTCATTTTTAATTTGGACTATTCCTAATATTTTATCTAATTTTTCTAAACGACACTCCAAATCAAATTTGACATTACTAGAGTCTTTTAATTTATTTTCTAATTCTAGGATGTTAGACTCTGACAAAACATTCCTCTCTTCGAACTCTAGAAGCTCCTTTTTCAAGGATTCCATTAAACCTCTAATGTTATCTCTCTCGACTTCTACATATTCAATCTTCTCTCGAAGAGTCCTCTCATCTGTCATAAGGTCTTCTACCAACATACTATCATCAATGGCCTTGACACGCTCTTTTAAACTATCTTCTAACTTCAAATTAGCTCTTTTTAATTTAATTGATTCTTCATATAATTCTTGAAAAGCATTTTGAAGTTCACTCACATTAATCTCTTCTTCATTTTCACTTTCTCTTTATTCTTCACTCTCACTACCATCAAAAACAGGGGATTTATAAACTTTGACCAAGGAAGTGTCATGTGTTTGAATATCTTCATGGGAAGATTCATTATCGGAATTCACACAACAAGCCATAAAAGCCACAAAGTTAGGCTTAGTGGGGAAATCGGGTCCCTCTTCCTTATCACTATCACTAAGGGTTGCATTATATGAAATGGGTCGCTTACCCTCTCTCCTTAGTTTAGTGGGGCACTCAGAAGCCCTATGGCCATACCCTTCATAACCAAAACACCTATTTCACTCGTCCCTATTTAACTTTTCGTTAGAAGATTTACGGATCCTTTCGGCTTTGTCATACTTAGAAGTTTCAAATTTCTTAAAATCATTTTTAAATTGATCTTTGTTAAATTTAAGAAATTTTCTAAAATTTTGAGCAAACAAAGTTATGTATTGCGAGTCACTATCACTCTCGCTCTCTACTACTTGTTTGACCTCTTTTCGGGATTTTAAGGCAACACCCTTTTCTATTTTCTTTTCAATTTTAGAGGGAAACATGTCTAGTTCATAGGTTTGTAAATCACCTACAAGCTCTTCTAATTTCATAGAGGCTAAAGTTGGTAAAGAATTTAAAACGGTCACTTTTGGAATAAATCTATCGGGAAGGGACCTTAAAATTTTCTTTATAACTCGATTGTCGGGTATTTTCTCTCCCAAGTTAAAAGATGAATTAACAATATCAGAAAGTCTAGTATAAAATTCATCAAAAGTTTCTTTTTCATTCATTTTCATAGTTTCAAATTGAGTGGTGAGGTTTTAGAGTTTCTAAGCTTTAATGACACTTGTACCTTCATGAGTGAGTTGTAAAATATCCCAAGCTTCATTAGCGATCTCACACGTCATAATACGTCGGAATTCATCTGGTGTGACAGCGTTAAACAAGGCATTTAAACCACGGGAATTAAAATTTGAAAGTTTAAACTCATTTTCAGTCCATCTATCGGCCGGATTGGGAACACGTTCATTTTTAACTAAATGAGTTGGTGGAGACCACCCCTTAACTACCGATAACCAAACTCTCTCGTCGATAGATTTTATTGCCGATTTCATTCGTTCTTTCTAATACGCATAGTTAGAACCATCGAAAATAGGAAATTTTGAGAATGGGGAAAATTCCGTTTTAGCCAAAAATTATTTAAAGGATCTTAACGAAATAATTTATCGCTTTGGCTCTGATACCAATTTGATAGACCCAATTTCAAAATCCTTTTACTTTAAAATCAATTTCCTTGTTAAATAGATATGCGGGAGCGTTACTTGATGGTTCAATAAAACGAATTACCAAATTTTAATTTCTTTTTCATTTTAAAATTAAACCAAGTGAACGTAAGATTAATCCATTAAAAGATCTTAACTTAAACATAATTAATCCAAGTACTAGAATTTTCCTAAGTCATATTTACCACTATTTCCAAATTAGGCCAAACTAGTTTTAATAATAGACTTGAATTAAATAAACATTACCCAAATTTAATTTGCACCAAATTAAATTAATTGTGACCATTAAAACCAATTTTATCTTGAATTATCCTAAGCGTGCGTTCTAAGTTATTAAGCAAGATAAAAATAAATCAATCACACTACGCCACGATGTATGATAAAAAAATCCATAATGGAAACAACCTCAGACGGCCCTAGCCTCAAATCAACTAAGTACGAAATTTACATTTACAAGACAGATGACTTACTTCCTCAACTCGAACCCTCTCAAGCCTTGACGCATCTTCTTGTAATGACCTCATCCTAGCGGATAACCACAGAACTCCACCGCGATCTCGGAACCACCGATCGGACTATAGGTACACCGTCAACCACACATGGTTCCTTTCACCATGTGAGAAAGCCGTAGCGAAACACTTCTTCTTCTTTGAGGGATTTAGTAGAAAACCCAAACTTCTCTTCAAACAAATGTAGAGATAAACCGGTGCGAAAATGCTCCAAGAAAAGTATATGTGTATATGAACTTGGAAGAAACAAATATGGGTGAAACTAAGTGTTTAAAGGATTTTTCTTTATAAAATAAACACTCATACTTATGAACTTTTTCTTGGAAGAAGCAACTCTCAAAACTCTCTCTAGGAGTTAGAATATTGTGAAAAAGTTAGTTTGGAAAAAGTTGTTGCCGCACATTATAAGATATGAGAAAAGTTAGTAGAGAAACAAGTGGGGAAAGTGGGTAAAAACTGTCAAAAAAATTTCCCGCCTGACATCTCATTCGAACGATATTTTCGTTCGAACGACATCTCGTTCAAACGAGGCTTCTAACGAAGTTCCAGTGTGAACTCGTTAGAAACTCGATGGAAATCTCGTTCGAACGACATTTCGAACGAAGTTCCAGTGGCCAATATGGGAACTTGTTGGCAAACTCGTTCGAACGACATCTGGTTCGAACGAAAAACTCGTTCGAACGACATATCGAACGAACTTCCAGAAAGTTTGGAAAATTCTATTTTTTGTCAGAAACTTTATATACTTTATTTTAAAGTTTTAATAGAAATCTTTCTGAAAACAAAACACAATTTTAATACCAAACACCCAATAAACTTGTTCCAAGCTCCTATATATATATACTAGCGGGATGCCCGTGCCTGAAGGCACGACGAAACTTTCCAAAGTATGTAATCCTAAAACGGGTAAAATTTTCAAAGTGCATAATTGTAAAATGACACGCATCTCATTGGCATTTATAAGAGTACTTCTGGGTACACAATATTTGTCGTGAAAAGCAAACCATCATCGGGAAGGAGGATGTTGATTCGATGGCATGATGAAAATATTTTAATGATTTATTATTCCTTAAATGTATTAGTTTTAATCATTATATATTAGCTGATAATTTTTTAAACGAAATGAATATCAACACATTGATTCGAAATTAATACTTCGAAAGATGTATTTATGTAGGGATTTACTTGCAACGTTTTAAAATTTTGACTCGATCCACCCCTTGGTTGTCCCAGTGGTAAGGAGCGGACTTCATAAACTCGGATAACAACTGTTGGTCAAAGGGTGTGCCCGTTCTGATGTTACGATGGAGGATAATAGTACAATTTCCAGGATTTTTCTCACGTCTAAGGATAGGGAATTGATCTATTTCGAGCAAGTTACTTATGTAGAAAAAAAATACGATAGCTATTAATTTCATAAACTCATTATCTTTAAATGAACTTAGGGTTAGTTGGATACAACATAAAATATTTTTTTTCATAAAATATTTTTTTGAACATAACACGAATACAATCCAAATAAAGGCGAGACGACATAACATGAAATGTTTTTTTAATTTATTTCATAATACGAAAACGTTTTTTACCCAACACAAATATTGCCAAGTAACGACATAAAATGATTTTTTTCCAAGCACAAATAATATATATTTTTACCAAACACAAACATAAAATTCAATTATTTTAGTTAACCAAAACAAATATAAACATGGTTGAAGCAAAATAAAAAAAACACACCGAATCGTGTTTTAGTTTGATAAAAAAAATCATGAAATCTTATTTATTTTTTTTACAAAAATAAAAAACGAAAACACCACACCAAATCATCAAATTTTATTTTATTTTTTTATAAATATAGAAACACGGTCGAATTAAAATGTGACACAATACGAAATCTTTAATTTAACAATATGTCCAAATAAAAGCGACACAACATGATTTTTATTATTTTTTAACAACACACAAACATGATTCGATGCTTTTACATTATACTTCATCGTGTTTGTCGTTTCACGCAATAGCACACCTTCTCCACACACACGTCTACAATAATCCTCCAACTCGGCAAAAAAATAGCTAACAAAACCCAAAGACATCATGAAAATCTAAAATCCAAGTTTATTGAAAAAGTGCCAAAATATATTAAGATTAAAAATATGAAAACCGTTTTGACAAAAAATGATGCCTATTAAAGATATTGAAAATCCTATTAAATATCTCACTTGACACCTTATTAAACGCACTTAAACAGTTTGTAGGAAAACCATACATGTGTACAAAACATTAAAGTATATGAAGATTCCAATTTCTACAAAACTCAGTGTGCAGGAAAACCATTAGAAACAAAACTAAATTTCTATAGTGTATGAACCATCAAATGTATAAACAGAGCAAAAAAAAGTACATGAAGATTCAAATTTCTAATGTACAGTTAATATCGGTTGGTTTTCTTCCACAAAACATGGACCCTTAAAACTATAGAGTAGAGTTGTCAGAGTTCAACACAACCTTCTTTCACCGTATCAAGCACAAATATATACAACACCCACGTAATATCATAGAACACAATTGATATGGGGCGTAACTGAAATGACAGAGACGATCGGCTTTCAAACAAAAATTGGGCGTAACTAAAATCATTAAAATCAAATAAAAATTGCGAGAATGAATCCATTGGTGCGTGATTTGAACAAAAAAAATTGAAACAACCAAACCATACCATGAAAGAAAGATGTTGAACTCCAAGATAAGTTTCCACCTCTCTCCCATCTCTTTTTTGTCTTTACTGTATCGATCTCTCCCCTTATAACTTTTTTGGTCAGATTTCGGGAACCATTAACCTTCTTACCCATAATCTCGCGGGCAAAGTGTCGAAAAAACTCTCACGACCCAAACAATCTATGTCCGCATTTGTGAGAAAAACACATTATTTGTTGGTTTCCCACTCCTAACCTGGAAAAGAAATTCGGTCTACTCAGATGGCTCAGCTCTCCCGAAGACCTTTCATCATCGATTACCGTGGCCTCCTCTGACCACTTCAATACCAACAATTAGAAACCCAATTCTCCTGTTGCAATAAGGGTGTATTTGGAATCAAAAAGTAACAAATGATAATTTTGGAAAAAAAAAAGTAAACCAATGCTTTTGCTTCTACTTCTGTAGCCAAAGAAAGATGAAGTCTCGAGCTCAGATACTCCCTATTTCTTGAATACCTTTGTTTGGCTTTGCTATACACAAATGTAAACAACAACAAAAAAATATCTGAGTGAGTAGATTATGAAAAAATGGAATATTTTGAAACCAAAAACAACACAGTGAGGCTCAAGGTGTTACCTATTTGGAAATGCCGAGGAAAGATATGAACGACCAAGATGTTACCTGGTTGTATGTGCTGAGGAACGATCTGCACACACAAAAAATCACAAGAAGAAAAGAGAGTTAAAAATCATCTGAGCGATAATGATTCAAACCCCCAAACCAAAGAAAATACAAAACCTCCTTTAGTTTCTTCTACCTTGGGAACCACTTGTTCTTTTTCTGGATTTTCTACCTCCTTTTTAGTTTCTTCAACCTTAGGCACTACTTCTTCTTTCACTGGACTTTCTTCAACCTTAGGCACTACTTCTTTCACTGGACTTTCAATCACATTCACATCTTATGTAATTTCTTCCACCGTAGGAACCATTTATTCTTTCACCGAATTTTCTACCTCCCTTTTACTTTCTTCCACCATAGGCACCACTTCTTCATTCACTATAGTTTCGACCTCTTTTTTGCATTCTTTTACCTTATGAACCACATCTTTAACTGTGTGGTCCGTTGGTAAGCTCGTTCTGATCTTGGATGCTCGTTCTGATCTTGAACTCACCTCTATATAACCTAGCATGTGACATAATATCATAACGGAGTCAACTCTATTCAATCCTTGAGTATGACTTTTTTCTCCTGATCACGTATGTCAGCAATCTTCATTTTTGCAGCAGCAATCTTCATTTATCCTGACCACCCATGATTTTGCTCTTCCTGTTACAAAGACTGGTTAAAGCCAAAACAAAAGTTCATCAAATAACAGTTTTCTTTATACAAATCAGGGGACAAAATAACAGTTATATACTAAACATAATAACCGTTACCTAAAAAGTAAATAGCAGTTTTCTTTAGACAAATCAGGGAACAAAATAACAGTTATATACTGAACATAATAACATATACCTTCAGAAACCTCAAAAGGTCATATACCTTTAGACAAATCAGGGAACAAAATAATAGTTACCTCCATTGAACATAATAAATCCTCAAAAATGATCCATTTCAACAACCTAGGTAACAAAATAAAACTTTAGAAAAAATGAACAACTAAAACTTGCCTTCAATAAATCTTTGACCTCTCAACAGCAAGATAAAAGTACACGTATACCGAAAAAACTCAATTAATTAAAAGTGAATTTAAGGACTTGTACAATAAAGCTTAGACCTCTCATCAGATAAAAAATATGCTATTTAATTTTTAAAGCATAGAATATCCTTAATCACTTCTCTCAACCTCCACCATATAGATACCCGTTCTCATTTTCTAAAAATTAAAAGCGAGATGTGGAGATAAAAAAAAAAGCGAGATGTGGAGATACCCATTCTCATTTTCTCTCAACCTACCTGCAACACACATTCCATCTATCTTTTACACCCAAACAATGAACTTGTAATGAATAATGGTGCCACTTTAAATTGGTCTTCACTCACACTGACATATGTTGCAACAGCCTTCTGGACAGATGTTATGGCAGTTTTGACAGCATATATACAACATCTAGACAAATGTTATTGCAGCTCTGACAGCATATGGGCAGATGTTGTTATAGCCTACACAATCGTTCAAACTAAGTATATATAATAAAATTATAAGTACGTTTGGATCTGTTTGGCAACCTCGGATCTGTTCGGTTTTGTTTCTCATCCATGGATCTGTTTGTCTCACCTTCAAGGTATGCACAAAGTTATTTATCAACTAAGTAAGGCCTTCACCTTGAGAGATTTATCATTCTACATTATTTTTGTTGCAAGGTGAATAGGGACTAAAGGATCAATAACTATAAATCCATAAATCACCAGAAAATATCTTCTAAATAATGTAATCTAATCATAGATATCGAAAGCATAGAAAAAGTGGAACAAAATACAATAAACAAACCTTAGCGTAATCCAAATATCTTCAAGAGGATCATAAACATGGAAATAAGGGAAGATGTCCCCAAAATCTTGCTTGATCATGTTCCTCAAGAGGGTGTGTGGAAGAAGTCCCTTCAACAAAATTTTAAATGGCAACTCTTATGGGAGATCTGGATACTGTTTCATGTCCTCGTAGATATTCATAGTATACGTCAAGAATCCCCTAGTGACTTTGGTGTATGTCTGAGAATCATAGAACAAATCCACCATTCTCATACCTTAGGTAATGAAATAATCAGGTCCTTGTACAAATAGACATCCAGTTGATAGCAATCTTTCTTTTGAATAACCCAAAACATCCTGATTGCCATGTTTTTCACTGCAGCAGCGGAGATCTATCAAAGATATTTATGATTATGTATCTACATTAACAGCAAAAATAATTAATAGCAAAACAACTTATGAATATGTATCTACATTAATAGCAAAACACACATCACAATTTTCCAATAGAATCTAGTTTAATATAATGATTATGATATTAATAAAAAACATCACATCAATAGAATCATAATCAAATCATATCAAAGGATACAAAGAAAGGAATTTCAACCAAATGAATCGTAATTAAATGAGGATACAAATGATTTCATCAAGAAACAAAACCTATGCAATATAAATAAACTTTTCTTTGAGATTAGTGTTTGTGGTTTTAAATATCGATTTGGGAATACATAACTTAAGCGGTATCAGGGTAATTTATTCATGTAGAAGAACAAAAGAAAAAAATTTGGGTGCGTAAAACTTGTTAAAGGAAACATGTCATGTATATATTAGAATCACATACAAATATTAGCATGTGACCCATCCAAGCCATGACACGTATTAGACATGATACGCCTTGTAGAACTGAGTACTTATTTGTCCTCAATTTGAGAAGAAGGGAATATTGAACCATAGGCAACTTGGAAAGATTAAATGTCATGGATTCAATACATACCAATATTAAGTCATATTGCACAGAATTATACAAATAAAAACCAGAATGTAAAATAAAAATGAATTAATAAGATATATAGCCCATGTGGGGGGCATCAATTGTCTTCCATATTTTTACAATATACGTGAAGTCTTGAGATGAAAAAGATGCTATAAAAATTTATAAAAACCTGTTATATAGGTGAAGTTTGGGCAGGAAAAACATGCTATAACACTCTATCCTCGCCAGCTTTTATGGCTTCATCAAAAACTTGATACAAAAATACTTTATCAAACCTATTAAACAAAATAAAAAATTAAAATCATGTTATATCTAATATGAACTTTATGTCTAATATTTTGAAAATGTCTAATATGAATCTCGTTATATCTATCCTCATGAATGATTTATAGAAGTAATAAATTAGATGGAAACCAAGGGATCCAATGTTAAATTAGATGGAAACCAAGATATAATAACAATCAATAATAATGAAATCACTGCAAAAAAATATAGTGGTAGTTTCTTAATATGGATTTATAAGCAAAAAAATAAACATCTAGAACTTCAAAGAACATCTAGCTACATTTATACTGAATGGTCTATATTTTTATGTGCAAATGATAATAATTATGACTTAGAACACTGCAAGAAATAATTAACAAAGATATTAAGAATACCAGCTACTTACTGTTTACTATTTCACCAATCATACCAGCTGCCAACTTAGAATAGAGGCCATGAAGGAGATTTTCATGAAGATAAGATTTTCTACTTCAACAGAGATCATAGTATTTCATACACGTATGTTTAAGGAGATTAGAGTCGAGGAAAAATCCATTTACATTATTGTGGAAGTCTTCAAAGCATTTGATGCCTTTAAACCGAAGGGTATGTCCCGATAATTTGGAGCCTTCCAGAACTTCTGAACCAGCCTCTTCACTATCATTTTTGGATTGTTCCACCAGCTACCCAAACTAAGGTATTGAGATTGATAGGACTGTTTTCTTATTCATTTTTTGGACCACAGTTAACGAAAGAGATTTGGGTCGCTTTCGCTTCTAGAATCTAAGAATTCTAGCCCCTATTATATCAAATTAATTTTCCTTATTATATACACCATAAGCTGTAACAACCCGCCTAATATGATACCGGGCGATCACTCCAATATTAAATTAAAATAGGAGTCACATATGGATCATCCTTAGCATCACTGTCGAAAATCCATTTAATTACTAATATCCTATTAGGTGGCAGTTAAAAACTTTTACTTACACTACTCTTTTTAGCGCAGAAATTAAAACATCCACAATTAAATGCGTAATGAACTGAAATGAAAAATGAAAGGAACTAAAATAACCGAACACTCGGTCCAAAAGTACAACCATATCGAATGTTGTACTGAAAGAATAAATAAATGCAATGTAGCCATTGGCTTGAGTGTTTATACAATATCTCCTATCTAGAGTACAAGGAAATAAACGTCTACCGATAACCTGCAAGCATCCACAGCTGCTGCAGCAGACGTCTGACTCGAAAGAGTTTCCATCCAGGCGTCCCTGTGTCTGGACACCTATATATACATAGTATAGAGAAAGAAAGGAGAGTAGACAAACGGGTCAGAGCCCGAATGTTTAGAAAATATTTTGCAAGTGCATAAATGCTTTATTTTTAGAAAAATAGTTTTATCTCATATTTAAATTGGTATCGCCCTCTCATGAGATACCCCTCACCTCTCCTCTAACAGTGCACACCTATCGCATCCCTATAAACATCCTAGTCAAGCTACCCTGCAAAACTAGTCTAATACCCAACCACTATCTAACCTAGATAGTCAAACAGATGTACTAAGGGCTAGACTTCACTTTAATCTCGACGATATGCCATGTTCGTGCGTGGGGTGTCTCGCGAAGCGAAATCCAAACAAGGAACCCCCCCGATACACTACTATGCAGCAAGGTCGATCTTTGAGATCCGCCAGTCCCTCAGTACAGAGAGATATATAATATATATACCATAGACATTTAATAATAATAGAGCACTAAAGATTAAACTTCTCCCCAGTCTCAACACAGTGCCATATTCGTGCGTGGGGTGTCTCGCGAAGAGAAATCCAAACAAGGAACCCCCCCGATACACTACTATGCGGCACGGTCGATCGTCGGGATTCATTAGACCCTCGGCACCCAATTTATACATATACATACATCTACAATATACTTCCGGATAATATAAATATCTCCCGGACTAAGGATTTCTTGATATATAAAGTATTTATAAATACTTACCCTTTTCATTTCAAAAACTTCCATTTCCCTTCTCATATCCAGGAAATGTATTTATAAAAGCCAATTCATTATCATGAATTGCTTTAACAAACCATATACTTTTTGAAAGCCAATTTAATTAACATAAAAAGCTTTTCCTTTATCAATTATCCCATTTACCTTTTTATACTCAGGAAATGTATACAAAGACATTTTCATTATCATAAAAATGCTTTGATCAAAACATATGCTTCCACATCCTATCTTCCATCCGGGAAGTGTTACCGAAGCCAATTTGTATATAACCCATTTCCCTTCCTATATCCAGGAAATGTAATTAAAGCGAATCCATTATTATGAACTGCTTTAATATAAACGCGTTCTAAGACCGCCCGTCCGAATTTCTCCACTGTGCGCGCCCCTAAATGGCTATCATCTTCCAGGGCCTCCAAGACAACCTGGGATCCTATATCGAAAGACATCGGGAAGCGACCATGTGCCTGCGGGATAGTCAAGACCACACCCAGAATCTCCTAACCAGCGCAGAAAATATAACAACAAACGCTCACATGGCCTATAGGACTATATCCACCCTGCATCATTAGCCAGAGGGCTTCACCATACAAACGCAACTTCCCTTATGATAGCGATTTAGAGAGGTGTGTAATCCATATTTTATTAATTATGAAAAACATTTATTTTTTCATTTTGAAAATATTCATTTTTATATTTTCAAAATCATTTACATCATATCATGTATACTTTAATCACATAGTATATACATATACCATATATTCATCCTCGAATGTACATAAATGGCCATATTTGCCAACTATATATGGCGATGACCATTAATCCCAAAGATTCCCTCGAGGAATCATAACCACGCTTTTATATAAGCATGATACTAAACCCAAAGTATTTCCTTACTTTGTTCAATACTAATTACCTCAATCATCTCTTAAAGGTTCCTTTATCCTGAAAACCCTTATTTAGGAATCCCCATAAAAATCCCAAATGGTAATTCAACTCCCCATACTCTTAAGGGGAGAAAACTAGAAATTCTGACCTAAGCGAATCGATTCGCCCCTTTAGCGAATCGATTCGGGTGGGCGAATCGATTCGGTTCCCAATCCGAATCGATTCGGAAAGTATTCTGCAAACAGGTCTGTAAATGGCGAATCGATTCGGTCTGTACCCGAATCGATTCGGTCCATTGAAGAAACCCAATTTCCTTTAGGCTAATCGATTCGGCCTGTACCCGAATCGATTCGGCCAGTTCGAGGGCTACAGTTTGGGCGATTTTTCAATCTCCAAAATACCCAAAATTCAATCCAATATCCATTAAAATCCTAACTTGGTTTTATTACTACAAACCCAAAGTTTTTATATCTCCTCAAATTCTTTAGAGGTCCTAACAATCCTTTTGAGAACCCCTAATATCTATCTCCAATAAGTTTTAACTAATGATTTTGATCTCGGACAGCTTTCCGTAGAAAAATCACTATAAATAAAAAAAAAATCAGAATAATACGCGGTTGGCGCCCACGCGACCGCGTCGAAAAGATCTACAATTTTTATTTTTTTACCAAGAGCTGAATCGATTCGGATCAGGGACGAATCGATTCGGAAAGCCCGCTGCTCACTATTCATCATCATCTCCAACGATCCCAAACCTCCATTAATACCCCTCCAAGCTTTTTATCGCCTCAGCCAATGTCCTACAACCTCAAACAACTATAGATACACATATATTAAGGGCTCTAAACATCCTAGAACCCTAAATCACCAATTAATTTTAGGTTAAAACCTAAGTTCCACAAATTGAAACATTATTGGGGTTTTAATTGTTTTAACTCCCAAAAACCCGTTTAATCCACGAAAACCCAACCCAAAACATATGCGGTTTGTTTATACCAAACTATGATATGAGATTTATGCTCAAAAGTAAATAAAGCAAGTAAACACTTGCCTCGTGGATATAATCCGACGACCTCGAGCCGAATCCCGCGGAGTTTGGCCGGAACCTCCCCTTTCTCCTCTTTTTCTTCCTCCTCTCTCTCTTCTCTCTCTTTTCTTTCTTTTCTTTCTCTTTTCTCCCTCTCCTTCTCTTTATAAATAAAGAAAAAGGGGTTATACCATTTAAAACCCAAAAACGACTCATTTACCCATTTACGAGTTACTTTTACCTCTAAATTACCCGAAACTCAATTTCGACAATCGGACACTCTTTTCCGACAATCTCGGCCAATCCGAGAATCATGGCGCAGCCGAAATTCCCATCCGAGGTACTTGACCGAAAATCACTATTCTAACCCAAAATAATTAAATGCGGTGTTCTACTCAAAATCTTACCTCTTTTGTCGCTAAACTCCACGGCGACATATAAATAAAATATTTTGACCTATTGGTCCCAAAATAATTGATAACACCCTTCAAAAATCATTAAATCCTCGAAAATCCCAAAAATCACTATTTCGAGAAATTCTCCAAATTCCAATTTATATCCAATTATGGATTTTAATCGTCTCCAAAAGGGCGGGTTATTACATACTCCCCCCCTTACATCAGAATTTCGTCCTCGAAATTCAGATGTAACCTACACCCTCTAACTAGGATTAATACAAATCCTAAAACCTCAAGGAAAAAGATACTAACCTAATGGTTCCTAACCATACACTATGCGGCTACCGCAATCATAAAGTAACTCTAATACGTCACTCAATACCCATCCTCTAAAATGCCTCTTGGCATGGATTTCAATCTCGTATACTACTCCTATCTTAACTAGGCGGTACATCAAACCACCCTACCAAGGTGCCCATACACCTTTCTAACTTGTGCATATCAGCACAAACATTACGAACGTCTGACACGCATCACTCTCTCCCAATAAGGGTCTCCTTTCCTCGGTGTAATACTCACCTATGGGTCCTCCGAACCCGCGCATTTCAAAACTCCTAACCTCGGCACTGCTAATACTAGCGAACTTATATCCTAAAAATGCTACGATCTATGTGTTACCCTACCTACACGAAACTAATATAATCCTAAGTATGTCCCTAGTGCCCAAGGCCTCTCTCAACTCCCGACAATTGCTTGGTTTCATGCGTGGGACGTCTCGCCAAGGCGAAATCCAAACAAGGAACCCTCCCATTACACTACTCCCTCGCGTAGTCGGTCATCAAGATATAGCGACCTAAGGCACACAAAGCGGGACGTCCTAAATCCTACTAGGCTAGCCTATGAACGCATTCCTACTATCTTATCCTTCCGCCCATACAGAAGGAAATCTAACTAATCAAGTGCCCACTTTCTGTCGAAAGTGTCACGAACATAATACCCAAAATTGTATCTCCTCAAAATTTGCCTTTTCATTAAGGCTGGTTATATTCCTCAACCCAATTTCTCCAAATTTTCCTTCTTATTAAGGCAGGGATATCATCCTCAAATCAAATTCTCTAAGTCCCACTCCACCCAACTACTTGTGGTGAGAGGACCAATTTAGTGCTTTTCCATAGCACAATATCTCCATAAGTATATCAACATCATGTGGCTCATAGCCTATAGTGGTTCATCCACACTATAAGACCTTTCCACAAAATCAACCTCCTTGCATCCCATAACAGCTCCCCACTCCCGACGCCGTTAAGAGTCATGTGTTTAGTGTCTCGCAAAGCGAAATCCAAATAAGGAACCCCTCCACACATTAACCCTTGACTTCGTTGGTTGTTGAGTTCCGTTATTTCAACATGCAACCGGGATAACCCTATCCCCTAATCCAACAAAAAGGTGATATGAACTCCTATCTCTAACTAAGAGTCATACCACCCTGCTCTCGCACTCATTTAGTCCTTGCGCAAACAATAATGAGCTAAATCTTACCGCTCAACAACGATTCTGTGGGCCTTAAATTATATCTATAAGGTTGCCACATATACCATCCAAAATAAGTAAGCCTCTGCTCATCGAGGTTACATAAATCCATAATAACAAAGGTGTACTCAACCTGTATCAAGGTGAGACACCACAATAACAACATGTTCCCTCCAGGAACTGCGGACACGATAGACTTGCCATCGTTAGCCTGCTATCGCTCCGTTACACCATATACCTTATACGTATATATATACAAAATATAATCACCCGCCTCTATGGCAAATGAAGGGAAATAAAATTCCTCTATTGCGGAAAACACATAGTCATACATTAAAATGTTATCGAGACCGCCATAACTCAAAATACACACACGAGTCTAGGGCTAACTAATACCGCGACTTTATCTAGTCACGCCAAATACTCACACCATATACCTCTGTTGAACCTTAGGCGAATAATTCCCAAAGTTGCATTCTTCTCATCCTGCTGATTCATGGGGACTCACGGTTAGAACTATCCGTAAGATTCCTTTCTAATCCTTATCTCCACGGTGAAATCCAACTTTAGTACCACACTCTATTACGGCGGCACTATGGTACTCGTAACTACTATGCTTTAGTAGTCATTGAGATAATTCTTAACAATTACCATAGAGAGAGTGACCTCTATTAAGGTACTCATCCCAACCTTCTACCAGCTGCACCAGCTAAGCCTCACCTCCTGCTGCCATCCAATCTCCGCACACGATTCTCAAACGAGCGCGCAAAAGATTTCTATAATCTTCTAATATGGCAGGAGAACGAAATCTCACAATAGAAATCAACAATCCTAGTCCTGAGGCTCAATAACAAATGAGAGCAACGCTGAAAGCGTAGTACGTCCGCACATATTCCTAAGGACACTAGAACCTGATGCTCTGATACCATCTCTAACAACCCGCCTAATAAGATACCGGGCGATCACTCCAATATTAAATTAAAATAGGAGTCACATATGGATCATCCTTAGCATCACTGTCGAAAATCCATTTAATTACTAATATCCTATTAGGTGGCCGTTAAAAACTTTTACTTAACTACTCTTTTTAGCGCATAAATTAAAACATCCACAATTAAATGCGTAATGAACTGAAATGAAAAATGAAAGGAACTAAAATAACCGAACACTCGGTCCAAAAATACAACCATATCGAATGTTGTACTAAAAGAATAAATAAATGCGATTGAGCCATTGGCTCGAGTGTTTATACAATATCTCCTATCTAGAGTACAAGGAAATAAACGTCTACCGATAACCTGCAAGCATCCACAGCTGCTGCAGCAGACGTCTGACTCGAAAGAGTTTCCATCCAGTCGTCCCTGTGTCTGGACACCTATATATACATAGTATAGAGAAAGAAAGGAGAGTAGACAAACGGGTCAGAGCCCGAATGTTTAGAAAATATTTTGCAAGTGCATAAATGCTTTATTTTTAGAAAAATAGTTTTATCTCATATTTAAATTGGTATCGCCCTCTCATGAGATACCCCTCACCTCTCCTCTAACAGTGCACACCTAGCGCATCCCTATAAACATCCTAGTCAAGCTACCCTGCAAAACTAGTCTAATACCCAACCACTATCTAACCTAGATAGTCAAACAGATGTACTAAGGGCTAGACTTCACTTTAATCTCGACGATATGCCATGTTCGTGCATGGGGTGTCTCGCGAAGCGAAATCCAAACAAGGAACCCCCCCGATACACTACTATGCAGCAAGGTCGATCTTTGAGATCCGCCAGTCCCTCAGTACAGAAATATATATAATATATATACCATAGACATTTAATAATAATAGAGCACTAAGGATTAAACTTCTCCCCAGTCTCAACACAGTGCCATATTCGTGCGTGGGGTGTCTCGCGAAGAGAAATCCAAACAAGGAACCCCCCCGATACACTACTATGCGGCACGGTCGATCGTCGGGATTCATTAGACCCTCGGCACCCAATTTATACATATACATACATCTACAATATACTTTCGGATAATATAAATATCTCCCGGACTGAGGATTTCTTGATATATAAAGTATTTATAAATACTTACCCTTTTCATTTCAAAAACTTCCATTTCCCTTCTCATATCCAGGAAATGTATTTATAAAAGCCAATTCATTATCATGAATTGCTTTAACAAACCATATACTTTTTGAAAGCCAATTTTATTAACATAAAAAGCTTTTCCTTTATCAATTATCCCATTTACCTTTTTATACTCAGGAAATGTATACAAAGACATTTTCATTATCATAAAAATGCTTTGATCAAAACATATGCTTCCACATCCCTTCTTCCATCCGGGAAGTGTTACCGAAGCCAATTTGTATATAACCCATTTCCCTTCCTATATCCAGGAAATGTAATTAAAGCAAATCCATTATTATGAACTGCTTTAATATAAACGCGTTCTAAGACCGCCAGTCCGGATTTCTCCACTGTGCGCGCCCCTAAATGGCTATTATCTTCCAGGGCGTCCAAGACAACCTGGGATCCTATATCGAAAGACGTCGGGAAGCGACCATGTACCTGCGGGATAGTCAAGACCACACCCAGAATCTCCTAACCAGCGCAGAAAATATAACAACAAACGCTCACATGGCCTATAGGACTATATCCACCCTGCATCATTATCCAGGGGGCTTCACCACACGAACGCAACTTCCCTTATGATAACGATTTAGAGAGGTGTGTAATCCATATTTTATTAATTATGAAAAACATTTATTTTTTCATTTTGAAAATATTCATTATTATATTTTCAAAATCATTTACATCATATCATATATACTTTAATCACATAGTATATACATATACCATATATTCATCCTCGAATGTACATAAATGGCCATATTTGCCAACTATATATAGCGATGACCATTAATCCTGAAGATTCCCTCGAGGAATCATAACCATGCTTTCATATAAGCATGATACTAAACCCAAAGTATTTCCTTACTTTGTTCAATACTAATTACCTCAATCATCTCTTAAAGGTTCCTTTATCCTCAAAACCCTTATTTAGGAATCCCCATAAAAATCCCAAATGGTAATTCAACTCCCCATACTCTTAAGGGGAGAAAACTAGAAATTCTGACCTAAGCGAATCGATTCGCCCCTTTAGCGAATCGATTCGGGTGGGCGAATCGATTCGGTTCCCAATCCGAATTGATTCGGAAAGTATTCTGCAAACAGGTCTATAAATGGCGAATTGATTCGTTCTGTACCTGAATCAATTCGGCCCATTGCAGAAACCCAATTTCCTTTAGGCGAATCGATTCGGCCTGTACCCGAATCGATTCGGCCAGTTCGAGGGCTACAGTTTGGGCGATTTTTCAATCTCCAAAATACCCAAAATTCAATCCAATATCCATTTAAATCCTAACTTGGTTTTATTACTACAAACCCAAAGTTTTTATATCTCCTCAAATTCTTTAGAGGTCCTAACAATCGTTTTGAGAACCCCTAATATCTATCTCCAATAAGTTTTAACTAATGATTTTGATCTCGGACAGCTTTCCGTAGAAAAATCACTATAAATCCAAAAAAAATCAGAAAAATACGCGGTTGGCACCCACGTGACCGCGTCGAAAAGATCTACAATTTTTTATTTTTTACCAAGAGCCAAATCGATTCGGATAAGGGCCGAATCGATTCGGAAAGCCCGCTGCTCACTATTCATCATCATCTCCAACGATCCCAAACCTCCATTAATACCCCTCCAAGCTTTTTATCGCCTCAGTCAATGTCCTACAACCTCAACCAACTATAGATACACATATATTAAGGGCTCTAAACATCCTAGAACCCTAAATAACCAATTAATTTTAGGTTAAAACCTAAGTTCCACAAATTGAAACATTATTGGGGTTTTAATTGTTTTAACTCCCAAAAACCCGTTTTATCCACGAAAACCCAACCCAAAACATATGAGGTTTGTTCATACCAAACTACGATATGAGATTTATGCTCAAAAGTAAATAAAGCAAGTAAACACTTGCCTCGTGGATATAATCCGACGACCTCGAGCCGAATCCCGCGGAGTTTGGCCGGAACCTCCCCTTTCTCCTCTTTTTCTTCCTCCTCTCTCTCTTCTCTCTCTTTTCTTTCTTTTCTTTCTCTTTTCTCCCTCTCCTTCTCTTTATAAAGAAAGAAAAAGGGGTTATACCATTTAAAACCCAAAAACGACTCGTTTACCCATTTACGAGTTACTTTTACCTCTAAAATTACCCGAAACTCAATTTCGACAATCGGAAACTCTTTTCCGACTATCTCGGCCATTCCGAGAATCATGGAGCAGTCGAAATTCCCATCCGAGGTACTTGACCGCAAATCACTATTCTAACCCAAAATAATTAAATGCGGTGTTCTACTCAAAATCTTACCTCCTTTGTCGCTAAACTCCACGGCGACATATAAATAAAATATTTCGACCTATTGGTCCCAAAATAATTGATAACACCCTTCAAAAATCATTAAATCCTCGAAAATCCCAAAAATCATTCGAGAAATTCTCCAAATTCCAATTTATATCCAATTATGGAATTTAATCATCTCCAAAAGGGCGGGTTATTACATAAGCTTGTTAGGAGCAACAAAATGGAAAATCAAAACATCTCATTCAAGCAATTTGTGTCAAACAGTGAATTGTTTCCACCCTGCACTGAGCCCTGTCTTGTTTGTAGTGTATTTGAGTTCGACATATGAAAAAAGATTTTCTCATGTATTCATTATGATTTGAATGAATTAGAGAAAATGATCAACACCTTCAAAAGCCAAAATAAAAAAACAACCAGAATGGGATAAAAAAGAAAATAAGGAATAAGACAGGTAATAGAAATCAAAACTAATAAAGAAATTAGAATACTCAATTACCTATATTGTCGAGCACATGTGGCTAAATAAAGAAAAGACCAATTTTCAAAACATCTCAAGTTAGATAAGACATCCAAATTAAAAGCAAGATAAAAGGTTAGTTACCATGATACCATCGTCAGTAACCACTGGTGCGAAAAACTGATAAGGAATACCCAAAGTCTTATAATTCCACCGCAAATTAAACTACCTAAAATAGCGTCTAAATTGATATAAAACCTATGGTGATAAAATTAAAGGCACATAAAAATAATTAAGAAATCACATCTACCTCAACAATTAAAGATATATGACCAACTAATTCTCAAAATCAGTGATAGAAAAGGGACATACAAATAAGAAATAAGATTCACCATCAATTGAACATCGAGTTTACTTAAAGGACCACATTAATATACTTAAGAGATCAGATTGTTAGAGATGAAAACGAAAACATGCATCAAGATGGAAGTTAAATAGACAGAAAAACACCGAGATAGAGAGACCGGTGATGATTCTGGTGTGGGTTATGAGAGATATATTGAGACACTTGGTAATAATCATCGTATCACGTAATTTGAGAGGGATTTTTAAATTTGATAATAATCATTGTATCAAGTTAATACTAATTATCTTGGAATATCAAACATTTTGCGAAAGCATATCCAAACATTAGTAGCTATATGACTTGTAGAGAAAACATGACGTAGACTCCGAAAATTTGTGACATCCACATTACAAAGACAACCTCAATAGGTAAAATAAAGTAATTGATAGGTATAACATAATTTGAGATTCTCAAATTAAAAGGGGATGAGTATCCTCTTTAATTCCCATCATTTATATTACTAAATCTCCAATCATCGGATCCAATCCATATTAGCACATCCTTACCCTAATTTCCATATTGTAAACTTTCAATAATTTTAACAACTTTAGTAACACTAACAACTTGATTCAGGTTTTCTTCATCCCAATCATTTATATATACATGTAGCTTTAATAAGGTTCCCTCTCTCTATATTACGTTCATGGAAAAGTTTGTAAGAGAGAGAGTTGGTAAACGATGCCTTACCGATATCAGAATATAGGGTTACAGGGGATAATGTGAAGAAAACAATTGAAGATTTTAAGTGTAGTAGTTAGTTTCTAGCTAACCATTACCAAGGAAAGATAGAAAAATGGACAAAAAAATTAATAGGGTGAAAGATAGATATATACCATTACTAAACAAAACATTGAGTTTTGCACCTTTTAACACACAAATATTTGAAATCTTACTGAATAAAGGTCCATCTCCTTATCCTTCTTCATGTCATTACGGAATTCTCAATTCTAAGACCCATCCACCTAAAACATACATCGTCATATAGATAATTACGTCAAATTATAGTGTACAGAAAAAATTCAATGAATTTTTAATGATAAACTCATGCCTAAATTTCATGAAATCAACTTTCACAATCGATGGGGGGAACTATCTCAAGCACACAAAAACATTCCTTAAACAAAAGTCGGGGATTAGTTAAGAAATAAAATTGAGCACTCACATACACAAAATCCATACAACTGTAAATAAAACAACTTCAACAGTGTACAAATTCCACACAACATAAAATAAACGAAATGCAATAGCATTGATGTAGGCATTATCAACAAATTTTAAAAATCCAATCTGAACACAAAGTAGTACCTTTAAAATAAGCTCAAATTAGTACCAAAACATCAAATACACAATTTACATCTTAGAGAGTTCTTTGAAATACAACCAACACAAACTAAAATCCAAAATATCAAACAAAAAACCTAAAAAATGATATGAGATCTTAAGAATCACATGCACAAATGTTGAAAATCATGTTAACCATATGATTCCCATTCAAATATTAGGGTTTAAAAAACTTTAATTTGCACCAAAAAAACACAAAATCTCAATCCCAGAGAGAGGGGGAACATTTAGCTGATAGATCTGCAAAAAAGGTGCATAAACCTACTATTCAATTAACAAAAACTAAATGAGCAGCTACGATATTATTAATAAAAAAACAGAACATGAACCAAATATATGCTAAACACAACATGAACTTTCTCGATAATGAAATGGAGATCGCAATGGAGATGGAGACGGAAATCGTACCTCTAAAGAACAGGAATATGGATATGGATATCCCACTTGCTGTTGCTTCGTGTAGAGAAAAATTAGAACTGGAAAATGGAGAGAGAAAGATAGGTCAAATGAGGGGACTTGTGTACTTTCTACCAGATAAAAAGTAACTTACTCATTTAACCCTCATTTTGAATTAAAGTACGAGAGGAAACCAAATAGTAGTAAGACAAAAGAGGGGGAAACAAAAAATAAAGGGTCTAAAGAGTAAATTGGAACAAAGAAATCTCAACCCTTCATTTTTTGCATTGGTGGCCAAATCTTGACCTCTAATTAAGTTATCATCTTATTGAATAGTGTCAAAAATTTTACTCCTTATTATATATATATATATATATATATATAATGCATTCATACCTTGGGAGAATGGAACCACTGTTGATGACATAGAAACGAGGCACATAAACTCGACATTTTGATGAATCTTTATACTCTTTGCCGCTACGTCTTCAATCTAAACACATCATAGGCTTGAATAGGTACACTTGAACACTATCCTATGACATAAGCGTTTTTTTTCCGGAATTGAGCCAAAACTATATTAAGACTCAATTGGAGAATTGTGTCCTTACATAATTATATTCAATAACCTTATGTGCGCACCAAATTGCTTTCTATTCTTAAGACATCTCCCGAATCAATCTCGTCCATCTCCTATACCAATATGAGACCAAAGTGACCTTCGTTACTTAATCCATCAATGATCACCACACCAAATATATTCAACGACATAGATCAAGTATGGATGTGTGGATGGAAATTACATGCAATGTGATCTCAGACATGCCTATTTCCAATTGGTCCTAACTTTATTCGGTAGTGAAATCAAACCTTAGTCTTTTAAACTTTAAGTTATACGATAATTAAAACATAATACATTCAGAGTAAATAACAAATTGAAAATACCATCAACTTTATTCTGCAGAAAACTGAAACATACTTAAAGTATCTGTGTAGTGTCAAATGAAGGAATATTAAACCGAATACAAACTCCCACTAAAGCTGAATATCATCAAACTGGACAACACCCATACGAGTAGTGTGCTCATAAAAGACCTTGGGTGGTAAGCCTTTAGTAAGCGGATCTGCGAGCATGGAGTTTGTTCTTATATGGTCCTAAATAACAATAAACTTAATGTATATGTGCTTAGACTTTAATAATCTTCTGTTATTATTCGAAAACAGAACTGTTGAATTATTTTCAATATATATATATATATATATATATATATATATATATATATATATATATATATATATATATATATATATATAGTGGTCTTTGAATGCTATCCAAAATATGGAGCCCAGTGATAAAATTTAGTAGCTATATCGCATGATTTGTTACCTCGTAACTGGCTATGAACTCTACTGCCATAGTGGAAGGTGCAATGAGTGACTTCTTAGCACTCCACCAAAAATAGTACCTACAGACAACATGTATACATAGCTAGAAGTGGACCTCTTAGTGTCTTGGCAACCCTCAAGATCGGCATCAGAATACCCAATGATCTCCAAATTATATGACTTCCGATAGATGAGAATGTAATTTCTTGTTCCCTATAAATACATCATAACCCATTTGGCTGCTTTCTAGTGATCGATTCCAGGGTTACTCAGATATCTGCCTAACATACGCATTATGTACACTAAATCCGAATACGTACATACTTGAGCATACAAAAGTTTCCTAATAGATAAAGCATAAGAAACCTTTTTCATTTCTACACTTTCGGTCTCATTCCTAGGGCATTGATAGAGACTAAACTTATCTCCCTTAGCAACAGGAGTATCTCCTTGTGCAAAGTCTTTCATGTCAAATCTAGAGAGTACCTTCTTGATATATATCTATTGGGATAATCCAAGGATACCCTGAGAATGATCTCAGTGTATCTTAATATCCAAAACAAAATAGGCATCCCCAAGATTTTTCATTACAAAATTCTTAGTTAGAAATCTCTTGGTTTCATGCAATGAGCCTATATCACGGCTATCCAGTTATATGTTATTGACATAGAGAACAAAGAGGTTAGTTTTACCATATATATGGATTTCTTGAGTTTGCAAACCATAGACTTTGGATCAACTAGGATCAACTGGATCAAAGTTTTCGGGTTGCACTATATACATGGTTTCCTCAATGTTACCATCGAGAAAAGCCATGTTGACATCCATCTGATGATACATATCTAAATCAAAATGATCTATAACGGCTCATGAAGTTGTTGAGTTTTCTCTTCTATAATAATTCTTATATTTTGAGTAGGAAACTCCTCATCTTCAACACTGTCAGCAAGTAGAACAATGTTTGGGAGAGTGATTAGGCACATATTCTTCACATTTATCCCCTTAATTTCGGTATTTTTATGATCCCGTGCAGTGTATTTAGCTTGGATTTGTCTCTTATTTATGATACTAACCTTTTTTGGTAAGTATTTCTTGTTTGTGTATTTCTCATGTATTTTACAGGTATTTCACGCAAGTTAGTGCGAAGGAGAACTCAAAACAGTGAAAGAAACCAAGAAATGGAGAGTTGAAGGGCATTTTAGTAATTTTTTAGCCTTAGTCCGAAGGTTGGTCAAACTAGAAAGTTGAAGAACTCTAAATTACAAGAATACTGGAAAAAACGGCACCTCAATCCGAGCTACGGTGAAGAAGTTACGATGTTTTGAAGTTGCGTGATAATGAAGAGTCTGGATGTGCGGATTTCTGTAATTAATTATGCATTTAATGCAGTGCAACTCTTGGAAAACTTGTTCCACAAGCGAAATTTGATGCCAAATTCGTGCAACTTGGTGCTATAAAAGACCAAGACCTACCTCATTTTCAAAGGAGAGTTGAATTCTAGAGAGAGGGAGTGGAATTCTAGAGAGAGGGAGTTGCTAGAGAGAGGCTAGGTTAGGAGTAGGTTAGAAGTGCTAGATTAAATTTTAGAGTTAGATTTTGAGAGAAAATTTTCTATTCCTTCAAGAGTTTTCATGAAGATTCCAATTCCATTTTTTTGTTGCTGAATTCAAGTAATATCTTTCCATTCTCTAGTTTTATTATTTGCAAATTATTTCCCATGTCTTGTAAATCCATAATTTTGTGTGTGAATTTATTCTTGAACCAAATCATGAGTAGCTAAATTCCCAAGGGTTGGGGTACATGAACTCAATCCAAGGCAAATTATTTATGTAGAAAATAGAGGTTAAATTAAAATATTGATTGAATCGTGAAAGCACCGCTTTATATTTATCTTTGATTTCGTATGGTGCGGGCTTGAACCTCATATACGTAATGCTTAGAATATATAAAGACTGGATTCATTCACCGCTTTATATCTATCTTTGATTTCATATGATGAGGGCTAGATCCCTCATATATGTAATGCTTAGAATGTATAAAGACCGGATCTAGTCAATAATTTTAATTTACAATTCTAGTATTCAATACGGTAATTTGTTAAGGATTGAGGGATTGTACCCTACCCTATTTTCTCCCATTTGTCAGATCTAATTTCTTTTGCACTTTTCATTTTGTTAAATTTTCCCAATTATTAATCATCTTTTCGTTTTTTTTAAGAAATCATTTCAAGATTTAATAATTTTTCTTATTACTATTTGGCAATCTCTATCCCTGTGGATACGATCCCGACTTACCGGGTTTATTACTTGAGCGACAGGCTTGCACTTGAGCCTAGAGTGAACGCATTTCTGAGACAAATTCTTAGTCGCGTCCTTGATTCCTCTTCAAAGATAACATTCTTATTCTTAACCGTATCTTCCCTCTTAAACGCAACATTCTCTAGAAATCTCACATTTTTCGTCTCAAAAAAGGACTTAGTTGAGGGATCAAATAACTTAAAACCCCTCAACGGTTCAGTATACCCAACAAAATAGCAGATAATAATTCTTGAGTCCAATTTCTTTTCAATCGGCCTATAAGGCCTTGCCTCACCTGGACACCCCCAAATGTGTAAATCTTTAATGACAGGTTTTCAGCATATCCATAGTTCATAAGGGGTTTTAGCTACCATTGTACAATGTACTCTATTTATAATATATACTGCAGTCTTAAGTGCCTCTCCCAAGAGTAAATCTAGAAAATAAGAATGATCAATCATACTTCTTACCATGTCCTTAAACATTCTTTTTCGTCTCTAGGAATTTTGAAAAAAGGTTCTAAACGTTCACCTGATCTATCATATCTGCTATAGTATGCATTGTCACAATCAAATTTGACAACTTTAATCTTCTTGCCTAATTGATTTTCAACTTCGGCTTTGAAGGCCTTAACACGTCCAGAGCTTGAAACTTCTCATGAATTAAATATAAATACCCATAACGATAATAGTTTTCTATAAAAGTGATAAAATACTATTGGCCATTCCATGATGCCGTAGGAAATGGACCACAAATGAGAGAATGTATCAATTCTAAAACATCTTAACTCCTTTTGGAACTTAATTTCCTTATGTTTGTCTGTTTCCCCTTTATATGCTCAATACAAACATCGAAGTATGTGAAATTAAGGGTTTTAAGTATTCCATCTTGCACAAGTCTCTTTATTCTCCTTTTGGATATATGACCTAAACACTTGTGCCACAAAGCAATGGAATTCTCATCAGTTAATTTTAATTTTGCAAGGTTTTATTAAATGAAGCATTGGTGTTAATTAATATATTTTATCAACTAAAGAACCAGTCGCAAATAAAGTAGAATTTAGAAAGAGACCAACTTTATTATTTCCAAGTGAACAAGAATAATTGTATTTTTCCAAAATAAGAAATAGAAACTAAGTGTGACAACCCGCCTACTAAAATAATAGGTGGCCAGCCCAATACTCTAATAATCACAGGAATCATAGATGGACCATTCTCAGCATCACTGTCGATTAAAATAATAGTATGAGATAACCACCAATCATTTTAGAAAACGGACTGCCAAATTTAAAATTTCGAAAGTAAAAGAAAAAGCACTTAGACAATCCCATTTGTAAAAACGGTGGATATCAAAAATCAACGAATAAAGAATGGTAATATAATAAATCATCACCGAATAAGCTATCGGTGAACAGACCAATACAAATAGTTACACCGAGTATTACACATTAAATATTACATTATAATAAATGAGTGCAATACCTTGGGCAACACGGCCGAATAAATAACTGAATATAACTAGAGTACAATAGAAAGAAGCATCTAATACAATTAACCTACAACATCCGCAATATGCTGTAGCTCCATGACAACTGAAATGGAAATGTAGATTCGGGTGTCCATGCGGAAGAGTACCTGTATGGAAAAGAGTATATGAAGAAATAAAGAAATATAAATGGGTCAGGGCCCGGTTTGATATGATTACCATGTGACTAAAATGCATGGCAGCTAAGTGCGTGATTCTCTCGCAATAAATATAAAGGTTCTCACCTCTCATTCTAACAGTACAACCTAGCGCAATATCAGTGATGATCTAGTAGTACTAAGGGCTAACTTCTCCCCATTCCCAACACTATGCCCTATTCGTGCGTGGGGTGTCTCGCAAAGAGAAATCCAAACAAGGAATCCCCCCGATACACTACTACTTAGGCAAGGTTGATCGTCGAGATCCATTAGACCCTAAGCATGTAATGATTAATAAATGTATGTATGTATGTATGTATATGCATGGGAGGTCACATTTATAGCTACACAAGAAAATATAAAATAAAACCGATTCATCATCAGAAGGCACAGTTCCTATATCTTTAGAAATTACATGTATGGTAAGTTCATTTTATCAAATGTTTACGAATTAAATCCCATTTTAAAGCCTTCTTTGCCAATTTTATTTCCTTTCTTCCATCCAGGAAAAACACAGAATTTAAATCAAGTTTTATTAACATAAAAATGCTTTATCATTTTTCATAAAATCCCACTTCCCTTCTTCCATCCAGGAAGTGTAATCAAAAGTCATTTTTATTATCATAAAAATACTTTTGTATACCATATGCTTCCATCCCCTTTCTTCCATCCGGGGAATGTATCCGAAGCCAAACCATATCCCATTTCCCATCTTCCATCCGGGAAATGTATTTAAAGCCAATTAATTATCATGAATTGCTTTAACAAATCTAAGACCGTCCCTCCGGGTTTCCCCACTGGATGCGCCCCTAAATGGCTATCATCTTCCAGGGCCTATCTATACAAGACAACCTGGGAACCTACCAACGTCGGGAAGCGACCATATTGCCTACGGGAAAGTCAAGACCACACCCAGAATCCCCTAACCAGCGCAGTAATATAAATGCGCATATGACCTAGGGAATATATCCACCCTTCTCAATAGCCAGGGGGCTTCACCACAATGCGCACAACTTCCCTTATGATAGCGATTTAGGGAGGTGTGTAATCATAAATTAACATTTATGAAAAACTTTACTTTTTCCTTTTGAAAACATCCAATTTTACTTTCTAAAAATCATTTATTTGGCCATTATGTACCAAGTTGTAGAATATACATTTCATTCTTATTAAGTCATATTTTATTAAGGACCTAAGACCCAAAGTGCTACTATCCTCAAACTAGCCTCCAAGAGTTCATATAATTTCCTATACCATCAAGGTGAGTCTCCATCAAGGAGTGCCTCCTAAAAGGCTCAACATTGACATTTATCTTAAATTTATCTTTCGGTTAATCTCCTATATCATCCGGGAATCAACCTACACAAACTAGCCCTCAGGGTAAGCCCAAACATCCAATTTTATCCTAGGACATTAGTGATTAGGAATAAATTCTTCACATTTATCCCCTTAATTTCGGTATTTTTACGATCCCGTGCGGTGTAAATAGCTTGGATTTGTCTCATATCTATGATACTAACCCTTTTTGGCAAGTATTTCTTATTTTTTGTATCTCTTATGTGTTTTACAGGTATTTCATGCAAGAAAGATGGAAAAGAGAACTCAAAATAGTGAAAGAAACCCAAAATCGGGGAGTTGAAGGGCATTTTCGTAATTTTACAGCCTTGGTCCAGAAGTGGGGCCAACTGTAAAGTTGAAGAGATTTCAATTATAAGAACACTGGAAAAAATGGTACCTCCATCCGAGCTACGGTGAAAGAGTTATGATCCCTTGAAGTTGAGGAAAAAATCCAAGGAAGAAAAGAAGAAAGTTGGAAAATATTCTTAGTGTTGAAAGAGGCCCAAAACCAACGAATTCACCGGAACCGGTACACCCAGAACTCGAACCGGTTCACCCATTTGTCACGACCCAGATCCGTTACAAAATTAGTCACTCTCAGAATCCGTTACAAAATTAGTCACGCTTTCTAAGTGTGACAAATTGTCAGATACAGGATTTTTATTTTGTGCTTATCTTTTAGCCAAAAGAGTTTTATGTTTTGGGGACTCTTCTAAACGACATCTAGCCTATATATTTAGTCATTAGGACTCTTTCTATTTAGATTTCATTGATGTAAAATCTCCATAACAAGCAGGAACATCTAGGAGAGAGATTCACATATTTTGCACCATTAATTCAAGAGCTTTTCCAGTTTTTCTTCAATCTTTGATTTCTTCTTACATGTTCTTATTCTTCAATCGTGGTAACTTTAATTTCCAGCACTTTTATTATTATTCACCATTTTAGGCTAGGTTTTTAAAGGCTGGGATGCATGAACCCAGCCTGATGTGTTAGTGCGTGCGTATAAAATCAATCCGCTGAATTTAGTGATTGATTATGACCGTATTGCGTAGTTACACAACAATTGTAGATCTTTATATCTCGTTTTCCTCTGGGTGCTCGTGATGATTTAGAGTGCAATTCGAGAACTACTATCGCGATACTGATTTACTCATCCTCAGATTAAGTATGATGCGGGCTTGAACCTCGTATACGTAATGCTTGGGAGTACTAAATTCCGAGTCAAATTAATCAGTTAAATTTACGATTAGTTTTATACCATCAATACACCAGGGTTGGGGGATTGTGTCTCTACCTTAATTTTTCCAATTAGTTTTAGTTAACTTCTTTATTTTTCCTTTTTTCCTGTCTCACTCAATCATCATCTTTTACACTTTATTTTTTGAAATAATAAATCAATTAAAATCTATCAAACATTCCCTGTGGATTCGATACCCAGACTCGCCACTATACTCCGCAAGAGTGTAGTTAAAGTTTAGGTCTTTTTTGTATTATGGTTGGAAGCCGACAACAATGACTAGCGTATTTACACGGACGCTCGGTTTCCACCACGATCAAAATGGCGCCGTTGCTGGGGAGTGTTTTGTTATAGATTATAATTGATTTACTATTTTGCAAGATATTTTTTTCTTTTTCTTTTTTTTTTGGGTTGCACAATTGAGCACCAAGAAACGTTGAATCCTTAACCGCACACTTCTTTACGTTGATTGTCCATTTACAAACCATTCGGTAATCATGTCTTTTTATAGTGAGTTCGGTAATTATAATGGTTCATATGGGAATAGTTTTCAATCTTTTTATTTTCAAGAATCTCCGCCTCGACCTATTAAAATGGGTGAGTGGCTTTTAATTCATGAATATGAAAGGCTTGAAAAAAAATATCGGGAAAAAAATCATTTTTGGGAGAAAGAGTTGGATGCATTATTCGAATCCAATGACGATTTTTCTTCCGAGGTTATAGAGCCAATGAATCCTACTTTGGAAGAAAGAATGCTTTTTCTAATCAAACAAGTACTCGATTTTCTTTCCACCCAAAGTGCAATGGATGTTGGTCTTGTTACGAAAATACTCTCATTTTGCGATGAGATGCGTTCTGATTTGGAAAACAAAGAGGTGGTTGAGACTTGTGTGTCACCTCAAATTTTTGAAGAACATCTCATTGAAAGTGATTCTTGCTCCCTTGAAATTCAATCTCCAAGTGATGATGAATCACTTGAGATTGAGTTTATTTCATCACCATTTTCGTTCACCGTTATTGAACCATTAGAAGTACCACTAGATTCCAATGAGTCGATTGAAAATTCTGAAACGTTTACACCTTTTACCGATAAAGACACTTTGCTAGAATTATTTTCTAATATGGACTCTTCCTTTTTATGTGCCCCTATCCCCATACTTCTTAAAAAATCTTTGGGAGGTGATTATATTTTTCTTGGATCTCAATTGTACTTGTCCCACCTAGCATCCAAACCCCCCATCATTCCGTTAAAAAATTTAATTGGTGATGGTTCATTTTTTCCATCTCACACACATGCCTTCCGTTGGTCAAACGGAATTATGGAGGCATGCATTCTAGTGAGGGTACACCTTTAATCCCTCAAAGTCATATTGTATTTTGGGTGGACCCTCAAATTTTTCGACTTCTAGTGTATAACTTATTAGAATTTGAAAATCGTAGGTTATACAATAGTTAACTTTTTTTTTTAGTTTAGAATTCTTGTTATTCTTTTTGCTATGCTTGGTTCTAACATGTTTTGTAGATTCAATGGACTCACATTCATCAGGGATCGCTCCATTTTGGGTAATATCTTTCTTTTCCTCTCTTTATGTTGTGTTCTTGATTCGCATTGAGGACAATGCAACATTTAAGTTAGGGGGTGTGGGATATTCTTCCCGTTTATTGTTTAGATTCATTGATTCGATCACATGTTCTTTCGAAGAGTGTTTTTTTTAGAAAAAAAAAATTGAAAAATTTTGAAAAAAGCCAAAAATATTTTTCTTCAAAATAAATAAAGATTGGAATTTCAAATCTTCAAAAATATCACAAATATTTTGTCTCAAGTTGTAAAATCAAATGCACAAAGCTGAAATTGACCAAAGATGGAAATTGTGCGAAAATTGACGACTTTACAAATAAGTGTGGAGATTAATAAAACCCGGTGAGATTTCGAGCCTATCGATCTTTTTGAGTTTTTAAATCAATCCGAGTTAATGGTTAACTCATAGTTCTAATTCAGCGTTTTACAAAAGTCGTTGATGATCTCTATTTTATTGTTTTGATCGGTTATGGAAAATGGAATGTTGTCTCGAAACGCGAGCTATAAATCTCTAAATTAAATTAATCTTGAGACGCATATGGTAAATTAATAAGTAATTCGGACAATGAAGTAGGCCATCGTTTGTTACCCAAAAATATTAGCCATAAAAAGATGTGAAAAATTATCCCTTTGATAACCCAATTGAGCCGAATAAAATTTATCATTTTCGTTTGGTAACCCGAAAAACCCAAATAGCCCGGAATTGTGAAAAATGAAAAAAGTCATAATTTATGTCCGAAAAGTGCAACAAAAAGGGGCAAGAAAAAAATAGAAGAATGCTCAACAAAAGTTAGCAAGAAAAGAAAACTGTGAAAAAAATAGAAAAAAAAAAATAGAAAAAGAAGAGAAAATGAGCAATAGCCCCCCCAAAAAAAGCACTAACGGTCATCATAAGAAAATTTTCCAATTCCGAATTTCCCAACCATTTCATGTTATCCAATTACACCTTAAACTCGAAAAAGTCCTAACTGAGTCCGAATTGCGAAATTGGTTACCGCCTGGAGAGTTAAAACACAAAAAGATAATAAAAGAGATTACATGGTGTGAAAAAGAGATGATGGTTCCCGTTTCCCAATGACCGTATTCTGATGAAGAGATCTTTTCACCCAAAAATTTCCGTCTTTCAATTTGTGTGCGTGACTTTGTGTCCATTATATTTACTCTTTATAAATCACGCATACCGAGAGAATAGACACATTCCGAGAGATTCGTTTGAGAGAGCATCCCGTGAGCATTTGAATCAAAATAAATTTTTGAAAAGTAACGTAATGATCAATCGGTGGAAGTTAGCGGTTCGATTTTTGGCTTCGCACACACACACACACACTATGACTTCAGACTTGTAAATATGAATTTAAGGTGACTGTTTTTGGGGAGTTTAAATTTTACAATTTTTAAGTATTTTGATATTTCTTTGAGTCAATAATGAATTTTGTGGATATTTTCACTGCAACGCTCACGAGACACCACTCGTCCTACTAGGGTAACCTAGGGTTTAAAGGCTTGTTGCATACGCTAAATGCAATCGCTTGCCCGCGAAAAAGTTATTCTATCCCAATAAAGTTTTTGAAGGGTCCTTAACTCATACTCTCGTTCTTTTACATTGCTCGGGACGTGCAAAGTTCTAAGTTAGGGGGGTTTGATTAGGCATAAATACTTCACATTTATCCCCTTAATTTCGGTATTTTTACGATCCCGTGCGGTGTAAATAGCTCGGATTTGTCTCATATCTCTGATACTAACCCTTTTTGGCAAGTATTTCATATTTTTTGTATCTCGTACGTGTTTTACAGGTATTTCATGCAAGAAAGATGGAAACGAGAACTCAAAATAGTGAAGAAACCAAGAATCAAGGAGTTGAAGGGCATTTTTATAATTTTTTAGCCTTAGTCCGGAAGTGGGGCCAAATGGAAAGTTGAAGAGATTTCAATTACAAGACCACTGGAAAAAACGGCACCTCAAACCGAGCTACGGTGAAAGAGTTATGATCCCTTGAAGTTGCGAAAAAAATCCAAGGAAGAAAAGAAGAAAGTTGGAAAATATTCTTAGTGTTGAAAGAGGCCCAAAACCAGCGAATTCACCCAAACCGGTACACCCAGAACCCGAACCGGTTCGCCCATTTGTCACGCCTCAGATCCGTTACAAAATTAGACACTCTCAGAATCCGTTACAAAATTAGTCACGCTTTCTAAGTGTGACAAATTGTGAGATACGGGATTTTTATTTTATGCTTATCTTTTAGCCAAAAGAGTTTTATGTTTTGGGGACTCTTCTAAACGACCTCTAGACTATATATTTAGTCATTATGACTCTTTTTATTCAGATTTCATTGATGTAAAAGCTCCATAACAAGTAGGAACATCTAGGAGAAAGATTCACATATTTTGCACCATTAATTCAAGAGCTTTTCCAGTTTTTCTTCAATCTTTGATTTCTTCTTACATGTTCTTATTCTTCAATCGTGGTAACTTTAATTTCCAGCACTTTTATTATTATTCACCATGTTAGTCTAGGTTTTTAAAGGTTGGGATGCATGAACCCAGCCTGATGTGTTAGTGCGTGCGTATAAAATTAATCCGCTGAATTTAGTGATTGATTATGACCGTATTGCGTAGTTACACAACAATTGTAGATCTTTATATCTCGTTTGCCTCTGGGTACTCGTGATGATTTAGAGTGAAATTTGAGTGCTACTAGCGTGATACTGATTTACTCATCCTCAGATTAAGTATGACGCGGGCTTGAACCTCGTATACGAAATGCTTGGGAGTACTAAATTCCGAGTCAAATTAATGAGTTAAATTTACGATTAGTTTTATACCATAAATACACTAGGGTTGGGGGATTGTGTCTCTACCTTAATTTTTACAATTAGTTTTAGTTAACTTTTTTATTTTTCCCTTTTTCCTTTTTCACTCAATCATCATCTTTTACACTTTATTTTTTGAAATAATAAATCAATTAAAATCTATCAAACATTCCCTGTGGATTCGATACCCAGACTCGCCACTATACTCCGCAAGAGTGTAGTTAAAGTTTAGGTTTTTTTTTGTATTGTGGTTGGAAGCCGACAACAACGACTAGCGTATCTACACGGATGCTCGGTTTCCACCACGATCAATTAGTCTACCCAACTCAAACCTCTAGGACTCTTATTTACTTCCCAAAGGAAGCTTCCTAAACGTCGAACCTAAAAGAAAAGGGCTAAACACTAAACTAGAAAACCGCACCCTTTCATAAGGGGTCGATCGATCGACCCCTGGCCGTCGATCGATCGAAGGCTTCGATCGATCGATCCCCCAGGCTCGATCGATCGATCCTGGCGGACAACTTCTTCTCCGAGAAGCTGTTTCGGCTATTAATGAGCTCCCAAGCTTTTATTCGCTATTTAACCCAACAAAAACAACAATGAATCCTCCTTAATCACTTCTAAACATCATACAACAAATTATTTCTCCTCAAATCAAATTAAAACATAAGATTAAGGGTTTAATCACCAAAATCAACAAATACCCATTAAGGGTTTAAACCTCCAAAAACCTAACTATACATGCAATTTATCACATTAAATCAATATCTAGCAAGTAAGAATCTTGCCTCGACGTTCGTAGTCTCGGATCACCTCCGGTAGCGACAAAATCCGGCCCAAATTTTCATTTTCTCTCTCTTTTCTCCATTTCTCTCTCTCTCTTTTGGTTTCTCTCCTGAAATGAGAAAAATAAGGGGGGTGGGGGACTTATAAGGGTTATAAAACATAAATCCCCACTTTTAATTGCTAATACACCACTAAAATGACTCGTAACCACTTAATTGAGTCATAACCCCTTAAGAATACCCGAATCTCAAAAATTACAACTGGGCACTTATTTCGACTATCTCGACTATTCTAAAAGCAACCGCACCCCCTATTTTGGCATTTAGGAAAATGTGAACAAATTTTATGTTATAAATTCATTTTATTTCATTAATTTTACTCCAATTTAAATATAAGTCATAACCTTCGTTTAACATATAACGACGCAAGAATACACGATATAATGCTATTTACCTTCTCATAACGATAAATAGACAAAACATAGTAAATATTACCCTTAAGTCTCACGGGAAATAATATTTACTCCAACATCCCCTATTTTATAAAATTAGGACATCAGGCAAAATAGTATAAAATAGTCGCTCAAAAACCTGGGTTGTTACACTAAGTTTCGTCAGAAAAATGGTACTACATAAGCCTTTATTAATTTAATAAAATGACGAGTTTCAAAAGATTATAAAAAGATCCAAATTGCTCCAATTCCAACTATGCCATCGCCTAGATAGATGAATCTTTCAGCATATTTGGAGGTCAGCTCCATAGGTAACCATTCATAGACATACTTACATGAGTAGTAGCACCCGAATCTACCCACCATGGCTAGGTACAAAAGCCAAATTAACTTCCGAATGAATCCAAATGAGAAGTGTACCTTTCTTTACACGTCATGTGGTGTAACTAGAACAATCCTTATTCACATGCCCAGGTTTCGGGAAAAGAAACAAGAAAATTGGGATTCCTGAACTTGTTTCCTTTGTTGAACTTTAGGTTTGGGTTGTGATGTTACAACTGCAGTACCCTTGTCATTAGTCCTTTTCCTCTTTTATATTCCTTGAGTTAGATGCAGTATGAGCAATTTCAGTTGTCTTTTCTCGCTTCAACCTTTCCTCTTCTTGAACGCTATGTGAAATGAGCTCATTAAGAGTACATTTATCCTTTTGAGTATTATAACTCACTATAAACTGTCCATTGTGTGCAGGAAGAGATATCAATAACAGATGCACGAAGAAGTTACCATACAACTCTAACTTTAGTACTTTAAGTTTTAAATTGATGTTAGGCATCTCCATAATGCACTCCCGTATGTTTCCTTCGCCTTTATACTTTATTTGGATAAGGTTAGCTAAAAGCATGCATGTCTGAGCCTTTTCGTTATTTGCAAAATGCAATTCAATATCTTAAAGGAAACTTTTGGCAGTTACCTCATCGGAAATACCGCCCCTGAAATCTTCTAGAACATTGCGCTTTAACATCATTAGACTTAAGTGATCATAACGATCCCACTTCTCAAAGCTCGCTTTATCCGTAAGAGGAGCGGGTTGTTCCTTCCTTATCGTATAGTCTAAATTTATGCCACTAAAAACTATAAGAATGCCATCTTTTCAGTTCTCAAAGTATTTACTGTTAAGCACATGAATTTAGGTCATGTTGGCCGTAATATTAACATAATAAGCTATAACTTCATTCGAAATAACAAATAAATTATAAAAGCACCAATTTAAAATTTATGTCATGGCATATTATAATAAAATAAACTGATAAATGCAGGACATAAATTTTATATAACTATAATGGTGGAATGGTGGGCCCATCAATGAGAGACCTAGCACAACATTAATATTTAGTCTTTGGACATAAATATTAACTTCTAAGTCGTACTCTCACTCCAGAAAAAAATATTGCTAATAAATTCGGTCAACTAACCCTCCTTTTGGGCTGATTAATTGTACATTATAGAATTCGATCAAACAACTAACCTTCCTTTGGGTCGATTAATTGTCCACATGAAAACTATAGAATTATCACATATTTAATTTTGCATGTATATTTATTATTCAACTAATTAATAATCTTCCTTTCGGCCGATTATTACCTGCAAGAATAATAAATATATTAACATCATTTTTATATCTCAAAATAAATTAATCTATGTAATAGAGGTTACTTTTGCAACATATTACTTTAATTAATTCATTTCAACATATAATACATTTTTGGAATTTTTTTAAAGAAAATACCCCGAATGGGAATCAAACTTTATTAAAAAACTGAAACCAAATGATTTTTAATAAAATATGCAAGTATTTGGTACACCAAATTTTATACTTGCCTTAGTTCCCAAAAAAAAATTATGCATTTGGAAATAATTCTCACAAAAAAAAAAAAAAATTGATTTGAAAAGAATTCCCACAAACACATTCCCCCCCCCCCCCCCCAAAAAAAAAAAAAAAACTGAATTGAGTGCTCATTTATTTTTTCAAAAATGAAAAATTTTGAGTTATCACTACAGTGACATAAACAATCTCTTCAAGATCACTCAACAATTCGCGGAATCGCAAAATCAATTTTTAAGCGAGAGTTATTAGCATTGACATTATTAGCAAAAATGACAGAAATGCATTTTTAGGGCTCTAAACGATATCAAATCGTCAAGATATGGTGGTGCCCGTTGTCAACAATGGGTTTTGTTTATTTCGACGTTTTTAGGTGACCACCAAAATTTCGTAAACTTCTGAATAAGAAAACGAAATATGTTGTTGAAAACGTCCCTCAAAATTCTAAATCAAGATTTCAACAATTCTTATATTAATCTTGAAAAAAACTGAATTAATCCATCCAAATCCATTATGAATTAAACCCTTTTAAGGGAAATCGAAATAATCACCATGGATTAATAATCCTAAATCAATTGTGAAAATTATCACGAATCATAAATAAATTTTATATAGAATCTTAAAAGTCATATGGGTTCTAACTAGATCATATGTATGATAAATCAAACAAAATCACTTCTAAATCACAATCACAATACCAATCCCAATAATTTAATATGAAGAGGCCCTGCTACCACTTGTTGAAATATTAAATAAAATTCATCAACATATTAGATTATCGAAATTACCTTGTAAAAGAATTATAGAAACTATGTACCTGAATTCATAGTGATGATTGGGACTGGGGAGTTGGACGTATTTCACAGATTAACCCTTCTCTATGAGTTCTCTCTCATTGATGGGAATGAGGAGGAGAATCTTTTAGTGCATTAGTGTTGGGGACCAGAATCTTTCATTATATAAACATCTAATTAGAACCCCATATATTCTAATTAGGTGACTCTTGAGTAACCAATAGGTGACTCTTGAGTAACACGACTCTTGAGTAATCAGTAGGTGACTTTTGGATAACCACACATTTCAAATTTCATACTTACTATTGATGTCTTTTAAACTTACATAATTAGATCACTTTATTTACCCAATTTAAATTAAAGCTCAAATATAATTACTATTTTAATATGTGACCCACCTTAAATTATTTAAAATATATAAAATATTCCAACACCACAAAGGTGTCACACACTAGGCGTATAAATACTTTGTCTTCACGTAATTAGTTTCCCGTGTATTGACAATTGTATCTCACGCCTCCTTGTTGTATGTTAAAGCTTTACAGATTCTCATATTGCCTTTTCAAGAATATTATTAACATGTGCATGCAATATTAAATTATAGGAGCTACATTTTATTTATTTTTTTCTCCGCTGGATGGATTAGATAATTTCACATATCTTACATAATAATAATGGTCATTCATATCCGCCACCTCAATGGACCCACAAGAATCCTTTTGTTTCACAAGTTGCTTTGAGGCCATATTTAAAAGAAAAGCTCCGTATAAATCCGGTCAAAAGAAAGTTAAATTATGTCACCTTAAAAATAATATATTTGTCTATTCAAGTATGGACTTTTAAGTATACTAATAAAAAGTTGAGAAGTGCAATACATGATATCAACATGCAGAAACAAGACTTAACCAATCTAGCTGGTTCTAACTTTTTAAAGTATTTCTCAAAAAAAAAAAAAAAGTAGATAAAAAAAATCAACGTGTTTCATGCGTGCACAACTCATATTTTCTTCAAAAGAAGACTCAACCAACCTACGTGGATCTATCTTTTTAAACACTCATATGGTTTTATGGTCTCCGATTTCATTTGCTATCACAATCCTATATTCATACAGTTTTTTCATATCATGGATTTCAACCCAATATGCCAATGGATGCTAGTATGCTATTACACTTCTACAGCTTCGTTAACTCAATCGCCTGTATTTGCCCATTTTCCGACTAGACTTATGGTCCTTTCAATTGGTGCCGTGTGGGCAAAAATAAATAATAAACTAATCAAAAATAAAATTAGGAAGATTAGAAAATTCATATTTCTTATTAAAAAAAAAAAAAACTAAAAGTCACTTTCTCTATAACCCACACGGAACTAATTACAATACTTCATTGGATGCCACATCAAATTGTGCTCCATTAATTTTAAATGGAGTTAAGGTTGGGGTTTGAAATTGCAATGATTTAGTACTATAGTGGCAGACATTGAAAAATAAATAAACTTGACGGGGGAAATAATATTATTCATAAACTTTAGGGTTGAAAAAGGTTTAAGCTAATTTTTTTTACTATAATTTTATAACAAAATAAACAAAATCAATGATATATATCTTAGAACTAGACAGAAACGGGCAAATGCATTATAATGTTTTACAATTTTCTTTTATGAAACATGTTTACTATCTAATTCTGTAAACTGTTTAGTATGTGTTTTAGGAAAAATAAGCAGAGTTACAGGCAGATATATTTTGTTCATATAACTATTTTCCAGATAAATATCTAGGTGTATGTTGAATCTTATATATGTACACACACTAGTAGATGCCCATGCGTAAAAGCATAACTAGATTTTTTTAAGATATAGTATATGTTTAAGACCTGTACAGTTAAACTGAGTCAGCAGCTTAAGATATTAAGCATGCTTAAGATATAGCTTAAGCACGTGCCAACGACACTATGCAACTATGATACTTATTTTACAAGACACCTTATTCTTCAATTTGTTCTTTTTTCCTCAAATTAAATATTTGAACGAAAAATGATGAAAATGAAGATTTGAAGAATACATATTCCCAAATGAAACATAATTAATCAATCATTATCCACTAACGATTGCATTAATAAAATCACTTGTATTTCAATAACACAATGGTTCAATATCTTATATACTTAGTCCATAATTTGGAGATTACATGACCCAAACAACCAAGTGCTACGAAATCAAAAGAATGGATAACATTTAAAATTTATATAAAAATCATTGCATTATGACAATTAAATTTGCTAGGGGTTTCCCGTTCCTACAGCACGACCATAATTATTTTCTAATTTTTTAAAAAACTAGGGGTTAAATATAAGGGGGCTTTTCCTATAGGTCATATTTTAACCTTTTTTACACTGTTTAGTCCCACGCACTTTTACCTCTTCATATGAGTCCCATGTTTTAAAAACTCATATAAGCCGTCGATTATGCTTCACCAAAATAACCTTATTAAACCCACTACATAGTTGGGTTCCAAAATTATCCCCGATCTCTTCTCCTTCATTCGTGTGAAAACCATTCTACTTTACACATCGAACGCGGAATCCCAATAGTCATCGGTGTCGTTCTCTAATTGGTTTTTCTTTGTGGGTATCAAATCGTATCACGGTTTGTTCAACGTATCACGGTTTCGATCATAGATTTTCCTTCTCTTATCTTTGTTGGAGAAGTCAAGAAGTTAGTATTTGGCGGTTTTTGGTTGACATCCATAGTCGTCGAAACCCGAATTTGGTCGAAGCTCGTATGAAGTAGAGACGCTCAAATTTTGGATTTTTCATTCTTCTCGAGGTAACTGATCAGACATTGCACTTGTATGTTGAATGTACTATATGCTACAAGAAATCGCATTGCAAGTTACATTAAATACTGTACGAAGACGAATGAATATGTTCATTTAGGATTTTTTTTTTGTTTTCTGAAACTCTCATTAGAATTTATGTTCAATTAATTATTTTTTTCTAAGTTTTATATTATGTAATTGTTTGCCTAAATTTTAAATTCAAAGTTAATTGAATGAAAATATGTTTGTTTAATGGTCTATGCTGTGTAAACTATACACAATAAATTTTACTGTATGAACTATGTAATTGATGTGGACAATAATTTTGCATTTTGAAAAAATTTATTCTCATAAATTTTGCTATAAGGATAGTAAATACAGTCATATAGTAAATTTTATTCTGAGATTGTAATGATGTTTATATAGATTTTCAAATAATTGCAATGTTTTTTTAATTTTATTTTATGTAATTGCTTAACTAAATTTTAAATGCAAAGTTTACTAATATTTTTGTTGGCTGGGTGGGGTGGATTGATGTTACTTTGAGACTGTAAATTAGTTTATTAACTTGACTATGTGTATTTAATGGTTTATGTCATATAAACAACACGCGGTAAAGTTTACAATGTTCATTACCTATTTGGTACAATACTAATATGTTTATTGAATATTAATATGTTTGTTGAATAATCTATGTCATATATACTAAACACAGTAAATTTTGCCGAACGAATTATTTAATTGATGTGGAGAATAGTCTTGCATAGTGTCAAGCTTTATTTCGCGAAATGTTGGTATTCTGATAGTAAATACAATAATATAGTAAATGTTATTGTAAGATTGTAATTATATTTAGGATTTTTTACATATAAGTCCTCTATGAAGAGGATATCTCTAAATAAGTCTTAGTGGCTTTTCAACCATTAAATATTACCTTTAATTTTCTTCTTTCACCCATTAATTGACTGAAGGTCAGGCAGTGGGCTTTGTGGTCGTTGTGGTGGGTACGGGTGTTATGGGGTGGGGTGTCGCAGGCGTGGAACCTTACAGAATAAGAGAATATTACTTTAATCCACTATATCATGGACCAAAAGGTTTAAACTATATCTACATGTCTACTTATGTGTCTTCTTTAGAGTATTTATATTTATGTATGAGAATATACATAAATTAACCCATTAATTAAAAAGAATTTGTATGTACCATTGTTTAATCCTAACAAGTAATGTGACAACCCATGTATTAGGCATTATTACATTGATATATTAGTAATACAAGTCACGTATGTTCAAGTTTGTGCATTCGAATAGTAAATACAGTCATATAGTAATGTTATTTTAAAATTATAATTATGTTAATGTAAATTAACAAAGTTAGTTGTAATGTGTTTTTAATTTGATCTCATGTATTTGCTTGACTAAATTTTAAATGCAAAGTTTACTATTTTTATTTGGCTGGGTGGGGTGGGTGAATGTGGGGATTAGGTGCTTGTACCGTGGGTTCATGATGCAGTTATCGAAAACCTCCCCCACCCACCACTGCCCAACCTATTTGAATAGGAAATACGGTCATATAGTATATGTTACTTTGAGATTGTAACTTTTTTTATTCACCAGACAATGCTTATTGAATCGTTTACGTCAAGTAAACTATACACATTAAAGTTTACATTGTTCATTACCTAAATGGTACAATAGTAATTATATTTATTGAATGGTAATATATTTGCTTAATGGTCTATGTCATGTATATTAAACACAGTAAATTTTATTTTAAGAATTATGTAATTGATGTGTTCAATAGTCTTGCATAATGGCAAACTTTATTTTGACAAATATTGTTATTCAGATAGTAAATACGGTCATATAGTAAATGTCATTATATGATTGTAATTATGTTTAATTTTTTTTACATATAGGTCCTCGACGAAGAGGATTTCTCTAAATAAGTCCTACTGGCTTTTCAACTGTCAAATATTACTTGTTAATTTTCTTCTTTTACTCATTAATTGACCGAAGCTCCGATAGTAGGGTGGGTGGTGGTGGTGGGTGGGGTTGTTGTGAGGTTAGGTGCCACTAGCGCGGAACTTTACACTATAGGAGAATATTACATTAAATTGGTATATCAGGGACTAAATGGTTAAAACTATATATGTGTCTACATATGTGTCTTCTTTAGAGTATTTATATTTATGTATGATATTATACATTAATTGACCCATTAATTAATAAGAATTTGTTCTTATTATTTTTAAACCTAACAAGTAATGTGACAACCCTAGTAGTAAGCATTATTACATCAATACAATAGTAATATACGTGTCGTATGTTGAAATTTTTTTTATAAGTGGGGTATTTTGGTGGGGGATTAGGGTGCTGCTAGTGCAGACCTATGACGATATGAAAAAACGTTACTACCCGGATAATAAACACGGTCATATAGTAAAATGGTACTTTCAAATTGCAATTATCTTTATTTAATGGTCTATATTTTTTGAATGGTCTATACGATGTAAACTACTCATAACAAAGTTTATTGTTTTCATTACCTAATTGATACGGTATTAATATGTTTATCAAATGGTAAAATTTTTGTTGAATCGTGTATGACAAGTCAAAAACACACAAAATCATACGTAAATCGTATAAAAATGAATTTATACTATATACATCATTTAGTGACATCTAGTTGTGACACCCCACATAATTAAATACCCGGTGATCAGGCCTTCATCAAATTTAACATGATTTTCATTTGGTTCATTCTCAAGCATCACTGTCGAAAACTTAATAATTACTAACCGCGTAATGATTAATTAAGTCGGTGTCAAAATTTTATCTTAAACCAAATATAACAATCACATTATAAAAGAGCCTGAATGTATCACAAATATCTGAAACAAGTGTTAGCCGAATAAACATCGACCAAGAACAACCAAACCAACATAAATTCGACACATGGAAAATATAGACAATACAAGTTGATCCGAAATAAAATATACAACTGACAGGAGAAACATGCTCGAGAATACAACTGAAATACAATCTCAATATAGGAATGAATAAGAGAAGCGCCTAATGCAAGTCCTGCCGCACCCACATGTATTGCAGCTACGTATTCTGGAATAAGATCAATTTTGGCGCCCATGCGGTCGGACACATAAAAGGTTTTAAAAATATTTGATAGCAAGGGTTAGAACCTAAAACATTTTGAAAATATTTGGCAAGTGAATACAATTGCAGTAAATTAAAAAGCATGAATGCTCTTCATATTTTAGCTAGTGTCGCACTCTCTTGAGGACCGACTCACCCCTCAAATAATGTGCACACGTACCTTTTCTATATATATAGTTGCTTCTTGTCATCCTAATATAACATTAGTATGCTTAATATATGATTTATAAGTTATATTTGAAATTAACTTAACTAATCATTATTTCCATTTGGTACTATATAGCATTTTCATGAGTTATATAATAAAAAATACAATTCACATCATGTATTTTACCCGTATGTAATTGTTTGAATCATATATACGTATCAACATACTACAACATTCATGCACATGCCGTAAATATATAACCATCCTTCCGAGTTGACACTCCCCGGATGTTCTCTGTAATGCTATCAATCCAGGTACACTCATCCACCCGGACACCCTGACATGATTAGCTCCCCGAATCAGTGAAACAAAATAATGAAGTAGAGGCAGTCACAGTTCCCTTTGTAAATGAGAGTGAATCATACCCATGATATCTCACCCCTAACTACGATTGCTATGACCAGGGGACTATACTCGCCATGCTCCTTAAGCTAGTGGATTCACCCACATCGCGCAACCTCATTTGATAGCACTAGAGGGGTATGATTTTATTAAATATCTAATCACTGATATTTATGAACACACACACACAATATATATATATATATATATATATATATATATATATATATATATATATATTAAATTTAATTCCAACTATACCCGAGTTCGTATTCCAACTCAAATTTAATTAATATCTCTTTAATTAATTTTACCATGGTATGCCTCTCACACATAATTTCCAAACCCACTCTCTTGGCCCGTATTTTAGCTTTTTACTGAAGTCCCACTAATAAATTCAACACCGCCTTATTAGTGTTAATTTTTATAAATAAATATTCCCCAAGTCCCTAGGTATTATTTTTATTTAATTTTCTTCAATTATTATACCCTAGAGGCTTTACCAAAAATTAAAACAAAGAAAACTACAACAAAAAAAGATCAAACTGAAATTGCCCAAGAACTGGTACCTGCGGTTGACCAGGGGTCCTGCGTGATCGATCGAGTCTGTCGGCCAGTTTCTTCTTCGGGCAGCTATACCTCCATTGTTATGCAATCCAAGATTTTGGTTCTCACACAAACCTTAACCCAAACATTATTCATCACAAAGATGTACACAAACAGGTTCTAACACCCAAACACCTTACATTATTCACGATTTTACCCAAAATCCATACATTCGGGTTCGGGTATTTTTTTTCTTTCGAGCTTAATTCGTTCGATTAAAGTCACAATATAGATATCATAAATTTCTCATAAATTACTATGGGTTTAACATACGATTCATATTTATAATTTTCGAAATCACGTAACCCAATTAATTCCACTAATAATTTCATCAAAGTGTTCCATATGTTGAAAACCCAACCTCATATCAATACCCTCCCAAGAACAAAGTTGTCACACTTACTATGATATGAATCAATTATCACAAATTAAAATTTAGAGCAAGTTTAACCACTTGCCTTATAGAGATTGTAGGGTCTGAATCTCTTTGGTGTAGATGATGGTTTAATGAAGAATGTCCACATTTATTCTTGATTTTGTCTCCCGAGGTTTCTTTAATTGCTCCCTCTTTTGTCCTCTACTATATTAGGTTTTTTTAAATGAGTTATGGCTCTCGCACCCACTTACTATTAGGGTTTATTAAGTTAATCCCGTTGTTAGGCTTGTGGGCTTTATTAAAAGGGCCCAAACACCCCCATGTGGGCTTTGTTATGCCTAAAAATGTCCCGAGACCCATTTACTACCCACTGGCACTCTTTTCTAACTATTTCGACCCATCCGGACACAACCATATAATACCATCCGAATTATTTTTCTAAAAGTTAATATTCACCTATTAACTTAGTAAATTATTACTATTCACTTAGTAACTTTACATCCCATAAATATTAATCGTCTACTCACAGAATTAATATTTAAATAATATTAATAACAATGAATTAAATTAAATTATGACACACAAGTAATTTAAAAAATTTCGAATTAGTTGATTAATAAATGCCCAAAAATACGAGGTGTTACCCTAGTCTACACAATAAGTTTTTGTTGTTTAAATTACCTAACTTATTTTGATAAAAGTCTTGCATAATGACAAACTATATGTTGAGAAATGTTACTATGAAATTGTGATTGTGCTTATTGAATGGTTTATGCCATATAATTTGCACACAATTTTTTTTAATATATGCATCAATCATTAGCGATGTAGCAATGCACATATTTACGTTCAAACCCATATTCTCTACGGAAATATTTGATTAGGCATGAATTATTCTGAATTTATTCCCTTAATTTAGTAGCTTTTAGCACCTCGGACTATTTTATTTTCATTGAATTATCTCATTTATGTGCTACTGACAATTCCTATATAGTTCCCCCAGTTTTATGTATTTTTCATGCTTTTCACCGGTATTTAATGCAAGTGAAGAGAAGAGGAATCTAAGATCGAGAAATTAGGATTGTAATGAAAGTCAGAGGGAAAAAATGCTCAATTCACATCTAGAGTTCGGACGAGGGACCAACATGGAAATTGAAGACCTTGCGTATACCAGTATGGAAGAAGAAACAACATCCCAAACCGATCCCTAACTGAGAAGTTTTTGAGTTTCAAAGATGATAGAAAATCAAAAGACAAGAAGGAAAGAAAGAATTTCAAATCCGGACCGGAGTGGTCAGTATCAGCAGCAAATAGATCCGGGAAACATGAAGACTCTAGATAAAATCCAACATCGGATCAGACCGAATATTGATGAAAATTAACCGGTCCGATTCCTTGAAGATCTTTGCATAACATAAGACGCCAGAACGATCCGGATTACACCAGACCGAACCGAAGATCCCCACCGGACCGGTTCGAAAGAGATTTTTCCGGTTTTTCTTTACTAACTAAGAGTCTTACTTTGCTCCAACTCTTGTAAAATTCGTTATGTATTTAATTTAACTTAGTTCCAGACATTAGGGGTTCGATTATTCTTAGTTTTAGAGGGCTCTTGCATTCAAGAACCCTAGGTTTTGAAGTTTTGCAACAATTTACTCAAGATTCAAGCTTTAATTTCTGATTCCTTTATTTAATATAATCTTTAATTTCTTCTTTTAATTGCTTTCATAGTTTAGCTTAATTAGTTTTGAAATTTAGGTGGTAATTCTCACCTAAATTTCCGTCCTATTTCCCTATGGAGACGATCCCGACTTATCGGATTATTACTAACACGACAGGCTTGCACTTCCGCCTATACAACTTGCACACTAGATACATATTTGTGGTCGCATCAAGTTTTTGGCGTCGTTGCCGGGGACTTAGGTTGACTTTAGGTTAGTAGATATAATCCCAAATTTGATTCCAATATTTTAAAAAGTGAAAATAAAAAAAATGAAAATCCAAAAAAAAAAAATTAGAAACTAAAAAAAAGCAAAAATAAATCATCTCTCAAAATCACTTTCATGAAAAATCAAGAACAAACTCCTCAAAATACTCCAATAAGGATTCACGAAAATCCCATCGTTGAGTATAATTTCAAAACCCCCCATACCCCTTGCATTCCACAATTCTGGGCTCCACATCCTACCCCTCCAAATTCCATCACGAGTCACATGTCTATAACACTGAGTGAGGATTCTGAGTCCATTGGAGAGAGAGACATGTCGGATATCACTAGTTTAGATACGAGCGAGGGAAACTAATCGTATTATCCCATGAAGGAACTCATGTTTCCTGAGTGAACTGTCACCCCTGGTCGCATTTTACTCCCATATGCTGGTCAGTTCCACTTTCATAATTGGATGATACAAATTCTTCAAACATTTCACGGCATTGATTTGGAGAAGGCGTGCAAAACCTTTAGTGATCAAGCTTTCATGTAAGATGTCGTTAGCCTAAAACTTTTCCCTTTTTCCTTAAAGGATAAAGCTAAGACATGGATTTGGTATTTACCACCGAACTCGATCATGTCATGGAAGGATATGCAATCCAAGTTTCTTTCAAAGATCATTCCACCACATAAAACCAACTTTGTCAAGGCTCAAATTCAAACCTTTCTACAACGAGAAAATGAGCCATTTGACAAGTGATGGGAATAATTTCTAGAGTTGGTTAACGCTTGCCCCCATCATGCATTGGAGAAACATCACCTTATCTCTTCCTTCCATCACATGCTTACTATAGCGTCTAAACAACTTGTTCAGATAATGTGTGAAAGTCCGTTTTGAAAAGTAGATGCAAGTGACGTTGACTCTTATCTTAAGTATGTTGCTGAGACTACTTAAGCATGGGACACATCCGATCCTAATGCCCAAAACTGACCTCGACAAGGGTCTGCTATTCCTGTTGCGTCTAGTCTATATCAACTGAATCATAATATCATGGTAGACCGATGACTTGATGAATTTGTGAAGAGTATGTGGGACCTACTTAAGGTACGATTGAGAGAATCTACTGGATCCACTTGTGCTGTGAAAGAAAAGGTGTGTGGCATTTATTAGACAAGCCATTCAATAAAGGAATGTCCAATGATACCCGTCTACAAAGCTATCCATGCCTATTAAGTGGAAGCTATAGGAGGGTTTAAGGGAAATTTTAATGCCCCTCATGGGAACTCGTATAACCCTTTATGGAGAAACTATCCCAGTTTGAGCTACGGGCAATAACAAGCTGCATTGAATCCACATTCACGTGTTGCCCTACCTCCACCCCCTCCTTAATTTCAGCAAGTGCCACCTATCCAAGCACAAATGAAAGCTCCACCTCCAATCCCATACATTAACCCACTGTGGAGGAATCTTGATGACAACTTAACCCAATTTATCCAGTCTCAAAATGCAACCAATGCCAAGTTTGAGCGTATGTTCATAGAGATGCATACGAGCTTATCTAAGTTGCATTCTTCGTTGAGTGTCCAAGAGAAGGTAAAATTTCTAACTCAAGGCCAAATACCTCCTCAAGGTCAAGCCAATATTAACTCTACATATTGCTATCAACAAGAGCAATGCCAAGGTGTCATAACTCTATGTAGTGGGCGAGTCATTGATTTATCACCTCCCCCACACGAGAAGCCAAAAGACAAGAAGGTTTCGCCTAGTATGAAAGAGACCGAAGATGCGTCCTTGAATGAGAGTGAAAAGGAAGACATTAGTGAGACCAAATTTGTTATGAAACCTCCCACCGCTGCTCCATTCCCTCAACGGTTCGACCCACCTTAAAAGGGAGTCTCCCGTGCAGATGTGATAGATGTTCTTAAGCAAGTGAAGCTGAATTTATCATTAATTATTTCCATCCAGTAAATTCCCTCGTTGAGTGGAATGAAGCATGCGAAGAGGTTTTTGATAAATTAAAAAGCATGCTTATTCCGATCCTATCATGCATGCTCCGGATTGGTCTCTTCTATTTGAGCTTATGTGTGATGCTAGTGATTATGCAATTAGGGCTATTTGGGACAAAGAAAAGACAATAAAGCTCATGTCATCTATTATGCTATCCGAACGTTAATTGGTATGCAACTTAACTACTCCACCACGGAGAAAGAGTTGCTAGTGGTTGTTTTTGCTTTGGACAAATTCCTCTCGTACCTTGTTGGGTCCCCCGTCACTTTCTGTAACGACCACGCGACCCTTAAATAGCTCCTTACTAAGAAGGATGCAAAGACGCACCTCATAAGGTGCATCCTACTCCTACAAGAGTTCAATATCTCTATAAAAGATAAAAAGGGGTAGAAAATGTCATTGATGACCATTTATCACAACTCTCGTCCGACGTGCCTAGTGATCCGATACCCATAGATGAGTATTTTTTAAATGAGCAGCTTTTTATTACTTCTTCTCTACCTTGGTTCTCGAATATCGTTAACTATCTTGTCAAGGGAGTTGTTCCTCCCAGATGGACACCGCAATAGAAGAAGAAATTCATCACTTGGTCCCACATGTTTTTCTATAATGAAGCATTATTATTCAAATATTGTATGGACCACCTCATCCAAAGATATGTACCGGATGAAGAAATTTAAGATGTGATTCGGTTTTGTCAGATGAAAGCTTGTGGAGGCCACTTCTCCAAGAATAAGACTGTAAGCAAATTATTTTCATTATCAGTTATCAATTTAGTATGTCGTGTACCACTACACCGTCGAAGAGCTTTCAAGGACATTCAAGCATTAAAGACGAATCTAAATATCAAGTTCTTCAACATTCAAGACTCCGCGAGGTTAATTTTGATAAGGTTGAGTTTTAATTCCTTAGCATTTCACTTAAAGTGTTCGGATATTTTTACCAAATATTTTCTAAAGATTTTGTTCTCGGACACCTTTCCGTAGAAAAATCATAACTAATTCATAAAAAATTAGAAAAATACGAAAATGGCGGCCACGCGTTCGTATCAAAATTATCTACAATGACGGCCTGAGATCTCGTTTGATAGGTCGTTTGAACGACCTGACTATGTCGTTCAAATGACATAGCTATCTCGCGCGAAGTTGTCACGCGATGTCGTTCAAACGACAATGCCTTTTCGTTCGAGCGACTTCAACCTCGTTCGAGTGACGCGCCGCCTTAAGTTTTTTATAAATACGCCTTTCCAACTCCGTTTTTTATAAGAAGACCTTCATATTTTAAATTGACGAAACTGCTACTGTAGAAACGATTTTTATCTTCTTATTTTAGGTTTTAAACCTTTTGTTTTCAATTCACAAAACAACACAATATTTTAGTGAATTATTTTGGAACCCTATATTCAAGTTTGTTGGAACTTTAGCTTTGTGGGGAGAACTCTAAAACCGAAGAGATGTGTGCTATTGTGGAGGGAGTCTCTATAAAGTTACTCTTATGGGGAGGATAAGCTACACCATGAAGACTGCGAGTCTAGGACTGCGTGTCCTTGTGGTATAGCTGCGTGTGAACCACTGCTGATTTCTAGCCCTTACTTTAAAAGTTTCACATAGGCACCATGCGTTACTCTTGTAGGCGATCAAGTTGTATATAAGTCAATGTTCTTGTACACTTTTCAAAGTTCTAGAAATAAAATGTTTTGCCCTTCGGGGATTTTTCCTGAATTTGTTGGTCCTAATATTTGATACTGTGATTATTTGAGTTTCATATTTAATTTAATCACTTAGATGCATGTTTTAGGGTTTAGCTAAATTTGGATTTTTTTAGAATTCACATTATTCCGCTGTAGTGATTCTACAAATTGGTATTAGAGCCCGTTGCACTAAGTTATTTTGTTTTGATCCTATTTTTCAAAAAATGGCTTTTGGTGGTTTTAATGATTTTCGATGTCAACTTTTTGAAAATCCTAATTAGAAAGTTCACACAAATTCTTGCTTTATATCTTCTATTAAAAATGACTCTGATAAGTGTTCTTGTTGTGAGGGCGTTTGTCACACGTTAGATGAGTGTACCATAAATTTGAAGAAGAAATTGAATAAATCGGCATCTCATGTTTCTACCCATAGTGATAGTGATTCTGAAGAAGAAGTCTTTTATGCTTCTAGGCGAGATCTTCCCATCCTGTGATTAGTGATGAGAGTGAGGGTGAAAAGAGTGTGGAGGAAGAAGAATAATTGAGTAAGTTGCAAGGTGCCTACAATAACATGTATTTTGAATCTTTAAAGACAAAAAATAAAAAATTGAAACTTGAAGTAGAATTGAAGAAACGTGCTTTAGATAATGATAATACTGATGCATTGATTAAGGATCTTAGGGCACATGAGCAAATGCTTAAAGATAAATTATGATATGTTGAGGGTGAGAGAGATAGTCTTCGAGGTGTGATGGAGGCTATGAAAAAGGAGCTTTTACAATTTAAAGATTCTAGACGTTTACTCGAATCTAGGATAGGTGAGATTGAGAAGAATTTGAGAGAATCAAGTAAGGTGAAGTTTGATTTGGATTCTAGGTCAGAAAAGCTAAAGAAGATCTTAGGCACAGTCCAAATTAAGGAGGATAGGGGTGGTATAGACTTCGATGAGAGGGTTACACAAATTCCTAAAGATAACCCCACACAACCTACTGTTGTTAAGAGAGAGCCTCCGAAGGTTGTTAGGAGAGAGCCACCTAGGCCCATAGTGAGAGAGACACCCAGTCAAATTCATAGAGAGCAATCAAGAAATTTGAGGACACCTCCACCTTTAGGTAACACACACCGCTTGATTTACGCTTGAACACATTGCGGTAGGCAAGGTCATCTTAGGGGCTTTTATTACAAGCTTTTAAAAGGGCCTAGGATGGCTAGTAGAAGAATAAATTCTATTCCCCAAACCCCAACATGTCCTTACAAATCCATTTGGATTAGAAAATCGGATTTAGAGGATTATGGTCTTTTGGTTCATGATTTTCATTTGATAGCACGTGATTCACCCCATGTGAGATCATTTGGTTGATTGTGTTGGATGTTTTATCATACACTAGCTATGCATCATGTTATATTCTTTCTAATTTTATGTCTCACTTTGATGTAGCGTACATTGATTTATTTGTTGCATTTGTGTGTTTCGCTAATGTTTTAGCACTGTTTTGGATCTGTTTGCCCCTTACAAGTATTATTTTCACAAAAATTTTCCATTGGACAAAATTATATAATTTTCTGGGCATTCTGGGAAGTTTGAGTTTTCTTATTCGAGCAAGATCTAGAGGTCGTTTGAGTAACAACTCTATCTCGCGCGAAGTCTCTTCTCTCGACTTGCCCTTGTCGTTCGAGAAACAGAGCTGAGTTGTTTGAGCGATATGTCTAGAATTTTTCCTTCCCCTTTGTTTCAGTACCCAGTGTTCATATGCTAGATTTTTGGTATTGATGGGTTGTTTCTGGACAATTTATATGTAGATATTCATCATATCCATGCTTAATTGATAGCACTACATTGTTCGTTTGATCACACATGCTTTGATTGATGATTCATTTGTGTGATTACCATTTTCTAGAATATGATGATTCTCATGCTGACATTATATGCCTATTGATGGATGTATCATTTTGTAATTATTTTTCTTTTTGAAAAATTTTGCAAAATGCAAAAAGATTTTCTATTTTTTTGAATGACCATTCATATTTTGTTTTGGTCAAATTTGAAAATCCAAAAAGATTTTTGTATTTTGTTTGCACCTTTTATGGATAAACACTTAGGATGACTGAGTCACAATTTCATTCCATTTATCCATGTGACTATTTGATAGTGTTTTGAAACTATACATCATGTCATCTTTGTGCTTTATAATGTTTGGAGTCATTAAGATGTAATTAAGTGATACTTCATACATGTTTGACTCATGATTTCTTTTATTACACACATGGATGAATTTGTTTGATTATTGTTCTTGTCGTATCACATGTTCTTTGGGTGTTTTCATCTTAATCCTGTCCTTAAAATGAACCAAGTGCAATAATACGGGAGTAAGAAAAGTAGTGCATGTAAGATCCATTTGATCGTGAAGAATTTGTTTAGTTTGAAAAAATGATGAGTGAACACGGAAAAGGGCTACGAGTGAATAATAATCACACCATGAAATCCACCGTTATAGAAGAGCCCGCACAAAAAATAAAGGCGATAAAAAATGAAATATGCCAAAATTTTCGGCCAATAGGTTTTTTCTAAGTTGAGAATTTAGAACCTCATTAGAAAAATAAAATTGCATTATTATATATGAGGGAGTTTTTGATGGATATGTCAATTGGTTTTCACGTACTTTGAAAAGTTCTCGAAATGACACTAAATAGTTTGGACGCTATTGGTGTGGAAATCATTTAGACATTGATTTGTTGATTTGATTAAGACAATGCCATCTAAATTCAATAATTTTACACCTAAGGATATTTTTTATGTTCGTTCGTTAGGGGTACACGTATTCATTGTGCAAATATGATTGATTGAGTTGATTTACCTATCGAATGTGTTCACACCCATACATTCTATTTCCATGACTTGGTTGTTTTAGTATAAATCCATGGTGAGATTTTTGTATCATTATTTTTTCTTTGAAAAAAATGAATAATCAAAAATAGTTTATGGAATTTTTTAAGTTACACCTTTGCATGTGTGTAGTTTGATTCATATTTGCTATGAAATTTTATCGTGACACTCAATGTTTAGTTTGTTTCTTCTTATTTGTCTATTTGGGGACACATTAAAAAGGGGGAGAACGAATTATGATTTTATGGGGGAAATTGCATTATGGTGGTGATTTTATTAGATTGATTGATTTATTCTTATATCATTTCAAACTCGATGCATCTCGAAGGTATTTGCTTTATATCATGTATGTAGGTATGAAGATTGATGATTATTGGATTGCACACCTGTGACAACTCGCTCTCCGAAATAAGGGGTGGCCAGCCCGATACCTCGACATCACGGAATCATGGATGGATATCATCCCCAGCATCATAACAATAATTAGGTATATGGGTAAGCCACTCCATAAATCAGAAAGCAGGTTGTCAAAATGTTGATTTAAAAAGATTTAAGAAATAAATTAAACAACCCAAATCTGACAAAAGTGGAATTTCCATGGAACATATTTATAGCTAACCAAAACAATACAGTAAAATAACCGAATAATCTGTCGGTCCACAGTTATAACACAATGTTATAAATGATACATACTACATCCATTAACAATTACAATTTATGGGCCACTAGCCCGAATGTAAGACCCGATCATAACTAGATTCCAAAAATGAGGGCGTCTAACAACATCCTGTAATCATCCACAAGGTCATACAGCTCGTCAAAATCATAAGAATGGAAATTCATAGCGGGCGCCCTTGCGGAGGAGCACCTGAGAGGATACCACAATATGCACAACATAGAAAGATGAACGGGTCAGGGCCCGATTTATATATGATTCCCAGAAGAGTAAGAAACATGATAGATATGGACAATGAATCAATAATAATGTGAATGAAAATCTAACAACCTAACCATAAAATGTGTTAATGCAATTATATGTTTCTAACAATTATAAAATTTGACAAAAGAAGTTAAATTAAATCTCATTTCTTCCCATACCTTATAATTTTTCATTCCTAAGCAGGAATATAATTACCATCACATATCTTATGGCAATTTACATACCTCAAGTCCCACTTGAGTTAGAAAAGTTATATTCATATACATATAACGTTTCTAAGACCGCCCCTCCGAGTTTTCCCACTGGGCGCGCCCCTAAATGACTATCATCTTCCAGGGCCTATCTATACAAGACAACCTGGGCACCTAACACACATCGGGAAGTGGCCATATGCCTACGAGAGAGTCATATCCACACCCAGAATTACCTCACTAGCGCAGAAAAACATACACAAAAACCCGCATATGGCTGAGGACTATAGTCAGCCTGCATTCAATAGTCAGGGGACATCACCTCATGCGCGAGCTTCCCTTATGATAGCATTTAGAGAGGTGTGTTTAAGTAATTTAACAATTTCCAATTTATCCCATTTTCATTATCATGAATCTCATGTATTTCATTTACTTGAAACATTTATCTTTGAATATTTCTTATTCAATTTCATCATATCATTATGTCCCAAAGTATTGACCAAACAGTCCCCCAAGGTCTAACAAATCCCAAGGTTTCATACACCTCAAAAAGGGGTTTCTAACATCTCCACATATGGGCTTAGAACTCTAACTTTAACTAATTTCCTAAAAGTAAAGTGATACCTAAGCATCACTTTAAATACCCCTGAATTAACCCCAAATGTTCCCATTCAACTTTAGGGTAACGACCAAACTCAACTAGAACTCTAAAATCCTAGTTTTACTTCTTACAAGAAGGGTCCTAGGTCATAATCCTAAAGAAAAAGGGGTAAAAATTTAAGAAGAAAAATAAAGGAAAATAGGCTTTCTGAATCGATTTGGACTAGCCGAATCGATTTGGGTTCTTAAAGGCGAATCGATTCGGCCAAGAAAAGTGGGTTTCTGCATAATTGCCGAATCTATTCGGATGAGCCAAACCGATTCGGACTACCCATGCTGGGAAACTGTCTCTCACCGAATCGATTCGGCCAGGCCGAATCGATTCGGTTCTGCAGAATTTCAAAGTTTTGTTTATGGAGTCTTTGACTCCAAACTCTACCCAACTTCAACCAACTCAAATCCCTATCCTTTAATGCTACCAGCTGATCATAAATACACCATTCAACCATAATTTACCTCCAACTCATATCAATATAACTTCCAAAGACCTAAAGCCCATAAATCAAATCAAAAACCCTAATTTCCATAATCCATACATAACCATGACTATCAATGCAAATTACTCTACTTAAATCATAAAATAGCAAGTAGAAAACTTTCCTCAAGGTTGTAACTTCAGATTTGGTGAAGATTGTAGGCAAGATCAACACCAAAACTTCAATCTCTCTTATTTTCCCCAAGGTTTTCTTCTCTTCCTTACTCTTTCTCTAGGTTTAACAAGATAATTAGAGGAATAGTAACTTAGATGAAGACATAAATTGTGTCTTATGCTTAAAATTCCAACTTAAGTGATTAATGCGCGGTAAAATAATACGCATCTACTCATGTAAACTACAACTAGTCAAAAGTGTCCGGAAACTAGAAATACAATATGGCACACAATTTGACTATCTCAAACCTCCCGGAACTATTGGTACCCTCCAAATCATCATTTGAAGATTTTATTATTCAGTTTAGGTTCCGGTTTCATTATAAGCCCAATTGTCATTTCAATTTCTTAGGACATAATAAAACATAACATAGCAAAATTTACCTCTACATACGGTAAATATGCAACATCATAGAAGATATTAACTTATCTTTCTTAAATTAATACCTACTCCACAAATCAACATCTTTATCTAATCACTATAATTAGCGGATTAAATAATAAATAGAATCTCAAAAGAGAGGGTTGTTACAACACCCTAATGAGAAAATCTTTGAGATTGTTGTTGAATACTTTTGAAGAAAATTTGAAAACTTGCAAAATTAGTACCTTTCCCTTTTTGGGTTCATGGGGGATATTAGATTTGTATAGGCATTTTGGGTTTTGATAATTCGGATATTTTTATTTTGTACCGGAATAGACATAGGGGGAGATTTGCAAGGACATTATTTTCATTTTTCGTTATCAATTTAGTATGTCGTATACCGCTACACCGTCGAAGAGCATTCCAGAATCAAAGAGGGATCCGAATATCAAGTTCTTCAACATTCAAGACTCCGCGAGTTTAATTTTGGTAAGGTTGAGTTTTAATTCCTTAGCATTTCACTTAAAGTGTTGGGATATTTTTATCAAATATTTTCTAAAGATTTTGTTCTTGGACACCTTTCCTTAGAAAAATCATAACTAATTCATAAAAAATCATAAAAATACGAAACTGGTGGCCACGCATTTGTATCGTAATTATCTACAATCATGGACTGAGATATCGTTTGATAGGTCATTCAAATGACCTGCCTATATCGTTTAAACGACAAAGCTATCTCGCGAGAAGTTATCGCGTGATGTCGTTCAAACGACAATGCCTTTTCGTTCGAGCGACTTCAACCTCGTTCGAGCGACGCGCCGCCTTAAGTTTTTTTTTACAAATAGGTTTTTCTAACTATGTTTTTCAGAAGAAGACCAAAATATTTTCAGTAAACAAAACTCCTACTGCAAAAATGATTTTTGTCTTCATCTTTTAGGTTTTAAACCTTTTGTTTTCAATTCACAAAATAACCCAATCTTTTAGTGAGTTATTTTTGGACCCTAGATTCAAGTTTATTGAAACTTTACCTTTATGGGGAGAACTTTACAACTGGAGAGCTACGTGCTATTATGGAGGGAGTCTCTATGAAGTTACTCTTGTGGGGAGGATAACCTACATCGTGAAGACTATGTGTCTTGGACTACGTGTCCTTATCGTATAGCTACGTGTGAACCACTACTGATTTCTTGCCATTACTTTGAAGGTTTGACAAAGGCATCGTGCGTTACTCTTGTAGGTGATCAAGTTGTATGTAAGTTAATGGCCCTGTAAATTTTTCAAAGTTCTAAAATAAAAGGTTTTGCCCTTCGGGGATTTTTCCTGAATTTGGTGTTCCTAATATTTGATCTTGTGATTGCTTGAGGTTCATATTTAATTCAATCACTTAGATGCATGTTTTAGGGTTTAACTAAAATTGGATTTTTTTTTAGAATTCGCATTATTCCGCTGTAGCAATTCTAAAAAGACGCCCGCTGAAATTCTATAAAGCAGTCTCTATTGGCCCACAATATTTCAGGATTTGAACGCTTCTTGCAAATCTTGCAATAGTTACCAAAGGATGAAAGCTATTACTCATCGCGACATGATTCCTCTAACCCTTATACTCCTCATTGAGTTATTTGATTACTAGGGTATTGACTTCATGGGACCTTTCCCTCCCTCCTTCGACTTCTTACACATTCTCGTCACGGTTAAATACATATCCAAATGGGTGTAGGCAATCGATACCTGGATGATTGACAATAAGGTGGTGATTAAGTTCCTACAAGAACACATACTTTCTCACTTCGGTGCTCCGAAGGCAATTATCAGTGATAACGACACATATTTTTGAAATAATCCATTTGAAAAGTTAATGAGAAAGTATGGGGTCATCCACTAGGTTGGTACGACTTATCACCCTAAAAAAAGGGGGCCAGTCAAGCTAGAAAAATCATGAAATCAAAAACATTCTTGAAAATTCCGTCGATCCTACCCAGAAAGATTGGTCACTACGATTAAATGATGTGATATGGGCTTACCGTACCGCTTACAAGAACCCCCTTAGGATGTCCCCATTTCATTTTTTCAATGGAAAGCCTTGCCATCTACCCATGGAGCTATAACACAAAGCCTACTAGGCTATCAAGAGCTTGAACTACAATCTCGATAAAGTCGGTGAAGCTCATAAGCTTGAATTGAACGAGTTATAAGAGATGCGCAATGGCGCATATGAGAATGCTAAAATTTCAAAGAAAAGAATGAAACTCGTGCATGAAAAGATAATTCGATGCAAAGAGTTTCATCCGGGAAAAAAATTTCTTCTCTATAACTCTCGATTACACTTATTTCCCGGCAAGTTACGTTCAAGGTGGACGGGGCCATTTATGATTAGAGAAGTATTCCCCTGTAAAGATATAGAGTTAGAAGATGCAAAAGGGAGAAATACCTTCAAGGTGAATGGCCAACGTCTCAAACCATACTTTGAGGCATGTGTCGAAGAAGCCGATGCCATTTTGTTATTGGACCCCATCTAAGGGGACTGATTGAGAAGTATGAGAAGGTCTTTGCACCCTCGACGCATATGGGGTGATTATTGTGTACCGTAGACATGAGTCGATTAGGTTAGTTGGAGTCGGTAGGTATAGGACACATAGGATAGGTGTAGGAGATCAAACATTGAGAGAGAGCCTAGGTTTTCAGAGCAAGCATTGAGAGAAGTTAGGTTGATTATGTGTATGTATAGTTGTGGGATCACCTAGAGATTGAGAAAAAAGAGTGAACTATCAAAAAAAAGAAAGAAGAAAGTCTTGAAGGACCGGACCGGTCCAGCCTTGGTAACCAGATCGGTTCGGATATGCAAAAATCAAAATAAAAAAGAGATCAGACCAGTCCAGTCCTCGAACCCGATTCGATCTGATGTCTGCAGCTTCTTAACCCTTCCCAAGATACACCCCCTCATTACCCCAATCCATATTCTTCCCTCCATATTCTTCCTTGACCCCTTTCCCATACATTTAACCCTATAATCCACCCCTTTTCCCTCCTAAAACCCTTCCCTCCTAAACCAACCTTTCCCTCCACCTTACCCACCTATAAATAAACCCTTCCCCCTCCCTCTTTCCACCACGAATTCTTATAACTCTCATACTATCTTTCTTCTATATTTCTAGTGTCCAACCACTGCTGTTACACATGGCCAACCGTATCCGCCCCCAAAAATACAATTTCTTCGAAGTCATTTAACCACATAAATGTCTCATATCGCTCCAATCAAGAACAAATCTGGTGTGAACATTTCTTCAGCCAATCTTGAAACTTACAACTGGAGAGACAAGTGCACTGGAATGAGCTACCTAATTCCGTCACCAACCTCTTCCTTCATCGGGATTGATGTCGGTTCCTTAACGAGACCCACGATGTGGTGTCGGCAGCCGAGGTGCGAGCTTTCTATGGAACCTCTGTCCACACCGATGAGTTTTTTTTCGAGGAATTTGTTGACGACCGACTCATTCCATTCTCCTTAGATATTCTCAACCAGTAACTTGAGGAGAAAGATTCCCCAAACCCAGCCAAGTTCACGTACCCTAACACTTTCGCCGCCGGCTACAAAGCTATATGCACAACCCATATCGTACTTGGCGAGTATCGGGGTATCAAAACATTTCTAGTGGGTCAGATGACTGGAAAGATGCGCATTCCATGGCCAATTGTATGCACAAATATTCTTCACACTTCTAATGAGTCCGCAATGTGCCCCCGTCAGGAGACACTCGTGTATCATATTTTTAACCCCACCACCCCGATCAACCTAGCCCATATCATTTACAAAGACATATTTTACACGACCTTGGATAAAAAAGGTACCACCCCTATCCCGTGTCCCGGATCATCACATCCATACTAGCTGACGCCGAAATTGAACCTCCTATCGAGTTCCCTTACCTTCCCAACCCTCTTGGGCAGGGCACCCGTACCAAAAGCGAGAGACAACGGGACATTATCCATGCATGACAGGCGGAGGAGGCGTATGACGATGATGATGATGATGATGATGATGATGATGATGATGATGATGATGATGATACCGGGACAGATGATTCAGATGATGATGATTCCAATGAGGAAGCACCTGGGGACGTCGTCGTAGTTATGGGCGAGGGGTGACGAGGAGGAAGATGATTCAAATTTTGAGCTCCAGAGAGTCAATTTTGATAGGCGAATCACAGCACTGGAAGAACGATTTGACGGGTTTATCCATCAATACAACGCTCACCGGGAGGACCGACGGGATATCAGCGAGACACGAGCATGTTAGATCGACTCTAAGCTAAAATGTACCGTATGACCATGGATGTGCCTCCCCCGAATTATTTTTTTGACCCATGCAACCCAAATGCTCCCGGCCCTTCTTAGACTCCCCCTCCATTGGTGGCTCTTCCTAGGTTACTTATGTCATGTTTCAAATATCCTATTTCCCTAGCTTTTGTATGATTGTTATATATAATGGAAAGTGGATTCCCTATCAATGTGTGTCTTATGCTTTTGTATGTGTGTATTGCATTTTGTACTTTGTTAATTTATCTTTTAGTCCTTTTTGAATCGGGACTTTACAAAAAAATAAGTTCCAGGGTGGGGGGGGGGGGGGGGGGAGGTAGGCATGCGCTTAAAAAATTTCATAAAGTTCAAATGCCCAAAAACCAAAAAAAAAAGAAGAGAAAATTTCGAAAAATTCAAACATATTTTTCTTCAAAGTAAATAAAAATTGGAATTAAAATTTTTTCAAAGATATCATCGAAGTTTTGTTTAAAGTCTCAAAATTGTAAAATTCAATTGCACAAAGTCGAAACTGACCAAAGATGGAAATTGAGCGAAAATCGATGACTTAATGAATAAGTGTGGAGATTAATCAAACCGGTGAGATTTCGATCCTTTCACCTTTTTCTGAGCTTTTAAATCAATCTATGTTAATGGATAACTCAAAGTGCAATTTATCATTTAAATAAGTCGTTGAACATCTCAATACCCCTATTTTGATCGCTTACGGTTGATGTGTGAAATGTTGCCTCAAAAAGCGTGCTAAAATATCTCTAAACTAATTAATCTTGAGATGCATATCGTAATATGATTAGTAATTCAGACAAATGAAGTTAGGCCATCATTTGTACCAAAAAATATTAGCCATAAAAAGTTGTGGAAAATTCCCCTTTGTAAACTAAGTTGAGACAATGTTCCGGTTTCCCCCGATGAATAGATCTTTTCACCTATAAATTTCTATCTTTCAATTTTGTGTGTGTGAAATTATGTTCCAATGAATTTACTGCTTATATCATGCACAGCGAGAGAAAATAACGACATTCCGAGTGATTAGTTTGTGAGAGTATCCCATGAGCATTTGAATAAAATCGATTTTTTTGGAAAAGTAACGTAATGATCAATTGGCGGAAAGTTGCGGTTAAATTTATAGCTTCCCACACACACACGACAAATTGAGTATATGGTGATTATTTTTCGAAAAGTTTGAATTATATAATTTTTAGGTATTTTTATTTTTGTTTGAGTCAAAATCGAATTTTGTGGGTATATTCACTACAAACCCTCACGAGACAAAACTTGTTCTACTAGGGTGACCTAGGGGTTTAAAGGCTTGTTGCAAATGCTAAATGCAATCACTTGCCCGTGAAAGAGGTGTTCTATCCTAATAAGATGATTTTCAATAATTGAGCACTAGTAAAGTTCTTTTACATTGCTCAGGACGCGCAAAGTTTGAAGTTAGGGGGTTTTGATTAGGCATAAATTGTTTCAAATTTATCCCCTTAGTTTAGTAGATTTTAGCACCTTAGAATATGTAATTTGTATTTAATTATCTCATATATGTGCTACTGACAATTCCTATATAGTTCCTCAAGTTTTGTATACTTTTCATGCTTTTTACAGGTATTTAATGGAAGTGAAGAGAAGAGGAATCCAAGATCGAGAAATCAGGATTGGACTGAAAGTCATAGGGCAAAAATTGTCAATTCACTTTTAGAGTTCGGACGAGGGACCAACATGGAAATTAAAGACCCCGCGTCTACCCGTACGTAGGAAGAAACGACATCTCAAACCAAATCCTGAGTGAGAAGTTGTTGAGTTTCAAAGATGATAGAAAATCAAAAGAAACAAAGGAAAGAAAGAATTTCAAATCTGGATCGGACTTGTCCGTATCAGGAGCAAACCAATCCGGGAGGAAGTCAGTCTCTGGATAAATTTCACAACTGGACCGGATCGAATATAGCCAAAAATGAACCGATCCGGGAAACATGAAGACTCTGAAAAAAATATAACATCGAACTAGACCGAATATTGATGAAAATGAATTGGTCCAATGCCTTGAAGATCTCTGCTTAAAATAAGAGGTGAGACCGATCCATTATGAAAGGAAAATGAATCGATCCGGTTGAAACCAGATCGAACCGAAGATCCCCTCGGTACCGATTCAGAAGAGATTTTTTCTGATTTTTAGTTTCTAATTAAGAGTTTTACTTTGCTCAAACTCTTGTAAATATCATTTTGTATTTAATTTAACTTAGTGATAGACATTAGGGGTTAGATTATTCATAGTTTTAGAGGGCTCTTGCATTCAAGAACCCTATGGCTCTTACATTCAAGAACCCTATGTTTTGATGTTTTGCAACAATTTACTCAAGATTCATGGTTTAATTCTAGATTCCTTTATTTCAAGTATTCTTTAAGTTCTTCTTTTAATTGTTTTCATAGTTTAACTCAATTAATTATAAAATTTAGGGGGTAATTCTCACTTACGAAATTTGTTCTCAATTTCTCACATAACTATGAATTTTTGCAAATTTAGTTCTGAGCTACTATTTACTTTAATCATGCCTGGCTATATTTCCAAGGGTTGGGATGCATGAACCCGACCCGATGTAATTTATCTATGTAGAAAATTGGTTTTGAATTGAAATTTGAATGAATTGTCTTGTGTAGTATGCACAACCATCATATACCTTTTAACCTCGTTTGCCCTAGGTAACCGGGGTGTTTAAGGATGTGATGTGCATGTTAGATATTCGACACTACTTTATTCTTACCTTTGATTATGTATGATGCGGTCTAGCACCCTCATATATGTAATGCTTAGGAGTACTAAAGACCAGGTTCAATCAAACTTTCAAATTCAAAAGCTAGTATTCTATCCGGTAAATGTACTAGAGTTTGGGGGATTGTATCCTAACCAATCTTTCCTTTATTCATATTCACTTCACTGCAGTAGTTTATTTCTCTTCACTTAGTTAGTTAGTAGTTTAAATTTCTTTCACATTTAGTAGTAGTTATTTCATTCATAATTAATCATCTTTTCATTTTTTTTCGAAAATCAATTTAGGTTTAGTCTTCTATTCTTACGTTGTTACAATTTTTTGTCCTATTTCCCTTTGGAGACGATCCCGACTTATCAGATTATTACTAACGAGATAGGATTGAACTTGATCCTATATAGAAGACACACTAAATACACATTTGTGGTCGTATCAAAATTCACATCTATGTTCATCGTTGACATACTATTGTACGTGGTTATAATTGGTTTCTATGACTTGTAAATTAGCTTGAGTTTACACAAGATGTTTGATAAATTTTCGGTTATATGTCCATAGAAACAATATGCCTTAGTTATTAATTGACAGTATATGATATCATAGATGTAGGTGATGATATACTAACCATTATCAAAGAAATGGAAATGATAATTCAACGATTGCAAAGAAAAACAACCTCACTTTGAAAAAACTCAAAGAAATGGAAATGGAAATTCAACAATTACAAAGCTCGTGTAGTTATAAAGATGCTATGTACAAGGATTTATTCGATGAACATTCGTATATGAAAAAGAAGGATGAGATAATTGATAACATGGGGACTGAAATTGAATTACTTCAAAATAAAGTAAAGTTAATCGAAGAGAAAGAGAATCCTGAGGTGAGTAAGTTAATGAAGGAATTGACAAGGGAAACTGAGAAAATTGAAGAATTAGTCGCACAAAGGGTTGAGGCGGAGATATTCTAGAAACAAATCCCTAAAATGACTATTCCTCCTTATCATGTGTGTCATATCACACATAAGTCTAATGACCAAAGTGAAAATGAGTTCGACGTGATGCCGACTCATCTCCAACAGATCGTGAGTTCAATGGTGCGACGAATAAAGGTTAATTATGATCAAAAGTCAAACAAGTCAGATGTGTTTGTCTACTAACCACCGGTTAGGGGTAGGCTGAAGAGGATAGCGTTCAAGCCTTGTAGAAAAAGCCCAGTAAAGAAGAAAGAAAAGAAGCTGGATGTTATTGATGTCGAGATTATGGATGAGAGGATGAAACCTAAGATAAAAATAATGAAGTTAAAGTGGAGCATGTTGACATGGCGAGGTGATGTGTCTTAGTATTTTAATGAGTCAACATTTGAAATGATAAAATCATGGAGCAATGATGACTACAGGTATTATTTACTTTGTATTGTGATAGTACACATAAAACTAATAATATAATCAATAAAATAAACATTGATTTGTAATTAAATCTTTAATTGAATATTGGGGAGTACATCATATTATGCACGATAAAATTTACCGTGTTAGATTTCCATTTATGCTACATGTACCCGATGCACATCAAGGCACAAAATTACATTTACTATTTGGAAATATGTAACTCTATTACGCATATATTAGATGTAACATGTCAAACAGTAAATGCTACTTTTGACATGTTGTGCATCATGTAAGCATATGTACAATTGAAAAGCGCATACAGTAAGTATTACTATTTATAATGTGATGCATTCCATATCATCCATACAAATACTAGATGGAAAGGACTTGGTGACTACAATCATAAATTTTAGTACTCATAGGTTAATATATTAAATCTTCAATTAGCATTACAATTTTTGATACAGTTTCTTTTTATTGGGGAGATGACAAAATAAAATAGTATTGAATGTGTTAACATTGGGTTGGTAATTCAAGTTGTTGTCTTTCACAATTGCACACATTTAATGTACACATTTTGGCTTATACTAATTCCAAATTAACAATATTTTCGTATGAAAGCAACTTCATAATCGACGTGACGTTATATATAGTTTATACCATAAAGCTATAAACTATTACTTGGGATAATATATTTGTATGGTTGTTGATGCATATATGGATATTTTGAACAAGGGACTCAATGTGTATGAATTAACAGATTCGAATGATAATCTTTCCGATTAATGTGTGTTCTTCACAAGCATATGTTGGGTGAGTTTTCCTTTATAAATTTGTTTCTACGCATTGTTGGCCAAAGTATAATTTTTACATCACTTCCTATTATCACATTTATTGTTTGTAATGTGCACCCCATGATTCGTGACAATATGAGTGGTTTGCAAAAATGGTTCATCGATATGGGACTTGAGCTAGCTCTAAGAGAGTCATCGTGGTATTTCTTCCACATAATTTTTGCATCATCATAAGAAAGAAGAGATGTTATGGTGTTCAACACACACGAAAGCTATTGGAAGCACTACACCCCCTCATACCCAGGGATATGATGGTCGATTTATACCTATCGGATGCCCACATATTAGTAAGTACTATTATTGCATTTCAATTTTTAGTGCATTAAATAATATTCTCTCATTCGCAATGAAAAGACAAATCTGTGGAAATTTTAATTAGACTTTACTAGTTAGATCTATCATTATGTCATTGTGAATTAAAAAACATAGGTTTTGCCCTATTTCGATTACATTATACCTATTCAATAGTACCCAAACATTGAATTATAAAATCACACTTTTCATGTTGAATACATTTTGCAGTTATAGTACACAATGTTAACTTCAAGTAAATGCCATTTCCATCACATTTTACATTTATACTTCCCTGTATGTATGAAGTAAAGTTTATTGGTGCACTTATTGTGTACTATACATCATCCAACAAGTATTATCATCTACACATAGCATATATAAAATGTAAAAATTAAAGTTTACTATTAAAGGCTTCATTCAACACACTTCAAATAAATTACTGACCTCATGCGATTCTCTTTTTGTAAGTATACTCCTACATTTTTTCATATTCGTTTTATCAAAGTATACTCCATGAGTATTGATGAGTGCATTATTTTGTATATTTTATACCCAAATTTATACTTTGTTAGTCCCATTTTAGTGTATTTAATAATTTCTTAGGACTATTTTATTAAAAGGAGGAAAAAATGCGAGAATGATTGAATTCATATTGAAAATGGTAATTTTAAATAAAAAATGGGCACTTCGATAATTTTATAATATTCTTGTGCTAATTTGTGAAAAAAGTTGCCTAGTGAAATTTTTGCAGATAATGATGGAATTTGGTGCAAATTGATGATCAATTCAAAAAAGGCGCGAAAAAGCTGATTTTTACGGTCGTTCGAAAAAATATTGTTTATACACTTGTGAGATCGTAAAAAAGTCAGAAATTTTTATTCTCAAATTTGGACGAAAATCGGCATGCGTGTATAAACAATATTTTTAAAAGAATAATTATAAAAAAAGTCGGAAATTTCTATTTGTATACTGACCCTCGGTCCGGATGTGGTGACTGGTATCCCCACCACGTTGCCTCTAAAAAAATTTACTCAAATTTTCACTTCTGAGTATTTGTACTCTATCCTAAATGCCAAAACCTCTGTACATTCTACTTCCATTGGTTAACATGCACAGTCGCCATTTTATCAAATTTTTCACGGGTCCTTCTCTTCCAAGATCTTCCAGACCTTCTCCCATTATCACTGCGTTAGGCGGGTTTAGATTAACCTCACCCTTTGACTTCGCGGTACTTATAAAAATGTTTTATATGTCCAAACATTTCTTGCAGCCTATACTTCCATTACACACTAGGAGTGACTTCGATAACGGTCATCTCTCCTATGATTACCATCCTCAAACACCCCATGCTTCATGCCGAGCTCCTCCCGCCTGTAGTCCTTCCAACGCCAATGCTGGTCCAACTACCATGTTCGGCGTACCATGCCCAATCGAAATCGTATATATAACACTACATATACTAAATATCAGGAGAACGTAAACTACGTACGTAGAGGAGTACAACAATCCTAAGATAGGGCTCTATATCAATCATACGATACGCTGAAGACGTAGTAAGTCGTACAGATCCTATGGACACTAGAACCTGATGCTCTGATACCATCTGTTACACCCCGCCTAATTAAACATCGGGTGATCATGCCTTTATTAAATTAAAATAGGTTTCTCAAATGGTTCATTCTTAGCATCACTGTCGAAAACTTTTTAATTACTAATCCCCTAAGTAAAAATTAGACCGGTGCCAAATTTTATCTTTCATAAAACAGATAGATCAACCATGCGGAACAAAGTATAAAAATAACCATGTAAAATAACCCAATCAACAAAGTGTGAGTATAAAAGAATAAGAGTAATACCGAATAAACAATCGGCTAAAATCCCAAAATAATAGTAGAACAACCACTAGTCTGAAACTAAACATTTGAGACTGATACCGGACCACAAGTCCATACAAAGAATAGTGTGAGATCCCGCACTAGATGTGAATGACAGATATCGTGTAATCAAAATCCTCTAAACATCCACTGTGCTATAGCTTCGAGTCCCTGGAATGAAATTATCATACATGGCGTCCATGTGGCTGGACACCTAAAAGGTTTTGAAAATATTTTATAGAAAGAGTTAGTATTCAAAACATTTTGAAAATATTTAACAATCCTTTATCACAATATAAAATGCAATTATTGATTACATATGTTAGCTTCTCGTACACACTCTTGAGTTTACTCACCCCTTATCTTTTGTGCACACCTAACGTTCTAAACTTAGCCTACCTAGCCATATCTTCCAAGATAACTTGGACTAAGTAATCATCTGAACTTATCTATACTTAAATTCTCGTATCGCCCACACATTACATCCATTTCATTAACATCTCGCGAAGGTTAATTAATACTCAAGTAACATTTCACCTATGTTATGTTTCAAAACTTCTCATTTAGTTTCACTACTAAATTTCTATAATTATCACAATTTTTATCTTCCCACTTTTGTAATTAAGTTTCACTACTTAAATTACTAAATAGATATTCTCTATCTAACGTTACATTTCGTAATTAAGTTTCACTACTTAACTTACCAGTTCGGTATGTATCTTTAAATACGTAATATATATATATATATATATATATATATATATATATATATATATATATATATATATATCAATCTACTAATACACAGAAGTAGAATATCATCAAGTATATATTTCACACACAATATATACTAAATATAAGTCATTACTATTTTGTACTTTTCATACACGCAAAGGACTCTTGGTTCGGAATGGTACATCGGACCCAATTATTTATATACACAAATTCTGGCTCGAACTCTTTCATCATGCCACCAGTTCAACGGTTTGGTTCTGCATTTTACATCGACCCCAAACATATAATAACCCTATGTTAGTTCGGAATATCTCGTCGACACTACCATAGTTCATTTAGGTGTACTTCTCTCAACCTAAAAGATCATATAATTCAGTAGGTACATGCCCGATCTATTAATTATGTTCGTACGTAATATTTTAATCTCTTATATCTACCATACAATATTCTCTTTATGATTTATCTCATTAATCGCAGTTATTTGAGTATTCACACAACTCTAAGGGTCCTAGATACCCCTCACATATAATTTCAGTAGTTATTACTTACTCTACTGGTCTATTACTTGAATTGACTTTACCTCGCATCGTAACTCAAGTTTAAGGGTCCTAGTTACCCCTCACTTATGTGTATATATAGATATATATGTGTGGGTACCTTATTTATCTCTTAGGCCCATAAGAGTATCCAGACAAAGGCCAGCTAATAATAAGAGATGTCCGGCCTAAATTATGGATGCTCTAAGTCATAACGGTTAGAACTAAGAATTTGACCCATTCTATATCCAAACATCTGAAAGGAGATATTCAGGGGATAGTGGCTTAGCGGGGCAGTAACCAGCGCCCCTCTTTCCCTCTTATGGAATATATATTGTAACCCTAGCCTAGGGTAAAGGCCATGCAAAAAGACCTCTCTTAAGAGTTACTTAATATAACACTAGACCTCTCCTTGGATGTAGGCAATTTACCAAACCACGTATATTTTTGTGCTGTGAAATTGTGATCTTTGCTATTATTTTCTTTATAGTGATTGTCTTTCCTTATAGTTTGTGTTGAGATATTTGTCACCACAATTCGCACCGTGTGTGGGAAATAATTATTTTTTCTTTAAGAAAGCCTTCACTAGAAGGAACCTGTAATGTCCGATCACAGCAGCAATGCCCCTCAAAGAGGTGATATCCAAAAGAAGCCCATCCCTCCTAAGGTTAGGTCCAAAGTTCGTCATTTAAACCAGAGTCTCTGCCAAGAGAGGCAGCTCGCCGATGAGATGTAGGGCCCAGTTTGATCCATATCGATTTCTAGACTCATAGATGCCTACGAGGCCAGGCTTCGAGAACATGAAGCTGAAAATGCTCACATAAAAAGGCAACTAGAGAGGATGTAAAGGGACCTGAATCATAACACAAGGCAACAATACAATCGAACTCCTAGCCCTCAGGTGAGCAAACCTCGCAGCCAAGGAAGAATCCTAGGGCGTGGGTCACAGAGGTCTGAGTGACCTAGGTCAAATGATGAGCTGTTGGAGTTGAAACAAAACACTCGCCGATATAGGAGCCCTGGCTGAAAGAACGATGATATACGAAGCTTAATACGGAGAGAAATGGAACAGCACCCAACTCATCGGAGTGCTAGATGAACAAGAGAGTTATCCAAGCGAGCTCTCGGAACATAAATACAATCCTCTTTTGTAAGGACGATTGAGGAAGAAGAAGACCCAAATAAGTTTGTGGTGCCCAAATTCACGATTTATGATGGAAATACTGATCCCATTATTCATGTCAGAGAATATAGGTAGGCCATGACCCTGCGGAACCATAATAATGCACTCATTTGCCGAATTTTCTCGTCAAGCCTGCACGATGTCACCCAAAAATGGTTAGAGAAGATCCCCCACAGATCCATCAAGAACTTATAGACTACGAGCAACTCTTATCCAAATAGGATGGACGCTTTGCTGACAATGAAGAAAAAAACTTAGGAGAACCGTAGAGACTACGTGAAGAGATATTTTAGATGTTCAACAAAGTCGAGGATTGCTCAGCGCAAGTCGCTGTAGCATCCTTCAAGATCGGCCACTCTTTTCTCTTACACCAGTCCCTCACTAAGGAGGCAACGACCATCAATGACTTGATGGCTTGTATCGAGAAATACGCTAGAGTTGAAGATGTGACCCATCCTAGTGTAGGAGAAAATGGTGGCACCAAGGTTACCGATAAGGGGGTGAAAAAGGTGACGCTCAAAAGAAAGTGAGTAAGAACGAGGGAAAAAGTGTCCCAAAGAGTGGGAGGAGGGGAGACTCCTCGAAGGCGTTCCATGACATGAATACTGTCTTCAGAGAACCTATCTATAAGATCCTTGTAAATATCAAAGACGAGCCCTTCCCAAAGATCGACCAACTGATGGATACAACGAAAACTCATGAAAGAATGATCTTCTCAAACGCGTATTCTATATATCACCAGACCCCTCTGCACGAGCTACATCAAGATGAGATCGCCTTCATCATAAATTCTGGCTTATTATGTTACAAAGTTATGCCTTTCGGACCCAATAATGCGGGGGAAACTTATCAGCGGTTGGCTACTAGGATGTTTAAGGACCAAATAAGAGACACTATGGGAGTATATTTTGATGATATGCTCATAAAAAGCAAGATCAAAGATGGACACGTATCTGACCTAGCAAGGACCTTTGATATACTCAAGAAATACCGAATGAAGCTTAACGCAAGTAAGCGTTCGTTCAACATCCAGTCATGAAAAATTCTTAGATACTTGGTCAGCAAGCGACGTATAGAAGCTAATCCCGACCAAATAAATGCTATAGGGTGAAATCCCCTCAAACTATGAGAGATATGTAGAATCTCACAGGAATGCTCTCTGCCCTAAACTGGTTCATCTCGAAATCTTCAGAAAAATGCGAGTCGTTCTTCTAGTTGCTGAAGAAGACCAAGAGTGTGGAATGAAACGGAGGTTTCTCGAGGGACTTAGAAGAGCTTAAGGCCTAACTTAGTAAGACTCATCTACTCGTTATCCCTAAGGAAAGCGATCCCTTTTATCTCTACCTTGCAGTATCAGATCATGCTGTAAGTTTTGCCTTGATACACTACACCAAAATGGCCAAATTATCACCTTTCAACCGGCCACCCTTATCACGGTCATTGACCGTGACAATAACCACGCGTTTTGTGTCATGGTCATTGACCGTGACACGCCCGTGACAAAGTATTGTCACGGCCAATGACCGTGACAATACTTAAAATAATTGTCACGGTCAAGGACCGTGACACGTTTGTGACAATTTACATAACAAAAATCCCTACCCTTTTTTTTTTTTCCACCTATTTTGGTTTTTCCCTCTCTTGCTCTCTCTTAGCAATTTCAAGGTCTCTCTCTCTCTCTAAGGTATGTTTTTTCCTCTCTTTCCCTTTCATTTATATATGTGTGTGTATATATGTGTGTATATGTATGTGTGTATATGTATGTGTATATATATGTGTGTATATATGTGTGTGGTGGTGTGTGGTGAGGGAGGGGGTAGTGGGGGTGGGTTGTGTGTGTACGTGTGTGTGTGTGTGCAGGTGTGGTGGGGGTGGGGGGAGGGGGTGTGGGGGTGGTGTGTGTGTGTGTTCAGGTGTGTGTGGTGGGGGGAGGGGGTGGTTGTGGTGGGGGTGTGTGTGTGGGGGGATCTTAACAATTGAATAGCTTTAATTAATTAATTGTATATCTTTAATTGTAATTTTAATTGTATAGTTTTAGATGAAAGTAATTTAATATTTCGTGCCCATTTCATATGAAAGTAGGATTGCCCCTCATTGTAAATTAGTAAATTAATAATTGTATACTTTAATTGTTAGTTTAATTGATGAAATAAATTAATTGAGTAGATGAATCAAAAGGAGTACATGATACACATTTGTTGTTGAAATTTATGTTGGATTATAGTGGATCGATGTTGGGTTGGTTAACAGTAAAAGTGGCATTACCACTGGATTATTGTCCATACAGGGGTGGGATTTTTTAACTTTTTTTGAAAATTACTTTCTATATCGAACAACATATAATTATTAATAATTATTAGATTATTGTCCATATGTGGGTTGGCCAATGTGGGTTTTTAGGTGTATCTGGTGGGTATTCTTTAGTGGTTAATTCTAGATATTATTAATAAAGATAAGTAGGGATCTTTTGGTGTGGCTAAAAATGGATATATTATTAATAATTATTGTATGTGTGGTGGGGGGCAGGGGGTGGTGTGTGTGCGTGTGTGTGGTGGGGGAGGGGGTGGAGGTGAGGGCAGGGTGAGGAAGGGGTGGGCAAGGTGGGGGGAGGGGGCATGGATGGGGGGTGGGTGGTGGGGTAGGGGTGGGGGGCTGCGTGTGTGTCTATGTGTGTGTATGTGCATAGTGTCCCTCGTAAAAGAATTGATTGATTATTAATTTTTTTAGTAAATTAATATATGATTGCCCCTTATTGTAAATTAGTAAATTAATTTATGATTAATTATGAAAGTAGGATTTATCCTCATTGTAAATTAGTAAATTAATAATTTTATACTTTAATTGTTAGTTTAATTGATGAAAATAATTATTGTGTGTGTGATGGGGGGCAGGGGGTGGTGTGTGTGGTGGGGGAGGGGGTGTATGAAAGTAAATTAATAATTAGTGCTCATTTTTATTTGTAGTAATTGTACATATTTGCATGTCTTCTTCTAATTTTTTTTATCTGTACTAATAACATTTTTTTATAGCAAATGTCTCCCTCGGGTATTAAGGTGAGGATGATGATGCCGGTTATGATGATGTCTTCTGGGCTCGGTGGTTGAGGAGGCGACGAGGGCTCCTCGGCCCCTAGGCTCCCAAATATGGCAAATTTTGGATTACCATCGAGAACAAGTTGGAGCTATTAGCGAGATCCCTCGAGATGGTAAAGACAGTAATCGGTCCAGGGTATATGAGTTAGAAGGAGGTGCCATATGAGCTCAAGTTAGATGTTTGGGCTGCACTACAGGTAATATATTTATATTTATATGAATATGAATATTTCAATTTCAATTTCGATTTCAATTTCGATTTCAATTTCATTTTATTATTTATATTTATATTTATTCGCAACTATCATTGTATTTGTTGGACAAGAACAATTCAACTTGGATCCAAAGCTACACGATTCCACCTTGGAGCAGTTGAGGGAGCAACACAAGACGTGGAAGAAAAATATACGAACATGGTAGTTTGGGAAAATACGAGAGTCCATTATCCAAAGGCGTGAATCCGTCCCGCCGAAGGAGCCGATCTCATTGGCACAATGGCAAAAGTTCATTGACAATGAGATCGGGGAGCGACAATTGGCATCTCGCCAATCGGGGAGGGAAATCGGGCAAAAAAGAGGGACGTGCACTACTCCGGCCGGACGTCTTATGCTGAGGTGGAGCATAGGATGATGGTAAGATTTAATTTGTCTATAAATATAGAAATATATTATTCTGCATTATTTTACTTTGTCGGGCTGATACTAATTTACTTTATTTTATTTTAGGGGATAGGGAGTGGCCCTAGGGGTAAGCCACATAGGCTCGATACTTATGTGGCTCTTCGGACGAAGAAGGGGAAGGACAAAGAGGTGTCCCCGAGCGTCGCGGATATGATTGAAAGTAATTCAACAGTTTACTTTTTGTTAATTACATCATAATTTTTTATTTTACTTATTTTACTACTCATGTGCTTTTTATCATTTCAGGCATAGCTTAAGGAAGTGCATGAGTCGCAGTCTGATGCCGACAAGACATCTTTGTCCACAGACACACTCAGACAAGTGCTTGGCTCTGATCGCAAGGGGAGGACAAGGGGGTGAGCTCGCAGGTGGCCAAATCTAGGATCATCGGATTGGAGACGAGCGACACCGGGTTGGATCGAACGGTGGATTCACATGATGCGAAGATGTTCCATTTAGAGGCGACGGTCCAAGATATATCCTCATTCATAAAGCGTACGTTGGGCGAAGACTATAAGGGGAAAGGGAAGGAGAAGGCGGTGGAGGAGGAGGTGCAGGATGTGGACCTCGCTGCTTCATAACTGACATATGCGTACTTAGATGATCTTCTTCCCTCTTTGGCTCCCTTCAACGGACCGATGTCAACACTTGGTTGGCCGAGCGTGTTCATATTGGACGTATTTTATGGCCAGCGGATAGGGCGGGGGTTGAGGGACCCGAATATCGTCTAGGATGGAATAGTTCATGGACGTGAGCTTCAAGAGATTGAGTCCAAGGTGCTCGTCACGCTTGTGATACCCGGGAAGGACAACTCCTTATTGTGGTTGCGCGAACAATACGGCACGATGTATATTAGTGGGTGTGTCAATTCGTATATGGTGTGGCCTATTCACCTCCTCACATTTACCCCAAACATGTAGTGGCATTATTTTTAAGTTGGTACATTTGAATTATATTTGGATTATATCGTCATGTATATTGTTTCTATTTTGAATATATATTTGAATTATCTTTAGTTTATTTGGATATATAATGTTTGAACAGGTACAACGTTGTTATAACATGTACAAATATACTGTTGGGCAGTGGCAGTGGCCATACTGCCCAATAATTTTTTTTAAATTTTGCCCAGAATCGTCACGGTTATTGACCGTGATAAGTCCTTGACAAATAACGTTGTCACGAACTTGTCACGGTCATTGACCATGAAAATGTTTTTAAAAGGGTCAAGGCTTTATCACGGTTATTAACCGTGACTAAACTTTTCATAGTCAGTGACCATGACACGACCGTGACAAGTCTAACTAACTTGTCACGATCAATGACCGTGGCAAGTCCGTGATAAAAAAAGTTGCCTCACCCCAAATTGTCACAGCTATTGACCTTGATAAGTTGAACTTGTCAAGGTCAATGATCATGACAATTCGACAGATTTGGTGTAGTGATATGTGAGAAAAAGGGGAGCCAGCATCTTATCTATTATGCAAGTAAAACTCTTTTAGGCACCGAGCAGCGGTGATAAGCTCACTTTTACATCAGTGGTAGCCTTGAGAAAACTAAAGAACTATTTTGAGGCCCACTCCATCTTCGTAGTTACTTCACGCCCCTTCCTAGTTATACCGAGGAAAGTAGACCTCTCAGGCCAACTATCAAAATAGTCGGTTGAGCTAAAATGATTTGATATTCATTTTCAACCAACGACTGCTATGAAGGGGCAGATTCTCACCGATTTCATCGTTGAATTCATAGGAGAACAATCCTGTGATCAGTTCAAGACCAGTTATCTGAGGGAAGCACCATAAGAGCCAGGCATGTGGAAGATATATGTTGATGGAGCCTATAATTTTAGAGGGGTAGGAGTAGGCATAGTACTAGTTACCCCCAAAAATATAGTGCTCGAACAAGGCATCAGGCTTGGATTTGAAGCCTCTAATAATAAAGCAGAGTACGAAGCATTGATTGCTGGGGAAAGACATCTCCAAGTTTTTGGCGACTCACAACTGGTATCCAACCAAATAAGTGACAATTTCAATGCAAAGGACGGAAGGATGGCAGCCTATCTCGCCACTGTGAAAAGGTTAATGGCCAACTTCGACCGAATCAATGTTCAACAATTTCCTAGGGGATAAAATATCCATGCCGATGCCCTGGCAGCTCTAAGATCAGCGGTTGACTCCAAATTAAGGAGAAAAATTCAAATCGATTCCTTGCACAGCCGAGCATCAACTGAAGCACCAAATCGCCAAACCTCGAGCATGTTCTCCATATAGGGAAAGACCCTAGATGGATGGACCCCATAGTAGATTACTTGAAAAGTGATGTAATGCTAAGTGATAAAACGATTGCCCATCAGATAAGAGTCAAAGCGGCCCTCTTTCACTTATCTCCTAAGGAAAAAATATATAAGAGATCCTTCATAGGTCCATACCTCCAGAGTGATCATCCACATGACGTAAAGAAAGTCTTACTGGAGTTGTATGAAGGGATTTGTGGAAGTTACGTAAGAGGAAGGTTGTTAGCCTTTCGAATAATAAAAGAGGGATACTAGTGGCCATACATGTAGAGGGATGCTGGAGCCTACGTTCGAAAGTGCGAGAAATGTCAAATGCACGCACCTATGGTCGACTAGCTTGCCAACAACCTAAAGTCACTCATCAGCCCATGGCCCTTCGCCCAATGGGGTCTCAACATTATAGGCCCTCTACCAACTACTACTAGAAATCAGAAGTACCTGTTAGTCGCCACAGAGGCAGAACCACTAGCTAACATCAGAGATGCAGACATGATGAGGTATATATGGTGAAATATCATTACTCACTTAGGGATACCTAAGACAATCATCACTGACAACAGAACTCAGTTCAACAGTGGACTTTTCCAAAGCTTTTGTAGTGACCATGGAATCAGGCACTAATTCAGCTCTATGACATACCCTCAGATCAACGGTCAAGCTGAGGATTCCAACAAAATAGTGATCGATAGACTAAAAAAGTTCCTAGAGTGAGCCATGGGTATATGAACTACCCTATATCCTCTGGGCCTATCGCACCACCCCGAGGCGAGCAACTAGAGAGACACCATTTGCAGTCACATATGGAATGGAGGCATTTATTCCATTAAAATCCATATAGATGACATCAGGCAGGGCATTCTGCTAGTATATATAATAAGGAGTAAAACTTATGTACGTCATAAGATCAAATGATGATGTCATCTATATGAATTTTTTCTACACTACCTATTTTGCCCTGGAAAATTTTATTTCCTGCTCTTTGTTACTCTCCAAACTTTAACTTTGAATTTAAAATTGGGGGTATTTTGGTAAGCCCATAAAACTACTACTGGCTGTCATAAGGATACCGAGCTAAGAAAGGGATGACAACGTCCTTTCTCTATATAGCCTTATCCTCTAATCTTTTCTTACTGTATCATTCTCTGTGTGTGTGTGTGTGTGTGTGTGTCTCAAGCATTTTCTATATTTTGTCTCCTTTTGGGTTTATTGAAGACTGGGTTTTTAAAACCTTTATATGGGATCTAACATGTGTTTAATTTTTTACGTAAATCTTTTACACTTGATCTTCCTATGGTTTATTTTCTAAAGGTATTCATTATATCCCTCTCTTTTTTCTGAAATAATTTTTTTGCAATATAGATTTGATTGTTTGGTGAAGATTTCATCTTCATATTGGGTGTTCTATTCTTCCTTGTGTGTATATATATATATACAGAAAGTCTCCTATAAGGACTCCTCATGATGCAGACCCCGGTACATACCATTTTTTTTTAAGTAGCAAAAAAATGATTTTTTTAAAGTAGCCAAAAAATGATTTTTTTTTATGAAACTTCATGTATATTATGTCCACGGTTAGATGATCATCTCCAATTTTTTTCATAAAAAAAATTAAATAAAAACCCATTGATATATATATATATATATATATATATATACACACACTTCATTTTTTTACTATTTTAAAAAAATGGTATGTACCGGGGTTTGTACCATAAGGAGTCCTTACATGAGGTGGCCTATATATGTATAATAGTGGGATGCCCGTGCCTGAAGGCACATTGAAAATTTTCAATGTACGGAATCACAACAGGTGAAAATTTCCCACATACGGAATCGTAAAATGACAAATTTTTTTCCCCTACAAAACAATGTGCGATTTAAAATAAAATTAGTGATAACATCATTCGTTTATAGAACTATCCACCATGCTTAATAAATAACAAATGGTTCAACAACATTTAAATAGTCTAAATCTACCCCTAGTATTAATACTTGGACTTGCGACATGATGCCATTGCCATGTACCACAAACACAACAACCAACATAAAATATTTTCCAAAGTGTTGAATCCATAAACAATTTACATCATAAATTTTTTTTACAATACAAATATGTGTAAACAATATAAAAAAAATTAACACTAATGTGTAAATATTTAAAAAAAAATTGGACAAAATTTCCTTTGTCTATAGGATTATCCGCCCTATTAAAAACATTAAAAAAATAATCCGATAAAAATAATGCTTCAGAGTTGTAATCAATAGAGTCATCCCCAGAATAAGCTTTCGCAAACATATTTTTTTTCCTACAGTCCTTGCTAAATGCCAAGATGGAGTATCTTAAATCAAATCTTCTGTATCATTTGGATTGTCTGATAAAGAAACTTCTAGTTCGTGTCTAGGGGACTATTCTTCCCCACGTTTAGCTCCAAATTTGGTAACACTTTGATTTCTTACACATGTTGGGCCTGCATCAACCTAGCATCACAATTAGGAAATCAAGAAACCACGTCAAAATACAATACATCTCTGGATGAGTTCACCTAATTAAAGATCACCATCTTAAATTTAAGGAAGCAAGAATTTATCGAGTCACTACTACAGGCATATCTGCGGTGAGCAGGCTAAGAATTACTGAAACTATATCATATGTTTATATATGAATAATCCTCTTTTTGATGACAATTTCCCTTCACTTACTTATTTCTACTATGATTATGCTTTAGCAACCTGTCATCTACAAAAAATAAAACCCAATCACAAATCAATTCACATGGTAGCATAACTAATTTCATGTACCTATTTTCTTTACCTAATAATAACTGGAGTACTAAAATTACCAACAACGATGATTAAAAGAATACCAACCCTTCAAATAATACCAACCCTGCAATCAAAGCACTAAAATTTGATGTCAAACAATAAAAAAACAAATTTAATCACACAACCTATAAAAAAAATACAACTATCTTCAAAATGTTGCAAATAAACCTCGTGAGACTATAATTTCTACAAAGAAAAAAAACTTCAAATAAAAATGAGTGTATTATAATGAAAAAGTAGTAGCAAGTAGATTGACTTTTACCATAAGGAAAACATTCAACATGTATGTCCAAATGAGAACATAAATCTACATAGATCACCACTTAGGCGAGTACGTGAATATCCACACAAACCATAACCTCAATCAATATCATATTTTACAATCTAAAATCAAAACATAACTTACAACCCATTTTAAACGAAAAAATCTATGTAATGGTACATATTCGAAAGCATTCCACACTTTAACATGTTTTGAATTCGAGTAGAACAAATGCAATAAAGAGATATAGAGAAAGGTATGATCGCGTTAGTAAGGAAGCGCCTACACCAAAAGAATACGAAATAAAATAAATGCAATCCGTACACAACCGGTTGCTATGATGTCTCTCTGCTGGGAAATCATAGACGTCACTGCTCATGTGTTGGCCTCTCAGACATATGTCAGTGGTGATAGTGCGCTTCTCATGATATAACTAAATTTTAGTAAATTTTTTACTTCGCATCAATGATTTCATAATGAAAAGTGTTATAAGAAGCCCCTATAGATGGATACAAAATTTATTACCTGTATGTGTCTATTTTTATCTGATGATTTATCTCGCTGCTGCATGTATGCATCATTTTCCTGCACAAAAATATTAATTTTAGCAATCTATAAAACAAAATTTGCTAAATTTAATAAATAACTTAATTTTTTTAAATTAATAAATAAAAAGATTAGCTGTGTCAATGGCACGATTCTGTTCGCGGCATGCTCCATATGTTGCGCTAACAATGCACACGATGTCAATTGAAAACGTGTGTTATAGATCAAAAATCAAAATCATAACAACATTTGAAAGAACTGCTAAAAATTCAAATTTGGTACAATGCACATATAATGCACTGGGAACTCGCATGGGAAAGTTAGCTGAAAGACATAAGTCCAAACTAATGTTTTAGGTGTAGACGTAATATATGATCCATCATTCCTTCCTCATCTTATTTGAGTTCTTGATATTCTTTTGAACTGGGAAAAAACATACACCCATCATACATCTGATTCCAATGGCAAGGGTGGACAAGGGAAAAATTTATTTTCACTACTATTTCTTATCTCAGATGTCAGTTTGGTGCATCAAAGGAAGGGACTGTTGCTTATATAGAATCTGTCGCAACATACCATTTTCTTGCATTAGCGGGCCAGACGAATCTCATAGTTACAAACACCACTAACAAAATTAAGCCATTTGTTTTTCTTCCTTACATGCAATCTTATTAGCGATCCAATATATGACTGCTTTTCGTTTCTTATTTATAACACTAACACTGCTCCCACTTCTTGCAATCTTATCACCGAACTTTTTGTATTTTTTTCTTTTGTGAGAATTGATTTTCTTGAGAAAAAAAATTAAAATTGAGATTAGGGACAAATAAATGGTGTAATGTAAAAAATAGAACACTTCATAGTTGGCGATACGTTTAAATATTAGAAATATTAGAGTTCACCACTGGAAGTTTAAATACAAACATTGATCCCTTTCCAACAGGCTATAAGGTTGTAGAAACTGAGATTTTTATCCGGTGGACAAAACTAAGTGTAATTATCCTTCATGGGAGAACATAAAACAATCTAAATATAAAATGTTTTGCATGTCCAGAGATGAGACGTTATAATTTAAATCCATAAGATTCTATTCCACTAAATGAAAATAAAAATGAAATCTAAAAATTTGTTGGTGAATAGTTGCACTATTTGTCTTTATTCCAAGATCCGTTTGTGACACGTCTTAGGGACATGTATCGATTACCATAGGCAGACAATAAACCAAATAAGTCCAACCCAGTCAGATATGAACTCAATCCATATAAAGAGAATGACATAGTATATAATAAATACATGAAAAAATTGTTAGCAAATAAAATAATACTACTAAGAAGAAAAAGACATAAATAATGTAGTTATTTCTATCTCATTTGTTTTAGATACTGTACAACATACAAATTATCGATCTGATATATTCAAAAGAGCCAAAATTAACTCATTATTGGATTGAAATCAATTTAATTTGTGTCGTGGTGCCCCTTCTCTTATTTTCAATTCAATAATTTCACATTTTGTTGGCCTCCAGAGGAATATGCAAGCAGCTGCTAAACTAAAGCTTATACATCATGCTAATAACCAATATTAAGTAAGAAGGGTAATCAAAGTATAAAAACTTAAAACCCAAGAAAATTTAAAGATTATTTATATAAGAAGGATAAACCGAAGGGAGTTACTATGATTATATTATTAGCTAAGGCTACAACGATGGCACTTGTTCGACATTCGGTTGTGAATTTCAATTGTAAATATCGAAAGAGTTTTAGCTAAAATAGTAGTTTTAAATTGTCTACGTTACATTTTAGAAAGATGTAATGTATGATATAAGGGTACAAAAAGATAAAAAATTATACCTAGGCCTAAAATAAGTAATGACAAAAAAATCGATCTTATGAAACCATGAGAATAATAATGAAATACAATCTTATCTTTCAATGCCTGAGCAAAGGTTTCAGGGGAATCATCAGTTCTAGTAGGAGTGTTGGGCACACCATGAACATTATGCTGAAATAGATTCAATGAATGTTTGACACGTCATGATTTATTGATTATTTAGTTAAAGGTTTACAAACAAACATAGGATTTTAGGAAGTTGGATGTTTTGAATAATTATAGAGATATAACCTTCTATATGTTTTGACATTAGGTCTAATCCAAAGTGCATACTGAAAAAATATCCACTGCACTATGATCAACAAATTGACAAATAACACCCCCACTCTTAAGAAGATACGTGGAAGTGCATTGGATATTAATAACCATAAATTATCTACTACATTATAATCAACACAGAGTACCCATTTTATAAACATAAATTGACTTCAATTTGCGATCATAGCAATATTGATAAATAGTGGAATTGGAGAAAACATACCCACTATGGGAGCATCTATTGTATGCCCTTTCCCATTTGTGGTGGCCTAATATGTATCATTGGTAGAATGTTTAGAAGCATATCGATACAAAGCACCTAAAGGGTTAACTATACAATATGTTAAAAAATTGAAATAAATAAAAAAGGAGCAAAGAATCACAATAAGGCAGGGGTTGACTCCACTTTCCTTTACCTTTTCCTTTGTCCAATTATTACTCTGCATGTTTTCTCTTCTACGAATAGAGAAACGTATATTAATGTAAAGAAAAATTTATTGAAATAAGAAACTTATGTATAAAAGCACTTGATTGTAATATATGTCGCCAAAAATGATTAAGTTATCAGATTTCAACTTTCTTCTTCTGCCAGAGCCTGTCAAGGGCATCACCATCGCCATGTGCTCGCACAAAACCATGGATTACAAAAGTGAAAAATTAACCACTGTATCGGCGAGTCTTGTACAAATGCCAAACATTATGGACAGATCCATCATCCTTTGAAGTGATCAGCTTGTTGGTATCATAACGCTTCTTGCGGACATAAAGATCCGTCTTTCGAAATTTGGGAAGCAATAGCGAAAAAATATTAATTTACCACAAAAGAGAAAATGAAGAAATATTGATTTACCACAAACAAAGATTTGAAATATTGGAACCTTAAAAAAACGTCTTTAAAATTTTTTTTATCTTCATAAGTAACCACAAACAAAGAAAATGTAAGGTTTGCAATAGGGAAAAAAACTCACACAGGAGGAAAAGGAACATATAAGAAATGCAATAAAAGTTCATTTCAATGAGGTGGATAAAGGGTACCAATAATAACAATAGAGGCACATAAATTTCATAGGAACGAAAGATTTTGGTTTTCTGGTACACGAAACCTACCAATAATGTTACAAAATGAACAAAATCTCTGCAGGAAACCTAAATTACAAAGCCTTTTATAGTGTCCGAAAAGAAATTATAAATCTGCAAATTGAGAAACAAATTTATATATAACTAATTGAAGGTTTAAAAGTAAGAGTTATCGTTACTTATATGTAGATCCTCTCTACCAATAACCACGCATAACCACCTAAAAAATTATTGAGATAATAAAAAGATGGTTCATAAAGCATAAATATGAGTGGAGTAACTTGAATACACAAACTAAGTTTAGAATTAAGATAGAAGATAAAAATAAAAACATAAAAGAATAAGAAAACTAATAGATATGGATAACAAAACTAAAGCAATACCGAAGTAAATTTAGTCAATAACAAAACCAATGAAGATTGGATGACAAAATTACTGTGTAAATTGAAAATTTTAAGATTCAAAGAGAATGAATATTCAAAGCTTATAGTGAAACAAATAAAAAAACATAAAAAATAAGAAAATAGTCTTACCCAAAGTCGTACCAGATCTGCCAAGGAGGTTTGGAAATGCAGGGAGAACAATAGATCAAAATCCAAACATATTCTCCACCATGATCCACCATGATCTCAAATAGTTTTACCCAAATGTATTCTCCACCTACCCATCCCATTGTTGATTTACTCCGAATAATACTAAATAGAAAAAACATTAATAGAAAATATAACATAAAGAATGCGATTAAGAATAGAGAGTGTATGGAGGGGAGCATACTTGTGGATCGGAGTTATGAGTGCTGCCTAGCCAACTCCAAATTCAACGACAAAACGACCAACCATGAGAAATGCATAGCCGGTGGCGAACCCCATTAAGAGTTATCCTACAAAAAATATACCCATATCTGAAACCCGTATAAAAATCAAAACCTTAACGTCGAGAAGGGAAAAATTATTTAAAGAAAATATCTCAAATCCATACCTTTGGGCTCTTTCCATTGATCTTCTCACTCGGCTGAGTTCCATGTTCCAAAGCCCTAAATCTGAACAAGACACTGAAAATTTAACACAAATCAAGCCATAAGGACCTCTCACCCCAAAAAACTCTCCAACGTATAACGATTATTACAATTGCTAGAGATTACATACGTATAAGCTATGAATCAACATAAACCCTTGATTTCCCCCAAAATAATAGATTGTGTGGATCAGTAGAAATAGGAGAGAGTGATACATGTGGATCTAGAGAGAGTGTGAGAAATCGTACAAATTAAGAGATAGAGATAGAGACAGAGAGAGAGAGAGAGAGAGAGAGAGAGAGAGAGAGAGAGAGAGAGAGGAATGGGTGTACTCAGCTGCTTATGTGTATTTTACTATTTTAACCCTCTGTTTGAATTTTGGGTAAGGATATGATATGAAATTAAGTGATGGAAAAGAGGAAGAAATCAAATAATGAAGGGATAAAATAGTAAATGAGGGTTCTTTTTATCTCAACCATTGGATCACACTTTATGAGAATCAATCTTAACCCCTAATTAAGTTATCAACTTATGGAATGGTGAAAACATTTTGCTCCTTATTATATATATATATATATATATATATATATATATATATATATATATATATATATATATATATATCATGTATATATGTGTATATGTATATATATGTATACTAGTGTGAGCCGGTGCCGATGGCACGGCGATAAAATTTGCCCCGTGATAAAAAAAATCATTTAATTTTTTTTTTAATTTATTGTATACAACAAATGATTTCATTTTTAATTCACATTTGCAAGTGAAATTAAAAAATTCACATTTGCAAGTGAAATTAAAAAATTAGATGATGAATCCAAAGAAAAAAAATTGAAACCAAGGCAAAAGTAACATTTCTACTTCCATCAATAGCCTGCAAGAAGTAAAATGAAAGCAACAAAAAAATGTGAGGGGGAGAGAGAGAGAGAGGCTACCTGTTCGTGGGTTTGAGGAGAGGGCTTGTGCAGCAATAGTGAGAGGGAGTGAGGTGAGACAGAGATATAAAAAGCAGATAATGAATTGTGAGGGAAAAACAAAAAGTAAGAGCTAAACTTTGAAATTTGAAATTTGAATTATTAGTGGAGGGATTAAGGAGGTGGCATTCGTCCTTACCATTAATTTCAACTCTTGGATTTTAGACGTGGCAAAATGTAGACCCTTTGATAATATTGATAAACATAGATATAAGATCAATAGTAAAACACCATTGTCCAATATTATATATATGTATATACAGATATATACGTACTATGTATATACATACTATTAAATACATACATACATACATACATACATATATATATATATATATATATATATATATATATATATATATATATATATATATATATGTATATACATACTATTAAATACATACATACATACATACATACATATATATATATATGTATATATATATGTATATATATATGTATATATATATGTATATATATATGTATATATATATGTATATATATATGTATATATATATGTATATATATATGTATGTATGTATTGTAATAACCCTTACTTTTGAGTAATTGATTTTATATAATTTTGCCGTGTGAGATAATTATATAAAATAATTGAAGTTAGAGTAAATATTATTTTAAGTGATCAAAGAGATAATATTTACTGTGTTTTACATATTTACCATTGAGAGAAGGTAAATAGCATTATGTTATGTTTTAGTGCATCGCTGTGCTTTAAGCGATGGTTATGTCACATATTTCAATTGGATCATTATTAATGAATTAATATGACATAGGAACATGAAATAGTGTACGATATTCTGGATGCCAATTTTGAGGGTGCGGTTAGTCCTGAAATAGTCGAGAGAGTCAAAATAAGTGCCATATTGTATTTTTGGAGTTCCAGGTACTTTTGACAAGTTATGACTCAATTATGTAGTTACGAGTCCTTTTAATGGTGTATTAACATTTAAAGATGGGAATTAATGTTAAGTGCCCGATTTATTCTTCCAACCCTCTTATTTCCCCAATAACATGTTTTACACTTAGAGTGAGTTAGAGAGAAGAGAGAGCATGGGAGAAAATGGAGAGATATGAGAGAGTTGAAGATTTGGAGCTGGAAATTGTTGCTACGGGAAGAGAATTCGAGACTACAAACTTGAGGAAAGTTTCTAACTTGCTAGTGTATGATTTAATGTGAATAAATTGTATTGATGGTTGTGAAATTTAAAGATTGGAACAAATTTTGGGTTTGAGAAAATTGGGTGTTTAAACTTTTGAAAATGGTATTAGTTTGGATTTAAGTTAGTTTTAGTAGGACTTGTTTCCTTAGAGATGATTTGGGTAAAATATAAGTTGAGTTGGTTGAGATTTGAAGAGAGAAATTTGGGTTTTGAGAATTTAGGGTTCTTAATCCCGTAGCCCAAATCTGGGATTTTTGCCAGGCTGAATCAATTCGCCTTCGAAGCGAATTGATTCTCCTATAGGGGAGGCTACAGGTCTAGGGAGCCAAATCGCTTCGGGTTAAGGCCGAATTGATTCGGTCTGAGACACGAAGTTGGTTTTCTCAGTCGAATTGATTCGCGTTTAGGCGAATCGATTCGTTACCAGGGGCGAATCGATTCACCCCTAGGCAAATTGATTTAGAAACCCTGCTGTTTTAAAAGGATTTTTCCAACTTGGTTTTAGTCCTTTTCTTTTAGGTTTAAGGCTTAGGATCCTTCTCTTGGGAAGTAATAAAGAGTATTAGAGGTTCATGTTAGGGAGATTAAAACCTTAGATTACTATGGGGGTAAGGTGGGATTAATTCAATGGCCATTCATTAGGAGTTAGCGTCGTTTCCTCTAGTGAGATAGATTTGGATAATAAAAGAGTTGGGTGATATAGTTTGGAACTTTTGGGAGTCGAATATTGAGAAAAACATACCCTTAATGGCATTATGGCATGTGATATTACTTTGAACTCTTGTAGACTTGTGAGAGGATGATTGTACTTCGTAGCCTATATCATTATTAAAACATGGCTTCGTGAATAAGAAATGTATATTTTAAAGTGGCACATAATGGCTAAGCATGAATTAAATTTTTTGAGAATGTAAAAAGTGAACGTTTTAAATGGGCATAACTTATAAATGATAATTGCTACCATAGGGGAAGTTATGTGCATGAGGTGAAGTCCCTTGGCTAGTGAATGCAGGGTGAATATAATCCTCGGCCATAGGACTGGTTATTATATTATGTGATTATTGTTCAAAGTGAGGCAATTTTGGGTGTGGTTATGACTCACTATCGAATGTATATGGGCGCTTCCCGACGTCACACGTTGTAGGATGCCCAGGTTAACTTGGTGATAGGCCCTGGAAGATGATAGCCATTTAGGGGAGCATCCAGTGGGGGTACCCAGAAGGATGGTCTTAGAATCGTTATATGATGTGATTATAACTATTCTTAATAAAAGTGGAACTTGTAATGATGATAAAGCATTTTGTGAGATAAACTGCTTTGAATATGTTTCCTAGAGAGAAAAAGGGAACCATGAAGTTAAATGGTGTAAAACGGAATTAGTGAAGAATTTTGTGAAATAAATTGCTTTAAATTTGTTTCCTAAAGTGAAGAAGGAACTGTGCATTTAAGTTGTGTAAAACTGAAATGAAATATCAATAAGTGAAACTTAGATATTATCTCATGCGAAAAGGAATATTGTTCATTGTTATTGCTATTGCTCAAGGTTGTGCTTTTAGACTGAGAGGTGAGAAATCTTATCTTTAATTGTGAGAGAAAGTTAAGTTTATGGTTGATGATGAAATATTCATAACTGTCATGCATTTTATTCACATGGTGATCATATTAAACCGGGACCTAACCCTTTTATGTCTCTTTGTTTCGCATGAATTCTATATTCACTTAGGTGCTCCACCACAAGGATGCCCGTATTGACCCCTCCGTCACAGTTTCCCTGGAGCTATAACATATTGTGAATGTTGTAGGATAGTCATTATAGATGCTTCTATCTTTTGTACTCTAGTTATGATCAGTTTACATTTTCGGGTGTGTTTCCCAAGTTTTAGACCTATTGAATGTACTGTGATATTAAATGGTAATACTCCGTGTAACCTGCTTGTATTGGTCTGTTTACCAACAACTTATTCAGTTACTATGTTGTGAATGATCGTTATATTGTTGTTTGTTTGTTTTGATATCCATCTTCTTTTCAAATTGGATTGTCTAAATAATTTTCTTTAAACTTATAAATTAAATTTTGACACTCCATTTTCTACAATAATTGGTGGATATCTCGTATTATTATTTTAATGACAGTGATGCTAGGAATGGACCATCTCTGATTCCTATAATTATTGGAGTATCGGGCTGGTCACCTCTTATTTTAATAAGCGGGTTGTCACAGATGGTATTAGAGCATCAGGTTCTAGTGTCCTTAGGAATCTGTGCGAACGTACTACGCCTTCAGCGTTTCTTTTGAATTGATGTAGAGACTTAGGATTAAGATCGTTGACTTCTCTTATGAGATTTTTTTCTCCTATCGTAATGTAATATATTAGTAAATATTTTCTGTGATCATTAAAGATTCGTGTGTTGATGGATAATGGCGACCAGGGAAGGCCGTTACGAGGGCACCAGGAGACGGGGCTTAGTTATAACTGTAAATCGAAGTCGGGGATGAGGATAACATTGTAGGTTATCCCTCTGTGAAATTTTCTTATATTGCTACAACGGATACAAGGATATAATAGCTAAAATTTCCCAAGTACCGCTACAAGAAGAGAGTGGTACTAAACTTGGATTATTTAGTGAAGTTAAATTAGGAAGATGTTTGAATGTCCTTGATACGGACCATACATTGAAGTTGAGTCATACAGAGGCAGTGTAGCTTTATTCAGTGGAATTATTGGGCTCAGAAGTTTTGGTTTAGAGAGGGATATAGGAATACCTAGATGTGAAAATTTGATGAAAAATTTTCAACCGATTGGAGCAATATTGGAACGGACAGAACGGTAGTCCCCATATTTGAAGGAGCATGATGTTTTGCTCTTAGAGAAACATTATGGAGGGTTCTAACAACGAGTTTCTTTCACATATTAGAACTAAAGAGTAGATAAGTTTTCAATTATTCCCAAGAGGATCGATCAGAGGCCCACGGTAAAGGAAGAGATATATGGTTAAGGAAACCTTGCACCGAAGTAAGGTAGGTACTTGGAAGAAAGAGTCCTTTAATGTAATGATGGGCTCTTTAGTAATTGTTGTTAACACTTATTGAGAAGTCGTGTTAATGAAACCTCATTGGTGGACTTTCACCCAAGGAAATTCGTGGAAATAAGGCAGTTGAGGCCGGTAGCATGTTTTCCTTTGCCGAGGGAGTTAAGGGAACTATGGGGGGTGATTGTCAGGATCGAGGCTATAAAGTCTGAGATACTGAAAACTTTAACATGGTTAGGGTGGCCATAGATGGGGAATGATTATGATAAGGAACGTAAAACTACATGTTTTAGTGTTCTACGGTAAGAGATAATGGACAAGAGTAGGGTTCCTAGATAGGGCATTGATTGAAGTAGTTTTTGGTACCGATAGAGCAAGGGTATTGTATCTGGGAACTCTTTGGAGAATCCATGGTAATTGGCAAGAGTGTTGTTGTGAGTTTCACCTCAGACAAGGGTAGTGTGTTTCGTGGGGCAAGATTGAGCCTCAGTATTTTATTAACCCTAGACTCGGGTGCGTAATTCGAGCTTTGTGGTAGTATTGATATTAATATAGAGGTTATATCTATATGTTTTCCTTGGTGGTGAGGTTATATTTTCTTTCATTCATTGTGAATGGATGATGATATTTTAAAAAATTTCTGGATTATGCTACACGTTTTATATGTGCTATACGAGTATAAAAATATTCTGATTTGAGATATATTTGGTTTATGATTGTGAGACTATCATATCTACGGTTCTAGGGTGGAACTAGTTATTCTATAATATATCTCCCGGATATGGGTTGATACTTTATAGTGATGATTAAAGGTGTGTATGAATTGTTATTTTACTTATTTTATGATACCATATCTCCACGACCAACAAAGTTAAGTAGTAGTGCATCGGAGGGGCTCTTTGTTTGGATTTCTCTTGCGAGACACTCCACGCATGAACCTTAACGACGTTGGGAGTTGAGAGATATTACTTTATTCTAGTATGTTGGTTTTGGTGGAATTAGCCGAGAGTCACGTGATTGATTAAAGAGCTAAATGTTAATGTGCACTGCAGAAGCATTGGAAATAGTTCTCTCACCTGATAGATGTGGGCGAGACAAAGATAAGAAATTCAAATTAAGGCTTATAGCCAGGCTTTGATTAGAAGGAAAATCAAAAGGATGTACATAGATACATACATATATATATATATATATATATATATATATATATATATATATATATATATGGAAAAAAGATTCGCAACACTTTGCAGAAAGTAGACACCCGATTAGTTAGCTTTTTCATTTTGCCGAAATGGTAGGACATAGATATAGAAGCGCGTTAGTAGGGTTACGAGTTAGGATATTTAGCGGTCCCGATTTGGGTGCCTTAGGCCGTTATATCATAATGACCGACGAAGCGAGGTAATAGTGTAACGGGAGGGTTCTTTGTTTGGATTTCATTTTGCGAGACGTCCCACGCATGAAACTGAGCAAATATCAGAAATTGAGAAAGGTCTTGGGCACTAGGGATATAGTTAGTATAGTACTTATTTCACGTGTGTAGGAAACTCTTCAACCTTAAGATTATTAGGATTTAAGGACAATGGACATGTGGTGTTGTTTTAGAAATGCTGTAGTGGGTTAACCACGAGAAGATTGGTGGGCTGATTTTAAGAAGGATTGGGTTTCCAGGAATAAGAAATATGAAATCTTGAGCAACTTGAGCCACCACCCCGAGAAGAATGTGAGGACCATCTTTATAGAAACTTTTATGTCTATGACTTAGATTTTGATTAGCTGAAGGACAAGTTAACTCCTACTCCTAAATTAGTGTTACCAGGTTTGGGGGTGGACTATTTGGTTATTATAGACACTTCTCCACAAGAATGGGGTGGTGTGTTACTACCGGAATAGGGGACCATTGTGTATGTATCTTTCGGCTTGAACCCCGCGAGGAGAACTATCCCATAGAAGACTAAAAGTACGCCACAATAGAGTTTGCTTTAAAGATGGGGAGGCATTACCTCTGGGAGGGAACTTAAGTCTTTTCATGGACCACAAGTCGATGCAAGGTTTGTTTTGATAGGAAGATTAAATTGTGTGAAAAAATTGGTGGTTGGATTTGTAAAAGACTATCAATGTGTCATTCATTATCACCTAGGAAAATCAAAGGTGATACCGGGTACTAATTAAAAAATTCATGGGGGAACTAGCGATGGCAGGGAAAGCGAAGTGGAAGGAGCTTAACTCGAAAGATGCTGTTATTATGGCGCCTATATCAGTGATTGACCGTTACACTTGCTATTAAGATGAGAGTCGTTGAAGATCAAGGAAGGGACGTTTTTGAGTTCGTCTCTCTATGCACCACTTGTCAATTGGTGAAGGTGGATAATCGGCAACTGATTGGATTGATGAAACCGTTAGAAATACCGGTGCGAGAATGGGAAAGTGTATCCATGGATTTTTATCATTGGATTACCGATGTTGTAAAGTGGTCATGGGTATGGATGGAGGATAATATGGAGTTTATGAAACCTTATGGGGTACCAATCGATATAGTGTCTGATCGAGACAAGATTTTCGTATCCCATTTCTGAAGAAGTTTCTAGGAAACAATAGGGATCGTTTAAGGTTGAGTACCTTCTACCACCCGAAAGTAATTGTTCCAAAATTGGGAGAAACAACGAATGTAGGAGGAAATACTTTTGATGTGCATACTTGATTTTTGGCATATGGTAATAAAACATTCTTCGGGTCAAATTTGTGTACCATAATTCGTACCAATCCATAATGGGTATGGCACCATAGGTGGCGTTGTGTAACAAGCCACGTAGATCACCTTCTTGTTTGTTGCAAGTTGAACAACAAGCTTCTTGTACCTAGAATGATCCAAGACATCTTTTCAAAGACTGAGTTCATTCAAAACCGCATACGAATGGCCCAATATTGTTAGAAGGGCTATGCTAACGAAATAGAAGTCTTGTAAAATTTGAGGTAGAGAATCAAATTTAATGCGGGCAGTTTTTTTATGAAGGGTATAACACACTTTGTGATGAAAGATAAGATTTCACCGGAGTAGGTAGATTTTTTCCCATTGTTGTAATGGTAGGCCCGATAGTTCACGTGAGGAACAAATGGTTATTAATTTTAGATCATGGAGAGTATAAACGAATTTACTTGGTAATGAGAGAATGATATTTGAGAAATGCATCCCTAGTCTTTTTATGAGTTACGCCTGAATTTTGAGGGCAAAATTCCCTTATGGGGGGGAGTATGTAATAACCCTTACTTTTGAGTAATTGATTTTATATAATTTTGTCGTGTGAGATAATTATATAAAATAATGGAAGTTAGAGTAAATATTATTTTAAGTGATCTAAGAGATAATATTTACTGAGTTTTGCATATTTACCGTTGAGAGAAGGTAAATAACATCATGTTTTGTTTTATTGCGTCGATGTGCCTTAAGCGATGGTTATGGAATATATTTCAATTGGATCATTATTATTGAATTAGTATCACATAGGAACATGAAATATTGTATGATATTCCTCATGCCAATTTTGAGGGTGCGGTTGGTTATGAAAAAGTGGAGAGAGTCAAAATAAGTGCCATATTGTATTTTTGGAGTTCCGGGTACTTTTGACAGGTTATGACTCCATTATGTAGTTACGAGTCCTTTTATTGGTGTATTAACATTTAAAGATGGGAATTAATGTTAAGTGTCGGATTTAGTCTTCCATCCCTCTTATTTCCCCAATTACATGTTTTACACTTAGAGAGAGTTAGAGATAAGAGATAGCTTGGGAGAAAATGGAGAGATATGAGAGAGTTGAAGATTTGGAGTTGGAAATCATTGCTACAGGAAGAGAATTCGAGACTACAAACTTGAGGCAAGTTTCTAACTTGCTAGTGTATGATTTAATGTGAATAAATTGTATTGATGGTTGTGAAATTTAAAGATTGAAACAAATTTTGGGTTTGAGAAAATTTGGTGTTTAAACCGTTGAAAATGGTATTAGTTTGGATTTAAGTTAGTTTTAGTAGGACTTGTTTTCTTAGAGATGATTTGGGTAAAATATAAGTTGAGTTGGTTGAGATTTGAAGAGAGAAATTTAGGTTTTGAGAATTTATGGTTCATAATCCCGTAGCCCAAATTGGGCATTTTTGCCAGGCCGAATCGATTCGCCTAAAAGGGGAGGCTACAGGTCTGGGGAGCCGAATAACTTCTGGTTAAGGCCGAATCGATTCGGCCTGAGATAGGAAGTTGGTTTTCTCAGCCGAATCGATTTTCTAGCAGGGGCGAATCGATTCGGAAACCCTGCTATTTTAATAGGATTTTTCCAACATGGTTTTAGGCATTTTCTTTTAGGTTTAAGGCTTAGGAACCTTCTCTTGAGAAGTAGTAAAGATTATTAGAGGTTCATGTTACGGAGATTGAAACCTTAGATTAGTATGGGGGTAAGGTGGGCTTAATTCAAGGGACATTCATTAGGAGTTAGCGTTGTTTCCTCTAGTGATCTAGATTCGGACTAAGGGATAGTTGGAGGATATCATTTGGAACTTTTGGGAGTCGAATATTGAGGCAAACATACCCTTAATGGAATTATGGCATGTGATATTACTTTGAACTCTTGGAGACTAGTGTGAGGATGATTGTACTTTGTAGCCTATATCATTATTAAAACATGGCTTCGTGAATAAGAAATGTATATTTTAAAGTGGCACATAATGGCTAAGAATGAATGATATTTTTTGAGAATGTAAAAAGTGAACGTTTTAAATGGGCATAACATGTAAATGATAATTTCCATATACAAACCTCTCTAAATTGATATCATATGGAAGTCACGTGCATGAGGTGAAGTCCCCTGGCTAGTCAATGTAGGGAGAATATAGTCCTCGACCATAGGACCGGTTATTATATTGTGTGATTATTGTTCGAAGTGAGGTAATTTCGGGTGTGGTTATGACTCACTATGGAAGGTATATGGCATCTTCCCGATGTCACTAGATGTAGGATGCCTAGGTTGTCTTGGTGATAGGCCTTGAAAGATGACAGCCATTTAGGGGGGCATCCAGTGGGGGTTCCCGAAAGGATGGTCTTAGAATCGTTATATGATGTGATTATAACTATTCTAAATAAAAGTGAATCTTGTAATGATGGTAAAGAATTTTGTGAGATAAAATTCTTTGAATATGTTTCCTAGAGAGAAAAAGGAAACTATGAAGTTAAATGGTGTAAAACGGAATTGGTGAAACATTTTGTGAAATAAATTGCTTTAAATATGTTTCCTAAAGAGGAGAAGGAACTGTGCATTTAAGTTGTGTAAAACTGAAATGAAATATCAATAAGTGAAAGTTAGATATTATCTCATGCGAAAAGGAATATTGTTCATTGTTATTGCTATTGCTCTAGGTTGTGCTTTTAGACTGAGATGTGAGAAATCTTATCTTTAATTGTGAGAGAAAGTTAAGTTTATGGTTGATGATGAAATATTCATAACTGTCATGCATTTTATTCACATGGTGATCGTATTAAACCGGGCCCTAACCCTTTTATGTCTCTTTGTTTCGCATGAATTCTATATTCACTTAGGTGCTCCACCACAAGGATGCCCGTATTGACCTCTCCGTCACAGTTTCCCTGGAGATATAACATATTGTGAATGTTGTAGGATAGTCATTATAGATGCTTCTATCTTTTGTACTCTAGTTATGATCAGTTTACATTTTCGGGTGTGTTGCCCAAGTTTTATACATGTTGAATGTAATGTGATATTAACTGATAATACTCGGTATAACCTGCTTGTATTGGTCTGTTAACCGACAGCTTATTTGGTTACTATGTTGTGTATGATTGCTATATTATTGTTTGTTTGTTTTGATATCCACCTTCTTTTCAAATTGGATTTCTAAATAATTTTCTTTAAACTTATAAATTAAATTTTGACACTCCATTTTCTACAATAATTGATGGTTATCTCGTATTATTAATTTAACGACCGTGATGCTATGAATGGACCATCTATGATTCCTGTAATTATTAGAGTATCGGGTTGTCCGCCTCTTATTTTGATAAGCGGTGTTGATACCAAAATTAATATGCTGATGTGGACGAATCATACGAAGACACTTGTCAATCTACGTGGCACAATAACAACGAGGAAGTTCATTTCCTCGACCAACTTATGTTCTCCCCGAGCAACGAGGATATACTGAGGAACTGTAACACTTCGAGGTACTCTAGCGCTCCGAGGAACTCTTGATCAACGAGCAACTAAGGCGGTCCGAGCTGCATCTCGGCCGTAGTATTAATTGCCAGAATGTCAACAGTTCAACTATTCATTGAATGTTCATGATATTGATGCACACGCTGCATTAAATGTATTACCCTTTCATACGTATATCATTTAATGTATCAACCCATTCATGTACAGCCTAAGGGCTATAAATACCTTGTATCACCCTCATTCTAGGGGACCGGAATTTTTTGATAGAACTTGTAATCGAGAATTCCCAAACACTCGGCAATAACATAACAGTGGACGTAGGCCATTTTTATAAGGCTGAACCACTTTAAAAATCTTTGTTTCATTTTATTTATCTGTGATTGATAAATTAGAGCGATCTAATTTTTTACATCAACAAGCGGGTTGTCACTTGTATGTATATGTGACACCCCGACTAATTAAATACGGGGTAGCTACTCCTTTATTAAATCAATACAAAATGCCAAGTTGGTTCAGTTAATAGCATCATTGTCGAAAACATTTAAATGATTACTAACCACCTAGTATTTAAAAAGTAAGTTGCCAAATTTTAATTAAGTCTGATTAACATGCAATAAACGAATAATGGAAGAACAACATAATCCATTCACCATAACGAAGTAATGAAATAACCAACCAATAGTAATAAGTCCGGAGGAAAAACTCCTCACAACAATCCCACGAATGAAATAATAACATAAGTCTGAATCCTGCATTAATTACATGCCCGAAGTCTGAATAACTGAAATAAATGAAATGCCTCTAAAAGAAATGGGCGACATGCCCTACAACTGATAAATGCTGAATATGGAGTCAAGATAGATGAAGCGTCTACAAGCAAAGTCCTGTAACTTCCACAAACAGCTACAGCTCGTCACCTGAATGAGGATCCTAAGCATGGGGTCCTTGTGGCTGGGCACCTAAAATGGTTTTTACAAAAATAGATTTGAAAGCAAACGGGTCAGATTCCGAAAGTGGAAATCATTTTAAAAACAACAAGTGTTTTGATAACATTAAAACATTAAATGCAAAATACATGTTAGGACGTACACTCACATGAAATTCTGACCTCTCGACTACATGTGCACTCCTAACGTACCGTACCCATCTAAATAACATACATATCTAACCAAACCGTAATAAGTTCTACCCCTTACTACTCGATTCCCATATTACATTCTAACGTTATCAATTAAATAGAGGGCTTTACATACACTCGGATTCTCAATTAGTAATACATTTCACTATCGGTTAACCCGTTATGTTTTCTCAAAACATTACCATAATTATATTCACAATATCAACATGAAAGTTCCCATTAATTAAGTGTATATTATGCACGTCATAAATATACAATACAAGCACCCCGAGACTAAGTTGCGGTGCACACATACTCTGTTATCCATCCCGGTACATCACGTACATAAGGATCACGCATTTCGAATCTCTCAGGAATCGTTCTCAGATAACGACAATCACAAACAGTGGAGGCGAACACAGTCACATCACATGGGTCACGCACATACCTGCGCTCCCACGATCAGCAGACTTATTAACATCCCAATAAGTCCTTCTCTGACCTATGTCCATCGAGGTACCAGTCTAAATCCGGGCAACACAAGGATTAGAGGGCCCTAAGCGAACGTAAACCTCCCGTGATAGCAAGTATGGTAGGTATGTCATACACATAAAATCAATACATATACTAAGTATGCACACATCTTAGTAATCACCATATTTTATTTGTAGTACACTTATCATTCTCGTACCTACATATAATGTTACACAATTTACATATTCCCGAATGATACAATTATACAAGCCTTTAATTGTTCTCACGTTGTAATAGACACTCACGTCCTAATCCATAATTTCCATTTGGTTCGAATCACACTTCTAGGTTTTACTCCTCTATATATATTTCAAATGTCCCTACTATATGAATTTATCATCAAGGGAAGGTTATCTCTACCATTAAATAAGGTCACGGGACACGCGAAATCAAAACAGGCTAAAAAGCCTAAACTGTCAGCTCGTTAGAAGTCTCGTTCGAACGAGGTTGTTCGAATGAGAGTTCATTCGAACGAACTGGGCCTTCTAACGAGATCTCGTTTGAACGAAAGTCATCGAACGAACATCCCTCTCGTTAGAAGTCAAACTGTCAACTCGTTAGAAGCTCGTTCAAACGAGCTCGTTCGAACGACCTGGGCAGGTCTTCTAACGAGTGGCCAGATTCGAGCCCAGATTTTCCTTAACTCGTTTTTCCATCTTTTCTACATCTCTAATCTCCTCTAAACATCAAACCAACAATTATACACGGGTTCTAATCAATCCTAAATATACTTAGGTCATATATTAACGGATTTTGTCGGATTAATTCATCCTAAGTCTCATCCAAATATTAAATCTCCACATCTTCTTCCCCAATCTCAAGAACATGAACCCTAGAAATTTAATTCATCCATAGACATAAATAAATCCGTTTTTATGGTATAAAAGATTTTTTTTTCACTGACTAATCATCCTAACATTGTTCTACATGCAATCTCCTCGTAAAATTATAAATCTCTACATCCAATTCAATGGGTTTTAATCATTCTCCAAGAACAATGAAATTATGTCAATTTCCTACGCATGGAAGAAGCATTCTTTGAAAAATATGTAATTAAACCACTTGCCTTATGTGTATCTCTGATTTTGATGACGAATTTCTGAAGTGTTCTCTCTCTCTCTCTGCAGAATTCTCCTCTCTTCTCTCTCTCTACAGGCCTTCTTCTCCAAAGTGGATGGTGGCTAGGGTTTTGCCTTAGGAACTTTTTGGGACTAATTCTAATAACCCCCGTAGCCTATTTGGTTATTAGTGGGTTTAGTGGGTAAAGTCCAAATTAGATATTAATTCCAAATTTTCGTGGGTTTTAATTCCCAAAAATCCAAAATTACCAAACTACCCTTATACGTTGCCGGTGTGGCCTAAAAATGCCCCGGAACCCAAACTAAACCCCCGGCTAGTGTTTTCTGACTATCTCGACCCTTCCGGACACGTTGGCGCACATAAAATGACCATACGGTTTATAGAAATAACATTCACTTTTAATTAAAATAAATATATTCCGGATGCGACTCTCACACGCGTCTCAACAAAATTTCCAAATTATCGTATTTCAATCTCACGACAAATTTCATAATTCAGTATTCATATATAATCATATATGCACATTATAATCAAATACCAACTCACATCTTGCAAGTATTTTAATCCGGATTAATTTCCAATTAATACGCATTTAATTCAATTAATCCCATAAATAAATATCACAAAAATACGGGGTATTATAGTATATATATGTTTGCACATGTGCATACATATATGCATATATTTATGAACATGTGCATACATATGTATACCATATATATGTATATATAGTATATATATATGTATGTACATACACATATATATGTATGTATATATTGTATGTATATATAGTATATATGTGTATGTATATATATATATATATATATATATATATATATATATTCACTCCAGCCCATAGCTAAGGGTTAGTACACTCCGTGCCTCATATGACGACATAGAGCATACATAATGCATTACCATAGCCACATAACCCACATGATTTAGTAGGACACAATGTTGTTCATGAAGACGTGATGCCAACATACATCATCACTACAACCAAACTATTTGTGACACCCAGTGACACGACTCAGAATGTGTCTCTAAAGTGTGTACTCTCTAGGCTCAAGTGCAAGCCTGTCGTTCAAGTAATAATCCGACAAGTCGGGTATCGATCCTCAGGGAAAAAGGACAACGGGGTTGTGACGACGGGATAAGACGGAGGAATCCTAACGATGACTCTAAAAAGAAAGGAAAAGATTTGATTTTGGTTTTTGGGATTGATTACACTAAATGCAATTATGAAACTATGATAAAATATGCAACTAACTAAATTATCTAAATGAAGAATGAAGAATTAAATTGAAATTGCTAAACTTAAATGATGAGAAAATAGGATGGGAATACAATCCCCCAACCCTAGTGTAATGCAGTGACAACGTTGATCATAAATTTATCCGATTAATTCAAACCCGGAATTTAGTACTCCCAAGCATTATGTATACGAGGTTCAAGCCCGCGTCATACCTAATCTGAGGATGAGTAAATCGGTATCGCGGTAATTACACTCAAATTGTACTCTAAATAATCACGAGTACCCATAGGCAAACAAGATATAAAGATCTATAATTCTTATGAAATTACGCGATACGATCAAAATTAATCATTAAATTCAGCGGATCGACGTTATAAACATGCACTAACACATCAGGTTGGGTTCATGCATCCCAACCTTGAAAAACCTAGCCGGACATGTTACTTTGACTAATGCATGAAATAATAACGTTGCATGTGTATGAATTCATGATAAAACTAAATCTAAACATGTAAATACGTATTATGAATGCGAAAACAAGTTGAATCTAATGGGAAAACAAAGCATGCAAGAACAATAATAAGAAACAAGAATCTTGAATTAAAACTTGCAAAAACAAACCCGAAACAATGAATTCTTGAAGTAATTTATGCCCTTGATGTTCCTAGATGTTCCTCCCCTTTCTTTCTATCAAAAAATCTCTAAAAATAACCCTAAAGGCTGCCCCTAGGTTAGTGCCTTCGTTCCCCACAAGTTTGGAGTGTTTAAAACCAATTAGGAGTCTTTGGGACAAATCAGCACAAAAGGAAAAATTCGCGTGTCAGGTACATGCGAACCGGTTCGAATGTACCTGGCTGGGGTTCGCGTGTACCAGGCTGGTCTTGCCTTCAACACTTACATTTTTTTCTAGTTTTTCTCTTCTTTTCTTGGATTTTTCTTCAACTTCAACTGAGCATAACTTTTCAACCGTAGCTCGGATTTGGGTGCCGTTTCTTCCAGTGTTCTCGTTGTTCCGAGCTCGTCAACTTCCCAGAAGGCCCCACCTCTAGAATCGGGCTGTAAAATTACGAAAATGCCCTTGAACTTGCCTTCCTAGCCTTTCTTCTATGATTTTCCCGCAACTTCAAGGGGTCATAACTCTTTCATCGTAGCTCGGATTGAGGTGCCATTTTTTTCTGGTGTTATTGTAATTGAAAGATCTTCAACTTTCTAGTTGGACCCACTTCCGGACTAAGGCTGAAAAATTACGAAAAGGCCCTTGAACTTGCCTTCTTAGCTTTTCTTGCACTGTCTTGCTTCCTCTTTTGCACTGCTTGCATAATTAACCTGTAAAACCAATAAGAGAAGCACGAAACACGAAATACTCGCCAACGAAGGTTAGTATCATAAATATGAATCAAATCCATATCTGTTACATCAATCGAGTTCACAAAAGTACTGAAATTAGGGGGATAAATATACAATATTTATGCCCAATCAAACCCCCCTAACTTAGAACTTTGCGCGTCCCGAGCAATGTAAAAGAATGAAAGTAAGAGTTAAGGACACTTCAAGGACTTTATTGGGATAGATTACCACTTTCTCGGGCAAGCGATTGCATTTAGCGTATGCAACAAGCCTTTAAACCTCTAGGTTACCCTAGTAGAACGAGTTGTGTCTCGTGAGGGTTTGCAGTGAATATACCCACAAAATTTGACTCAAAGAAAATTCAAAATATGCAAAAATTGTACAATTCATACTTTTCCATAAAATAGTCATCATCAAGTCATATTTACAAGTCTCAAACCGTAGTGTGTGTGTGCGAAGCCGGAAATATAACCGCCAATTTCCATCGATTGATCATTACGTTACTTATCCAAAAATTCATTTTGATTTCAATTTCTCACGGAATACTCTCTCAAAAGAACCTCTCGGATTATGGCTATTCTCTCGGCATGCGTGATATAAAGAGTAAATGTAATTGAAGCAAATTCATGCATGCAATTCGAAAGACGAAAATTTTATGGCGAAAGGATCTCTTCAACGGATTACGATTTTAAAAACGGGAACATTGTTTCTATTTCGCCCATATTTCATCTCTTATATTATCTTTTGGTGTCTTAGCTCTCCACGCGGTAATCAATCTTCGCAATTTGGACTCGGTTAGGACTTTTTCGGGTTGAATGTTGCATTGGGTAAAGTGGAGGAGGTATGGAAGGTTGGAATTGGAAAAGTCATTCGTGATGTCCATTTGTGCATTTTCCGGGCTATTGCTCATTTTTTTTTCTTCTTTTTCTATTTTTTTTCTTTTCTTTTTTTCTTTGTTGCTATTTTTGTTGAGCATTCTTCTATTTTTTTTTCTTGCCCCTTTTTGTTGCACTTTTCGGACTTAAATTCTGAATTTTTTTCATTTTTCGCAATTCCGGGCTATTTTGGGTTTTTCGGGTTGTCAAACGAAAGGGAAAATTATTTGGCTCAATTTGGGTTTCAAAGGGTAATTTTTCGCTACTTTTTCTGGCCAATATTTTTGGGGTGACAAACGAGGGCCTACTTCATTGACCAAAATGTCAATTGCGTTACCATATGCGTTTCGAGGTGAATTTAAGTTTAGAGACTAATTTGGCACGATTTTCAAGGCAACATTGCACACATTTTTCAAAACCGGTCAAAATGAAAGGATTGAGATCCTTGACAACTTATTTTAAATGCTGAAAAGAACTTTGAGTTAACATTTAACTCGGATTGATTTAAAAACTCACAAAACGTGATAGGCTAGAATCTCGCCGGGTTTGTTAATCTCCACATTTATTCGTTAAGTCGTCAATTTTCGCTCAATTTCCATCTTTGGTCAATTTCGGCTTGTGTATGTTGGATGTTTATAGTTTGAGACTCCAATTTGACTTTTAATGATATTTTTGAAAAATTTGAATTCCAATTTTTATTTATTTTGAACAAAAATATTTTTGAATTTTTCAAAATTTTATGATTTTTTTGGAAATTTTTGGGCATTTTTGAAAATTTGTGAAGTTTTAAAAATACGCACTTGTGACCCCCCCTAACTTAGACTTTTGCATTGTCCTCAAGCAAAAAGGACGAAAATCTAACTCAAGGCGAATGAAAAGTGTGGAAAAATAAAACAAACAAATATGAAAAATGTAATAAGACACTATATGACACTCATGCATGACTCAAAAATACGACAACAATCACCCCATACGCGTCGGGGGTGCGACGACCTCTCATCTCTCCATAAACTCACCCGACCCCACTTACGGGGGTCGATGCTCTCCTTGTCACTCCCGTCCTAGGATCATATTCCAATAATCGAAACAAGTTGGGACCTCACCCATAGATAAAGGATAGACCGGGAGACTCGTCGTGACTAATTGGAAAGGGATCCTCGTGATGCTGACTCAAAGCATGGTCAACGTGCACTGACTCGGAGGGGACACCTAGGTTTCTTTCAATTTTTAAGACGCATGGGTCGGGCTCTAAGTCGGATGAACCACAACTTTTCTCCTCACTCGCCTTCGGGACCTCTAGTGGTATGGGTGGATGGTCACAAAGAAGAAATTCATTGATTTTATCTTCCCATTCACTTTCTTCTAGGTGTCTAAATGAATCCATTAGAGTTTGGACTTGGTCGTTAAGGCTCTCATCTAGGCTCTCATCCACCGGACCGAATTCTTTTTCAAATTCTTCCATGCTCATGTCCCCTGGATCTCTCTCTCTCGTGGTGCCAACGTCCTCTCTAACTTGCTCGCTTTCTAACTCTACCATTTTTCTCTCTTCTAACCCCTCTCTCTCTCGCTCTATTGCAGTCACTACACACCTCTCTTCCACTTTTCTCTCCGCGTCACAACTACCACCGTTACTTGATGAAATAGGGCACACTCCTAACGACTCTCTCTTGTGGGACCCTTTATTATCGTGATTTATCATTAAAGATGATCCTAAGGCGTCTCCACAATAATTCTCCTCGTTGTATTCCTCTACGATCTCCTCTATGAAGCTCACTGCGTGAAGGTCATCTTCTTCTCCCATATGTTGGGCGACATGGAAGATGTTGGTCTCTAAAGTCATGTTCCCAAAAGTGAGTTGCATTCGCCCATTCCGAGTATTAATGATAGCGTTAGCCGTAGCTAAGAAAGGGCGCCCAAGGATGATGGGAACATGGTTACTCCAGTTAAATGAGGGCTCCGTGTCCCAAATGACAAAGTCTACCGGGAAGTAGAAAGTGTCAACTTGGACGATCACATCCTCAATTATGCCTCGTGGAATCTTCACGGTCCGATCCGCTAGTTGGAGAGTGACCTTTGTGGTCTTGAGGTCGCCCAAGTCAAGTTGCCTATAAATGGAGTAAGGAAGTATGTTTACACTTGATCCCAAGTCAAGTAAGGCTTTCTCAATTTTATTATCTGCAATGATGCATGATATGGTGGGTGCACCGGGATCTTTGAATTTAGGTGGGAGATCATTTAGTAGAATGGAACTCACGTTCTGAGCTAGAAAGACATTCTTTTTAACCTTCATCTTCCTTTTTACCGTCAACAAATCTTTGATAACTTTGCCGTAGGCTGGAATTTGCTTGATGGCATCAAGGAAGGGCAGGTTTAGCTTCACTTGCTTAAGTACTTCTAGCACTTCATCACGTGGGCATCCTTTCTGTGAAGGAATCAACCTTTGAGGAAATGGTGCTGCGGTGGGTGGTTTCACTACTACCTCGGCCTCACTAGCGTCTTCTATATCACCTTCATTCAAGGGGATATCTTCGGCCTCTTTCGTGCCGGGTGAAATCTCCTTGTCTTTAAGTACGTCTCGTGGGGGCAGTGACAAGTCAACTACCCTCCCACTACGTAGAGTGGTAATTGCGCTACATTGCTCAGGATGGTCGTGGGGTGTCGAGCTAACACTAGTTTGACCTTGGAGAGGTCTTTGGCCCTGGGCAGGAAACTTTCCCTTCTCTTGAACACTCAATGAGGATTGTATTTGTGACAGAGTCGCATTTATGTCGCCAATTAGACGATCATATTTGGCATTGTTTACGGTCTGGCTTGCGATGAATTGATTCACAGTATCCTCGAGAGTTCTCCGCTGTGGCGGGATATAATTTCCGTGAGGTGGTGGTGCTTGGACATGTCCTTGCATGTGTGGAGCTTGTTGAAATTGTTTTGGAAGAGGAGGGGCAACATGCGAAGGAGGGTTCATTGCGGCATGTTGTTGCCCGTAGCTAAAACCGGGATGGTTTTTCCATGAAGGATTGTATGAATTCCCATGCGCGGCACCGAAATTACCCTTAAAACCTCCAATACTACTAACTTGCTCTTGAAGCATTCCTTTGTAGGCGGGTATCGTCTGGCATTCCTCAGTTGAATGTCCCGCCTCACAAATCGCACACACCTTCTCGACCAGATTTTTTATAGATCCAACTACCTCACATAAATCTCGAAATCCTTTCTCAAGGGTGTCCAATCGACTTTCCGAAATAGAGGTCTTATCTACATGGTATAGGCCGGACGCCGATGGAGTGGTGGTCGCTTGACGATTTCGATTCTGAGCATTAGGATCATAAATATCCCATGATTAGGTAGTCTCAGCGACATACCTCAGGTGAAGCTCAGCATCGTGGCAGTCTAGTTCGATAAACGGACCACTACCCGTGGTTTCAATGAGTTGCTTGGAGTTAAGGCTCAACCCATTATAGAGGAAGGAAATGATTTGAGCTGTATCAAATCCATGATGGGGGCACGAAGCAACTAACTCATTGAAACGCTCATAACATCGATGGAATGGCTCATTATCCAACTGCCTGAACGATTGAATCTGAGCCTTTATGGAGATTGTTTGATGTGGTGGAAAGAACTTCTTGAGAAATCGGGATTGTAACTCGTTCCAAGATGGAATCGAGCTCGGAGGTAAAGACCATAGCCAGGTCTTAGCTTTATCTTTTAGCGAGAATGGGAAGAGTTTGAGGCGAATCACCTCTTGTGTGCAAGTTTGATCGTTGAGAGTATCACACACGTCCTCAAATTCCCTTATATGCAAGTATGGCTTTTCAGAATCCATACCGTGATAGTGTGGTAGCATCTGGATCATTCCATTTTTGAATCGGAACTGCCCGGCATTATACGGGAGTATAATGCATCCCGGAGTGACAGTGCGCTCAGGATATAAGAATTCTCTCAACGGGCGGTACGTAGGCTCTTCCTCACCGGTAGGCGCATTACTATGCTGCGACATCTCTCTCTCACTTGACGATTTGGTGCTCTCACTAGGTGTGCGCGAAGTTTGTCCTACGAAGGAGAAGGGAGTGTTGCTAGAAATTGAGTGTGACGGTGTGGGAGGTGGGATCCAGAACTATGGGGCGTTTGGAGTGTGGGGACTATCTGGGTTATACTCCACTATAGGATTGTCGTGAATATGGGTGGGAGTATTATGAGGTGTGGAAGTGGTTTCAGAATTTTGCATTAAGCTCAGGAGAGATGATGATTGTGAATCTTTTTGGATTTTTATTTTATTTTATTTATTTATTTTTTATTTTTTATTTTTTGAATTTTTGGTCAAAGTTTTGGATTAACTCGATCTAATCCTAAGTCTACCTAATTCCCCGGCAACGGCGCCAAAAACTTGACACGACTCAGAATGTGTCTCTAAAGTGTGTACTCTCTAGGCTCAAGTGCAAGCCTGTCGTTCAAGTAATAATCCGACAAGTCGGGTATCGATCCTCAGGGAAAAAGAACAACGGGGTTGTGACGACGGGATAAGACGGAGGAATCCTAACGATGACTCTAAAAAGAAAGGAAAAGATTTGATTTTGGTTTTTGGGATTGATTACACTAAATGCAATTATGAAACTATGATAAAATATGCAACTAACTAAATTATCTAAATGAAGAATGAAGAATTAAATTGAAATTGCTAAACTTAAATGATGAGAAAATAGGATGGGAATACAATCCCCCAACCCTAGTGTAATGCAGTGACAACGTTGATCATAAATTTATCCGATTAATTCAAACCCGGAATTTAGTACTCCCAAGCATTATGTATACGAGGTTCAAACCCGCGTCATACCTAATCTGAGGATGAGTAAATCGGTATCGCGGTAATTACACTCAAATTGTACTCTAAATAATCACGAGTACCCATAGGCAAACAAGATATAAAGATCTACAATTCTTATGAAATTACGCGATACGATCAAAATTAATCATTAAATTCAGCGGATCGACGTTATACACATGCACTAACACATCAGGTTGGGTTCATGCATCCCAACCTTGAAAAACCTAGCCGGACATGTTACTTTGACTAATGCATGAAATAATAACGTTGCATGTGTATGAATTCATGATAAAACTAAATCTAAACATGTAAATACGTATTATGAATGTGAAAACAAGTTGAATCTAATGGGAAAACAAAGCATGCAAGAACAATAATAAGAAACAAGAATCTTGAATTAAAACTTGCAAAAACAAACCCGAAACAATGAATTCTTGAAGTAATTTATGCCCTTGATGTTCCTAGATGTTCCTCCCCTTTCTTTCTATCAAAAAATCTCTAAAAATAACCCTAAAGGCTGCCCCTAGGTTAGTGCCTTCGTTCCCCACAAGTTTGGAGTGTTTAAAACCAATTAGGAGTCTTTGGGACAAATCAGCACAAAAGGAAAAATTCGCGTGTGGCTGGGGTTCGCGTGTACCAGGCTGGTCTTGCCTTCAACACTTACATTTTTTTCTGGTTTTTCTCTTCATTTCTTGGATTTTTCTTCAACTTCAACTGAGCATAACTTTTCAACCGTAGCTCGGATTTGGGTGCCGTTTCTTCCAGTGTTCTCGTTGTTCCAAGCTCTTCAACTTCCCAGAAGGCCCCACCCCCAGAATCGGGCTGTAAAATTACGAAAATGCCCTTGAACTTGCCTTCCTAGCCTTTCTTCTATGATTTTTCCGCAACTTCAAGGGGTCATAACTCTTTCATCGTAGCTCAGATTGAGGTGCCGTTTTTTCTGGTGTTCTTGTAATTGAAAGATCTTCAACTTTCTAGTTGGACCCACTTCCGGACTAAGGCTGAAAAATTACGAAAAGGCCCTTGAACTTGCCTTCTTAGCTTTTCTTTCACTGTCTTGCTTCCTCTTTTGCACTGCTTGCATAATTAACCTGTAAAACCAATAAGAGAAGCACGAAACACGAAATACTCGCCAACGAAGGTTAGTATCATAAATGTGAATCAAATCCATATCTGTTACATCACTCGGGTTCACAAAAGTACTGAAATTAGGGGGATAAATATACAATATTTATGCCCAATCACCCAGCCCAATTAAATATAGGGTGATCAGTCCTCTACCAATTTACTACCAATTTAAAATAGGATATTCAGTTGGTTTATTCTCAGCATCACTGTCGAAAAACTTTTTAACATATTAATCACCTAACATAAAATTAAGCTAGGTGTCAAAACATTTCCAATTTTAATAAAACCAAGTAAATCCATTTCTTTCTATCTTAAAATATAAACCATTCACCACACAGAGGAATGTAAATAAATATTGAACACGAATCCAGTACTACAATAAATAAGACTGAGTAAAACTCTCAGTTCAAAACTCCAAACCATACAATAAATTGAATACAATATCTCTGATGAAAGAACTAGAAGTGGGCGACATATGCCCTAAACAAGAAGTCTAGATGAAACTGAATGGAAAGGATAGATGCGTCTACTGCAAGGACATACAACTTCCACAGCAACTGCAGCACGTCAAGCAATCCAAATCTATAAATCTGATACTCTTGTGGCTAAGAACCTGATATAATACATATATATAGCAAAAGAGAAAAGAGATACAAGAAACGGGTTAGAGCCAGATGTGTAAAAATGATTTAGCAAGTATTTAAAACTGGTTCTTAAAACAAGTCTTATACGCATGTTAGTTATCGAACTCTCACATAAGTTTCTCACCTCTCGTCTATTGTGCACGCCTAACGTACATCTAATCTCCCCCTGGTTATACCTCCAAGTCTAACTAGTCACAAACCATACTAATACTAACTATGCTCACAAGTAGTATTCCCGTATTGCCCATACAATACGCCATTCAGATAGTTTATCTCACATACTAAATTTCATTATTCATCGTTTGAATGGTTAATCTTTTATTCACTAAGATCATTTTACTTCTCATTTTCATTTTATCTACTAGTCTCAAAAAGTAGAAAGTTACCCAAGTACACTCATACATATATATAGTCTCATCATCGCTATATATATACACTAATCCTGCACTCTTAGGTTAAGACCACTTGGTGCAATGAAATGATTATTATTATTACAAAGTCTACTAATTTCACGCAGTAGCAACATTCACAAGTCCATATATATATATATATATATATATATAGTACCATCATCCATATACATATATATATACTAATCATGCACCTCCGGCTAAGCCCCATTAGTGCATATCTCCAGAAAATCATGCATCCCTGGGTTAGTACCCATTAATGCAACTATCAATAATAATTCAGCACCCCCGGGTTATCACCCATTAGTGCTCCTAACAATAGAATATTGCATCCCCGGGTTAGCACCAATTAATGCACCTATCAATAATAATTCAGCAGCCCCGGGTTACCACCCATTAATGCGCCTAATAATAATCATCTTTGTACCCCCGAGTTATCACCCATTAGTACACTTATCAATAGAGTTTCTGCACCTCCGAGTTATCAGTCATTAATTCTCTTAACAATAAGGTTCTTCCACCCCCGGGTTATCACCCATTATTGCTCTTACAATAATATCACATAATAGGCATACACACATTCTATTATAAATTATAGGTAATTCACCAACCTACATATATACTCTACATACGTATTTTAATCTCATCTCTACGTATAGTATAAATATTTAGATTACTATCTCTTTCGTAATCTCCAAGGTATACTCTCTCTCTCTCTCTATACCGAAATAATTAAAGTATTTATTCTCACATAGTTTCCCGAAATTCCATCTTATTCAAATTTACTATTTGGCAGTTTCTCTCACTCCATAAACCGGAAAACTCAAAACTAGACTTTGAGAAAAATCCCTAAAAATTCCCTCTGATGCTCGAACCAGAAGGGTTGTCGTTTGAACGACTTCCACGTGTCGTTTGAGCGGCTTCGCATGAGATGCCATCTCGCTCGAACGACTTAGCTCGAGATCTCCATCTCGTTTGAAACACTTCGCGCGAGATCCCCATCTCATTTGAACCACTTCGTGCGAGATTGCGCGAGATTGCACTGTTCGTCTTCTTCACCAAACTTCAACGTTTTTCACCATTTTTGAACCTAAAAACCTCTAAGATTCAGTTCACAACAACTCATCATCAATACCTATTAACCCCTAACAGGTTATAGATCATTTCTATCATCTTAGGATCCTTAATTCGTCATTAATCATCATAATTACATAAAACCCCCAAATTAATTCACATGAACCCTAGTTTTCTAAATTCCAATTCAAGAACCTGATCAACCCAGATTCGTTCATCAATATATAATCAAATTCCGTGATTAATCCTCTACATACATGAAGGAATTTCAGCCCCTAATTTAACCAATCCTTAATCATAATTTAAATCTCCAATTTTCACCCAATTAACATATAAATCATGATTAAATCCACCTATACTAACTTGAGCATGATTATTTCTAAAAGAAAGCAAGTAATAAACACTTGCCTCGAATATGACGATTTGATCCGTTGGTGATGTTGGTACATATGCGTTCCTCTCTTCTCGATCTACGCGTTGGTGGTCACGGTTGTGCAAGGTGATGCCAAATGAGTCTTCTCTCTTGGAATTTGGTTCTCCCTCACACTCTCCATGGCCGTTCTAACTTCCTGTCACTTCCTAACCCTAGTGGACTTCCTTGGCTGATATAATAAGTCCCAATTTTCGTCCATTATTTTAGCCCAAAAATACAATTTACCATAATGCCCTCTCGGGCTGCCGGTTAGGCCTAAAATCGCCTCGGGACCCAAACTAAACACCCGGGTATACTATTTTGACTATCTCGACCCTCCCGGACTCAATGACGCACTCGAAATGACCATACGAGTTAATAAAAATAAATTCTCATTTTTTATTCCATTCAATTAGTCCCGACACGACTCACACGCGTGACAGACTTAAATTACCAAACTGTCGTATTTCTCACTTCCGAAAATTTGTGAAATATCATAATTCCATATTACATATCACACAATAATATTCAATAGTTCACAACAATAAGTATTAACCCTTGGCACGCTACTTAATAATTATTTAAATCTGGATTAATAACAAATTAATTTCTCACATTTTAATTTAATTAATCCAACAACAATAATTAATCGCATATTTATTCCCATAATAATAATTAATCACATAATTATTTAAATCGTCAAAAATACGAGGTGTTACATACTTCCCCCCTTACAATGGAATTTCATCCCAAAATTCAAAAAAAGTATACCAGGTACAGACAATGCTGTAAAAATATTGTGCATCGCATCCCGGCGCTCACAAGTAAGCTACTCCGTACCACCCATATAATACGCTATCGAATACCCTTAATATTGAACACTTCACATGTGTTTTCTTTAAATTCCAGGTTACCCTGTCATATAGGCTCTTGCCCAAGCCTTTCAGCTTAAGTTTCACTACTTCAACTTTATTTTAGATATTCACTATCTAGCCTTTTACTATTTGCACCTTAGTAGATTTATCCTCTTTTCATATACATACGACTTTGTCTCGTGTCGTTCATACAAGTAAATTGGTTGTGCAATATATATTTCACACACAATAGATACAATAATTTTGATTCTTCTACGACATTTGTAATCATAACTGGTCTCCCACCTTTAACTATCAAGTAGGACAACAACCAAGTTTACCATGCCATACTTCTACTGGCACTCTGCCCGAACGTGAACTTATAGGAGTTATTTGGACATAAACTCCACTAGTGGAAGGTACTACTCTCGTCCTCCTCTAAGATCTCAGGGTCCACATAAATTTTCTCTCTCGCATCCGATTAAACCGCTTGTCCTTACTCATCGCTCTGTGGGTATTAGGCCATACTCAATCGCATCTTAGTACCTATAATCTCACCATCTCAGCTACATGAGAAGGTCCTTGGGGATACTCTTCCATTCTCTAGTGGAAGGAGCCCCTACTGGTTTTTGAATTGTCCACCATTTTTCAATCCGTCAGGTGACCCACTGCAAGACTATCCTTGCAATATTAACCTACTTCGTAACCCATCACAACTGTTATTTGTATTCCGATACATTTTATACTCTCTGGAATAAGTTTCAATTTATCTTGAAACGTAAGTCTCTGACAAAACTTCATGAGTAAGCTTCGGCTTACCCAACTACATGTTATTGAATTCACATGCTAATCATAATCCACTACCTGATTCAGTCACCCAGGGAGCCCATACACCCTATGCCTCATGCATCATTATACAAAAGACATAAAATATTCTTACCTCAATTCTTTCACACTCGGTATACTGATGTGGTAGGGTTGCACTCAACAACCCCACTAGTCATGACTTAAACCATCCTTCAATGGCAACATTCCTCTATTTTGAAAAATACTAAGTCCAGGCTACTCTATTGGCCTTAAGTTATAAAAGAATTATCAACTCTCAAATAGATTCTCCTATAGGTACAATAACCAACATACAAAACTTATGTACTATCGACCAAACTTCCCTCCATCTCCCAACGTTCGCTAGTTTCATGCGTGGGATGTTTCGCAAAGCGAAATCCAAACAAGGAACCCCCCGATACAATACTATCTAACCTAGTTGGTTGTTGAGGTTCGTAAGGCCTTCAGTACCTACTATGTACTTTCCCACAATATACGTATTTTGATATAAAAATTTACTCATCCACTCTCATGTCCCTAAAAATGTAACATGAAGCATGGCACCCTCACTATCCCAAATACTTGGCGCTATAGATATATAACGAGCTATATTTATCCACTCGATAAGAACACAATGTATTCTAAGTCTTAACAGACAAATAAATTCCTATGCTCGGGAATCACATATAATTAGACACTATACTCGCTGAGGTCTATAATACCATAAAAGTTTCATATATATACTCATATCTGGGCCCAACCCTATTTCAGATGGTGCCGCACAAAACTAAGATCACTCCTCCCGGAGTATCCGACACGATAGTCATATCACTACATTTTTACTATCGTTTAACCATACTGTAATTAATGACTACACATTCCATAATAAACTCTACTAGAGCAGACTCAATGCAGTAGTAAATTATAACAATAAAACACAATCTTAGGGCCCACCCGGTTCACTCACGGGAAATCATCAAAATGCCCTGCTAACAACGAGAAATATATTTGTAACAAGACTGTTAAAACTAACATTCCCACTAAACTCGAACCTCACGCGAAGTTTAGGGTTTCCAATTTACATAAAAGTTATGGCACACCCATGTCACTAGAATCTATCCTTTACTCAAAAGGAAGAAGCAAAACCTCACCAGTCTCGCCAAATCACAGGGTCTCAGCATGTGGCTGTCGTCACGACCCATGAACATCTGCAATTTTCATACATCCTAGGATTTAATCCTATAGCTTTCCTTTCTCATCACGGATAATTTATTCCATCATGTGGATTTCACGCCCATTATTGAAACGTTGGCCCAAACTCTCTAGGCCTCAATTATAGTTTTATTGAACTCCCATTTACATCCCGAGCCCCATACACCCTAACGTACTGTATGCTACTATTAACGAGGACTCTACTGGTCCATCCTGAACCCATTATTCTTGGGTTATAAATTTCCCGGGCCTAATTCTCTTGACCCCAAATTCTTTCGCTGGAAGTCTCGCTCCTCCAGTCGTTATGCCTAACTGGCACGGTTTACCATTTCTAATCTCTTCGATCTCACTTCTCAATTGTGGACAAATTCAAAACTTGTAGTTTTGTTTCCTTTACATAAGGAAAACTTCATGAACTATTTCCCATCACTAGTCCCACTGATCATTTTGGGAATGTCCTTCTCTCGGACTGATAGTTTCAACTCACAATTATTCTTTCACTGTCCCTTTAGCTATGCTAGCTATCCGGAACTATGGTTGGCCTCTACAGCCTGATTGACTTCATCGTCCTCTTGAAATTAATCACTTAACATCATCTAACTGAGTTCCCTATTGGGTATACTCGCATGTGGGGTTTCACTTACACCGTTAAATTCAGTTTCGGCTCTTTTGGCAAGTTCGTTAACCCTCTTTACGTCCTTTTTCTTGGAAGGACTGCAATCACTAGCAACCGTATAACTTTGATGACATCAACATTAGTCATCCTAGATGGATTTCTCATCCATACTAGTATTCAACTCACGGGTCCTTTATCAACTATAAACTCTTTGGATAATTTATACCCCTCTGCCAGGTACGAAGATCATTATGCAATTCAACCTCTCTCTTGTGATCGGTTTTTATCTGACCCATCATTTTAAACATTAAAATTTCACTCGCATTTTGTTACCACATCGAATGGAAGACCTCACGGTCAAATCGTACCCAAATTTCTCCTTAAATTTCAAACATACTTCTTCATGTACGGTGATTGTCTATAATCACTACATGATGCTCCTAAGAGCTATAACTTTTAACTCCAAATTAAATTCCGAGTGTCGTCACGCCCCACTCTACACAATTGCCTTCGAATTTTCTACCTCCGTTGGTCTGTTACACTTTCTCATTTTCTTTTCTATGTCTTCACCGATGGGTTTTCAAAAGATTTCCTCTGATTTCCCCTTTATCGACTATGCTAGGTGGTCCTGAAATCACTCCACCGTTATGTATGACTGTGTCCTGGGAACCCACAGTTCCCGAGTGATAATTTTACTATCTCTTACTTAAGTAATTCCCATGGTGCTTTTTGTCCCAATCACTCTTACCCGATTACTCTATGTCTTCTGTTGAGCCTCTTCTCCCGCAGTTCTTCTTATGGCCCTTGTTGGTCGTGCTAAAATGTTAGGTGTTCGAATCACACTGAATTTCATATAATGAGTCACATCCATTATAATTCGTAGCCGGATAACGTAAGTCGCATACGTAAGGGAACACAACAATCCTATCATAAGGCTCTACATCAAAGAACGATACGCTAAAATGTAATAAGCCGCATAGATCCTAAGGACACTAGAACCTGATGTTCTGATACCACCTATGACACCCCGCCCAATTAAATATACGGTGATCAGTCCTCTACCAATTTAAAATAGGATATTGAGTTGGTTCATTCTCAGCATCACTGTCAAAAAACTTTTTAACATATTAATGACCTAATATAAAATTAAGCTAGGTGTCAAAACATTTCCAAATTTAATAAAACCAAGTAAATCCATTTCTTTCCATCTTAAAATATAAACCATTCACCACACATAGGAATGTAAATAAATATTGAACACGAATCAAGTACTGCAATAAATAAGGCTGAGTAAAACCCTCAGTTCAAAACTCCAAACCATACAATAAACTGAATACAATATCTCTGATGAAAGAACTAGAAGTGGGCGACATATACCCTAAACAAGAAGTCTAGATGAAACTGAATGGAAAGGATAGATGCGTCTGCTCTAAGGACCTACAACTTTCATAGCAGCTGCAGCACGTCAAGCAATCCAAATCTCTAAATCTGATACTCTTGTGGCTGAGCACCTGATATAATACATATATATAGCAAAAGAGAGAAGAGATACAAGAAACGGGTCAGAGCCTGATGTGTAAAAATGATTTAGCAAGAATTTAAAACTGGTTCTTAAAACAAGTCTTATACACATGTTAGTTATCGAACTCTCACATGAGTTCCTCACCTCTCGTCTATTGTGCACGCCTAACGTACATCTAATATCCCCCTAGTTGTACCTCCCAGTCTAACTAGTCAGAAACCATACTAATACTAACTATTCTCACAAGTAGTATTCTCGTATCGCCCATACAATACGCCATTCAGATAGTTTATCTCACATACTAAATTTCATTATTCATCGTTTGAATGGTTAATCTTTTATTCACTAAGATAATTTTACTTCTCATTTTCATTTTATCTACTAGTCTCACAAATTAGAAAGTTACCCAAGTACACTCATACATATATATAGTCTCATCATCCCTATATATATAAACTAATCCTACACTCGTAGGTTAAGACCACTCGGTGCAATGAAATAATTATTATTATTACCAAGTCTACTAATTTCACACAGTAGCAATATTCACAAGTCCATATATATATATATATATATATATATATATATATACTAATCTTGCACCCCCGGCTAAGCCCCATTAGTGCATATCTCTGGAAAATCATGCATCCCCAGGTTAGCACCCATTAATGCACCTATCAATAATAATTCATCACCCCCGAGTTATCACCCATTAGTGCGCCTAACAATAGAATATTGCATCCCCGGGTTAGCACCCATTAATGCAACTGTCAATAATAATTCATCACCTCCGGCCTACCACCCATTAATGCGCCTAACAATAATCATCTTTGTACCCCCGGGTTATCACCCATTAGTACACTTATCAATAGAGTTTCTGAACCCCGAGTTATCAGTCATTAGTGCTCTTAACTATAAGGTTCTTCCACCCCCGGGTTATCACCCATTATTGCTCTTATAATAATATCACATAATAGGCATACACACATCCTGTTATAAATTATAGGTATTTCACCAACCTACATATATACTCTTCATACATATTTTAATCTCATCTCTACGTATAGTATAAATATTTAGATTACTATCTCTCTCGTAATCTCCAAGGTATACTCTCTCTCTATACCGAAATAATTAAAGTATTTATTCTCACATACTTTCCCAAAATTCCATCTTATTTAAATTTACTATTTGGCAGTTTCTCTTACTCCAATAAACCGGCAAACTCAAAACCAGACTTTGAGAAAACCCCCCAAAAAATTCCCTCTGTCGCTCGACCTAGAAGGGTTGTCGTTTGAACGACTTCCACGTGTCGTTCGAGCAGCTTCGGGTGAGATGCCATCTCGATCGAACGACTTCGCGCGAGATCTCCATATCGTTTGACCACTTTGCACGAGATCCCCATCTCGTTTGAACCACTTCGCTCGAGATCGCGCGAGATTGCACTGTTCGTCTTCTTCACCAAACTTCGTCGTTTTTCACCATTTTTTAACCTAAAAACCTCTAAGACTCAATTCCCAACAACTCATCATCAATACCCATCAACCCTAACAGGTTATAGATAATTTCTATCATCTTAGGATCCTTAATTCGTTATTAATCATCATAATTACATAAAACCCCCAAATTAATTCACATGAACCCTAGTTTTCAAAATTCCAATTCAAGAACCTAATCAACCCAGATTCGTTCATCAATATATAATTAAATTCCGTGATTAATCCTCTACATACATGAAGGGATTTCAGCCCCTAATTTAACCAATCCTTAATCATAATTTAAATCTCCAATTTTCACCCAATTAACATATAAATCATGATTAAATCCACCTATACTAACATGAGAATGAATATTGCTAAAAGAAAAAAGTAATAAACACTTGCCTCGAATATGACGGTTTGATCCGTTGGTGATGTTGGTACATACGCGTTCCTCTCTTCTCGATCTATGTGTTGGTGGTCACGGTTGTGCAAGGTGATGCCAAATGAGTGTTCTCTCTTGGAATTTGGTTCTCCCTCACACCGTCCATGGCCGTTCTAACTTCCTGTCACTTCCTAACCCTAATGGACTTCGTTGGATGATATAATAAGTCCCAATTTTCGTCCATTAATTTAGCCCAAAAATACAGTTTACCATAATGCCCTCTCGGGGTGCCGGTTAGGCCTAAAATCGCCTCGGGACCCAAACTAAACACCCGGGTATACTATTTTGACTATCTCGACCCTCCTAGACTCAATGGCGCACTCTAAATGACCATACGAGTTAATAAAAATAAATTATCTTTTTTTATTCCATTCAATTAGTCCCGACATGACTCACACGCGTGACAGACTTAAATTACCAAACTGCCGTATTTCTCACTTCCGACAATTTATCAAATATCATAATTCCATATTACATATTACACAGTAATATTCAATAGTTAACAACAATAAGTATTAACCCTTGGCACGCTAGTTAATAATTATTTAAATCCGAATTAATAACAAATTAATTTCTCACATTTTAATTTAATTAATCAAACAACAATAATTAATCGCATATTTATTCCCATAATAATAATTAATCACGTAATTATTTAAATCGTCAAAAATAAGGGGTGTTACACTATTACTTGAAGTCAAAAGCTCTTGTCGACATGATGCCCACACAGACATATATAGGCTCTACACATCATTCATACATCACACATATTTATAGGCCCTAAAAGACTTTTTTTCAAAATTTTTATTTTTCTCTTGAAATTTACCTTGCAATAAACACGTGTCCAAAAAATTAGGTCAAAATGCTTTTTGTAGTTATTTTTAAAAAATCTATTAAAAGTGCTCAAAATACTGTATTTATAAGGGACTGTGCCAACAATTTTTTGTGATTTTTTTTAAAAATAGCTACAAAATGTATTTTGACCTAATTTTTTGAACATGGATTTATTGGAGGTTAATTTCTAGAGAAAAAAAAAGTTTGGAAAAAAATTTCTTAGGGGCTAGAACTAGGTGTTATGTATTGTGTGATGTATACATCATAATATACCTGAGTGTTCCTCTCTCTCTCTCTCTCTCTCTCTCTCTCTCTCTCTCTCTATATATATATATATATATATATATATATATATATATATATATATATATATATATATATATATATATATATATATATATATATATATATATATATATATATAACATTGTGAAAAATATTTTTTTAGTTATCATATTATAGGCCAAGTATGAAAGTGCGCCTGTGATCTTAGTGGAATATTTATATAATTAAGTGTCCAATCACACACAAAATTCAAATTTTATCTCTTTACGCTAAACATGAATATAGGTTATAAAAAAAATTAAGTCAAACATGCATTCAACAAAGGAGAATGAAAGAAAAAATTCCTTTCGAGTAAAACCTTTATTTTCATCACTTTAGAGAGTTTACAAGACTATCGACTTAAAGACTACCGGATAGCCTCCATAACTATAATGCGCAGTGTCTTCAGAAATCTTTAAAGAATACTACTCGATGAGGAACAGTCCACATATGGCTTTCCACGCTCGGTATCCACCAACCAACCTGTATCTTCAGCAACGACCCCCTCGAGAATCACAATGGTTTGTTGTAAATAAACTCTCTCCATAAGAGTTGTATATTTAAGGATACAAACTATAGGGTTTACACTCGATTCTCTCAAATATCATAGGAATATTTTGTGAATCAAAAAAAAATTCTCAACTAAAAAGTTTGAAAAGTTTTGCAAAGTATGTGCTAAAATAGTTTTGGCAAAAGTCTTAAGGGAAACAAACAAGAAATATTTATTTTTAAGACGTTCATAAATTTTCAGGGGGGTGACTCATTCGAATGAATTTTGAGGCTTGTTCAACCGAGAAAAGAAACTCATTAGAACAGAATAATGTCTCATTTAAATGAGATGACTTTCTCGTTTGAATAGGTTTCAAACGACCTTCTAACGAGTCAAAATAATAGACCCTCGATTGATGCTCGTTAGATAAAACCACAAACGCCCTTTCTAAAAAAATTGAATCTCGTTTCAAATAGATAAATATCTTGTTTGAAAGGGTTTTAGAATAAAAATATTATTTTTTACAAATAAAAAACCCTTGTTCTTTTGTGATAAAAATGAACATCCCATAAATAAAGTATGAGAATTAATTTAAACATATAAGTACATATTCTATATATTCCAGTTTACATTATATATGTCGTATACGGCTACAACCATCGAAGGAAGGATCAAGCTTATTCATGCATCACGATTGATCATAATATCAACGTTCTTCAACAACGTGCCTCTCCGATATTATTTTTGGTAAAGTTGAGTTTATGTTTATAAATGTTTTATTTAAAAGTGTTGAGATATTTTTAATAAAATGTTTTATCAAATTAAGAAGTTTTTTTCTTTAAATAATTTTTTTTAAGCTGAATCGAACCAATCCCCCATAGCCAAACCAGTTTGTCGAATTGGAAAAAGAAAACCGATGGGCAGAACCGGTTCGCTTCGTTGACTAAAATATTTGTATTTATCTATAAAATACCTATTTCAGGAGTCCTTTTATTTAAGACTTTGGGAGAACAGTTTTAGAGTCCTAATATATTAAGTCTTCGTATTTTTTAGTCCCAAACATTTTTTGATTCACACCAAAAATCCTAATTACTTTTGTGAATCTTTGGAGAACCCTAGATTCAACCTTATTGACATTTTACTTTGTGGAGTTCCATCTCTACTTATTATTAGGTTCCAACTAAGGGAGGTATTGGGCTAACTGACTGCATGTCAAGAGGGAGAACTCGTGGATATTCCTGGGCTAACTGAACTGCAGTTCATGTGGACTTTCTGCGGAATTTCATTGCTGATTTAGGTTGCATCCTATGTGTATGTTCTGAGGTTAATCCATTGTAGATTTCATTGTAAGTATTATAGTGAAATAAAAGGATTTACCCGAATGGTTATTTTCCTAAAATTAATGTGTTAGCAATTATTTTTGTTAGTTTGATTTATCCACACATATTTGTATGTTTTAGAGTTGAATAAAATTCGTTTAAAACTTGACACCGATTAAATAAGGTTAACATAGAATTTTACCAATTATATTTAATATCTATCACATGACATTATCAAATTGGTATCCGAGCAGGTTTCACTAAGTTAAAATTTTTATGGATTTTTTTTAGAAAAATCTATTTTGTGACAGCACTTATATAATCGGATGCCCATTTTTTACTGGTCTAATTGTGCCTACTAGAAAGAACATATTATATCACAGTTAAAGGTCACTGATGAGTGTGATTGGGTAGTTTGTGAAAGAGGGTAGACGCCTCCCACTGTCACTGTAGATAACGTAACATCTTTGAAACCTATGACTAACTGGACTAAGGACGAATTTAAATGGAGCACTTTTAATTCACGTGGGCTGAGTGAAATTTCTGGTGTCGTCACTCCTCAGGATTTTTGATGTATTATGACATGCACCACGTCAAAACAAGCATGGGACATTTTACAACTTACACATGAAGGCACAAATACGGTCAAAGAGTCTAAAATTCAAAATTTAATCACTCAATTTGAAACGATTACCATGCTTGAGACTGAGTATTTTGATGATTTTTATGCACGTTTATCTAACATTGCCAACACTTGTTTCAATCTTGGTGAGCCCATACCTGATGCACGAGTGTTAAAAATATTTTAAGATCGCTGCCTAAACATTTTATCCTAAAAGTGAATGTTTTGAATACCTAAGATAATTTGGGGGATTTAAAGTTAGAAGAGATGGTTGAAGACCTCAAGGCATATAAAATTGACATGTTTCCTCACACTATCAAGCCTAAGGACAGAGGTATAACACTTAGATCCCAGTTTAGGAAGGGAGAGGAAGTGTCCATGAGAGAGAAGAATAATAAAGTGAAAGTTTGTGAGTATGACTCTGAGGGTGAGGTTGATTTTTATATGGCCATGCTTGCAATTTTTTTTTAAAGTTTCTCAAGTTTTCAAAACAAAATTCTTCCAATAAAAGATGTTTTTAAAAAAATAAAAATGAGGCCAAAGTGAGTAGTGAGAAAGAAGGTGAGAAACAGGAAGAAGAGAAGCGTTTTGAGTGTGAGGGGAGAGGGAATAGATATTTTGAGTGTCCCACTAGGCTAAGGAGAAAGGGTAAGAAAATTTCCATGCCAGCCACTCTTAGCGATAGTGAGGCTGAGGTGAATGATTCCAAGAATGAGTCTTCACATTGAAAGTTTGTTGCCTTTTTATCTAGCCACGTGAGCACACCTAGCTTGTCCCACGATGATGATGATACTTGTGCACGTAAGACCCTTAAGCAGGATTCTAGTTTAACTATTTTGAGTGAGGGTAATAGTGAGTGTGAAAATGGAGATGAAACTGATGTCCAAATTGCGTTTAGTGATTTGTACGATGAGGCCTTAAAGACTAAGAAATTTAATAAGGAGTTAGGTCTTAGTGTGGGAGATTTAGAGAGAGAATTAGAGAGTTTGAGGGTTTTTGAGGTGAAACAAAATCAACTCGATAAGGTGAAGGTTTCTTTGAGTGAATAGTTGATTGCTTTAGATCCGGAAAATAGTGATTTGAATAACACGACGTCTAGTCTGATGACATTTGTATCCCAACTCTAGAGTGATCTCGAACGTTTCTGGGTGGTCAGAGTCCGTTTAGAGAATGAATCTAAGAAGGTTATAAAGAGGGTTCCCAATCTTATTTTGGGTGATGTTGAGAGATTAGGAATAGGTCATGATGGTACGTCAACTTTATATGTTTCACCCGAGCCAATTCTCGAGTTTCTAATTGATCCATATGGCTCTCAACCCAACCCACCTAGACATTCCGTACTTGATAGGAGAGTTCATAGGTGACGTTTTGAGGGAGGTGTACCTAAGCTTGTTTACGTTTGCACACACTACAATAAGAGAGGACGCCTTAGGAAGTTTTGTTTTAATTTGGGTTATGCGCCACGTTTTTCCATTGAACATGTTCACACAAACGCACCCAAACATGATGCTGGATGTTTTTCACAGGACGTCACCACCTTTGGAAAACTCCACCGCACTTAAAAATTGAGGTTTATACTTGTTTTCCAGCATAGGATGATTTTCATGATGATATTTTTGCATATTGCTAGTGTGTACCATTTTTGTAATTATGCTATTCCAATTTTGATATGTTTTTGAAAAAATTGAAATAGCTTTTTTATTTTTTTAGAAAATTTTGAAAAAGCAAAAAACGATTTTGTTTTGATAAAATTTTTTAAAAAGACAAAAAAATTTGTATTTTGTTTTGCACCGTATACTAGTGGACATTTAGGATGATTGAGTCACAATTTCATTATGTATCAACATGACGATTTGATAGTATTTTTTATATGGGTAATGATTTCATTTTGTACTTTCAATGCTTTGAGTAACTGCGATGTGATTACTTGTTAATACCTATTTATCACATATTGGTTGGAGTGTTATCATCTCAATCTTGTCTTTAAAACGAACCATATGCGATCAAAATTGACAATGGACGTAGTGAACGTAAGAACCATTTACCGAGAGGATTTAATTACAACAAAATATGATGAGTGAATCACGGGTAAGGGCTGCGAGAGTTTGTGTACTCCGTTGTTTAACAAGATCCTGAAAAATGTTTAAAGTGAATAACAAATTAAATATCCCAAAAAGGGGACACCTCAAAAGAAAAATAAATGATTATTATTTATGAGGGAGTTTGGATGGATAGTAATGAAAAAATGGGTTTGCACATCTTGACAGCATCATGAAAAAGCATTACATAGTTTTAGACGTTATTGGCAGGGGAATCGTTCTTGACTTTGATGTGTTGATGGATTGAGTCAATGTCATTTAAATTCAACACTTTTTGACACCAAAGGACGGTTTTAAGATTCATTCGTTAGGACTACACATATTCATTGTGGAAATATGTTATGTTTGATTTCTTTGATTTGCCTATCAAATTTGTTCACACACATTCATTCCATTTCCATGATTTCGTTGTCTTAGTATAAACTCATGGTGTGTGATTTTTGTAAAATTATTTTTGCATTTTTGTTTAAAAATTGAAAATTGAAAAATAGTTTATGGAAGATTTTGGGTTTCTCCTTTGCATGAGCGCAGTTTGATTCATATTTGTTATTCATTTTTGTCGCGACCACTCCATGTTTATTTTGTTTATCTATTTCCTTGTCTATTTCATACAAATAAAAAATAAAGAATGATTTATGGGTGAGTTTTACATCATGGGGGAGATTTGATTATATAGATCGATTTATTCTTATATGATTTCAAACTCGATGCATCACGAAGGTATTAGCTTTGTCTCTTATGTGTAGGTACAAAGGTTGAAGATCATATGTTTCACACCCTTATGAGCTTGACATGTTTACCTTCAAGATTGAGAAGAGGAATGAAAAGGGAATTGTTTTGAAATCTCAGAAGGAGGAAACACCTTTTTTTTATGATAAGTATGACATCAAATCCGAGGATATGGCTATGTTGACAAAAAAAAATTCAAGAACTTTATCAATTCCCAAAGCAATAGAAAGATGAAGAAAGGTTTGAGAAAAGCATGCACAATAAGATTGATCACTTCCCTAAGAACCGAAAAGATAATTTGAAGAGGGATGAGTCCAATTTTTTTTATTATTTTGAGGGTTATGGCCTTAGGGTAGCTGAGTTTACAACTAAACAAAGGAAGGAGGGTAAGAAACTGAAATCATTTAATGTCACCCTCAGTGATAGTGATCCGTAAGAGGGACCCAATTCCCCCATTAAGAGAAACTTTACCCCGTTCATGGCCAGTCATGTGAGCTTTGATGAGAAATTTTCCTATGAAGATATTTCCATGCATGACACTTTTGAGGCCATTATGTGTGGATCCCATGTGAGCGATGGTCGATTAAGTGGATCGGAGAGTGAGGCTGAAGAAGACAAGGATGAGAGAGAACTCTAAGTTTCCTTTCGTCAATTATATGCGAAAACATTGAAAGTGAAGAAAGCTAACATGATGTTAGAAGTCATGTTAAAGTAACTTGTTGCAGTAAATGATGATAATGTTTTGATTAAGGATCTTAGGGCATAGGAGAAGACCCTTCGAGAGAAGATAGAGTATTTTGAGGGTGGATAGATAGTCTTTGTGGTTTGATTGAGGCTATGAAGAAAAAACTTCTAGAGTCTGAGGACTCTCATCATTTACCGGAATTGAGGATAGTTCATCTTTATGAGATATTGAGAGATTCATGTCGAGTAAAATTTTATTTGGAGTCTAGGTGAAAAAAGTTGGATAAAAGGTTAGGAACCATCAAAACCAAATATGAAAAGTGCAAAATTGGCTTCGATGATCATATTGCTTCCTCTACCTAAGCTAAGACAATACGTTTGAGAGAGTAAACTAGGGGCATTATGAACGATCAAACCTTATGTAATGGCCCCCGTCGTGTTTTCACTTGCACTCATTGCAGTAGGAAAGTTCACCGTACGAGGTGTAATACCTGTGCCCAACATTTCATTATTTTTCTCCCATAAGTCATAAGAATATGAAAACCTTGGAATTTGGATAATTATGATTGGGTTTGCATCTGTATCTTTCAAATTTTGGTGTCATTATTGTAATTATTGGAAGAATGATGATGAAAATTGAATAGATTGAAGAAATTCAGTAAGGGTTGTCCAAACGAGTTTCGATCGTTCGAATGAGAATCACAAGACATTTGAAGTGAGGATCAAATGAAAACCTTCTACATAATAGGTCAAGACTCGTTCAAAGGTCGTTCAAAGAATGATTCGAATGAGAAGCCATTACCGTTCGAATGAGAGGCCATTATTATTTGAAATAGGTTGCCTAGAAATTTTAAATCGGGTTGCCTATGTGTGCTATCAAAGTTTAGACCATTGGAATGATGAGGTGTCGAGCTCTGGTGAGCCCAGATTACGTAAAAAATGGATTTTGAGGGTTTTTATTTATAAGGGTATATTTAGTTATTTGTGGGTTAATTGAAGAGGAAATAGAGAGAGAGAGAGAGAGAGAGAGAGAGAGAGAGAGAGAGAGAGAGAGAGAGAGAGAGAGAGAGAGAGGAGGTGGGTCTCTCCACCAATTTGTCAACATTTTCTCCTCTCCCACCCCCACAAACCACCATGACATCACCAGGTATCCACCTAATGCCACTATATTCTACTAGTATCCCAACATATTTATGCCTAATACACCCATTTCCACCATTGTTGGGCAATGCTCAAATTTTAAAGGTGTTATTAGGGGTTTTAGGAGAAGAAGAAGAGTAGAAAATAATGGAGTTTTCAACTTGGAGCATGCTTTGTGTAGATAGTAAACCTTCTTGAGGCAACCTGGGGGGGGGGGGGGGGGGGGGAGGGAGATTGCAATAATCTTCTTCCTCATCCAACTATATTTGAAGGTCCATTGTGGTGGGAAAAACTCCACTCTTAGCTTAAAACTCATATTGCCCATACGTTACTGTTATGGTTGAATTTGTAAGGGTAGGCTGAATGTTTGGTTGCAAATAATAATTCTTGTGAAGATATAACAAATGGATAAAAAAAGAAATTTTAAGAATGTTTCATGAAGTTTAATGTTAAACATTTTATGGGATAAATGTTTGGAAATGATAATTATCTTGCTAAGATATATTGGGTAAAAAATGTTTTAATATTTGTTGCAAAAATGAAGATTTCATAAAATTGGACATTATTGAAGTTTTGAAGAATAAAAACATCTTTTACCCTTGAAAAATGTATTTTTGCAAGTATTATGAAATTTTTAGAGTAGATAACATGTTAGATCCATTTCATAGGATTTTTGGACTTAATGTCCATCTTCTCATGCATATAAACTTGTAGTTTTTTTATATTGAGCATATAAACAAGTTTGATGTGAAATTATTTGGGTTCGAACATGAAATGAAGAAATTATAAAATTCATCCCTTAAGTTGTGTGAATTGGTGTGGAATGTAATAAAAATATAAGATTTCAAGACTACAAGTATTAATAAAGAAAATGGTATTTTTTTATAAGGTAGTCTTAGATGTTGATGCCTTACTGGAAATAAAAATAATGAAATAAAATGTGTCCAACTAGAGAAGAATATTTCTCTAAATTAAAAAAAATTTAATGTGGTAAAAACACTTGTGAAGTTAGTGTGGCTAACTTGATGGTGTTTTGGGAAATGAAACTTATGAAAATGGAGGAAGGGACAAGTTTGGAAACAAATGGGTAAAATGATAATTTTACGTACAGTGGAACATTTTCATGAAATAAAGATGTTGAAAAGGTGTTACACAACAAGGGTCCTAGATGAACATGATTTTGGGATAAATAAATGATAGTATAAAAAAGACAAGAAATGATGATTTTTAAAGTGTTACACAAGTTGGGGTGGAACCCCAGGTTTTGTCTTCGGATGGGTAAAAGGAAAGTGGAATAATTTGAAATTTTTTAAAATGTTAAAACTCATTAATTAGGACTCGGATGACACCGGGGAAAATAAACGAGGGATCGGATCCCTAGGGTGAATGTCCCAAAATCACTGGCCAGAGCATATGGTGTGGAGCGGGTTAAACTATGTCATTATTGGAAGATTCTGAGAAATAAGTTAGTTGGAAATGAAACATGCCAAGAAATAGGTTTTGTGGTGAATATGTGAAAATATAACCTAACTTAAATGAATTAATATATCTTTCCGTAAAAGGTAAAATGGATCAGTAATGTGAAAATTGATTATTGTCCACAAGGTATAGGAATGGTAAAGTGAAGTGATTAAATGGATTGTAAGCAACCTAAAGAGTTTTAACACATAACTTAACATAAGGGTGTGTTCATGATAGATTTTCAAAGGAAAATAAGTATTTTCTAAAACGGTGTTTTGTGTGTTGAAATGGTGATTTTCAAAGAAAATACTAACATGGATTGGTGTAAATAAACAAAAAATTCCGAGAAAGGAAATGATTTTTTCTAAATAAAATGTATTTTTAAGCAGTTAACCGGGTGTGTTAAATCAAGGAATAAAGGACAAGTCGAGTAAAGGGGATGTCTTTTATAATATTAAGGTAAATTAATCGGGGTAAACAACGATTTTGGAATAAAAATGGTCTGATGTATTAATGCATATATATATATATATATATATATATATATGGTGGTTGCATGTGAACATAGATATAATGTGTTAGAGTCTCCTTTATACTGTTCGATTCGGCATTTCATTATTCTATATTCTCCACTGGGCATTCGATTCATTCCCTCGTCTTTGTTACGACAGGTGTGTGAGGTTATGTATTTTGAAGACAATATGCAGGTAAGTATTCCCTTCTATTTTACATTAGTAGATCTTTATGCTTGGATTCTGGGGATGCTCCCCCACAGGTACATCATGTAACTTGATTTGAAATGGAAATTTCATGCTACACCAGTGAAGCTTTAATTAAATAAAACTGGACTGGGAACATTATTTACGTTGTTTCGTTGCAGTTCACACCTATTGCTCAGTCAAACCGGGTTGTCCATGGGTGACCCTTAATTCGAGCCGAGGAGTTACAAATGAGAGCTCATGGCTCAAGGTTCCTTTCGGGAGTGATGCGGTGAGGTCGATAGTAGATATTTTGACTTCGATGTTAGTTTTGGGTTGATTATGCTAGATTGGTGATGTTTTTAGTTTGTGTTCTCGTCGGTAGTGTGAAAAAGGGTAACACGATGTGTAATTTATAACCAAGTGGCATAAGACGAAGTTTGTTGTTGTTAATCTCTTATGCTCCTTTGATGAAGATATGTAGTAATATGCAAGTGTCTAGGTGAGCCAATAGTGGTGACACCGCATATGTTATTGTGGGGTTCTTTTGTGTCACCCCTTGATGATATTAGAGGTGTGTTGCGGTGTTGATATGGCTTAGTGATACCCGTTTAGTGATAAACATGAATTGTGTAAAGTTAACCATGGAGATTAGGTGACTAGAGCGCCATGTCTGAAGTGTATTGACTTCTGATGAGAATACATCAGGTTTCGGGGTGTGGTGCCTTTAGATAGTTATTCGTGATGAAGTAATTAGGAAATTTTGATCCTTGGGGTAGTGTCACATCATGAGATAATAGACGATTTGGTAGACATGAAAGATCATGTTGGTCAACACTTAGGGATGTGTACTCAATTTGAGTCCATAAAGTATAGGTGTTGTGGGTAGGTGGTTATTGATTGAATCTTGTACCTGGTGAGGTATGATGAGAGCTACGGGAAAATGGTCGTAAGTATGTTACGTATGTAATGATGATGCTGGAGGAAAGTTAGGAGGGAACTTAGAATAGTCTTTTATGTTGGGGTTTTAGATAATATGATTCAACTTCAAGGAATGCGATATTTAGTGATGTCGGCGATGCATACCTAGAGGTTTATAGGTTATTTTTGATGTCCTGTATCCTTCCAAAATCCTTAGTAGTGTTTGTTGTGTTTTGGTATGTAGCTTATGGTTCCATCCATTTGGAAGATAAATAAACTTATTATCTAAGTTTGAAGGATATTTGAGTGGAAAAATTGATGGCTAGGTGTGAGGTAATCGTAGTGTGAATGTGGTTCAAGGGAATTTCGGAGTGTCTGTAGGATAAACTATGTGTGGAATCATTGGGAACATAAACAAACTTATCGTGACGTCTTAATGGGTTCAATAGTCAAGTGTCACCATGTGTAGAGGCTACTAGACCAGTGTCTTTATGAGCACCTAGTAATCTCAATGTGGATATTAAGAAGTTGGTAGAGCGTATCTACGATGAGAAAGTCACAGATAATGAAATCTTATCGAGTTTTGAGGACTTTTTGTGGAGTATGTTTGGTGTACTTAGGAAACCATGTAAGTCCATAATGAAGAAGTTATATCATTTTAGTAAGGGTTTTGTTAAGGGTTAGGTCATGATATCATGTTGTTGGTCAAGGTTTAAAGGAGACAAATAGTGTCCGTGATGGGTGTTATCATTTGAATTGGCACGGATGGGTGATGTAACCTTCTAAGAGAAATTAGACACTTGTGTTATGAGTGGGCATGATTCTGTGCTGTAATGGAATGACTAGTGTAGGTGACGTCACACTCAATTGTGAAAGAGTTTTAAGAAATATAATCGGTACTTTCATCAATGATGTCATATGGATACTTGAAAGGGGCACCCCAAAAAAATGGGATATGGAAGCATGATTAGATTGTCATTATGTGTCTAAAATATAAGTTAGGATAGCCCTAGCAAGGTAAGGACTAGTTCTTGTCACATCTTTCTAAGTCAGTACTGATTAGAAGATGTAGCCCTGTGTAGTACCTACTACCCTTAGTATGCATATGTATACCGGTGGGGCCATTATGTAAGTTCAGTTTGGGTAGAACTTAGATATGATATTAGTGACAACCTCATGTGGTTGAAGGTCAAGTAGAAGTTGAATAATTCTCTTAAAAAGTTTTTTACTAATTAGACATTGGGATACGATCACGATATGACAATGACCGAAATTTGTTAGGTTGGTCATAACGTCACTGGAAATATGGACAATTTTGACTTCGACAAGAAGCATTAAACATGTTCTAGCCATAGTGGTTAGTGATTTTCAAAGATGTGTGGTGGAGAGCCTTACTCCAAAGGAGGGAAGTCTAGTGGTTGTCTTTATAGATAACAACAAGTTCGTATGTTGCTTTTATCTTATGAGGATGAATGATTGTGAATCGGTTCATCATGGTTGGTGGCTCAAACTAGGGTGTGTGTCTAGGCCGGTACTAATGAAATAATTTAATAAGATTCATAAACTTCGAAGAAGCTAGCGTAGGTTCATTTTTCCTAAACCATAGTCTGATGCGTATGGATGGGATTCTTTCAGAATGATTTATTGTTACTTTCATTCTGGTGTGATTCCCCTTTTGGTTTTGGTAATTGAGGATTAGTATTTCCACGAATGTGGTAGCTCAGATTGGTACCATGTCATGGTACTACGCGGTTAGCCCTAGTAGAGTTTGGGTTAACTTGTCATGGTAAATGCATCTCAATGACTGGGTGAACCCTTATCTGAGGTATTCTTTCTATTGCACAATGTCCAGTGTAAGGGTGGCTATGATTTTGGCCGCATGGTTTTCTCATAGCAATATCTTTCCTTAGAATTAATTACCTTATGACTTGATGGCATGAAAGTCAGTGGTTGTAGTTGTAAAGAATGAGATGGTGACTTAAGGACATTGTATAGTGTTAGAACTCAAGTAAACTTAGCAGGCAGTGTTATTTTATCATAGTGAGTGGATTGCACGATACTCAAGTCAGTGCTCTAAGTCAGAAGCCTAGAGTAATACCAGGGTTATTAATGTGATGCAGTGAAAGATATTGACTATGTTTGTGTAGATGATTTGATTGGTGTGTTGTTCCATGGAGTGAGTGGCTCACGATATAAGATTATGTGGTCATGATGACCCAAGGATTTGAGGAATTTTAGAATGTGTATATCTTAGATGCAGGATAGTTCTTGATGATGAGTTACGGATGAATTGTAGAGAGGGTTTCTCGGTAGGGGCACTGGTATGGTTTGGGTATTAGCAAAGGAAGTACCAAAACTTTTTGGCATACGATCATCAAGTGAGTGAAGACTTGAGATGGTTGTGTAACGTTAATGGTTAGCGTATCGATCAGCGTTAAAGCATATCGCGTGTTAATCTTTTGTTGACAACCCCATATAAGGGCGTGTGATGTGATCCTTGAATCGAAGACTTTGATGATTTTTATTGGAGGATTTCTATGACTTAGGATGAGTGTTGGTAAATACCAAGAACTTGAGGAATAGGCAGATCGATAATTTCAGGGATGAAATTTCTTAACCAGGGAAAAATGTGATACCCGTGCCTAATATTTAATTATTTTGCGTTCATAAGTCGTAATTATAGGAAAAACTTGGAATTTGGTTCATTATGATTGGATCTGCATCTGTATCTTTCTGATTTTGGAGTCCTTATGGTAATTATTGGAAGGTTGAGGATGAAAATTGAAAAGATTGAAGAAATTTAAGAATGCAGGTTCAAACAAGTTCAGGTCATTCGGACGAGAATCCCAAGTTGTTCGAAGTAAGGATAAAATGAGGATCATACGACGCCCTTTTGTATAACATGTACAGTCTCATTTAAAAGTCATTCGAAGCACAGTTCCAATAAGAATCCATTCTCGGTCGGATGAGGCTGTCTATAAATTTTAAATCTGGTTACCCTTGTTTCTTGTCACGATTTAGGCCATTGTATTGATGAGCCCATATTGGGAAAAAATGGGATTTTGAGATTTAGGGGTGTTTCATAAGGGTGTATTTGGTTATTTGTGGGTTAATTTGAAGAGGAAGAAGAGATACAGAGGGAGGTTGATCTCCCCCACCAAATTTTCAATAATTTTTCATCTCTCACCACCACAAACCACCATGCCACCACCATGTATCCACCTAGTGACACCATATTCTACCAGAATCCCCCTATATTTAATTCTAATACACCCATTTAATTCTATATTTATTAGGGGGTTTTGTAGAATAAGAAGAGTAAAAATTTATAAAGTTTTGAAGGGTGTTTTTCTTGGAGCATTCTTTGTCGAGCTAGGAAACCTCCTTGAGGCCGCCTCAGGAGGTGGGGGGTTTCCATCATCTTACTCCACAACCAAACATTTTTGGAGCTCTATTGATGTGGGCTCTACTCTTAGCATAGAACTTATATTTTCCATGTGTTAGTCTTCTTGTTGGCTTTGTAAGAGTATGTTGTACGTTTGGTTTGAAAGGATAATTCTTGTGATGATATAAGAAGTGGATAAAAAAAGTGATTTCAAGAATATTGAAAAAAATATGTTTCAACATGTTTAATGTTAAACATTTTATGGGATAAAATATTTGGAAATGATAACTATCTTTCTAAAATATTTTGGGTGAAAAATGTTTTAAAGTTTCATGCAAAATTTAAGATTTAATAAAATTAGACATTGTTCAAGTTCTGAAGAATAAAAATGTTCTTTAGTCTTGAAAATTATAATTTTGCGAGTATTATGAAATTTCTAGAGTAAATGACATGTTATACCCATTTGATAAGATTTTTGGACTAAAAATCCATATTCTCATGCGTATAAACTTGTAGTATTTTTTATATTGAGCATATAAACTAGTTTAATGGGGGTTGATTTCGGTTTGAACATGAAATGAAGCAACTAGAAAATCCAGTCCTTAAGGTGTTTGAAATGGGTGTGGAATGTGATAAAAATGTAAGATTTCAATACTAAAAGTATTAATAAAGAAAATGGTATTTTCTATAAGGTTATCTTAGATGTTAGTGCCTTCTTGGAAATGGAACTAAGGAAATAAAGATGTTTCCAACTTCAGAAGAATATTACTCCAAATGTTAAAAGATGTTAATGTGTTAAAAAATACTTAAGAAGTTAATGTGGGTATCTCAATGGTGTTTTGGGAAATGACAATTGTGGAAATGGAGGAAGGGACAAGTTTGGAACCAAATAGGTAAAATGGTAATTTTACGTACAGTGAAGCATTTTATGAAATAAACATGTTGGCACGGTATTACAAAAAAAATGGTTTAAATGAAGATTATTTTCGGATAAAATTCAATGTTTGTCTAAAAAGGACATGAAATGATGATTTCTAAAGTGTAACACAAGTTGGGGTGGAACCCCAGGTTTTTGTTTTGGCTTGGTAAAATGAATGTAGAAAATTGTTGAAATTTGTAAAATATTTAAACATATTAATAAAGACTTGAATGACACTGGAGAAAATTAAGGAGGTCCTGAAGACTTGGAGTGAAAGATCCAAAATCATTGGCTAGATCATATGGTGCACATAACTGGCGATGTGGAGCCTCTTAAAGTACGTGGTTATTGAAAGATTTTGAGAATACACAATGGAAAATGGAAGATGTCAAGAAATGGATTGTGTGGTGAATATGTGAAAATACAACCAAACTTGAGTGAATTAATAAATATTTAGACAAAGGGTAAAATGGACAAGTAATGTTAAAATTGGTTAATGTCCAAAAGTTAAAGGAATGGTAAAGTGAAATGATTAAATGGGTGGGATAAAAGGTTTATTAAAGGTTTTCAAATTAAATGTTTATGACATGATTAACATAAGGGTGTGTTTATGAAATGTTTTCAAATGAAAATAATTATTTTCTAACACGGTTCTCACGTGTCTTGAAAGGATAATTTTCAAAGAAAATACTAACGTGAATTGGTGTAAATGAATGGAAAATTTTTGGAAGATAAATGATACTCCCTAAACAAAGTGTATTTGTTTAAGTATTTAACCAGGTGTGCTAAATCAAGTAATAAAGGTCAAGTCAAGTAAAGAGAATTTTATTACAAGATTAAGGTAAATTAATCAGGGTAAACAACACTTTTGGAATAAAAATGGTCCTATTTACTAACACACACACACACACACATGTGTGTGGGGGGGGGGGGTAGTTGCATGTGTACGTAGATATAACATGTTAGAGTCTCTTTTTGTAATACCCCGTATTTTTATGCAATATTTATTTCGGGATTTATTAAATTTAATGTGAGTTATTAATTTAAAATAAATCCGGAAATTAATCACTTTATAATTATTAACGTGATGTGAGTTATTAATTATGGGAAACTTGTTGTTGAATATTACTACTGAGTAAAGTAATATAATTTTGGTTATATTAAATGTCAAGAGTGAATAAAATGACAATTTTGAAAATTTGAGTCAGGACGCGCCCGTGTCGCGTCGGGACTAAATATTGATGAATAAAAGTGAATAAATTATAAGTCACCCATATGGTCATTTAGAGTGCGTCAAAGTGTCCGTAAGGGTCTAGATAGTCAAAAAAGTGTACCCGGGGGTTTAGTTTGGACCTCGGGGCATTTTTAGTCTTAATTAGTACCCCGGGAGGGCATTTTGGACATTTTATATTTTTGGGTAATTAAACCCACGAAATTTCATGGGTTATATTGAAAGACCAAAGTAATTGTCCCAATTAAAATAATAATTTCCTTTTTAAATAAATGCGGAAGCGTTGCGATGGGTGATGGTTCAACAAATAAAACAAGGCCGGGTTTTAATATCTTAAGAAACAAATTAAAACATAATTCAAGTACTAGAATTTGCCTAAGTCATCATTAACAATTATCCAAAGTTAGGCGAAACCATATTAATGCAAGTGACTTGAATAAACCAAATTTTACCCAATATTAAATTAAAGTCCCAATTTAATTGAGTGTGATTGTAAAACCAAATTTTATCTTGAAATTAATCTAACATGCGTTCTAAGTGATATAGAGCAAGATAAAATCAACAGTCACACAACATCGCGATGTACGAGGAAAAACCCACTAACGGGAAAAAACCTCGGGGCGGCCCTAGCCTCAAATCCACTAAAAACGGTATTACAAAATACAAGACAAAAGACTTACTTCCTAAACTCGAACCCTCTCAAGCTGTGATGCTCCTTCTTGTATCAACCTCCAATTAGCGGATAACCAACGGAGCTCCACCGTGGTCTCGGAATTCATCGATCGGGCAATTAGGCACACCGTCACCCTAACATGGAGCCTTTCTCCAAATGGGTAGAAATGAAACAAACTTCTCTTCAATTCGGTGTAGAGAGAAACCGGTGCCAAAACAATCTCCAAGCAATTGATATTTATATAGAAGCTTGGATAAACAATTATTGGGTGTAAACTAGAGTGTGTATGAATTTTTCATTAAAAATAAACACTCAAAACTTGAACATTTTCCTAAAGTAATTTTGCTCTCAAACTCTCTTTTGGAGATACACAAATGTTGGAAAAGTTATCTTGGAAAATGTGTTTCCTGCACATAATAATGCATGAAAAAAGTTGGTTGAAAACCAAGTGGAGGAGTGGGGAAAAACTGCAAAAAAACTGCCAAATAACTGTTCCCGCTGGAAGTTCGTTCGAACGAACGTGATTCTCATTCGAACGAGACTTCTAACGAGTGACCAGCCTGGGCTCGTTAGAAGTTCGTTAGATACCTCGTTAGAACGAACATTCGTTCGAACGACATATCGAACGACTGTCCAGTTAGGGTCATTGGCAAAACTCGTTCGAACGAACCTGGTTCGAACGATAAAACTCGTTCGAACGAAACTGGTTCGAACGACAAAACTCGTTCGAACGAAATCTGGTTCGAAAGAAAAAAATCGTTCGAACGAAATTTCTAACGAACGACCAGAAAGATTGAAAAATTCGATTTTAGCCCAGAAACTTTTATATACTTATTTTTAAGTTTCTAATTGATTCTTTCTGAAAATAAAATGCAGTTTTTATTTCACCTAACACCCAATACATATTGTTCCAAGCTCCGATATACATATAATTACATTCATACCTTAGGAGCATGGAACCTTAGTTGATGACGTAGAAACGAGGCCCACAAACCGGCATTTTGATGAAGCTTTAAGTTCTTTGCCGCTACGTCTTCAACATACACTTCATAGGCTTGAGAATATTACAATAAATACTATCCTATGAATAAATGTTTTTGTCCGGAATTGAGCCAAAACTATATATGGACTCAATTGGAAATTTGTGTCCTTACAAATCTCCCCCTTTGGCTATTCCGGGACAAAAACCAAACAAAAATCCTAAAGGGCCGTCAAGCTCTACTAGACTCAAAACATAACCCGCCCAATCTTGACTCAACCTAAGGATCAAACGCTTTGCCATAGAAAGATGCCGCTTTAGAATAATTCCTGCACACTTAAGCAAACTCATCAAATGCATAGGGAATATCAAAGTATTAAATGCAATTAATTAATTACTCCCCCTAAATTAATTCTCCCTTTAAACACATGACCTACTTAGAAAGACGTCTCCCCCTAAGATAAATCTCCCCCAAACGAAGATACGATAATAATAGGATTAGATACCATTTCTCCCCCTATCATCATTCTCTCCCTTTTTGTTCGGGAATAGGCAAAGGTTAAAGAACTAATAAACAACATGTGAAAGCTTAAAGTGAAACGACATGAAAGCATATGGGCAATAAAAGCAAGGCAAAGACAAACAAATATCATATATATATATACTATAAATATACCAATAAGTACGTGCATAAATAGATAGATATAAACACACACATGACACAAAATACAATAAGTTTGCACACTCGTATGGCAAAAATGTGTCATATGGAAACGGAAGTGTAGGGGTGTGAACTAGCAACAATTAAATTTAGACCCAAACACTTAAGAAACGTTCACGGAGTTCTCATTTGATTGCAAACTTCATCACAGTTAAATATAACCTCATGTGACAATATAAAGATTGAACTCAATGAACAAACATACACAATGCATACAAGCCTAGCATGATGATGATTCTACAAACCAAATAGAGTCATGACATTAAAGACAACTAGGATAAACGGACATTGTGCCAACCGTTGATATACCATCCAATTCTCCCTCAACGAGCATATATATTCTTTTGTTTTTGAATGAATATATCAAACAAACATAGGCCTTGGCAATTGCTTTCTTTTAAATGCCAAATTTTCTGTTTTTAGGCCTTTGGATCACGTATTTCTTTTAGATCCAATCAACGGTGGCTTACTATCGCAAAGGATTTAATTCATCCTTTCGGAGCCCTTCCCCGTGCATATATTTATTTATCATGTTTTCATTTTTCGCACAAATCTCACATGCAACGGATTTTGACATGCACTAGTCCTCCTAGGTCATAGATATGTAGATGACTAGATTGATAGGAGAACACCTCAAAAAGCTCAAATATAACATGTGACATTAAGATTTCAAAAGAGCTCGTGCATGTGTGAATAGAGGCATATAGAAATAGAAATCATTTAAACAATACAAAATCCAACTACTCCATATAAAACATGGTAAAGAACATTTTAAGGATTGAAAATCTAAACCAAAAGTTCTAGCCACATGGGAGCGTAAACGATAGGATTCAAACACAAATATATGCCACATAAAGTGTGTCAAACAAAAATACACACAAAATAAAATCTTTTTGAGTTTTTTTTTAAACATTTTTACACAAAAACAAATATTTACTCAAAAGGACAAACAAGAATCATTTGTATTTTTCATTAAGCTTAAATGAAATAAATAAAACACAAATGATAAACAAAAATCTTTTTATATTATGCAGTCGATTCAAACACAAAATATAATACAAAAAGATAAACACGTCATAGTTTCTAGCATATGATATGAAATGGGCAATGACTAAACAAGCATACATTTAGCATATGAATATGGCATGAAGTACAAAAGCTAAAGTATGCAAACACTAACACATTCATCCTTTAGATTTAGCAAGGGAGTAAGGATGTGAAAGTAAATGAGAATCAAAATCCCTATTTTGTAAGGCAACCAAGTCGGATTTCCTAACCCAAATTAATGAAGAATTACTATCTTGGGGTATAGAAACATTAGCTATCGTGGTTACTTTACTATGGGATTTTCTAGGAATTCGTTTAAGATCTAAACAAAATTTCCTAAGATGACCTTGTCGACGACAAAGTGTACAAGTGAGAACATGTCGAAAAGATTTACTTAAGGAGTGATCTTTAAAGGTATTCCTAGTTGATTCTCCTAAAACATTGGTTTGGGCATTATGAGTAAATTCATTACAAGGATTGAAGCCTAAACCACAAGTGTCATTTTTAATTTGGACCGTTCCTAACATTTTATCTAGTTTTTCCGAACGACACTCCAAATCAAATTTGACAATACAAGAATCTTTTAATTTATTTTCCAAATCTAAAATTTTAGATTCTAGTAAAATATTTCGCTCTTCAAAAGCAAGAAGCTCCTTTTTCAAGGATTCCATTAAACCCCTAAGGCTATCTCTCTCGCCTTCTACATAGTTAAGCTTCTTTTGAAGAGTCCTCTCATGTGTCCTAAGGTCTTCTATTAAGGCAATTTCATCAATCACCTTGACATTCTCTCTTAAACTCGCTTCTAACTTCAAATTAGCTCTTTTCAATTTAATAGATTCTTTTTATAATTCATGAAAAGCATTTTGAAGTTCACTCATATCAACCTCATCTTCATTTTCACTCTCTCTTTCTTCTTCACTCTCACTATCATCAAAAATAAGAGAATCATGTACAATGACCTTGGAAGTGGCATGTGCTATAATTTCATCATTCGATGAGTTCTCATTATTACTCACATGTCTAGCCATAAAAGCCACAAAATTTTTCTTAGTTGGGGAATCGGGCTTTTCTTCCTTATCACTATCACTAAGGGTTGCATTATATGAAATAGATCGCTTACCATCTTTCCTTAGTTTAGTGGGGCACTCATAAGCCCTATGGCCATAACCTTCACAACCAAAACATTTATTAGACTCGTCCCTATCAATATTTTCATTACTAGGTTTAGGGATCTTATCGGCTTTAGAAATCTTCTCATTTTTATCATGTTTAGAAGATTCAAATTTCTTAAAATCATTTTTAACTTTATCTTTGTTAAATTTAAGAAATTTTCTAAATTTACAAGCAAACAAAGCCATGTCTTCCGAGTCACTATCACTATCGCTCTCTACTACTTGTTTGACCTCTTTTCGGGCTTTTAAAGCAACGCCCTTTTCAATTTTCTTTTCAGTTTTAGAGGGAAACATATCCAGTTCATAGGTTTGTAAATCACCTACAAGCTCTTCTAATTTTGTAGAGGCTAAAGTGGGTAAAGAATTTAAAACGGTCACCTTTGGAATAAATCTATCGGGTAGGGACCTTAAAATTTTCTTTACTACACGGTCGTCAGGTATTTTCTCTCCCAAGTTAAAGGATGAATTAACAATATCAGAAAGTCTAGCATAAAATTTATCAAAAGTTTCTTTTTCATCCATTTTGATAGTTTCAAATTGAGTGGTGAGGTTTTGGAGTTTAGAAGCTTTAACGACACTCGTTCCTTCATGAGTTAATTGTAAAATATCCCAAGCTTCTTTAGCGGTTTCACACGTCATAATACGTCGGAATTCATCAGGTGCGACAGCGCTAAATAAGGCATTTAAACCACGGGAATTAAAATTTGCAAGTTTAAACTCATTTTCGGTCCATCTATCAATGGGTTTGGGAACACGTTCATTTTCAATTAGATGAGTTGGTGGGGAGTACCCGATAACAACAGACATCCAAACACGTTCGTCGATAGATTTAAGTGCCGATTTCATTCGCGCTTTCCAATACACGTAGTTAGAACCATCAAAAATAGAAAATTTTGAAAATGGGGAGAAATCCATATTTAGCCAAAAATTAAAAGATCTTAACGAAATAATTTATCGTTTTTGGCTCTGATACCAATTTGAAAGACCAAAGTAATTGTCCCAATTAAAATAATAATTTCCTTTTTAAATAAATGCGAAAGCGTTGCGATGGGTGATGGTTCAACAAATAAAACAAGGCCGGGTTTTAATATCTTAAGAAACAAATTAAAACATAATTCAAGTCCCAGAATTTGCCTAAGTCATCATTAACAATTATCCAAAGTTAGGCGAAACCATATTAATGCAAGTGACTTGAATAAACCAAATTTTACCCAATATTAAATTAAAGTCCCAATTTAATTGAGTGTGATTGTAAAACCAAATTTTATCTTGAAATTAATCTAGCATGTGTTCTAAGTGATATAGAGCAAGATAAAATCAACAGTCACACAACATCGCGATGTACGAGGAAAAACCCACTAACGGGAAAAAACCTCGGGACGGCCCTAGCCTCAAATCCACTAAAAACGGTATTACAAAATACAAGACAAAAGACTTACTTCCTAAACTCGAACCCTCTCAAGCCGTGATGCTCCTTCTTGTATCAACCTCCAATTAGCGGATAACCAACGGAGCTCCACCGTGGTCTCGGAATTCATCGATCGGGCAATTAGGCACACCGTCACCCTAACATGGAGCCTTTCTCCAAATGGGTAGAAATGAAACAAACTTCTCTTCAATTCGGTGTAGAGAAAAACCGGTGCCAAAACAATCTCCAAGCAATTGATATTTATATAGAAGCTTGGATAAACAATTATTGGGTGTAAACTAGAGTGTGTATGAATTTTTTATTAAAAATAAACACTCAAAACTTGAACATTTTCCTAAAGTAATTTTGCTCTCAAACTCTCTTTTGGAGATACACAAATGTTGGAAAAGTTATCTTGGAAAATGTGTTTCCCGCACATAATAATGCATGAAAAAAGTTGGTTGAAAACCAAGTGGAGGAGTGGGGAAAAACTGCAAAAAACTGCCAAATAATTGTTCCCGCTGGAAGTTCGTTCGAACGAACGTGATTCTCGTTCGAACGAGACTTCTAACGAGTGACCAGCCTGGGCTCGTTAGAAGTTCGTTAGATACCTCGTTAGAACGAACATTCGTTCGAACGATATATCGAACGACATATCGAACGACTGTCCAGTTAGGGTCGTTGGCAAAACTTGTTCGAACGAACCTGGTTCGAACGAAAAAACTCGTTCGAACGAAAAAACTCGTTCGAACGACATTTCTAACGAACGACCAGAAAGATTGAAAAATTCGATTTTGGCCCAGAAACATTTATATACTTATTTTTAAGTTTCTAATTGATTCTTTCTGAAAATAAAATGCAATTTTTATTTCACCTAACACCCAATACATATTGTTCCAAGCTCCTATATACATATAATTACATTCATACCTTGGGAGCATGGAACCTTAGTTGATGACGTAGAAACGAGGCACACAAACCGGCATTTTGATGAAGCTTTAAGTTCTTTGCCGCTACGTCTTCAACATACACTTCATAGGCTTGAGAATATTACAATAAATACTATCCTATGAATAAATGTTTTTGTCCGGAATTGAGACAAAACTATATATGGACTCAATTGGAAATTTGTGTCCTTACATATATCAGATGTCTAAGGTTACCTTCTAGGGTTAAAACAACTCAAAATTTTAGAACGGCCATAGGAGAGGGAAGGAGGAAGCTTTCCAAGCAATCCAAGGCCAAAAAGTCACCCGATTGCACCGCCACCACCACGAACGCGTAGATCGCGCGTTGGGGAACGTAACAACACCAAAATCGTTCGCAAATCAGAATTTTGAAAATCCCAGGCAAGTATTTATCTTGCTTATTTTTGTTAATTCATCATTCATGTTAGCCTAGGGTGATTAGGATGAGTTTTATTGAAGAAAACCCAAGTTGGAGATAGGAAAACCGCATGTAGTTATGATTTGATTGATAATCTGGAAACCCCTTCATATGTAGAGGCTTAACCACGAATTTATGATGCATTAGGAGTACAATTTCTAGGAAAAGACTGATTAGAATCATGTTAAAGAGATTTCTAGGGTTCTTGAGATTTACATGAATTTTGGCCTGTTAATCCATGGTTATTAATGAAAATTTGCATGCTTTACGTAGGAGATGTATGATATGGGTTTATACTCTTAGTAGTATAAATTTTTGGGCTATTGGGAATGAAAAATCTGGATTTGGATGAGGTTGTGTGTTAGAACCCGTAACTGGTTAACTGCAGAATTCGCCATACGTGCTTGATCGATCGAAGGTTCGATCGATCTACCCCCTGACCTCGATCGATCATCCCCTCCTGGCAGACTTAAATTCCCCTTTTAAAATTGTTGAATTAATTCTAAATGAAGAATACTCCTTAGACATCCTTATTAAAATATTTTAGGAGATAAAGATGACTAGTAGGATTTGTTAATGATTAAGGGACCTTTAATGTAAGGCGAAATTTGTATTTTTGGGGTGTTTATATATAAGGGACAATGGAATTTTGTATTAAAGGGAGAGATACATAAAACGGTTGCGATGAAAAATAGATGAATACCTACTGAATTTTACACTTGGGAGGATAGAATCCATGAGTGTTACGTAGTAAGTTGAAATAATCCCTCAAATTAAAGTTAGAGACGAACCGTTATACGTGATAACTAATAATGGGAAAATAAGAATAAATGTCGTGATTATGGTTATGGGATGAACCTAAAATGATATGATAGAAGTAGTATATTTATATGACTGTGTATACATATATTATATACATGTGAAAATCATGCCCGCGCTACTTGCAATCCCTGAGGTTACCGCGTTGGGACAGTCTTATCTCGATGGGACCTTTATGGGGGATATTAACTCGTACCCTAGAAGATAGATATCCTTGGTACAGGCTATCTGATCGATGGTCAGACGGTCCTAAGAGACGCGAGGGTATGTGATGACCTCTTAGAGACTTGGAATCAATGTTTCACCTCAATATTGTTTGTGTATGTGTTAATACAGTTCGAGAGTGATTCCGAACTTGTATTTCCCTTAGTACGAGAGATACGGGGATTGGATAGCAGAGTATGCCCGCACCATAATTTTTATGTGGGGTGCTGTTAGAATATATATATATATATATATATATATATATATATATATATATATATATTATACGAGTATTTAATATATATATGAAATTCTGAAATTTGGAACTGCCTACTGTGTTATGGTAAGTAAGAAATGAATCTTGGCTTCAATTTGGAAATACTTGTTTTGAAAAGTATAATGGGACACTGGGAAACATTATTAGCAAATAAGGTTTAAATGAGAACTTTGTGACCAAATGAAATTTTCCTCTTAAACAATTATATCGTTCAGTTTTAAATCTTACAAGTAACCTAAGATAAGTTAAACCATTGTGAAGTTTAGTGCGATATAAGATAAGATAATCCATTGGGAAGGTTAGTGCGATAGGCGTGCACATTAGAAGAGAGGTGAGAATTTCTCAAGAGAGTGTCGCACTAATATGTTGTTGCATTGGCTTGTAAACATTTTAAATACTTGCTAAACAAATTTTAAAGCTTTTACACTATCGGGCTCTGACCCGTTTCTATTTTCCTTTCTCTCTTGTATCTATATGTATATATTACAGGTGCCCAGCCACAGGGGCGTCTTGCATAGGATCCTTTGGAAGGAACGCACTGCAGCTTAGGTGGGAGTTGCAGGCCTCTTGCTTAGACGACTTCATTTATTTGATTCCACTCTTAGTTTATTTATTCAGTTGGGCATGTGTCGCCCATTTTCGTTATCTAGTTGTTTGATTAGACATTATGATTCATTTATTTATAGTATTGTCACTTTGGGATTTATTACTGTCTGGATGTTTTACTTTAAGTTTTAAATGTTGGGATTTAGTTGTTGAATGTTGAAATTATTTGGATTATATGTTTCAGGATAATTGTGGTGTGATTCTTTAATATTGAATTGTTGTACATAATTAAATCTTGGTTTATAAAATAAAAATTAGAAAGTAATGTCTAAAAATGGTTTTGACACTTAGCTTAATTAATTAGGGTGTATAAATTGGAAAAGTTATTTTTACGACAGTGATGCTAAGAATGAACCAACTGTTCACCTTGACTTTAATTTAATAAAGGAGTGATCGCCCGGTATTTAATTAGGCGGGGTGTCACAGTTTTCTATATTTTCCACTGCGCATTCGGCTCATTTCCTCGTCTTTGTTATGGTAGGTGGGTGCAGTTTCATATTTTGTGGGAGTTATACGTGTAAATATTCCTTTTATTTTACATTAGTAGCTCTGTATGCTTGGAGTCCAAGGATGCACACCCGAGTCCCTCACGTTGCTTGATCTGAAATTAAAATTTCATGATAAACAAGTGAAAGTTTAATTAAATAAAATTGGTCTAGCAAGATTATGTTGGTTGTTTCATTTCACTTCACATCTAATGCTTAGGTGGGACATGATTGACCATGGCTGACCCATAAATACGGGTTGAGGCATTACAAGAGGTGTTGCTCTGATCTTAACAATGTTCTTAGGAAGTCTAAGAATAGAGTCACCAAGGTTCCCATATCTCGAGATCGTCGATGTACACTTACATGTGTTAGGGAATCAGATTTGAATGCTCTACATATTAGACATGTTGATTCTCATTTGCTTGCACGTGATACTTCCCATGCTATATTTAATGGTTAGATGTGGTAGCTTGTTTGTCATACTCTAGTTTATTCTTCATGATATTTGTTTGCTAGTATTATAACATGTGTATTTTTTATATTTTGATTTTTCTTTTATTGCATCATATTGGAAAATACGAAAAGATTTTTTTGTCTTTTGATTTAGAGTTTTTTTTTATTTTGAAAATTTATAAAAACTTAAAAAGATTTTGGGTTTTTGTGTATTTTGGTTTTACACATTTGGTGTGGCATATTAGTGTGTTTGAATCCATGGCATTCCATGCTTTCCAAATGACTAGGACATTTGGTTATGAGTGTTGATACTTAGATTGGTCTTAACCATGCTTGGATGGAGTGGTTTCGAACTTGATTTGCTTAATGGATTCAACTTCTTATATGCCTTTGCACACACATGCACTATCTTTTTGAATGTTAACTTGACATGTATATTTGTTATATGTTCTCCCATCAATCTTGTTATCTACATATTTTGTAACTATGGGGTATTTGTGCATGTAAGAACCGTTGGCTGTGAGATTATTTAATTAGTATAAAAATGATGAGGGTGCATAGGAAAGAGCTACGAAAGGAGCAAATCTCATTTGCATTAAAGCGGCCATTGGCAAGAGCCTAATGAAAAAATTAAAGGAAATAAAATTGAAAAACTATCAAAGTCCAACATTTTTAGTTTGCTTGATCTTTCGAAAGCAATATCTTCAAAAGAATTGTGAGAAAATAAAGTATAATATATGTTTATCTTTTGAGGGTGTTTAGGTGAAGATTAACGGGGTTGCATAATGAATCCTAGTTATGCTTATTTGTTCATGAGGCTACTGATTTGTAAAATCATCAATACTTTAGGCTTGTGTGCATTGTGCTTGTTTGTTCATAAAGTTCACTTTATCTTATCACTTGAGGCTAAATCTTAGTTTCATAATGTTTTGCAGTCAGTTATAACTTTTTGAACATATTTGAGTGTTTGGGTCATAATTCATTTGTATCTAGTTCACACCCATTCATTCCATCCCATATGTTTAGACACATCGAACGAGTCTTTTGCATATGTTATATATAATATATTGTTTTGAGTCTTTGAGGTTTGCACTTAGTCCATGTTTACCATATGATTTTTCATTGGATTTTAATTGCCATGCTATATGATCATATTGATATCTCTCATTATGGGCATTGGAATTCCTTTTCTTGAAATTGGTGATTTAAAACTTTGTATCATATATCATTGCTTAGTTGTATTGGTATTTTTTTGCATCGATATTGATATTGTTAGATCATAGTTTGGATTATTTGTGCTTGGGTTGACATACTGTATGTCTAGTGCACTTTACAATGCCACATGCTTTATTCCCTTCTCCCCGTTTTTAAAAATGGTACATTATGATGACATATTTAGGGTGAGATTTTGTTTTTTGGAGAGAAATTTTTATTTTCTATCTTTCTTTGTCTATTTTTTAACAAAAGGGAAGAAATAGTATATTTCCATGTATGATTAGGATATCTCTATCTTAGAGGGAGACGTTTTACCAAGGTTGAGATCCTTTTCGACATTCTTAGATGTTTATTCATTCGCATATGTATACTTGTTACATTCCCTTTGAATTTGAAGGCTTGTTTAAGTGTTCATACATTATTCGATGTTTATTCATTTGTAGATGCATACGTGTTATATTCTTTTTGCATTTGGAAGTATGTGTAAGTGTGCAAGTTTCTGGTTGACAGCAAAACAACCAAGCTTTCAAGAAAACAAAATCTACTCAGTTTGTGTGTGTGCTGAGCATTTGTAATCTTTGTCCTTTTCGGGGTTTAGGAATGAGTCTTTTTAGAGAACTTAACGGCCCATAGGATTTTGTTTAGGTTTTTTTCCAAAATAGCCAAAGGTGGATATTTGTAAGGAAAAATTTCCAATTGAGCCAATTTATATGTAATTGGACTAATTCTAGACAATACGTTTGACCCATAGGTTAGGTCTTGTTTCTAGATCTGATAAGCCTATGGCGTGTTTCTGATGAAGATGTAGTAGTTAAACTTTAAAGATTGAAAACATCATGTCATGTTTTGTGCCAAATTGGTCTACACATTTATGGAGGATCTCACAAGTATGAATGCATTATGAATCGGGGTTTTTGGATATTTTTAAGGGTGTTTGTTTTGAACTTAATGTCGCTTGGAACTGTTTTTAAACGTTTTTTAAAGAAAAACATTTTTTGGTTTTAATCTCATTAGAACGAGAACTGAACTCGTTAGAACGAAATGAAGTTTTTGTTCGAATGACTTATTATCTCATTAGAATAAAATTGTGGGAATGCCATTTAACAACCATCGAATGAGAATCCTCAGCCAAGGATTTCACATCTCATTATAAGCTTGTTAGAAGGACTATCGAACGAGAAAGCTATTTCATTTGAATGAACAGGAGTTTTGTTAGAACGAAAAATTAATATCGTTCGAAATGACCATATGTTTTCGTTTGAACGAGTTTGTCGCCTTGAAATTTGTGTTTTACTATTTATAGGCATGTTGGACTCATATATTTAGGAACTTTTGGTGAAAAACATTTTCTTATCTATTGACAAAAGTTCAAAACCCCTAGTTTTATCCTTTGACTTTAAACATACAAGTTCTTCATGTATATATATATATATATATATATATATATATATATATATATATAATAAGGAGTAAAATATATAATAAGGAGTAAAAGTTCTGACACTATTCAATAAAGAGATAACACAAGTAGAGGCTAGGATTGAATCATCAAAATCATCAACAACAAGATGAAAGGTTGGATTGTCACTCACACACTAATAGAATATAGTGTATCACACACCAAATTTATTTCACCTTTAATTTGAAATTGTACCCACTTTTATCATAACCGTCCATCACTCACATCTTTCTCTCTCTCATCTCCTCAAATGCATCCTCAAACTCCATCTCGGGTCCAATGGTAAGAATGTGGTCTCTCTCTCTCTCGATCGAGTTTTTCTCTGTTTTTTTGCTCACCTTTTTTATTTGAGTTTGGATTTTTTTTGGAGATTTTGTACGAATTTTTCGGATGCCGGCTTACAGATATGGAACTTTTCGGCTCATTTGGAGCCCGGTTTTCCAACTTTTCTAGCACCCGACTCACGGAATGGGTTGCAGGTTCGTTTCCCCTTTTTTCGTATGGTTTTGAGGGTTTTGGTGTTTTATGTGCAAAAATATATGATGCACTTTTTGTTTTGCAAAAATAGTGGTTCAAAATTTTGGGCTTGGGTTGCATTTTTGTTCGTTAGGTGGTTTGGTTCCATTCAGCTTCCATTTCAGTTACTTTTTGTTGATGGAGATCATTTTTGTTTGTTAGGTGGTTTGGTTCCATTTGGTTTTCAAGTTAAAGTTAAACTTCACAGTTCATGGTGATATGTTCATCTATTTTGAATGAAACCTCCATTTTTTTTTTTTTGCATTAATTATTTATCTTCAAATTTGTTCGATTTTTTTTATTTTGCAGGTATTCACCTATGTTCTCTCTTAAATCTTTCCCTCATTGCCAACCATTGCATTCATGGCTTAGGTTGTCTTTCCTTTTAATACTTTGTTAGTTTGTATTCAATTCAAGAGGACTATGTATGTGTGAGTATACTTCAATTTCCTTTTCCTTATTTATTTCCTTCTAATAATAGGTATATCATGTTAAGTTTACTGAAAAATTACAGATATTATAGAGGAGTAATTTTTAACATGTTCTATGCACATGGAGGTTTGTGCCAAAAACCTCAAGAATGGACGGGGTCTTATTGCAAAATCTATGCATATATACCATAGGAACGTGCATTTTTTTATGTAGTTTCAGTTAATTGATTATGGAGCCTTACTTAGCCATTCTTCTCTGATGTTGGAATCTTATTACAGGATGTTTTTCTAATGGTAATTGGTTGAAAACAATTTTACATTTCTCATTGACTGCAAATTGTTCCACATGTTCCTTGAATATAATGGAGAGTTAAGTAATCCAAATTCCCATTTTGAACCACTAAAATGCATTTAGTTTTGAGTTGAGGTTTGTAGAAACCTGAATTTTTTTTATTTATTCTAATTTCATATATAATTTATATTGAATAGTCAACCTTAAGTTAAAGGTGCATTTTAACTAAAGGATAAAAATAAAATTTCGTTGTGTGCCATCCCCGCAACCATCGATAAAGGAATCTACGTCAATCGGTGACATCGGCACCCATATTTTGTATATTAATATGGATGCGGTGCGTGTAGTATGTTAATGAGGTTGGAAATTACTCACTAATATATGTTATGTTTGAGTAATAAAAGAAGGTTTATCCTAATGGGTGAGATTTGTTTGATCATATTACTTCAATTTCTGGTAATATTTTTTTTAATTTGGTTTGTTGCAGATTTAAGTCGTGTGGGATCATGCGCATATTTGGTTTGCTACATAGTTGTGACCGTTGCAACAAGTGTTTTAGGTAACGTAATGCTTTAGAAGACCATACGAGAGAACACTCAAAGAAGATGAAGAGCGTCTTTGTTTCTGTTTCTCCCGACGTGCAAGAAAGATGACATGTTTGACCTCATGTATGCCAAATGGTCCTTTGTGCATTGGTATGAATTCAATGAAAGTTAAAAACATAATCATGGGGCTTATGTGTGATTATATTTTTTTTTATATGAATGGTGAGTTTTTTGAAGATCTAACTCTCCAAATCCATGTTAAGGTATACTATATGTTCAATTTAAAGTTTTATTTTCTTCTATGTTGGTTTCATTTTTGGTAATTTTCATTCTTCAAAGTTGTGTGATTATATTTGTTTTGTTTGTTTTGTTTGTTTTGTTTTTAGGTTCTAGAGCATACTTCAGTTTGCTTGAATCGGAATGAAAAGGCGTTTGCATCTTGTCTAGATAAACTGGATGAACTATGCAATCATGGACTGTATTACAGATTGCTGAAAAATGCTAAAAAAATATTAGGATACCTATATTCAATTAGACATATCTTTTTCCTACATATATTCAGTTAGACATATATTCAACTTTCAAGCAACCAGACCATTGATAATCTATTCTAGAAGTGTTCCAATGCTCTCATTTGTATTGTTTTGAAACAACTTCCTTCACCAACCGATAACCATATCTATTTCAATCATCAAATGAGCTCCTTTCAGCTATTGGTATCCACCCTCTCTATTTGAATTTCTTGCACTGCGATAATCAATATCTTTGCTTCATATTTGGTAACTGCCTCGGTGCAACCATTTTTCAACCTGCACCTTTTGAATCAGATATGGATTAAATAATTCTAGGAAGCATTTATCAACTTTAGTAGTCACAAGATGGTAGTAATAGTCCTAGCCTCAGCCTACGGTTACATGACCGAAAAATCACTGTTGGCTGCTCTCACTTGTTGTTATTTCCTTACTAACAGTTGTATTATTATGAGTTTTTTTAATTGAATAAAGGAGAGGTAGATCACAAAGGTAAGGTGGTCGAGGAGCCCAGCTAGAGGAATGTGCTTGGTCAGAACAGAACATAACTTCAAAGATAAAATCTTATGAACTTATATCCAACTGGTACAATCTTCGGGATAACAACCAATACGAGGTTATTTTCAAAGGAAACCTAAGTTTTCTCAGAAGTTACCCTGCCTTTAGAATTCTACTGTACTTGACTCTAAATAGATACGCCATTAGTATATTTTAATTTTTGTTTGCACCGTGTTTGTTTGTAGGATATACTATTTTTAGTAGTATGAACTAATAAAATTGTTAGTGCCTAATGTCCTTAAGCTTTGGAAGTATATTTAGATTATAGTCATTAAAAAAATTATCTTGAACCCATATTACATTAACTAGCACATCAGATATAGCACTAAGAATGTACTACTAATGATATCTCTCTACATATGCTTACCAAATGTATCAGGTGAAGGAGTTCTTAGAAGAGGGGACTAAGTTATTTTAAGAAGTGGGAAATGCCCTTTTCAATTTACCTTCAACTAAAGAATCACCGAGCCCCATTGTCAAGTTTCCAGTAACAACTACACTTTTCAATTTACCTTCAACTGAAATAGTCTGCAGCTTAATTAGCTAAGGTAAGCTGCTGCTGAATTAAGAATTTTACACTTTCATTAGTTTGTTGTTGAATTAGCCAAAGTAGTATGTTGCTGAATAAACTACTTCTGCTGAATTTAATGAAGAATCCATGTAAGGGGAACATCAAGACCGAAAGAAAAATCTCAAGACAGTAAGACCATCTTTTAAATAGAATTTCTAGATCAAATGCTAATGGAAACAATAACTTATCTCCTAAACATTCTCAATGATTAGTGTATTATGTGTAATTTCTAGATTGGATGATATATAAATAAGTTCATGTGAAGCTAACAGTAGGCAAACGATGGGGTTATTTTAAGTTTGATCCATCAATATTGGGTGTTATTATTATAATGTTTTTAAGTCAAGCATGGCCCGTGGAAGATTCACTAACATTTTTTTTGTATACAGGACTTCTGCCGATATCAACCCAGAGTATAGTAGTCTGCTAAACTTTAATGAGAAGAGATCGGATGCGAAAACATTATCACTATTCATGACCGAATGGGCCCTCCCCTTCAAGTATTGGCGCCTGATGAGGTACCTAAGTCCAACTCACTGTCTTTAAGTAATTATTAAATGCAATGAAACATTTAAACAACACTGACATCCTTCAAGACCGTATATCCTGTAATAGGTTTTTGATGGCGATGAATTCAAGAGAGAATAAAAGAATTAAGTATTTAGTTTTTACTAAAACACAGAATGGAGCTACTTCAGTATTTTATTCATTACTGAAACATGGGAGGTAGTTTTTACTGAAACATAGAATTTAAGGGATAATTTGGTTCATCATTTTGTTCATATTGTACTGAAACACAGGAGGTAGCTACTTCAGTACATCCATTTTCATCGCTATTTCAATACCTCTAATATTTGATGTATAATTATGCTTTTAATTGTTCATCCGGTGATTCAAATTGTGTATACATTAGTTCTTATTTCAACGCCTAATTTTCAGGTGTGGTAATTATACGACTCTCATTAATGTCGACGTTGCAAACATGGCACATATGTGCCTCATTTAACATACGAGTTGTGTATCTATTTTTTGTGTTTCTCCACATTTTTGTTAATATTTGTTTTTACAAATAAGAGAGGATAGAAGAAGATAGTTTATGTTTCCAATTGGTGTGACTTCAGGTAATTTATCTTTGGTGTGACTTGAGCCGATGATTGTATATTGACAAGGACCAATTTCACGGCGATGATAATGAGATTTGAAGTCCAGTAAGTAAACATGTTTACTTTGTATTTGCATTCTTTGCATTCCCATATTTTTTTACATGATATTTTTTTACATGATGTTTCTTTGTAATAGTTAAACGATGGGTCATGCATTAAATTATCTTTACATCGTTTACGAGATTTGGATTTTGAATATTAGTTATTTGATACAAGTCCCAAACTAGAAAAATATTCAAATGTTAGTTTTTCTTCAGCATACATTAATTATAGAGTTTTAGCGATAAAATGTTCTTGGGCAAGAATGATGTCTCTATTTTGTTAGTTGTTGAAACGGTATTCAGTATTTTACTAGTGTTTTCTTATTGGACTATTTTATAAACAGTCTATTCGTTTTATTTTTTTAAACCACGCGTTCACAGCCTACGAGAAGCTTAAACCTGCTCATGTTTAAGTTCATGTTCAAATACCCATAAATTAGATTGAGATCTCATTATATAAATTTTATAATTGGTCATGAGTTTACGTGGGACTTGGTGATAAATGACTCGATAACATTTTGTTTGGTCAAAACATATTTAACATTTTTACTCTTTCTTTAACAAAATAGAATAGGAACTAAAGCTATACTAAAAAAGAAATAAAAGTGTTATTCATGATCTCCATGATAAGCACCCAAAACTGTACATTTTATACCCCGAATAGACGTACTTTAGTTGCTAATTCTCGACAATTTGGATCTTATTCGCTTAATTGTTCAATATGCAGGCTTAATTACAGTTACGGTGTCAAAAGCTATATTTCAGGCAAATTGCAGTTAAAATGGAGTTAATTACCTTATCCCGTAACCCTAGCCAAGCACATCCTAGCCTTAGCCTTCCCCGACCCGTGTGTCTGTTGATTTTGTACTTTTTTATTATTTTTTAGCTTTTTAGTTTTGAGTCATTTTTATTTTTAGGATTTATTTTATATTTAATTAGAATTTCTAGGATTTATTTTCCAATTTTCCTATTTCCTTTTATTTAGTATTTTGATTTTTATTCTATTAGTTTTTAGTTTAAGTTTTAGTTTTATTTTATTTTATGAGGATTAGAATTTTTAGGATTTCATGTATTTTTAGTTTTATTAGATTTTGCATTTTATTTTTGGGATTTTAATTTTAAGTTTCATTAGATTTTATTTTTAATTTTTATTTTTATTTGATTCTTGGTTTTATTTTAGAATAGAATTTTATTTTTTTAGATTTTTATTTTATTTTATAATATTATTTTTATTAATTAGTTTTAGTTTTATTTTTAAGGGTTCAAACTAACACACACACATACAAATCCTATACACTAAACTACACCTAACTAAACCCTTACCCTTACCCTACATACCATACACTCACCTCCACACTAATCATCCCAACATCATCTTCAACCTCTAAACCAACCTTTATCTCTCCTCTAAACCACCAAACCCACCAATAACATACTCTCTCTCCCACCACCACCATCAACCACCCTACATCCACACCCCATAGACTACCGCCGACGACCCTCTTCCCTACCGCCAACCTGCCTCCCTACTGGCCTCGATTCAACCCGCCAGCTACAACCCCAACACCGGCGACCACCCTTTACCCCTCGCCGTCCCGACCATTCCCCGACCTCCTCACTCCGACCCTCACCTCCACGCCATTCCCCTTCTCCGGCGCACCCTCACGACATCTGCCCTTGCCGCGACCCCGGGCAGCCCTCGTCACCCCTCCAACCCGCTGCTATCCCTTCCAGATCCAAGCCTTGACCTCCAACCCGCTTACACGACCATCACCCCCCAAACAGGTCGCGACCCGTCCTAACCCCCCATCTTCCATACCCAATTCTCCTAAAAGCCACCCACGACTTTTCCACCTGCATAAACCAAACATACACATGACCAAGTCAACCAACTTAAATGCCCACATGTGTTTTAAGCCTTATACCCACTTATATCCATTTAACCCAAATCGTGCACTTGCCAAACAAAATAACTCAAGCCGAAAACTAAACCAACCAAATACCCACATGCCCAATAAAAACCCACTTATCCCCTTTATTCCCTTTTTCCCATAATAACCCCAACTAGCACCTTTCACACCTTTTACCCAAAACACCCCCATTAACCATATCAGATTTTTTATTCCCTCAACCCTCATTCACATGACCTCACACCATATCCACATGCACCCCCTAGACATATACCCAATATACCCCTTTGCTCCATGTGCCTACTATATAAGAAGACCATGCTCATTCAAAAGGCAAAAAAACAACACTACAGGAAAATGACAAAATTGTCACCTTTCAGCCGGTCACCCTTGTCAAGGTCATTGACCGTGATAAAAAAACACGCGTTTTGTGTCACGGTCATTGACCTTGACACGACCGTGATAAAGAATTGTCACGGTCAATGACCATGAAAATTCTTTAAATAATTGTCACGGTCAATGACCTTGACACGACCGTGACAATGTTTGCAGCAAAAACCCTTTCCCCCTTCTTTTTTCCCTCCCGCTGTTCCCTCCCTCTCTCTCTCTCTCTACTTTCAGGTTTAATTCTCTCTCTCTCTCTCTCTCTCTCTCTCTCTCTCTCTTCCATTTATATATATGTTTGTGTGTATATATATGTGTGTATGTGTGTATATATGTGCGTGTGTGTGTGCGGGAGTAGGGGGTGGGGCAGGGTGGGGGTAGGGTGGGGGCAGAGTGGGGGTAGGGGGTAGGGGTTAAAAATGTAATATTATTTTGATACAACATTAATTTGTGTATGAGTTTCATAATTATAAATAATATCCAAAAATATTGGATAACAATTTATTTTCATTCAAAATAAATAAGTAATTTTCTACAAATTTCATAAAAAAATGAAGGTCGGCTTAATATGTGATTTAAGTGTGAAATAATCGCTATATACTTATACTAATGGAGAAAAAAACCATGCTTGTGTGTATGACTGCATACTATACCGAAATGAGTATGAAAATCTCGATCGTTGTCCGGTATGCGATGAACCTAGATATGTCCAATCTACTAGTAAGGAAGGCACAAGCTCAAAAGTGCCTCAAAAAGTATTGAAATATTTTCCCGTTGGGCCTAGATTAAAGCGATTTTTCACAGTACCATGGATTGCAGAGGCAATGACTTGGCATGCTAGTGCAGAAGTAGGGGGTAATATCATGAGACCTGAATTTTCGATGATGACTTTATTGATACCTGGGCCAAAGGCACCAAGTGATGACATTGATATCTACATCGCTCCTTTGGTAGAAGAATTAAATGAGTTGTGGGAAGAGGGTGTGCAATCATTTGACTCTTTTAGAAAAGAATAGTTTACGCTGAAAGCTATGTTGATGTGGGCAATTCATGATTTTCCAGCTTATGGGACATTATCCGGATGTGTAGTACATGGTTATTTGGGGTGTCCTATTTGTGGAGAGGAGACTGAATCTCTTCGTCTATCCTCTAGCTTAAAAAATGTATACCATTGCCACATGAGGTTTTTACCCCCAGCTCATAGTTTCAGATTTGAGAAAGGTTCCAATTTTTTATTGGGCGGAGTTGAACATAGGCTACTGCCGAGACAACTTTCGGGTTCAGAAATTGAAAGTAAATCTTCTGAATGTGGCCCAAATATGCCAGGTAAGAATCCCAAATTTAAGAATGTCAAGCACGGTCGTTTGTTTGTGCATTTAAAAAGGTTAAGCAACTGTTTTACTCGGAGTATATCAACAACGATCCATGGTCAATTGTCCAACACGCGCCAAGGCGTCTAAATAGTAGTGTGGATGACTTGGCTGCTCCTATCGAATATCAATCCATTTTTTATGATAACCCGAATTTGAAACAATTTTTCAATTTGTAATAAATATTTCAATTTGTAGCGAAACATCCATTTTTAATGCTTTTAATTGATCTGCACTTTATCATTTTCACTCTTGTGTAGTGTGCGTGTGTGGAGAGGAGATTAATACATAAATACTCCAATTACATCTAAGTTTTGTTTATACTAATCCATGAATATACACTTCTTACCTTTAATAGGTGATTAGTACATAGTTATTTGGGGTGTCCTATTTGTGGAGAGGAGGCTGAATCTCTTCGTCTATCCGAACACTAAGAAATGCCATAATCCTATGGAGCGATGCTCTGCAAATTCCTCCCAACCGTTATGTAGCCAAACATCACCAGTTGAAGTTGTCAATTCCACTTTCCATAACCCACCACTTGGAACTTCTAGCAAAACATGGGAGACCATTGAAAGGTGGAATTGATAACTTCAACTGCTGATTTTTGGCTACACAACGGTTGGAAGGAATTTGCAACGCATAACTCCATAGGATTATGGTATTTCTTAGTGTTTAGATATGAAGAGAATTATATTTGACACGATTTCCCGGGGTACATTAGTTGGAAGGAGGTGCCATATGAGCTCAAGTTAGCTGTTTGAGTGACACTACAGGTAATGTATTTATATTTATATGTCAATTTCGATTTCGATTTCAATTACGATTTATATTTATCTATATTTGAGGGGCGGATACTAATTTTACTTTATTTCAATTCAGGGGACAGGGAGTGGCCCTAAGGGTAGGCCACATATGCTCTATACTTATGTGGCTATTCGGACGAGAAGGGAAGGATAAGGAGGTGTCCCCGAGTGTCGCGGTACAAAATCTATTTTCCATGCAAATAGTTTGTAGATTTGAGATAATTGATGGTGATGTTATTTCTTCTTAAATAGTTTCTATTTTGAATATATATTTGCATTATCTTTAGTTTTTTTGGATATATGATGTTTGGAACAGGTACAATGTTGCGATAACAGGTAAAATATACTGCTGGGCAGTGGCAGTGGCCATACTGCCCAGCAGATTTTTTTTAAATTCTTCCCAGAATTGTCACGGTCAATGGCCATGACAATTTTTTTAAAAAGGGTCACGGCTTTGTCACGGTTATAAACCGTGACAAACGTGTCACGATCATTGACCGCGACACGACCGTGACACAAAACGCGAGTTTTGTGTCAAGGTCAATGACCGTGACACGACCGTGACAAAAAAAGTTGTCTCGCCTCGAAATGTCACGGTCATTGACCTTGACAAGTTGGATTTGTCAAGGTCAATGACCTTGACAATTCGGCAGATTTGGTGTAGTGCAAGCTTTTAGATAGGAAATTCTTGAGAGAGAATTTTAGAGATATATACCATTTATAAATAGTTTTATTTTATTCTTTTTATTTTGTTAGATATTTGTGAGATTAAATATTGTAAGAGAGTTAATTGAGTGGATATTTAATTTCAAATCATTTGGATGCTCAATTAAGTGGTGTATGCTTAAATTCGGAAGACTAGAGTTCAACTTTCTCACAGAGATTTGATTTGCTTGTTCTATTCTCTTCTCTTTTATTTTAGTAGCCTTGATTAGTAATTTATCAAATTTCATATCATGTTAGGCTAAAACCCCTTTCAAGGGGTGGGGTAAAACCCTTATTTGATGTTATTTTATTTTAATTAGTTTAATTACTTGAAAAGTCCCTTTGAATGTTAATTTTAATCCCTCACCCTTAAATTTACGCCTCGAGAGAGGGTAAATGATTTTCGAGAGAAAATCGGAATTCTAGTGATAATACCCATTTTAGATTCGAACTAGAGATAGGGGTTTCTTAAGTGGGGTATTATAACTTGAATTTCAACCTTTAATTTGTTTTCTAATATTTACATAAATTTTAATTGATCGATCCTAGCAGGTGATTAATTAAAAGGAGTGTAGATCTATTTTTCTAGAGTTGTGGGGTGTTAAACATAATTTTCTAAAATATTACTATTATAATTACACTTGCAAGGAGAGTTGGTTTGTAATTTTGATATTAATTTGGGATAATTCAAATAATTAAATTAATTAATTAGAATAGCTAAAATTTGTGGTGTAATCCCACTCCTTGATTGTTCTCACAATTATTTACCTCACTTTATCTCTTATTTTAGTGTTAGACTTTATTTTTCATTTTAGTCATTTTCTAGTTAGTTATTATCATATTACATTTAGTTTAGTTTAGTTTAAATCATCACCTCACCCAAATGTTTTAATATTTGAAAAAGCTAAAAAAAAATAGAAAAGTGAAAAAGAACAAAAAGAAAATAAAAAGTGAATTACAATTGAATTTGTCTCTAGCTTACCCCCTTGGAAGTGGATTGATACCCTTACTTACCTCTACACTTTAGATTGTTTTATTTTGTAGGTATTTGAAGGTTTTGACTAACTTGGCTTTCAACAACGTCATACGTAAAGGCTAAGTTATAAAATGGCGCCGTTGCCGATCTTTAGAGCTTGAAGCACTTGCGAGGATTACCTATTTGTGATTCATTTGTATTGCACTTTTTTTTAGTACCATTTTTTTCTTTATTTTATAAGGCTTGTATTTAGGATCTTTATCCTTGGCTTGTATTGCGGTGCATAGGGACACCTTTATTTTATTTTTTATTTTTAAAATTTGTAATAATTGAAGACAAGCATGATAGGGAAACCGGACAAGGTAGAGAGGGGGCATCCAAGGCGAGGATTTAGAAGCCTCTATAACTTGGGTCGGTAGGACTCCCGGGGACGACTGAGATAGGCATGATCTCCTCCCAGTCGACTCAAATTTTTCTGCACACCATGGCCTAAAAACCGTGGGAGGTACATTTCTTACACCCCCGCGCCTCTCCTGTTAGCGAGTCAATTCTCTTGTGTGCTCTTGTGTGATTTTATTCTCGCATTTATTTTTTGAATGGTGTGATGAATTAAATTACTAAGACCTACACCCGGTCACTCACGAGAAGGGATTTCATCACCCGACTCCCTCGTTATCATTGTGTGCTACCTTAGCCATCACTAAATTTAAAATCAATCAACTAGGTAGCCGAATAAGAGAATAAATTTTGTAAAGGCGATCACTCAGATAATTCCGTGATTTCTTATCGCCCACGGACTTAATTAAAATTTGACTACCCTTTCACTAAATCTAAATATAAAAATTGGCTATGTGCTAGTTAGGATTTATCCTTGACTTGTGTGTGTGTCCAATTCCATTTTTCTGGTAGTCGATTTTAATTGGTTCGTCCAAAATTCTGAGTCCATCCATTTTCCCCACCTTTTCTTCCAAAAACTCCAAAAATATTTTCTTTCTCTCATTTTAGAAAAATCCAAAAATATTTTCTTTCTTTTCTTTTTAGAAAATCCAAAAATATTTTCTTTCCTTTTGAAAAAATTAAAAATTGCAAAAAAAAGAAATATTTCTCTCCTCGTGGACGACGAACGTCCTTTACGGGACTACTTTGGTCATTTTCTATTGTCACGGGACACGTGTGAGAGTGATCGTGAGACGTCTCTTTATGATATCCTTAGTGGTTTCACCTCTCTCACGAGTACCGTTGGTACTCTTGACCCATCTATGCACGCACCTCCTATTCCATCACCATCGATGTCAAGTATCGACGTGTCTCATCACCACATGTCCCATGAGTGCCCTTACATTACATATCCATCTGAACCCACCATGGAACATGTGTATCCATATGACACTATTTCGAAATCCACCTCGGCCTATTCTCATGATATACCCAATCCTGAGTTGTGTGAGTACCCGAGCTATTCTGGAGGCCTGATCCACGCAATATGAATCCCAACCCGATGTTTTGGATCCTCACACGTTCCAACAGTCGTCATGGAAACCTTGTGCACCTGTTCACGATCAGTTCCCTCACTACGCACCCCATGAGTATCAACCATTTGTCCATCACGAAAGCAGTCCCTTTGTGTATGATATACTTGGCCCTATCCCACACACTTCCTTAGAGTATTCTCCATACACTCATGATAGTAGAGTGTTGTGTCCATCTCAACCACCGCCACCACCCATCATTCCACCAACACTTTCATCCACATCCGCTCTCGAAACCCTCTTGCAAAAGTTCATACTTGAGTGTTGTCAAGTTTTATTTGTTATAAAACTACCGCAAGTGCACGGGCTATTGAAATATAGAGGGTGTAAGTACGGGTCGAACCCACAGAGATTTCGTCAATTTTTATAAAGTATTGATTGTCCAACTAGACATATGAGTGTATTAAATGTGATTGAGTTGTTAAAATAAAAATAAAGACGGAATAAACAAACAAGTACAAGAGATAATATTAAATGTGGAAGAAACTAGGACATCGGATCCGTTTGTCAATTTTAATTAAAGTAACACATCAATTTAATTTCGTAGTTACGAATTTATAACACAAAATATACCGACTCTCGTCGCATACATTTCGGAGAATAAAATAATATATGCGCTCAAAATATTTTAACGTCTCTTAAATTAGACACCATAAATCCCTATTCCCTTGAAAATATCAGGTTTAAAATTTTTAACGTGTATTTAAGCATGAGGTATCAAAACATCTAAGTGCAAGCATAACCCATCAAAAATGACAACTTTAAGTTTTTTAAAGCATGAATTTATAATTAATTCGTTGAGGTTTAAAAATACACTCTCGTGTAATTTTAAGCGAATACCGAATTTTTTTATTTCAAATTAGAACACGTCGGAATATGTACGAAATTAAATTAACATGCGTGGTTTAATTAGTCATGACAAACACCACCTAAGTCCTAGTAATTAAACTACTCACACAACATATTTGACACACAAATATTGCAAGATGAAAAAATAATTTGCATTAATAAATGTCAACTTACAAAATTTCGGGGCCAAGACTTGAATTACAATACACAATATGCTCCTCCAAAGTGTGCCTCAAAAATACTCTCTACACAGATTTTTTTCTATCTCTCAAAGTGTGTCTTTTTTTTTCCATCCAAAAGTAAAGTGTTTTCAAGGTCTCTACATTGCCCATAATTTATACTAACAAAAGAAACCAACAAAATAGGATAAAGTGGGGGTTAAACAGGTATGGAGGAAAGGCATTTTCGGATGGATCAAAACATGGGTTGGTGGGGTTTTGGTAATGGGCATGTAGGGGGGGGGGGGGGGGGGAGGGTATCTTCTTTCGTCAGATTGGTAAACGAAGAAAAAGGTGAAGGTGGGAGAGTTGGGTTTAGTGGGCAAATGGAAGGAGGAGTTTAGAGAATTTCGCCAAAAAGAAATGGGGAGAGGCAGGGGTCGAACCCCTGTCCTCGCACATAACTCTCCTTCACCCAACCATCTCACCTAACAGCTCTTTCTAATATACATATGCACCCAATTATATTTAACAATATATTACAACACAAATCTCATAATTTGTACAATAGCCCAAATCACCATAACTTCTTCATTCGGAGTCCGATTGACTTGCCATTTGAACCGATGTGACCCTCATTTATGGCCCAACAAATTTTCAATAGTGTTCGGGTCTCGGGATTGACTTTGGGTGTTGACCCGGGGCTTTGACTTTGACTTTCTTTTGAATTCGAACTTTGCACAGCCATAACTTCTTCGTTTCAACTCTGATTGATACGTCGTTTGAGCCCAGGCGTACCATGATTCAAGGCCTTCAATTTCCATGGTTGGTCCGAGTCTGTAATAAATCTTTTGTATTTACAATTTTGCCCCTGAAGTTGCGTAGGTGCCCATTTCATGCCCGAATAATGTCATGTCATCGCCGCTTGCCTTTTAATCCTGTTAATCCTCAAAACAACCTTTCACAAGAGATTAGAAATAAATATTTGAGGTCATGACTTAAAGATGTGAGCATAAAGTTCGCAAAATTGCATTAGTAACCCCATTTATTCTGAAATTTGTATTTTCTATAAAATAGAAAAAATAACTCTAAAAGCTCTTTATTAATGATATAACGAGACTAACAAGTCCTAGATTTGGTTATAAATGATACAAAATAATGCACTCATCATTGAGAAAGAGAAAGCCACTCAAATTCAAACTCTCCAAAGGCTTGAACAAAGGTTAAATGAATTGGAGTGTGCGATAGAGTCGGACATTCCCATGGACCCACCCATCGTTGCAACCGAGTGTGACGACGTTGTATCCTCTTGTGACACTGATTTTGAGTGTGACCAACCATACCCCCTCGAGAATCTCGAATTTGAGACCATCCCATGGTCTGGGTCCTAAGTCGACAATTGTGTTGACTTACCTTTCGATGGTGAGACTGATCCAATCCCTCTTTGTCCAAATGAACCTACCTTTGAGATTCCCACTCACTTTCCCGTCAAATCCAAAAATATGCCCGAGTCTACACCAATCGAGCTTCACCCTCGTGTTCCCGAGGAACCACATAATCCTATGTTAGCTCCGGCTACGAGTACTCACCATTTTCGTGAGATAGAATCCGTGATAGTTCCTACCTATCCAGATATGGATGATGTACCACCATGAATGGCTCATCTTGAGGCTAATATTTCTAGTGATCCATTTATCTCCTGTCTTGGTTCCTCGTCTTACCCATCCACCACAATCACCAATGATACCTTTTTGGAGAAGTTGACAACTCCATCTTTAGAAACAACACTCCCTTGTGCGTATTCCTTTACTCCTCCCAATGAGTGTGTGTCTCTTACTCTTGAATTAGATCATATTCCCCCACCATGTATCCCACTCGACCCACCCATTGTTCCTTCCACCCTACCACCTGCTTTGGATCTTGATTTTACACAGTTTATGTTTCCATCAACATTTTTAGATCCTCACCTAAAACCATCCCCCACCCACGAGAGTATTTGTGGTGATACTCTCCACTTCCGTGACACCGTTCTTGTTCCTCCATGCACACCACTTCCTTGCGGTGTTGATTTCTCTTCTCAACAGCTCCCTGGCATGTCACGGCGCGACCATTATCATCGTCCATTCATAGAACGGTTGTGTGATTTCTATGAGCCTCACCCCATCACTATTTCCACACCATTTCGCATTCCTCACCAACTAGAGCACCATGCTTATAGGGCCCTAGTTTCCCTCACCTTTACGCTCAATAAAGCCTGTGATCGATGCTTCATCACCCATGCCTTTCTTAACCTCACCCTTAGCTTAATCCCCACCCGCCCATGGTCCACCAATGCTTTGCATCACGTGATGCATTTGGCTATACAAGTGCATTGACCACTTTAGCCTGTTTCCAGCAAGACTGACGCTTCAGTCTTGTTTGGGGGTGATTCCCATCACCCTAATTTTGCTGCCACCCCGCGCCATCATAGATCTTATCCTTAGGGTGAGATCCCATCGGTCTGGCTGAAGACATTAAACTTAGCGCTACCGAAAGGCAACCCGCGTTTCTTGTACTAGTCTCATCTTGTTTGGGGGTGGTGTTTTCACATCACCCAATGCTTTGCCATTTTTTAGACTTGTACACTTTTCATTTTTTCTCTTATCATTTACTCAGGTTTATTCTTGACTACATCTTAGCGGTTCATTCTAGTAATCTCTTTCCTACCTTATGCTCTTAATTTTAAAAATCATTTTACTTAACATCGAGGACGATGTTCCTTTTTGTTTGGGGGTGGGGAATTTTATCAAAATCGTACCTCTTTTGAAAAATTTTGATTTTTAAACCTGATTTTTAAAAAAATTCGTGCAGTTTCTTTTATCTCACTCATTGATGTAAATTTTCAATCATCCATCTTTTTAAGTCTAGGAATCAAGCTAGAGAATATTTTTTCTAATAGCTTATGTAATACATAGCAAGGCATTTTGCCCCATGAATTTCTAGACTCAACAATATTTACGCACTTATCATGTCAATACGGTTAGAGTTGAGGAGTACTACAATTCTAAGGAGAACCTTAAGGATCACTAGTAGAGACTTTAACTTGTGAGATTCGTACCTTTCACCCTTTTTTGAGAGTTTTACGCAATCTCTGAGTCACAAGTTGATTCAACTTCCTTTGGGACCGCACTTTTAATTGTTGTATGATCTCATTATTCTTCAATTTTGGTTGATCACTGAGAATGACATCACTTTTGAGTTGTAAGAAACGCGTGTCTTGAAATTTATCCCGAATACTAGATTTTCATCCATACACATACCATTTGCCGTTAACTTCACCCATATTCTTCCATATATTCCCCACGTCATCCATACACACTCCCCACTCCATTCATATATCATCCATCATCATTTTGAAATAAAAGAGTGTTGATTTCAAATGTCAATGTCTTCATTGTTGGTTTGAAAAAAGAAAAAAAAAACTAAAAGAAAAAAATAGAGAAAAAGAAAAGAAAATTCGAAAAAAAAAGAGAAAAAAAAAAGAGTTTGTAGTTAGTAATAAAGACATTTGTGCCTAAAGTATAGTACACTCTTCTCATATATCCATCATTTCACACATTAATCCAATTCTACATCACCATCCTTACCTCATCTCATATCCCATCCTTCTCATCCCATTTCATTTCCCCTCACCCATAAAAATCCACGTTTTCCCCTAGGTGTTTGGGCAAATGAAAGTCAATGTGGTGAATAACTCGACGTTCTCACTATAGTGATTAGCATTCTTTCATGAGATCATTTTTCTTTCTATATGTTCGTTCTTTCTTATGTGTGTCTGAGACGTTTGAACTTTCTTACACTTACTCACCTCCTCACACACAAGAGCACTACACTAACTCATATCTTGAGAGTTCATTTGAGAGAGATATATCCAGTGATATTTGAAGTTGAAACGTTGATTCCGACAAGACAATCTTTGAATTACTCATATGATTCTCGACCCGTTTTGACTGATTCACACCACACACGTTGAGTTCTAGGAAGGATGTGCCTTTAGTATTTACTTAGCTAAACGTTTTACACAATTCTAGCTTGTATTTCTGAAATCATTTATCTCATGATGGATTGTGCGATTATTCTATGTCTAATAAGAGATTGCCTGCCTTTCAATAAATATTTTCAAATAAGAATTTTGTGGGTATATTTCCTGCAAACCCTCACGAGACACAACTCGTCCTGTAGGACAACCTATAGGTTTAAAGGTTTGTTGCACATGCCAAGTGCAATCGCAAGTGCCCGCGAAAGTGGTACACTTTTGGTTACTTATCTTTTTCTTTCTCTCTATCTTATTGCTCGAGGGCTAGTAACACTCTGTTTGGGGGTGGTGTGATAAGCACCCAAAACTGTACATTTTATACCCCGAATAAACGTACTTTAGTTGCTAATTCTCGATAATTTGGGTCTTATGCGCTTAATTGTTCAATATGCAGGCTTAATTACAGTTGCGGTGTCAAAAGCTATATTTTCAAGCAAATTGCAGTTAAAATGGAGTTAATTACCTTATCTCGTAACCCTAACCTAGCCCATCCTAGCCGTAGCCTTCCCCGTCTCGTGTGTGTGTTGATTTTGTAATTTTTTTTATTATTTTTTACATTTTTATTTTGAATCATTTTTATTTATAGGATTTATTTTAGATTTATTTAGAATCTCTAGGATTTATTTTCCAATTTTTATATTTCCTTTTATCTACTCTTTTGATTTTTATTCTATTAGTTTTTAATTTTAATTTTATTTTATTTTATTAGGATTAGAATTTTTAGGATTTCATGTATTTTTAGTTTTATTAGATTTTGCATTTTATTTTTAGGATTTTAATTTTAAGCTTTATTAGATTTTATTTTTATTTTTATTTTTTATTTTTATTTGAGTCTTCGTTTTATTTTATAATATAACTTTATTTTTTTAGCTTTTTATTTTATTTTATAATTTTATTTTTATTAATTAGTTTTAGTTTTATTTTTAAGGGTTCAAACTAACACACACACACACACAAATCCTATACACTAAACTACACCTAACCCTTACCCAACTTACCATACACTCACCCACACACTAATCATCCCAACATCATCTTCAACCTCTAAACCAACCTTTCTCTCTCCTCTAAACCACCAAACCCACCATTAACATACTCTTTCTCCCACCACCACCATCAACCACCCTACTTCCACACCCCATAGCCTACCGCCAGCGACCTTCTTTCCTACCGCCGGTGACCCACTTCCCTACCGCCGGCCTGCCTCCCTACTGGCCTCGATTCAACCCGCCAGCTGCGACTCCAACACCGACGACCACCCTTTACCCCTCGTCGACCCGACCATCCCCCGACCTCCACACTCCGACCCTCACCTCTACGCCGTTCCCCTTCTCCGATGTACCCTCACGACATCCGCCCTTGCCGCGACCCCAGGAAGCCCTCGTCACCCCTCCAACCCGCTGTTATCCCTTCCAGATCGAAGCCTTGACCTCCAACCCGCTTACACGACCATCGCCCCCCAAACCGGTCGCGACCCGTCCTAACCCCCCATCTTCCATACCCAATTCCAATCAAAGACCCAATACCATTTCTCAATTCTCCAAAAATCCACCCACGACTTTTCCACCTGCATAAACCAAACAAACACATGACCAAGTCAACCAACTTAAATGCCCACATGTGTTTTAAGCCTTATACCCACTTATATCCATTTCACCCATTTAACCCAAATTGTGCACTTGCCAAACAAAATAACTCAAGCCGAAAACTAAACCAACCAAATACCCACATGCCAAATAAAAACCCACTCATCCCCTTTATTCCCTTTTTCCCATAATAACCCCAACTAGCACCTTTCACACCTTTTACCCAAAACACCCCCATTAACCATATCAGATTTTTTATTCCCTCAACCCTCATTCACATGACCTCACACCATATCCACATGCACCCCCTAGACATATACCCAATATACCCCTTTGCTCCATGTGCCTACTATATAAGAAGACCATGCTCATTCAAAGGGGAAAAATCAAGCTTTTAGATAGGAAATTCTTGAGAGAGAATTGTAGAGATATATACCATTTGTAAATAGTTTTATTTTATTCTTTTTATTTTTGTTATATATTTGTGAGATTAAATATTGTAAGAGAGTTAATTTAGTGGATATTTAATTTCAAATCATTTGGATGCTCAATTAAGTGGTGTATGCTTCAATTTGGAAGAGTAGAGTTCAACTTTCTCAAAGAGATTTGGTTCTCTTGTTCTATTCTCTTCTCTTTTATTTTAGTAGCCTTAATTATTAATTTGTCGAATTTCATATCATGTTAGGCAAAAACCCCTTTCAAGGGGTGGGGTAAAACCCTTATTTGATGTTATTTTATTTTAATTAGTTTAATTACTTGAAAAGTCCCTTTGAATGTTAATTTTAATCCCTCGCCCTTAAATTTACGCCTCGAGAGAGGGTAAATGATTTTCGAGAGAAAATCGAAATTCTAGTGATAATACCCATTTTAGATTCGAACTAGAGATTTGGGTTTCTTAAGTGGGTATTATAACATGAATTTCAACTCTAAATTTGTTTTCTAAGATTTACATAAATTTTAATTGATCGATCCTAGCGGGTGATTAATTAAATGGAGTGTGGATCAATTTTTCTAGAGTTGTGGGGTGTTAAACTTAATTTTCTAAAATATTACTATTATAATTACACTTGCAACGAGAGTTGGTTTGTAATTTTGATATTAATTTGGGAGAATTCAAATAATTAAATTAATTAATTAGAATAGCTAAAATTTGTGGTGTAATCCCACTCTTGATTGTTCTCACAATTATTTACCTCACTTTATCTCTTATTTTAGTGTTAGACTTTATTTTTCATTTTAGTCATTTTATAGTTAGTTATTATCATATTACATTTAGTTTAGTTTAGTTTAAATCATCACCTCACCTAAATGTTTTAATTTTTGAAAAAGCTAAAAAAAATAGAAGAGTGAAAAAGAACAAAAATAAAATAAAAAGTGAATTACAATTGAATTTGTCCCTAGCTTAACCCCTTGGAAGTAGATTAATACCCTTACTTACCTCTACACTTTAGATTGTTTTATTTTGTAGGTATTTGAAGGTTTTGACTAACTTGGCATTCAACAATGACATAAGCAAAGGTTATGTTATCACTCCACTTTCTGCAGAGGTGTCTAACTGAATTTCATTTTCAGGAGCCACCAAAAGGTGTGAAGTCTTTTGCTCATCAACCGTGCAACTTCCTATATCTACATATGAGTCAACAACAGTCCTAGCTGGCATCCTTAAAGAACTCGAAGTGTACTGACTGTCGAGATAAGAGTAAGACTTGAGACCAGGCAATTAATAAATCCTTTCCAAAGATTTTAGATTACTTCGATCACGTGAAGGAGTCTCCTCTTCTTTCAACTTCAATCTCTCAGTAATGTGGTTTTTTCTTTCTCTGTAGAAACTACGCTCAAACAAATGACAATATCTATAGATTGATTCTTTGAAAGATATTGCTCTTCTCATGCCTTGTTGACCCCACTAAAATGGCATCTATGTTATCTTATCGGCATCAACATGCCTCATGATTGATCAGTTCCATAACTACTTCTAAGGTTGTATTTACTCCATATCTCCACCATAGATGGCTTCTGTAAATCAACAGTCCACTCTTTCGCTTCCTTAGCGAAACTACGACCATATGGGACTTCGTGAAGAACAGAGTCCATTTAAATTCATGCTTCTGTTTTCTTCTCTATCTGTTGGCATATAATATTTTACATCAGCGGTGAGCTAAGGCCTATAATATAATCTTTAATATTTATCCACTATTGGATAACTCATTGAATGTACTATTTTTGTTTGAGACCTATATCGTTAGTGTGTGAGGATTACAAAGTATTTTTCTTTGGTTAAAACACCACTATACTATTTTTGTTTGAAATTCTCTAATCCATAGTTCAGAAACATTATATTGGGTTCATTAATATGATTCTAGGTGATCCTGGGCCTTACGCTGCAATTCATATGATTCATACAACAAGACGATACGCAACCAGCGCTGCAATTCGTATGATCCAAATGACAAGTAGGTACGAAGACAGCACTGTAATTCATATGATTCATAACACTGTATATTGAAGAAGTGGAATCCCCGGTGATTTAAATAATTCACTCGATTAAAAATTTTAATTTCCTTTTTGAAAAACTCAATAGAGATGATGCGGAAGTGTTATAAAGGTGATGGTTCAACTTCCAAAAATTAACAACAACAAGTTTTAATTAACTCAAGTCCTAGAATTTGCCTAAGTCATAATTAACAATTATCCAAAGTTAGGCGAAACCAATTTTAGAAAATGACTTGAATAAACCTAATTTACCCAATATTTAATATAAGTCCCAAATTAAATGAGTGTGATAAATTAAATCAAATTTTATCTTGAAATTATCCTAAGCATGGATTCTAAATTATTGAGCAAGATAAAATAAACAATATCACAGTACGCCGAGATGTACGAGGAAAAAACCCAAGACGGGAAACAACCTCGGACGGCCCTAGCCACAAGTCCACTAGATACGGAATTACAATTACAAGACAGATAGACTTACAACGACTGACTCGATCCCTCTCAAGCCTCGACGCTTCTTCTTGTAGACACCTCTTCCTAGCGGACAACCTCGGAACACCACCGCAGTCTCGGAATCCACCGATGGGACTTTATATGGTCACCGTCACCCAAGCTTGGAGCCTTTCCCCAAGTGAGTAATATCGCAACAAACTTCTTCTTCTTTGTGATGGGGTGTAGAAGCAAACCCGAAACGTCTCTTTATGAATTCGGTAGAGAAAACCGGTGACAAAACTCCAAGTAAAGAATATGAATATAGAAACTTGGAATAAACAACTATTGGCTGTAAACTAGAGTGTGTATGAATTTTTCTTTAAAAATTAACACTCAAAACATGAATATTTTCCCTAAATAAATTAGCTCTCAAACTCTCTCTAAGAGATGGATATGGAATGGAAAAGTTAATTGGAAAAATGTGTTTCCCGCACATATTAAGTCTTGAAAAAGTTGGTTAAAAACCAAGTGGGGAAAGTGGGAGAAAACTGCAAAAAACTGCTCAAAACTGTTCCCGCCCTGGCGTCTCGTTCGAACGAACTTGACTCTCGTTCGAACGAGACTTCTAACGAGCGACCAGCTTGGGCTCGTTAGATACCTCGTTAGAACGAAAAATTCGTTCGAACGACATATCAAACGACTGACCAGTTTAGGGTCGTTGGCAAACTCGTTCGAATGAAACCTGGTTCGAACGAAAAACTCGTTCGAACGAAACCTGGTTCGAACGAAAAAACTCGTTCGAACGACATTTCTAACGAACGACCAGAAAGATTGTAAAATTCGATTTTGGCCCAGAAACTTTTATATACTTATTTTAAAGTTCTAATTGATTCTTTCTGAAAATAAAATGCAGTTTTTATTACACCTAACACCCAATACAAATTGTTCCAAGCTCCTATATAAATATAATTACATTCATACCTTGGGAGCATGGAACCTTAGTTGATGACGTAGAAACGAGGCACACAAACCGGCATTTTGATTAAGCTTTAAATTCTTTGCCGCTACGTCTTCAACACACACTTCATAGGCTTGAGAATATTACAATAAATCACTAACCTATGAATAAATGTTTTTGTCCGGAATTGAGCCAAAACTATATATGGACTCAATTGGAAATTTATGTCCTTACAAATCTCCCCCTTTGGCTATTCCGGGACAAAAACCAAACAAAAAGCCTAAAGGGCCGTCAAGCTCTACTAGACTCAAAACATAACCCGCCCAATCTTGACTCAACCCAAGGATCAAACGCTTTGCCATTAAACAATTCTGCTTTAGTAGAATACCTGCACACTTAAGCAAACTCATCAAATGCATAGGAAATATCAAAATATAAAATGCAATTAATTAAATTATTCCCCCTAAATTAATTCTCCCCTTTATCAAATACATGACCTACTTAGAAAGACGTCTCCCCCTAAGATAAATCTCCCCAAACTGAGATACAATAATAATAGGATTAGATACCATTTCTCCCCCTATCATCATTCTCCCCCTTTTTGTTCAGGAATAGGCAAAGGATAAAGAACTAATAAACAACATGTGAAAGCTTAAAGTGATAAGACATGAAAGCATATGGGCAATAAAAGAAGGGCAAAGACAAATATCATATATATAGATACCAAAAATATACCAATAGAGCACTTGCATATATATATATATATAGATATAAACACACACATGACACAAAATACAATAAGTTTGCACACTCGTATGGCAAAAAAGTGTCATATGGAAACAGAAGTGTCGGGGTGTGTACTAGCAACAATTAAATTTAGACCCAAACACTTAAGAAACGTTCACGGAGTTCTCATTTGATTGGAAACTTCATCACAGTTAAATATAACCTCATGTGACAATATAAAGATTGAACTCAATGAACAAACATACACAATGCATACAAGCCTAGCATGATGATGATTCTACAAACCAAATAGAGTCATGACATTAAAGACAACTAGGATAAACGGACATTGTGCAAACCGTTGATATACCATCCAATTCTCCCTCAATGAGCATATATATTCTTTTATTTTTGAATGAATATATCATACAAACATAGGCCTTGGCAATTGCTTTCTGTTTAATGCCAAATATTCTGTTTTTAGGCCTTTGGATCACGTATTTGTTATAGATCCAATCAACGGTGGCTTACTCTCGCAAAGGATTTAATTCATCCTTTCGGAGCCCTTCCCCATGCATATATTAATTTATCATTTTTTCATTTTTCGCACAAATCTCACATGCAACGGATTTTGACATGCACTAGTCCTCCTAGGTCATAGATATGTAGATGACTAGATTGATAGGAGAACACCTCAAAAAGCTCAAATATAACATGTGACATTAAGATTGCAAAAGAGCTCGTGGATGTGTGAAAAGAGGCATATAGAAATAGAATCCATTTAAACAATACAAAATCCAACTACTCCATAAAATATGGTAAAGAACATAATAAGGATTGAAAATCTAAACCAAAAGTTCTAGCCACGTGGTAGCGTAAATGATGGGATTCAAACACAAGTATATGCCACATAAAGTGTGTCAAACAAAAATACACACCAAACAAAATCTTTTTGAGTTTTTTTTAACATTTTTAGTCAAAAAGAAAGATATATACTCAAAAGACTAAACAAAAATCATTTGTATTTTTCATTAAGCATAAATGAAATAAATAAAACACAAATGATAAACAAAAATCTTTTTATATTTTGCAGTTAAATCAAACACAAAAAATAATACAAAAAGATAAACAAGTCATAATTTCTAGCATGAGATATGAAATAAGGCAATGACTAGAAAATGACTAAACAAGCATACATTTAGCATATGAATATGGCATGAAGTACAAACGCTAAAGCATGCAAACACTAACACATTTATCCTTTAGATTTAGCAAGAGAGGAAGCATGTGAAAGTAAATGAGAATCAAAATCCCTATTTTGTAAGGCAACCAAGTCGGATTTCCTAACCCAAATTAATGAAGAATTACTATCTTGGGGTGTAGGAACGTTAGCTATCGTGGTTACTTTACTATGGGATTTTCTAGGAATTCGTTTAAGATCTAAACAAAATTGCCTAAGATGAACTTTTCGACCACAATGTGTACAAGTAAGAACATGTCGAAAAGATTTATCTAAGGAGTGATCATTAAATGCATTCCTAGAAGATTCTCCTAAAACATTGGTTTTGACTTTAGGGTTAAATTCATTACAAGAATTGAAGCCTAAACCAAAAGTGTCATTTTTAATTTGGACCGTTCCTAACATTTTATCTAGTTTTTCCGAACGACACTCCAAATCAAATTTGACTTACTAGAATCTTTTAATTTATTTTCCAAATCTAAAATTTTAGATTCTAGTAAAACTTTTCGCTCTTCAAAAGCAAGAAGCTCCTTTTTCAAGGATTCCATTAAACCCCTAAGGCAATCTCTCTCGCCATCTACATAGTTAAGCTTCTCTTGAAGAGTCCTCTCATGTGTCCTAAGGTCTTCTATTAAGGCACTTTCATCAATGACATTTACACTCTCTCTTAAACTCGCTTCTAACTTCAAATTAGCTCTTTTCAATTTAATAGATTCTTTATATAATTCATGAAAAGCATTTTGAAGTTCACTCTCATCAACCTCTTCTTCATTCTCACTCTCTCTTTCTTCTTCACTCTCACTATCATCAAAAATAAGAGAATCATGTACAATGACCTTGGAAGTGGCATGTGCTATAATTTCATCATTCGATGCGTTCTCACTATCACTCACATGTCTAGCCATAAAAGCCACAAAATTTTTCTTAGTGGGGGAATCGGGCTTCTCTTCCTTATCACTATCACTAAGGGTCACATTATATGCAGTGGATCGTTTACCCTCTTTCCTTAGTTTAGTGGGGCACTCATAAGCCCTATGGCCATAACCTTCACAACCAAAACACTTATTAGACTCGTCCCTATCTAAATTTTCATTACTAGTTTTAGGGATCTTCTCGGCTTTAGAAAACTTCTCGCTTTTATCATGTTTAGAAGAATCAAATTTCTTAAAATCATTTTTAACTTTATCTTTGTTAAATTTAAGAAATTTTCTAAATTTACGAGCAAACAAAGCCATATCTTCCGAGTCACTATCACTATCGCTCTCTACTACTTGTTTAACCTCTTTTCGGGCTTTTAAAGCAACGCCCTTTTCGATTTTCTTTTCAATTTTAGAGGGAAACATATCTAGTTCATAGGTTTGTAAATCACCTACAAGCTCTTCTAATTTCGTAGAGGCTAAAGTGGGTAAAGAATTTAAAACGATCACTTTCGGAATAAATCTATCGGGTAGGGACCTTAAAATTTTCTTTACAACACGGTCGTCAGGTATTTTCTCTCCCAAGTTAAAAGATGAATTAACAATATCAGAAAGTCGATCATAAAATTTATCAAAAGTTTCTAATTCATCCATTTTGATAGTTTCAAATTGAGTGGTGAGGTTTGGGAGTTTTGAAGCTTTAACGACACTAGTTCCTTCATGAGTTAATTTTAAAATATTCCAAGCTTCTTTAACGGTTTCACACGTCATAATACGTCGAAATTCATCCGGTGTGACAGTGCTAAACAAGGCATTTAAACCACGGGAATTAAAATTAGCAAGTTTAAACTCATTTTCAGTCCATCTATCGGCGGGTTTGATAACACGTTCATTTTCAACTAAGAAAGTTGGTGGGGAATACCCATTAACAACAGACATCCAAACTCTCTCGTCGATAGATTTTAGTGCCGATCTCATTCGCTCTTTCCAATACGCGTAGTTTGAACCATCAAAAATAGAAAATTTTGAAAATGGGGAAAAATCCATTTTAGCCAAAAATTAAAAGATCTTAACGAAATAATTTATCGTTTTTGGCTCTGATACCAATTTGAAAAAGTGGAATCCTCGGTGATTTAAATAATTCACTCGATTAAAAAATTCAATTTCCTTTTTGAAAAACTCAATAGAGATGATGCGGAAGCGTTGTAAAACAGGTGATGGTTCAACTTCCAAAAATTAACAACAACAAGTTTTAATTAACTCAAGTCCTAGAATTTGCCTAAGTCATAATTAACAATTATCCAAAGTTAGGCGAAACCAATTTTAGCAAATGACTTGAATAAACCTAATTTACCCAATATTTAATATAAGTCCCAAATTAAATGAGTGTGATAAATTAAACCAAATTTTATCTTGAAATTATCCTAAGCATGGATTATAAATTATTGAGCAAGACAAAATAAACAATATCACACTACGCCGAGATGTACGAGGAAAAAACCCAAGACGGGAAACAACCTCGGACGGCCCTAGCCACAAGTCCACTAGATACGGAATTACAATTACAAGACAGATAGACTTACAACGACTGACTCGATCCCTCTCAAGCCTCGACGCTTCTTCTCGTAGACACCTCTTCCTAGCGGACAACCTCGGAACACCACCGCGGTCTCGGAATCCACCGATGGGACTTTATATGGTCACCGTCACCCAAGCTTGGAGCCTTTCCCCAAGTGAGTAATATCGCAACAAACTTCTTCTTCTTTGTGATGGGGTGTAGAAGCAAACCCGAAACGTCTCTTTATGAATTCGGTAGAGAAAACCGGTGCCAAAACTCCAAGTAAAGAATATGAATATAGAAACTTGGAATAAACAACTATTGGGTGTAAACTAGAGTGTGTATGAATTTTTCTTTAAAAATTAACACTCAAAACATGAACATTTTCCCTAAATAAATTAGCTCTCAAACTCTCTCTAAGAGATGGATATGGAATGGAAAAGTTAATTGGAAAAATGTGTTTCCCGCACATATTAAGTCTTGAAAAAGTTGGTTAAAAACCAAGTGGGGAAAGTGGGAGAAAACTGCAAAAAACTGCTCAAAACTGTTCCCTCCCTGGCGTCTCGTTCGAACGAACTTGACTCTTGTTCGAACGAGACTTCTAACGAGCGACCAGCCTGGGCTCGTTAGAATCTCGTTAGAACGAAAAATTCGTTCGAACGACATATCGAACGACTGACCAGTTTAGGGTCGTTGGCAAACTGGTTCGAACGAAACCTGGTTCGAACGAAAAACTCGTTCGAACGAAACTTGGTTCGAACGAAAAAACTCGTTCGAACGACATTTCTAACGAACGACCAGAAAGATTGTAAAATTCGATTTTGGCCCAGAAACTTTTATATACTTATTTTAAAGTTCTAATTGATTCTTTCTGAAAATAAAATGCAGTTTTTATTACACCTAACACCCAATACAAATTGTTCCAAGCTCCTATATAAATATAATTACATTCATACCTTGGGAGCATGGAACCTTAGTTGATGACGTAGAAACGAGGCACACAAACCGGCATTTTGATGAAGCTTTAAATTCTTTGCCGCTACGTCTTCAACACACACTTCATAGGCTTGAGAATATTACAATAAATCACTAACCTATGAATAAATGTTTTTATCCGGAATTGAGACAAAACTATATATGGACTCAATTGGAAATTTGTGTCCTTACAAATATCATAATATTATAAAAGTTACCAGATTCTCTATTGTATAGGTATAACATTTACTAATTAGTTTGTGCCAACTGTGTTGTCATCGCAGAAAAAGGTGTACGTTCAAAAGTCGAGTTCGGGTTTTTAATGTGTTTTAAACGGTAAGGATCAACTCCCATTGTGTCTTATTTTTGGATTGTGTCTTATGTTTGGAATGTAATATAGTGCTACTGTTTTCACCCCCTATTATCACAAGGTGTTTGAGTAGTACATGTAATTGCGTATATGCACATATATGCATATATCTGCATATATGCAAGATGCATATATGCAGATATTTGCATATATGCAATCATATATGCATATATCTCCAAGCATATATGTAGATTTTTAAGATATCATTGGCGCTCGGAGCTTCATTAAACACTCCCACCCCAAACATTGACCCATCCACCTTAATAGTCCCCAATCATCCCAAACCGAGGATGAGTACGCACTCACACTTTTAAACAGCACCCCCTATACATGTCCTCGCCAATCATAAAAATCATTGCTGAAACTATGACCACCATTGATGACATGACATTATTCGTCATGGCAATACACTGCATATATGCACATATATGTAGGTGATTAGGCACATATTCTTCACATTTATCCCCTTAATTTCGGTATTTTTATGATCCCGTGCAGTGTATTTAGCTTGGATTTGTCTCTTATTTATGATACTAACCTTTTTTGGCAAGTATTTCGTGTTTTGTGTATTTCTCATGTGTTTTACAGGTATTTCATGCAAGTTAGTGCGAAGGAGAACTCAAAACAGTGAAAGAATCCAAGAAATGGGGAGTTCAAGGGCATTTTCGTAATTCTACAGCCTTAGTCCGGAGGTGGGGCCAACTAGAAAGTTGAAGAGTTCTAAATTACAAGAATACTGGAAAAACGGCACCTCAATCCGAGCTACAGTGAAGAAGTTACGATGTTTTGAAGTTGTGCGATAATGAAGAGTCTGGATGTGCGGATTTCTGTAATTAATTATGCATTTAATGCAGTGCAACTCTTGGAAAACTTGTGCCACAAGCGAAATTTGATGCCAAATTCGTGCAACTTGGTGCTATAAAAGCCCAAGCCCTACCTCATTTTCAAGGGGGAGTTGAATTCTAGATAGAGGGAGTCAAATTCTAGAGGGTAGGAGTAGGATTAGAGAGAGAAAGTTGGATTGTAGTTTTCTTTGGTAGAAGTTTTCATAAAATCTAGTTTGTAAGGTTGAAGAAGAAGAATTTTTCTCGATTCCAATTCCATTTTTGTTGCTGAATTCAAGTAATATCTTTCCATTCTCTAGTTTTATTATTTGCAAATTATTTCCCATGTCTTGTAGATCCATAATTTTGTGTGTGAATTTATTCTTGAACCAAATCATGAGTAGCTAGATTTCCAAGGGTTGGGGTACATGAACTCAATCCAAGGCAAATTATTTATGTAGAAAATAGAGGTTAAATTAAAATATTGATTGAACCGTGAAAGCACCGCTTTATATTTATCTTTGATTTCGTATTGTGCGGGCTCGAACCTCATATACGTAATGCTTAGAATATATAAAGACTGGATTCATTCACCGCTTTATATCTATCTTTGATTTCATATGATGCGGGCTAGATCCCTCATATATGTAATGCTTAGAATGTATAAAGACCGGATCTAGTCAATAATTTTAATTTACAATTCTAGTATTCTATACGGTAATTTGTTAAGGATTGAAGGATTGTACCCTACCCTATTTTCTCCCATTTGTCAAATCTAATTTCTTTTGCACTTTTCAGTTTGTTTTTCTTAAGTAATTTTTTAATAGAAATTTTCCCAATTTTTAATCATCTTTTCGTTTCTTTTACGAAATCATTTCAAGATTTAATAATTTTTCTTATTACTATTTGGCAATCTCGATCCCTGTGGATACGATCCCGACTTAGTGGGTTTATTACTTGAGCGACAGGCTTGCACTTGAGCCTAGATTGTACGCACTTTTGAGACAAATATTAAGTCGCGTCAGTAGGCATATATGCAAATATGTGCATATATGATTGCATATATATGCATATATGCAAGCTGTCCGCGAATTCCCCATATCACGCAAATCCCAACTTATTTTTTTTCTAACGCCAAAGAGAAGAATTTCTTGGGGCGTGGTATAGCAGATTGAGTTTTTCAACTTCTAATAAACATCATGGAAACTAATTTTCCAAAATAATGTCACAGCCCTACTAATAATATCTGAGTTTGATTTTGTATTATTTTTTATGTTCTTTCTTTACTGATTCTCTAGAGCTGCTATATCCAAAATACTGTCAAATGTCAAATGTCAAAATGCCAGTATACTAATTCTCTGGAGCTTCTATATACTCTAAAATTTTAGCTCAAGTTAAAGATGAGAGATGTCTTGACCTTTTATTATTTGGGCTTTGCAGGGCTACCTATGTATACGAGAAGAAATTATACAACGACCATATTGAATATCTTCAGGTGATGGAGAAGAACTATATGTCCATGGCACATTGACAAAAGGACTGGTATTTTATTTCAAATTTTGAAGTGATGTCTTTGTCTTTTGTATGGATCTATTACTTCTCTTAATTGTCATTTGTATGGATCTTTTGTGTATTTGATGTTGTATTAATTAGGCTGAAATTATTTTATTATTATCATTATTATTTAGAGGTTATTTTTCTTGCAGAATGACGAGCCCATAATACTTGCAACAATGAAAATATACCAATATGCATTCGTCTCTTTTGCATGAGCATACATAGAAGTGTCTCGCCTCTTCCACCAAGCTTCACAAGGTAGCTCAGATCCATCATATTTATCTTTGTCAACAAGCATCACCATATCTGGGGAATCTAAATCTAAGCCTCGATTAGAATATTCAGTTGGCTTAGGAACAACTCTCTTCTCCTCAGTTGTAGTCGATCCACCCATGGTTCCTTCACTGTTGAAGGAACCAAATTCCACAATAATGTAAATACTCTTCTCTCTCTATCAAATTTAAACCTTGAAAATTTTTACCTTCAAGAAATTGGATTCATTAAAGTCATTTAACACAGTTAAAGCTTTAATATTCCAATTTTCATCACCCTTACTATCCGATTGGCCCCCACTAACCAATTCAAGAATAATGTCTTTACCTCCCTGTTCATTATGAATCTCAGTATTTTCATGTTCCAGTTGTGAATTTTCATGCTGACTTGGTGGAACAACAAAGTGACCAGACATAAACATCGGCTGAGAAGTTCCCCTTTATTCTCGACATCTGATATAGACTAGAGATATTCAATTTATAATATTGAGGTAGTCAATGCAGTCTGATTACAATTTATAATATTGAGTGAGAACTAATATATCAATTATATAAATTAGAGATATTCATGTTACACATAATATTTGTTAGATTTTATTTTTTAGGTCATTGAATATTGTTGGATTGGTCTTATCCCTCAAGAGGGTGGATAGTCCAATAAACAAAGGAGACTATGTCCATTTTTTTTTTAAATGGATACTTTGTTTATTTGAGTCTCAATGTGAATTTAGTTGGTGAATATTTTGTATTTCATGTTATATGTGAGTTTAGACTATTTTAATGTTGTTGGACAATTTGTTATATGTTAAACATAGTGGATAGTCCTATAAACAAAGGAGGTAATGCAAAAATTTTAAAAATTACACTTTGTTTTATAGGGGAATAATATTTTTGCCATTTTGCAATTACTTATTTTGGAAATTTCCGCCGTTTCGCGATTACATACATTCAAAATTTTTGCCATGCCTTCAATTACGGGCATTTCGCTAGTATATATATATATATATATATGTGTGTGTGTGTGTGTGTGTGTGTGTGTATGTGTGTGTTTGTGTGTGTTTTTGTGTGTTTATGTGTGTGTGTGTGTGTGTATTTTTTGAGATATTTAGTTTGAGCACGAAGGTTTTATTCTTTACATCTGAATGGAACCTATTACGTGCGGTGGATTCCGTACTCGCTATTTACACTTGGTGGATTTTGAGGTTGTGGTGTTACGGTGAAGAAATGGTGGACTTTTTGTTCCTATCCGTATACGGTTGTTGCGCCTCATCGATGGATACCGAGGAGTTTGTGGACTTCTGTGTTGTGGCATCTTGCATGGGTGAACTCCTACGTTGTACTATGGAGGAGCTATGGTAGATAGAAGAACATGGATTCTTACGCTGATAGAGTCGTTGAGTAAGTCTACCGTGTATTCTGTATAAAACCATATCATATTGATCTCTCGGCTGGGTCATTTTAGATTTTTCCTAGTTGGGTTTCCTCGTACAATCAACGTGTTTTGTTTAATTTATTTATTTTATCTTCTTATCACCTGGATGCATGTTTTAGTTAAAAGATCAAATTGGATAAATCAAGTTTTCAGACCAAACCAGTTTAAATCGGTGCTAATTTTAATTGGGTTAAATTTGTTTAAAGTTTTAGTCTTTAGAACTTGAAGACATAAAAATTGGACTGTTATTTGGTATTTCCATCCTTGTCTAAGCACACACCACATAACAAATTGTCCAATATCTTCAATCTAGCTTGTGTTAATAACACATAAATATGTCACGCCCTGCTTTTTGGTATGAATGTACAAGAGAGTATGTATAAAGTAATGAATTATTATTAAAGTGTAAAATATAACTTTATTCATTAAAACATCACGCAGTGTATTACTGCCGCATGGGTGAATTACATCTTATTGTCAACACGAAATTTATATAGGTAATAGAAAAGTTCCACTCCTTGCTCCCATCTGCTTTAGTCTCCATAAAAAAAGTGAGTTTCATGTGTAACAAAGAGTAGAAAGAGACTATCCTCTTTTTACTCGACCATCTGCAAGAAAAATAAATTAACACAAATATGCCAAGTAGGCTTTACCAATTTTGTAACAATTATCTGTATAGATGTAAGGTAGAGTGTGTATCGAATTCAGATGTCAGTATACTTTATTAAGTAAGTAAAAGTGTTTAAAACTGATAACCCCATACTTATCCGATTTCAAAGTGGGTATTACATTAAATAAGCCTTCAGTAAAACCAAACAGTAAGTACTCTAAAACCTTTGGAAAATAGTTGGCTAGACACACAATTAACGCATCACTCATATGTATGTAGTTAAACGCCATCCCTCAATCATTTGAGACCTTATTCCAAGTAGCAAATTCCCTGGGATAACACGGAAGTCTACTTCCTAGTTATTACTAATGCTTTAAAAATAGATAATAATGCACAAAAGTGCAAGGTGAACTGAATCGTCGCAATGAATTGTTATGATTTCAGTTATTAGATGAGAAGGGTTTAAATTGATCCTATGGCCATAATTAAAATCATCAAAGATATAGTAATATATGAGTATGGTAATTTCTACACATACTTCGAATCAAATAGGGCTGTAATAAAATTATATAAATAGCAATGAAACTAGTATGCAAAATTTACTATTATAGATGTAAAATAAAACTACTTGAACGGAGTTTTAAATTGCATAAAGATAAAAAGAGGATATCGGGAGGAGATGGTACTTGAGTATCTGTATACAAATATTTCTGTGAATAAGTATTGCTGGAATTGAGGTTGGTTTTGGCCAATTTATACAAAACACAGTGTATATTAAAGTTTAAGGGGTTTAATTGTAATTAATTTGGGACTTTAAATCTTAGGCCTAGGGTCAAATAAGTCAGGAGGGGTCAATTTGCAAGGGAAATATTTCAAACATAAAACTCTAATTTTTCATAACTTTGTCTAGGTTTGACCAAACACAACCTCACCTTTTACGATTTTGACTAGAAAAATTAAATAAAAATATTTAAAAAAAATCCGAATTTCTAAATTGGCCATGCGCTCTCACGTGTCTGGTCAATGAATTTGGTTGAAAAATTCATCTTCAACCTCTCGACGGTGGACCTAAGGTTTGGAAACTTTGACCTGAGATACTACTTATTTTTCTAAACCATTTGAGATGATTTCTAAAACACGCCAACCTAATTTTTCACAAGGAATCCAAAAATATAAGTTTTATGAATTTAGGTTCCGTATACATCGAGTTATGAAACTGTGTGTTGTTCTGTAATTTTAACTAAACTTTTGAAGCACTACCGAATATTGCAGAGTTTATTATGTGTATGAATGTGTTTTTGCTATCATAAGAAAGCATTTGGGTTTAGTTTGAAAGATTGAGGTGGTCTGGTTATAGAGAATTTGAAATTTTTATTTTGTGAAATAGAAAACACCTTTAACCAATGGAGGCTCAAAATTTATGGTTTTTCACAAAAAAGCTATGCACTTGATCTCGTAAGTTCATAAGGAATCATTTCCTAGCTTCAAAACTGATTTACAATCAAGAAATCAAAATTTACCATTAAAGTTCAAGCTTTAATGGAGTTTATTTTCGAGTTTCCTCAAACATGGACTATTTTTCACGTAAAACTTCCTCCTATTTTGATTGATATATACATAAAATCTACACAAAAAAATGTTTGGTATTGAAAGAATGAAATATAGTGCATAAAATGATACGATACATGGTTTGGAGGAAAATTTTGAGTTTTATGTGAACTGAAGTGGTGAGTTTGGGAGGTTTTGTTTGTAGGGTAGAGGAAGGGGATGTTATTGGTCTGGTTTAGAGATGGATTACTCCATGTTTTAAGAAGATAAGTTCACTAAAATTTGTTCCTCACACGTTTTCATGGTCATACCATGAGATTTTTGACTCATTAGCTTACGTGGAGGTTGATTTGGGGAGGGGAGAATATGAAAATAAGTTTTGTTTAGGATGTAGTCCTAGGTTGAATGTATATACACTTATTTGGTTCAAAAAGTGTTGATTTTGTAATGTTTAGGGGATCTTTGTAATTTTAAAAATATGTCAAAGCTAAAAATGATTTTTTTAGTTAGTTGACGATTAAATGTTTAATTTTATATAAGGTTTATGGGTTAAAATAGGTCAAGTAATACTTATTTGAACAGTTCAGGGGCTATTTATTCAATATTTGAAACTTCAAGGGTGCTTGGGTAATTTAGTCAAGTTGTAGGTTTTGTAAAGTAGTTCAATCTTTATTTTGGGTACTTTTGAGTTTATACGTTCTAGGAGTGGTAAAAAATTAGAATTATGGTATCCTGATTCAATATACGAATATTACAATCTACCAACCTAAAAAATCGTCTTCGAATTTACCTTGGATGAGATCGGGATATTGGTATTTCATAGTCTATTTTGGTTCCTATGTGGCTTCTTTTGATTTTGATATTTCCAATGTACTGTGACTGAGGGTATTTCTTTATTTCTGAGAAGTTTTACTTGGCGATACAAAATTTGAATAGGGCACATCAAATTCATGATTTGATTGGACATAAATTTCTTGCCATGTAATAGTATGGGAGGGATCAGGAATATACTGACGTAACTGGGATACATCAAATACATTATGAATATTGGATAATTCCACTAGTAATTCTTAATACGATTAGAAATAGTGAAATGTACAATATATCTAGGGGCTAATTTTCCTTTCTTTCCGAAGCGTAAAATCCCTTTTTGAGGATAAACATTAAAGAATTCTTGGTCATTAACATGAAACTCTAAGGGCTTTCGGTGTTGGTCTGCATAACCTATCTGACGATCTTGGGTTGTCTTCAATCTCTCTTGAATTTTTTGTAGTTTCACAGTGGTTACTTGGATTATTTCGGGACCAAATTTTTTACTACTTTTAGATTCTATCCAACATGAAAGTGAACGACAAGGTCTTTCGTATGAGGCTTTAAATGGTGCGGATTTGATACTTGATTGATAAATGTTATTATAAGAAAAGTCAATGAGGGGTCAATGTTCATACAAATTGTTGGGCATATCTAATGTATAAGGTCGTAACATATCTTTTAAGGTTCGAATTGTACATTCAGATTGTCCATCCCTTTGAGGGTAAAATGCGATACTCAAATGAGGTTTAATACCCATTGTAGTTTGAAGTTCTTGCTAAAACTTTACTACAAAATGGGAATCTCTTGATAACACGATGGATTAAGGAATTCCATAAAATCGAACAATTCTTCGAATGTAGAGTTTACTGGGCTTTTGAAAGGAATTGGTCGTTTTCACTTGCAGAAAATGAGTAGATTTGGTAAGCTGGTCTACTATTACCCAAATGGAATTGTATCCTTAAGATGTACGATGTAGTCCATTGACAAAATACATTGTAATATAAGCCCATTTCAACTCTGAAATTGGTAAGGGTTGAAGAAGTCCACCAGGATGCTGGTGTTCTATCTTTACATGTTGACAAGTAAGACATCTTCTTACAAAACTTTAAATATCATTGCTCATATTTGTCCACTAATGCTGCTCATTAAAGCGTGATAAATATCGGAGCTTCTGGGGTGAATCATAAGTTTACAATGATGCTCTTCTTGCAATATTTCTTCTAGAAGCAATAAATTATCAGGTATATACAATTTAATTCTCTAATCCATGGGCCTATTCTTTATCATGTGAGAAGTCATGATGTTTATAATGAAGATTTTGGATAAAAGGGTCTTGGGACAATTTTGATTAGATTTTCTTTTTCAAATTTGGATATATATTTACATTGGAAAGTTTTTAGAAAGGGAGTATCAATCGAAGATCATATTTCTTTATGGTAGTAGAAATATCCTAAGAAATTAAAGTTTGGAGTCTTCCTACTGGATTACGACTTAAAGCATCATCTACAGCATTTCCTTTTCCAAGACGGTAGTTTAATTTAAATCGATTTTCTTCTAAAAATTCCATCAAACACCGTTGTCTTAATTTTAAATCTTTTTTAGTGAAGATGTATTTTAAACTCTTGTGATCAGAAAAGTCTTGAAATTTGGAATATCAAAATTTCTATCATTTTCTCATAGGTTAGGAAAATAAGAGTAAAATTTCTTTCATTTGCTCATAGCTTAGGATAACATAGTTTTTAGCATATCATGTTATTGTTTGACTCGAGCCATCAAGAAGAACCGAATTTTCATCATCTTCAAATTTGAGATGATCTCCACATAACGAAGTATAAAATAATATAGGATTTTGAATTTATTTATGTTTATATTAGGAAGTTTTATTTTTAAAAAATTTCAAAGTTCGCGCATTTCGTTCAAATGAGATAGGATTCTCATTCTAACGAGATATTTTTCTCATTAGAAGTCTTGTTATAATTCTACGTCAAAGATTCATCGATTGAGGGAATACTATTTCAAATTGTTAGAAGGTCATTTAAAGCACGTTAAAATGAGATAGGCTTGTCATTGAACAAAACCTATTTTTGCTCTACGAAGAGTTGATCTTATTCGAACGACTGAGGTAACCTCGAATTTTATGTCGACTTAAAAGAGACTTTTGTAAATATTATTTTTATGTACTTGTTACAAAAGTCCTTAATACTTTTGGTCTAAAAATCTTTTGATTCACAAATCATCACTCCCAAATATATATGTGAATCCATTTTAAACCCTAAATAATTTCATATCCAAGTCATTCTTGTGGAGAGATATTCTTCACTACTGACCTTGTGGTTCTCGAGGAGACCACTTCTGAAGGAATACAAAGGTTGATCGGTAGATACCAAGGGTGGATCGCAACATGTGGAGGACTCAGGAGAAAGCTATAATCTTTAGAGGTTTTCTAAGTTGTGTCTTGCAAAACGTTAAAGTGCTGATTGAAAAAAGGTTTTACCATCATGCTTTTTTCCCCGAAATTCCTTTGTTCGTTTGCATGCTTTAATTTATCTACTTTATCACCTATATTCTTGTCTTAAGATAAAAGGATAAAATTTGGAATTGTGTGTTTGACACTTAATTATATAAATAACCCATTAAGATCGCAAACGCACTTTAAATTCTATCAGAGTCTGTTATACAAATTTACCGTGTGATCTTTTTCGTAAAATTATTTTTTCTTTGATATAATTTTTTTTTAAATGTTCTTTTAAAAATCGGATCTTAATGGAGAATTTGTAAAATCAATGGCCCATCTTTGATGGTACAAATTATGCAAACTGGAAGTCTATGATGACTTTTGCTTTAAAGGCCATAGATGAATGTGTTTGGGTTGTTTGTGAAAGAGGGTGGACACCTCCCACTTTCAAAATTGATAATGTCTTCGGCTCTAAGCCTGTCTCACAGTGGACAGATGATGAACTTAAGTGGAGAAATTTCAACTCCCTTGGTTTGAGTACCATCTTAGGAGTCATTACCCCTGACGAGTTTTGCCGCATTATGAAGTGCACTATATCTAAAGAATCTTGTAATACCCTCCATCTCATTCATAAGGGTACCAATGATGATAATGCTTTTAAGCTATAAAATCTCACCACACAATTTGAAACAATCACGATGCTTGAAATCTAAATCTTTCGTTGAGTGTTATGCATAACTTTTTGACATAGTTGACTCGAGTTTCAATTTTGGTGAGAAAATACCCAAGACGTGTGTACTTAAGAAAATATTGAGATCCCTTACCGCCGATTTATTCCTAAGGTTGCCATTTTTAATTCACTAGGGATCTTAGACTCTCTTAGATTAGAATCACTTATAGGAGATCTTTAAGCATACGAGATATATATGTTCTCTAAATTAGTTAACCCTAATGATAAGGGAATTTCACTTTAATACCAATACAAAAGTAGAGATGAAGTGTCTAAAAAGGAGAGAAGAAGCGCCGTTCGATTTGTGGTTTGATTATGATTTAGATGATTTGGCTCTTTTTGCTAAAATTTTCAAAAAAAAAATTCAAACTTATAAAGAAAAATACTTCCAAAGATAAGAAAAGTTTTGAGAAAGATAAAAAATATAAATTAGTCTTAAAAAATTTGAAAAATAAAAGAAAGATTTGCCAAAGAAAGATGATGAGAGATGTTATGAGTGTGAGGGAAAGGGTCACAAAGCTCATGAGTATTTGACAAGGTTAAAACACCAAGGGAAAGGCAAAGCTACCTTAAACATAACGCTTAGTGATCATAAGGTCGAGTCTGTAGTTCGGGAGAAAAATCACCGCATGGATGTAACTTCACTCAAATAATGGATAGTCATGTTAGTACATCTAGTGCACTTCATGATGATGAGGAAGCTACTAAACATGAACACCTCGACTGTGAGTCTAGTCGTTCTATGGATAGTGAGGGAGAGAATGATTTAAGTGATAGCGAGAGTGACCTTAAGTGCACCTACGCCGATCTTTATGCCGAGTCCTTTAAAATAAAGAACCAAAATACGGGGTGTTGACTTTGAGGAGACATTCTATCATGTTGTTAGACATGAGTCCTTCCTCTTATTATTCACCATAAAATGTTATCAGCGCTTTAAGTTATATCAAATGGATGTCAAGAGTGTCTTTCTGAATGGCAATCTACAGTAAGAGGTTTATATGGACCAACCGAGAGGGTTTGAAGACCCTAAGCACCCAGGACACGTACACTATCTTAGGAAAGCCTTGTATGGTTTTAAGAAAGAACCTCGTGCTTGGTATAATAGGCTTACTTCCTATCACTCAGCTAGCGGCTTTAAGAGAAGCAGAGTATATAAGAAGTTGTTTGTGAGGAGAAAGAGTGGTGTTATTTTTGTTGACCAGGTCCATGTGGAAGACATAGTCTTTGGATCCACGTGCTCTTTCCATGCTCACACTTTTAAGGAGGAAATGAAGATTGAGTCTGAGATGAGCATGGTAGGTGAGCTTACATTCTTCTTAGGTCTCTAGGTTCGTCAGCCCGAGGATTGAATAATCATATCTAAATCCAAATATGCAAGATACCTTGTGAAGAAATGTGATTTAAACTTGGCTAAGCATGCTGGCATTTTTATGATTTCATCGACAAATCTTAGCAAATAGGCTTTAGGCAATGACGTAGAGCAGACTTTATATTGAAGCCTGATAGGAAGTCTACTTTACCTTATTGCTAGTTGACCTGATATTGCCTTTAGTGTTGGAATATGTGGATGATACTAGGCATCCCCGAAAGTGTCATACTTACAGGCACTTAAACGTATTGTCAAATACGTGAGTGGGATTCTATCATACCGTATATGATATTCCTTTTATACCCATGACCTATTCAGATGACGATGGGATGAGGATGTTAATGGTTGTAGGAGTACTTTGGTTGTGTGTTTCTACTTTGATATTAATCTTGTCTCGTGGATGAGCAAGAAGAAAAATTGCATATCTTTGTCCATGGCATAAGTTGAGTATATAGCTACCGGGAGTTATTGCACGCAACTCTTATGGATGAAGAAAAGGTTGGAGGATTATGTCCTTTCACAGGGCACAGTGACTATTTCCTGTGATAATATGAGTGCCATATGCATTTCACGTAATCCAGTCAAACACTCAGGCACAAAGTACATTAGGACACGAGAGAACTTTTTTTGAGACCTAGTTAAGGGGATGGTCGTGTCCTTGAGCTTTGTGAGCAATGATTGCCATTCAGCTAAAATTTTCACGAAACCTTTAGATGGACATCGATTTGAGGATCTTAGGAAGTCTTTAGGTATTTGCACTATTGACTGAGATTGAATATGCTATCTAATATAAGATGATTTTCATGCTTATTCACATTTATTCATATTTCTAGCTTGTACTGCCATTGTATTATCATTATATTTGCATTTTTCATTTTCATATAGTCTTCAAAAAATCCAAAAAGATTTCCATTCTTCTTGAAATTTTTTGAAAAATGCAAAAAGATATTCTATTTCTTTTTAATAAAAATTGGAAAAAGACAAAAATATTTTATGTTCGATAATTTTTTTTTTAAATCCAAAATGAGTTTTGTATTTTTTTTCCCACTGTATATGGATGAATATTAAAGATGTATGAGTCATCCATTCATTCCATATCCACTTGCCAATTTCGTAGTATTTTGAAATGTTACATCATTTCATTTATGTGCTTTATAATGTGTGGAGTCATTAATATGTGATATGATGACAACTTGCCATAAGTTTGACTCCTTATCACCTTTAACGCAAATGAGCACAAATTTATTTGAATATTCTACTCACCTTTCACGTGCCAATTGTAGTGTTTTCATCTTAACCCTTCTTTTAGAACAAAACAAATAAGAAAAACGAGATAATAAAAGTAAGGCATGTAAGAACAACTGCTCGGATTGGAAAAATATATAAAATCATTTATCCCGTAAATTTTGTATATTTAAGCAAGGAAATGGATACTTATCTGAACTTACTCAAAAGCTCTCATTGTGGTAACTTACAGGTACTCATTAAGTTCTAACGTGTGTGTTTTTATATCTCTAAAGGTTTCCTACTTGGAAATCTTTCTTCCTTTATTTTCCATTCTTGCTTCGACCTTGATCTTTACAGTGGTATGGATTCGTCCATAAAAAGGACCTCCGAATCTGGGTTGTGGAAAATATATCTAGCAAGGGGTTTCAAATTACTCTTGCAATTTTTTTTACTCCGCCCGGATCTATCTCATCAGCGTCGGACTGAACTGAGTCCCCTCTGTAAAAGCAAGCCGCCTATAATCCTGCCTGATCGACAGTTCGAAAATCCACACGTAGCATAAAGTTTGATCTTTTACGTTATTCTTCACACCTTTTTGCTATATTCCTTTACATCTGGGTTTCATCGTCCATATGGGTTTCATTGTGCATCTGGTTTTTCATCCCAAGGAGAATATTTTGGTGATTTTGGCTTTTGGTATATCGAGGTTTCATTGCAAGGAAAAAAGTTTTATCATACATATGGGTTTCAATAGTTTCAATTGTACAACAATTTCAAAAGTTTGATCGCAGGGTTCTAATAATTTGGTGAGGATTTTAACAATTTCACCAGACCAAATCTTGCATCAAAACCCATTTTGGTTTGACTCAGATTTTATATCATCTGCTGGGGAATTTTCAAAGATCCGCAGACAGGCACAAGATTAAAGAAGTGTCCTGTTTCGAAAATTTTCAAGATTCAAAATTCATCACAAAAAATATAACAGGGATGTAACAAGGTTGTTCTGACTTCAAGCATATTATGAGAGCAAACCGCAAGACGACTCATTGCTGTGAAATTGACACTACACAAGTGTGTTATTTCCATTATTTACTATTATTGTTTTTAATGTTTATTGAGTTTTATATATCTAACCTGTGCGTACTTTAGTTAATTTGTATGGTTTTATATTTAGATATGTTTTCTTTGTGCACTATATTATTGCTCGTATATATATTGTTCTCTTGGTTTAGTTGTTAGGACAAGTTTTTTGTATATTTATTTATAAGAGTATTGAATTAATTCCATAATTAATTAATTAACTAATTAATCGTTTTGTCTATCCCATTGTGGGCGCCCAAGTCCGGATGTGAAATGAGGTGGGTTAGTGTCAGGTTAACATCCGACCATAAAATCATGTCAAATCTTATGATGGATTCTTTAATTAAAAGAGGTAACATAAATAAAAATAACATACATAAAATGAAATTTGCTATGTGGAATTTAGGAACGCTAACTAACCAGAGTAAAGAACTTATGGATACCTTAAAACATAGGAAAATCAACATAGCATGCCTACAAGAAACTAAATGGATAGGTGAAAAGACTATAGAGATAGGAGAAGGTTATAAATTATTTTACTCGGGAGGGATAGATAATGGTAGAAATGGGGTGCGTATTATTGTAACAAGGAGCTTTTGATGGGAATGTAAAGAAATCATTTTGGAAATGATTGAATGAAGTATTACAACAAATTCCTACACATGAAAATAAATTTTTAGGAGGTGACTTGAGTAGAACGTCATGATTATCCAAGGATACACGGAGGTTGTGGTTTTGGTAAGAGAAATGAAGGAGGGGAAACTATCTTAGAATTTAGTAAGGAATATGTTCTAGAGTTAACAACCACATTTTTTAAAAAGGTGAAGAACATTTAATAACTTTTAAAAAAGGAGAGAATATAACTCAAATAGACTATTTCTTACTTAGAAGAAGTGACTTGTACACATGCAAAGACTGTGAAGTTATACTAAGTGAAAGCTTAACAAATCAACATCGCCTATTAGGAATATATTTAGCAATTAAAAGATTTTAGTACCGAAAGGAGAAAATAGGTTATCAAAATATAAACTGGAATGATATAAAAGGATTCAAAGAGATTGAATTTAGACAGAAGTTCATGTTAAATAGGAAGTGAAAGTGGAACGACAATGTTAACAATATTTGGTCAAGAGTAAATAATGATATCGAGAAAATAGGTAAGCATGTTTTACGTGAGACTAAAGGAAAAAGATTCATTAAAAAGAGACTTGGTGGTGGAATGAGGAAGTCCAAAAGATAATATAAAAGAAACGAGTAAGTTTTAAAGAGTGGCAAAAGAATAAAAATCGAGAAGATTTATAAAAGTATAAGAAGTTAAAAAGTGGAGTAAAAAATATTATTAGAAATGCGCAACAAAATGCAATATATAGTCTTTTTAATAAATTAGGTACCGAGGAAGGTAAAAAGGAAATATATAAATTGGCAAAGAATATAGATAGATTAACAAGTGATATGGGTTTGGTTAAGTATATTAATGACAAAATTAAAATATATTAATTAACGATAAAGAAATTCTAGATAGATGGGAATAGTATTTTTAAGGATTATTGAATGAAGAATATCTGAAACAGGATGTCGAGAACATTGAACTAAACATAGAAATGGCATGTCCGATTATTGAAAAAGAAGTACATATATTGATAAGGAAAATGAGAAAGAATAAAGAGGTTGGCCTAGATAAAATACCCATTGAGGCGTGAAGAACCCTTGCAGGTCTATGATTAAAATGGTTAATAGGCTTAATTAATAAAATTTTAAGGGGGGGAAACATGCCAAATCAGTGGAGAAAAAACACTGTAATACCTTTGTATAAAAATAAAGGGGATATAAAAAATTACAACAATTATAGAGGAATTAAACTGATGAATCATACTACGAAATTATGGGAAAAATGTATATAACAAAGATTAAGAAATGAGTAAAACTATTTCAGACAATCAATTTGGATTTATGCTAGGGCGATCCACCACATAAGCTATTTACTTGTTACACAAATAATGGAGAAATATAGAAGTAACAATAAAAATTTATATATGGTCTTTATAGATTTAGAGTGTAAAAGGGTGTGTCATATTGATTAAAACGAATTCAAAAATTTTCAAGTTAACCTTATTTAATCAATGTCAATTTTTAATCCAATTTAATTCAGACCCTAAGCAAGCTACTACGTGTGTATGTATCAAACCATAACAAATAAAATTGCTAACTTACATATTTTAGGAAAAAAAATCCTTTCAGGTAAAACCTTTTATTTCACTATGAATGATAAATCGCAACTTACATACACAATAAAATTCGCAATGATTACTCCTCAGAACAATCACATAGACACACAGCCTAGAGTCAGGAGTGAAACAACCACAACGGTCCACACGAACACGTTGTCCAATTCAACTTAGAACACCATCGAGCACTCCCAATCGACACACAGTCATAGGGAGCTGTAAAGTTAACACTCCACGAAGAAATAACTTCACCAAAGTTGTATCTTGGGCTCCAAAATAATTCACTAAAGCATATGGGATTTTTTTGAAATGAAAACAAAAAGGATTAAACCCTTAAATGAAGAAGACAAAGTATTCTACTGGTTTCTAGTTTGCGTATAATGAAAAACATCAGGTCTTCTTAACGAAAATGGAGTGGTTTAACACACTTTATATAGAAAACTTAAGTTGTTGCGTCACTTGAACGAAAGAAGGAAGTCGCTCGAATGATGCCATGTGTCGCTTGAACGAGATTCGCATAACAAGACATTATTGCTTGAACGACATACAACTGTCGCTCGGACGATAGTTTAAAAAAAATAAAAAAAAATTATTTCGTCAAAAACTCCACCTCAACACTTAGAAAAAAATCTTTGACGAAAAACCTCTCCTCAACACTTAGAAAATATCTTAGAAAAATATCCCAACATTCTAAGTGAACCGTTAAGGTACTTAAACACAACCTTACAAAAATTAATCTCACAGAGGCGACTTTGTTGAAGAACAATGATATTTGGATCATTCTTAATGCATGATTGAACTTAAATTAGACTTCGATGGTTGTAGCAGTATACAAGATACTCAAATGTAAACATGAATTATAAAATATGTCCTTACATAAAGAAAGGCATATGATAGAGTACCTAACGACATAATTTGGTGGGTTTTGAGGATGAAAATAGTCCCTATGAGTTATAATATTACAAAGACCATAGTAAGGACTATATGTGGAGAAACTAATGACTTTACGATTAAAATGGGTTTACATCAAGGATCGGCCTTAAGTCCTTAGTTATTTATCGTAGTTTTGGATGATACTACTAAGGACATACAAGAAGATATCCCATGGTGTATGTTATTTGCGAATGATATAGTTTTAGTAGACACTTCAAAAGAGGGCTTGGCGATGCGAGTAGATACTTGGAGAAGAGCCTTAGAGTCTAAGAGACTAAAAATCGACAAAAATAAAACGAAATTTATGGAACGTAATTTTAATAATGAGGGGTCGAGTAACGTAATGTTAAAGATTGAAGGAATAGTGATAAATGAAACTAATAAATTTAATTATCTAGGTTCAATGTTACAAAGTAATTGGGATATTAATGGGGAAGTTATGAGTTGAATATCAACTGTTGGATGAAATGAAGACTAGCGAGTGGGGTGTTATGCGACAAGAGGATAACTAATAAATTAAAAGGAAACTTTTATAGAACATTTGTTAGGCCGACGACCCTATAAGGAGAAGAATGTTTGGCATTAAAGAAAAAAATGTGAACCAAGCCTCCTGTTAGTGAGATGAGGATGACCCTTTAGATGATAGAAATTACTAGAGAGGGCAGAATTAAAAATTAATACGTGAGAGAAAAGTTAGGAGTAGCTCACATTAGTGATAAATTAAGATAAAGTAGACTTAGGTGGTACGAATATGTGTTCCTTAGACTAGAATATGCCCCTATAATAGGAGGAAGACTGTTGAAAATAGAGGGTAAAAGAGAAAGACGTCACCCTAAGTTATCGTGGGAGGAAATTATTAAGAGAGATGTTAAGGAATTAAACTTGAATGATAATATTGCATATAATAGTCTAGAATGGAAAAAGGAAGATCCATGTGGCTGAATCCACATGATGGATTAAGGCAAGGATGATGATGATGATGATGAATCAAATTGCAAAACACAGGTTGACTTTGCATGAATAACCACCATTTTGAAAGAAAAGATCCTAAAATATTAAAGGAACATAAAAACAAAAAAGAGCGTGAGGCCAATTTATAGAACATTGATGCATCTCTACATATGGGCATTATTTTTTCAAAAACTATTGAGATAAAAAATTCAATATGTGAGATTTTGAGGGAGTTATGTCAAAGATGCGTCCTATAGAAATCTCGTAGAGAATTACAAAGTTTTGGGCGTTATTAGTGTGAAAATAACTTACGGTCTTGATTAGTTGATTAGGTTAAGAAAATTTCTCTTGAGTTCACCATTTTTACCCCTAATGTAGACTTTGAGATCTTTCGTTAGTTGTGTCTCATTCCTTTATGCACATATGTTATCTCTGTATAGGTTAATTAACCTACATAAGATGTTCACACCCATACATTCCATTTTCATGATCCGGGTAATTTTGTGTGTTCTCGATGGTGTGTTGTATTCGTAAAATTTGATCTTAAAAATCTTGAAAATTTTCAAATTGAGTTTGTGGAGCTTTTGCGTTTATCATTGTATGTTTTGCATTCTTATATTTTTATGATGATCTCTTATTCCTATTTGTGATGCTTTGCATTTCATTATTAGTTTCTACTCCTTGTCTATTACAAACAAAGTAAAAGTGGGAGAACAAATTACGGGGGAGTTTGATTTGTGGGGGATAATTTATTTTTATGACTTCTATTTTATATGTCAAACTCGATGCATCACGAGGTATTTGCATTATTTCATGCGTGTAGGTACTTTTGGAAGATCATATTCTAATTACACTCAATGAAGACAAAGTGCCCCCAATAAAAGAACTAGAAGAAGTGGAGATTTGAAGACATCATTTTGAAGACATCAATGTTCTTGTACCTATCCATTTTAGGTTTTGGGAGGAGGGTATTAGGATATTTTCATTGTATTAGGGGATGTTCTTGTAATTTGGATTTGGATTTTATGTTTTTACCAGAATAGCCAAAAATGGGGGAGACTTGTGAAAGTAAAATTTAACACTTTCTGTCACTAACGAAGTTCTAAGTGTGATCTACATGAACAAATGATGTGTCATCCCTGTAGGCTAAAACTTAAAAAAAACAATTAATTTCATCTAGTTTGGCATCCATATAATCCAAAACATAAAAAATAAAATAAAATTAAAAACCACACACCACCTCTAATACCCCTTACCAACACCCCCACACCATCTTCGAAAAATCTAACTACAACCCGTATGAAAACCCACCACCATCGTCATTCACCCACCCATCATCTCTGGAAAATCGAAGTGTAAACCAACCATCATGATCGAAAAGTGAAATAAAACTTATAAAACTAACAAATTAATCTTATTTCGCATTGATAAAAAAGCAAAACCATAAATTTTTGGTTGCATTGGAAAATGGCAACGCATTAAAAAGAAGCTGAGATACACATCTCTAATTTGGAAAATGGTGAAGCATTATGAAGAAAGAAACTCAAAAATACATCAGTGGGTTAGTGGAATTTCGTACAAAGATAAAGTCGAGGGAGATGACTAACTTCATATCTCCGATACACATCTATAAATCGAGGTAAGTTCACAGAGTATGTCTAATTTGATTGAAAAACCCACATCAAAAATCAAACCTTTTATTGTATATGGTGGTGTTGTAATAACTTTTTTATATGTGTTTGAAAATAAATTAAATCGATTTGATTAAATGAGTTTTAAATTACATTTAGGGATTTGATGTAATGGATTTTCAAAATTGATTAACGGTTGTGTTGTGGTGGTGGGTGGTTTTGTTATAGTGGTGTGTGGTTTTGGAGCTGGTGGTTGTTATGGTGGTGTGTGATTTTTTTTAATGTTTTAGACTACATGGATACCAAATCAGTTCAAATTATTTTTTAAATGTTGACGACACATCATTTGTCCACATGGATGGCACATCTACACTCTGATATTGATAGATAACGGTGTTAACCTATTGGTAAGAAAATGAAGGTACAATGTTATATATGAGAAACAAAAAGATTAGTGACGGGTAATGTCTAAAAATGTACAAATAATAAATTATAACAAATAAAGAAGAAAATATTTTCAGCCCTAAGAAGATGATAGATAAAGAATAAGACAAGAGATTAACGTGGTTCGACATAATTATGTGCAGACATCAACAAGTGACATGTTGTTTTATATTAGAAATTGGTATAGGATCATAAGAATCCCTTTAGGGTTTGTGTATGCCATTTTCCTCCTACCCTTTCCATGAAATATGTGGTGTTATTTATAATTAGTGATAGAAACAAAAGAGGTGGAGTGCTTTTATAAGTTAAGAAGTTATACCTTTCTACATTCGAGTTAACAACGAATGATGAGACAAAAATCTATACTTAAATAGGTTAACCGATGGGTTTATAAAGGTAAAACATCACATATTACCAATTGTGGTTAACATTTATACTTGAGAGCCTTAATTAATAGTGGTCGACCATATAGACGATCAAGGGAAAATACTGAGCCGACCAAAGTAGCGTTCTGCAAACACTCTCCCATGAGAACTCTATGATGACATGTGTCATAATTTTATTGATCCATGTCCAATTATAGTTTTACCGTTCAATAGGACGCCCTAATACTTCATTCATGACTAGAGTGAGAAGTGCTTTGTGGATTAAGAGGATGGAATATTAATCGATATGTGTTGATCAATTCCATGAAAACTTGGTCGCAAGACATTGGTTATACAATGGCCTATGGAGGTGCTTTGGTCAGCAGGAGATAAGTGGAATTTCATGTTTATGGGAAATTATTTATTTTCTTGATGTAATGGAAATTTTGTAAATAAAGGAAAAAATATAGAAGCCTTTGTGGATACTCCGATAATAAGGTGCATTGGGAAATGAACCATTGTCAAAATGAAAAGGCATATACTTTTAATCATATAACCTCTGTGCAACCAGAAAGACATCATCGGGATTATAAAGTGTCACTACCCCCTTGTTCATTTTATCCTTAATTCAAAATTTTCTTTCTTCCTTTACAAGATCTTTTCACAACTTGTGATAGGCTTATTCTTCCCTTTCACAGTAAGAATTTCTTTTCCTTTTCATTTATAATTCTTTTCTAACTCTTTTCTAAAACTAGTTTATTCTGTGGATGAGAGTTCGCTAGAGATTTTTTTTATTACCCATAGTATCCCTTGGGTAACAATGAGTTGTTGACTAGCCCTTATGACCTTTGTGCTTTATATGAGGGTCATTGGTTACCCACTATTTTTATTATTGAGCATGGGTTTACTTTTCCCCCAATCATTTATTTCTACAGTTTTTCTAGTACCCTGATCTTGTCCCTACCCATGTTGCCCCATAAACTTAGAGGATCATTAATGGGCTTCACAACATTAATGAGAAATATGGAACTCACATTGGAGTAAAGGATTTAATGTACATCTACCATTGGTGTACTACAAATGAAATCATTTGTTACTTGAAGACGAGGAGCACCAATAGGTCTCCGTCACGAATCTACCTGATTCCAATAAGGATAATTAGGATCATCATATAATTGTGAAGAATTGTCAATTCACCCCTCTTCCTGAGGGTGTTGTGTATAGTGGACCAAAGTTCCCTCAGGAAGCCCAAGGAATAGGTCGTCTCATGAACGCACACTTTAACTATTTTTCCAATTATTTTCTAATTTACTTTTATGACTGATTATATTCCTCTATCCTTTTTATAAAAAAAAGTAATAAGAAAATTCCTCACATTTGAGCGACCAATTTTTCTCATTTGGAAGTTTTTTTATTCATTCAGTAAAGAGTTAGTGCTTAAGATCATCCCCGATCGACTTCATTCCCGATTGTCTATCCTAGGAATATTAACTCTTTTAAAGTTATGTCAACTAAGGGTATATCCTCAATCCCCATTAGTTTGGACAACCCCGCCTCCTTATCTTCTGACACCTTGGGATCTAGTTCTAAGTTTTCTCATTGAGAAGAGGGAAATTTCTCGGCATATGGAACCTCTTTATACTTTGATCCTTTAAATGTCACTCTTGTACCGAGAAGCATTCTTTCTTTAGATTTAGTGAAAAGGAATATCCCAACCTCCTCCACTAGAACCAAGTCACCTCTTCCATCAAGAAAAAAGCTTGAGGCTGGGGGTGCCTCTCATTATGTCCTCTAGGATACCTCCCTACCATAGGAAAATCAGCCTATATCTAAGATGTTATAAGATTTACTTAATTCTCTTTCCAAACATTTTTTTAATATTGTTTCGCAATTCTTGATTGATTACGACCAACTTGTAAGGAGGAATATGATAAAATGAAATAGTCTTCCTCTGATATTGAAGTGACTTTCCATGCAATGCATAAAAAATTAGAATCTAGATGTCGTGCTCATGAGGATGAGCAGAATAAGTTGGAAGAGAACTTAGGTCGTTAGAGCGGGAGAAACTTTTTGGCATACCAAGCTGCGACCACTAGCAAAAAGGAGGTTGGGGTATGCTAAGAATGTTGTCTACTAGGAAAAAATCCATGTGGTAGAGGAAAAGGTCAAAGTTGTTATGGATTAGGAGAATTCTTTCACCAGTGGTTGGGATAAGGCATTCTCCAATGCCTTTATGAAAATAGACTGTCTGAACATGTCCACCTTCAAGGATGGCTACCAAAGTTAGTACTGAAGCAAGGTCTGAGCTATTTCAATTTCATAATACTAATATTTCTCAAATCAATGCGGAGATAGATGATGATGAGGAGGTGGGTGGGTCCGCAGATGCTGATCAGCTAGTGAATGTTGAGCGAGGAAAGGGTTTAATTAAGGTTGATAAGGAGAAGGTGGGAGATATATCCCAGTAGTTCTAAGAGTGTGATGCTATATCTTGTTTTATTTTCTTCCGGAATGTAATATCTTGATGTAACTCTTGTTTTTGTTTCAATATAATGAGGTTTTATTCCCCTTATTATTTTTCTTGATCAAGTTATTACAAATATATTTTATTTGGCAAATACTTGTATCTAACCACCTATTTTTCAGTTTAACACCATTTTGGTATATTTGATCACTATTTACAGTGACCTGCAAGAAAGGCGTAATCAGCTATTTGGCATTAGTAATGACGAGATGGATGAAAAGGAGCTTAAGGATTTGCTCAGCCAAGACGTATCTGATCAAATCAAGGAAGCATACGTAAGTTTGCATCCCCTTTATCACCAGAAGGTTAGAAACACTTCTTATCATGGAATGATTCTTATTCTCCATCTAAGTCATAAGGAAACAACTTCAAGTCTTTTTACCGATCACGAGAAGAAACTAGCTAATTTGCAAAAGAGTGGTGTATTTTATCAAAAGATATTTTCTTTGTTTTCAACATATTTTAAGAAAGAATTTGTCCTCAAATCAGATCTGAAGAATGTCAGGTTGGTTGCGAAGATTTTCTAGCAAGAGAATAATTCATTACATCTTAAGCTTGAAGGCTTAACAATTCAGCATCAACGATCATAATGAAGGTGTTTCATTCTTAAAGTAAGAGATTGGTAATCTTATAGTAATTCTAAAACAAATAAATAAGTCCAAAATCAATGGTCAATCCTCTCAGAAACATGGTCGGATTGAACAAACAGTGGAGGAGGGGCAAACTAAGAAGAATCATAATGAAGAATCCGTTTGTGACTACTAAGATGTTAAATGAGAGGGTGGGTCCTCTCACTTATTAGTTTCACAAGAATTTTGAAAGTCTAGATGGATGGTTATGATGATGACCTTACTCATGTGAGTACAAAATTTTATCGCAACCTGCAAACTTGTCTATAAATAACGTTAAGATAATGCCCTTACAATACTGAAACTACATAAAGAAAATAAGTTGTGGTATTGGCATGATTTCGGCTTCCCGGATCACCGTAATCCTCACTTCCATTTTGATATTTCATGGATTCCACCAAATACTATCCTTGTGAGTTTGATTTGAAAATATGTTGAGGATTATTGCCTAAATGGAGATGATGAACTTAGCCGACCATTGCATTTTATGGAAAGTGCAAGTTCTAGCAGCTAGACAAGACTTACAGATTTGAGGACCACTGTTACTTCTTATGCCTTGGATATTCCGGCAGCTGGTTTTGAGAAGGAATATAGTGATCAACCATGTTACCTTTGATATCTTATTATTTATTTTTCATTTTTTGGCTTTGTAATAATTCTTCATGCTTTATAATGAGAACTTATATCTTTTTTTTCTACAATAACTTATTGACTATTAGTTGTTTAGAAATGGTATATTACTAGTTTAAACGTATGATTATTTGGTTGATTGCTGCCAAATTAATTGGCCTTACTAGTTACCAATGTCAGACGAACCTACGTTGTCCTTCCTTAGGTTCTATTGACATGCAACATCGTTTTGACCAACAACTAATGTTAATTACCAGTTTAGAACAAACGTGCTAGGATTAATTCATGCTTTAAGCTAGTTATTATTGGTCTTTGTTGTCCATACGGCTGAATGCATTGGATGTGCTTAATTTGGTTTGGCAAAATTCCCATTCTTTCCCTTCCGGGGTCACATGAATTTTTTTAGTAACTTCTTATTCTTGATCTTGTGAGGTCAGGAACTTCTTATTCTTAACCTTTTGGGGTCATACATGAAGTTCTTTATCAGGAACTTCTTGTTAATGACCTAGTGAGGTCATACACGAAGTTTATTAGATTGCATTGCTGAGATGTCTTTGAATTTCTTTGAAATTCTAACATATCTCCCATACCCGAGAAAAAACATAAAAGGAGAGATAATATACACGTACATCGATTAAGGTACTTTTGTGCCAAAATTCTCTCCATTTTGGTCCCAAATGTGGTCAAGGTCCAAAACCGTCACTCACCAGTAACAATTACCAGTGAACGTTGGTCATAAACAATAATCGTGGCACCCATACCTATTTTAAAATGGTTACGTTGGGATGGTTATGACTCCTAATCATGAAAAAATCTCGAGATTTTAATTGGTCACCTATTGGATCACGTTGAAACTAGTGACCAGGTTTAACTCGTTAAATTGTCATACAAAGGGTCACATATATGGATCATGACCTTATTTATGGTTTAAATGAAATTAGAACCCTACATTTTATTCCACCCTTGGTAAAAATTAGAAATCTCCGACCTCCGATGGACTCTCTCCCTCCTTTCATTTTACGATGACGTTTCTCTCTCCACAAGGTACTCCTTTCATTCCTCCCTCCCCCCCCCCCCCCCCCCCCAGATTATAGTATGTGAGTTCAACATGTGTTTGTATGTGTATTCAATTTGAGTGTGTGTGTATATTTAGCGTGTGCGTGTTCAGTGTGTTAATTCACATAATTAATCAGTTCATTATCGAATGTGATTAGTATATATTGGTTGTTATATTTATATTAAAAATTGTATTAGTTGTTGAATTTACATGAATTCACATTATTTCGAAATCGACATATATTAGTTGTTGTATTGATATTAAAAAAACTGAAATTATATTAAATTATATGAAACCCTTGATGTAGAATTGTATTTGAAAACTCATGTTCTACAATTACATTTATGGAAATCAATTAAATAGACGATTTATAAGGAGTATGAGATAATTTTGTGTTGGATTATTGGGACCAACTTAACACATCGCAACTGAATAGTCATGGGGCGTAAGGGAAAAGAACTTGACCAAAAATTGTCAATAGTTACATTTAGGCATGAAAACATGCCGTTAAAGGGTGAAAATGCAAAACGACCCCCAAAACAGGCCCATAGAAGATACGAACACCTTGCACGGGACCAACGTAACACATAGTAACTGACTGCATAGTCACGGGACACCCAATTAGAGAACAAGACCAAAACTTGCAAATAGTTAGAGTTAGGATTGGAAACATGTTGTTGAAGGGTGAGAATACAAAATACCTACCAAATGGCCCTGCAAGAAGCACGAACAGGTTGCACCGCACTATAGCAACTAATCGCATACTCACGGGAAGCTCGGTTAGATAACATGACCAAAACTTATAAATAGTTAAGCATAGTCATAAAAACATGACATTAATGGGAGAAAATGGAAACCATCCCACAAATAGCCCGCAAGAGGCATGACAAGCTTTCACGGGACTAGTGTCACACGTAACAACGGACCAAGGAGTCATGAGATGCTCGGTTACAAAACATGACCAAAACTTGCAAATAGTTATAATTATGCATGAATACATGTCGTTAAAGGGAAAAACAAAATAACCCCCCAAAGGCCCTACAAGAGGCTCACACGGGACCAATGTAACACATTACAACTAACTGGGAAGTCAGGGGATGCCCGATTAGAGAACATGGAAAATAAGTAAATAATTGAAGTTATGCTTAAAAACATGTTGTTGAAGGGTGAAAATGCAAAATAGCCCCCAAATGGCTATGTATGAGGCATGAACACCTTGCCCGGGATCGAGTAAAACGTAGCAACTGACTGCATAGTCACTAGATCCCTATTCTGAGGATATGACCAAAACATGCAAATAGTTAGACTTAGGCTTGAAAATATGACATTGATGGGTGAAAATGCAAAAGAGCTCCCAAATGGTCCCGTACGAGGCACAAACTTCTCTCACGAGATCAATGTAACAAGTAACAACTAACTGCATAGTCACGGGATGCTCGTTCAGAGAACATGAGTAAAATTTGCAAATATTTAGACTTGGGATTGAAAACATACGGTTGAAGTGAGAAGACACAAAATAGTCCCTAAAAGGCTGTGTAAGAGGCACAAACACCTCGCACGGGCCCAACGTAACACACATCAACTAACCGCATACTCATAAGACGCCCAGTTAGAGGTCATGCAAAAACATGCATATAGTTAGACTTAGGCTTGAAAATATGTTGTTGAATATTAAAAGTGCAAAACAGCCTCAAAATAGCCACACAATAGGCAAACACCTTGTATAGGAACATCGTTACACGTAGCACCAAATTGCATAGTCACGGAACACATGGTTAGAGAACATGATCAAAACTTGAAAATAGTTAGAGTTGGGCTTGAAAACGTTCCTTTCATGGGTGAAACTAAAAACAACTATGGAATGGCCCTGCAAGAGGAACGGGCACATCACATGGGACCAATATAACACGTAGCAACTGACCGTATAGTCATGGGATGCCCAGTTAGAGAACATGACCAAAACTTGTAAATAGTTAGACTTACGCTTGAAAACATGCCCTTGATGGGTGAAAACCTAACACAACTCCTAAATAGTCCCTCAAGAGGAATAAAGACCCTATATGGGACCAATGTAACACGTAGTAATTGATCACGTAGTCACGGGATGCTCGATTAAAGAATATAACCAAAACATGCAAATAGTTATCTTAGGCTTAAAAACATGTCGTTAAAAGGTGAAAATTCAAAACATCCCCAAACAACACTTTAAGAGGTATGGACACCTCATAGGGAACAACATAATACAAAACAACTGACCGTGTAGTCATGGCACACGCAGTTAGAGGACATGACAAAAACATGGAAATAGTTAGACTTATGATTGGAATTTTCCAGTGGAAGAGTGAAAATGCAAAACAACCCCCAAATGGCCCCATAAGAGGAACGCACACCTTTCACAAAACCAACATAACATTTAGTAATTGATGACATAGTCACGGGATGCGCGATTAGAGAACATGACCAAAACTTGCAAATATTAATGTTTAGTCTTGAAAACCTGCCCTCGATGGGTGAAAACAGAAAACAGACCCCAAATGGCTTTTCAAATGGCACGAACACCTCAGGCGGGATTCAACTAACACATTGTAACTAACTACATTGTCATGGTACGCCTGTTTATAGAACATGACTAAAATTTGAAAATTGGTAGACTTAACTTGAAAACATATTATTGAAGTGTGAAAATGCAAAACATTCCCCGAAAGGCTCTACAGGAGGCAAAAACACCTCACACGGGCCTAACATAACACCTAGAAACTGACCGCATTGTCATAGGATTCCTTGTTGCAAATAGTTACTCTTAAGCATGAAAATATGTTATTGAATATTAAAAATGCAAAATATCCTCAAAACAACCCCACAAGAGCACAAACACCTCACACAGGAACAACATAATACATAGCAACAGATTGTGTAGTCACGGGATGCCTGGTTAGAGAACATGATAAAAATTTGTAAATACTTAGAGTTAGGCATGGAGACATGTCTTTGAAATGTGAAAATGCAAAACAAGAACCAAACATCCCGCAAGAGGAACAGACATGTCGCACAGGATTAATGTAAAACTTAGCAACTAACCGAGTAGTCATGGGATGCCGAGTTAGAGAACATGATTAAAACTTATAAATTGTTAGACTTAAGCTTGAAAACATGTCCTTGAAGGGTAAAAACCAAACGCAACTCCTAATTTTCTCCCAAGAGGCATGAACACTTCATACGGGACCAATGTGATATGTACCAATTCATCGCATAGTAATGGGATACCCGATTAATGAACATAACCAAAACATTTAAATAGTTAGCTTTGTCTTAAAAACACGCCATCAATAGGTGGAAACTAAAAACATCTTTAAACAGCACCGCAAGAAGCATGAACACCTCATAGGGACCAACGTAATACGTAGCAACTGAGAGCATAGTCACGGCACACACGGTTAGTGAACATGATAAAAACTTACAAATAGGTAGACTTAGTCTTAAAATTATCGAGTTCGAAGGTGAAAATGCAAAAAAATGGCCCTATAAGAGGAACGAACACCTTCCATGGGATCAACGTAACACATAGTAACTGACGACGTAGTCACAGGATTCCTAATTAGAGAACATGGACAAAACTTAAAAATAGTAAGCTTAGGCTTGAAAACATGTCCTCAATGGGTGAAAATGCAAAACAGACCCAAAATGTCCTTGTAAGAGGTAAGACACCTCAGACGGGACAAATGTAACATGTAGCAACTGCCTTCATTGTTAAATTACGCCCAATTAGAGAACATGATCGAAACTTGAAAACAATTGACTTAGGCTTTAAAGCATGTTGTTGAAGGGTAAAAATGCAAAACAACCCCTAACCAGCCCAGTAAGAGGCGCAAATACCCCGCACGAGACGAACCTAACATGTAACAACTAATTGCATAGTCACGAGATACCCTATTAGACAACATGACAAAAATATGTAAATAGTTAAACCTAGGATTGAAAAGATGTTATTGAAGGGTGAAAACACAAAACAACCCTCAAATGCCTCATAAGAAGCATGAACACCTCACATGGGACTAATGTAACATGTATCAACTGACTGCATAGTCGCGTAATGCCCGTTTAAAGAACATAATGAAAAATTACAAATAGTTAGACTTAGGCCTATAACATGCCATTGAAGGGTGAAAATGAAAAATAATACCGCGAGAGTCATGAACACTTCACACAAGATTAACATAATACTTAGCAGCTGACCATGTTGTGGAGAGACACTCGGTTAAAGGACATGATAAAAATTTAGAGATAGTTAGACTTAGGCTCGAAAATATCCCATTGAAGGGGGAAAATGCAAGACAACCCCAGAACGCCCCCGTAAGAGGGACAAACACCTTTCTTGGTACCTAGGTAACATGTAGCAACTAACTACGTAGTCACGGGATTGTTGGTTAGAGAACATGGCCAAAACTTGCAGATAGTTTGACCTAGGCTTGGAAATATGCCATTAAAGGGTGAAAATGCAAAACCCCTCAAACGACCCCACAGTAGGAATAGACACCTTGATTGGGACTAATATAACACGTTGCAACATACCACATTGTCAAGGGATAACATTATCAAAACTTGTTAATAATTAAACTTAGGATTGAAAACATGCCCTCGAATGGTGAAAACACGAAATAACCCCTAAACGTCCTTGCAAGATGCATAAACACCTCAGACGGGAGCGACTTAACATGTAGCAACTAATCATGTAGTCATGGGATACCCGGTTAGATAACATGACCAAAACTTGTAAATTGTTAGACTTAAGCTTTAAAACATGTCATTGAATGGTGAAAATGCAAAAATACACTCAAACGTCCCTGTAGCAGGTACGATCACCTCACACGGGACCAACACAACATATAGTAAGTGTTCGCATACTCACGGGATAAACGGTTAGTGAACATGACCAAAACATATAAATAGTTAGGCTTAGGATTCAAAACATTCACTTGACGTGTGAAAATGCAAAATAACCCCCAAAACGGTCACGTAAGAGGCACATACACCTCAGATGGGACCAACGTAACACCTAGCAACTAATTGCGTCATCATGAGATGCTTGATTAGATAACATGACCAAAACCTACAAATAATTAGACTTAGGTTTGAAAACATGTCATTGAAAGGTGAAAATGTAAAATAACCCCAAAAGGGCCTGCAAGAGGAACGAATACCTCACATGGAACCAATATAACATGTAGCAACTGACTATGTAGTCATAGGATGCCCAATTATAGAACATATTCAAAAAGTGAAAATAGTTAGACATAGGCTTGAAAACATGCACTCTATCGGTGAAAACACAAAACAACTCCCCAATGGCCCTACAAGAAGTACGAACACCTCGGACGGGACCAACGGGACACATTGTGCAACAGCCCATCTTAATCAGATTCTTATTTCCTATAATAGATGAAAAATTACAAATAAACCCCAGGATTTTACCGAAAGACCAAAATACCCCGAAAGGAAAAATTAGGTTAACCTACACTATCCTATATCAATTGAACCCCACTTTCATGTAATGTTTAATTAAATGACTTCTATTTTGTAGAAATATCGTAAACAAACCCATTAGGTATGAATGATTAAACATAAGTCCCTACAATTTTTAAAAATAACTTAAAAACCTTAAAACCTATATAAAAACAATACAAGGACCCAAACTAAAACCTAAACTTAGTTATCTATTTTGCCCTAATGACATGGAAGTACATGGACTGCCATCCTAGGATGTACCATGTGGTGTAGCCATGGTACCCACATCTTCACCTCCAAAACCCCCAATCAAATTCTCTCCACGAACCCTATAAATACCCTCCTTGACCTCAATAAAAACTCATCTCAGCTAAGAAGTTTTCCAATGTATAATTTTGAGAGTTTTTTAATTTCTATTATTTTATGCATGAATGTTTGTTTCTTCAATTTGGTTATGTTTCTGCAAGTATATATAATGGAATTATGCATTTACATGTATTAGTTAACATGTGTATGTACTAAAATAACTCAAAAACTAGAAAACTCCAATAAAGCTTGAGCTTTAATGGTGGATTCTGCTTCCTTGACTTTGAACAAGTTTGAACCTTTGGTAAGTTGAGCATATGTTCTCATTTACCTAGGTTCTAGATTTAATTGAACCAAAGGCAGGTTTTGATACCTAAAATCGAAGCTTGAAGTTTCTGAGCCTAGAATGTTTAAAAAATAAATTCACAAGTTTTTCTTAAAAAAAATCCCCTAAACCCGGCTTCTCTTTCTACATTTTCCACATAGAATAAAACCATTATAATGTTGGAATGTGATTCTTAGATTTCAGTCACTTATGTTTAGTCGAATTTTCGCCATTTTTACCAAAACTCAATAGCTCAATTTAGCCCACCAAAATTCTGGAAACAAATATGTTTGGATTCCTCTTCAAAAGTTATGCAATTTTAATTCAGGAACCAACTCAAATTGATTCTTAAAACGTCTTAAATTCAAGGTCAAATTTATAAAAACCTAAATTAAAGCGGTCGAAGGTGGAGGATGAGTTGGTTATAAGTGCGAGTGAAAGTCAAACCAAGCGCGTGAATTATTTGACATAACACGTGAGGGCACGTCTCCGATCACAAAAATCTGATTTTTTTCCTAAAACATTATTTTTTAATTCTGAACAAAATGATATATTTCATCATCCCATTTCGATCCCAAGAAAGAAGTTCCTCAAGAAAACCAGTTTTAACTTTTAAAAAATTAAATTTCAATTTTACACATAAAACCCTAGTTACTTTTTCATGTATTTCAAAACACCCCTACACTTTTTCCACAATTTCTTTAGTTCAAATAAAGAGATTTTGTCTTCTATCATTAAATTCAAATCCAAAGAGATGGAGAAAACCATTAATTTTAAAACTTTTTAATTTATATATTGTACCCTCCTCGTTAATTTTATATTGAAACTTGTTGCAATTTAGTATCCTACTACATCATTTAAGCATTATTTTAGGCCTATATGACATACTTATACTCTCCATGATTTCAAACTATCCATCTAACCCCAACAAATTAGAAGCACAAACCCGAAATTCAAAAATACAAAGTAGGTGATTTTAATTTTAGTATTAAACAAATTGAACTTATGTCTTTTAGAAACAATTGATTGTCATACCACTCTCAGATAATTTTGAACTCGTGTTTAAATCACGAACTCATTTGTGTAGTTCATATTTATCCCGTATATTGATTTTGTCAATAATTTAGTTATCCCTAAACTTTATAAATCGTTAGAGCTTACAACTTCACTAAAAGCCAATGAACTATTTTTTTACCCTTACTTGTTATATAATCGTGCAACCTACTACAATAATTGCATATTACCCTGCAATTTATGACATTTATTAGTGAAGAACCTCGTAGCATACCTTATGATTCAGGTATTAGTCCCCGGTATACCATGACTATTCTAATTGGCCTATAGGACTCAGATGTTGAGTGCCTAGTTTTTATTTTCTACATACGTATGAGTGCCACTCTAGGTATGTTTGCCAAGCATTTATTATGATTATTATTTTCCCCATAATTTTTTGGATTTCCCATTCAAGTGTCTGATATGCTTTGGATGATATTCTACTGGAATGTGTAAGCAATTGAAGCCCTATTATCGATAATTTAAGGATTATCTTATTATAGCCTAAGACCTGACCTTGATGACTTGATACACAATATATCCAGTTACAGTCCACCATATTATTCATTTACATATCATTAGACACTACTATACCCCTAATAGTTATATGATATTTCAGCCTGTCTCCAAAATTTTATCATATAAATATTAAATCCAGTTACTCTATAACAATACATTTTCCCATGTACCATCAACATGGCATGTTTGCTTAATTATATTCCTTCCAAGTGGACGACGAACCTGAGGAAGATGATATGTCTCCCGGATGTTTGGACTTTTATTCCATATTACCTCGAAAACTCTTTTGAGTTATGTATGTATGGGTGGTAGCAGACAAGGATGGTAGTCTCCACTGGAAACTCTATACCGCAACTTATCATCTCATATGTTTCGCGGATCTTTTCTACCAGTATTACCTTATGTGTGGCATGTACCAATAATTATGTATTTTTTTTTTGTTGTAAGACTCAGTTACGTAATACTATGTTGGTTATCTCCCTAATAAAAAAAATATTCGCTACCTTTAATTTATTTGTTATATTTATGTTAATCTTTACTTGCCATTAAAAGCTTGTAATTCACGAATGCGACAACATGGAATCAGAGCATCATCGAGCTTTATATCTATATGGGACCAAATACAATAATCTTTCACATATGACCTATATGATTATTACTATAAATATTTCCTTCATGACATTTGGTTACTCACACTGTTTTTGCAGTAATGAATATTTAGGACGATGTCTACCTTGATATTTGTGATTCGACTCATGAAAGGTTCGAACGAGCAATTAAATAAGTCTTCTATGTAAAGTTTTATCAACACATAAGGAGATTTGATTGTGACTGGGAAATGTCTACTCCGGAGATCAGACACAATCTGCTTATTGGTCACCTTATGGGAGAGACTAAAGCAACTTGACAGGCCAAGACATTCTCCGAAGATCCTGACACTTTTCAACAAGAAATCCATCTTCCATGCGATGTCTTACCACTTAATGAAGTTATAATTAATCCCCATTACTCGCTGATCGACTATAGTTCTCTTTCTCTCGTTACTACTATCTTTACCCCCACAAATACCAGTACTTCCCCAGACGATTCAAATCCATTTGAAGATGACCAATATCCTGAATTTAATCAAATCGTTCTTCAAATGAATTAAAAATTCTCATTGAAATTTTCTCATAAATAAATAAAAATCTATAGTTGTGGGGGTGCATATAGATGAAACCCTCATTACCGAATGACTTCGGTAATTTAAACTAAGAGTTCTTTTGTATTAGTTAAGCATTCTTTTGCTATAAAATAGATTTAACCTCTAGATAATCTTCTTTAGATTTTTTCCTGTGTAATACTATTTAACACAATAAGGTATAATATAACAAGTATGTTGATATTTATCTCTTGATACATAATTTATATAGGATGGTTAATACTCGATCAACTACTAGTGGAACTCTTGAGGAATGATTTATTCCACAAAGCCTAATCCAACAACCACAAATAAATGAATTTTACATTATTTAAAAGAATTAAATACAATAAACCAGTGACAACAAAATATGCATCCACCCCACGTTAATAATGACCCATCAAAAGAGACTCTAAGAATGAGCGCCCTTATGGAATTTCTGAGAAAAGAACCCCAGCATTCGATCGAAAGCCCGACGATGTTGAAGTAGTAAGAACGATCCATTAAACACTTAATCTACTAAACGGGGTTGGAATTAACACTTAACTTAGGGTAATATTTTCTTCATACTTCTTCGAAGGAGAAGCATATTTCTGGTGGAAGTCTATTCTACATTCCTAAAACTTGAATGAACTAACATGAAAGCAGCTTGAAGAAATCTTCTTCAAAAAGTACTTTCTCGAATCTGTAAAAGATAAATAACCACAGATTTCCATAACCTACAACAGTAACAAATGACTATATCCTAGAATAATGCAAAACTCACTAAATTATCCATATATGGTCAAGAATAAATTAACACCAAACCCAAATGGTGAAAGCATTATGAACGAGATTTATGACATAATACCAAATCCCCCATCATTCCTCTACATGTCCGAGAGTTTAATTGAATGATCAAAATAGCCTCCTTTTAAAAAAATGGCATGCCTCTACCAAAACAACCCGAATACCTAATCCTTCCCAAAATCGATATGTTATTAAGAACCAGTCTAATCAACGAGATCATTCGTATAACAAGCCCAAGGATTACTAAGTATTCAATCAGACTAAGAACAATCACTGTAGTCATTTTATGCATTGTCATGAATGCAACCAAGTAGGACATATTAGAACCCAATGCCCTACTCCACATGTGTCTCCTCATTCTAACTCCCCCTAACTTTATCAAATATCCTTTCAAGAATCAAACAAATAACTCTACCTATCCACCGCAATAAAATCCCCATGAAAAAAGCAAGAATCATAAAAGAGTGAGGTCAGAATTCTTCTTTTAATCTAGCCAAAATTCCAAATTACCACAGAGTGGTCGAAGATAATCTATTTTTTATAATGTTTCTGCAAATGTGTTATTTGATTTTGGATCTAGTCATTCTTTCATTCGTCTTTCATGTATTACTCGTCTGCAATTATTCTTTAGTCCATTAGCTGACCCTTTTACTATAGGAATGCCAATAGGAAAGACGACCATTATTGATAGGATTTGTAAATGTCACACTTTAAATTTTGGAACTAGGATATTAACCATAGAGGTAATACTCCTTGATTTAACGGAGTTTGATTTATTAATAGGAATGTACATTTTATCCCCAAACTTTACCTACATTGACTGTGTTGCGAAGATGGTGACATTCAAACCACCCCATTAAACTTCATTTCATTTCTAAGGGAAAAATCCCCACCAACCTCTACCTTTTTGGATAAGTGAAAAAGAAACCTATTCCCTTTCTAACATCTTTACCAGTGACAAAGATATGTTCCCTAAATATTTATCGAGAATACCCCCACCTTGATAAGTTGAATTTGTTATCCATCTTTTGCCAAATACCTTCCCTATTTCAACACCCCATTACTATACGTCTCCTTTGGAATTGTGAGAACTTCGAACAAAATTGGATGACCTACTTAATAAAGGATTTATACTCCCCAATATATCACCTTAAAGAGCTCCAGTTTTATTCATATGAAAGAAAGATGGATTTTCTTAGTTATGTATCAATTACCATAAATTGAACCAAGTGATCATCAAGAATAAATATCCATTGCCCATGATATGTGATTTTTATGAACAATTGTGAATGTCATGGATATTTTCAAAATTTACTTTGTAAGAGGGTGCTTTAGATTAGATGGAGGTGTAACCTCTTTTGAGCACGGTAATGATAAGTTAATCGAGGGCACTCCTAATTAATTACTAGACACATAATCACAATTTAGTGAAGATAAACTTAGTGTGAACTCATAAATCTCTCATGTATAACTTAGACGATAATAATGAACTCAGAAGTAACTCGTTATGAGGGAGAGATAGGTATGCATCCTAGATACACCTTGTCAAGCATCCAAACACACCACCAACCTCTGAAAGATATCTGGTTAGCTATTAAAAGATTCACAATAAATAACAATGGTGGATGAGTAAGATCTCTGGTTTGCAATAAATTATTTCTCTCTCATGATAATCTCTCTAGATAAAGGACTCTGAAAATAACATTTACCCCTCAGAAGTGGTTGAGGATCACAAATAGAGCCCCCACCACACACCACTCCCGAGGTGCCTCAGTCTTTTACAACTGTGAAAGACATCCCACATACTTTATGTCACGAACATTCCATGCCTATTGGACTAGTCAACACCACGTTATAAACATTAAATGCCAAGACATGCCATTGGCTAATCATTGTGCGTCAGGGGGTTGTCATCACATAGGTGGCTCACTAACTATTTGACAGCCCCAAATGCCATGGTGGTTTACTCAAGTGCAGATTTGACATTGCTTAGCTAGCTAGTGACATCACCTAAAGTAGACGTGACATTAAGTAGAGGGCTGTTTGGTTCACAACTCAACGCACAATGGAACTCAAGGCTACTCCACCCAAGATTCCACGATCAAAGGTCTTTCGTTGTTTTACCAAGTGTATCTAAGATGGTCAGGACAAGTCCTAACACTGCCTCACTTCCTAATCATGCAAACCAAATCCCTATGAAGTTCCCATGGCGAGGTCATTCGATAGAGCATGAACGCTCTCTTAAGCCCTGCCAATCCTGGTCTCTTGTGAGTACCATTTAACCTCACACTGAATAATCATTATAATCTTTACACCTCATAGTAAATATAAACAAAAGAGATAACATTACTGAGTAAGACAACAAAGCTAAAGGATGAGAACACTCGTCCATTTTCCTCGCTAGAAGATCTCCCTAGGCTGCCACGCTGGACGGCCTCGCTTGATCTGCCACGGTGAGCTGCCTTGCTGAGTTGCCTCACTGCCTTAATCCCTTGAGTTTGTTGTATTTAACTAGGGGGATTATCTCTAATCTCGCGATTATCTTCAAGCCCGCTACATTTTCCCCTTTGTGTAGAGATTTGTTATAGGAACAAGAAATGTCTGCATAAAAACATCTTAATCTGATGAACCTTCTCATTATATTAAAAAAACTCTTGCAGCCCTGTCTTCATTACAACTTCTACCATTGTGATTGTCAGGAAAAGTAAAATTCTCACCCAATGTACCTAAGTCAAAGTGTTGCAACTTGTCATCGATTGGCGAAGGGACATAGTAACGTTTTTCTATTGTTGTGATTGAATCATTCTACCATTTCTTCATTAGCTATTGGAATTCTTTCGGAACACCTGAGGAACCTATCAATTTCCTATTCTGGCTCTGGGGAAGTGAAATTCTCCCCCGTCTGTGTTGTTTCTTGTCGTTGTGCGACATATTTGTAAGCAGTTCGTATTTGCGTTACGACTGCGCCTAGCGGTATGCATTCTCACGCATTTCATGTTTTGACTCTGCATCTTCACTTTTCTTATTTAAAAAGAAAATTTTCCCCGATGTAAAAGAACCAAAACCATAGGGACCTCCAAATAGGTTTATAGCTAGGGGACATCATGAATTTTTTGAATTGAACTGTGTGGTGCCTTTTCCTCTGAAGTTGGAATTCTCTCTTGTAAATCCTCCTAAGAAAGTCTTCCAATGTGAAGGTGATACTTCATTTGGACTGTGCTGTGTTATCGTTTCCTCGTGTTCGAAAAAGAAAAAATATTATCCTCGATGTACCTAAGTCATAGTTAAACACCGTTTGGACTTGTGTCTAGGGGACATCACAATGTTTTTTAGCCGTTGGGATAGCTTATCTGTTGTGGGATATCGAATATGTCTAACAAAACATTTTGGTAACTCAAACTTCTTTTTGGAAGAAAATCCTTTCTATTACCTATGCATCACTTAATTAATGACGTGTTGCCGTCTTTTTGACTGTCAGAACACTTCCCGAAGTGCCACGTGCCTACTTTAAATGATTTTCGGCGGCTTTGCACGTGCAAGTGATGGGAAACTCAAAAAGGGGAAGCAAAGGATTTCAAACGTCTATTATTCAAAACACTTAACCCTTTTTCCCTTACTTTGTCTTCATTTTCTTCAACTCCAAAAGCACTTAGAGAGAGAAAAAAATTCAAACCTCCATTAATATCAAGGTTTCTCTGGTTTCTTTTCCCTCATTGTCTCTTTCATAGCCACCTATGGCCGTACTCCTCCATTTTTGTCCATATCTCTTCTTCACCAAGATTTTACTCTTATCGCCACTTGCTACGGCTTCTTCAAGCATTCCCAAGTCTCCCAGCGTCGGTGCTCAACCAACCTCCACGGCTAGGGCCTCTGCTACTGCTGTCGCTGGTGGCGCTTCCTCTTTGGATATTGTTCACCAAGAGAAACTACATTTTTGCTGTCGGTCTCTAATTTTTGGCTAAGATGATAAATTCTCTTAAGCATGCTAGACTTGCAATTTTTTAGCCAAGTATGACCCTTTGTTATTGGGTGATGAAGGCGAAGAATCATCCAAATGGGGTTTTCTTCCTTCAGAGGGGACTCTGCTTTTTAGATTGGATCGTGGTGACTTTCCTTGCTCCCAGATTAATTTTGAAGCACTTGGGGGATCTTCAGCTCATTTCTCCTCCTAGCATGCACATATTCAGAGATCCCACGCTACAGCTCTTGCCAAGTTGGTATTCATCGATCCAACTAGTTTGGGGAGTTCACTCTCTCTAAGCACAATGCCACACTCCAAGTGTTGGTGTCCAGATAGAACATCACAACTCACACCTTCTTCACTTCCTGGGGGAGTTTGCCATTTCCTTAGAAGATGTCTGTGAGTTGCTTGGGTTTGAACCCATGGGTGAGTTCACTTATCTTAATGAGGCCTAGGATGCCGAAGAAACTGCTGATCGAGATGAGGTGGATCGAATTTTCAACCACTACACTGGTTCTTCCAACAAAGCTACATTTACTCACTTAATTAGTTATTTATTCGAAGCTCCTGTTATGAAGGATGTCACTTCTATCACAGGCAAGTGTAAAGGTACATCCTTATAATTACAAGCCTACATCATTATTTTGATCTCCCGTTTCTTCTTGACTGGAAAACCTTACGACCAACCTAGGAGGGACTTCATAAACAGATCCATTTGTTTGGCCAGAGGTTTCAATCTTCCTCTAGCTTCCATTGCTTTGGGGTCCCTCTACACTTGTTTGGATCGAACCCATCTTAATATGGAACAGTCCCTTGGCTGTTACGACTTGGTTAATTTTTCCAACACCATTATTTTAATGGGTTTCCTCTGCATCCGTTTTCCTTCTATTGCTGCCAAATTTGTTCCTTATCCCCTTAGACAAGGAATCAAGCCCCATCGCCTCGTGTGCTTTCATAAAAAATAAAGCCAAAAGGAGATAATGGTCATTTTTTACAGCTTGGACTCCTTCATCATGAGGCCATATGGGGAATCAACCTTCGCTCACACTTGGAATTTTTTTCCTTCTTCAGCTAGAACGGTCATTTTTGTTGTGGTTGTAGGAGATCCTTCGCAGGTCGTGGTTCTTCTGTTCACCCCTAGGTTCCTTCCTTTATTCACCGAGCGGGGATGCACTTCGGAACCTTACAACCCCGATCGGTGTAGCAGGGATTTTGGTTTTCATCAAGGGGCTCTTCGACATGTATTTCAGTTAACAAATAAGAGGGCTACTATTGTTGAGGCCTGCACTTTCTACCTTACTGCTATTGTACTTGGCATAACTTCTACTTTAGATGGTCGGGTTATGATCCCTAATGCCACTAGGATAGGAGATGTGTCCACATATTTTGCCACCAAATTTTGGGAGATAAAACTGACCAGGATTCTTAAATTTATACAAAGTCCCCCCAGTATCCCCTAGATCTCTCTTTCTCTGCCTTAAAATTAGGCCTCAAGGGAAACTTTATTCTTTAGGTTGAGTTCCCCTTGAGCCAGACTCCTAAAGATCCTCCCAGTAAGCTACCTCCTTATTGCCCCATGATCCCTACTGTAACGCCAAAACCTAAGCATGTTGTAACCCTAAAATAACCTACCTCTTCTGAAGGTATTTTTGGTAAAGGTGTTCTAATCAATGCATCTTTTGGAAAAGGACCTTCCAAGCCACCAGCCAAATTAACTAAGAGATCCAATAATGGTATATATTAAAAGTCTAGGTCCCAAACTCATCCTCAAGCTCCCTTGGATGTATTCCCCATTGCCTCCGTTCCTCCTCCTATGTCTGCCAAAGTGAATGAGAAGTTAAGAAAGAAAGTTCAAGCTAAGGTGGAATGAATAAAACCTGAATTTCACCGGTACACTCCGTCTATTCCTCCTACTTCTCCTTTCCCTACCATTTTGGTAGATCGATATGAGGGGGGATCAAAGCGAAGGAAGAGTACGAGAGTTCCCTCAGCCCTTGGTGCTTCTAGTGCTAGAAAAAAGACTCTAAGCACCAAGACTCGAAAGAAAAAAGCAACTGAGGCTATAATTGTGGATGACAGTCCTGATGTTGACCATGACCCAACCGATAGGACTTCTCCAGTTCCTTCACCACTTTCATCACCAACGGTCATACCATCCCATTCTCCCCCTCCTGATCAAGAGGTGAGTTTTCTAACACTTACACATTCACAACTTAGTGTGTCCATTTTATTTTATTTATGACACTTGTTACCTCTTTCTTATTTCCGTTGGGAGGCTGATGAAGAAAGGCCCTCTCTTCCCGCCATTCCTTTCATGCGAGGACGTTTTGGTGCTTCTATGATCGAATCATCTCCTCCCTATTCTCCAATGATAGGTATTACGTATTCGCGTCGTTCTTCCTCTAGTTGTGTAGAAGAGGCTACTAAGAGGGTTGTTATGCATGTTGAGCCTGTGGGGTTTTGCTCTCATATATAGGAGACTCCCATAGCTTCTTCTAGTTCCCGCTCTTTTTCGGTGGTTACGGTGTCTGTGATTCCAATTTTGCAAAGCTCTTCCGAGGTAATAAGTTCGAAGTGGTTGGTACATTTTTCTTCTATGTTTCCTTCTTTGAAATATCTTCTAAGTGTTTTGTTGTTTTTTAGGTTGAAGTTTCTTCGTTTCTCTTCATTTCTTGGTGTTTGTCCTTTATATTAATAATGTACAATCTCTTTGTTTAGAAGAATCTCATTTTTAAACACTCAAACTCCACCAGTGATGGTGACTTATTGATGAAAACCATTTGTTAAGATTTTTCGTCAAACTCCACCAGTAACGGTGACTTAACAATGAAAACCACTTGTTAAGATTTTTTGTCAAACTCCACCAGTAATGGTGACTTAACAATGAAAATAACTTGTTAATATTTTTTTCATCGAACTCATTATTTCCCTTATTTTCCCTCAGGTTGCTAGGGAGCCCCTTCGCGTTGATGAGCAATCTCGACCAGCTCCTTCGCATGTCACCTCACCTCATCCAGAACCAACTGTGTCTTAGGAATCAAGTCATAATGACCAATTTTCCACGATGGGTGCTCCGACTGATAGAGAATTGAGCTGTGAACTTCCTTTGCTTGCACTGGCTCCTCATGAGTTTTGCCTCATGGTTCTTCGCCACTCACCTCAAATACTTGCCTTCCATCGTTTGGTGATTGAATAAGTTGATACAAATCATCCTTACACTTTTACCATTGACTTCTTTCGCTCAAACATTTCAGTGATAAGCCATAGGCTTCAGGGCATGGCAACCATGATTGCTTAGCTTGTCAATACCCCCACTGTAACTGTCACTAGGCCCCTACTTAATCAATTCTTGGTCTATTTAAAGGATTTATGAGAGATGGATTCTAATTCAACTGGATGATCGGACACTTGAAAACTTTGAAGAGTCATCAGTTGGAAAGTCAGAGGGAGCTGCTGCAGAAGAACTTGGAAACTCAACGTATTGAAGAGGTGGGACTGGCTGAGTTAGTACCTCTACTGGAAGCTGTAAATCGAGAGGTGAAGGATATCAAAGAAGCTCTTCATCTGATGAAGTTTAAACGAGAGAAACATCTTATCGAGTATGCTCAAGTTCAAACGAAGTTGGAGGGTTCTATCAGTGCCCAACAGGCATGGTTTACATCTTCTTTGGGCTTGCCTGGGACTTTTTCTCAGCTCCAGACTTATGGTTCCTTCTAGACCAATGACCCCCCAACACTTGTACAAGTTTTTTTTCTTCTCATGTAATTCTTGGGCAATAGTTCCCAATTTTGTAATACACTTCCCAGTTTATGAATGAAAGACAAGTTTATCTTATTTTCTTGTCACCTTAATGTTATAAATACTTGCATAAAATAAGTTTTGCAATTTTTCATCGCACTTTAGTTGCAACAAACAATAAGACCTAAAAAATAGTCTTTTATATTAATGAAAACTAGATACATCACTTTTCTAAGGTTACTCGCTTATACATGATAGACCTTCAACCATTTTTTTATTAATCTTGAATGGTTTATCTTCTTCCATCTTTAAAACTAAACAGTAAATTGAATCGTGAGCCTCCTTCCCAATGAAAGGTCCCTCCCAATTCGTTGTAAACTTAGGTATAGGAAGCCCTCTCATGTCTTTCACCACTTCTTTCAGAACGAGGTTTCCTTCAACGAAATTCCTTGGTCTCATCAAGTTATCATATGCCCTTTAAAGATGTCTCGTGTGCATTGAGAAGTGTTGCATCGCATTATCTCTGTTTTCGTTCAAGGCCTCTAACTGTACGTCTCTACTCTGAGAGAGCATGATGCTTCATAGGGAATAATGAGGGAAAGTAACTTCCAACTCTACTGGAAGGATTGTTTCGGCTTTGTACACAAGGGATAGCAGAATGTATCCTGTGAGTTTTCTCATGGTCCTTCGGTAGGCCCATAGCACTGCTAGGATCTTGTCATCCCACAATCCTAGGAAGTCTTCTATCATTTTGGCCAAAATATTGACCAAGGTCTTATTAGCCACTTCAGCTTGCCTATTTCCCTTAGGGTATGCCACCACTAAAGTATGATGGACGATGGAGTATCTATTAGTGAGAATCGTTACCACTTTGTTGACGAAGGGGGTTCCACTATCGAAGAGGGTGACTTTTGGGATTTCGAAACCACAAATCACGTATTCTATGATAAAGTTAGCCACCACACCCATTACTGCTCTTCTAAGAGGTATTGCTTCGGCCCATTTTGTAAAGCACTCCGTTTCCACCAATATCCAGATATTTCCTCTTGATGAAGGGTGTATCGCTCCTACCAGATCAAATGACCAAGTGTGGAATAGATAAGGAGTGGCCAAAGAATGTAAATCCACCAAAGGAGCATGGATGATATTCCCATGAAGTTGGCATGCCTTGCACTTTCACACAAACTCATCAGAGTCCTTCTTTATAGTTGGCCAATAATACCCCAAGTTCATTAGTAGATCATATATATTTCCCCCTATGATGTGAGATGGATCATGAGCTTGTTTCAATAGTTCAGTTGCCTCATCTTTTATGATGCATCTCAACGTCCTGCTGAAGTATCCCCTTTGATAGAGTTATTCATCTTGGACATAGAACCGTGGGGCCCTACGTTTGAGTCTTATTGCATCTATTTTCTCTCAAGGGACAACTCCTCCTTTGATGAAGTCAATGTAAGGCTGCCTCTAGTTTGTTTGAGTCTAACTGAAATGACATTCAACTGCTTGTAAGAAGTGTTGGCACTTATCACAACTCCATTGTAACTCAACTGCGCATTGTTTCATTGTTGGCCAAAAGTTTCCTTCCCTTTGGATTCTCCTGTATAAAGGGATCTCGTTTGTTTTAGAGTGACCCTCGCACGTCTTCTTCAATCTTTGCTTTGACTTTTCTAGGCCAACACACCTTGATAACTATCCTCCCATGTTCCTGAAGTATAGGTTACCATGATTGATGAAGTACTGCGCTAGCTCTCTCAGTTCCATCTTATCTTCCCCGGACTCTAACTATTTTCTGATCTTGCCTCTCCAATCTGAATCTCCCTCCTTAGGTAGAATTGACTGTACCACCGATGGGTCTATTCTTCGTTGGATCACCATAGTAGTTGTATCGATCTTCATAATCAACTTTTGTGCAATGGTGGCATAGGTGTCGGCATATCGGTTCATTATTCTAGGGTGTCTTTTTATCTTAACCCAATGGAACTAGTTAATCAGCTGTTGGATGATCATTCTGTACGACTCTAGACTGAGCTTCTTCAACGCATACTCCTTGTTCACTTGTTGAACTACCATGTTTAAATCACTTTTGATACACAATGAATGGATTCCCCTTCGAAGGGCCTCTAGTAACCGAAGTACCAATGACTCATAAGTTTCTTCATTGTTCAAGCAAGGGAAACCTAATTTATAGCAAAATGCAAAATTCCTCATTTCCTTTAGAGAAAATAACCCATGCCCCTCCTCTCATTTTTGCCAAAGAACCATCGAATTGCATCGTCCATTATTCAAAGGAAGCCTCCAAAAATTTTGCCTGCAAGTAATCCCCTGGGATGTTCTCTCGGGGTGTCTCAAATTCTCCCGATAGGAAGGTTACCAACAAATCTGCATATGCTTGGGTTTTAATTGCGTAAGGAACCATGCACTTTAAGTCATATTCTGAGAGGATAAGGAACCACCTAGCTTCTCTTCCATTCAAGATAGTTCTTGTCAACAAAAACTTAATTGGATCATATCTTGTCACAATGTGAATCGTGAAAGATAGCATATAATGGCTAAGTTTTTGTGCTATGAAAACTAAGGCTAAATAGTGCCTTTCTACATTACTGTACCTTGCCTCTGATCCATATATGATTATGCTCAAATAGTAGATTGACCTTTCTTGACCATCGATCTCCTGTGCTAAGAGTTCTCAGATGGACGTGGTTGAAGATGTAAGGTAGAGTTGCAATGGTGTTCCAGGCTTTTGAGGGATCATTGTTTGTGGAGAGGGTAGCAGCTTCTTCAACCTGTTCAAATATTCTTGATGAGCTTCCTCCCACTTGAACTTAGTGCCCTTTCATAGTATCTCCATTAATGGATGAGTTTTTTCGGCTAGTCCCGGTAAAAATCTCCTGAGGTAAGAGCCTTTACCAAGGAAACTTTAAACTCACTTGTCATTTTTAGGCACGGAATTTCTAGGATAGCACGTTGCTTGTCGTGGTCCATCTGTAGTCCTTACCGATCTACCACGAACCCTAAGAAATTATCACTTGTGACCCCTAAGGTAAACTTTAATGGGTTCATCTTTAACTTATATTTTCAGTAGCGAACGAACACGCTCCTTAGGTCATCCAGATGGGACTCTTCCTTCTTCAATTTGATGACTAAATCGTCCACATAGAATTCTAAGAATTTATGAAATAAATTGCGAAAAATTTCCATCATTGTCCTTTGACATTCTTTAATCCTAACGGCATCACCTTGTACATAAAGTTGGCCAATGGGGTTCTGAATTCCGTTTTCTATGCGTTAGTTCGATCCATCTTGATCTGGATGTACCCCACATGCCCGTCTATGAAACTGTAAATTTCATGACCAGTCGTTACATTAATGAGGCTATCAATGGAGGGTAGAGGGAACTCATCTTTCGATCAAGCTCTATTTAGGTCCTTGAAGTCTCCACAGATCCTTATTTGATTTTTATCCTGTTTCCTACTAGAACGATGCTTAAAACCCATAGTGGATGTTGGATCACCTCAATAAACCTTGCTTCCAATAATCGTTGGACCTTCTCCTTGATCTATAAATCCAGCTCTATCTTGTATGTTATTATGGCTTGCTTCACCAATATAGCTGTATGCATAACGTTCAATTTATGGCAACTAACCTCTTCGTTCAATCCCTCCATCTCTGTGTACTTCCACGTAAAGACATCCTTAAATCCTCTAATCACCTCAATCAAGGTTTTTCCCTTCGCTACTCTCAGGTCCCTCGAAATAAAAATGGGTCTTTTATCTTCCCCATATTCGGTCAGGTTCAAATGCTCCAACTCTTGGACCTGGGGTTTCAGGAGATCCATCATATAGTTTGGTCTTTCGGTCACGTCCTCCACAAACTCTTGTATATAGAGATAACCATGCACTACCATTGTTGATTTATTAAGAAACACTAATTTATTGGGTCAGTCTCTCAATCAGCTTCTTCAGCTGCCCGCTCACACCCTTATAAAAGGAAGATCACTCTTTTATCCTCAATAATCTTTTTCTTGCATCGTCTGCCCGTCGTTATGACTGCCTTTCTTTTCCTTTCTCTTAAAGCATCAGCCAACCTATTCCCTAAAAATCTGCTCAGCACACTCTGTCGTTGGGTCTTATGATCTATCGGATCCATTCTGGGTCTCATCATGTCTTTAAGTTGCTTCGACATATTTTGCTTCTTGGGATTAGCTAAGTGAACTTCTTTTATTACTTTTTTTCTCTTTGTTCCTTCGCTACTTTGGCCATTCATAGGCTCCATCCTTTCCCTAATAAAGGGAACTCTTTCTCCTTCCATCCTTCTTTTCAGCACCCTATAATATTCCTCTAACTATGTGTAAAAGGATGCATTTATCAAAGGAGCTTCTTCGGTGGCAAAAGGCTTCTTCATGTCCCATGTGACGATCTCAGTCCCTTTAATGTTAACCTTTGTGCATTGGTGATACATCGAAGGGACTAGACCCTGGTTGTGCATCCACACTCTCCATATCAGTAGGTGGTAGGAATTGGTACTTTCAATCACATGGAACTTCATGTGTGAGTTAAGGTTTCCCATCACGATCCCCACATTCACATACCCGAAGGGTTTGGATGATTGATTATCGTTGCCATAAATCATCAAGGGCATTGGTATTAAACTTTCCTCTCGAATATTAGTTTTCCACAAGGAACTTATAGGCATGATGTTTATCGATGTACCTCCATCCATCAGTGACCTCACAAAGCTTACACCGTTGATACTTGCTATCACGTACAGGGGCTTGCGTGTGGGAATCTCATGGACCTGTCAGCATCACTAAAAGTTACATCGGATAAGAACTTTCTCACCAGTCTGTCCATGGGCCCCTTCCATCTTATTGAGGGTACTGCGTTCTTCTTTGCAATTTCCAAAATTTCCTCGTTATCTCCAAATGGATCTCCTTCGGTATCCTTACTTAGTCATAAAACCACGAGAACTTGGGCGACCGCAAAAATGTTTAGTAATCTAAGATTGGGTCCACCTCCTCCACTTCTAGGTTGCATACCTCCTTCGCATCCCTTGCACTTTCTTCATCGTAGGCTATGACCAAATTATCCATGCCTATTGTGCAATATTCTAAGGCATATTCAAAGTCCTCCCATTGGAACTAAAGTTCCCTCGTCTTCCATTCTGCCTCCTCATCATAGGCAATCACTAGGTTCGCCCCATGTGGTGGTAGGGTTAATGTTCATGTTGTTCTCTTGAATGATCTACAAAGTCTCTGTCTTCATAGGCTGGCTGATAATCTTTCTCAATGTGAAATAAGTTTTTATTGGATGACCCACCTTTTGATGGATCTAACAATATTTAGGATCCTCCCTCGTTGCAACATCTGGATCAATGGCGGGGATGCCTTTAGGTTTATACACCGTTCATTGAACCATGGTATTGGAAAGGCTAACTTCATCTTCGACTGTGCAAGGTAGAGGTTGTGGGTCTTACCTATCTATCCCAAACATTCTCTTGTTATCCTTCTTCGATTGTTTGCCTCCTTCACCTCCATCCACATATCCTACCCATAGGGTTGGCCACATGCTGAAATAGGTGGCCCCAACTGCCTGAACACTAAGGGTACCAGTGGTGCCACAACTGGGTTTGGCCGAACCACCAATGGTATATTTCTTACTACTTTTAGAAATATTGCGAAAGTCTTTCATTAATCAGGTGACAGATATAGTCTGGTAGAAAACCCTCATCATAGAGTTGTAACAGTTTAGACTCTTTTGCTTATTCCCTCGCGTTGAGAGTCCTCTCCCTAAATATTCAAACATAATCCACCACATCTTCTCCCAGTCATTGATTCTCCCTGTCCAACTGCGTTAGCGTAAACTCATCTTCTTCTAGAAAGAACCTCGGAAAAATAAAACGTGCATCTCTTCCCACTTTGAAACACTCCTTGGCACCAAATGAGAGTACCATGTATAGCTTTATCGATTAATGATTTTGAGAACTCGCTCAACCTGAGTTTCTTATTATTGCAGTGAGCTCCTAGATGTTCAATGAAACTTTTGATGTGCTCCTTCGAGTCCCCCCTTTGTCGATGTATTTCTCAAATATGGGAGGGATGTAGTCCTTCGGGTAAGGCTCATTATTATATTCTTGGGGGTAGGGCTTTCAGAAATCATCAGTTACCTCGTTGGCTGACTGTGAAGAAGTTGATATCATCTTCAACATCTCCTTCTACATCTCTTTGCTCATCTCTTCTAACCCAGACGATGACGTCTTCTCAATCGTGGAAGGAGTGGCCTGAGGGACCACTAATGGGATACTCATTGTGCTTGGAGTGGCTACCGCATGTGGAACGCACGTCGTGCCAGTTACTCCCGTCGTTGGGTCAGGGGTGGATGTTGTGCCTATGGGTCCAATCCTTGTGGGAACAGCTGGAGTAGGTTTCATCGAAAATACTGGGACCACCCCAAGTGTAAAAAAAGCTTAGGATTTATTCCCCCCTAAGACCATGGTAGCCCTAGGTGTCTTCAAAAACTTAAAAAGCTTACCCATGAGAAGGGTCATTTGCATTGGTCCTAGGACAAAACTAGTAGAGGCTTGGGTTACTGTTGGAACTCCAGTCATCGTTGGATCTTAGGGAACCTCTACCCGAGGAGGAACCCACTTTTGAGAGCATCCAGCTCTCTCGCGCTTGTTCCTCATTGTGCTGGATATCATCAAAGTTGAGTCTACGAATAACATTATCCTACGCCAAACTTTTTTGCTAAAAGAATACCTCCCCGACAAGGTCGCCAAATTAAGTGGGCACTTTATATTAGATGGAGGCGTAACCCCTTTTGAGCAGGATAATGAAAAGTTAATCGTGAGCACTCCTGATTAATTACAAGACACGCAATCACAACCTAGTGAAGGTAAACTCAATTTGAGCTCAGAAATATCTCCTGTATAACTTAGAAGATAATAATGAACTCACAAGTAACTCGTTTAGAGGGAGAGAGAGGTAAGCACCCTAGATACACTTCGATAGGCAGCCAAACACACCAACAACCTCTGACATATCTCTGGTTAGATATTAAAAGCTTCGAAATAAATGACAATGGTGGGTGAGTAAGAGATCTAGTTTGCAATAACTTATTTCTCTCTGATGATAATCTCTCCAGAGAAAGGACTTTGAAAAGAACATACCCCCCTCAGAAGTGGTTGAGGCCCATAAATACTCCCCAACACCACTCCCGAGGTTCCTCAGTCTTTTATAGCTGTGAAAGACATTCCTCATACTTTATGTCACAAACATTAAATGTCTGATGGACTAGTCAGATCCACTTCATAAACATTACATGCCAAGACATGCATTTTGCCTAACCACTATTGGTCATGGGGCTGCCATCACAGAGGTGGTTCACTAACAGTATGACAACCCCAAATGCCACAGTGGTTTACTCAAGTGCAAATTTGACATTGCTTAGCTGGCTAGTGAAATCACCTAAAGTAGATGTGACATTAAGTATAGGGTTGTTTGGTTCACAACTCAACACATGAAGGAACTCAAAGCTGCTTCGCCCAAGATTTCACGATCAAAGTTCTTTTGGTGTTTTACCAAATCCCTCTAAAGTTCCCACGACGAGGTCATTCGATAGAGCATAAAAGCTCTCCCAAGCGCTTCCAAGTATCGTCTCTCATGAGTACCGTTTGACCTCACACTGAATAATCATTATAATCGTTACAGATCATACTCAGTATAAACAAGATAAAGGATGAGAACTCTCGGCCAGTTTCCTCGCTATAAGATCTCGCTGGTCCGCCTCGCTTGAGATGCCACGGTGAGCTGCCTCACTTGAGCTTCCATACTGAGCTGCCTCGCTGCCTTAATCCCTTGAGTCTATTGTATTTAACTGGGGGGGATTATCTCTAATCTTGCAATTATCTTTAAGCCCCCTACATACTTAAAATCAGGATATCACCAACTCCGTGTTAAGGAAGAAGGCACACCTAAAGCCATTTTCGGACACAATATGGCCATTTTGAATTCTTAGTAAAGTATTTTGGATTAACTAATGCTCCGGCCACTTTCATGAACCTAATGCATAGAATATTTCACCCTTTCATAGATGAGTTTGTGATCGTATTTATATAAGACATATTAATTTATTCCAAAACTAGGACAATAAAAAGAGCAGCTATGTATAATGTTGGAAACCCTTTGTAAACATCAAATTTAGATAAAATAAAGTAAGTGTAATTTCCTCATAAAAGAGTTAGGTTCCTTGGACATGTATTCACTGATGTTGGTATACAATTAAACATATCCAAAACCACAACGGTACTTGAATGGCCTCTACCTACAAACATCACATAACTATGTAGCTTTTTATAACTTATGGGATATTATCGATGCTTTCTGGAAGTATTTTCCCAACCCCCCCCCCCCCCCCCATTAATGAAGTTGACCCGAAAGGATGTTTGATTCATATGGACTCTGAATGGGAATAAGCCTCTAGTACCTTAAAGGTAAATTTAACCACTGCCCCCATCCAAACCATTCCTTCGCATAATTACAACTACGATGTTTATACCGACGCTTCTTTATAAGTACTTGGTTATGAATTGATGTAAGATGGAAAATATATCGAGTACGGATCACAATAATTAAAAATTCATGAGCGTAACTATCCACTATACGACTTAGAATTAGAAGCAATAGTTTTTTCCATGAAAATTTGAAGATGTTATCTATATGGAGAATACTTTTATGTATTTTTTATCATAAGAGTCTTAAGTACAACTTCACGCAAAAAGATCTCAACCATCGACAAAGACGATGGCTATAATTCTTAGAGGATTATAAGTTTAACTTACTCTACCATCGCGGAAAAGGTAATGTAGTCACTCATGCCTTATGCTGTAAGCCCAAGGAAGCCTCCATAGTATGTTTGCATTCTTATAAATCATTAAATATTCCAATCCACAATGAGGCCCTTTTAATACCCATGTTATTTTAGGAAACATTGTCTCTCACCCCATTCTACACAAGAAAATCATTGACCTTCGGGACTAAGATGAATTTTTGTGTTCCCGTAAATAAAAACTTCTAAACAACCTTCTTGAAAAAGATTTGAATTTGGACCCCGAGCGTAGATTAAAATTCAAAATGGAGAATGTGTTCCTCTCATAGACTCATTATGAAAAGAAATCCCAGGGGAAACTCACCATTCTGTATTTGTGATTTACCTTGAAAGAATCAAGATGTATCAAACCCTCAAGCCACATTATTCGTGGTTCGTTATGAAGAAATATATTAGACAATTTACAGCAAAGTGTCTAACTTACCAACAAGTTTAGATTAAACACTAACATTCCAGTTGTTTACTCCAACCAATCCACGTACCGAAATGGCAATGGGATCATATAATTGTGGAATTTGTCAGCGGATTGCCACGAACATCCTAAGGATACAATACAAAAAGATTTATCGTCCATTATCTTATAAAATCCTCCTATATTCCACCCTCTATATCCACCTATTCCTTCCAATGACTAAGTGAACTTTATATCATGGAAATTGCTAGGCTTAATTATGTACATATTTCCAATGTGTCCGATCGAGACCATAGAATTATTGGGATATTTTGGCAACGTTTACAAACCTCCTTAAGAACCAAATTCCACCTCATAACCGCATTTTATCCTCAAACCGTAGGACAATCTGAATGAGTAGTTCAAACTCTAGAAGATATATTACGAGCCTTAACGTTAGACTTTCAATCCTCTTGCCTTGCTTGAATTCGCATATAAAAAAACTTATCCGTCCATAATTCATACCAATCCCTATAAAGACCTTTTATGGACGACCATGTCCTTTTGCCTTATGCTAGAATAAATCAGGAGAAAATCACACACTCAAACATGAGATCATCAACGAAACCACAAAAAAGATATGAATTATTTGGGAAAGATTACATTCGTCTCAACGTCCACATAAGAGTCACGCCGAACACGTCGAAAGCCCTTATAATGCCAAATAAATAACCAGGTGTTTTTACGAGTATCTCCAAGGAATGGGATAATTCCATTTGGAAAATGAGGAAAATTAGCACCTCGGTACATTGGTCCTTTTAAAGTCATCGAACGTATTGGACTAGTAGCTTATTGTCTAGAATTACCTTATGAATTATCCAATATCCATGACGTGTTTCATATTTTGCAATTGTGAAAATACACCTCTTATCCAAGTCACATAATTACTTAAAAGAATATGATAGTTGAATCCAACCAAAAATGTAAGGAAATTCCAGTCGATATTCTCAACCGATTAGAAAAAGTTCTCCGACGTAAAACCATCCGATTAGTCAAAGTTGTTTGGCGACACGACAGAGAAGAAGAACCGATATGGGAAATAGAAGATATAATGAGACTGAAATACCCCTCACCTTTTCCATGTAATTTTGAGGATGATTTTTATTTTTTTTGGTGGGAAGAATGTAACAACCCATCCTAATTATCCACTTAGTCCCTATAATAAATGAAAAACTCCAAATAAAACCTAGACTTTTACAAAATTCCAAAAATTCCCATAAAGGAAAAATTAAATTAACTTACACTTTTCATATTAATTGAATTCCAACTTTCATGCAAAATTTAATCGAATGACTCATATTTTGTAGGAATATCAGCAACCAATCCATTAGGTTTGAATTTTCCACATAAGACCCTAAAATTTTATACAATAGCATAAAAGCCTTAAAACCTACACAAAAACTATCCAAAGACCCAAATTAAACCTAACCTAAACTTAGTCATCCTTTTCTCCCCAATGACATGGCACCTGTTGGACTGCCAGCATGGGTTGTACCATGTGGGTTACCCATGGTACCCATTTACCATACATATAAGCCTTGGTGAAATTTTTTCAATTTCATCCCCATCTTCATGCCCAAAACCACTAATCAAATCCTCTCCACGAACCCTATAAATACCCTCCTTCATCTCAGTAAAAACTCATCCCACTTGAGAGCTTTTCCAATATAAAATTTTAAGAGTTTTTGCATTTATGTTATTTTATGATTGGATTTTTATTTAATAAACTTGGTAATGTTTTTTCATGCTTATAGAATGTAATTATGCGTTTATATGCGCCAGTTAACATGTGTATGAACTCGAATAGTTCAAAAATAAGAAAACTCCATTAAAGCTTGAGCTTCAATGGTGGATTTTTCCTCCTTGACTTTGAACCAGTTTCATCGTGGTGTAAATGGAGCTTAGGTTATCAAGAACTATGATTTAAGTTTTAATTGAAACACAAACGGGTTTTGATACCTCAAATTAAAGCTTGAAGTTTATGGGCTTAGAATTTTCAAAAAATAAATTCACCAAAAGCTCTCTAATCGGGCTTGTTTTTCTATATTTTCAGCATAGAACAAAACCATTAATTTCAGAATGAGAATCATAACTTTTAGTCACTTACGTTGAGTCAAAATTTCCCTATTTTACAGAGACTCAATAACTTAATCTATCTCACTAAAATTATTGAACCAATAAGGTTTCATTTCTCTTCAAAAATTATGGAATTTTTATTAAGGAACCAACTGAAATGGATTCCTAAAATATATTAAATTTAGGGTCAAAGTTTCAAAACCTTAAAGTCAAACGGTGGAAGTTTGAAGATGAGTGGGTTACACGCTCATGAGTGAGAGTCAAACTAGGCGCATGAATTATTTGACTTAGCGCGTGAGGGCGCATCTCCAATTAGAAAAATCTAATTTTTTTTCCAAAATTTTTTTATGTCACATTGTTTGGATGAGGAAATCATTTTCCTAAGAAAACCAATTTTAAGTTTATAAAAATTAGGTTTCAATTTTACACATAACCCCTTAGCTACATTTTTCAGTATTTTAAAACACTTCTAAAAAATTTCCACAATTTCTTCAGTTCAAATAAATTCTTTTTGTCTTCTATTACTAATATCAAATGCAAATAGAAATGAAGAAAACTATTAATTTTAAAACTTTTTAATTTATATATTATACCCTCCTATTTAATTTTACACTAGAACTTGTTGAGATTCAGTACCTACTTCATCGTATAAGCATTCTTTTAGGACTATACGACCTACTCATACTCTCCATGATTTCAGATTATCCATTTACCCCAACGAATTAGACTAACCAACCTGGAATTAAAAAATAAAAAAGTAGGTGATTTTGATTTTACTATTAAACAAATGGAACTTATGTCATTAAAAAATTACTGATTCATATACCACTATGTTATAATTTTGAACTTATGCTTCAATTTCAAACCCATTTGTGCAGTTCATATTTATCCACTATATTAATTCTCTCGATTTTTCAGTTATCCAAAAACCCAATAAACCATTACAGCTTATGACTTTAGGAAAATCCACTTTATTTTTTTCACCCTTAATTGCGACATAGCCCTGCAACCTACTATAATAATTGCATATTGCCCTCAAATTTATGACCTTTATCAGTGAAGACCCTAATACCATACCTTACGATTCTGGGAGTATAACACGACTTTTTTAATTGGGTTGGATGACTTAGATGTTGAGTTCTTAGTTTTTATTTTGTTACATACGTATGAGTGCCACTATAGCTAAGTGTGCAAGCCTTTATTAGTGTATGATATGCTTTGGACAATATTGTAATGGTTTGTCTACGCAATTAAAGCCCTATAACGGACAATTTATGGGTTATCTTCTTGTAAACTAAACCCTTTTCTTGGTGATTTGATACACAACTTATTCGGTTACACTCCACCATATTATTCATTTACATAAGATTAAACGTCAATATAACCCCGATAGTTCTATGATATTTCCTTTTTTCTCGATAATTTTGTGATATCAATATTACATCTATTTACTCTCCAATAATACATTTTCTCCCATACCGTGTATATAAATAAAACTATGAACTAGCCATTTCTCCTTAATTATTTTCCTTACAGATGGACGACGAACAGAAGGACATGAGATACCTCCCGTAAGTTTAGATTTTTATCCTATATTACCTTGACAAATATTTTCGGGTACATATGTATGGGTGGTAGAAGACAAGGATGGTAGCCCCCGCTGGAATATTATGACGACGCCTCGACTAATTAAATACCGGGTAACTACTCCTTTATTTCAATAAAAACAAAATGTCAAGTTGATTCAGTTAATAGGTTCACTGTCGAAAAAATTTAATTAATTACTAACCACTTAATATTTGAAATAGTGAAGTGTCAAATTTTATTAATTACATTAAGCATCAACCAAATAATTTAAGCCATCATTCAATAATAGCATGAACAATCTCATAAGTGGAATCCAACATAATCAAATAAATAATGTTAGGAGTAAACACTCCAATAGATAGTAGCAAGGCTAAATAACCCAAAACCAAGTCTGAAAAAAGTAAGTAAGTTTTACAACTGAAATGAAATAAACGTCTGAACTACTGTCTCTGAATAGAAATGGGCAATATGCCCTAACAGATATAAATAAATCTTTGAGTAGAATCAAAGAGAATTGTGGAGGCATCTAATATCGAGATCATGTAACTTTCATAGCAACTACAACACGTAAAGAGATTGAAACTCCTATGCTTGGCATCCCTGTGGCTAGGCACCTGAAAGTTTTTTACAAAAAGAAATAGATTTGACAGCAAACGGGTAAGAGTCCGAGGCGAAAATATTTTAAAAACAACAAGTGTTTAAATTACAATATTAAAAAACACATATATTAAACATGTTAGTCACGTTCCCTCACTTTAGATCCTCACCCCTCAATTATTGTGCACGCCTAACGCATCTTCTAAATTCCATCTAGTTATATTATTGCCTGACTAGTTTGTTCCACTCCAATCAAGACGATCTTATTCTAAATGCCACCCGAATTTTTAAAATAAATTATATTCATAACTCACACATTCATTCATCAAATTACTTAGCAAAACTATTAGTTAATTTCACATTATACTTAGCCCATTTGATTCTCTTAGTCATTCTCACCTACCAAGTAACAATGAATTAGTCACAAGTACATATATAAGTCACTCTAATTACATATATACATATATAGCACCCATAGGCTAAGCTCCGGTGCACGCATAATCTGCTATCAAATCCCAGTACATCATGTACATAAGGATCACGTGTTTCAAATCGCTCAGAAACCGTCTCAATACAAATCACAAATATTAGAGTCGAACATAGTTCAAATACCCATGGATCACGCACATACCTACTCTCCCATGGTTAACTGACTTATTAACTCACAAATAAATCTTCACAGTTCTATTTTCTTAAGGTACCAACCTAAATCTCCCCAAAGGCACACAAAGATAAGATGATCCTTTCCCAAAAATCAACCTCCCGTGATAGCAAGTATGGTAGGTATGTCATACATATAATCATCCACATAACTTAGGTAATCATCATATTAATATAGGTATAATCCATCCCTGTACCATAAGTTTCATACACATAATAGTATCATCCTGATTATTCCACGTAATATGTTTAGCACGATAACTCTCATCGTATCATTCCGAGTGCTTAACCCTATCCCAACAGGTTACTAAGTCTCCCTCTAGTCTTTATGGATCTTAGTAATTAAGGTTCCCCTTTTTTAGTCTTTAACTTTAAGTTATTGCTGGTGAAAAATATATTCAGGTTCTCACAACTTCCAATCATATCTCACTAATCGGATATTCGTTAGTTTACCACTTAACCTCAAATTAATCTAATATTTTTCGGGCTTCAAATACAACCCTACTGGTCTTCCCTAAGTACCAATATCTTCAATCAATCATCGCTAAATAGTTTTAAAGGGTGGAAGTTATTCAATTACTTAAAGGGAAATAATCACTTTTTCCAGAGGGATCGATCGATCAAAGAAATGGGTCGATCGATCGAGCATTTGATCGATCGACATTCTTGGGTCGATCGATCAATCGAGAAGCTATCTGCCCAGAATTCCTTTAACAAATATGGATTCTCCCATTTTTACACCTCCAATTCTCCATTACAACGTCCCAAACTCCCAAATAAGTATACTAAACACTAAATCAACATATCTACACTAGTTTTAATGTTCAAGATTCATTAAACCATCACAGAATGTCGATTTCTCGGATCAAAAGTTATGAATGTTACTACAACCCTAATTCTTCAATATCTCTTCAATAATCATCACAAATCTCAATTTAATTTTATGATTTCCTAACTCTTAGTTTATAAATTCATTCATTTAATATTTCGAGAAGATCCACTATATGCAAACCTATCCAAGTTAAATAATTTTGTCTTCAATTTCACATCATTATAGTTATTCATAATTTGTCTTCAAATATAAACTATCATGTAAAATATATTCCTTAAATCATTACAAGATAAATCACTTGCCTCTGATTAGAAGTTTCTAATCCTTTGATAATGATATCACTTGCCACTAGGAACATCTCCTGATCGGGTATGGAAAAAATAATACTCCTACTAAAACAATCGATAATGGCTCTATACCCAACAAGCCAATTTATATCGATAATCGCAACATACTCAGACATATCTAATACATGCATGTAAGCAGGTAAAGTAAATTTCCCAATATCTATACTCACGCCTCTGCATATAGAAGAAATCATGGAACCACTACTCAACAGGGAATCTACACAAGTAACAGTACTCTCCGTTGTATCTAACAATCCTATTGTACGTGCAAATCTCATGGAAGTAAAACAATCTGTGGCCCCCGTGTCAAATAAAATACACCCCATAAACATACCCTCAATCGTGGGTGGATCCTGCGGGACTGTGGCCTAATTAATATTGTAAACTTGTCCATACTGAAGTTACCCCTGCTGAACTGTGATTGTTGGAATAGGTGGAAATGTTGGCATCTGTGGTGGTGTTGGAAAAACGGTGGGAAGTATCGGTCTCTAAGGCTCCTGTCAAGCACCCTACTACTGCTGTAGTGGGACCCTACCCCTCTGAGGACACTCAAGTCTCTTGTGGTGAGTCTTGTCACATATGAAAAACTTCCTAGCAAAGTTTCACCTTCTCAGACCCTGCTACCCTCGACCCTGATGGCCGCTACCATCCCTCCCCTGGCCATGCTGGCCCTCTTGAAATTTCTACTGGGCCTGATAACTGTGCTGACCCTACTGACCGTTTCTAAAATCTCCTTGGCCATGTCAAAAACCTCTTGATATGAATCTCTTAGAATCCCCCTATTGGGAACTCTCATCACCCTGACTATGCTGACCCAAAGCTGACTCTGCCCCACTGGCACCAATACCTCTTGTCCTGCCCTGCTGGATGGACTCCCCTACTCGCTTACCCTCTGATTGATGAAATAGGTGGTCCTAGCAGTGAAGCAGCGATGGATTAACCACATAAGAGTAGGTGGCCAACGAGAGATTCCCTAGCAAGTGATGGAGAATCCTCCAAGTCAACCCATCCATAAACTTCTGGATTTTCTTTTCTTCCGTCGGGATCTCATCTGGTACTAAATTCCGAAGGTTCGTGAACTATGCCTCATACTTTGACACTGTCTTCCCTTTCTTCTTAAGATTCATCAATTTTCTACTCATCTCTAGCTGAATGGAATATGGGAAATATTTACGGTCGAACCACACCCAGAAATCCTGAATGGTGAGAACATCTCTTTCCTTAGCAGTGGTAATAGACTCCCACCACTACAACGATGCTCCCACAAGCTTAAGCGTAGCCAATATTTTCCTCAGTACATTTTTGCACTCATACATCCTCTGGTGCCTTTGGATATCCTTCTTTCATTGGCTCGCCACTACGACATCGAAGCTCCCTGTAAACTTCGGAGGTTGTGCATTCTGAAAGGCATCTCTAACATGTTCCTAAGAAGACGAGAATGCATGAGCCTGGATTGGGGCCACCACCAGTGCCTGAGGTGGTGCCTGCTGCAAAACTGCTAATGCTTTATTTACCACCTGGTCTATAATGGTAGCAACTTCAGCAGCGTTCATGCCACCCTAAATTAGTACAGGCTCGGGCTCGGGCTGGGCATCCCTGGGAACTCACTGTGCACGTCGAGGCATCTAAAAGGGAAGAGAAGTTTTATAACTCTACAGTTAATATATCAAAATAGTTGAAGAACATAAAATTCACAAAAGAATACAATAATCATAGAATATAGGGCTCTATATCAAAGGACGCTATGCCGAAAATATAAGAAGCCGTACATATCCTAAGGACTCTAGAACCTGATGCTCTGATACCACCTGTGACACCGCGACTAATTAAATACCGAGTAGATATTCCTTTATTTAAATTAATTCAAAATGTCAAGATGGTTCAGTTCATAGCATCAATGTCGAAAACATTTAATTAACTACTAACTACCTAATATTTAAAATAGTGAAATGTCAAATTTTATTAATTACATTAACCATCAACCAAATAATTTAAACCATCATTCAACAATAGCATGGACAATTTAATAAGTGTAATCCAACATAATGTAATAAATGATGTCAGGATTAAACACTCCAATAGATAGTAGCAAGTCTAACTAACCAAACACAAAGTTAAAACAAAACAAATATGACTGACAACTAAACTGAAATAAACGCTTGAACTACTGTCTCTGAATAGAAATGAGCGACATGCCCTAATAGATATAAATAAATCTCTAAGTAAAGTCAAAGAGAATTGTGGAGGCATCTAATACAGAGATCCTGTAACTTTCACAACAGCTATAGCATGTCAACGTATCAGAACTCTTATGCTTGGCATCCCTGTGATTGGGCACCTAAAATGTTTCTACAAAAAGAAATAAATTTGAAACCAAACGGGTCAGAGCCTAAGGTGAAAATATTTTAAAAACATCAAGTGTTTAGATTACAATATTAAACAACACATATATTAAACATGTTAGTCACGTTCCCTTACTTGAGATCCTCACCCCTCAACTATTGTGCACGCCAAATGCATCTTCTAAATTCCATCTAGTTATATTACTACCTGACTAGTTTGTTCTAATCCAATCAAGACGATCTTATTTTAAATGCCACCCGTATTTTCAAAATAAATTACATTCATAACTCACACATTAATTCATCAAAATTACTTAACTCAAGTATTTGTTAAGTTCACATTATTCTTAACCCATTTTATTCCCTTAGTCATTAGCACGTACTAAGTAGCAATGAATCAGTCACAAGTACATATATAAGCCACTCTCATTACATATATACATATATGGCACCCCTAGGTTAAGTTGTGTTTCACACATACTCTGTTATTGAATCCTTGTATATCATGTACATAAGGATCACGTGTTCCGAATATCTCAGGAACCGTCTCAATACAAATGACACATATTGGAAGCGAATATAGTTCACATACCCGTGGCTCACGCACATACCTACGCTCCCATGGTCAGATGACTTATCAACTCACAACTAAGTCTTCACAGTCTTATGTTCTTAAGGTACCAACCAAACTCCCCCCGAAGGCACACAAATATAAGATGGTCCTTTCCTAAAAATCAACCTCCCGTGATAGCAAGTATGGTTGGCATGTCCTACACATAATCATCCACTTACTAAGTATTCACCCAACTTAGGTAATCATCATATTAATATAGGTATAATCCATCCCTATACCATAAGTCCCATACACATCATGGTATCATCCTGATTATTCCACGTAATATGTTTAGCGCGATAACTCTCATCGTATCATTTCGAGTGCTTAAGCCTATCCGAACAGGTAACTAAGTCTCGCGCTAGTCTTTACGATTATCTCAGTAATTAAAGTTCCCCTTTTTTAGTCTTTAACCTTAAGTTATTATGGGTGAAAAATATATTCAGGTTCTCACAACTTCCAATCGTATCTCACTAGTCGAATATTCGTAAATTTACCACTTAACCTCAAATTAATCTAATACTTTAGTGCTTCAAATACATCCCTACTGGTCTTCCTTAAGTACCAATATGCTCAATAAATCACCACTAAAGGGTTTTAAAGGTTGGAAGTTATTACATTATTTAAAGGAAATAATCACATTTTCCAGAGGGATCGATCGATCGAAGAAATGGGTCGACTGATCGAACAGTCAATCGATCGACATTCTTGGGTCGATAGATCGAGCGAGCAATTATTTGCCCATAAATCATTTAATAGTTACGATTTCTCCCATTTTTGCACCACCAATTCTCCATTATAATGTCCCAAAATCCCAACTACGTATACTAAACATTAAACCAACATATCTACACTAGTTTTAACGTTCAAGATTCATTAAACCATCACAGAATCTCGATTTATCGGATCAAAAGTTATGAACATTACTACAACCCTATTTCTTCAATATCTCTTCAATAATAATTATAAATCTCAATTTAATTTCGTGATTTCCTAAATCTTAGTTTATAAATTCGTTCATTTAATATTTCCAGAAGATCCACTACATGCAAACCTATCCAAGTTCAATAATTTAGTCTCCAATTTCACATTATTACAATTATTCATAATTTTTCTTTTAATCTAAACTATCATGTAAAATATATGCCTTAAATCATTTCAAGATAAATCACTTGTCTCTGATTAGAAGTTTCCGATCCTTTAATGAAGATATTAGTTGGTTCTCCTTCTCTTTCCGGTTACTGTTCATTGATTTTAGAAATGACCAAAATACCCTCCCGGGTTGAGGTTAGGCCAAAAATTCACTGGGACGCAAACTCAACCCGTAACTAGTGTTTTCTGACTATGTCGACCCTTCATGACACGTTGGCGCACTCAAAATGACCATATGGATGATATAGAATAAGTTAGTCATAATTCCATTAAGTTGGGTCCTAACACGACTTACACGCACGTCCCATCTTAACTTTTGAAGTTGTCTTATTTTTAACCAGCGACAATTTTAATAGATCCATAATCATATATTACCATATTCACTCAGTAATATGCAACATAATTATTATGATAGAATACTAACTCTCTCCTCACTAGTATTTAAATCCGGATAACTTTCCAATTAATTTCTCAATTTTAATTTAATTAATCCCTTAATTTTAAAAAAAAAATACGGGGTATTACAAATATCTACATTGCAACTTATAAGCTCTTATGATTCTAGAATGTTTACTACCAGTTTTACCTTATATATGACATGTATGAATAATTATGTAATTCCATTTATTGCAAGACTCAACTATGCAATAAGATGTTAGGCATCTCCCTAATAAAAATCCTTTAATTCTCGATGCCTTTAATTTATTTGTTATACTTATTTTGCTCTCTACCTACCATTAAAAACATAGAATTCGCCGATGCAATACGTAGTTACTAACTCCGTAGTCACGGGATCCCCACTTAGAGAACATGACCAAACCTTGCAAATCATTGACTTAAGCTTCAAAACATGCCACTGAAAATTCAAAACAGCTTCCAGACGGGCCTATAAGAGGCACAAGCTCCTCGCACAAGGACCAACGTAACACGTAGAAACTGACCAAATGGTCACGAAATGCATGGTTAGAGAACATGAACAAAACATGAAAATAGTTAGACTTAGGCTTGAAAATGTGATGTTGAAAGGTGAAAATGCAAAATATCCCCCAAACGATCCCCCAACAGTACGAACACCTTGTACGGGACCAACATAACACGTAGCAACAGTCAATGTAGTCACGATTATTCGATTAGAAACATGACCAAAATTCGCAAATAGTTAGACTTGGGCCTGAAAGTTTGTCGTTGAAGGGAGAAAACGCAAAAATAACACCAAAATAGCCCCGGAAGAGGACCATACACCTCACACAAGACCTATGCAAAACATAGCAACTAATCGTGTAGTCATATGAGGACACCCAATTAATGAACACGGCCAAAATTTCCAGTTAGATAGGCTTAAGCTTGAAATCATGTCGGTGAAGGTTGGAAATGAAAAACGACCCCCAATAAGGCCCTCAAAAGGCATGAACACCTCATACGAGACCAACGAAACATGTAGCAACTAAGCACGTAGTCACATGATGTCTGTTTAGAGAAGACAACCAAAACTTGAAAATAGTTAGACTTAGTTTTGAAAACATATAGTTAAAGGGTTAAAATTCAAAATAAACCCAAACGGACCAGCAAGAGGCACTAGTATCGCGTACAAGAATAATGTAACATGTAGTAATCGAATGTCTTGTCAAGGGATGAATGATTAGAGAACATGACTAAAACATGCAAATAGTTAGACTTAGACTTAAAAACATGTAGTTGAAGGGTGAAAATTTAAAACAACCCCCAAACGGCCACGTACGAGGAATGAACACCTTGCACAAGGCCAACAGAACATGTTGCAACTAACCACGTAATAACACGGTACCTGATTAGAGAACATGACTAAAACTTGCAAATAGCTAAACTTATGATTGAAAAATGGCCCTCGATGGGTGAAAACACAAAAAAATGTCCTTGCAAGAGGCACCAACATCTCGAACGGGACTAATTTAACACGTAGCAGCTGACCCCATATTCACGAGATGCCAGGTTAGATAACATGACCCAAATGTGCAAATAGTTAGACTTAGGCTTGAAAATAACCCCCCAAAAGGCCCCACAAGAGGCAAGAACACCCCGTTGGGCCCAACATAACATGTAGCAACTGAACGCATCATCATGGATGCCCGGTTTGAAGACGTGACCAAAACACGCAAATGGTTAGACTTAGGCTTGAAAATTTGTTGTTGAACATTAAAAGCATAAAACAACCTAAAAACTACCCCATAAGAGGCATAACACCTCACAAGGGAACAACATAACTCATAGGAATAGAATTCATAGTCACGGGATGCCTGATTAGAGAACATGACGAAAAGTTGCAAATAGTTAGACTTAGGCTTGAAACATTCCTTAAGGGGTGAAATTTCAAAATAACTCCCAAACGGCCCCGCAAGAGTCACAAACACCTCGCGTGGGACCAATGTAACACGTAGCAACTGACCGCGTAATTATGGGATTCCTGGTTAGAGAACATCACCATACCTTGTAAATAGTTAGACTTAGGCTTGAAAATATGTTGTTGAAGAACAAAAATGTAAATAAATTATCAAATGGCCCCAAAAGAGGCACGAATATCTCACATGGGACCAATGTAACAAGTAGAAACTGACCATGTAGTCACAAGACTCCCGATTAGAGAACATAACTAAAACTTGTAAATAGTTAGACTTAGGACCAAAAACAAGTCTTTGAAGGGTGAAAAGGTAAAACAACCCTCAACAGCACTGTAAGAGGCAAAAATGGCTCTCATGGGACCAACATATTATGTAAAAACTGACCGCATAGTCACAAAACGCATGATTAGAGGACAAGAAAAAATTTAAGAGGAATAAAAACTTCGGATGGGACCAACGTAACACGTAGCAACTGACTACGTAGTCAGGAGAGTATCGATTAGAAAACATTAAAAAACTGCAAAATAGTTGGACTTAGGCTTGAAAACAAATCCTCGAAGGGTAAAAACATAAAACACCTACAAGTGGCCCTATAAGAGGGGAGATAACCTCGGACGGGACAAACGTAACACATAGCAGTTGACCGCACAGTATTGGGATGATCGATTGGAGAACATGACCAAAATTTCCCAATCGTTAGACGTAGGCATCGAAACATGTCATTGAAGGGTGAAAATGAAAAACAACTGCCAAATAACCCGACAAAAGGCACGAACATCTCGTAGGGGACCAACATAACACATAGTAACTGACTGTGCAGTCTTGAGATGCCCGATAAGAGAACATGACCAAAACATGCAAATAGTTTGACTTATGCTCGAAAACATGACGTTGAAGGGCCAAATGCAAAATAACCCCCAAAATGGCCCGTAAGAGGCACAAATGCCTAGAAAAGAGCAATATATCACATAGCAATAGATTGCATTCTCATGGGACACCCGATTAGAGAACATGACAAAAACCTAAAAATAGTTAGACTTAGGATTCAAAACATTTCACTTGAAGGGTGAAAATTCAAAGCATCTCTCAAATGGCCCTACAAGAGGCACGAACACCTCGCGCGGTACCAACAAAATAAGTATCAACTAAACGCATAGTCATGGGATGCCTGGTCAGAGATATGACAAAAACATGGAATTAGTTAGACTTAGGCTTAAACACATGACGTTAAATGGTGAAAATGCAAAACATCCCTCAAACAACACCGTAATATGCAAGAAAGGCTCACATGTGACCAACGTATTACTTAGCCACTAATCACATAGTCAGAGGACGCATAGTTAGAGGAGATGAAAAAAAATTAAAAATAGTTATACTTAGGCTTGAAAATATGTCGTTGAAAGGTGACAATGTAAAACAACCCCTTAACAGCCCGACAAGAGGCACGAACACCATGCGCGAGACCAACATAACATGTACCAATTGTCCGTGTAGTCATAGGACTCTCAATTTGAGAACATGACTAAAACTTGTAAATAGTTTGACTTAGGCTTATGAATATGTCATTAAAGGGTGAAAATGCAAAAGAACCCCCAAATGGCCATGTATGAGTAGGAAACAACTTGCACAGTATCAATGTAACACGTAGCAACTGACCATGTAGTCACAGGATGGCCAATTTGAAAAATTGACCAAAACTTGTATACAGTTAAGCTTGGGCTTAAAAACATGCCCTCGAAAGCTGAAAAATAAAATAGCCCCCAAACAGCCTTATAAAAGGGACAAAAACCTTGGTTTTGACCAATATAACACGTAACAATTGACCTCGTAGTCATGGGAAACCCCGTTAAAAAACATGATCAAAACTTATAAATCATTAGAGCTGGCTTTAAAACATATTTTTGAAGGGTGAAAAGGCAAAATAACACCCAAATGGCCCTGGAATAGGCATGAACATCTCACACGTGACTAACATAACACGTAGCAACTGACTCCGTAGTCACAGAATAACCGGTTTAAGAACATGATCCAAACTTGCAAATAGTCAGACTTAGGCTTGGCAACATTCAATTGAAGGGTGAAAATGCAAAACAACCCCCAAACAGCCCCACAAGAGGCACGAACACCTTGCATGGGACCAACATAACATGTAGCAATTGACCGTGTAGTCATGGGATGCCCGAGTAGATAACATGAACAAAACTTATAAATAGTTAGAATTAGGCTTAAAAATATGTCGTTGAAGGGTGAAAATGCAAAACATCCCTGAAAAGCCACGAACACCTCAGACAGGACCAATGGAACATGTAGTAACTAAGAGTGTAGTCACGAGATGCCCAATTAGAGAACATGAGCAAAACATGAAAATAGTTAGACTCAGGCTTGAATACATGGCATTGAAGGGTGAAAAGGCCAAACAACAACAATATGACCCCACATGAGGAACGAACAGCTCGCACAGGCAAGTGACCACGTAGTCATGACATACCTGGTTAGAGAACACGACCAAAACATCCAATTAGTTAAATATAGGCTTCAAAATATTCCCATGAAGCGTGAAACTACAAAAAGGCCCTTAATTGGCCCCGCGAGAGGCATGACCACCTCGTACGGGACCAACGTAACATGAAGCAGCTAACCTCATAGTCATAGAATGTTTTTTTAGAGAAGATGGCCAAAAGTTGCAAATTGTTAGAATTAGGCTTGAAAACATACCTTGGGAGGGTGAGAAAGAAAATCCACCCCCAGTTGGCCCTACAAGAGGCACGAACACCTCGCATAAGACCAATGTAATATGTAGCAATCGATTGCGTAGTCACGCAATGCATGATGAAAGAACACGACCACAACTTGGAAATAGTTAGACTTAGGCCTGAAAATAAGCCATTAAAGGGTGAAAATGTAAAATAGCCCCCAAATAACCCGCAAGAGGCATGAACACCTCGCACAGGATCAATCTAATCGCGTAGTCATGAGATGAACGATTAGAGAAAAGGACCAAAACCGACAAACAGTTAGACTTAGGCATGAAAACGTATAGTTAAAGGGCAAAAATGCAAAACAACACCAATACGGCCCCACAAGGGGAACAAACACCTCATATGTAGCCAATGTAACACGTAGCAGCTGACCACGTAGTGATAGGACGGTTAGAGAACATGACCCAAACTTCCAATTACTTAGACTTAGCCTTGAAAACATGCCATTGAAGGGTGAAAAGGCAAAAATGTCCTAAGTAGGCCCCACAAAAGGCACGAACACCTCACGCGGGACCAACGTAACTCATAGAAAGTAGATGCATAGTCACTAGATGCCCGTATAGAAAAGATGACCAAATCTTCGAAATAGTTAGATGGGCTTAAAAATATACCGTTGTAGGGGAAAAATGCAACATAACTCCCAAATCACCCCACAAGAGGCACGAACACCTCACACAGGACAAATGTAATATGTAGCAATCGAGTGCATAGTCACGGGATGCTTGATAGAATATGGTCAAATGTTTGAAATAGTTACACTTAGGCTTGAAAAAAATCCAGTAAAGGGTGAAAATGTAAAATACCCCCAAACAATTCTGTAAGAGGCACTGACACCTTGCATGGGACTAACGTAATACAATGCAACTCTTCGCATAGTCATGGGATGCCCGATTAGAGAAAATGACCAAAACTTTCAAAAAGTTAGACTTAGTCTTGAAAATATGACTATGAAGGGTGAAAACACAAAATAAAACGGACTCATAAGAGGTATGACCACCTCACACGCAATTGACTGTGTAGTCATGGGATGCTTCGTTAGAGAGACATTAGCAAAACTTGCAAATCGTTAGACTTAGGCTCGACAACATGCTATTTAAGGGTGAAAGCACAAAATATCCACAAACGACCTTGCAAGAGGCACCAACACCTCGCATTAACCAATGTGACATATAGAAACTGATCGCGTAGTCACAGGATGCCACATTAGAGAACATGACCAAAACATGTAAATAGTTAGACTTAGGCTTGAAAACATGCAATTAAATAGTGAAAATGCAAAATAGCCTCTAAATGGACCCGTGAGAGGCACGAACACCTCACACCGGACTAACATAACATGCAACAACTGGCTACGTAGTCACGGGATGCCCGATTAAAGAACATTACTAAAACTTTGAAATAGTTATACTTAGACTTGAAAATAAGTTGTTAAAGGGTGAAAATACAAATATCCCCCAAAATAACCCCATAAGAGGCACGAACACCTTGCATGGGACCAACGCAACACACTGAAACTAACCGCGTACTCATGGGATGCCCAATTAGAGAACATGACGAAAATATGTAAATAGTTTGAATTAGGCTTGAAAACATGTCGTTGAAGGAAGAAAATGCAAAACAACTCTCAAATGGCCCTGCAAGAGGCATGAACACCTCACACAGGACCAATATAACACACAACATCTAACCGTGTAGTCAAGGGATGAATGGTTAGAGAACATTAACAAAACATACAAATAGTTACACTTAGGCTTGAAAATATGTCATTGAAGTGTGTAAAGTCAAAATAACCCCTAAATGGACTAGCAACAACACGAATACCTTGCACGGGACCTGAGTAAAACGTAGTAATTGACCACGTAGTCTTTGGACTATCGGTTATAAAACAAGACCAAAACTTGCAAATAGTTAGAGTTAAGATTGAAAATAAGCCATTGAAGGGTGAAAATGCAAAAGAACCCCGAAACAGTCCCGCGAGAAGAACGAACACGTTGCATAGGACCAACATAACACATAGCGACTGACCACGTAATCACATGATGACCGATTAGGCAACAAAACCAAAACATGGAAATTACTTTGGCTTGAAAACATGCCTTTGAAGGGTAAAAACACAAAACAGGCCCCATATGGCCTTGAAAGAGGCATAAACACCTCAGACGGGTCCAATGTAACACGTATCAACTGACCCCATAGTCACAGGATGCCTGGTTAGAGAACATGACCAAAACTTTCAAATCGTTAGACTTAGGCTTTAAAGAATGTTGTAAAGGTTGAAAATACAAAACGATCTCCAAATGGCCCCGCATGAGGCACGGACACCTCACACGGGACAAACATAACATGTAGCAACTGACCACGTAGTCTCGCGATGCTTGGTTAGAGAACATGGCCCAAACTTTTAAATATTAATTCTTAGGCTTGAAACATGTCATTGAAGGGTGAAAATTCAAAACAACCCCCAAACGCCCCTGCAATAGGCACGAACACCTCGAATGGAACCAACGTAACACTTAATAACTAATCACGCACTCATGAGAAGCCCAACTAGAGAACACGAGAAAAACTTGCAAATAGTTAAACTTTTGCTTGAAAACAAACCATTGAAAGGTGAAAATGTAAAATAGCCTAAGAAGGGCTTTGTAAGCACAATGGATACATTGCATGGGACCAATGTAACATGTCAACTGACTATGTACTCATAATATGATCGATTAGAGAACATGACTAAATATTAAAAATAGTTAGACTTAGGCTTGAAAACATACCCTCGAAAGGTGAAAACGTAAAAGGGCCCCCAAATGTCTCCACAAGAGACGCAAACTCCTTGGACGGGACCAACGTAACACGTAGCAACAAACTCCTTTGTCAACAAATGACTGCTTAAAGAGCATGACCAAAACTTGTAAATCGTAAGATTTACGCTCTAAAACATGTTGTTGAAGAGTAAAACCCAAAAAAAACAAAATAGCCCCGAGGAGGCACAAATACCTCGAAAAGGATTAACGTAACATATAGCAACTGACCGCATACTCACCAAATGCCTGATTTTAGAATATGATCAAAATAGGCAAATAGTTAGACTTAGGTTTCAAAATATGATGTTGAAGGTTAAAACCTCATAACGGCTTCGCAAAAGGAAAAAACACCTTAAACTGGACAAACATAACACGTAGAAACTGATAGTCATGGGATGCCCGATTAGAGAACATGATCAAAACTTGCAAATAGTTAGAGTTGCGGTTGAAAACATGAAATTAAAGGGTGAAAATGAAAAATAACACCAAAATATCTCCCTAGGAGAAACGAATACCTCGCACGGGACAAAGGTAACATATAGCAACAAACTGCATAGTCATAGGATACCCCATTACAGAACATGAGCAAAACTTCCAATTCGTTAGAATTAAGCTTAAAAACATGTTGTTGAAGGGTGAAAATTCCAAATGGTACCCAATCGGCCTCGCAAGAGGCAAGAACACCTCGAACGGGAAAAACATAAAATGTAGCAACTAACCACATAGTCACATGATTCCCATTTAGAGAAGATGACCAAAACATACAAATAGTTAGACGTAGGCTTCAAAACATACCGCTAAAGGGAAAATATGCGAAGCAGCACCCAAATGGCCCCACAAGAGGCATGAACACCTTATACAGGACCAACATCACACATAGCGATCCACTACGTAGTCACGAGATGCCCGATTTGAGAACCCGAACAAAACATGCTAATAGTTAGACGTAGGCTTAAAAACTTGTCGTTGAAGGGTGAAAATGCAAAACAACCCACAAACGGCGCCGCTGGAGGAACGAACATCATGCACGGGACCACCATAACACGTAGCAACTTAACACATAGTCATCAGATGCTTGATTAGAGAACATGATAAAAATTTGCAAAAAGATAAACTTAGGCTTAAAAACATGCTATCAAATGGTGAAAACAGAAAATAACCCACAAAGAGTTTTGCAAGAGGCAAGAACACCTCAGATGGGACCAATGCAATACGTAGAAACCGACCCCACAATCACGGGATGCTCGGTTAGAGAATATGACCAGAACTTGCAAATAGTTAAACTTAGGCTTGAAGGGTGAAAATGCAAAACAACCTCGCACGGGACCAACGGAACACGCAGCATTTAGCCCTGTAGTCACCGGATACTCAGTTAGAGAACATGACAAAAATTTGTAAATGGCTAAACTTAAGCGTGAAAATAAGCCATGGAAGGTTAAAAATAGAAAAGATCCCCCAAATAACGCTAGGAGAGGCACGAACACCTCACATGGGACCAATATAACATGTTTAACCTGATCGTATAGTCAGGGGATGCCCGATTAGGGAACATGATGAAAACTTGTTAATAGTTAGACTTAGGCCATAACACAAGTCGTGGATGGGTGAAAATGGAAAATAACCCTCAAAATGGCTTGGCAAGAGGCACGAACACCTCCATAGTACAAATGTAATGTGTAACAACCAATCGCATAGTCACGGGACTCTCGATTAAAGAGCATAAAAAAAATTATAAATATTTACACTTAGGATTAAAAACATGTCGTTGAATGGTGAAAATCCAAAATAACCCCCAAATAGCACCGTAAGAGGCATGAACACTTCACACATGTCCAACATAATACCTAGTAACTGATGACATAGTCACAAGATGCTTGATTAGACGACATGACAAAGACTTGCAACTAATTAGACTTAGACTTCAAAATGTGTCATTAAATGGTGAAAATGGAAAACACCCCCTAAGCGGCCCTACAAGAGGCACGAACACCTTGCACGGGACCAATGTAACATGTAGCAACTGACTATATAGTCATGATACTACTCATTAAAGAACAAGAACAAAACTTCCAAATAGCTAGACTTAGGCTTGAAAATATGTAGTTGAAGGTTGAGCACCCAAACGACCTAGCCAGAGGAAAGTCATAACGGGACCAACGTAATGCGTAGAAACTAAAAATGTAGTGATGGGATGCCCAATTAGGGAACATGACCAAACCTCGAAAATAGTAAAACCTAAGCTCGAAAACCTTCCCTCAAAAGTAAAAACACAAAATAACCCAAAAAATCCTTGGAAGAGGCATGAACACCTCATATGGGACCAGCATAACACGTATAACTGACCCTGGACTCATGGGATGCCTAGTTAGAGAACATGATCAAAACTTGCAAATCGTTAGGCTTAGGCTTTAAAAGATGTTGTTAAAAAGTGAAAACACAAAATGACCCCCAAATGGCCGCGTAAGAGCCACGAACATCTTGTAGAGGGCCAGCGTAACACCTCGCAACTAAATGCATAGTCATAGGATGCCCATTAAGACACGATTACCAAAACATGAAAATTGTTAGACTTAGGGTTGGAAACATACCGTTGATGGGAGAAAATGTAAAACAACCCCAAAATGGCCCCTAGAGGTACGAACACCTCGCACAGGACCAATATTGCATGTAGCAATCGAATGTGTAGTCACGGGAAGCCCGATTAGAGAACACGACCAAAACATAAAAGTAGTTAGACTTAGGCTTAAAAATATATCGTTGAAGGGTGAACATGCAAAATAGCTAAAAAATGTCCCTACGAGAGGAATAAACACCTTGAATGGAACCAACGTAACACATAGAAACTGGTCACATAGTAACAAGATGCCCGATTAAAGAACATGACAAAATCCTGCAAATAGTTAAACTTCGGCTTGAAAACAGGCCCTTCAAGTGTGAAAACTTCAAACAACCACCAAATAGCCTTGCAAGAGGCACGAACACGTCGGACAGGACCAATTTAAGACGTAGCACTTGACCCCATAGTCATGGGACACCTGGTTAATTAACATAACCAAAACTTGCAAATATTAAAAATTAGGTTTGAAAACATGAAATTAAAGGGTGAAAACACAAAAGTTCCCCCAAAATGCTCCGCGATAGGTCGGAACACCTCGCACTACCCAACATAATAAGTAGCAACTAACCGCATAATCATAAGATGCTCGATTAGAGAACATGACCAAACCTTACAAATAGTTAGACTTAGGCTTGAAAATATGCGGTTGAAGGGTGAAAAATGCAAAACAGCCTCAAAAGTGCCCCATGAGAGGCACAAATACCTCACAGGAGACCAACGCAAAATGCATCAATTAGCCCCTTAGTCACGAGATACCAAGAGTCTTAGTCTAAAAAATAAGACATTAAAGGGTGAAACTGCAAAATACCCCCAAACAGCCGCGCAAGAGGCACGAATTCCTCACATGGACCAATCTAACATGTTGAAGCTAACTGCATTATCACGGGACACTCAATCCGAGAACATGACCAAAAGATTTAAATAGTTAGACTTAGGGTTGAAAACATGTCGTTGAAGGGTGAAAATGCAAATAAACCTCAACTAGCCTTCTAAGAGGCGAGAACACCATACACGGTACCAATGTAACACATGGCAAGTGACCGCTTAATCACGAGATTCCCAAACAGCACCACAAGAGGCACTTAGTCTTAAAAACATGATTTTGAATTATGGAAATGAAAGACACCCCCCCCCCCAAACAGCACCACAAGAAGCACAAACACCGACACGATACCAACGTAATATGTAACGACTAATCACGTATTCAAGGGATACTCGGTTAGAGGACATGATCAAAACTTGCAAATAGTTGAACTCGGGTTGAAAATTTTGTTGTTGAATGTCAAAAACTTGCAAATACTTATAGTCAGGTTTCAAAATATGCCATTGAAGGGTGAAAATTCAAAACAACCACCAAACCGCCCCGAAAAAGGCACGAACACCTCATAGGAGACCAACATAATACATAGCAACTAACCGCGCAGTCACGGGACTACAAGTTAAATAACATGACCAAAACATGGAAATAGTTAGACTTAGTCTTGAAAATATATCATTGATGGGTCAAAATGCATGGGGACAATGTAACATCTAGCAACTGACCATATAGTCATGAGATGCTCGATTAGAGAACATGACCAAAACTTGCAAATTTGTCAACTTAGGCTTGAAAACTTGCCCTCGAAGGGTGAAAACACAAAACAACCCCCAAACGGCCTTATAAGAATCATAATCACCTCGAATGTTGTCAAGTAACACTCGATTAGAGAATATGACCAAAACTTGAAAATAGTTATACTTTTCCTTTGAATCACGTTTTTGAATCGTGAAAATAAAAACTACCCCCAAACGGTGCCGCAAGAGGCACGAACATCTCGCACGGGACAAACGTAGCATGTAAAAACTGATTACTTAGTCACGGGATGCTTGGTTAAAGATAATGACCAAAACTTCTAAATAGTTAGGCTTGAAAACATGTCATTGAAGGGTGAAAATGAAAAATAACCCCTAAACTACCACACAAGAGGCACGAACACCTCACAGGGACCAACATAATATATAGAAACTGACTGCATAGTCATGGCATGTGCGGTTAGAGGATATGACAAAAACTTTCAAATAGTTGGAATTTGTCTTGAAATTATGTTGTTGAAGGGTGAAAATGGAAAAGAACCATGAAACGTCCCCGTAAGAGGAACGAGCATCTTCCATGAAACCCATGTAACACAGCATATCACATGATGTAGTCACGGTATGCCCGATTAGAGAACATGACCTAACCTTGTAAATAGTTAGACTTAGGATTAAAAATATACCCTCGAATGGGAGCATTATACTACTTTGCAACTGACCGCGTATTCAAGAGATGCCTCATTAGAGAATATGACTAAAGCATGCAAATAGATAAAGTTAGGCTAGAAAACATGTCGTTGAAAGCTAGAAATGTAAAATAGACTCAAAAGGTCCCCGTAAAAGAAACGAAAACCTCGCATAGGACCAATGTAACATGTAAGAACTGACTACGTAATCATGGGATACTCGATTATAGAACATGACCAAAACTTGAAAAATAGTTAGACTTAGGCTTAAAAACATGTTGTCGAGGGGTGAAAACACAAAACACCCCCAAATATTCCTACAAGAGGGGTGATCACCGTAACACGTAGCAACTGACTGCGTAGTCAGAAGAGGACCAGTTAGAGAACATGACCCAAACATCCAAATCATTAGACTTAGGATTTAAAACATGTCGTTGAAGAGTGAAAATGCAAAACAACCACCAAACAGCCCCACAAGAGGTGCGGGCACCTCGCATGGGTCCAACGTAACACATAGCAACTGATCATGTAGTCACGGAATTCCCACTTGGATAACATGAACAAAACATGCAAATAGTTTGACATAGGCTAAAAAATATGACGTTGAAGGGCGAAAATGCAAAACAACCCCCATATCGCTCTGCAAGAGGCATGAACACCTTTCACGAGAACAACATAACGCATAGCAATAGACTGCGTACTCACGATACATTTCGTAAGTGAACATGATGAAAGATTAAAAATAGTTAGACTTATGCTTCAAAACATTCCCGTAAAGGGTGAATATGAAAAACATCTCCCAAATAGCCCTACAAGAGGCACGAACACCTCACGGAGAACAAATGTAACACGTATCAGATAACCGCGTAGTCATGGGATGCCCATTTAGAAATCATGATCAAAACATGCAAGTAGTTAGACTTAGGATAAAAAAACATGATGGTGAAGGGTGAAAGTGCAAAACAGCGCTCGAACAGCCTCGCAAGAGGAACGAACACCTTGCACGGTACCAACGTAACACATAGCAGCTACCACATAGTCAGAAGAAGCTCGATTATGGACATGACCAAAACGTCAAATAACTAAACATAGGCGTGAAAACATGCCCTCGAAGGGTGAAAACACAAAATAACCCCCAAACGCTATGCAAGAGGCATGAACACCTCGAATGGGACCAACATAACACATAGGGACTGACCCCGTAATCATGAGAACATGAAAAAAAATTACAAATAGTTAGACTTGAGGACATGTTATTGGAGGGTGAAAATGCAAAATAGCATCCAAAAGACCCTGTAAAGGCACGACCACCTCGAACCGACCAAAGGTAACACATTGCAACTGATCGCATTGCCACAGGATGCTCGATTAGAAGATATAACCCAAACATGCAAATAGTCAAACTTAGGCTTGAAAATTTATCATGGAATGTTAAAAATGCAAAATAGCCCCCGAACGACAACTTAAAATGCACGATTAACTCACGCGCGACCAATGTAATAGGTATCAACCACCTTCTTAGCCATGGGATGCTCGATTAGAGAACATGACCAAAACTTGTATATAATTAGACTTAGGATTGAAGACATGACCTTAAAGGGTGAAAATGCAAAACATCTCACAAATGGCCCTACAAGGGGCAGGAACACCTCTCGTGGGACCAACATAACACGTAGTAACTGATCGCGTACTCATGGGATGCTCGGTTAGAGAACATGACCAAAACTTTAAAACAGTAAGACTTTCACTTGAAAATATTATGCTGAGTGTGAAAATGCAAAATAATCCACAAATGTCCCTACAAGAGGCACGAACACCTTGCACGGGATCATTGTAACACGTACAAACTGACCACATTGTCACGGGGTGACTGATTAGAGAACATGACCTAAACATGAAAATACTTATACTCATGATTAAAAACATGATGTTGAAGGGTGAATACACAAAAAAACAAAATGGCCCTGCACGAGGAATGAACACATCACCGGAGGCTAAAATGTCACGTAGCAACTGACTGTACGGTCACAGGACACTCATTAGAGAAAATGACCAAAATTTCTAGTTAGCTAGGCATAGTCTTAAAAACATGTCGTTGAAGGGTGAAAATGCAAAAAAGCCCCCGACAGGCCCCGCAAGAGGCACAAAAACCTCACACATTAATGTAATATGTATCATCTAACTGCATAGTCATTGGATGCACATTTAGAGAAATGATCAAAACTTGCAAATAGTAAGACTTAGGCATGCAAACATACTATTGAAGGGAGAAAATACAAAATAGCCCCCAAATGGAACTACAAGAGGAACGAACACCACGCAGAGAACCAACGTAGCACGTAGTAATCGACTGTGTAGTCACGGGATGTTCGATTAGAGAACATGACTAAAACATGCAAATAGTTAGACTTAGTCTTAAGAACATGTTGTTGAAGGGTGAAAACAAAAAACATCCTCTATAAGGCCCCGTAAGAGGAGCAAACACCTCACACGAGCCCAACGTAACACGAAGGAACTGACCGCATAGTCACTAGATGCCCAATGAGAGGACATGACAAAAAGTTCCAAATAGTTACACTTAGGCTTGAAAATTTGTTATTGAAAGCTAAAAATGCAAACCAACCTCAAAAAGGCCCCACAAGAGGCACAAACACATATCACAAGAACAACGTAACTTATAGAAATAGGCTGGGTAGTTATAGGATGCTTGGTTAGAGAACAAGATGAAAACTTGAATATAGTTAGACTTAGTCTTGAAAACAGGCCCTCTGAGGGTGAAAATGCAAAAAAGTCCCAAATGTCCCAACAAGAGGCACACACACCTAGCGTGGGACCATCATTACATGTAGCAACTAATCGCCTATTCATGAGATCTCGGTTAGAGAACATAACCAAATCTCTCACATCATTAGACTGAAAACATTCGGTTGAAGGGTAAAAAGTCAAAACAGGGCCCAAATAGCCCCACAAGAGGCACGTACACATCGAACAGGACCAACATAACATGTCTCAACTGAACAAGCAGTCACGGGATGACCAGTTAGAGAACATGATCAAACATGCAAATAGTTAGACTTAGACTTGAAAATATAGCGTTAAAGGTTGTAAATGAAAAATAACTCCCAAATGGCCCCGTGAGAGGCACGTACATCTAGCACAGGAAAAACATAATATGTAGTAACTAAATACATAGTTAAGGGATGACCGAGTAACGAACATGATCAAAACATATAAATACTTAGACTTGGGCTTGGAAACATCCCGTTAAAGGGTGAAAATGCCAAAAAAATACCAAAACGACCATTCAAGAGGAACGAATATCTCGCACGGGACCAACATAACACGTAGTAACTTATTACGTAATCAAAGGACACCCCATTAGAGAACATGTCCAAAATTTCCACTTAGTTAGGTTTAGGCTTGAAAAAATGCCGTTAAAGAATGAAAATGGAAAAAAAATGGCTCTGTAAGAGGAACAAACACATCGAATGGGACCAACGTAACACATAGTAACTAACCACATAGTCACAGGGTGCCTATTTAGAGATAATGACTAAAAGTTATAGGTTGTTTGAGTTAGGCTTGAAAACATACCGATGAAGGGAATAAATGCAAAACAACTGCCAAATGGCCCCACAAGAGGCAGACACACCTTACATGGGACCAACGTAACACATAGAAAATGACTACGTAGTCATAGGATGACCGATTAGAGAACATGACCAAAAATTACAAGTACTTAGACTTAGGCTTGAAAATATGTCGTTAATGGGTGAAAATTCCCATCAACACCAAAATTCCCCCAAGAGAAATGAATACCTCACACAGGACCAACTTAACACGTAGAAACTCATTGCATAATCAAGGGAGACCCGATTAGAGAACATATCAAAAATTTCCAATTAGTTAGGTTTAGGATTAAAAAATGCCGTTGAAGGGTGAAAATTCAAAACATCACCCAACAGGCCTCGCATGAGGCACGAATACCTTGCATGGGAAAAATAAAACACGTAGTAATTGACTATGTAGTTATAGGGTGCTCATTTAGGTGAGATGATGACAACTTGCAAGTAGTTATAGTTAGGCTTTAAAATATGCCGATGAAGGGAATAAATGGAAAACAACAGCCAAATGGCCCCGCAAGAGTTAAAACACCTCACACTGGACCAACGTTACACGTAGATAGCGACTGTGTAGTCACTGTTTGCCCGATTAAAGAATATGACCAAAGCATGCAAATAGTTTAACTTTGGCTTAAATAGGTCGTTTAAGGGTGAAGATGCAAAATATCCCCCAAATAGCACTATAAAAGGAACACACGCTTTGCTCGGGACCAACGTAGCATGTAGCAACAGACCATGTAGTCACAGGATGTCCTATTAGAGAACATGACCAAAACTTACATGTAGCTAAACTTAGCCTGGAAAATATTCCCTCAAAGGGTGAAAACACAAAACAACCCCCAAATGTCCTTGGAAGAGACATGAATTCCTCAGAAAGGACCAACACAACACGAGGTAACTGACCCGTAGTCACGGGATGCTCGGTTAGAGAATACGACCAAAACTTTCCAATAGTTACACTTAGGTTTGAAAACATGTTGTTGAAGGGTGAAAATGCAAAATAACCCCAAATGGCCCCATAAGAGGAACGAACACCTCACATGGGCCTAATATATCACATAGAAAATGATTATGTAGTCACCGGATGCCCGATTAGAGGACATGACCACAACATGCATATAGTTACACTAAGGCTTAAAAATTTTATATCGAACGTTAAAAAGGCAAAAGAAACTCAAAATGGACCCTCAATAGGCACAAACACATCGCACGGGAATAATATAACACATCACAAGAGGAATAAACACCGCGCACGAGAACAATGCAATACGTTGCAACAGACTGCGTAGTCACGGGATGACCGATTAGAGAACATGAGTCAAACATGCAAATAGTTATTCTTTGGATTAAAAACATGTCCTTGAAGGGTTAAAATATAAATTAGCTACCAAATGAACTCGTAAGAGGCACATAGACCTCATGCGTGACAAACGTAATTGGTAGCAACTGTCCCCGTATTCATGTGATTTATTGTTAGATAACATGAACGCAACTTTTAAACAATTAGACTTAGTCTTGAAAACATGTCGTTAAAGGGTGAAAATGAAAAATGACCCTCAAATGGCCACGCAACAGGTAAAAAAACCTCAGACGGGACCAACGTAACACATAACAACTAACCCCATAGTCACGGGACGTCCGGTTAGAGTACAAGACTAAAACTTGAAAATAGTTAGACTTAGGGTTGAAAACATGTTGTTGCAGGTTGAAAATGCAAAATAACCCCCAAAAGCGACACAAATAACTCACACAAGCCCAACGTAATAGGTAGCAACTGATTGCGTAGTCACGGGATGCCCGGTTAGAGGACAAGACCAAAAATTAAAAATAGTTAAACTTAGGCTTGAAAATGTGCTATTTAATGTTAAAAACACAAAACAACCTCAAAACAACCCCGCAAGAGGCACGAACACCTCTCATAGGAACAACGTAACACGTAGCAGCTGATACCATAGTCACAGGACTTTCGATTTGATAACATGACCAAAACCTTCAAATAGTTAAACTTAGGCTTAAAAATATGACATCAAAGGGTGAAAACACAAAATAGCCCCTAAACGATCCGACAAGAGGAACGATCAACTCGCGCACGACCAATGTAATAATTAGCAACTGACCACTTAGTCATGGGTTGCCCGGCTAGAGAACATGACCAAAACCTATAGATAGTTAAACATGGGCTTAAAAATATGTCGTTAAATGGTGAAAATGCAAAACAACCCTCAAACATCCTCACAAGAGGAATGAACACCTCACATGGGACCAGTGTAACACGTAGCAACTAATTAAGTAGTCAGAAGTTTCCCATTTAGAGAAAATAATAAAAACTTGTAAATTGCTAGACTTATGCTTAAAAATATGTCGTTGAAGGGTGAAAATGCGAAATAACACTCAAACAGCATCGGAAGAGGCATGAACAACTGACAAGGGACCAACGTAATATGTGGTAACTGACCGTGTCGTCATGGGATCGCAATTAAAGGACATGAAGAAAACTTACAAATAGTTAGACTTTGAACATATGTCGTTAATGGGTGAAAATGCAAAATAACCCCTAAATGGCCCACTAGAAGCATACACACCTCACAATGACCAATATAACACGTAGCGACTAACCACGAAGTTACAAGACTCTTGATTAGAGAACATGACCAAAACTTGCAAAAAGTTTGACTTAGGCTTGAAAATATGCCGTTGAAGGGTGAAAATACAAAATTGCACCCAAACAACCCCACAAGAGGAATAAACACCTTACACGGGATCAACATAACACATAGCAACTTACCATGTAGTCATGGGATAATCGATTGGAGAACATGACCAGAACATGCAAATAGTTAAAACTAGACTTGAAAACATGCCCTCGAAGGGTGAAAACACAAAACAGGTCCTAAACGGCCTTGTAAGAGGCATGAACACCTTGGAGGCAACCAGCGTAGCATGTAACAACTAACCCAGTGGTCATGGGATGCCCGGTTAGACAACATTACCAAAACTTGCAAATAGTTAGATTTAGGCTTTAAAACATGCTGTTCAAGGGTGAAAACACATAACAACCCTGAACGGCCCCACAAGAGGCACGAACACCTCACATAAGACCACCGTAATACGTAGCAACTAATTGCGTAGTCATTGGATGCCCTATTAGAGAGAATGACCAAAGCTTGTGAATAGTTAACCTAGGCTTGAAAACATGCCATTAAGGGGTGAAAATGTAAAATAACCTAGAAACAACCTCGAAAGAGGCACGAACACCTCGAACTGGACCAACATAACACCTAGCAACTAACTGCATAGTCACAAGATGCTGAATTGGAGAATATGACCAAAACATGAAAATAATTAGACTTGGGCCTGAAAACATGTCGTTGAAAGGTGAAAAACCAAAACAACCCCAAAAGGGACCCATAAAATGGAACGAATACATCGCATGGGACCACTGTAGCACATAGAAATTGACTACAAAATCACGAGATACCCGATTAGATAATATCCCCAAAACTTGAAAATAGTTAGACTTAGTCTTAAAAACATGTCCTCGAATGGTGAAAAACTGAAGAAAAAAAAATCTGAAAAGCCCCAACAAGAGGCACGAACACCTAGCAACTGACTTCATAGTAACCTAGCAACATTACCAAAATATGGAAATCGTTAGATTTAGGCATTAAAACATGTCGTTGAAGGCTGAAAATGAAGAACAACACCCAAATGACCCCGCAAGAGGTACGGACACCTCACACGGGACCAACGTAACATGTACCTACTGACCACATAGGCATGGGATGCCCAGTCTGATAACATGACCAAAAGTTTTCAATAGTTAGACTTAGGCTTGAAAACATGTTAAAGGGTGAAAACATGCTATTAAAGGGTGAAAATGCAAAACAACCACCAAATAGCCTTTTAAAGAGGCATAAACACCTTGAATGGGACCAATGTAACACGTGTAACTAATCGTATATTCACAAGATGCCCAGTTAGAAAACATGATCAAAACATGCAATTAGTTACACTTAGGCTTAAAAGCGTGCCATTGAAGGGTGAAAACACGAAATGGAACCCAAATGGACCCGCAAGAGGAATTAACACCTCGCATGGGACCAACATCACACGTAGTAGAAGATCGCATAGTCACGGGACACCCGATTAAAGAACATGGCCAAACGTTTCAATTAGTTAGGCTTAGGCTTCAAAAAATGTCGTTGAAGGGTGGAAATGTAAAAAATCCCCTAATAGGCCCGCAAGAGGCACGAACTACTCGCAAGGGACCAACGTAAAACGTAGTAACTAACTGTTTAGTCATAGGTTGGCCACTTAGAGAAGATAATCAAAACATGAAAATAGTTAGACTTAGGCATGTAAATATGCATTTGAAGGGAAAAAATGGAAAACAACACCCAAATGGCCCAGCAAGAGGCACCAACACCTCGCATGAGACCAATGTAACATGTAGCAATCAATTGTGTAGTCACAGGATGCCCGATTAGATAACATGACCAAAACATGAAAACGTAAAACTTGGGCTTAAAAACATGTTGTTCAAGGGTGAAAACACAAAACAATCCCTAAACGGCCCTCCAAGAGACATGAACACGTCACACGGGACCAACGTAAAATGTAAAAATTGATCGCATAATCACGGGATGCCTGATTAGAGAACATGGCCAAAACTTGAAAATAGTTAGACTTAGGCTTGAAAACTTGTTGTTGAAGGGTTAAAATGCAAAATATACCTCAAATAGCCCCACAAGAGGCAAGAATACCTTGTGTGGGACCAAATGTAACTCGTAGCAACTGACCATGTAATTATGGGATGCCTGGTTAGAGACATTGCCAAAACTTACAAACAGTTAGCCTTAGGCTTGAAAATATGTTGTTGAAGGGTGAAAACACAAAATAGCCCCCAAACGTAAGAGGCACCAACACCTCGCATGTGTCAAACGAAACACAGAGCAACTGATTGTTTGGTCAGAGGATGCCCGATTAGAAAAAATGACCAAAATTTAACAATAGTTAGACTTAGGATAAAAAACATGCACTTGAATGGTGAAAAAACAAAACATCATCCAAACAACCCCGCGAGAGCCACGGACATATCTCATTGGACCAATGTAACATGTAGTAACTGGCTACATAGTCACAGGTTGCCCAGTTAGATAACATGACCAAAACTTATAAATAGTTAGAGTTAGGCTTTAAAACATACCATTAAACGGTGAAAACACAAAATAGTACCTAAGCGGCCCTCCAAGAGACACCAACACCTCGCACATGACCAATTTAACATGTAGTAACTAATCATATAGTCATAGGATGCCCAATTAGATAACATGACCAAAACATTCAAATAGATAGAATTAGGCTTGGAAAATGAGTATCAAATGCGAAAATGAAAAAAAAATCCCCCAAACGGACGCGCTAGAGGCACGAATACCTCTCGTAGTCTCAAGGTAACACGTAATAATTGATTACATAATCACATGATTCCCAATTATGGAATATCACCAAAACATGTAAATAGTTAGACTTATGTGCAAAAACATCTCATTAAAGGGAGAAAATGCAAAACAACCATTAAAACGGTCACGAAGAGGAATGAACAACTAGGAGGGGACCAACGTGACACGTAGAAAGTAACTACGTAGTCACGAGACATACAGTTAGTGAAAATGACTATAACTTACAATTAGTGAGATTTAGGCTTGAAAACATGTAGTTGAAGGGTGAAAATTCTATACAAGCCCCAATAGGCCTCGAAAGAGGCATGGAGACTTTGTATGGAACCAACATAACAGGTAGCAACTAATCGCATAGTCACCTGATGGTCATTTAGAGAAGATGGGCAAAACATGCAAATAGTTAGACTTAGCCTTGAAAACAAACTATGTGCAAACGCAAAAGAACCCCTAAATTCCCTTGCATAATGTATGAACACCTCCTACACGACTAAGGTAACACATAGCAATCGACCGCATAGTTATGGGATGCCCGATTAGACAACATGACCAAAATATGAAAATAGTTAAACCTGTGATTAAAAACATGTCGTTAAAGGGTGAAAACGCAAAATAACCCCCAAACGGCTCCGTGAGCGGTAGAGACACCTCGTATGGGACCAACATAACACGTTGAAGATGATCACATAGTCACGGAATGCCCATTTAGAGAACAAGACCCAAACATGCAAATAGTTAGATTTATGGTTGAAAACATGTTGTTGAAAGGTGAAAATGCAAAAAAGAACCCCCAAATGGCCACGCATGATTCAGGAACACCTCGCACGAGAACAACATAACACTTAGAAATTTATCGTGTAGTCATGGGGTGCCCAGTTACAGACATTATCAAAACTTGCAAATTGTTCGAATTGGGATTGAAAACATGATGTTTAAGGTTTAAAACACAAAACAACTCCAAAACGGCTTCACACGAGGCACCAACACCTCGCATATGACCAGCGTAACTTATGGTAATAATTGCGTAGTCAGAGGAAGCCCAATTAGAGAACATGCCTAAAACTTGCCAATAGTTAGACTTTGGCTTGAAAACTTGTAACTAAAAGGTGAAATTACAAAATAGCCTCCAAACGGCCACGCTAGAGGAATGAATACCTCACACGGGATCAACATATCATGTAGCAACTAATCATGTAGTCACACGATGCCCGTTTAGAACACATGGCCAAAATATGTAAATAGTTAGTCTTGGGCTTGAAAACATGTTGTTCAGGGGTGAAAATGAAAAATAACCCTCAAAACGGTCTCATAAAGGAGCAACACCTCGGACGGGACCAACGTAACACATAATAACTAATTGTGTAGCCATAAGGCCAAAACATGTAAGTAGATAGACTTAGGATTGAAAACATGTTGTTGAAGGGTCAAAATGAAAAACATCCCTAAAATGGCACTACGAGAGGAATGAACACCTCACATGGGACCAACATAACACGTAGAAGTTAACCACGTAGTCATAACATGCCCGTTTAGACAAGATGACCCAAACATGCAAATAGTCAAACTTAGGTATGAAAACATTTTGTTGAAAGGATAATAATAAAAAACAACCCAGAATTGGCCCTGTAAGAGGCAAGAACACCTCGCACAGGACCAACGTAACACTTAGCAATCAATCACGTAGCCACTAGATGCCTAATTAGAGAACATGACCAAAACATGAAAATAGTTAAACTTAGGCTTAAAACATGATGTTGAAGGGTGAAATGAAAAACAACCTCCAAATGGCCTCGCAAGAGGCATGAACACCTCGCATGGGGCCAAGTATTACCTAGAAACTGATAGCATAGCCAAGATATTCTCGATTAGAAAAGGTTAACAAAATTGTAAAATAGGGAGACTTAGGCTTGAAAATATGTCGTTAAGTGTGAAAAAGAAAAACAATCCCAAACAGCCCTACAAGAGGCGAAAACACCGGGCAGAGGACCGACGTTACACATAGAAACTGACCATGTAATGATGAGATTCTTGGTTAGAGACGTTACCAAAACATGAAAATAGTTAGACTTAGGCTCGAAAATATGCAATTGAAGGGTGATAACACAAAATATCCCCTAAATTTCCCCCCATGAGGCACCAATACCTTGCATGTGACCAATGTAACACATAGCAACTGATCGTGTAGTCACAAGATGCCTGATTAGATAACATGATCAAAACTTGCCAATACTTAAGGATAGGCTTCAAAACATAATGTTGAATTATAAAAAGGTGAAAATGACCTAAAACATCCCCATAAGAGGAATGAACACCTCCCACTGGACTAACATGACACAAAGTAACTAACTGAATAGTCACGGGAGACCTAGTTATAGAACGTGATTAAAACTTCAAAATAGTTAGACTTAGGCTTGAAAACATGTCGTTGAAGGGTGAAGATGTGAAAGATCCACTAAACGGACTCATAAAAGGCGCGAACAAATCACACGGGACCAATGTCAAATCTAGCAACTAACCTCGTAGTCATGAGACACTCAGTATAAGGACATGATAGAAACTTGCAAATAGTTAGACTTAGGCATGAAAATATGTTATTGATGGATGAAAACATAAAAGAGTCCCCCAACAGCCTCACAATAGATACGAACACCTCGTAAGGGACAAACGTAAAACGTAAAAACTGATCGTGTACTCACAGGATGCCCAGTTAGAGAACAAGACCAAAACATGCAAATAGTTGGACTTGGGATTAAAAATATGCTATTGAAGGGTTAAAAGGCAAAACAGCCTCCAAACGGCCCCGCAAGAGGCATGAACACCTTATGTAGGACCAAAGTAATGTGTAGCAGTTAACTATGTAGTCACGGGATCCTGATTAGAGAACATGACCAAGACTTGCAAATAGTTAGATTTAGGCCTAAAAATTTTCCCTCGAAGGGTGAAAACGCAAAATTAACCCCCAAACTTTCCTACACGATGCACGAACAACTCGGACATGACCAATATAACACGTAGCAACTCACACCATTATCAAAGGATGCCTGATTGGAGAACATGACCAAAACATGCAAATGTTTATACTTAGGATTTGAAATATGTTGTTGAACGATGAAAATGCAAAACAACCCCAAATGACCCCGCAAGAGGCACGAGCACCTCGTATAAGATCAACGTAACAAGTAGTAAATAACCATGTATTCATGGGATACTTAATTAGATAACATGAACATATCATGTAATTAGTTAGACTTAGGTTTAAAAATATGGCATTGAAAGGTGAAAATGAAAAATAGCTCCCAAACGACCCCGGAGAGGCACAGACACATCTAACAAAACCAATATAACACGTATAAACTAATCACATAGCCACGAGATGCCTAGTTAGACAACATGACCAAAAATTGTAAATAAATAGAGTTAGTCTTGAAAACATGCTGTTGAATAGTAAAAACAAAAAACAACCCTAAAATGGCTCTGTAAGAGGAATGAACACATTCCATAGGACCAACGTAACAACTAGCAACTAACGTCGTAATCACGAGACTCCCAGTTAGAGAACATAACTAAAAACTTCTAGTTAGTTAGACTTGTGGTTTAAAACGTGCGATTGCATGGAGAAAATGCAAACTAGCCCTTAATAGGCCCCTCAAGAGGCACGAACACCTCGTATGGGACCAATATAACACGTAGCAATCAACTACCTGGTCACAGGATGCTCCTTAAGAAAATTTGACCAAAACTTATAAATAGTTATACCCAGGATTGAAAACATATCACTAAAGGGAAAAATACAAAAGAAGCACCCAATGTGACCGTAAGAGGCACGAACACATTGTATAGGACCGAAGAAACCCATAGTAACTGATTGCATAGTCATGGTATATCCGATTAGAGATTATGACCAAAACATACAAATAGTTAGCTTACGCTTAAAAACATGAATATGTAGGGGTTAATGCAAAACATCCCCAAAATAGCCCCACAAGAGGCACGAATACCTCTCACAGAACCAACGCAATACGTAATAACTGATCATAAAATCACGAGATGCAAAGATATAGAACATGAAAAAAACTTGTAAATAGTTAAACATATGCTTGAAAACATATCGTTGAAGGTAAAAATGCTAAATAACCATCAAATAGCTTCTAAGAAGCATGAACACCTCGGACGGCACCAACGTAACACGTTGCAAGTAACTACGTAATGACGAGAGGCCCGGTTAGAGAACATGACTAAAACTTCTAACTAGTTAGACTTATGCTCAAAAACATGACGTTGAAGGGTGAAAATTAAAAATGACCCCCAATAGGACCTGAAAGAGGCACGAACACCTTGCAAGGGACCAACATAACAGGTAGAAACTAATCGCGTAGTCATATGATGTCCATTTAGAGAAGATGACTAAAAAAATGAAAATAGTTAGACTTAGGCTTAAAACAAATCATTGGAGGTCACAAATGCAAAGCAACCCCCAATTGGCCTTGCAACAAGCATGAACACCTCACATAGGACCAACGTAACATGTAGCAATTGACCACATAGTCATGAGATGTGTGATTAGAGAGGATAACCAAAATATGCAAATAGTTCGACATTGTGTTAAAAACATGTCTTTGAAGGGGAAAACACAAAATAACCCCCAAACAGCCCTGCAAGAGGAACGGACACCTCGCATGGGACCAACGTAACTTGTTGAAGTTGACTGCATAGTCACAGGATACACGATTAGAGAACAAGACAAAAACATGAAAATAATTTTATATAGGCTTGAAATCATGTCCTTTAAGGGTGATGGTGCAAAAAATTGGTCACACAAGAGGCACGAACAACTCACATGAGACCAACGTAACATGTAGCAGCTGATCACATAGTCATAGGAATCCTAATTAGAAAACCTTACCAGAATTATACAAAAGTTAAACTTAGTCTCTAAAACATGTCGTATAGGGGTGAAAATGCAAAAACAACCTCCAAGCAGCCCCGTAAGAGGTAGAAACACCTCACACAAGACCAACATTACATGTAGAAACTGACTACATAATCGTGGGATGCTTAATTAGAGATATCACAAAAACTTGAGATATTACAAAAACTTGAATATAGTTAGACTTAGGCTTGAAAATGTTCCATTCAAGGGTGTAAACACAAAATAGCCACTCAACGGCCCCTCAAGGGGAACCAATACCTCGCATGTGTCCAATGTAACACGTGGCAACTTATCACGTAGTCATAGGATGCCTGATTAGAGAACATGACCAACATTTACAAATAGTTAGACTTACGCTTGAAAACATGGGGTTGAAATCTGAAAATGTAAAACAGCCTCAAAATGGCCCCGTAAGAGGAATCAACACCTCACACTGGACCAACGTGACACATAGTAACTAACCGTGTAATCACCGGACACCCGATTACAGAACAAGACCAAAACTTCAAAAAAAGTTAGACTTGGGCTTAAAAACATGTCTTTAAAGGGTAAAAGTGCAAAAGAGTCCGCAAAAGGCCCCGTAAAAGGCATGAACACCTCACACGTGACCAAATTAATTTTCAGTAACTAGGTGTGTAGTCACGAGACGCTCGGTAAGAATACATGATAAAAACATGCAAATAGTTAGACTTAGGCTTGAAAATATGTCACTGAAGGATGAAAACATAAAACAACCCTCCAACGGCTTCGCAAGATGCCCAAACACCTCGTATGGGACAAACGTAACATGTAGAAACTGACCTCGTACTCACAGGATTTCCGATTAGATGACATGACCAAAACATGCAAATGGTTAGACTTAGTCTTGAAAATATGCTATTGAAGGGTGAAAATGCATAACATACCCCAAACGGACCCGTAAGATACATGAGCACCTTTCACGGGACCAACATAACTCATAGAATTTGTCTATATAGTGATGGGATACCTGATCAGTTAACATGATGAAAACTTGCAAATAGTTAGAATTAGGCTTGAAAACACGCCCTCGAAGGTTAAAAACACAAAACATCCCCCAAACATCCATTCAAGAGGAACTAAAATCTAGAACGGGACCAATATAACATGTAGCAACTCACCCCATTGCCACCGGATGCTCGGTTAGAGAACATGACCCAAACATGAAAATCTTTTGACATAGGCTTCAAAACATGTTGTTGAAGGGTGAAAATACTAAAAAGCCCAAAACGGTCCCTACAAGATGCACGAATACCTCGTACGAGACCAACGTAACATATAGAAAATAATCATGTAGTCATGTCATGCTCAGTTAACGAACATGAACATAACATGAAAATAGTTAGACATAGGCTTACAAACATGTTTTTGAAGGGTGAAAATGCAAAATAACACCCAAACTTCACATAGTCACGAAATGCCTGGTTAGAGAACATTACCAAAACTTGCAAATAATTAGACTTAGGATTGAAAACATGTCATTGAAGGGTTAAAATGCAAAACAAGCCCAAGACGGCTCCGTGGGAGGAATAGACACATCGTATGAGACAATTGTAACACTTAGCATCTGACCGCATAGTTAGAGAACATAACCCATAACTTCCAATTACTTAGACTTGTACTTGAAAACATGTCATTCCAGGGAGAAAATACAGAATAACCCCTAATAGGCCCCATAAGAGTCACGGACACCTCATATGGGACTAACATAGCATGTAGCAACTAATCGCGTATCACAAGATACCCGTTAAGAGAGCAAGATCAAAACTTGCATATAGTTTGACCTAGTATTGAAAGCATACCATTGAAGGGAAAAATACAAAATAACAACTCAATGGGATCGCGAGAGGCACAGACACCTCGCACAGGTCCAAGTAACCCATAGCAACTGACCGCATAATCAAGAGATTCCCGATTAGATAACATGACCAAAACATTCAAATAGTTCAACTTAGGCTTAAAAACATGCCATTCAAGGGTGAAAATTCAAAACAACTAACGAACAACCCCATAAGAGGCATAAACACGCATGGGACCAACATAACACATAGGAACTAATTCCATAGTCACATAATTCTCAATTAGATAACATGACCAAAACGTGAAAGTATCTAGAATTTGGCTTGAAAACATATTATTGAAAGGTGAAAACATTAAACAAGGCCCAAACGACCCCGCAAGAGGCATGAACACCTTATAAGGGACCAACTTAACATTTAGCAACTAATCATATAGTCATGGGATGCTCGATTAGAGACATTACCAAAACTTGCAAATAGTTAGACTTAGGCTTGAAAACATGTTGTTAAAGGGTTAAAACACAAAACAACCCCTAAACGGCCTGTCAAGAACCACCAACACCTCGCATGTGACCAATATAACACATAGAAACATTAGAGCTCATTGATTTAGTTTCCTTTGGCATCATTCAGTCTCTGGTTTATTTTGTTGAGTAGAGTTTTGTTATTTACCTTTGTTTTAGCATTGGAACATGGATCACCAGGTGCAACATGTATTTTATAGATCTTGGAATGGAGACAATAGTCTTCAAATTTTTAGGTATCAAACTATTATGGTCGGTGATGAAGGAATGTGATATTACATAATGAAAAATAATGTTTCTCCAAATAAAATGGAAAACCATCTCATATGGCTTTTCAACCAGAAGTTCAATCTCCACCCATCTCATATGAGCCTTCCTCTTATTTTTGGTAGATGGTTAATCAAGTCAATAACCCACATTGCAAAGTGTTAAGGGTATGTTATCGATATGAGTGATGACCCTAGTCTTCTATGGATTATAGAGTATTTCTCAAACATATCGCATCACTTTGCATAGTCTTGACAATCTACTTTCATGGTGGGCCAGTAGTAGCCTTTTGTGTCTACTCGGTTGACAAGAAATCTTCCTACTGACTGTGCTCTATAGGAAGCTTCATGTATTTATGTTATCAAGTTTTCTACCTCAATGGGATGCATACATCAGAGTAAAAAAATGATGAGCCCTCCCTTATATAAGATTCTCCCTTCTAGGACGTACCTCACTGCTTTGTATCTGACTCTCCTCGCTTTCATAGGTTATGTTGTCACAAAGCCTTTTTCTTATGTAATTTTATGTTGGATCTATCCATAATGTCCCCCTGTCCAGTTCAATTGTATTATCCATCTCTTCGGAAATACTCTGATGAATGAGTATTTCCACTTGAATCATTATTCTTAACTCTGTTCTGGTGTTTAAAGTAAGTCAATCAAGTACATCCACTTGGGCATTATTGCCTGGGGATCCTAGTCACCTTCACTATTAGGAACACTGCTATCATCCTCCATGTTTTATCCAATATTTTTCCATGGAATCCTCTCTTGCTCGATAAACTCACAATACTAGGTTTAGTATCAGATGAGAATGCCTATGTTCCTATATTTGCCCAAGATGAAGCTAGGCCAAACCCTACTATGAGTGTTTCATACTTTTATTGTTATTGGAGGACTCAAATTGGAATTCAAGGGCACATTTGACGTGGATGTCATCTGGCATGGTGATTATAAAGCTTGCTCCACTATGAGATCCACATGATGAACCGTTAATGGGGTCTTCCTTAGAGTCTCCTTTTAGTAGGGCCTATAATTGAATTATTTTCCTGTTGAGCAATTTCCTCTTATTTAGCAAATTATTTAGGTGCGTCAACAATTTAGTCAACCAAATGTATGGTAAGGATATATCTCGTGGAATTCTGCTCGTCTAGTCAAAATGGTGATCTCTCTTTTTAAGAAGTCTGCTCATTAGGTGGAGAGGAGCTCTCTTTATTAGAAGTACACTTTTTATTTTCACTAATTGAATGCTCTTCCTTAGAATTCTGATGTACAAGTTTTTCTTTGAATGAGAACTCGACAATTAAGTCGTCTAGATCTTCACCTTTTACCGACGTTCTTAGTTCATATTGCATTTCATGTTTTCTTAATTTTACATCCCAAGTCACTAATCTAATGGATTTCTTATGTTTATGAATGATTTGTCATAGTGGCAGGTCTTTGTAGACTATAATGGCATGATCTTGTAAGTATGGATTCATTATTCAAGAATCCTTAATTAGGGAAAAAGCTAGTTTCTCTAGCCTTGGATATCGAATATCTACTCCACGGTATGTTTTTTTGTATATGAAGTGGGTTTTTGCACTCCATTTTCTAATTGGACCAACGTCGAGCTAACTACTTATTCAAATATGGGGAAATATAAGTATTTTTTTCTCTATGACATGCCTTAAAAGAAGGGGTAGAAATCCCAGATACTTCTTCAATTCTAAGAAGGTGATTTGACATTCATCGTTCGACTCAAATGATTTTCACAACACCTTAAAAAAGGTAAGGCATTTGTCATTAGCTCACGAAATGAATCAATTTAGCACCGCCACCCTACCCGTTAACTTTTGTACTTATTTTTTGTTAATGGGAGATTACATATTAATCAATGCTTGGATTTTATCAATATTTGCTTCAATGGTTCTTTATTTACTATGAAGCCAAGGAACATTACTTCCCATACCTTGAAGACACATTTTGTTGAATTAAGCTTCATTTTTTTCTCTTCTAACTGGTCAAATGTCTATCTTAAGTCTCTAATATGGTGGGCGACTATCTTGCTGTTGGTGAGCATGTCATTAATGCATACTTCCATGTTTCTAATGATCTTCTCTTCAAGCACATTGTTCACCACCATCTAATATGTTTCCTAGGTTTTCTTGATCCACAAAGGCATGGCATTATAGCAGTACATACCTTAGCAAATTATAAACAAAGTATCTTACTTATCTTATATCTTTATCTTAATTTTATCATATCCTGAGTATGGATCAATGAAACTAAGTAACCCATGCCTAGCGATGGTGTCGGCCAATTGGGAGGCATGTGGTAAACTTCAAGTTTGTTGTCCCTGTAATACCCCGTAATTTTATTGATTTTTAATTAAGGGATTAATTAAATTAAATGAGAATTAATTGGTAATTAATACGGGTATAAATACTAGCGAGATGTGAGTTAGTGTTTGATTATGATGTTAAAGTTTAATATTTCTTGGTAAGTATGGTAATACATGGGTACTGAAAATATTAAAATTATCGCGAGACTGAAATACGACAATTTGGAAATTTAGTTGGGCGTGCGTGTCAGTCGCGTCAGGAATGAAATAATTTAAATAAAAAAGTAAAATATATTTTTATCAACCGAATGGTCATTTTAAGTCCACCAACGTGTCCGAAAGGGTTGAAATAGTCAAAAAATACTAGCCGGGGGTTTAGTTTGGGTCCCAGGGCATTTTTAGGCCATACCGGCAACCCAAAAGGGTAGTTTAGTAATTTTAAAAATATGGGAATTACAACCCACGAATTTTAGAGGTTAATTTTATATTAGTTATGAAACCACTAAGTCCATTATTCAGCATTTATCAAGTAGTGGACTATGGGAGTTATAGCTCAGACGGGGGATTACGTTTCAATGGGAGACTAGTCGTTCCGGAAGGGGAAGACTTGCGACACGAGGTAATGACAGAGTCGCATGGCTCCTGGTTCACGGTACACCCTGGTGGGGATAAAATGTACCAATAAATGAGATGACAGTACTGGTGGAGCGGGATGAAGAGAGATATCGCCGTGTTCATTTCTAAATATGCCATTTGTCAGCTAGTAAAGGTGGACCATCAAAAACCGGCAGGACTTCTACAGCCATTAGAGGTTCCGATGTGGATATGTGAGAGCATAGTAATGGACTTTATCACAGGGTTACCTATGTCTCAGAGGGGTCATGACTCCATATGGGTAATTATGTATAGGTTAACCAAAGTTGCTCATTTTCTACCCGTAAGGACAGACTACATTACGGGACAGTATGCTCAGATTTTCATTACGGAGATAGTGAGACTTCACGGGGTGCCTCTAAATATCATGTCCGACCGAGACAAGATATTTGTTTCATAATTTTGGGAGAGTTTCCAAGAGGCCATGGGTACGGAGTTGCGATTGAGTACGACTTATCACCCGCAGACTGACAGGCAAACAGAGCGGACAAATCAGATGTTGGAGGACATGTTGCGTACGTACATCCTAGACTTTGGACGTGGTTGGGAGCAGTACCTTCCACTGGTGGAGTTTTCTTATAATAACTCCTACCAGTTCACCATTGGCATGGCTCCATTTGAGGCATTGCACGGTAAACCTTGTCGTTCCCCATCATGTTGGTTAGAGGTGGGGGATAACAAACTCCATGGGCCAAAATTGATTCAGGATACTTCGGCAAGGATAGAGATGATACAGAGTCGCATTCGGGTAGCTCAGGACCGAAACAAGAGCTATGCTGATGCCAAGAGGTTCTTCAGAGAATTCAAGGTTAGCGACCAGGTGTTACTTAGAATATCCCCGATGAAGGGGATCATGCATTTTTGGAGGAAGGGGAAACTGGAACCAAGATTCATAGGGTCATTTCCTATCATCGAGTCCAGTCGCATACAGACTTGGGTTACCGGAGCACTTGCATAGGATTCATGATGTGTTCCATATTTCCTCGCTAAGAAAATATGTTAGGGATGATTTGTTCCATACTCACATTGCTTTGGAGGATATCGATCTTCAGCCCGATAGTTCTTACGAGGAGGAGCCGATTGCTATTTTGGACCTAAGCGAGCGAAAACTGAGGTCGAAGATAGTTCCGTTAGTACGTGTTCAGTGGCGGAATCATAATTCCGAGGAGTCCACATGGGAGCGCGAGGATGAGATGTGTGAGCGCTATCCGGAGTTATTTTTACCAGGTACTTTTTAGATCCGAATTTTGAGACAAAATTTTGTTATTAGGGGGAAGTATGTAATACCCCGTAATTTTATTGATTTTTATTTAAGGGATTAATTAAATTAAATGAGAATTAATTGGTAATTAATTCAGGTATAAATACTAGCGATATGTGAGTTAGTATTTGATTATGATGTTAAAGTTTAATATTTCTGGGTATGTATGGTCATACATGGGTATTGAAAATATTAAAGTTGTCGCGAGACTGAAATACGATAATTTGGAAATTTAGTTGGGACGCGTGTCAGTCGCGTAAGGAATGAAATTATTTAAATTAAAAACTGAAATATATTTTTATCAACCGAATGGTTATTTTGAGTGCGCTAACGTGTCCGGAAGGGTTGAAATAGTCAGAAAACACTAGCGAGGGGTTTAGTTTGGGTCCCGGGGCATTTTTAGGCCATACCGGCAACCCAAAAGGGTAGTTTAGTAATTTTAAAAATATGGGAATTAAAACCCACGAATTTTAGAGGTTAATTTTATATTAGTAATGAAACCACTAAGTCCATTATTCAGCATTTATCAAGTAGTGGACTACGAGAGTTATAGGGAGAGTCCTAAGAGGTTCCAAAAGAAACCCTAGCTACCATCACCATCTTTGGGAGAAATCTGTAGAGAAAAAGAGGAGAATCAGCCTTCATCCTTCAACATCCAATCAGAACATCTAAGGCAAGTGGTTTAATTACATGAATTTAAGTGAATGTTTCCTCCATGCTTAGAATTGAATATATGTCTTATATTGAAAGTTTGATGAAAACCCATGAAATTGGAGATAGAAGTTGAAATCTTATATGAGAATCGCATGTAGAATAGTTATGGACGAATTTCATATCCAAAATATATCTATTGATGATTTTAAAAATGGATTTATAGGAATTAGTTATAGACACTAAATTATGTGTTCATATTTATAGGGTTTGGGACAAGAATTGGGAATTATGATGATTACATGTTGATTTAGGAGGTATTGTCCCCATTTATATGTTAAAAAGTGACCCAAGAGGACTTAGTGTAGTTTAAACACATTAAAACTTAGTTTGGATGATCATATGATGGATTTAGAGAAGAGGAGAATGAAGAAAAAATGAATTTGGAGATTTCTGGGCGCAGTCTGCCATCTCGTTAGAAGACCTGCCCAGGTCGTTTGAACGACCTCATTCGAATGAGTTTCTAACGAGATGACAGTATCCCTTCTAACGAGTTGGTAGTTCATTCGAAGCCTTTCGTTCGAACGACACTCGTTCGAATGACCTCATTCGAACGATACTTCTAACGAGTTGACATAATGGCCTTTTAGGCCTGAATTTATTTCAAATGTTTCGTAGACTTAATTAACGAAGAATTAACCTTCCCTTATTGACTAGTGGGTATAATTGTGAGGATTTGGGGTACGTTGAGGAGTAGAACTTAGAATCTTATAGTAGACCGGATGACAATTATGGATTTGGAAACGAGTACCAAATTATGACGTGAGAAGAGTTGACAACTCTAATGCATTTAAAGCGGGAACTTAAAAACGTATAACAGTAAATGATGGGATAAGAACGAGAAGTATACCTCTATTAATGCACTAAAATATTTAAGAAGTCTGAATGCTTAGTATATGTGGTTATCTGTGTATAACATACCTACCATGCTTGTTATCACGGGAGGTCGGCGTTCGATTCAGGACCATCTAATCTTTGTGTGCCTACGGGGAGGATTTAGATTGGTACCTCGAGGACATAGGTCAGAGAAGGACTTATTGAGAAGTTAATAAGTCTGCTGATCATGGGAGCGTAGTATGTGCGTAACCCATGTGATATGAACTATGTTCGCCTCCACTATATGTGTTTGTTACTTGTCAAAACGGTTCCTGAGAGATTCGAAACACGTGATCCTTATGTACGTGATATAACGGGATTGGATAGCAGAGTATGTGTGCACCGCAGCTTAGTCTAGGGGTGCCAGTATTGTATAATTCTAAGAAGATTAATGAAATGAAATATTGATGCGATCTGTCTATATAAGTGCAAGCGTGAATTAATGTCACATACACTCGGGCTCTGACCCGTTTGCTTCCAAATATATTTTCTTGTAAAAACCTTTTAGGTGCCGAGCCACAAGGACACCAAGCATAGGAGTTCCATTCAGGTGACGTACTGTAGCTGATGTGGAAGTTACAGGACCTTGACAGTAGACGCCTCCACTTTCGATCTTGTCTCTATGTTATCAGATTTTTCTCATCTGTCGGGCATGTCGCCCCATTTCTTTTAGACACTTTATTTATCCAGTTATATCAGATTTTGGGTTGTAATTAATTTAGTGATGCAGAGTTAGTATTTGTTTATTCCTGTATTTGGATTGTTGTGAGGAGTATCCCTCCAGACTCATTACTATTTTATGGTTATTCCATTGTCATTATGTTGTGGTTGTTATGTTTGTAGTTCATAATTTAATTATCGCATGTTAATCGGATTTAATTAAAATTGACAACTCACTTTTTAAATATTAGGTGGCTAGTAATTGTTAAAACGCTTTTCGATAGTGATGCTATGAACTTAACCAACTTGGCATTTTTTATTAATTTTAATAAAGGAGTAGCATCCCGGTATTCAATTAGTCGGGGTGCCACAGGTGGTATCAGAGCATCAGATTCTAGTGTCCTTAGGATCTGTATGACTTATTATGTTTCCGCTGAGCTTTCTTTGATGCAGAGCTCTATATTTTAGGACTGTTGTATTTTTTTGTGTATGTTATTCTCTTCAGCTATTTTGAGATAATAACTGTGAACTTATAAGACTTTACTCTCATTTCAGATGCCTCCACGATGTGCACAGCGAATTCCTAGGGATGCTCAGCCCGATCCACATCCTGCACCATTTTCGGGCACCATGAATGCCGCAGAGGTTGCAGATATTGTAGCCCAAGCGATAAATGCCGCCCTCGCAGTTGTGCAGTAGGCACCACCTCTGGCGTCAGTAGTCGCGCCAGTCCAGGCTCATGCATTCCTGTCTGCTTGAGAACGTGTTCAGGATGCCTTTCAGAAAGCACACCCTTCGAAATTTGTAGGTAGCTCCGATGTTGTTATGTCTAGTCAGTGGAGGAAGGACATTCAAAGGCACTTAAGGATGTACGAGTTCACGGATGTTCAGAAGAAGATGCTTGCTACTTTTAATCTAGTAGGATCAGCGCTACAGTGGTGGGAGTCCATTACCACCCCGGAGGAGAGAGATGCCCTTTCCATAGAGGAGTTTTGGGTTCAGTTCGATCGCAAATATTTTCCATCAGCCGTTCACACTGAAATGAGGAGGAAGTTAATAAACCTCAAAAAGGAGGGGAGGACCGTGGCCGAGTATGAGGCCGAATTCACTAATTTCTTGAACATTGTTCCCGATGAGATTCCGACCGAGGAGAAGAAGATTCAGAAGTTCATGGACGGATTGACATGGAGGATCCGACAGCACTTGTTAGGAAATCTTTCATTGGCCACTTACTCTGACGTGGTTAACGCAGAACTGATTCACTACCAAGATCACCGCTTTCACATGTCTGAGAGTAAGAGATCAGGAGAGTCCATCCATCAGGGCAGGACAGGTGGAAACGGTGCCAACGGGGAACAATTTTCTCAGGGTCAACAAAGGCAGGGTGATCAGGGTTTCCAACAGGGGGATCCTAAGAGATTCAGATCTGGGGGTTTCAGGAATGGTCAGGGAGGTTTCAGACATGGCCATCAAGGTCAAACCGGCCATCAGGGCCAACAGGGTCAGAATGGTTAGCAGCAGCAATTTCAGCAGGGCCAGCTTGGTCAAGGTAGGAATGGTAACGGCCATCAGGGACAGCAAATGGGAAACTGCCCACGGAAGTGCTTCGTTTGTGGTAAGATTGGCCACAAATGCCAGGATTGTCCTGATAGGGGCAGGGCCCCATCGCAGCAGTAGCAGGGTGCTCAACACGAGCCACAGAGGCCTATGTTTCTCGCCGCCCTCCCAGCACCACCACAGATGGCAGCATTACCACCCATCCCAGTGATCCCAGTCCAGCAGGGATAACTTCAGTATGGGAGAGTGTATCAGCTCCAGCATGCCACCGTCCCATAGGATCCACATGCTATTAAGGGTATGTTCTCTATTCAGGGGACTATGGGGCGTATTTTATTTGATACAGGGGGCACACACTGTTTCATTGCCATGAGATTTGCATGCACTTTGGGGTTGTTGGACACTGCGAAGAGAATGATTACTTACGTAGATTCACCGTTGAGTAGGGGTTCTGTGATTTCCCTTATCTGTAGAGGTGTGGGTATAGAGATCGGGAGATTTACTTTACCCGCTCATATGTTAGTATTAGAGATGACTGAGTACGATGCGATTATTGGTATGGATTGGCTAGTTGTGTACCGAGCCATGATTGATTGTTTCAATAGGAGTATTATATTTGCCATTATCGAGTAGGAGATGTTTTTAGTGGCGATGCCTCGCCCTGAGGGAGGATCGTCCACTCATTTGTACTATATAGATGAGGAGACCTCTAAGGAAGTGGTGATACCACTTGATTCGATTCCAGTCGTTAGAGAGTTCGCTGATGTATTTCAGGATATACCTGGATTACCCCCTAGTAGGGAGATATATTTTGTTATTGATTTGATGCCGGACACTCAACCCATTGCTCGCGCGTCGTACCGTATGGCTCCAGCGGAGATGAGAGAGCTAAGGGATCAGATAAAGAAGTTATTGGGCCAGGGGTTCATCTGAAGGAGTACTTGGTCGTGGGGTGCCCCTGTGTTGTTTGTAAATAAGAGGGATGGATCGTTGAGATTATGTGTAGATTACCGAGAGTTGAATAAAGTCACGATGCGGAATAAATATATGTTGCCCCGAATCGATGACTTATTTGACCAGTTGAGGGGAGCTTGCTTCTTCTCAAGGATTGATTTGCGATCGGGATACCATCAGTTGTGTATCAGGGAACAGGAAGTCTCGAAGACTGCTTTCTTGACGCGATATGGTTCCTATGAATTTTGGATTATGCCTTTCGTCTTGACCAACGCTCCAGCCGTGTTTATGGACTTGATGAATAGGGTGTTCAAAGAGTTCCTAGAACAGTTCGTCATCGTCTTTATTGATGACATTTTGGTTTACTCCCAGATAGAAGAGGAGCACACCGAGCATTTGAGACAGGTTTTGCAGATGTTGCGTCAGAACGAGCTTTATGCAAAGTATGAGAAGTGTGGGTTTTGGCTGAAGGAGGTGCAGTTTTTGGGGTATATCATTTTAGATCGGTGGATATCTGTTGATCCAGGGAAGGTATCCGCGGTGAGGGAGTGGGGACAGCCCACGACACTGACTGAGATCCGTAGTTTCTTGGGCCTAGCAGGACACTACAGGAGGTTTATTCGGGGTTTCTCAAAGATAGCGGTTCCTTTGACACATCTGACTCGCAAAGGTGTGACCTTCATCTGGAGCGATGCCTGTCAGTTGGCATTCGATGAGTCGAAGGACAAGTTGACCTCAGCGCCTGTGTCAGCGTTACCCAGACCGGGAGTTGAGTATTTAGTCTACACCGATGCGTCCTTACAAGGACTTGGAGGTGTGCTGCAACAGGAGAGTCAGGCAATATCTTATGCTTCCCGTAAGCTTAAGCCTCACGAGAGGAATTACCCCACCCATGACTTGGAGTTAGTGACAGTCATATTCTCTCTTCGGATTTGGAGACACTATCTCCTGGGGGATAAATTTCGGTTGTTCACAGACCACAAGTCCCTACAATACCTCTTCACACAAAAGGAGCTGAATATGCGTCAACGTCGGTGGCTTGGTATTGTCAAGGATTATCAGTTCGATATCCAGTAACACCCAGGAAAGGTTAACGTGGTAGAAGACGCGTTGAGCCATAGTCCAGTAGATGAGGTGGCCGAGGTGTGGAAAGCTAAGTGGAAGGAGTTGGGACACCAGGATGCAGTGGCCCGATCGTTCATGTCTGTGATGATGGTTACACCGCAGATTGTTATGAGAGTGATAAAGGCCCAGGCAAATGACTCATTCTATCAGGAGCAGATAGTTCGATTACTAGAAGAGGGAGCCGAGTCCTATACTGTTAGCTCAGATGGGGGATTACGCTTCAATGGGAGACTAATCGTTCTGGAAGGGTAAGACTTGTGACACGAGGTAATGACAGAGTCGCACGACTCACGGTTCGCGGTACACCCTAGTGGGGATAAAATGTACCAAGACATGAGACGACAGTACTGGTGGAGCGGGATGAAGAGAGATATCGCCATGTTTGTTTCTAAATGTGCCACTTGTCAGCTAGTAAAGGTGGACCATCAGAAACCGACAGGACTTCTACGGACATTAGAGGTTCCGACGTGGATATGGGAGAGCATATTTATGGAGTTTATCATGGGGTTACCTACGTCTCAGATGGGTCACAACTCCATATGGGTAATTATGGATAGGTTAACAAAAGTTTCTCATTTTCTACCCATAAGGACAGACTACACTACGGGACCGTATGCTCAAATTTTCATTGCGGAGATAGTGAGACTTCACGGGGTGCCTCTAAATATCATGTCCGACCGAGACAAGATATTTTTTTCACGATTTTGGGAGAGTTTCCAAGAGGCCATGGGTACGGAGTTGCAGTTGAGTACGGCTTATCACTCGCAAACTGATGGGCAAACAGAGCAGACAAATCAGATGTTGGAGGACATGTTGCGTATGTGCATCCTGACTTTGGAGGTGGTTGGGAGAAGTACCTTCCACTAGTGGAGTTTGCTTATAATAACTCCTACCAGTTCACCATTGGCGTGGCTCCATTTGAGGCATTGTACGGTAGGCCTTGTCGTTCCCCAGCATGTTGGTTAGAGGTGGGGGATAACAAACTCCTTGGGCCGAAAGTGATTCAGGATACTTAGACAAGGATTGAGATGATACGGAGTCGCATTCGGGTAGCTCAGGACCGGCAAAAGAGCTATGCTGATGCCAAGAGGTTCTTAAGAGAATTCAAGGTGGGGGACCAGGTGTTACTTAGAGTATCTACGATGAAGGGGATCATGCATTTTGGGAGGAAGGGGAAACTGGCACCAAGATACATGGGGCCATTTCCTATCATCGAGAGGATTGGGCCAGTTGATGTGTTCCATATTTCCTCGCTAAGGAAATATGTTAGGGATGATTTTTCCCATACTCACATTGCTTTGGAGGACATCGATCTTCAGCCCGATAGTTCCTACGAGGAGGGGCCGATTGCTATTTTGGACCGAAGCGAGCGGAAGTTGAGGTCGAAGATAGTACCGTTAGTACGTGTTTAGTGGCGGCATCATAATGCCGAGGATTACACATGGGAGCGTGAGGATGAGATGCGCGAGCGCTATCCGGAGTTATTTTTACCAGGTACTTTTTAGTTCTGAATTTCAGGACGAAATTCTGTTACTAGGTGGGAAGTATGTGATACCCCGTAATTTTATTGATTTTTATTTAAGGGATTAATTAAATTAAATGAGAATTAAATGGGAAATAATCTGGGTATAAATACTAGCGAGATGTGAGTTATTATTTGATTATGATGTTAAAGTTTAATATTTCTGGGTATGTATGGTAATACATGGGTATTGAAAATATTAAAGTTATCGCGAGACTGAAATACGACAATTAGGAAATTTAGTTGGGACGCGCGTGTCAGTCGCGTCAGGAATGAAATTATTTAAATTAAAAAGTGAAATGTATTTTCATCAACCGAATGGTCATTTTGAGTGTGCCAACGTGTCCGGAAGGGTTTAAATAGTCAGAAAACACTAGCCGGGGGTTTAGTTCGGATCCCGGGGCATTTTTAGGCCATAGCGGCAACCCAAAAGGGTAGTTTAGTAATTTTAAAAATATGGGAATTAAAACCCACGAATTTTAGAGGTTAATTTTATATTGCTAATTAAACCACTAAGTCCATTATTCAGCATTTATCAAGTAGTGGACTACGGGAGTTATAGGGAGAGTCCTAAGAGGTTCCAAAAGAAACCCTAGCCACCATCACCATCTTTGGGAGAAATCTGTAGAGAGAAAGAGGGGAATCACCCTTCATCCTTCAACATCAAATCAGAACATCTAAGGCAAGTGGTTTAATTACATGAATTCAAGTGAATGTTTCCTCCATGCTTAGAATTGAATATATGTCTTATATTGAAAGTTTGATGAAAACCCATGAAATTGGAGATAGAAGTTCAAATCTTATATGAGAATCACATGTATAATAGTTATGGACGAATTTCATATCCAAAATATATCTATTGATGATTTTGAAAACGGATTTATAAGAAGTAATTGTAGACACTAAATTCTGTGTTCATATTTATAGGGTTTGGGACAAGAATTGGGAATTATGATGATTACATGTTGATTTAGGAGGTATTGTCTCCATATATATGTTAAAAAGTGACCTAGGAGGACTTAGTGTAGTTTAAACACATTAAAACTTAGTTTGTATGATAATAGGATGGATTTAGAGAAGAGGAGAATGAAAAAAAAACAAATTTGGAGATTTCTGGGCGCAGTCTGCCATCTCGTTAGAAGACCTGCCCAGGTCGTTCGAACGACCTCGGTCGAACGAGTTTCTAACGAGATGACAGTATCCGTTCTAATGAGTTTGTAGTTCATTTGAAGCCTTTCGTTCGAATGACACTCGTTCGAAAGATACTTCTAACGAGTTGATATAATGGCTTTTGGGCCTGAATTTATTTCAAATGTTCCGTAGACTTAATCAACGAAGAATTAACCTTCCCTTATTGACTAGTGGGTATAATTTTGAGGATTTGGGGTACGTTGAAGAGTAAAACTTAGAATCTTATAGTAAACCGGATGACAATTATGGATTTGGAAACGAGTACCAAATTACGACGTGAGAAGAGTTGACAACTCTAATGCATCTAAAATGGGAACTTATAAACGTATAACAGTAAATGATGGGATAAGAACGATAAGTATACCTCTATTAATGTACTGAAATATCTAATAAGTGTGAATGCTTAGTATATGTGGTTATCTGTGTATAACATACCTACCATGCTTGCTATCACAGGAGGTCGGCGTTCGATTCAGGACCATCTAATCTTTGTGTGCCTACGGGGGGATTTAGATTGGTACCTTGAGGACATAGGTCAGAGAAGGACTTATTGAGAAGTTAATAAGTCTGCTGATCATGGGAGCGTAGGTATGTGCATGACCCATGTGATGTGAACTATGTTCGCCTCCACTATGTGTGTTTGTTACTTGTTAAAACGGTTCCTGAGAGATTTGGAACTCGTGATCCTTATGTACGTGATGTACCGGGATTGGATATCAGAGTATGTGCGCACCGCATCTTAGTCTAGGGGTGCCAGTATTGTATAATTCTGAGAAGATTGATGAAATGAAATATTGATGCAAACTGTCTATATAAGTGCAAGTGTGAATTAATGTCACATCCTGCAGAATTAAAAATGGGAAAGCGCTTAGAAATTGTTATGATTAATTCCGAGAATTAAATGAAAGTAAAATTCCCAGTTTATATAAAGGCATCGAGAATTAATCCATGATTAGTATAGTAAATACCATATATTGAAGCAGACTAGTTTGATAGTAGAATAACTAGATTTGGTTACGGATACGTTAGGAGTGCATAGATATTCCAAAGGTGAGTATTTCATGTGAGGGCACGTCCTAACTTGTATTTTGCATTCATTGTTTAATGTCGTTAAAACACTTGCTATATTTTAAACTATTTTCACACTCGGGCTCTAACCTGTTTGCTTCCAAATATATTTTCTTGTAAAAACCTTTTAGGTGCCCAGCCACAAGGACACCAAGCATTGGAGTTCCATTCAGGTGACGTACTGTAGCTGCTGTGGAAGTTACAGGACCTTGACAGTAGACGCCTCCACTTTCGATCTTGACTCTATGTTATCAGATTTTTCTCATCTGTTGGGCATGTTGCCCCATTTCGTTTAGACACTTTATTTATCCAGTTGTATCAGATTTTGGATTGTAATTAATTTAGTGATGCAGACTTAGTATTTGTTTATTCCTGTATTTGGATTGTTGTGAGGAGTATACCTCCAGACTCATTACTATTTTATGGTTATTCCATTGTCATTATGTTGTGGTTGTTATGTTTGTAGTTCATAATTTAATTATTGCGTGTTAATCGGATTTAATTAAAATTGACAACTCACTTTTTTAATATTAGGTGGCTAGTAATTGTTAAAACGCTTTTCGACAGTGATGCTATGAACTTAACCAACTTGGCATTTTGTATTAATTTTAATAAAGGAGTAACTACCTGGTATTTAATTAGTCGGGGTGTCACAGTCCCATAGTCCTAAGACTTTGAAGTAGTGATAGAATAAGACATCTGTCAAACTGTCATTATCGACCAAGACTCTAGCCACCTTTCCTTTGTGTGCCATCATCGTGATAACCAAGGGGAAATCATGAGGATAAAGCACCCCTAATGGATAATGTTTGCAGAATCCAACCACCAAACGGTCCTTGTTTAATTTCCTCGAACGAGTGTGTACATAATTGGTTTGGGTGATCTATTGAATATAATCTCAAGTTTTGACTTTATTTAGATAGACTTTTCTTTCCACTATTACATCTTCGCCGCTCGGATCATATTCTGTAATAAAGTTACATCCAAAAGAGATCACTTTTACGTCGTGTACAAGCTCATTAAGCATCCTTACTAGGCCTGGGTTATCTTTCAAGTCATCACATCTGCCTCTTTTCTTATCATCTCCTCTTCTACAAGGGATTCTGGTTGTCTTCAGGATTCCTACTCATCCATACAATCTGTTCAACCTATTTTTTCCATGAACATTGATAACTTTCCTCTTCATATCAGGTTCTCAATCTCGTTCTTCATAGCTATGCAATTATTTGTGTTGTGACAATGATCGTTTTGGAACTCAAAGTACTTACTTTTATTTCTTAGATTTGGAAAATATTTCATCTTCCAAAGTCATTTCAGGTCTCTACTTCTTAGATCTCTTCCAAAATATAGTAGATGATAACGTTCAAGGGAGTGTATTCATTATATCTCTTTAGCTTCTAGACCATTTTATCTTGTTCGTCATTTTTTGAGCCCCTCTTCTCATCAATCTTGGAGTTATTGGTCTCTTTAGCAACCATAGCATATCAGCGTTCCTAATTTTGGTTACCTTAGCCAGTAATTCAATCATGGTTTTAGGTGGTTCCTTAGTCAATATTCCATATATCTTATCTATTAACATCACGCTCATTAATGTGGTGATCATCGTCTTCTTATCGTAGATAATGACCTCTAGCTTTTCACTCTTAAATTGGGTGATGTATTCACAAGAGGTCTCTCCAATAATCTAGCGAATATTTAGCAGAATGGTTACACTTTTCCTTGGCTAGGTCCCAGAGAAGAAGCTTCTAATGAACAAATTAGCCAACTGTTGAATGTCAAAGATTTGCCATCATGGCAGATTATTATACAAGATCTGTGTTGACTCGATTATAGTACTAGAGAATGATCGACAATGCATTTCTATGGGGACTAAAAATATGTTAGAATAACATTGGTGTTATTCCCAATGTAATACTAGATAAGTCTTGCCATTATATTTTGGAGTCACCATCAGTGGCTTCAACTTAGCAGGAGTGGGTTAATCCATAATGGAAGTTGTTAATGGAAAGTTTTTCACAAAATATATGTGTAATGGATGTTTAGACGTATTTATTTTCCTCAAGATATCCTACATTCATTATATTTATCTCTTTTATAGCTTGTCATCCATATTAGCCCTGGATGAGATCGTTTTGGTTACTTGGTCACTACTTTTCCCTAAGATATCATCCTAGGAAGTCTACTTGGTGTGTATTGACTCTTATACGCTCATCCTTGACCTGATGCAACCATTTAGTTCATCTTTAGACCCTCTAAGCTATCTTTGATACATACCTCTCACTGCTTAGGGGCCTAGTTGATCAAATAAGGAGCATTTGCCCAGCCTTTACGACATGCTCGGCCTTTCCTTAGAGAATGATTACTCATCACCGTAATTAGTTATCCTGAGGTATAATAAGGCTCTTGGGTGATATGACCTACCTTTTTGTGTACCAGATTATCTAGATCAAATTCTTTCATTTCGTAACCCCGAACTAATCCTTGTAGGGTTTTGTTGTACACATTCATGATAAGCAAGTTTATTATCTTTTTAGGGGCATGAGGAAAGATTTTACCTCTGCTGTTATAAGTTTCTATTCTAGATGGATTGATAAAATATACTCCAGACCGGTTTTGACTAGCCTAGAGAGTTTGATTCAATTGCTTCAGTTTTTCCCATCTTGCCTTTTGTCCTTTTGCTATGATCATAAAAATTCTAAAACCAATATCCCCACAAGTTGGAATGTCGAATGATTTTGCTATCCCAGATTATCCCCCACTTCCCACAATGAAGGAGATAATAGGCATTGTAGAATCGCTACAGCAGAATAATGCGAATTCTAAAAAAAATCCAATTTTAGTTAAACCCTAAAACATGCATCTAGGTGATTGAATTAAATATGAAAATCAAACAATCACAAGATCAAATATTTGGAACACCAAATTCAGGAAAAATCCCCGAAGGAAAAAACCTTTTATTTCTAGAATTTTGAAAAGTCACAAGACCATTGACTTACTTACAACTTGATTTCCTACAAGAGTAACGCACGGTGCCTTCGTCAAACCTTCAAAGTAACGGCTAGAAATCAGGAGTGGTTCACATGCAGCTATACCACAAGGACACACGGTCTTCACGGTGTAGGTTATCCTCCCCACAAGAGTAACTTCATAGAGACTCCCTCCACAATAGCACGCAGCTCTCCGGTTGTAGAGTTTTCCCCACAAAGGTAAAGTTTCGACAAACTTAAATCTAGGGTTCCAAAACAATTCACTAAAATATTGGGATGTTTTGTGAATTGAAAACAAAAGGTTTAAAACCTAAAAGAAGAAGACAAAAATCGATTCTGCAGTGACAGTTTCGTCTGTTGAAAATATGCAGGTCTTCTGATGAAAAATGGAGTTAGAAAGGCCTATTTATAAAAACTTAAGGCAGCGCGTCGCTCGAACGAGGTTGAAGTCACTCGAACGAAAAGGCACTCTCGTTTGAACGACATCGCGTGATAACTTCTCGCGAGATAGCTATGTCATTTGAACAACATAGGCAAGTCGTTCGAATGACCTATCAAATGAGATCTCAGGCCATGATTGTAGATAATTTTGAAACGAACGCATGGCTGCCAGTTTCGTATTTTTCATTTTTTTATGAATTAGTTATGAGTTTTCTACAGAAAGGTGTCCGAGAACAAAATATTTGGAAAACATTTGATAAAAATATCCCAACACTTTAAGTGAAGTGCTAAGGAATTAAAACTCAACCTTACCAAAATTAACCTCGCGGAGTCTTGAATGTTGAAGAACTTGATATTTGGATCCGTCTTTTATGCTTGAATGTTCTTGAATGCTCTTCGATGGTGTAGTGGTATACGACATACTAAATTGATAACAGACAATGAAAATAATGTCATTACAAATCTCCCCCTATGTCTATGCCGGTACAAAATAAAAACAAACGAATTATCAAAACCCAAAATGCCTATACAAATCTAATATCCCCCATGAACTCAAAAATGGAAAGGGACTAATTTTGCAAGTCTTCAAATTTTCTTCAAAATTCTTCAACAACAAATATCAATGCTTTTCTCATCAGGGTGTGCAATCTAATAATCAACACTCTTCATACCTACACACCTGAGATAAAGAAAATACCTTCGTGACCCATCGAGTTTGAAATGATATAAAAATAAATCTATTAATCTAATCAAATATCCCCCATAATGAAAACTCCCCCATAAAATCATAATTCGTTCTCGCCCTTTTTATTATGTCCCCAAATAGACAGATAAGAAGAAACAAACTAAACATGGAGTGTCACGATAAAAGTTCATATCAAATATGACTCAAACTACGCGCGTGCAAAGGTGTAACTCAAAAAATTCCACAAACCATTTTTTATTTTTCAATTTTTTCAAAGCAAAAATAATGATACAAAAATCACAACATGGATTTATACTAAAACAACCAAGTCATGGAAATGGAATGTATGGGTGTGAACACATTCAATAGGTAAATCAACTCAATCAATCATATGTGCACGATGAATACGTATACCCCTAACGAATGAACATCAAAAATATTGTTAGGTGTAAAATTGTTGAATTTAGATGACATCATCTTAATCAAATCAACAAATCAAAGTCTAAATGATTTCCATAGCAATAACGTCCAAACTATTTAGTGCCGTTTTTTAGAAAATTTCAAAGGACGTGCAAACCCATTGATATATCCATCCAAAACTCCCTCGTATATAATAATTCAATTTTATTTTTCTAATGAGGTTCTAAATTCTCAACTTAGAGAAAACCTATAGGCCCAAAATTTTGGCATATTTCATTTTTTATTGCCTTTATTTTTTGTGGGGGCTCTTCTCAAATGGTGGCTTTCACGACGTGATTATTATTCACTCGTATCCCTTTCCCATCTTCACTCATCCTTAGTTCAAACTAAACAAATTCCTCACGGGCAAATGGATCTTACATGCACTACTTTTATTACTCTCGTATTATTGCACTTGGTTCGTTTTAAGGACAGGATTGAGATGAAAACACCCAACCAACATGTGATATGACAAGAACAATAATCAACCAAATTCGTGCATGTGTGCAATAAAGGAAATCATGAGTCAAACATGTAGGAAGTATAACTTAATTACATCTGAATGACTCCAAACATAATAAAGCACAAAGATGACATGATGCATTGTCTCAAAACACTATCAAATAGTCACATGGATAAATGGAATGAAATTGTGACTCGGTCATCCTAAGCGTTTATCCATAAAAGGTGCAAACAAAATACAAAAAGCTTTTTGGATTTTCAAATTTGACCAAAAAAAAATATTAATGGTCACTCAAAAAAATAGAAAATCTTTTTGCATTTTTCAGAATTTTTCAAAAAGAAAAAATAACTACAAAATGATATGTCCAGCAATAGGCATATAATGTCAGCATGAGAATCATCATATGCTAGCAAATGGTAATCACACAAATGAATCATCATTCAAAGCATGTGTGATCAAATGAACAATGCAGTGCTATCAATTAAGCATGGACTAGGGTGTACTCATGCCGATGGCACGACAATCAATTTGTTCTCGTGTTATTTTGTATACGTGTCGATGGAATGACGATAAATTTGTTCCCATGATAAATGTATACTCGCTGCAAGGTGAGATAAACTTAAAAATAATTTAACTCTACCCCACCTCGCTTCATCCAACCCATGGATCATTATAAGTGTGCCCTTTTATCACTAAAATGCCTATGTAAATATTGCACACAACTTTCATATTAGCCATCGCCATAACACTTGGAGGTAAAAATGTGTAACTCATAAAAAATAAACACAACAAAATGACAGTTTGAGCAAATTTTAAATCCAATATATGTCTTGATCAATAGATTATGAATAACATACAAAATCTGTTAAAATATAGAGTAAAAGTTAGTCAGGAGTTAATGAAAATATAGAATAAAAATCATCAAGAATATTAGTGGATTATGAACCCGCATAATTTGCGATTGTATTACAATATTTATTATCTTTAATTATTTAACATTAGATTATATATATATATATAAAGAAAGATCATTAGTTGTAAAGCAGATGCATTAAAACACTATGCACAGATCATTATAGCAACTAAAAGAAAAAGTAACTATTTTTACATAAGAACTGCACATCACCTCTAATGATATGGTACTAAAAGCAAAGTTCACTAAAAGCATCCGCAACATAAGCTATGCACATCACCTCTACTTTTACATAAGCAAAAGTGCACATCACCTCAACTTTTACATCAGAGCCATAATCATCATCTCAAAAAAATAAAAAACAATCATTCAAAACAAAAACAAAAAAGAAAACAAAAAAATAAACCGAAATTGAAAAATCACTCCACTGTGACTATAACCATTACTGTAAGACTATTACTCCACTGCTTCCACACGAACCCTGGAAAATTTACACCCACCAGCTCAGAGAAAATGTAAAAGAAATACACCCACCAACTCAAAAAAAAAAAATTCTTTCGTTCTTGGAGATATATTGCAAGTGTAGGCACCCACCAACAAAACTGAATAAAAAATAACCACTTGAGAGAGAGAAACCCACCAAAAAAATTCCTATCTCCCCAACGACATCAGTTATCAACATCACCTTAAACCTTATATTAAACCTGCAAAATGTAAATCAAATAAAATTATTATGAACTATATATGACATCAAAGATCAAGTAAATACCAAAAAAGATAAAGGAAACATATTCTGAGTTAATGAGATTCAACATAGTTGTTTTGGATCTATTTTTTAGTCCATGTTTGGTGGACAGGGATGGTTTTTGGGCAATGCTATTTAATCCTTGATTGCTTTTAACTAAAACAAACATCAGAACAAAATGAACCCGTTGTGGACAACTATGTTGAAAAAAAAATTGCTGACAACTATTTAGATTTTTAAAGCAAACACAATATTTGCTCTTTACCGTTTTTGAAAAATAATCTCAGCAACTTGCCTCTTTTTTGAAAAAATGACAACAAAGGTGTACATGGATGAAAAAAAACTCGTTTTTGAAAAAATATCGTTTTAAAACCTAGAGTTTTTTTTATTCAGTCCACCATGCCAATGTTCCTCATCGGAGTCAACATAAAAACCCAGAGACAAACCTGGTTTTGGACAAACCCTCTTTTTTTGGGTTAAAGAAAAGATAGCGAACCTAGACTGAATGTGTACAAAATCTGCAAAAAAAAGATAGTTGAATGTGTACAAAATCTGCAAAAAAAAAAAAGCATCGGCAAGTTAGGATGGGGGAGAACGGCAGACTGAACGTGTACAAAATCTGTGTACAAAATATGTACATATCTGTGTACAAAATATGTGCAGAAATTTCACGCTTCAAACCCCAGCATCTCTGATGGCACCTCCCTCTCTACTCTCGACCACACCCAAAACTACCAACATGGCTGCTCTCGTACCAACCCACTCTAAAACAAAAATTTGAATGAAAAGCCACAAAAAAATTAAAGAACCATAAAGTTAACAACTTATTTCTTACTTAAATCACTAAAATGGAAAAAAGAAATGACCTTGAAAAGAAATGTAAAGCTTCTTCCATTCTTCCTTGAGCATGGTTACAAAAGGAGCATTCAGGTGTGGTTATTATATATATATATATATATATATATATATATATATATATATATATATATATATATATAGAGAGAGAGAGAGAGAGAGAGAGTGGTATTGTTGGGTTAGAGTGGGAGAAGGTGGTTTGTGAGCTGTAGAGAGTGAGAAATGGGGGAAGTTTACTAAAAGAGCACATTGCTCGAGGTATTATCTTGAAAAGAGCATCAGAATTTCTTGAGCCTTGTCCTTACCAGCATTTGATTGACGGGTGTCCTATTTTGTATTAATTGATTAATGTTCTTCCCTTTGCACCATCTTCCACCCTTACGAACAAACTCCCATCTTTAATCTGAGCCCTCAGTTGATAAAGACCAAATCTCCCGAGATGTAATCTCAGCTATCAATTGGGGGAGACAAAAAAATCCCTCCTCCTTTATTATATAGATTTGATGAATATTTGCATATAAACTATCCATAAGCAACCCAGTAGTACCAGAACATAATCATATGAACACTAGGTACTAAAAATAAAAGGGAAGCAAAAATTCTAGACATATCGCTCAAACAACTCAGCTCTGACGCTCGAGCGACAAGGGCATGTCGCGAGAAGTGACTTCGCCCGACACAGAGTTGTCGCTTAAATGACCTATAGATCTCGCTCGAATAAGAAAACCGAAAATTCCCAGAAAATCATACAGTTTTGCCCAGTAAAAAATTTTTGTGAAAACAATACCTGGAAGGGGCAAACATATCCAAAACAGTGCTAAAACAGTAGCGAAACACACAAATGCAATAAATAAATTAATGTACGCTACGTCAAAGTGAGACATAACACTAGAAAGAATATAACATGATGCATAGCTAGTGTATGACAAAACATCCAACACAGTCAACCAAACGATCTCACATGGGGGTGAATCACGTGCTATCAAGTGAGAATCATGAACAAATAGACCATAAGCCTCTAAATCTGATTTTCTAACCCAAATGGATTTGTAAGGACAAGTGGGGGTGTGGCGAATCGAATTTATTCTTCTATTAATTGCCTAGGTCCTTTTAAAAGCTTATAACAAAATCGCCTAATATTACCTGGACTACCGCAATGTGTACAAGTGTAAAGTGGGCAGTGAGTGTTACCTAAAGGTGGCCCTATCCTCAAATTTCTCGGTTGCTCTATCTGAATTTGACTAGTGGATCTCTCCTAATCATCCTAGGTGGCTCTCTCACGATGTGCCTAGGTGGCTCTCTCCTAACAACCTTCATAGGTTCTCTCTTAACAACCCTAGGTTGTGTGGAGTTGGATTTGGGAATTTGTGTAACCCTCTCATCGAAGCCTATAACACCCCTATCCTCCTTAATTTGGACCGTGCGTAAGATCTTATCTAGATTTTTTGACCTAGACTCCAAATCAAATTTCACCTTACTTTATTCTCTTAAATTCTTCTCAAGATCACCTATCATAGATTCGTGTAAACGTCTAAAAGCTTCAAATTCTAAAAGCTTCTTTTTCATAGCCTCCATCACACCTCGAAGACTATCTCTCTCACCATCAACATATCCTAATTTCACATTAATCCTATCCTCATGTTCCCTAAGATCCTTAATCAAAGCATCAATATTATCAATATCTAACGGACGTTTCTTCAATTAAGCTTCAAGTTTTAAGTTTGCCTTTTTTGTCTTTAAAGATTAAAAATAAAAATTATTGTCGGCACCTTGCAACTCACTTAATTATTCTTCTTCCTCCTCACTCTTTTCACCCGCACTCTCATCACTAATCACATGGATGGGAAGCTCTCGCCTAGAAGCATAAAAGACTTCTTCTTCATAATCACTATCATTAAGGGTAGAAGCATGAGATGCCGATTTATTCAATTTCTTCTTTAAATTTGTGGTACACTCGTCTAACGTGTGACCAAGACCCCCATAACAAGAACACCTCTCAGAGTCATTTTTAATAGAGGATATAAAGCAAGAATTTGTGTGAACTTTCCAATTAGTATTTTTAAAAAGTTGACATCGAAAATCATTAAAATCACCAAAAGCCATTTTTTTAAAAACAGGATCAAAACACAATAACTTAGTGCAACAGGCTCTGATACAAATTTGTAGAATCGCTACAGCGGAATGATGCGAATTATAAAAAAAATTCAATTTTTGTTAAACCCTAAAACATGCATCTAAGTGATTGAATTAAATATGAAAATCAAACAATCACAAGATCAAATATTAGGAACACCAAATTCAAGACATATCCCCAAAGGGTAAAACCTTTTATTTCTAAAACTTTAAAAAGTTTACAAGACCATTGACTTACATACAACTTGATCGCCAACAAGATTAACACACGGTGACTTCATCAAACCTTCAAAGTAACGGTTAAAAATCTGTAGTGGTTCACATGAAGCTATACCACAAGGACACGCAGTCTTCGTGGTGTAGGTTATCCTCCCCATAAGAGTAACTTCATAGAAACCCCCTCCATAATAGCATGCAGCTCTCTGGTTGTAGAGTTCTCCCCACAAAGGTAAAGTTTTAGAAAACTTGAATCTAGGGTTCCAAAACAATTCACTAAAAGATTGGCATGTTTTGTGAATTGAAAACAAATGGTAAAAAACCGAAAAAAAGAAGACAAAATTCGCTTCTGTAGTAGTAGTTTTGTCTATTGAAAATATGCATGTCTTCTTATGAAAAATGGAATTAGAAAATCCTATTTATGAAAAAACTTAAGGTGGGGCGTCGCTCGAACAAGGTTGAAGTCGCTCGAACGAAAAGGCATTGTCGTTTGAACGACATCGCGCGACAACTTCCCGCGAAATAGCTTTGTCATTTGAACGACATAGGTAGGTCGTTCGAACGCCCTATCAAACGAGATCTCAGGCCATGATTGTAGATAATTTCGATACGAACGCGTGGCCACCAGTTTCATATTTTTCTAATTTTTATGAATTAGTTATGGTTTTTCTACGAAAAGGTGTCCGAGAACAAAATCTTTAGAAAACATCTGATAAAAATATCCCAACACTTTAAGTGAAATGCTAAGGAATTAAAACTCAACCTTACCAAAATTAACCTCGCGGAGTCTTGAATGTTGAAGAACTTGATATTCGAATCCTTCTTTGATGCTTGAATGTTCTTGAATGGTCTTCGACGGTGTAGTGGTATACAACAAACTAAATTGATAACAGACAATGAAAATAATGTCCTTACAGTCATATTGAACAAACTTGAATAAGAATTATAAATGTCTTGTTTAGTTGTTACCACGGATGGCTCCAATCTATTAATGTCTAAAGGTGATAAAAGGATATTTTGTATAAACTACCAATAATAAAAAATAAAGAAAATAATAGTTTGAGCTATAGGAAGATGAGATATATAGAATGAGATAAGAGGTTAACGTGGTTCAGCCTAATGACATGATCCACATGTATAGTGTTGTTTTGTATTAGAAATGGGTACAAGCTCTCAAGAATCCCTCTAGGCTTTTGTGTATGTTGTTTTCCTCCTCCTCCGCCTCCTCCCATATGATATGAGGTGTTGTTTATAATAAGAGATAGAATATGAAGAGGTAGAATGCCTTTATAAGTAAGGAAGTTACATTTTTCTACATTCTAGTTAATAACTAACGATGAGACACCAGTGGATAGTTAAAAGGATTAGCCCCTATGTGTATAAAGAGAGAATTATACATATGCCCACATGTGGTTCACATGTATACTTGACAACCTTAATTACATGAGGTTGGCCCTATATCCGACAAAGGGAAAACATTGAGTCGACTAAAGAAAGGTTGTGTAGACACTATCCCATGAGCACGTTATGATGACATGTGTCATAATTTTATTCATCCATGTCCAATTATAGTTTTATGGCACCATTGAATCCCCTAATACTTCATTCATGACTGGAGCGAGCAGTGGTCTGTGGAATTAGTGGATGGAGTATTAATTAGTAGGTATTGATCGGTTCCATAGGAATTTGGTCGCAAGCCTTTAGTTATGACATTGGCATATAGAGGTTCTTTGGTCGGCAGGAAATCACTCGAAGTTGATGTTTATAGGAAATTATTTATGTTCTTTTTGCAATGGTAATTTTCTAAATAAAGGAAAAAATAGCTAAACATCTTGGGTTACTCCAATAATAAGGCGGGTTAGGTAATCAACTGCTATCAAAATGAAATGGTAGATAATTTTAATCATATTACCTATGTGAAATTGAAAAGATGTCGCCGAGATTATAAAGTGTCACTTCCCCCTCTCTTCATTTCATTCCTAATTCAAACCTTTCCTCCTTCCTTTCCAATCTCTTTTCGCCATTTGTGGGAGTCGTGTTCTTCCCTTTCCCTGTAAGAATTCCTTCTCCTTTCCTTTTTATAATTAATTTATTACTCTTTGCTAAAAATATGGTTTATTTCGTGGATGAGAGTTAACTACATGTTTTTATGGTTGCCTATGGAATCCCTACGTGGGTAACTACTGAGTTACTTTATAGTCATTGTGGCCTTCGTTATTTAGCTGATAGTCATTGGTTACTCATTATTTTTATTATTGAGTACGGGGTTACCTTTCACCCAATCATTTGTTTCTAGAGTTTGCGAGTACTTTGATGTTATTCCAGCCCAAGTTTCCCCCAACAGTTGGAGGATCATTAATGGGGTTCACCACATTAATGAGACATATGGAGTACACATTGGATTAATCGAGTCAATGTATCGTTGCCACTTGGGTACTACAAATGAAAATATTTATTACTCAAAGACAAGGCAGTCCAAAAAGGTTTTAATCCTGAAACTACCTTATTCCAATAAGGACTATTGGGATCATTGTCTAATTGTGAATAGTTGGAAATTTACCCCTCTTTCTAAGGGTTTTTTATATGTGCTTGGTGTCATATTGGCCTTGTGTGCATGAAACAGATCACACTGTTCGAGAATAATCATTGTGCCAATATGCTCCTGCTCACTGTAATTATGCGCATGTGCACCGTAATCCTAAAATTTAACTTTGTGATGTTTTGACAAAAAGACCTTTAAATATTAGAAACTTTACAGATATTTGAAATTGTTTTTCAATTCATTCCATTTCAAAAGTACATTTTAGAAAAAATTACAAGTGTGCAAAGCATAAATTTTAAGTAATCATGGCCAAAAGGATATCAATGGCTCGTATGTCAGAAGATTTTGTTGATTTCATGAACCATTAAAGATGAACAATGTACAATTGAAATAAAAAGGACCAAGTCTCTTACATGTAACATCTATATGAGAATGAACCATTGGAATTGATTATGAAAGACTCACTGATTTGACATATGACTATCCAATTATATATATATATATATATATATATATATATATATATAAGGGAACATTGTATTTACTATTCATGTGACCTCATCATAAACATCTTATATGTCATAAGATAAATTAATTTCCTCACAACTTATTTTTCTCCCCAATAATTTGAGTCCCCCCTCTTTTTCTACCACTCAAATTTATTTCGCACTCTTCATCAAAATTTTAAAAAAAAGGGTAAAATAGTATTCTACCATTCTTACTCTTATTTTTCTCATTCTCGCTATTGATACATCTCATTTCCCTCTTCCCCTATCTAAGCCCCTCATCTCACTAGCCCGATCAAAACCCATCATATCATTAGCCTAAACAAAACCTATAACCATTTGTATCCCTCCTAGCCCTGACCAATACCCACTAACCTGAGCGCCTTACATCAAGATCCAGAAACTTTAACTAAAATAACCAAAATTTACCTAAACCCCCTACGAATTGTCTATAAGAATCGAATTAAGTGGTAAAAATCATAGGCTAATAATTGAAGGCTATTGGCTGTAAACTTTCATAAGAAGTGGGTCATTTTAGAAGTGGCAAACATAGGTGACATTATTGACTGTTTATTATTTTTGTACATTTGGTATATTATAGTTGGTGAGCATAGGTAAGTTTATAAACATGAGTGGTTGACTTTTCTATTTTTGTAGATTTGCATATATTGTTTGAGATATAATGTTCGTTTTGTTTCATTTTTTTGCTGGCTAATAGGTGTTTGATAAAAGGACTACCCAAATGTTTGTTTTGTTTCATTTGTTGGTTATGAGTTGCACAACATGAGAAACGAGCAAGGTTTCTGAATTCATATATAGTGTTTTTTTATTAAGTTCAGTCTCTTTTTCATTTTAGTGCATTAATTTTATTTCTACTTTGGGGATTTTATTACTTCTTTTATCGTTGAAATGGCAATTATGTTTGACACATTGTCTAGCTTATAACGTAATTTCATTTGTTCTTAAGTTTTGTGAGCTTCGATGTGTGTTGTTTGATTGTGCATTGGGATTATACGAATACTATTAAATATGTTAGAGTAGTGTGAAGCCCTGACATTTTGGAACTCTCATACCTATATGTTTAAGCTTTTTTGGGGGGTTCATAATGTTTTATTCCTATTTTTTTAGCAGCTTGAAGTATACTATCAGTTTTGAATGAATTTTTTTGGGGGTGAGGTTTTCATGTATTTTCATATTCTTGGTTTTTCTTTCCTATAAAGTTCAAAATTTAAATTTTTTTCATGCAGATTACCACTTCTTTTTCTATATTTTAAGTTGTTTGGGAAATTAAAAGTGATTCCAACACATAAAAATACAATATGACCACAAAAGGTATCTATTTATCTCCACGACCTGTGTATGTATCACTGTTTATGTTTTTACTAAACTAGTATGGTGTTATTTTAGCAAATCGAGGTTACAAAACCAGTATGGTGTGAGTCTACATACAATTACACTAGAAAAAGGAGGTTGCACTCTTTATATTCTTGTATTCCTTTATTGGTATGGTCATCAATAATTTTTCACTATATTTGTTTTCAAACAATATATAAATTTCATGTATCAGAAAATTTGTTAGTTATTTTTCGTAATACAATATATGTTAATTAATTACAGAAAATGGAAACTAAGATAGGAGAAAACTTGACTGAAAGGTCTGGAACACACCTTACATTTTCATAATTGCCATTTATATGATTACACCTTTGTTAAATATATGTTTAAATATAAAAAGTTTATGTTAATGATTTCCAAGTAACTGATGTGTTCTCTTTTTCCTTCCTTATTTTAACAAGTGACCTTATAACATGGACTACTCTTATCAATAATTTCTAAACATTAGTTTTCATTTGTATCTTGCTTTTAATATTTCCTTTAGTTATAAGTAATGAGCCACTGTATCTTTTTCTATGTACGCCGTGAGTAGCTATAAGTCACTATATAAAACTCCCTAAATAACAAGGTTTATTATGAAGACAAAGGTTGTTGGTCATTGGATTTAATTATTGTTATCATTCAAAAAAATTTGATCAAAAATAATTTGTCTTGTCATGTTTGGCATCCAATTAGTGTCGCCAACGAAATGCAAGCATGAGGCATAAGCCATAGTTTTGAAACCTTCATATAACTTTTTTATGTTGATCTATTTTTAGTTTCTCATACAAAATTATGTCCATGGGTGTAATATATGAGTTTGTTTTATGATTAATTCTTAGGATTGCTTAGTTCTCAATTTTTTTTATTATTTATGTTGACAATACCCTTATATATTTTCCCTTTATTTATTATCAAAAGAAGTACTATTAAAAAAGAAATTTTTCTTTACATTTTTTTGATAATTTTAATTAGTTTCGTAATTTTGTTCTTATGTTTGGCACTCACTTTTACCTGTTTAATTTATAGCCGACTTCTTCCTTTACATAGAGGACATTATCGTATTTGGCATTGTACATTATTTTTCATTCTTATGTCGTTCGGTGTTCTTTATGACCTTTTCACTTATTTATTGTTTTTGTTTCATTCTTTTCTGATAGGTGGATGAAAACACATCATATGCTATATCAACCACTTACCTATCTTCTAATTGTACAGATAACAATTATATCTTTCTTGTTTAACTTACATTGTTGTGTTTACAATCACAAATTCATAGTTTCACAACAAGAATAACAATGTTCTTATCAAGGATGAATATCAACTTAATGTTATTCATTTTATGGTAATCACATTCATCATATTTGTGTGTAAAAGTTCTTATCAATGCCCTCCATTTTTTATGTATATTTCCATTTTCATATTTGTAGGCTCGACCAAATAATATCGACAAACATGTCCACCAATGATCGAAGGGACAGGAAAATATGCCGCTGACTTACGTACTAATTTCTTCCCATATCCATGCTATGTTTCATTCTATATTTCTCATACCATTTTCTATTTCATTTTTTGGATCTTATATGTTTCCTTTTATTTATTTTTTTTGTATAAAGGGAAAAGGAAGGAGAAGGACTCCTTACAGTTAGTATATTTTTCCACAATAACATTGGAAAGATATTATAGAGTGTACGAATTAATAAGTTATAGCTTACATATGCTTTTTTGTTTTCTTCCTAATTTTTTTTTAACTTTTTTGATAGATTCATATACCACGTCGGAGCTACAATAATAATGTTAATCGTTATGTTGTCCAACATAAGACAATAGCTATTAGGGTATGTATTTGCCACTTCATGATTTTTACTTTTGAATTTTATCTATAAAGTCTTTTTTGTCATTAGTATAATATTATATATGTGAATATATTCCTAATACTCATACTAAATGGAGCAACACAAACCACAAAAGCAAAGTAAAGATTAATAGATAAGAATCTAGGATGTGTAAATGTGTTATATATTTTTTCAACACCTTTATATAGTTCATGTTAAAATACAGTCTACATCAATATTCATCATCTTATTATATATTGCCATATTATTTATGTAGTCAATATGAATGTGGATGGGGACCACCTTTTCTCGAGCACTATGTTTCCTATTTTGTATATTTCAATATTAATCATCATATGCTATATTATTTATGTAGTCAATATGGATGTAAAATTTCAATTAATTTATCTCATTTTACGGTGGATAAGAAACTCCTACCCTTCCATGCCAACCTAGAAGAACTGGCCTCCCAGATTAAAGATGTCACCTTCCACCACCTATCTCGTCTAAACAACAACCTAGTTGACGCCCTTTCTCCGCAAGCCTTTATGGTCACCTTGCCTGATGGAATAACAATGGCCCCTTTCCTCGTCTAGAAATAGGCTATGATGTTCCACTACTACCACATTGAGCTCGTCACGGAGGAAGATTTCGATATGACTGGGTTATAGTGCTATGATATTTGGTGCATCCTCAAACATCGTAGATATCCCCAGTATGCAAATAAGAAAGACTGTGTGATCCTTCGTAAATTGGTTGCCTCGTGTATCATGTGTGAAAAAGAGCTTTTCAAGAGAAAGTTTTATGTTTTTCACTGCATAGTAGGGGTTGATATTGAAGACATGATGCAAAAGATCCACAATGGGGGATACGGGACTCGCATGAATGGTCATATTCTTGTTCATAAAATCATCCATTAAGGATGGTATTGGATAACTACGGTTCAAGATTGCAAAGTCTATGTTCAAAAATGCCTCAAATATAAGTAATTTTGCCAATTCATAATGGTTTACTCCTCAATAACTACACAACATGACATATCCCTATCCTTTCTCCACCTGGGGCATTGATATCATAGGGAAGGTTACGTCCAAATCTTCAAACGGTCACAAATTCATCCCCATCACCATTTATTACTTCACCAAATATGTCGGGGCCATGTCATAAGCAATATTAAATGTTAAGAAAATGGCCAAGTTTATCATAAAGAACATCATCTGCCGATACGGAGTTCCCGTGCGTTAGTATCATACAATGGATTCCACTTCAAAGTCGAGGTCATTTAACTAGTAGATGAGAATAGGATTCAGAGAGACAAATCTTATCCCTACCCAACCTAAACCAATGGTGTTGTAAATACCGCCAAAAGAAGCCTCAAAATAATAATCAGTAAAATGACTGAGAGTCGCTGGAACTGGGCCGACCGGATCCTTTACACCCTCTAGGGCTACTTCACTTCAATTAAAATGACCATTGGGGCTACCCCTTATTCTCAGTTGTGGAATCAGTCCTATCCATTGAGTTAGAAATACATTCCTATACGCTTTATACTCGATAGCAAAGTTAGCAAAGAAGATTGACATCAAAGTTTCCTTAACAACCTGTTAGTCTTAGATGAAAAGAGATTTAAGGCTCTATACCATATATAGGGTTATCATCGATGGATAGTGTGATGTTTAAACCAAAAAGTTAAGGATATCAGAGTCTGGGAATGAGATATTGTCCTCAAAGAGATCATAGAACTTGTATGGGACCCTGTAGGGAAATTCGAACCAAATTAGAGTGACCCCTACATTGTGAAGAAAATTCTTTTAGGCAACGTTGCTATGCTCACAGACCTCGACGGATAAGAGATGGCTCGTCCAGTCAACCGGGACCGCCTCAAGAAATTTACCCTTAATTTGAAATCTTGACATGCTATGACTCTTATCATCCCCTTTAATTCTAAAAAAAAAAATCTTCATTTCCCATCGCAAAACTATATGGGACCTAGATAATTCAAATGCAATTTCTTTTCAAAAACTACATGGGACTTTTATCAGTCAAAGGTCCCATGTAGTTTTGCGATGGGAAATGAAGTTTTCGTACATGGGACCTTTGATTGATACCTAGATAATTCAAATGAAAAATTCATCAAGGGGCACAATAAAATATGATCAAAATCATTTTTATTTCTAATTTAGGAATGCATATACGTTACATGAGGTATCAGTGAAGGGAGATAAATAGATTACCCGCCCCCCCCCCCCCCCCTCCATTGACTAAACCATCTTTAACAAATCCTAATCCTTATCCAGCTTCACAAAAATTATCCTTAAAGCCACTGAAAAACACAAAAATCACCCAAAAACACAAAAAAACAAAACACTGAAATTACACTAGCTTCGTAAACATTGCTTTCAACTACCTGATGGCCCCTCTCCATTATCACTCCTAGCCCCAGGGGGTCCCCAAGTCTCCCACTCCTGGTTAACACTCCATATGCTCTCCATGGAGTCGTATGCCCTAACAAGCCTAGACAAAAGCACAACATCATACTCATTGATGTTGAAGGCTATGGGCCACGTTTGACCATTATCTTCCTCCATGATCTTATCCACTACTTGCTGCCACAACCTCTTCAAGTAGTCCCAAGACACACGACAGTCCCCTCTTACATATTGTGACGAATGGGTAGACGGTTAGCGGTGTTTTAACAAGGAACCCATCATCATCCAGAATGATTCAGTTAGGTCCTCCATCGGTAAGAAGTTCGTTATGACAGGAGGCATAATTTATTCCCATCCGACTTGGTACAGAAGACTCTAAGGGAAATAAAAGTAAGTGCGATGAAGGACAACCAATTGAACATACTTCTACATTTCTAGCTGTAAACTATGTTGAAACTCTCCTCACCATTCCACCGACCAGTGAAGATATAAGGATCCATGATCAACAAACTAGTTCACCCAATTCTTTACCGATGTGTTGAAACTGAAGAAAGACCAAACAAAAAAAATTATACACACCCAACAAGGGATATTATGGAGGGTTGTCAGATGAAACCTTTTTTCAATCCATATGAACAACATTACGAGGCTCCCCCTCAAAAATTTTGAATGACCTCCTTCTAAGCATCAAGACCATTAAGGGTCTCAGATAGCACAATCGTCACAAGATTATGGTGGTAAGACATCTATGCCGATATCTCAACCACTTGGGGATCAACCATAAAGTCCCCTATCATGAGTAAAAGCCTCACAATAAGTCCTAAAGCAATAACTCTCGTAAAGCCTGCATCCTCAAAGACCCTTAATCTCGTTAAATACTTAACCGACTAAAGAGAAATAATCCCTCCAGTAACCAGTGGTTGAATCGCCAAAAGATAAATATGGAGCAACTCTGCCAGTAATGCTGAGGGAGAATAAGAAAAATTGGGCATAACTGCGATAACATTGGGCTAAATCCCAACACTGTTGAAAATTCCTTTTAGGTAGGACATATATCGTCTAGGGCAAAACTGAAGATATGGTCCTCAAGGTACCAGAACTATGTTGTTACTTCTAGCAAGTTCCAATCTATGGCTCGATTATGCCATAGAGAAATTGAGCACGGTTGAAAGCATCATTGAGTATCGGTTAAAGATATAGTTCAATCTCTTATCAGTTATGTGAATATAACTAGTACATTTAAGCGAAGATAATAAATATACAAATTTTAGGTGATAAAATATTTGCATTGTATGTGCTAAACTGCAAGCCATTGTCATTTTCCACCTTTTTTACTTGCTAACCCTCAAGGATACACAAATTTAGTGAACTCGTGAATTATGGTCATATTCAATTTGGTTTCATAGGGTTATAGAACTTCTAATTTTTGTTTCATTCTCATTAATCCTCTTTACTCATTTAGATCTACTTTTCATTCCCATTTACTACAAATCAACTTATTTATTATTACTATACTCCTTTTTGTTGCTTTGGTATTTCGTTTTCTACACATTTCTAATAAAAATGTTTGAAACCCCAGAAAGCAGCAAGCCAAGAGAAGGGGTTCCACCCATGCACCAATTGGATTGGGAGATTTGTAAGGAATCTTATATATCTTGACAAGGATTCATGAAGGTACGTATGAAAATTCAATAACTATTAACCAAGAGCATCTTTTTCGGATAGTAAGGAAGAACTATTACGTAAGGCTTGAAATGCAACCTCCTTCCCTGTAGAAGTTGAAAATTCCATTACTTTGAATTTGGGTTCATGGGGCAAAAGAAGAGGCTCTAGGAGTACAATATCTTATCGGGGTGACGGATCCTATAGGCCAGGAGCAACATTCATCATCCGATTAACTATGTATGGTTATGATCAGACCTATTTGGTGGAACATCCCAATACATTGGAGAGGTAGAGAAGAGTCTCTTCTATTGATCGATTGGTCCCAAAAGAAGCACGAGAAAAATTGTGTACGGAGCCTAAGGAGAGCGCATAGGACGACCAAAGGTCTGATACTAGGAGGATTGAATGTTCGGCCACTTCCAGCCAAAGCATGTGAGGGTCGACCACATCTGATTAGGGTTTTTAATATATCGAGTTTTGATCCAGTAATGATTTTTAAATCAGATTAACCAGTAACCCATTTATCCATTTACTAAATGGGTTGGATATGGATTATTATCAATATGATTCAATAATAATCTGATCTAACCTGACTAATATATATATATATATACTAGGGTATGCCCGTGCCTGAAGGCACAATGAAAATTTTCAAAATGTACGTAATCGCAAAACGGTAAAAAATTTCAAAATACGAAATTGCAAAACAGAAAAAATTTCGTTCCCCAACAAAACAAAGTTAATTTCCAAAGTCGTGTGCGTGCCTGAAGGCACAACGACATTTCTCCTATGTATGAATCGTGTGGTCAAGTCATAAAAGTTTTACTATAGTGTAATTTTCCAAAATATCAATTATGGTCAATTTTTCTTAAGGTCGGATATTTTTTTCAAAATTATTTAATCGATGCTAATTTTTGAAAGTGTACATCATTGATAGGACCATACATCAGAATATGTTATAACATTGACGAAAAACCCTTACACGAACCAAATTCGGCAATGAAAAATAGATCTTTCGACTTTAAAGTCAATTTTGACCCCCCTCAAACAATGTCGAAATGATCTGAAACGTGACTATAATTGTATATTTTCCATTTCTGGTTGTATTAATTACATAAAACTTTTTAATTTAAGGTAATTTAAACATAAACTCCCTTTTGGAACTTAATTATTCGACACCCAAAACGTTCCACGATGTTACAAACCCATTAGATTGTTTCACCTACTTGTAAAGAATATTTTACACTTCAAAACATAAAACATTTTAGATAACACAAAATTTACACTTTAAATAAAATATAATTTATTTAATATTATTTTTTCATTTCAATTTTTGACTTTAACACAATACAAATTGTTTTAATTAGACTACTTGTAAAAAAATAAAAATAGTTTATAACAAAAAGTGGTTTTGAAAATCATAAAGAATAGTTTTTTCGGGTAAAAAAGCTTATAATATAATAAAAGAGCATTTCAAAAAAATAAAAACAATTTTAACAAAAAAAAACTTTTTTAACAAAATGTCTGTGCCTGAAGGCCCGACAAAAATTTTCAAAGTAATTAATCGAAAAACGGTGAAAATTTTCCAAACTACGTAGTTGTAAAACAGAAAAAATTTCATTCACTAACAAAACAAAGAGTAATTTAAAAATAAACATGCCAATGTAGTTTTGTAACGATAAAAAATTCAAAAAATTGCGTCGACTAAGACTTGGAATCATAGAATTTATAATAAAAACACAAAAATGTATACATGATTTAGAAAACTTGGACAAAATTTCTTCTATTTATAAAACTATTCACCAGTTTAATAAACCAAAACAACTCATGACTATTTACTTCACCCAAAACAAAACATTGAGTAGATACCTTCGTTCTATCTTTGCTTTGAGACACAATCTGTTTAAAATGATTCTTGTCAATAAATTGAAAATCTTGAAGAACACAGATTACCTATGATTAAACATTTTTTAATTCTTCACCAAACATGGTTCATAAGAACATCATTGAAATTATATTTTGGTTGCATTTCAAGTTTGTTTATACTTTGGATGGCCCAAATTATATTAATTTAGTTAACAAATTTCCAAAGTATTGAATGAAAAAATAGTTAATAAATTTTATCCTAATGAGTTAGTTTTAATTTTTCAGAAAAATATATTTAATAACTAATTGGTTGCATTTTAATATTTTGTTATTATAAATAAGGAAAGACATCATAATTTTCTTAACCTTTTGCTAGATACTATAACTTTGATCGCTTGAAATTGATTGAATGATACAAAGTAACTACTACTTTATTTATTTTATTTTATTGACCACAAACAACAGATTAAAAATCAACTTGGGCCTATTTGAAATATCATGGTATGATATGTGAATTTAAATTTAGGTATGAGTCTATTTTGGAAAAAATATCAAAACATTTATTAATTTTATTAATAATAAAAACGAATTTTGGTTTATAAATTTTGTTCAATTTAAGTTATTTATTTGATACCCAAATGTTAAATTATTTGATTAAATAAAATAAGTGGTGTTGGTACGTTCAATTAATGACCCACTACTACCCAAAGGTTTGTTCCCTATAAAGTGTTTTCAAGTACATCAGGTGTAGTCTATGATTACATGGGTAGTGCATAAGCATTTGATGCAATATAGTTGGATTAGACCTCGTGCCGTTATTGTCATGTCATCTTTGTGAGGCTCAAGGCACATAAATCCATTTTCGGACTTTGTGAAATCCAACCCAACAATCTATTTTGGAACCCCAACAAAATTAAAATGGACAAACAAAAATAGACGATATTAAAAATGAGAAGACTTTTAAACTCGCTGTAAACAAACACACAGGCTCATAAACATAAACAAAAGAAACATACATCTTCTTCACGACGTCATTAAAATAGTTATCAACAGTTACCTAATATCAGTAAACTTCAATACAATCAAACCCAGTCAATTGATTTCAAGGGTGTCTCAAGTGATCGACGTCATTAAAACATCTATCAACAGTTACCTTCAATACAATATCAGTTAACTTCAATACAAAAAAACTCAAGTGTGTAATGCCATGACTATGTTCGTGTTTTGTTTTAAAAACCATAAGGTGTTGTATTTATTTGAGTTGTTTTAATTATAGGTGAATAAAAAATTCATATCTTTGCGTGTGACTGTTTGTGTTTTGTTTTAAAAAACATAAGGTGTTGTATTTATTTGAGTTGTTTTAATGTCAGGTGAAAAAAAATTCCATATCGTTGTGTGTCTTGTCTCGTAACAAAATAAGATTCAGTTTGATGTTTCGTAAAAATATTTACCATAGGAGCTATATCAAAAGAGTGCAATCATAGTAAAATGGTACTAAGAAAAATGAATGTAAGAATAAAAAATTTCTCATTATTCAGTCAGTGTTTTCTATTCCAAAATTGACAACAAAAAAAAATGGACAAAAAAACTTTGAAGTTAATTCATTCATACGGTGAGGTGATAAAGTACACGATTCCCCAATAGATCAAAGCAAACTAAAATATCCATCGAGGGTAGATAGACTCGAGGATGTTGCGCCACTAATTTAGGAGGATGGTCCTGTAGACCCAAGGGTTCCACCTGCCAGTGAAGAAGTGGTTTCAAATCTTTCAGTTATTACTTTTACGGATCAGATCTTGACCAAGCTTGAACCAGAAGCAGGGTGTTGCATTGGTAAGGACACATTCCATCCTCCTTGCCTGAAGCCATGGCTAGATGAGCATAATTATTGTCCAATCTGTCGGCGTGAACTTCAAATGGATGATCATGCCTATGAAAGTTGGAAGGAGCGAGAGAAAGAGGCCCAGGAAGACAGAAAGACACTGCAAATGCCGCTCATGGTGGTGAAATAACTTGGTTTATTCAGACATATTAAAGAACCTGAAATAATATTCAAGGGTATGTTAAAAAAAATAAATACTTACCTTTGTATCGGAATAAAGCGAGGACCTATGGAGTGCCATATGTCCTGTAAGAAAAAATATTTTATAACATATTATAACGTAGGAATAAAAACTCGGAAGAAATGAATCTTACCGAAAGTTTAAGAAATTGACTCAACACCACTGCCTTAAACCATAAACAAATAGAGTTTACCCATTTCAAGTCAGTCCAAAATAATCCACGCTTCCTTATAAATTCTACCTGTGAAAATTGCATAAAAATGAGAATATCATATAGGATAAATTCATCCGAAACTCATATGAGATAAATTCATCCATTAGAAACTCATATCATATCAGATAGTTCTAAATTCATCCATTAGAACATAGGATAAAAATGACAATATCAGATAGGACAATATCAGATAGAATAAATTGATCCATCATATAGGGTAAAAATGATCCTTTCTACCTGTGAACATAGGATAAATTCATCCAAATAGCAGATAGTGCAGAACTAACTTGTGTACTCACACTGACACAATAAAACATCCATGGACTCACATGAATTTCATTTGAGCCTCGAATAAAAAAAGTGAAACTCAACATCGAATAATTTTTGGGCCTCGAATAAGTTTTGGGACGCCTCCTGTCTTCCCTAATCTTAGGCAGCTTCAGCCTCAGATTCGTCGTCTTTAAGAACATCTTGGATCCCATACTGCTAGGGTATTCCTATATCCCGCTGCTACTATTGCTACAGGTAAACCTATTACTTTTCACATTGAGGAAAGAAACATGATTGGGTCCTGGATTTCAGCCAATGATAAAAAAACCTATTAAGAAAGAATAATATAATTTTTTTTGTCATTCCTATAGTCAATTTTTCCTTCTGCGGGTCAAATTACATGGTTCGTTGTCTCTCAAAAATCAATCAGCTTTTAAAACCCCTTACATTGCAGATCATGTAACATTGCAGATCATGTAATTTTGATAATATAAATTCAACATCATACCAACTACACATTGCAGATCACATAACATAATCCTTATGAAGATATGTTAGAAATTGCGAGAGACTTATATATGGCTGGAAGTTGACAGTGTTGAACTGTTTACAAAATCCCCAGCTAAGGTCTGATGGCGCTAGGCACGACGAAAATACGAACACGACTCACTTAAAATGTAACACAACTCAAGTAAAATCAACAACACAATGGTATTTTGTTCTTTTTTTCATCCAAGTTTTTATTTAATAAAAATATTAACATATATTTTTCTTTTTTTCATCCCAATTTTTATAATTAATAATACTGTCACATTTTTTATTTACTAAAATAAATTAATTATCAAGAAAATTGGGTAGAATCATACTTCCTTAAAGTTGGATAGATATAAACTTGAGTGAATTTGACAAAAGCTAAAACTAAACTCTGTTATGCATAAGAGTGTACTGTTAGGCATAATATCAAAGGCCATTCAACATACATCTAAACTATGTTATGCATAAGAGTGTATTGTAAGTAAATATAGATCAAGGCCATTCAATAGATAACATATAGGAGAAAATTGTATCTCATTTAGGTTTTAATGAAAGAACATCACGGGTCTAAAACATCAAACACACAACTTAGGAACAAATTGAAAAAAACGGTAAGAGTTTATCAAACACAAATTATGAGTTTGATCAAAAGTCAAAGTTGGAAAACATACTTGTTTAGAAGAAACCCCTATAGGAAACTAATTGGAGCAAGTGAAATAACGCCCAAGTATATAGAACAATTTGTTTAGAAAACACCTCTTAAGTATGACTGCTAGGCACCCATGTATGTTTTGTAAAACCATCAATAATGTTCAGTGCTTGCTACCACATGAAATTCTCTCCCACAAAGCCATCAATAAAGAGTATAGATCACACTAGACACACGAAGATCTAACTTCACATAATCACCAAATTATAAGTAAGAAAATATCAATATAATCTTTAAACGATACTTAGATAAGTTCATATAAAACTATCAATACACTTGCCCCTCCCAATCCACGTCGCCACTATCTTTGGATGTTCACTCAAAGGATTCAACTGAAAACGAACAATAAAATCAGTCCAGTGAATGCTTAGTGATGTAAGGCACACTACAAACAATAAAATCAGTTAACATAAAATCAACTAACAATAGACGAAATGGGAAATGAATAAATTAATAATGATCAAATTATTCAATTGCTTACTATCGTCAAGAAATGTAATAGTGTTGCTTATATAAAACAGCATCGCCCCCATCACCTACCTCCTCAGCGAACAAAGTAATAGTGTTTCTTGTTGTCCATATCGTTAAGGATCATGTCATGAAGGAGAGGATTTGAACAGTTTTTTCTTCTATAATTTGATTTGCCTCTATCCATTCTGATTGCGCTCCTGGAGCGGCTGCATCACCCATAAGTCAAACAGCAAGCCTGTTGCTAGAATGAACTATATGACCTGCCAAAATAAACTATATAACCTTCCAAAATGAGTCAAACGGCAAGCCTGCATAGTCGATAAATTCAAAACTCAGTTATGCAAAAATGTCTAACAATACGGGCCAGAAGTTCCCACTACATACTGATTTGTTAATGAACCAAAAATTAAATTAGTGGCACTAAACCAAAGTTATATAGAACAATTTGTTTAGAAAACACCTCTTAAGTATGACTACTAGGCACCCATGTATGTTTTGCAAAGCCATCAATACTGTCAAGTGCTTGCTACCACATGAAATTCCCTCTCACAAATCCATCAATAAAGAGCATAGATCACACTAGACACACGAAGATCTAACTTCACATAATCACCAAATTATAAGTAAGAAAATATCAATATAATATTTAAACAGTACTTAGATAAGTTCATATAAAACTATCAATACACTTGCCCTCCCAATCCCCGTCGCCACTATCTTTGGATGTTGTCTCAAAAGATTAAACTGAAAACGAACAATAATAGTGTTGCTTGTTGTCCATATTGTTAAGGATCATGTCATGAAGGAGAGGATTTGAACGGTTTTTTCTTATTTAATTTGATTTGCCTCTGGCCATTCTGATTGCGCTCTTGGAGCAGTTCACCCTCCTGACTTTCTAAAGCATCTTTGTCCTCTTCTATAAGTTTGTTTGATTTACTTTGCCTCCTTCAATTCTGGTTGATCCTCTTCAATGAATTGGTCCTCGTCTGGAGTGTATAAATCTGTCATACAACATTTGAGGTAAGTGGTAAGTATGTGTACTTATAATTTTAAAGCATATTCAACATATAAGTACCTTTAACATATGATCAGATATGATTTTTACCTTTTCTTGTAAAATATCCATGCAAAGGAAGAGGAAAATAGTACTATTCAAACCAATACCAAGGTGTTATTGTGTTTAAATTAGAAGTAGCCTGTAATTTGCTATTAGTTTTGTTTTGCCTTATACTAATTTTTCATTTTATAACAGGAAAGTCAAGAAGCTGAGATTAAAATGTTTTGGAAGAGCTTGTCATTTAATTCAAAACCCATGCCAAACTTCTACCAAGAGCCTCCACCTCCAAAGGAACGCATTGAAAACACGGACAATTCCATAGTATTAGGTAGTCATTTCTTAAATGTAAAAAAATATGAGCAAGAGGTTGGACAAAAGTACTTGACAACGGAACATTTAAACTGAAAATTCAAAATACTCATTGAAAACACGGACAAATAATTTGCAATTCTTTAAAATCAAAACAAAAAAAAAATAAGATTCTTCTTGATTGAACCTATAGAAGCATCATATCCCAATTAGAACACGGATACGTGGGAGTGTGACTGCTTTGCTGATTTCTTTGCTGAGACACCAATCATAGAAGGATCTCATTGTTTCCATTTGAGTAAATAACAATGCCTCCCAATTGATATACATTTCAGCAAAGCAATGTGCCTGAATAGATTCGCACCAGACATGTAGTGTGCCTGCTTTGCTGAAATCCATTACACCCAACATTTTAAACTGAAATACAACTACAAAAATGTTTGGTAGTGGTTTTGATAACTAACAAACTAATGGTGATAGTCTTTTACGGCAAATGTGATAACAAAAAAACTAAGTACATGTGCGAAAAAAAATACAAAACTGTTGTTGGCACTGTACTTTAGTCGATTTCACCCCCAAGAAGCTTGGTAAATTTTTTCCCAACAACTGCTTAACACCTAATAACACTGGACAAAAAATACGGAAATTTAGTAAACTATCACACTAATGAAGGAAAAAAACAAACATGTTAATATGGTACTATCAAAGTCTTTTTGTCTCAGATCTGTAAGGCGTGTTTATTACAAAGACCGTCCATGCAACGTTCTTAAACATGCGATATGCCATCAATTCTAGCAAATTACTTCTAGAAAATTACATCCATAAATTCCTCAGGTGGAGACTGCAACTCATTGCAGTAATCTTCCTCCTTAGCACACAATTTGGCAACTCAATCTTCCTATTACACCTAAAGAAGTAAAAGCTACGCGGCTATACACCTTAATTTATCCTAATTCAATAACACCACAATATATATGCCCAAAAAACTACCAGCCCGTAATAAAGTAATAATGTTCAAAATTATCACTATACGATCCCGAAAACTGGTCTAAAAAATGGGAATAAAATGAGCATCATTGAGTAATTAGTACATACTCATGCTGATGGCATTACATCAACGTTTTTGGGGATATACTTGCAAATACTACTTGGTTAGTCTTCTACAAATTCCATTTGCAATAAATAAAATAAAATAAATGCTGCACCACGTACTACTTAGTCAGTGCTAATGGCATTACATCAAAGTTTTCGACGATATACTTGCACATGCTACTGGGTCATAAATTTGTGGTTGAATTAGAGCTTGAAATGAGAGTGTAATCTAGACATATTACTTGGTCATATGACTAATGACATATCACACCTCATATAATGTTACTAATTTAAAAAACATATTACTAATGCACCTAAAAAATAGTCCACGTGGTAAAAATGTAATATAATAGCCTTTATATTGACTGAGAGTAGCATTGCACGAACAAACACAACTATAGTGTTGATATTTTCTCTCTATTCACATTCACAGTGGAGCAAGGCTAGGTCATGTCAATGGAATGTGAACCGACTCAGATTCCTTGCTACAAAGATGACAAAAACAAAGAAAACAATTTATAAGAGTGGTGAAAGACAAATCAAATCAAGAGATGTGTTGCAAACAAATGAACCAAAATTCAAGATCCCGACACAATGAGTCCGCACCTTTGAAGTGGTGTTGAATGTTTTAGGTTCATAGTGCTTGAACTGAAGCAATTGGGAATCCGTTACTATTGAAAGGGTTAAAAAATAATGAGAATCAATGTTTCACCAAGTTCAACACATAAACTTTAATATTATTTCCTATAGTCAAGAAGTCTAAATCATTTGAATCACTAATATTAACTTAACTTAAATATTAGTCACTTAGTCCAGAATACTATAAAGAATGCATTCTTAGACGGAATGCCTAACCTCAAAGCTTTTATTTAAAAGCACAATTAGTACGCATCATGGTGTCATATGTAGCATGAAAATGGGCATAGTTGTTAACAGAATGCCTCACCTCAAAGTGACAGTCATCATCAGACATAGTTCCGAATGCCTCACCTCAAAGCGCCATTAAGAAACGTTGATGAAGAGATATCATGCACCGATTTGTATCGTCTGTGGTGAGAGATGAAAGAGAAATAAAGAGGTCATGAAGTGATTTGGAATGTGAATAAGATGAACTGAAACCATCATATATTACGTAAACTAATTGTGCATAAAATAATTGTGAAACGATTGTGCAGAAACTAATTGTGCATCGACACCTTTGTCAGCATAAACCCGATCATTCTCTCCTCTAGGAACAATACTATTTCTCCTTTAACATTTAAAAGAAATAGTTTTTCTAATAACTACAAACAAACACAATTCTTAATAAAACAAAATAAACTCATACCCAAATAATAATAAACTCTTTCAACTTTAGGAAATCTACGGGCAAGAATCTGCAGATCCATCAAAGAATAAAAAGTCTGTTCATATACGCGTATGTGTGTGTGAGAGGGAGAGATAATTGGAGAATATACCCCAAATTTAAATTCAACCTCTAAAATTTAGAAACTACTCCAATATACACCTGCATGGACAGGATTAAAATTTTAGTCAAATAATTAGTAATGTAAGCTTTGTAGAACTATCATAATAGTAAGCTTTGTAGAACTATCAAACCAAAAATAAAAAAGCAACAAAACCTGATCCGCCCCAAATTTAAAATTTGAATCATGAGACAAAAACACCAAAAATTAAACCAACACTTGTGAAATCCAACCAAACATAAATCAAACCCAATATAAAAAATTGGAAATAAAAAAATCGTTCCTACTTTTACAACCACCTCTAACCTAAAATCTATAAATGGACCCAAAATAAAAATGAAAAAAGTATACCTATTTAAGGTTCTGAAGGTTTTGAAGTATAATCACGTCTTGATCTGCGAAAGAAAAAATAAACAACAAAAAAAAACAATTAGATCCCAAAAATAAACATAAAGAGATTAGGGTTCTCCAAATCAAACCAGATTGTGTGTATTTGCATGCATATAAGGGTCTGTGATTACGGTTTTGAAGAGCGATTAGGGTTCGATCAATAAAAGAACATTCTTAACAAATTAATCTGCAAAACAAAACATATGACAAAAAGATGAACATAAAAAAAACTAAAAACAGATGTAGGTGGGTATAAAAACCTTACTCAAAGATATGGGACGGAGAGAAGGGGAGGAGGTGGAGACGGCGGTGTGGCGAGGAGGGGGGAGGTTGTTTCGTGAGAGGGCGAGAGAGGGGTAGGGTTTGGGGGGAAGCATGGCTGAGAGAGAGAATGAGAAGTTTTGTAGGTTTGGGTTTGGGGGTGTGGGAGAGGGAGGCGGATCAAGTAGGGTTTGGGGGTATGTGTTAGTGAAAATTAATCTCAACCCTTTATTTCGTGCTTATGTGGCACTCATCTCAACCACAAAGTATGTTTCCAACTTATGAATAGTAAAAACACCATTCTACTTTATTATATATATATATATATATATATATATATATATATATGGAGGATAATTTATTTCAGCCCAAGATTATAGCCGACTATCCCAGCATACACAATGGATTGTCCTGCCTAAGTCAGTTACTTTTTTAGACCCGTGTGTTTAATACGTGATTAAATTCATGGAGATATACTCAAATCGATTACCAATAATATTAGAGGTGATATTCAGGAACAACACAAGTTATGAACAAGCTAATTGAGTCACTTGTAGAACTCAATCACTTATTTTACATAACTATAAATTATAAATCCTAGCCCGGGGCAATGGGATGTAACCTCAATCATTGAGAGACACTAATAAGAATATAGTAACCTATCCATGGACATAGGCAAGTTGTCAAACCACGTACATTTATTGTTATGTGTGCGATTAATTTCTTTCATCTCTATATTACTTTCTAGATTATTTATTGTGATAATTCTTGCACTCACAATTAGCGCCATCTATATGAATCGATTCTTTTCCTTACGAAAGCAATTATCAATCGAAAGCCCGTTATGTCTCACCACAACAAAAATCTTCCTCAGCATGGCGACGTGTAGGATGATCCATCCCGACCAAGGGTCAAGTCGAAGATTATTCAATAACAAAATCTTAGGTGGAAGGGAATGCCAAGTTCAATTCCAAGTATTAATGAGATACAAAAAATTTCCCTTCCGTCAAGTTATTTAAAGTTTTTTCACTATTAAATGCCATGTTCATTAGTGTAAGAAACGTGCATCAAGCTCATGCTTAGGATAACTCAAAATTAATCATATCATAATGACTATGATTATACCACAATTAATAAGGGGGCCTCATCATGGAAAGGTCGTGATCAAGATTCGATCTAGACTAACTAGTGAGCTCACTAGAGCAATGGTAAATACCAAGTTAAGTGGATAGGAAACCATAAAAATTTCACTTATAGGGACACTATCAGGGCAACCTAGGGTCATCCAACCGGTAGATAGTAAGTCAAGTTAGGTCAAAAAGATCCGACCATAAGACTAATCATACTAGCAGACCTATTCTAATATTAAAAAATAGTAAGTCAATTAAGGTCAATATGATCTAACCATAACACCGTAACAATTACTAGGAGGTTGATAAGATCTTACCATATACACTTGAATATATGTTGAATATAATAAATTAGAAGAGAAAAATAACATTTAAAACAGTAAGAAAAATTATCACCACCTGCATAAACACAAAAAAAAAGAATAGAGAAGATTGGTAGTCAAAAAAAAATATCCATTAAAAATGCAATTAATAGAGATAGTTTTTCTGAAATTACAAGTTAACATGTTCAAAAATTCATACAAGCAATTATATGATGAAGTTTCAATCAACTACATGCCAAAGTTCTGAGGCAACAAGAGGATCTTAAGCCATAAGAGGGACTTGAGGAGCCTTTCCAAATATTGTTCTCTTGGACAGTATTTGGACCAATAGGAGTTGACTTTGTGGAAGTAGCCTTCTCAGTCTCATCAATAATTTAATCTTCAGTAGTATGGTCATCTATATACATGTCATCATCATCATTGGTTAAGGCCCTGGCCTCCTCATCGTATCCCTCTTAATGGTCGATGACCTCTGCGATGTTAGGGTAATATTTCATTACCCTCTTCTTTAGTTCATCAAAACCTTATGAGAAAAAATACATGGTGTCCATGGTGAAGTCAACAGAAGACTTATTCTTCTTATTGACGCCCTCCATAAATTTGCTAAGTGATTCATTAGACTTCGATAAGGATACCTTTAGACTTTGAAACTTTTTGGAATCAGTAGCATTTTGTATTTTTAATCTCTTAATCCCCTCTCTAGCTGAGATAAGGGATACGATCTTCTCAATGAGCAACTAATACTTCTCCTTAAGCTATTCATAGGTCTCTTTCAGCTTATTTACATCTTTGTTGGCCTCTTTACATAGTTTAATCACCTTATGACTCCAAGTGTTGAACTATGTGTGGACTTATTAGTTTGCTTCTTTTTCTAATTAAAAGGTGGGAACACTTTTCAAAGCTTTGTAGCAAAGAATTGTAGAGTCCAATAACAAAAAGATTGTCAAAGAAAATAAATACTTATTTACTAAGAATTTACCACAAATGTCATGTGATGGACAACCTTCCATAAAGTATCAACACCCAATGACTTGAAGAACTAAAATTATGAGTTATGCCTATGGTAGGTGAGAACATCCATAGAGTCACCCATGTGGTGGAACATAGATTCATTGTTGATACTAAAATGGTTAGAGGTTATGATATTCTATGGGACAAATTTGAATTCTTCCACTAAGGAGTAGCGAGAGGACTACCAAACGTCCCTATCCAGCCAACGAGCAGGCTAACCTTCTTTCATAATGCACTCCATAGGCCTTATTTTCCTCAGATCTTGAATCCTTTAATGTTTGCGATCACTTTGGGTAGTGTGGCCCTAATTTGGCCTTTTATTGCCAGTGCTATGAAGATCATAATATGCCATGGCTTTCTTTTTATCTTTTTTATTAGCATTACCCTTCTTCTTAACCTCAAGGTCGGCCTTTTTCCCCTTATCTACGACATTGTTTTTAGATTTAGCCCCAAAATCGACCTTATTTTTATCTTTGGCCCTAACATTCTCCATATTCTTGGCCTCTTTCACAAATTTTTTTACTGATGAGATCAAGGGTGACACGATCAGTTTGCTTTGGTTCCATCCCAATAGAGGAATCAGTTCAAAATTCAGAGGCCTATAGTGTAGATACTACACATACTCAAATAGTTAGTGAAATCACAACGATAAAGGAAATTTAACAGTTGAAGAAATTTTATTTACCTTCCTTAACCTCTTGATCAACCTCTTATCAGGCCTCGTCGGTTGTTAGTACTTTGGCTAACTCCTGATCTTATCAGACCTTATAGAATTTTAATATCTTAGGTCTGTAATTTCTTTAAGCTCAAGATGTCCTTAAATATGATAGGGTCACACGAATAAAATTTATGAACAAGATTCTTCAATGATTTAGACAAACTAAGAGATTTCTCCACTTCAAAGAGTAAATCTAAATTATAAATTAAAATGATCAAGTAGAAAAAGAAAATTATAAAGAGGGATGTTATATACCAATAGGATTTATCCCACCCTTTTCGTGAGGAACATAATTAATTATGCCCTCTTATTTGGGTCGAACTCTTAGTTATCCTTCAAATGAAAAAAAAAATGGTCTTCTAAGAATGACTGCTCATTTAGCCAACCTTCAGCACCTTTTGATGTGATATTTGGGGAGAGAAATCGTAATACCCTGGGTCTTTGGCATTATCTTTTAATCCACATATAAACATGAAGACATCCTACTAATGTAAAACCTAGAATGTGACGTCCAAAATACCATTGCACCTAGGATAGTCATGAATGCATCGGGGGATGTTGCGTGGGATATAACCAATAGACTCATAAAATTCACCTAATTATAATATGGAGAGGAATATGCACTCCAACCTACAATGAAGAAATTAGGAAGCAGATATCACTGCTAAAATGTCGATCATATACCCTCTCATTGGGATTTGTTAATCTACAGATTGTACTAATAAGGATGTTGTATATTTCTTACAAGCCCACAAGATCATCCTTTTAATGTCATTGGCGTGATATCAGGAATTAATTTTTGCGCATCAAATGAGCTGCTAGAGCAAGAGGTTCCCTCCATATCAGCAGGGAAAATCAAGGGAAAAATGGATAGCTCAGGAATGTCATTAATGATTTCTACAGAAGACATTCCTAGATTAAATATGGATATCTAGAAATCAGTATTTTCATAATTCCTAATCTTGGTTAGAGGTTGACACCACCATATCTGACAGAATCTATTATATTCCACATTTGGGGGCTGAGAAGTCTACCCAATAGAGGATGGAACATAAGGAGTGAAATTAAGATTAGTTGGATCATCTTTATGTAGACACCCCATTCTGTTACCCCCTAATTCTCCTTAGGTCCCTAGTACCTCCCTTCATTATTATAAACCCAGGTCACGTTCCGAGTACTGACATGGAAGCCATCGGGCACTCCCCGACTCAGTTTGACCTAAAAGTCAAACTCTTCATCTCGACAGAGACTCAATGAATCTTCAAAGGGAACTGAATACCCTTTCCAACATTCTGCCTCGTGCGTGATTTTGACTTACCATGCGGACGAACGATCTGTTTGCGTCCAAAACCTGACCCAGAGGCCACCGGGCGCTCCCGAGCTCTATTTGACCTAAGTCAACTATTTAACTCAACCGAGGCTGAATGAATCTTCGAAAGGAACTGAATACCCTTTCCAACGGTCCATCCCATGCGCGATTCCAACTTTCCATGCGGACGAACGATCCGTTCGACTCCGAGAGGTCACCGAATGCTTCTTGGGCCCAATTGACCAAAGTCAACTATCCAAACCTGGTCAAACTCTTTGGAATGTCTAAGTACATCTCCTGACCTTTCCAACGGTTCACCCCGTGCATGATTCAGACTTACCATGCGGACGAATGATCCGTTTGCATCCGAATGATCCCCCATCCAATGGACTGACAAACGCTTCCGAGCCATATTTGACCCAAAGTCAACTCCTGAACTCGGGAGAGGTCCAAAGTAATTTCGAAGGTCTCTGAATTACCTTTCCAATGGTATGCCCCATGCGTGATTCTGACCAACGGTTTGCCCTCGGCGACCGATTTTTGAAAAAGCCTGAAGCGCACTGTCAAATAGCAGGTTCCAAACCCTGCCTATCGGCACCTGTCAATAGGCAGGAACAGATATATGTCGATCGGCACTTACCTGGGCCTACAAAAAAATGCCTTCACCTCATTTTCAAGGGGATCCCAGATCTGATAAAAGTCTCTCTGAACGAATCCCAGAAACCTCTCTCGAAGGCAGCGTGATTTCAACTTCCAAATCCTTTTTTACTTCCACTTTTCATCATCCTTTTCATCAAACTTGGTGAATTATCCACTCTCCATCATCCTCTAAGTGCAAGGTATGCTCTCCAACATTCAAGACCAAGCTCAAGATTTTCAAGAAGGTCCAACTTTCTCAAACTCTCTCTTAAATTCTCTTAAATTCCCAATAACTTGTTTTCTTATTTAGCACTTTTATTATCTCTTCTCACACATCCTAATATACTTTTTATTTAGTATTATTATACATCTTTTATTTTCATAAAACCCAAAAAACAAGAAAAAGAGGGTTTGCTCATAAATTCCAAGTAGGGATTCTCACACTTTTTCACACTTTTCTCACAACCAAAACACTTTTTCTACACACACACACACTTACAAATAAGAGATTCCCCATTTGGATTTATTGGATAAACCCCACCCCTCATTTTGTATGCGAACTATGTGGACTTTGATGCCTTTATAGGCTACATAGGCATCTCGGGGTAAAACCCGAGACTCGAGTCCTTTTTCTCACTTTTTCTCTTATCTTCTTATTTTCTATAAATCTAATCTTCTTATATATCTATATATTTGTTCATAGTGACGGATTACTCCATATGCGTTATCGTTCCATTATAACGATCAAAGTAAGGGTAATCACGTAAATCTTAGTTTTCTAATATTATTATTATATCTTCCTATGGACGACTCATTTTATCTTTTCCATGATACAAGTCGAGGATTCCTACCTCCATTCTATATATATACATGCATACATATCACAGGGGGGAAATATAAAGGAAAATAGCAAATATTCATGAGAGACCGAAAGGGCGGAATGGGTGCCTAACACCTTCCCATTTCATAACTAAGCCTCCGAACCCGTCTCGAATCATCTTGGTTTCGCATGCACTAGTATGTCTTTAGATGCCATCCTTCGGGGTGGCTTCCCCTTTTTCTTTTTAATGTTTTGAGTAAAATAGACTGGCGACTCTGAATCTCTCTACATTTTTACACCACATCTCAAACGACGCCGGCCGAAGCTCTCCCGAGAGGGACATGCAGGACCCGAAGGATCCTTTCCTACATGCGCCCTCCCGCCCGCACGGCGAGGATCGGGGATGGCCATAGTGGCGACTCCGTTGGGGACTTGTGTTTTAAGGGCTTGACTCTATTTACATGGATGCTATATTGTTTATGTTCCCCCCCCCCCCCATATTTGCATGTTCCCCTTTCTCATATGTATCCCATGCTTATGCTTATGTTCACACACTTGTAGAAATTTCTCCATGTACACTTCACACCACGTGCACCTAGGATCACATGTATATCCCTATGTTGCACGCATCACCCATCCAAACTTGGTGTACCTTTGGTACTTGTACTTTGCTTCCTGTTTGGCATAATCAAGAAGGGCATTCTCATCATAAGATACTAATAAGAGAATCATGCATGATTCACACGACATCGCCAAAGACTATTGATATTGATAAAAAACTTACCCAGTAACTGGAGGATCACTTCGTGATGAGCGCTGGTCCGGCAGGTCGTAGTTAGCCTAAGCGATATGACTCTCACCTTCCATTGGAAAAGTACCTTCGACGTATATCGAACGGTTCCCCCGCATCGTACCGCTTGACCGAAGTCATGACGGGAGGTAAATTGCAGGGAATTCGTTCATGTACGCCGAGTATATCGAATTCTCTCTCACACATACCGTCCCCACGAGGTATATGGTGAGGCAATTCACGTACACTCAGGTATATCAAATGGCTTGTCCACACGTACTGATTTCCCGCAAGAGCAAGACGTATATCGTGGAAGTCACGCCAAAGGGGGGAACCCATTCCGATTCACCCAACCAAATGCATACCCGCATATAGGTGTCAAACCTAGGACACGCACTTTAGATTACCGATTTTAACCCGAAACTCTGCCGAAATTCCGGGTCGATCTGCCGCCCATTTTTTGCACATTTTTAAAACGGGACCCTGTCCGTGAGCCTGGCTACAAGTCCAAACTGTAGCTTTGCATATATTGAAAACCCCACTTTTCCAGGCTCAGGTCTTGTCCGGCATTGCATTTAGGAGAATTAAATACAAGTGAGAACATAATAATCATAATAATCATGCTGAGTTCCGTCTCCAAAAACATTTATCCCTTCTTTATCAAAAATCCAAAAATATTTCTCCCTTCTTTATCAAAAATCCAAAAACATTTCTCCCTTCTTTATCAAAAGTCCAAAAACATTTTTCCCTTCTTTTTCAAAAATCCGAAAATAGTTCTTCCTTTTTTCTCAAAAATAAATCTCATTTTACGCCTTCTCAGGTCGATCGCATGCCCTTGGCCTGGCTCCCTATTGGCTTCGATCTTCAGTCAAATCACCCCGAAGTTTCATCCATTCTTCTACTACTTCTTCCAAGTCCGAAATCCATCAATCTTCCATGGAGAATACAGATCAAGCACCCGTCATACAATCGAATCTGACGACAGTCCTAGCTCAGCTCGTGTCCAAGATTTTACAGCCTCCAAACTGAGGTCCGAGAGATGCAACGAAACTAGGTTACTATTCCTCAAGAGCCCGAGGCCCTGTTCCCTTGTGTTATGGGTCCACCCGAGCCTATTTGGGTTCTGAAAGAATATCAGCATGCTCCATGTGCCTCTCCTACTAATGGGCTGCCACTTACCCAGCTTCCAATGCCAAATATTGCCCAGCCTATGGCTAACCTGTATGTGGTCGTTGATCCAAAGGAGGAGGAGTTGAATAGAGTCAAATAGGATCTCAAGATGCTCAGCAAGATGTTTGACCAAGTCAGGATCTCTGGGAATTACATGGACTACACCCATATGTCTCCTTATCCTAAAGCAAGGTTTCCCGAGAAGTTCAAGATGCTAAATATCGAGAAGTTTGGAGGGAGTGGACCCCTAATTGTTCATCTTCGCAGTTATCATCATTCCATGACTCTACTAGAGGCTTCTAAATAAGTGATGGCCTAATTGTTTCAGCAAAATTTGAAGGATAGTGCCCTCTGATGGTTTTTATCTCTTGAGGAATCCAGAATCCGTAGCTGGGAGGATGTAGCTCGAGAATTCATGTCGCAGTACAAATACAACGAAGAGTTTGAGGTCACCCATCTTGATTTAGAGTTACTCAAATAGAATCCTGGGGAATCAGTCAGTAAGTTCATAACTCGGTGGAGGAAGCAGGAAACTACCATGACCAATCGGCCATCCGAGGAGGACCAGGTCAATATAGTGAAGAAGAAATTCTTGCCCCATGTCTGAGCGACTATGGGAGGACAATACTATCCCCACTTCCGAGCTCTCAGAGAGGCTGGAGCAGAAATTAAAGAAAGTCTTGTTAGAATAGAGGTCGAACCAAAGAAGGTGTATGTACGGTTCACCCCTAAAAAGTATGACAAGCCTGCTAGTGCTACAGTCTCGACCATCAATAATATCTCTCAACCAACCACATCATGGGAACTAGAAAGCCTCCATGCCCCCATCCGAAGGGAATACACTGAGCTCCATTCTCCCCTCTCTAAAGTTTACCAAGCCCTGTTAAGCTGAAACCTCATCAAACCCTTGGATCCCCGTCCATTGCCAAATCCACTCCCAAGAAACTTCAAAGCCGACGCTCATTGCGCCTTCCACCAAACTGTCGGTCATACCACCGACCAATTCTTTCACCTTCAGAACATAATCCTAAGCCAAACACTACTCACAATCCACTCCCAAATCATGCCAATGCCCTCTTCTTAGAAGAAAACCCAGATTTCGATCCCTCAACTCAAATCACACCCATATACTCTCCTAAACCTCTTCAGATTTGCTCATATTTCCTCCTACACCCTACTAGCCTCACTGATCAGGCACTGTCACTCCTTACCAGAGCATGCTTCGCTGTCCGTACCCGTTCTGAAAATGGAAGTATGGAATTATCAGAGGTGTTAAACCAACTCCTAGAGTTCGGGCTGAAATTTCCCTCACAGATGGTCATCGATTGCCAAAAGTTCAGCACACTGTTCTTGGAGGCACGGAAATGGGCCCGAGATTTAGACAAGTGGGTGGTACCAACCGACGAAGTCAACCTAGATGATGTTGTCCAAACTATGGCAGAATTATTCGGGAAAACCAACAACATTTGTAATATCATCGGGTTACTTGACACTTTGAAGCTACAAGGGCGCTTGGTCCCTTCAATCACACATATCCCCACAGAATGGGAGTACTTGTATAAAGAAGCCGTTGAAGTTGTGGAATGCATTCACTTTACATAGAAATACAGTGTTGCTACCACCGGATGGGGGGAAGAATTCGAAGATTCCAGTGAAGAACAAGCTTCATAAAGAACTGACCCAGTAGTCAACATATGTGGGATGATATCATTTGAAGAACTCCTCGGAGAAATAAATAGGGTGACAGCACAACCTGAGATTGACAAGGAAATGGGATTCATGTTCTTTCCTTCTTCAGTAAATCACATGACCAGATCAGGGAGACATTACCAAGTTCCAAGCTCACTACCAGCAAATGACAAAGGGAATGGCGTTGAAAACCTTCCTATGCTAGAGATGACCATTGAGGAGAGAAAGATCCTTGATCAACTGAAGAAAATTCAAGCTAATATCACTCTATGGGGACTTTTCATGTCCTCCAAGCTACACAGAAATGCTTTAATCAAGCTGCTCACTGGACCCATAGTTCCTCCATCTACCTCACCATAAGAAGCGGTAAATCTATTCGGATCCTTGACCTATACCCGAATGCTATCATTTTCTGAATAAGAAATCCCCATAATTAGGCCAAATCAAAATCATGCACTCAACATCTCCGTCGAAGTTATGGGAAAGGTCGTGCCACTCTCCCTTGTCGATAACGGATCCGCCTTGAACATTTGCCCTCTGAGAACCTTCAAGTGTTTAGGCCTGAAAGAAATCAACCTCGCTCCAACCTTCGCCGTTGTGCGTGCTTACGATAATACCCGTCGAGAGGTGATGGGCTCCGTAAAACTTGTAATAGGGGTTGGTCCTATAAACCCTGTCGTTGAATTCCAAGTCATAGACATCCCATCTTATTTCAACCTGTTGCTCGGATGCCCCTGGCTCCACGGTATCAAGGGTGTGTCTTCCTCACTCCATCAAAAATTGAAGTTTTTCGCCGACGGGCGAGTCATCACCATTTTGGGCGACGACGAAAATGTCGAGGGCGCAAGCACCAGCAGTCCAATTCTTGAGATACAGCACGAGTCAAATGATATGCTCCTATCAGGATTCCAAGTTGAGCCACTCCTACTCCCGACAGGGGACGATTTCAAAGAAAGGGTTTTCCCAGAATATGACCCTCATGGCAATGTTAATGTGATTCAGATGTTCAGAAACTTTCACTTCATGCCCGGACTGGGGCTAGGGCAAAGGCAGCAAGGGATACTCGAGCCCATCAAACTGAAGAAGGCTTTCCCTCCTTATAGCTTGAGGTATCAACCATCAGAACGAGAGCTCAGAATGATCTGCCAATCTCGACCAAAGAGAAGATCAGACTTCATCTGAACTATCTCAGGAGACTCCTTAAATGGACGGTTCATCAAAGAAGGCGAGGACTTCCCCTTTTTCGATTTTCTAGAACTATGGTACGACCACACAGATAAGAAGATGAGGCTGGGAATGGAGATATTTTTCCAAGATAGCTACCCATGGGCCGAAAGTTTCCCAGACCAAGTACAACCGCTCATCAAAGATACCAAAGAGACTTAGGAAAGCGATTCTAAAGATTCCTTCAACTTACAGATACTGGGGCTAGCACTATTCATGCTTCGTTCAGGCACTACATCAATGGACCCATCCTGTCTGATTAAAGTTGATGATACTCCTCTCCTCAACTGGCATACTGCGCCAGTTATACCTCGTGAAATTTCCCCTAACCCTAATGTTTACCCTATTTCTTCTTCTGTTGTCTATCCTTGATCAAATGTAATCGAGACCTCTTTTGATGAGGTTCTCAATGCTCTTTTTCCTATCAATGAAATAAATGAAGATTTTGATTATCTTGATGTGCCTTACATTAATTGTTTAGATTCTAATCAAACTTTTGATGATGATGATTTTGCAAATGAACAATTTTTAACTGATCTAAATAAGGTTAATAATAAACAACATAACCGCGTTCAAGTTAATGAAAAAGAGACTGTTGATATTAATCTCGGTTCTAGTAGCCAACTGTGCGAGATTAGGATAGGGGCCACCCTTGACGAGCATGAGCGTGCACAACTTAAAGAATTGATGAAGGAGTTCGTAGATGTCTTCGCATGGCCCTATGATGATATGCCCGACATTGATCCTGAAATAGCTTAGCACGAGATCCCCACTCTCCCAGATTACAAGCCGGTTAAACAAAAACTGAGAAAGCTCCGCACCGAATAGTTGCTCAAGGTCAAAGAAGAGGTGGTCAAATAGTTAAACGTGGGTTTCATTCGGGTGATCGGATATCCCACATGGCTAGCCAACATTGTACCTGTGCCGAAATAAGGAGGGAAGGTTCGAATGTGTGTAGATTATCGAGATTTAAACAAAGCTTCTCCAAAGGATGATTATCCGCTACCCAATATCGATATGATCGTGGACAACATAGCCAGTCATGCTCTCAAGTCATTCGTCGACGGGTTTGCTGAGTACAACCAAATCAAGATACACCCCGACCACTAAGAAAAAATCACATTCATCACCCCATGGGGAACCTTTTGCTACATCGTTATGCCATTCAGTCTCAAGAACGTTGGGGCTACCTACCAAAGGGCTGCCAAAACCATCCGGCATTACCTGATTCACAAAGAGGTTGAGGTTTATGTGGATGATATGATTATCAAGTCCAAAACTAGACAAGGTCATATTCCTGCTCTCCGAAAGTTTTTCGAATGACTGCGACGGTATCAGATGCGACTTAATCCACAGAAGTGTGTCTTCGGCGTTACAAAGGGAAAACTCTTGGGATTCATGGTCAGAGAAAAAGGGATAAAAGAAGATCCTGCAAAGCTAAAGTCCATACTTGAGATGCCATCGCCACGAACAGAGGAGAAAGTTTGAGTTTTTCTTGGGAAATTACAATATATCAGCCGGTTCATCAGCCAACTAACCTCTATCTGTGAAACGATCTTCAAGATCCTCCAAAAAGATTCAACCAAGGTTTGGAACGAGGCCTGCCAAGAAGCTTTTGACCGAATCAAATAATACCTGACCCAACCTTCAGTGCTCATGCCACCACAGTCTCGTCTCCCTTTGCTCCTATACCTAACCATAATCGGCACTACACTCGGGACTTTGCTAGCCGAATACCTTGAAGACTCCCTCAAAGAAAGAGCCATCTATTATGCCAATCGCAAATTGGTTGGGTACGAGGTTAACTACACTTCTTTAGAAAAGTCATGTGTCGCACTTGTCTAGGTCACCCAAAAGTTGTGACACTATATGCTCACCTTCCCCATCAAACTTGTATCCTGAATGGATCCCATCAAATACCTGCTTGAGAAACCCGCCTTATCCAGTCAAATGGCCTGATTATTGATGCTCCTAACCGAGTTTGATATCTTGTACATCACACAGAAAGCCATTAAAGGAATACCCATCTCTGACTACCTCGTCGATTACCCCATAGACGAAGAAGATGTCCAGATCTTCGAATTCCTAGATGAAAATATCCTCTGCACCACTCAAGACCTCCTTCAATGGAAAATGTTCTTTGACAGTGCTGCCAACAAAAAGGGATATGGCATTGCGATACTTCTGATCACCCCAGATGACTCCCACACTCCCATCGCCATTAAATTGAATTTCCCTTGCACCAACCACGTGAAGGAATACGAGGCATGCACAGTGGGCCTCAAGGTTGCTCTCAAGAAAGGTATTTAATACCTTGATGTCTACGGGGATTCTGCCCTTATCATCGATCAAGTGCTCGGAAAGTGGAAAGTCAAGGACGAAAAGCTCCAACCCTTTCATGCCTAATTAGAAGAGTTAGCCTCCCGATTCTGAGATATTACCTTCCATTACCTACCCCGAGCAAAGAATAACCTAGCTGATGCTCTCGCCACCTTAACCTCCATGATCGACATGCCTGAGGGAATAACAATAACCCCCTTCCTAGTTCAAAAGCAAGACAAACCGACCCATTGCTACCATATTGAGCTTGTCTCCACCGAAGATCCTGAACTAGCTGATTGTTGGTACTATGATATCTGGTGCCTCCTCAAACATGGTAGGTATCCCGAGGGTTCCAACAAGAAGGATCGCACAACCCTTCGAAGACTGGCCGCCCAGTATATCATTTGTCATAAAGCTCTACTCAAGAGGAATTTCGATGGAACTCATCTATACTGCATCGCAAGAGCTGAGATTAAGAAAATAATGTAGAAAATCCACAACGGGGAATGCGGACCCCACATGAACGGTCACATTCTTGCTAAGAAGATCGTCCGACAGGGCTACTACTAGACCACCATGATCCAGGATTGCACCGCCTATGTCCGTAGGTGCCTCAAATGCCAATAATTCTCTAATCTTCAACACTTGCCTCCGTGATAATTATATAACATGACCTCTCCCTGGCCGTTCTCCACCTGGGGTATCGACATCATAGGGAAGGTTAAACCAAAGGCTTCAAATAGACATGAGTTCATCCTGGTTTCCATCGATTACTTCACCAAATGGGTCGAGGCTGAGACATATGCAGTATTGAATACCAAGAAAGTGGCTAAATTCCTTAAGAAAAATATCATCTGCCGATATGGGGTCCCGCACGAGATGGTATCAGATAATGGGTTGCATTTCGAAGAAGAAGTCACAGAAGTAGTCAACGAGTATGGGATTCAGAGACACAAATCTTCTCCCTACCGACTTCAGACCAATGGTGCAGTTGAAGCTACCAACAAAAACCTCAAAGCCATCATCAGCAAGATGACCGAAAGTTGTAGGGATTGGGCCGACCGGATCCCATACGCCCTCTGGGGCTATCAAACCTCAATACAAACCTCTACTAGGGCTACCCCTTACTCCCTGGTATACCGCATGGAAGCAGTCCTACTTATGGAGCTGGAAATACCCTCGCTACGCATCATGCTCGAAAGCAAGGTTAGTGAAGAAGACTGGTGCCAAAGTCATCTTGATGAGTTAGCCCTCCTAGATGAAAGAAGATTAAAAGCTCTTTACCACATACAGGGGTACCATCACCGAATATCGCGGTCATTCAATAAGAAAGTTAAGGACCGTAGTGTCTGGGAGGGGGATTTGGCCCTCAAGGAGATAATAGAACCCAATTGGGACCCCAGAGGGAAATTAAAGCTCAATTGGAGCGGCCCCTACATTGTGAAGAAAATCTTATCCGGCGGTGACGCAATGCTCACTGACTTGGATGGGGAAGAGATGGATCGTCCTGTCAATCTGGACTGTCTCAAGAAATTCTATCCCTAGTCCGCAATCTTGGCATGCTACGACTCTTATCATCCCCCTTCTATTCTAAAAAAAACTCTCTTCATTTCCCTCTACCCAGAACTACGTGGGCCTGATCCTCTACAAAAACTATTTAAAAATATTTTCAAAAAACCCCAGAGGTACGTAGGCAGCTCATACTCTTCACATGAGGTACGTAGGCAGCTCATACTCTTCACATGAGTGCAGCCCTTTCTTTTTCACAAAAATCTTTTTTTACCTCCGTGAATGGAAGTTCATTCTAAAATTATTTGAATAAAAGGATTATTTATGCCTTAGCGATCAGTATAGATAATTCAAAATACAAAAACTCATCGAAAGGCACATCTGGATGATCAGAAACTTGTTTATTTCATTAATAAGAAATTACAATACGGATTACATAAGAAAAAGGAACGGATAACTCCCTTCCCCACTACCATAAAAAAACAAAATAAAATCCCCACACCTATTACACAAATAAACTCTCCAAGAGTCCTACCCACAGCTACCAGAGGAGCCTGGACCCTCATCATATACATCCTGAGGTCCCCAAGTTTCCCCTGCCTGAATGGAATGCCGTAAACATTCCATGGATCGATGAGCCTTAACCATTTTCGAAAAGACCATAACACCCCCTTCCATGGTGTCAGATAAAACAAACCATCTTTGTCCAGTGTCTACTGCCAACATCTTACTGACTACTTTCCTCCACAACCACTTCATATAATCTTTGGGGACATGCCAAACCTTCCCGACAAACTGAGAGGAATGGGTCGACGTACGCCGATTTTCCCACAGAGACACAAGCAATAGACGTAGGCGCTCAGTCAAATCTTCTACTGGAAAGAAGTTTGAGGTCCGAGGGGGCACGGCTTGCCCCCAGCCGAACTGGCGTAAAAGCCGCCAAGGGAAATAAAAAGAGGTCTGTCTGAGACCAACCAGCCGCACATATGAATACTCTCCTAGCTCCAGAACAAGCTACAACTGTTCCCACCAAGGCACTGACCAATACATCCCACAAGCCCCGTGTTCCACAATCAAATTCTCCCAGTTCTCAACATACATGCCAACGCGGATGAAGTAGTGTGAAAAGAAGTTGGGTACGGCCGACAAGGGATATTCTGGAGGAGTCAAAAAATGGAATCTTTCAGACAACCACATGAATAGAATCACAAGGCTATCCCTCAAAAGGTCAGAACAACCTTCTCTCCAGGCATCCAGTACATTCAGAGTCTCCACCAATATCACCGCCGCAGGATTACGACGGTATGACATCCATGAAGTAATGGCTGTAAGTTGTTGGTCCACTTGCACCTCCCCAATCACCAACAGTAATTTTGAAACCAGGCCCAGAACCACGGCTCCAACATAGCCAACATCACCTACTTCTCGCAAACACGGACTGCAGCACCATCGGGAGGGAGATCATTCCTCCAACAACCAATGATCTAGCCACCGAAGGTGAAATATGAAGAAGACCGGCCAACAAATCCCTAGGATAACGAGAAAATTTGAGCAAAGCCGCAGCAATACTGGGATTTACACCCAGTATGGCAGAAAATTCCTTATAGGTAGGACAAACTTCTTCCTACCCAAAGAGGAATACATGGTCTTCGGGGTACCAGAATTGTACCACCGCCATCAGCATATTCCACTCAATAGGCCGATTGCGCCACAAGGAGACTCGACGCATATTGAAAGCATCATAGTCGACATTATAAGAGAACATAGCTTCCAAGGCTTCGAGGTAGTTGGTAAACTCAATGCTATCAGGGAGAGCCATCTTACAAGGCTAAGAGATGGTGGACAAGTAGGTAAGAATGCAAAGGTGTGATGAAAACACTCCACTCTTCCCCTTTTTTATACTTGAAAATCCTCACAAGGGACATAATCCATGCAGAAATCGGAGGGAACCCTACCCCACATGGTACCAAAGGCTAAATAGGGTACCATTCAAAGCTTTGAATTGATGGGACTGGACTGAACTGCCGATAGGCAGGTCGGGGTGCTTGCCGATCGTTAACCCCCCTATTTTCAAAAATTTCCTTTATTTCCTCTTTTGTCAAATCAGAAAACTTAATAAAAATAAATTGATATTCTCAACAGAATTTCAAAATCCCTTTAATTCCCCTTTTTGATCAAAAAACTTCCTTCAAAAAAATCCAAAAATATTCCTTTTTACGATCTCAACGGCAAAGTAAAAAGCGCATGTGCATGCATTCATTCATCATTAATAAAAGATAACAAAAAACTCCATTGCATTGCATATATCTATTTTCTGTGTTACATCATCTTTGCAAGAAATAGAAAGAAAAGAAAAAAAAAAACGGGACTCACCCCGAACCCACATTCTCTCTCACTAAGAGCTTCCACCCCTACGGCGTGCTCTCTTCCCCTTATGGCGAGACGATGCACCACCACTACCCGAGGCCGAGTCCTCTCCAGACGAAGCAGATGGCACCAAGTAAGAAGGAATGGAAACCACATCTCAAATATGGGAAGTCTCCGAAGATATCCAGTCTCTGATGTCCCTTAGCCAAGTGGTCGACACCCGAACTTGCTGCAACGAAAGGCCAAATCAGTATCAAAGCAGAAATGACCAAAACAGAAAAGAAAGAAAGAGAGGAATAGAAAAGTATACCGCATGTCGGAGGACCTCCTCTGTCAAACCCAACTCCTCCGGATCCATCGCATGAGGATGGTGCAACATAGGCACCATCCCTCCATCAGCCTGCCGAATGTTATATGAAGGAGTGTGCAACCTCACAAAAGGCACCTCCGAGGTCGCCGCCACCGCAGATGCCGACGGACCACCACCACAATGGGAAGACCCCACCGCCCGACTCAAACCCACCGGAGGGAAGGGTAGTGCATCATATATGCTGGGCGCCATTAACCAGCTAGTCACAAAATCCATATAGTCATACGGCGCAGCCGTATCGGTGTAAAGCAAGTAGGACTCGCCGATCATCGACGCGATCCTCTCATCCTCCGACATCAGTCGCTTTTGCCTCATAGACGTAGGAGGTTTCGCAGGTGTCACCACCTCCTCCTCAGCAATCTGACGAACCACCCTCTCCCCGAGTTACCAAGAATGGCCAAACTCATGCGCCAGCAAACGCCTCATCCGCACGTTCACCCCGGTCTCCCCCGCATCCTGAATGGATGTCCCCAGGGGATAAAAGGTCACCTAAAAATATCTAAGTGAGCGTAAATCAATACAAGATCAGAAGGTGCGAAAAACCAAGACTAAAATGGAAAGAGTCTTACCCTACCACCGGTCAGGTCATTCAAGACCTGACGCACCGCCTCCAGAGAATGAGATCCCTTCGACTGTCGATTGGCCTTATGACATCGATACAATCGACAGAAGTCCCCAACAGTGGCGTCCTTCAAAGAAATCAGTGGGGTATTGCACCCAATCACCTCATAGAACCACGTCTGAATTCACAAACAAAAAGAGACGCATAAGGAAAATACAAATGCATGAAAGGAAAATGCGAATGCATGAAAAGAAATGCACAAGCTAAAGAATACCTCAAGAATGTACATGGCCCCAGTAAAGGTCTGCTAACAGCACCGACTGAATGCATCCAGAGAAAAGTAAAGGGTCGCCAAGGTCAGACTCCCCCAATCAAAGAAAGGGATGTTCAAAAACATCCTCAAATACAGCAGAAACCACAAATGAACGACGTCGTCGCTCGACGCCACCATGAAACCTCCTAACACCAGTAGAATGAATAACCGGGACATCTACCTCACTTACAGCCCGTCCTCCACATCGACCTCCCTACCCAACAGAACATCCTTTAGCAAGGATATCTGGATAGAATCCCCAGAGACTATCCTCCCTACATCACCAAGAGCCGCACGCACTACCTCCGGTCTCACTCGTAAAGAGCGATCCACCTCTATCTACTATCCATCACAATTCAACCCCAGCAGCTGCTTCACATCTATGGGAGTCACACTCATCTCCCCGAATCCAAAATGAAAGGTGTGGGTAGTGTCCCACCACCTCTCTCCCAAAGCGCACAAGACCGCTGCCAAACGAGGCGTCTCATCCAGCATCGATGCCAATCGCCCAAAACTCGCTGATGAGACCACCCAGTGCACCATAGGTGGGAGATGCTCCCAGACATCCTTGAGCCCCGTTGTCCCACGGGCACGCATGTTCTTCAAAGAAATATCAGACTGGCAAAAAGAAAAGTCTCATCAAAGGTCAAGAAAGAAAGAAAAATCACCAGAAAGAAAGGAATGCCAAAGGTCGGGTTACTTACATAACCATCGGGGATCACTCTCGAAGAGCGATGACGCAATGGCTCCCGCAGCAAGGTCCGCTCATCGGCAACAGGATAAAACGCATCAAAGGAGTTCTAACTACCCAAAGTAAGAGGTGCCCTAGCCCTCCACTCCACATTCAACCAGTCTTCAACGGTCAACCACTCGTGGTGGACTGCAACGCTCACAAAGGTGGCCATTTCTTGAAGATCAAAATGATAGAATGATTTGCAGAAGAATCACAGAGAGAGAAAGAAAAAGAAGTTCTGCCGAGGTAGCCCAAAAGTCCATGCCACTGCCGAATGGCACCCTTCATACTATGCCGACCGGCACCCCCCTTAAATTTCGTACAGAAATTCCCAAAAAATACCAGAATGCCTCGAAAAGCCCCCGAAAAATTCCTAAAAATCCCAGGTAGGATTTTGAACCTTTTTACCAAGAAAATTTTGTATTTCCTTGAGTGGAACCCCTCTTGCCCAATGAAATACTCAAAAATCAAGTGAAAACTCCTCCTGGCAAAGCTCCGGAGGATCCCTAAGGATCACCTGATCACTTCCCCAATGGAATTATCCTACAGAACCTAAAATAGGTTGTCCCCCCTGTGAGGTCTCCTAAAAGCTTCCCCAGCTATCAGCTCCCCAGCTCATATCAAAATCACAAAGCTCTTTCTCCAGCAGAATCAAAATCCAATCTTTATCCACTCTTGGGTCAGAATTGGCCCCGGTCTTAGATCTTCACCTGAGTTAGGTTAAAATTGACCTCGATCCTCGATCGTCACCACTCTTGGGCCAAAATTAGCCCCGATCTTGGTTGTCACCTGAATTAGGTCAGAATTGATCTCGGTCCTCAGTTGTCACCACTCTTGGGTCAGAATTGACCCCGATCTTGGATCGTCACCTAAGTTAGGTTAGAATTGACCTCGGTCCTCGGTTGTTACCACTTTTGGGTCAGAATTGGCCACGGTCTTAGATCATCACGTGAGTTAGGTAAGAATTAACCTCGGTCTTCGATCATCACCACTCTTTAGGTCAGAATTGACCTCGATTATTAGACCTTTACCCTAAGCCCGCAGATTTGGCCTTTACTTGCAGAATTGATCATCCCCAGCACACTCCTTAGGTCCTCAGAATAGACCTCGACCCTCTAAATCGGTCATACTCCCTCAAAAGCATCATGTGGTGTCTATTCAACGATCATCATTTATTCCAAACTCACCCATCGAGGGTCTCTATAGACACCCCATTCTATTACCCCCTAACTCTCCTTAGGTCCCTAGTACCTCCCTTCAATACTGTAAACTCAGGTCACATCCCGAGTACTGACCTGGAAGCCATCGGGCACTCCCCGGCTCAGTTTGACCCAAAAGTCAAACTCTTCATCTCAGCCGAGACTCAATGAATCTTCAAAGGGCACTAAATACCCTTTCCAACGGTCCACCCCGTGCGCAATTCTGACTTACCATGCGGACGAATGATCTGTTTGCGTCCAAAACCCGACATAGAGGCCATCGGGGGCTCCCGGGCTCTATTTGACCTAAGTCAACTATTTAGCTCAATCGAGTCTGAATGAATCTTTTAAGGGCACAGAATACCCTTTCCAACGGTCCATCCCGTGCATGATTCTGACTTTCCATGCGGACGAACGATCCATTTTAATCCGAGAGGTCACCGAACATTTCTCAAGCTTGGTTGACCTAAGTCAACTCTCCAAATCGGGTTAAACTCTTTGGAATGTTGAAGTACATATCCTAACCTTTTTAACGGTCTTCCCCATGCACGATTCATACCTACCATGCGAACGAACGATCCGTTTGCATCCGAACGATCCCCCGTCCAATGGACCAACAAACGCTTCCGAGACATATTTGACCCAAAGTCAAATCTCAAACCCGAGAGCGATCCAAAGGACTTTCAAAGGTCTCTGAATTACCTTTCCAATGGTATGCCCTGTGCGCGATTCTGACCAACGATTTTCCCTCGGCGGTCGATTTTCCTAAAAATCCTGAAGTGCACGACCAAATGACAAGTTCCAGACCCTGCCTATCGGTACCTGCTGATAGGAAGGAACAGATATATGTTGATCGAAACTTACCTGAGCCTATAAAAAGAGGCCTTCACCTCATTTTCAAGGGGAGCACAGATCTAATAAAAGTCTCTCTGAATGAATCCCATAAACCTCTCTCGAAGGTAGCGTGATTTCAACTTCCAAATCCCTTTTTTACTTCCACTTTTCATCATCCTTTTCATCAGACTTGGTGAATTATCCACTCTCCGTCATCATCTATGTGCAAGGGCTGCTCTCCAACATTCAAGATCAAGCTCAAGATCTTCAAGAAGGTCCAACTTTATCAAACTCTCTTAAATTCTCTTAAATTCCCAATAACTTATTTTCTTATTTAGCAATTTTATTATCTCATCTCACACATCCTAATATACTTCTTATTTAGTATTATTATACATCTTTTATTTTCATAAAACCCAAAAAATAAGAAAAAGAGGGTTTGTTCATAAGTTCCAAGTAGGGATTCTCACACTTTTCTCACAACCAAAACACTTTTTCTACACACACACACACACACACACTTACAAATAAGAGATTCCCCATTTGGATTTATGGGATAAACCCCACCCCTCGTTTTGTATGCGAACTACATGGACTTTGATGCCTTTATAGGCTACGTAGGCGTCTCGGGGTAAAACCCGAGACTCGAGTCTTTTTTCTCACTTTTTCTCTCATCTTCTTATTTGCTCTAAATCTAATCTTCTTATATATCTATATATTTGTTCTTAGTGACAGATTACTCCATATGCTTTATCGTTCCATTCTAACGATCAACGTAAGGGTAATCACGTAAATCTTAGTTTTCTAATATTATTGTTATATCTTCCTACGGGCGACTCGCTTTATCTTTTCCATGATACAAGTCGAGGATTCCTACATCCATTCTATATATATACATGCACACATATCACGGGGGAAATATAAAGGAAAATAGAAAATATTCATGAGAGACCGAAAGGGCGGAATGGGTGCCTAACACCTTCCCATTTCGTAACTAAGCCTCCGAACCCATCTCGAATCATCTTGGTTTTGCATGCACCAGTATGTCTTTGGATGCCATCCTTCGGGGTGGCTTACCCTTTTTCTTTTGTCTGTTTTGAGTAAAATAGACTGGCGAATCTGAATCTCTCTACAGTTTTACACCACATCTCAAACGGCACTCCCGAGAGGGATGCGCGGGACCCGAAGGATCCTTTCCTCCACGCACCCGCCCGCACGGCGAGGATCGGGGATGGCCACACTTTATATTAAATAACTTGCATAGTAACTAGATAAATCACCTTGAGAACATTTGAGGAAATCCCTTTTCAACTCCCTAATGTATTCAAATAATCTATCGACCTATAAATATTCACTCATAAAAGATAGATTTTGGTAAGAATGATAGCGGATGTTTGATTTTAAAAGAGATGGATTTCGGAGAAGAAACCTAGAAAATTCAAAGAAAACCTTAAATAAAAGGAAACCTTAGGACAACCAACTTAATAACCATCTAAAATCACAAAATCCCCCACTCGTACACCAATCAACAACTAAATGAACAAAAACAACAATGCAAAACAAATCACAACCAAAAAAAGGAAAATGGAAGAAAAAGATATGGATAACTTCACCAATGGGGAAGGGCATACCTAGAAACCCCCAATAGTAAAAAGTGATCTAAAAACTACTAATAAATGGACTACGAGCACTAAATTAAGGAAATTATAACTGATGACATAAGTTTTAAGCAAGAATACTATCGGAAGGAAACTTGAGAATGAAAAGGTTTTTCTCTTTCTCGATAGATTTACGTGAGAAGGGTGTGAAGTGAGCGAGATTGAAAATATTTTAAACATTTTATTTATATCTTCAGGGTCGTAGTCATTTATTTTTAAAAAATACATGCCTTGGTATGACAGCTGATGCTTTGAAATGGTGTGTGCACTACCCCAAGCGCATATGCATTAAATGCGGTTGTTGCCACTACCAGCTTTCCACAGGTGCAACGTTAAGCCCAAACAAAAAAAATTTAAATTCCATAAGCCAATGTTCATGGCTAGAGATGAACCTAGAACATACCGAGCCGATGATAAGGAAAGTCTTTGAAGTCTTTCAATTAAAACTTCAATCTCTTTAGAGAATCTAATACAATTTACACCCATGTGAAAAGTATTAGGGGATATTGTTATTCCATAAATATAGGATGGCTCGTGGAATGATTAGAAGTGGACACTTAGAAATATACATCAACAAAAATGAGGTTAGTCCCAGCTAGGAACGAAGTTAACCCAAGATGAGATCGACTCGGCCATTCTTGAATTATTGTTTATCCCTATCAGTTAGCAGTCAGCTAACACTATTAGTTAACTCTATTATGCAAGTCATTAATTTTATCATAATTCTCTCACGTATATACAAAGAATGTACTCACCTACCAATAAAGTTTAACCACGTGGAACTCTTTTTTCTCTCGAAGATTCATTATTGTAGTTGATAATGTCTTCTTCCTAATAATCTTATACAATCTGCACAACATCTATCGATGTAGGCATCACTTTTGGATGAACCAAGTAAATATGGTTTTATTTATGTTTCCTTCATCGCTCTACTATTTTTTTGTAGTTTGTATTTTTGTAGTTCAATCTTTTATCTATTAGTTTCTTATAATTAATACATTTAATGTAAGATAATCAATGTACCAATTTTAGGTGATAATAATATTATTCATGTTTAGGTAATTTACTCTTTTTCTAGCGATCTAACTTATTTCACTCCCTCTTTCTGTAGTGATATGTTTGGGGATCTCGAGATCTTACTTGCTCTTATTTTTGAAAATTCTAGAGATAACTTTACAGAATCATTATTGTAATTTCTCATGGATTTTTCCCAGTAATCTAATACAATCTACGCTAAACCTAAGTACGTAGGCACCACTTTCGGTTGAGCCACCTAATTCTTCTTCTATTTTTGTTTCTGTTATCTCTCTATTATTTTCTCTAGTTCTCTTTTCAGTGGTATAGTCTCTTATTTGTAATTTTCTAATGATTAATAGATATAATCTAAGATCATCAGTGTGCCAATTTTAGGCCATAACAATATAATTCATGTTTTTTTAGTTTAGTCTTTTTATAAAAATCCCATTTATTTCATTCACTCTTTCCATAATGATATTATGCTTTCAGGATTCTGTTCACATTTTATCTCCTTAGGAGGATTCATAATCGGTCTTTACATGATGTGGATATGATGATTCCACTCCACACTCTCTCTCTCTCTCTCTCTCTCTCTCTCTCTCTCTCTCTCTCTCTCTCTCTCTCATACGCACAAACTTTCGCATCCTTGTACGTATTCACTTTGTTCACTGCTCACACATGACACATTTATCACATATTCACATATCCATTCTATTAGAAGGAGGACAACATCTTACAAAGCCTAGTAGATACCAAAAGGGATAAATAGGTGCTTAATCCATTACCACTACATAATATAGTCTCTGAGCCCATATCTCTTTTCGTTTGATATGCACTACTTATCTTTCCACTACAACAAAAGCCCAAAATTCCCTCACTTTTTCGAAGAGGTTGTATTGCAGTCAAGGACCATGACAGAAAAAACCATAAGATTTTTATAATTGTCCTTGATCGTGAAAAAGATCATTGTTACATTCCTTCTCACGTTCAAGGACCTTGGAATGTCAAGGCAAATATGAAGGCATTTTAGCCCAAACTAAAACCCTTTTCTCATTCCAATTTTTGATTTTCCCTTTTATGTCTATTCAATTGGACTATCTATCTCTCATAGGTAAACAAAACCTCCATTTTTCTCACTCCATAAGGTATAATTTGATTATATATATATATATATATATATAGAGAGAGAGAGAGAGAGAGGGAGAGAGAGAGAGAGTGTGTGTGTGTGTGTGTACGCGTGTGTTTACTTCTTCAATATGGGTTTTAAGATAGTTATATATGCATGTATGGCCTTTATATTTCTTGGATATAATTTTTTCAAAAACTATGTTTTAACATTAAGACCATTCTTCATTCGAATATGAACATTTGACTTTGATACTTGCTTGACCTTCATTATAATGCGTTCACTAATATAAATAAAATAATTTTGGTTAAAACATTTAATTTGCAAGTTTAATTAAAAATGTGAAGGATTTTTGTTGAAAATGACATAGGACACCAATGAATGTTCTTAGATATTTTAAATATTCTTTAAATGCACGTAAGTTTTGAAAGTTAGATTTGATAAGGTTATAAAGTAGAGTTAAAACAAATTTGGAATATATATGTAGCTTAGGGTTACAACATGATAGTGTCATGGGCCTCACAAATACATTATGATTAAACTATACTTGTTAAGACTTAACCTCATTATTATTATTATTATTATTATTATTATTATTATTATTATTATTATTATTATTATTATTATTATTATTATTATTTTATTTTTTTTATTTTTTTTTTATTATTATTATTATCATATTTTTATATCTTTCATATTTTTATTTGATTGTCATAAATTAGGTTATTAATTAAACTATTGTTGTGTTGCGCTTCTTGGGTTGCATTTGTGTCTGATTTAAGTACCCTATTTATTTACACATGGTAAGTAACAATTTCAACAAGATGTTATGAGGTATATTGTATACGAATATTGGATGGGTGAGTCAAATTGAATAAATGATGTGTACAATAGAGGTGTTAACGATTTTTTAAAAATCGTAAAGAGTTATCTCAGTAGTGAAGGGTTTTCTTATCTGTTCACACGTTGTAAGAATGGTAAATTATTTATTGTGGATAATAGTTGAATTACATTTTATTAAATGGGGTGTTTAGGAAGATTATCAGGTGTTAATTTTTCTTGAGGAATAAAGTATCCCCATGCCCTCTAACAATATCCCGTTCAAGCATCATGTAGGTTAGCAGTGTAATTACCTGAGGATACCATAGAGAATAATTTCTTAGATTGTCTAATACAATATGCTTATGGAGTTCATATGATCAAAGACAATGAGGATTCTAATAGGGAAGACAATGGATATTGTTGTGGAGGTTTAAGTGCCAATGATGGTATTGGGATAAACCTTGACAATGACTACCAATGTTAGAAATTCAAATTGAACCAAACATTTTACCCTACATTTGACAAAGATAACACAACTTTGTATGCCATGTATTGATACCAAATTTAATCTGCTGACGTGGACCAATCATATGAAGACATGTAGCTATCTACATGGCAACTACAAACACTTCCGAGGAACTCCCGCGCTCCGAGGAACTCATACGCTCCGAGGAACAAACCTCTCCGAGGAACTCTTGAATACCAAGAAGATTAGGCGGTCCGAGTTGCATCTCGAACAAAGCATTAATAGCTGGATAATCAACAGTTCAACTGATTCATTAAATGCTTATCATTCAGACGCACACGCAAAGAGGGCATTAAATGTATTACCCTTTCATATGTATAACATTTAATGTAGTACCCTTTCACATTACAGCCTCAGGGCTATAAATACATTGTACAATCCTCATTATAAGGGGACCCAGACCGGAAGTTCTTGAGATAACTTGTAATCGAGAATTCCCATACAAACAGCAATACCAAAACAGTGGACGTAGGCCATTCTTATAAGGCTGAACCACTTTAAAATTCTTTATCTCATTTATTTATCTGTGATACCAAATTTAATCTGCTAATGTGGACCAATCATATGAAGACACGTGGCTATCTACATGGCAACTACAAACACTTCCAAGGAACTCCCACGCTCCGAGGAACAAAACTGCTTACCCGAGGAACTCATAGTTCCCCGAGGAACACTGCTTACCTGAGGAACTCACATGCTCCAAGGAACTCATACGCTCCGAGGAACAAACCTTTCCGAGGAACTCTTGAATACCAAGAAGCTTAGGCGGTCCGAGCAACTCAGGCAGTCCGAGCTGCATCTCGAACAAAGCATTAATAGCTGGATAACCAACAGTTCAATTGATTCATTAAATGCTTATCATTCAGATGCACACGCAAAGAGGGCATTAAATGTATTACCCTTTCATATGTATAACATTTAATGTAGTACCCTTTCACATTACAGCCTCAGGGCTATAAATACATTGTACAATCCTCATTGTAAGGGGACCCAGACCGAAAGTTCTTGAGATAACTTGTAATCGAGAATTCCCATACAAACAACAATACCAAAACAGTGGACGTAGGCCATTCTTATAAGGCTGAACCACTTTAAAATTCTTTGTCTCATTTATTTATCTGTGTTGACACCCATAACTTCCCCTTGGCCATTTGCCATGTGGGGAATTGACCTGGTTGGACCACTGCCAACGACCCGAGGAAGGTTCAAGTACCTTGTCGTCGAGGTGGGTTATTTTACTAAGTGGGTAAAAGCTGAGCCACTCATTGATATGACGTACGAGAAGGTGTACCAATTTGTTTGGAAGAACATCATTTACCAATATGGTCTCCCTCGTGACTTCATCACAGACCATGGGACACAATTTGATAACGAGGAGTTTGCCGCCTATTGTCATCAGTCAAATATTTTGAAGGTTCATTCAGCACCAGATCATCCTCAAAGCAATGGACAAACTGAAGTGATAAACAGAACGCTGCTGAACGGTTTGAAGAAACGATTGGATGATGCAAAAGCAAACTAGATCAACGAGCTACAATCAGTACTCTGGGCTTACCGAACTACTCCCCGAGTAGCAACTAGAGAATCACCATACATGCTGGCATTTGGGAGTGAAGCTGTCATACCTGCCGAGTTGGGCCTCCCAACACACAGGGTACTGAATTTCAATTCCCTGTCAGTGACTTAATGAGAAGACTGGATTTAGACATGCTCGAGGAAGTCAGAGAAGAAGCAGCCATTAGAAATGCTGCTTACCAGCAACGAACAACTTTGTTCTACAACAAGAGGGTGAAGAAGTGCGACCTGAAAGAAGGAGACTATGTGCTGAAGAAAGTAATTTAAAAGCATAACAAACTGGAGGCAAAATGGCATGGACCATACCGAGTTACAGAAGTTGTTCGACCAGGAACTTATCGAATAGCCACTTTAGAAGGCGAGGAGTTTAAGAATGCATGGAACGCAGAGCATCTGCGCAAGTATTATCAGTGATGTATATGTAACGCAGTTCCATCAGTATGTAACGCATCTGCGCAACTAGATTTTTGAATAGGGATCTAGTAGTCAACCTCCCTGATGCTAACAGGGATTATTTTGAACATGGAGTAGTTATAAAAAATTGGCAACATGCCCCTTTGGTTGGAGATGCAGTATATGAGGGTCCCAGATGCCCCCCATATGGCAATGGGATAGGTTATTTTCATCTTATTTTGTTTTTTGAAATTATGATTTCATTGTGTTTGACAAAATGTATGACTGATATTTCACTATGTTTTTGTTTGCAGTCGACAGCAAGAGAAAAACTCCAAAAGAAACAGAAGTTAATATCAAGCATTTAAAACATATCTGGAGTTTGCATCAGAAGGTTGCAGACGATCACGTTAGGTCTTCTTCATACTTGCTGCAGTACAGGAGCTATACATCCTCTTTTACTGCTCGTCCTGTGGTTAGCATTAGCGAACCATTGCCAGCTTCTGAAGACTCTTCACCAGACTCTCACATTCCTTTAAGTCAGAAGATGGGCAAGAGAAGAGTTCCTGCTCTCTTTGAAGAGACCTCCTCTGCTGGAGATGGAAAGAGAAATAAAGCTGATGTCCCAAAGGGGACAAAGAAAGTGGATGCTGCCCCTTCTGTTGCTTCTCAGAAGGCCGCCGAAAAGCCCCAGTGGCTCCTGTACAGAAGGATGCGCCTGTGGAAGTAATCACTATCTCTCCAACCAAAAGTTCTTATTTGGTTGAGGTTGTAAAGAAGACACCGAGGAGATTTAAGAAGTCCTCCTCTATTAGTTTTTCTGAAGTCATTCCCCAGCTCCAAGCTAGTGGAGCTGGTGTTCCAACCATTATTCCCCCGAGCTCTGCAATGAGCTCGGTAAAGACTTGGACTATTCCTGAAGTCCAAGGAATCGAGGAAAACATGTCTAGGGATATGCTGACATCCCTAGCTACTCGTCACATTGCTTCAGTAAGTTTCTTCTTATCTTGAATTCTTCTTTCCTTCTATTAATATATGTATCTCGGCACTAACTCATCACTACCTTCTTTTTCAGCTGGTGAGTTGCTTTAACACCATAGTGAAGAAAGATTAGGCGCTCAAGGCTTCAAGCTCCTCGTATGGAGTAGAGGATGCTTTCCAGGGTTTGGTCCAATCTTTGAAGGAATCCCGTCAAAAGTACGACGAGGATAAAGGTGAATGGGAGAAGAAATTGGCTGCATCTGAAGCAGAGAAGGTGCAGTTGGGAAATAAAGTGAAGGACTTGGAGAGGGAGAATAAGAAATATGCCGAGAAGCTCACTACCTTCGGGGAGCTTAAAAATAAGCTGAAATCAGCTGAGGAAGAGCTGACCCTTCTGCGCGAAGTAAATCGTCAGAAGGAGGAGTTGGAGGCCAAGTTGAAAGCCTCCGAAGACCTTCTATCCGAGAAGCTCTCCTCGGAGAAAATGAAAAGAAAGATGGCAATAAAGAAGTCTTTCAACACAGGTTGGGACAAAGGGTGGAACAAGGGAGTAGCTGCCATGATGACTCAGGTGCAATATGGAAGTTTGAAATACTTCCGAGATGGCTAGGTTGCTGCTTTGTAAGAATTGAAGGTGAGCGAGGACTCCGAGTTATTTCAACAGCATCTCCCTGGTCCTCCCCCATCCATCGAGGATGAAGAAGAGGACGAAGCTGCCTCAGAAGAATCTTCACTGGTAGTGGGTGATCTCATCCTTACCCAGCCTGCTGACGAGGAGCTTTTATCTCTGCCAGCTCCTCCAGAACAAGTTCCAGCTCCCGCCGACCAACTCATTATTTCCACCGAGCAACCAAGCTCCTCGTCCCAGCCTCCCGAGAAAGTCTTGGGAGACAAGGAAAAGGTGTGAAGTTGTTCGGTATTTTCTTTCTGTTTTTCTTTTACCTGTACTTTGTATCCCAGATCTTTGTAACTTTGCCTTATGATCTAATAAAATTTGAGTTCTTTTCTTCCATATGATTGTCTCTTCTCTATCTTCACTCTGTCTTGATCTTCTTTTTCTTTCTCTGTTAGTTTCTGGCTAGGATGGATCTTCTGTCTGTTAATGGCACAAAGTTGATACAGCAATGCCATGAATATTATAAAGCTGGTCACACAGACCTAAGTGCATCAGAAGTCGCCGACATCCTTGGCCATGGTGCTTCAGAGCAGGCAGTAGAAGCATACCAATACTTGAAATGTCTTCTTGATCGTGCTCTAGCCAACAACGTGGCTTATTATGACATGATCGAGGAGCTTCAATATACTTTAGAAAATCTTCAGACTCAGTACAAGGAGTCAAATTCCTTGTTACATGAGGGGTATGAAAAGAAATATCAACAGCTTTCTGCCGAGAAGGGCTACGACAAACTCCTTACTAGGTATGATGTCAGGGAGAGGACCCTAAAGGGAGAAGTTGAAGCTTGTAGACAAATTGCTAAGCTGCTGGAGCAAGAGAATAATAATTTGCAGAAAGAGCTAGCACAATATAAGTCTGCAGCCTCTTCCTCAACAGTGGTAATCCCAGTGACTGATGAGGGATTTTCCTTCTTAGAGGTTGAGAATGCCAAATTAAGGCAAGAGTTGGATATCCTGAGAAGGTCTGGTACTTCTACTCGGGGACGAGGAAGGGGTTCTCGTGGGCGAGGAAGAGTTGCCTAGGATGTTGTCGAGGAACGAAGTACTCCACCTGCTCGGGGTCGATCAAGAACTCCTCGTAGTATTGAAGAAGCTCATACTCTGTCAACATTGGAAACTCAAGCGTACCAATTGAATGCAAAAGATCGGGCTTTGTCTGAAATGTCTAAGAAAATCCAAACTCTGGAGGATCAACTTGCATCGACAAAATCTGCTCTGGATAATAAGGATGCTCTTGCTAGAAACTTTCATGAGAAGCTTGAAAAGTTGACATTTCAATTTAATAAACAGCCCAGGGAATTCTGGATGGCTGGATACAATGAAGCGTTATTTCACTTAGATGATCGTATCTAGAATGCCAATAACGAGGGTTACAAGCAAGGTTGACTGAATGCCCTGGGCGTGCTGAAGCTCGAACAGGGGCACTACCTGTGCGATTATTATGATCCCGGGGTTCTTGACTTGCCAGTGCCACCGTATAACTTGGACATGGAATGGATCCCAGCTCGTGCCATTCCTCGGAGCTTAATTGCAAAATACCTTGGCGACTATAATCTTCACTCTCAGATCGAAGTATCTCATCCCGATCATCTATTGGATACTCCTTCAGTAATGAATGTCAGAATGCTCCGAGATGTTAACTTCATTAATTCTCCTCTTTGCTTGGAAGATCCTCCCACTGGCGAGGAGCCTGTTCCAAAAGCTAAGGGAAAGAAACCAATAGAGTAGGGATCTCAATGTAATAGTTAGTACACATGTAATTTGTAATTCATTTTGAATTTTAATGAAAGACTTTCATTTTCTATTTGCAAATATGTATTGTTATTGTCTTGTTCTTGTTAAACACTATTGTATGGTTCATCGACCAATTTAGTACTAAAAATTACAAGTATTAATAATGTTGCTCGATCACTTAATAATAAAGTAATGAGTACAAGAATGTTAAAAATTCTTCCAACCAATCAAGGTTGTTAAATTGTGCTTATCGACCAATTATAGTTAGTGAGAGTTTTTATTCCCGACCAGCTATACTTGGTAAATTTTGTCTTTTTCATAAACTGCTTTCGACCAATCAAGGTCGATAAATTCTCCTCGTCGACCAACTATAGTTAGTGGGTTTTTATCCCCGACCAACCATACTTGGTTCAGTTTGGAATATTTTATTCTTCGAGGAACTTTTATATTTTCTGTAATAATCTTACCTACCGAACAACATAAGTTGGCATTTGAGAGCATATTTTGTTTTCAAACCAACCGAGATTTGCATTTTTAAGAATGTTGTTCTTTCCCTTTTACCAACCGGAGTTGGTCATGGGTTTGAACTATCATGTCCATTAACTCTTTTACCAACCGAAGTTGATCACATTAGTGTACGCCTCCTATCCAAAGGAGTATAGTTTGTTCTCGCTATTTTACCAACCGAAGTTGATCACGTTCTAACTATCATGTCCACTAGTTATTTTATCAACCGGAGTTGATCACGCTAGTGTACGCCTCCTAACCAAAGGAGTTTAGTTTGTTCTTGCCCTTTTACCAACCGGAGTTGGTCGTGGGTTTGAACTATCATGCCCACTAGTTATTTTACCAACCTGAGTTGGTCATGCTAGTGTACGCCTCCTAACCAAAGGAGTATGAGTTCCTAACCAATCGGAGTTGGTATTTCAGGAATATCGTGTTCTTGCTCTTTTACCAACCGGAGTTGATCTGAGTTCGAACTATTATGTTCACAAGCTCTTTTACCAACCTGAGTTGGTCACGCAAGTGTATGCCTTCTAACCAAAGGAGTATAGTTTTTTCTCGCCCTTTTACCAATCGGAGTTGGTCGTGGGTTTGAACTATCATCTTCTTTTTACTGCCGAGCAGCGTTGTTTTAAGCGTTGTTTTACTACCCAGCAGCGTAGTGTTAAACACACTAGTATTCCCCGAAAAACTTTCAATAAAAGGAGAGAAGATTGTGAAATATCATCGTTTTATTCATATTGATGGAACTGCTTTACATTTTACATCACTGATAATACTTGCGTAGGTGTTCAGCATTCCATGCATTCTTAAATTCCTCTCCTTCTAGAGTTGCTATTCGGTAAGTTCCTGGTCGGACAACTGCAGTAACTCGGTAAGGTCCATGCCAGTTTGCTTCCAACTTATTGTGCTTCTGAATGACCGTCTTTAGCACGTAATCTCCTTCTTTTAAGTCGCATTTTTTCACCCTCTTGTTGTAGAACAGAGTTGTTCGTTGTTGGTAAGCAGCATTCCTAATGGCTGCCTCTTCTCTAACCTCCTCGAGCATATCCAAATCTAATCTTCTCATTAAATCGCTGACTGGTGAATTAAAATTCAGCACTCTATGTGTTGGAAGACCCAACTCGGCAGGTATTACAGCCTCACTTCCAAATGCCAGCATATATGGTGATTCTCCAGTTGCTGCTCAGGGAGTTGTTCGGTAAGCCCACAATACTGACTGTAGCTCATTAATCCAATTAGCTTTAGCATCATTTATCCTCTTCTTCAAACCATTTAGTAATGTTCTGTTTGTCACTTCAGTCTGCCCATTGCTTTGAGGATGGCCTGGTGCTGAATGAACCTTCAAAATGTTTGACTGACGACAATAGGCGGCGAATTCCTCGTTATCAAATTGTGTTCCATGGTCTGTGATGAGGGCATGAGGAAGACCATATCGGCAGATGATGTTCTTCCAAACGAATTGGTACACCTTCTCGTATGTCATATCAATCAGAGGCTCAGCTTCTACCCACTTGGTAAAATAATCCACTGCGACGACGAGGTACTTGAATCTTCCTCGGGTCGTCGGCAGTGGTCCAACCAAATCAATTCCCCACATGGCAAAAGGCCAAGGGGAAGTTATGGGTGTCAACAATGCTTGTGGAGTTCGTCGGACGGAGGAAAAACGTTGGCATTTATCACATCTCTTAGCATAGGCTATACAATCAGCCCTCATCGTTGGCCAGTAGTATCCCTGCGTCATCACCCTTTGCAACAGTGTCCGCCCTACTACATGGGCTCCACAAGACCCTTCATGGATCTCTTCAATCAATTCTTTCACCTCAGAGGGATGTACACATCTTTCCAAACCTTCCATAATTCCTCGTCTATACAAAACACCATTAGTTAGTACATACCGAGTAGTTTTAAACTTTAATTTCTTGGCAGCGATCTTATCCTCCGGTAATTCTCCTTCCTCGATATATGCCCTGATGGGATCCATCCAAGATGGTCCTAAATCAAGGGAAATAACATTCATCGCCAGGCCTTCATCTATGCTTCGACTTTCTAACACCTCAATTGGTATCGTTCTTCGCAACTCGGTACGAGTAGCTGATGCTAGTCGGGCCAGTGCGTCTGCTTGTGCATTCTCTATTCTTGGTATTCTAATCAACTGAATTGCATCAAATTCTGTCAATAACTCCATCACCTTTGCATGATACTTGACCATTAATTCTCCTTTAACTGCATACGTTCCCATCATCTGATTCACAATTAATTGAGAATCACTGAATACCATCACTTGTTGCGCTTCCATAATCTTTGCTAAATTAAGACCTGCTATCAAGGCTTCATACTCAGCCTCATTATTGAAAGCTTTGAATTGGAATCATAAGGCATATTCCAAGTCAATCTCGTCTGGGGTGTTCAAAACAATCGCTGCCCCACAACCTGTTGTGCAAGATGACCCATCTACATATAATCTCCATGTAGGTAACTCGTCTTCAAATTTTTTTTCTGACAGAGTTCCTCGGTGAAATATCTGTTGTTTCCTTTCATCCTCCCCTGGTATTTTTTGTTCTTCATCGACCATCTCTTCTCGCCCTTTTACCAACCGGAGTTGGTCTGGGTTTGAATTTGATGATCTTTCTACATCCACAGCCCTTTTACCAACCAGAGTTGATCTGGACTCATGTTTGTTGATCCTATAACATCCACAGGTTGGTCAGCGAGTAACTTTTGCTCCTCGGGGGTATCAGGATATGTAAATTCTGCTATAAAGTCTGCTACAGCTTGCCCTTTTAATGATGATCTGGGTTCATACACAATATCATATTCACCGAGCTCTATTGCCCAGTACATCAGTTTTCCTGATTTTTTTGGCTTATGAAGGGCTTGTCTCAATGGCATGTCGGTGTATACGACGATGGTATGGGCCTGGAAATAAGGCCTCATTCTTCTACTTGCTTCAATTAATGCCAATGCCAATTTTTCCAACTTTGGGTACCTGATCTCTGCACCTCGAAAAGCTTTACTTGTGTAATAAATTGGCTTCTGGACTCCATTCTCCAATCTGATCAATGCCGAGCTGACTGCATTCTCTGATACTGCCAGGTATAAGTACAACTTTTCTCCCATCACTGGCCTGGACAGCAGTGGAGGTGTTCCCAGATATTTCTTCAAGTCTTGAAAGGCTTTTTCACATTCATCATTCCACTCGAAGGTTTTTCTGAGTGTTTTGAAGAATGGAAGGCACCTATCAGTTGCTCGAGATACAAATCTATTGAGCGCTGCAACTCGTCCTATAAGACTCTACACTTCTTTCTTCATCGTTGGAGATCGCAACCCTAAAAGAGATTTGATCTTTGCTGGATTTGCCTCAATGCCTCGCTGGTTAACGATGTACCCGAGGAACATTCCTTCTCGTACTCCAAAGGTGCACTTCGTCGGTTTGAGCTTCATCTGGTATTTATCCAGTTGATCAAAGGTCTGACCTAAGTCAATTAGATGATCAATAGCTTTCTTGCTCTTTGTCAGCATATCGTCGACATAGACCTCCATATTGCAACTGATTTGTTCGGCAAAAACCTTGTTCATCAGCCGCTGGTATGTCGCTCCTGCATTTTTCAAACCAAAAGGCATAACATTATAACAATAAGTTCCCCTAGGGGTAATAAAAGAAGTGCTTTTCCTATCTTCAGGTTTCATTTTGATCTGGTTGTATCCAGAGTAAGCGTCCATGAAGCTGAGTAGCTCGTGTCCCGAGGTAGCATCCACTAGTTGATCAATTCTGGGCAATGGAAAATGATCCTTTGGGCATGCCTTGTTGAGATCGGTGAAATCAACACACATTCTCCATTTATTGTTTTTCTTCTTCACCATCACCACATTTTCCAACCAGTCTGGATACTTCACATCTTCAATGAATTGGGCTTTATGGAGCTTCTCGACCTCCTCTTGTATAGCTTGATTCTTCTCGGGACTAAATACTCTTCTTCTTTGCTTTACAGGCTTGATCTCCTTATTCACATTGAGCTCGTGACATAAGAAGTTTGGATCTATTCCTGGCATGTCCTCATGACTCCATGCAAAAGTTTTCTTCATGTCTCTCAAGAAAGTTATCAACTCCTGTTTTATTGAAACATCCAACGATGAACCTATCTGGGTTACTCGTTCAGGGTGTTCGTCGTCCAGAATAACATTTTTTGTAGATTCCACCACATGTCCTTTTACAAGTTGGGATTCATCTCTAGCATCGAGTGTTTCAATTTCTGTACCTTCCTCCACCTGGTAGGTAGTAGTCTTTTTCCTTGACTCTTCAAGCTCCTCTTGCTCGACAGACGAATAATAACATTCCCGAGATACTTTCTGATCACCTTTCACAACTCCTACTCTAAAATTTGTAGGGAATTTTAAGCACTGATGTACTGTAGATGGGACTGCTTCGAACTTCTTCAAACCAACTCTTCCCATGATGATGTTGTAAGCTGACTGCACATTCTTATCCATCACAAAGAAGCGTATTCTCTCTGTTCGACAAGCAGGCCAAGTTCCAATGAATATGTCCAACTTGATCGTCCCAAGTGGAAAAACTTTCTCGCCAGCAAAGCCCAGAAGAGGTTTATAATAAGGTTCTAATTGAGATAATTTCAAATTTAAACTGTCAAAGCATGAGTAGAACATGATGTCTGCTGAACTACCATTATCTACCAGCACCCTTGAAATCACTACTTCTTTCATCCTCATTTTGATCACCAAAGGGTCGTCGTGGGGGTAAAGAACACCTGCAAGGTCATTTTTTGAAAAACCGATGACCAGCTTCTCTTTGTTTACCTTCCTCGGGCGATCCTCTTCAGCCAAATTTATCCGTTGAATGTATGAGCAAGCCCGAGCCTCACCGAGGTAAGATTTTCTTTCTGCAGTAAGGTCTCCTCCTCCTGCATCTCTTCCTGTAATGACATTACAATCAAATGACCCAAAGCGTATTGAAAATACCTCTCGTTCTGGCTGCCTTGGTTTCTTGGGAAGATCGGGATCATCATCTGGATCATCTTCATGATTTCTCTTCTTTTTCTCCTCTGCCCGACGAGGAGACCTAGATCTCTCTCTAGTTCGATCATTATTTCTTCTTTCGCCTCCCCGATCAACATACTTTGCTAGCTTTCCTCTTCGGATGAGTGTTTCAATCTCGTTCTGAAGAGCTATGCAATTTTTAGTCATATGGCCGTGATCTTTGTGGAACTCGCAATATTTATCCCTATTCCTCATGTCAGGGTCTGACCTCAGTTTCTTCGGACACTTTACCTCCTCGCTATTCTTAATTTCTTCCAAGACATGATTAATACCCATTTTCAAGGGAGTATAATTATTGAATTTCTTCAGGATATCCCATGATGACTTATTATTTCTGGAACACTTGTCACCGCCATTGCCCTTATGCTCTTTATTTTTAGACTTTTCGACTTCCACCTTGGTGTCTTTATCCATATTCTTCTTTGCAGCCATAGCTTCCTCGGCATTCATGATTTTGGCTGCTTTTGCCATCAACTCTGACATAGTTTTAGGTGGATCTTTCACCAAAGTGTAATACAACTTATTAGGCAATAACCCACTCATCAAGGCGGTGATTGTTGTCTTCTCCTCATAATCTATGACTTCCAGTTTCTCGTTATTGAAACGAGTTATGTAATCTCTAGTACTCTCACCAGATTTTTGTCTAACACTTAATAAGTGTGCTACTCGTTTTACTGGCTTTGCTCCAAAACAGAAATTACCAATGAACAACTCGACCAACTGAAATAAAGTTGAAATCTTACCCCAAGGAAGATTATTGTACCATATCTGGGCAGGTCCAGTAAGAGTTCCTGAGAATGCTCTACATCTCATCTCGTCGAGGACAGCATAGATATCGGCGGCAACTTGATATTGCTCTTTATGAAGAACAGGATCTGTCTTTCCATCGTATTTGGGGGTCACCACAGGGGCTTTAAACTTTGACGGTGTAGGAAAATTCACAATGGCCTGAACAAAAGGTATCCCTTGAACAAAAGTTCGTTGTAGGGGATTCTTCGCCTTAGCCATTTCTCCCAATCTATCCTCCAACCGCTGAAGGAATCCTTTCCACGCTTCATTTCCTTCCTCGGGCCTATTGGTTCGAGCAATAGATTGTTCTGATGTGGCCTCCTGAGATCTATCTTGACGAGAAACTGGTCGTGATTGTGCTGATCCTTCTCTTAGATCTGATGGTCGTCGAAAACTACTCGACATGGTCTTAGGTGGACTCCTATTCCTCCTAGGGCCTAATCGACTGAAAGGAGACACCCTACTCAGTCTTTCTAAAGCACTGGGTCTTTCTGGAGAGAGAGTGATACGTTGATCAGTATCTATAGCCCTTATTGACGAAGTTCGCCCAGGTTGATAAGAGAAATCATCAGACTCCTCATTACGATATGACTCAGTACGCCTGGATCGTGAAGAAAGTAAATAAGTTTGCCTCTGACCACTTCGCTATCCTGAATGTGCAGGTGCACCGCCATGAAGGGTTTGTATGAGTTGTCTCATTGTTTCTTGCATGGCGGTTTGTCCTTGAGCCAGATTCGTCATAATCCCAGCCAGGTCTGGAGGTGCAGAGGGATTTGAAGGATTTCCAGCATTTCTAACGTTTCGATTGTTGGATTCCGGATTATCTACCATTGATGATGAATGATTTTTGGTGAAAAACGATAATAACAATCGTTCCCACAGACGGCGCCAATCTGTTGATGTAAAAAATTAGATCGCTCTAATTATTCAATCACAGATAAATAAAATGAGACAAAGATTTTTAAAGTGGTTCAGCCTTATAAGAATGGCCTACGTCCACTGTTATGTTATTGCTGAGTGTTTGGGAATTCTCGATTACAAGTGCTATCAAGAAATTCCGGTCCCCTTGAATGAGGGTGATACAAGGTATTTATAGCCCTTAGGCTGTACATGAAAGGGTGTCACATTAAATGATACACATATGAAAGGGTAATTCATTTAATGCTCTTCAAACGTGTGCGTCAAGATGATAAGCATAGTTGAACTGTTGATTATCTGGCAATTAATGCTGTGGTCGAGATGCAGCTCGGACCGCCTTAGTTGCTCATCATCCGAGAGTTCCTCGGAGCGCTGGAGTTTCTCGGAGGGATGGAGTTCCTCGGAAGACACCTGTTGCTCGGAATGAGTATGTTGGTCGGGGAAATGATCTTCCTCGTTGCTATTGTGCCACGTAGATTGACACGTGTCTTCTTATTATTCGTCCACATCAGCATAATAATTTTGGTATCAACACCCGTGTTCAAAATAATCCCTATTGGCATCAGGGAGGTTTACTACTAAGGCTCTATTTATAAACCTAGTTTTTAAATAATAAATATTATCATTAACTGCCCATCTATAGCAGTACATGATTTTTGGAATTTCTATACGAGTTCCATGCACTTGATTTAATTTATGCACCCCATTAACTATTCTCCATGTGTTGGGGGCTATTCGTGCAGGAACAACATCAAAGTACTGATAGAATTCCAGACACAGAGGATTTGGTTGAAAAGAAAATCCACACTCAGCAAAAAAGAGACTGGGGAACCAATGTCCCTCAGCCAAATTGAAATAATTAGAAGGCTCAGAAAACTCTTCCAAGACAACCCAAGAGGGAATGGAAAAATCAGATCGAAATTTTTCAAGAGATTCAACAAGGTAAACCATGGTGATTAAAAGAAATGAAAAAGAAAGAAGAAGATCTTACAGGAAAAGAGTAGAGCTGATGACGACAGACGATGGAAGAGATGAATACATAAGAGAGTAGAAGACAATGAAAAACTCGAAGATGAAAATTTGGAAAGGTAGAAGACGATGGGAGCGTCTGTGAAGTTTTAATACCTTGCCTTGGGAAATGGTGAAGTAATGATTACAAAAAAGGATGATTACGTTACCGACGGCTAAAAGGGCATTAAATATTGGCGCGGGAATCAAAGCGGGCAACAGCGGCTAAAAAGACGAAAAGTAACGCGGGAATCGAAGCACGCATAAAAGTTCAAAAAATCATGATTCTATGAATTTGGAAGAAGAAATAAATACAAGGGAAATGCTCCTAAAATTCAGGAAGATTATTTAAAGCTACCATATTCCGAGAAAGAATGTTCCATACTCCTCAAAATTTTAAACTATGAAACATTGGGGGCTTCTGTTCATACCAAATTTAATCTGCTGATGTGGACCAATCATATGAAGACACGTGGCTATCTACATGGCAACTACAAACACTTCCGAGGAACTCCCACGCTCCGAGGAACTACACTGCTTACCCGAGGAACTCACATGCTCCGAGGAACTCATACGCTCCGAGGAACAAACCTCTCCGAGGAACTCTTGAATACCAAGAAGCTTAGGCAGTTAGAGAAACTCAAGCGGTCCGAGCTGCATCTCAAATAAAGCATTAATAGCTGGATAACCAACAGTTCAACTGATTCATTAAATGCTTATCATTCAGACGCACACGCAAAGGGGGCATTAAATGTATTACCCTTTCATATGTATAACATTTAATGTAGTACCCTTTCACATTACAGCCTCAGGGCTATAAATACATTGTACAATCCTCATTGTAAGGGGACCCGGACCGGAAGTTCTTGAGATAACTTGTAATCGAGAATTCCCATACAAACAGCAATACCAAAACAGTGGACGTAGGCCATTCTTATAAGGCTGAACCACTTTAAAATTCTTTGTCTCATTTATTTATCTGTGATTGAATTATTAGAGTGATCTAATTTTTTACATCAACACCATGGTTGGTTTGCACAATTTCCAGAGTCAATTTTGTCTATCTCACAATTTTAGGGGTCGAACATAAACTACTTTTGAGAAAGATTTTAGGTTCAAAAATTGAAAGGAGGGTGTAAGGGATTTTTCTGACACAACCTCTACAATCTAGGACTTGTTCGTAGTTTTCCATATTACCTTAGTTATGGCATATACCGCTACATCATTTATGGCATAACACGTCTTCATGATCATCCACGACGTCAAAGATCCAAATATTCGGTAATGTGCATCTCTAATGTGCACCACTACTGTAAGGATGCGGAAGACCCAAATTTTAAATTCTAAAAATTAATGTGATGGTTCAATTAGATACCCAACTAAAATTTCAATTCAAATTTCAAACAAATGCAAACTTCAAATTTTAATTTCTTCAAAATTAAAATTAAGTTAAACTAAAAGTTAAATTAAACTACTCAAACAAATTAATTTTCACTTAAAGAAAATTAATTCAACCCAAGTCCTAACATTTTCCTAACAATAAAATATTCAATTTTTCAATATAGGCCAACACCAATTTTAACGAATTAAATATGATGACTTCAATTAAATTAAACTAACACAACCAAAATAATTTATTAGCACCAAATTAAACAAGTGTAATGATTAAACCAACTTTTATCTTGTTTATCCTAGCTTACATCTACGGTGATTTTTACAAGATAAAAATAAACAATATCACACTACGCCGCGAGTACGAGGAAAACCCACATGGGAAAAACCTCGAACGTCCCTACCTAACAAATCCATTAGGTACAAAATTTTTACAAAGACAACGACAAGAAGACTTACAACACTCGACTCGAATCCTTCAAGCCCCAACGCTTCCTTCGCTCTTCAATCTCTGCCTTGTAGATAACTCCGTAGTCCACTGAAATGCCTTTCACCAGTGAGAACTTTGCAGCAAACACAAGTTCTTCTCATTTGTGGGTAGAGAATAAACCCAAACTTCTCTTCTTGTTAGTGTAGAGAAAACCCCGTGCCAAACCTCTCCAAGAAAAAAAATATATAAAGGAACTTGGATATAAAGAAACTATGGGTCTATAAACATGTGGTTTTGGAAAAGATTTTATCTAGAAATCATAACACATAAAAGGACTTTTGTTGTTGGAAATTTTCCTCTCAAAAGCCTCTCTAGAAGTTCCAAAAGTCATCTGAAAAAATACTGCCCTAAAGTGTATAAAACTGGTAAACAAATGGAGTAGTGGGTGGTTACAAGAAAACTTCTCAAAAAAAAAATTCCCACTGAAATGTCATTCAAACGACATTACTAACGATAATATATATCAAATGGGTTGTGTTTTCATTTGATGGGGTAAGAGTCGAGGACAATAATGGTTTTGAAGTCGATTATGCTACCACTATGATAATGGTACACTTTCCCAAGATGAAGGTCAAGGAGCATATGAATGATGAACAATTTGATTGTGAATTTGAAAAACCTAAAGGAAGTGTTTTACTTTGAGTCCATCGATAATGACTCGTGGTTAGTCGTCTTACGCACGCCAAACCATCTCATTAGTGGAGTGGATGACCTGATAACTCCTACTGACTATCAATTAGTTTTTTATGACAACTCGAAGTTAAAGTAATTTATAATTTATCTAAATGATTAGTTTTTTTTTTTGGGTTGTTAAAATGTAATCTAGATCTAGTTTGGTAACTTTTCTTAAGAGGACGATGAGGATTTTAATTTATCATTTGTATTATGTAGTCTGCTAAATGTAATATGGATTCCAAGCACAAATTTATAGTTCATTAAATGTAAGGTTTAGGGGGTGAAAAGGTAATTTAATAATAAAAATGCTCTAAAAGAGGCACAATCACATCACACGGGACTAAACTAACTTTTAGAAACAACTAATGAACTTGCGTGACTTGTAGGGTGATATTTGGGTTGAAATTTCAAATATCTAACGCTTAAGATTGAAAATAAGGCGTTAAGGGGTGAAAATCTAAGTAAACAATAAAATTCACTGAAAAGAGGCACAATCACATCACATGGGACTACACGAACTTGTAGAAAAAACTCGTGCAGTCGTGTGACTCAAGAGGTGAGAATTGGGTGAACATTTCAATAATTTAAGAATTAAGCTTGAAAATAAGATTGAGTTTTTCTACATCAATTTATATTCATGTATGATTTTATTCTCAGATTTTTTGAGGTTGATAGCTTCTTGCTTCAGTTGGTTACTACTTTCATGGTACAAATAAACAAATTTCAAAATTTGTTTAGTTTGTTGAGAAAATAAGTATTAATCAATTGTACTTGCAGAAATCTAGTTTTACTTTTGTGTGAGTACTCTTGATATTTTTGTTCAAAATATAACTTGTAGAACTTGTTCGATGTTTGAAGCTTAACAAGGTTATGTAATAGGCTTGTTATCGAGATAGGAACCCCAGATTAGTTGGAGTGGTTATATTTTGAAGAAAGTCTTCAAAAGTACTAACATAAATCCAATTCTGGGTTATTCTAATTTTGTATATCGTGAATGAGTATTTTCATTTGATTTATGTTATATATTATATGCTAATGAATCATTTTTTTGCAGAATATGGATTCTTCAGAAGTAAGTGGCCATCCTACCCTAAGATAAGGTGCCGGGGGGGGGGGGGGGGGTCATATAAAAAACCAATCACTTTTAGCACCACGAAATGCGTCGTGCAGAAAAGAAGATAAATTTTATGATTATGTCATCTTAGCTAATGAAATTAATAGCTGAACCGGGGTACGAGAAGTGGAGGAACGTGCTCAAAGAGCTAAAGTTGTCTATTTGTGGGTCGTTAGAGGTTTTAAAATCTCTATGTTTATTTTAAATATGTGACATTCATTTCAGACTTTATTATATGTTTGTTGAAATTTAATTCACTAACTTTCCTATATTATATTTTTTTGGACATAAACAATTCAACTTTCCCCTGAACAACGCGACAATGTCTTAATCATCATGGGAGAGAGGTGGAAGATGTGGAAGAAAAATTGAGGTAAATTCTCTCTAGGGAAGACCCGAGAATCCTTGATGAAATGGAGAGACAAAGTCCCGACTAAGGAGAGGTAATGTGGGCCAACGACAAAAAAATTTATATACTTTGAGGCATATAATAACCAGTTAGCCACTTGAGATTCATCGAGTAGTAATGGGGAAAAAAAGATAGCATGTGCTGCTCTCGACGGAGATCTTATATGAAGGTGGAACATATCATGGTAAACAAAATTGTTTAGATTAGTCACATTTTGTTTAATCTTAGAATCAAATTTTAATGAATAATTTAATATGTGCATGAGGCGGGGAGTGGCCACAAAGGAAAACCCATATAGGATCAACTCTAGTGTACATGTTTAACTAAAGAAGGGTGTGACTATGAACATGCAGGTCGCTGAGACTCTGGTAAGTAAGAATTTAAATCATATGTCTATTGCAATATATTATTAATATTAGTTTTTAAGATTAATGATGTTTTTTTTTATATTGTTTTAGAAGAGGCATCTCTGAATATGAATACACATAGATAAGTGTTGAGTTGGAATATAAAAGGTTGTACATGCGGCCAAAGCATTATTTTCGAAGGTCAACATGTACAAATTGGAGACACACTCAAAGTTGGACAATCTTCACCAGACCATGAATCATATTTTCAAATGGGTCAAACAAGAGCTCGTATGTGGGAGAAAGGATAAGGAGAATATAACGGTGAAGGATAAAGAATAGGGTAAGGAAAAGTTTGGCAAGGTGACCTCTACTCAATCCCTTTTACCGATGGTGGTAGTCTCATGATCACCATTCAATTTATACTATAACCTAACCCCACTATCCCGACAAGATTTGATCCATCTGGACATATATTTATATCCTTAACACATGTTCAGAATGACGGATTATAAAGGGAGAAAAGGATCTGAGTTCCACGTCGATGCACGGTCTCCCACTTTAGACTTACAAGTCAAGAGTTATAGTGATTATGATTTTTTTACGAAAGAAGATAAGTTCGTGCCGCCGAATGATAATGGCGGAGTTCAACATATAGATGACATTGTAGGGTCATATGTCATTTGATCGGTGCACTTTCTAGAGCCTTTTTGATCTTTTGTATATGATTGACATCTCACTTACCGGATACATTAATATTTGAACTTTTGTGAGTGTAAATTATTTGTTTTGATTAATTTGATTAATTTGAGTTATTGAATTTTGTTAGATTAATTTAATTTCTCATTTGGTTTGATTAATGTTGTATATTGTTGTATATGGGTTGATTAATGTTGTGGATATTGTTTTTTTGTTGTGGATGAAGAAATTTTTTTGCTAGGTAGTCGGTTCTGCAGCATGATAAATATTTTGGTCATGATAAATATTTTGGTCCCATTATTTTCACGATCAAGGATAATTTCATGTCCCAAATGTTTATTTTATCTCTTTTTAAAGTCAAGGACTGTGAAAAAGTCCAGAAATTGTCAAGGCTATTGTCATGGTCCATGATCATGAATAAACACCTTTTGTCAAAGTCATGGACTATGAGAAGGTTCTAGTCACCCTTGATTTTTCCCAAAACCCTTGGAAAAAAGACCGTGAACAGAGGCTTGTCATCGTCAAAGACAGAGACAAGTATTTTTATCTTGCCTTGGTGTGTCACGATCCTTAACCATGATAATTTTTTATATTCACAATCAAACGTCATGACAATTCGTATATTTTGGTGTTGTGTTTAGCTATCTCCTTGGAGGTGGCTCCTTGATTTTTCTATTTTGAGTAAAATAAGTTCGATACTCCGATCTATACACATACACACATTGACGAAGATAACCCTTATGTTCCTATTCCACCGTGTGTAAGGGTTCACTTCTCCACGAGCGTGCACGCCACTAAGATGGTTTGGGGTTGCCATAGTGGAGACTCCTCAAGAGATTTTCAAGGATTTGACTATATTTTGATGGTTTTTGTTTTTCTTTGGCCACATAAGTTTTTTACATGTGTATATATTTTATCACTTGTACATTTACTTATCTCATTTTCTCTTGTATAAGCTTACATGTTTCATATGACATGCGCATATTATGTCACCCATGTATATTTCTCTCCATATCATGTACATAATTATCTCTTTATCTATGTGTATATTCTGTTTCTTATATGACATTATTCGTGTCACGGTTACATATTCTCTTACTCTACTACACTTGTATATTCACATGTTCTACCTCACTTTTATGTTAACTCTTTATAACATGGCATTTTTATGTACTTTTCTTTTGACTTAACGCTTAGTAGTTTTACATATCTCTCTTGGCATAAATAATACTTTCCATAAAAATACTAATAAGAATTATGCATTTTAAAACTACATTACATGAGCATTGAGTTTCGAACCTATATTTTCCCGTATTGACGAGTCTCATTATGATGGGTTTCGATCTCATGGGGCATGGTTAACCTAACTAATAGGGTACTTTTAATTGTCCAGGTAACCAAGACGTATATAAAATGATTCTCAATATCGTACCTTTTTACCGAACTCAAAACGAGTTGTATTTAGTAAGAATTCGTTCATGTTAATTAAGCATTTAATCTGATAAGTACCACCAACACGAGGTATATTGTAAGCAAATTGATGTACCCTTGGGTATATCAAATGGACTCTCCACACGCACAAACGAATGATTATAATGATAGTCAAGACATATATCATAGAACCCATGCTAAATAAGGTAACTCTAACAATAACCCCCATGCATATCTTCATGTAGAGGTCTTCTCCTGGACACTCATATCTAGGTTGTTAATTCTAAGGCAAAACTCAACCAACTTTCTTTGTCACCTTATAACCTTATTTTGTGATATTTCATCGGTTTTTAGAACAAGGTTTTATCTATGATTCTGGAAGCAAGTTTAAACCATGTTGTTCATAATGTACCTTATTTTCACCTAGACTCGGATCTTGTCCGAGATTGCACTTGAACATTAGGCAAAATTGATTATAATTGTAAACTAATAATGATAACTATAGTGAGGATTTCCCCTTTTTTCTTTTTCTATATTTCAAAATACGACAAACATAATTTTTTCAAAAATAATGAGCAAACTTTTCTAAAAATAAACTACTTCCCAATCAGGAGTGATCCTATTCTCCAAAGCTTGGTTTGGTGCCTTACTAGTTGCAATATGCCATCCAATCAACTCATAATTCTAATTCATCATCACTCTCACCCACTTCAAAAGAAACACAAAGGTCATATCAAAAATACCTCATAGAGAACCTTAATCAATAAGTCATCCTTCATCTAAATTTATTGAATTTGTTAGCTCAGTTAAGTGTCAAAATTGAGAATATGTAATTGAATACACTAAATTAAAGAGTACCAAAGAAAATATCCTAGAGGTTCCTAAACCAAAATTGCACATTCCCTCCTACCTTGGGTTAAGGAGTTCTTAAACCTATTTGGGATGCTGAAGCATGCCATTATGCCTTGGGAAATAATACTCAATATATGATAATGCTGCAACCTATTTTGCATGACAATAGTTATTTTCTTGCTTATATACATATGCTAAATATTACCCAAATAGGGGTTGACCTGCCTGCACCCATTCCGATAGAGCCTAAGTAAGAAAAACTCAGAAGGGTAAAATATGACCTCAAAATGATCTCTCGCTAGTTTGATCAAATAAAAAATTTTGGGAACTATGTTCATTATATATATATATATATATATATATATATATATATCCCTCTATCCCTAAGCTTGTTTGCCACAAATATTCAAAATAAAGAAATCAAGAAGTTTGGAGGAAGTGGGTCTCCTATTATAAATTTACTCAACTATCATCGAACTATGATCTTCCTTGGTGAAACTTTAGAAATCAAGTGTCACATGTTTCAACTTTGAGCTTCCAAGGCATAACTAAATAAATCATAGCTCCTAAAGTCATGGATCAATAGAATTACAAGAAGAAGCTATAAGTTAGTTATCGTGATCTTGAATTGCTTAAATAGGACCAAGAGAATTTGTAATTAGTTTCATAGTTTGATTGATAAAAGATGCTACAAAAATTTTAAAAAAAATGTCTTGAAAATAATAACAAGCCAATATTGGTAAGGAAAACCTCCTACCGCACATTAAGAATACCATGCTTAGTCAATACTATCACAATTTGAGAGATCTTGAGGAAGCTGGAGTAGAGATTAAAGAAAGTGTCTCCGATGAAAGTGTGAGAACAGAACCACGGATAAAAAAAGGCAACTAGTTAATTAACTCCACGAAAGTTGAAAAATCTAAATATTGTCATTAACAACATATCCTCCAACCCAACCTCTTTACTGGCACCAGAAGCATGTTATACTTCTGACAAAAGGGATAACATCGGATTCATGATCAACTTTCCAAATTTTATTAAACATTTTTCTCTCATAAACTCGTTAAGTTGTTAGACCCTCGTCCACTACCTAATTCACTTCCACTACATTTAGAACATAACACTCATTATGATTTCCATCAAAATATGGGACACACTACTGATAAGTGTCATCATCTCAAAAAAAATTTAAATGACTCATTGAGAAGGGGATGATTGACCCTCCTTCTGGACCAAAGCGGGACACCAGCAGAATACTTTACCTCCATATCAAATAGGTCAAAATTCCATATTGAATCATGGAGATTCAAAAATTTATCCTTCGACCAAAATTAAGCCCATAAACAACCCTACTTTAACCATTCCCTCAAATAATTTAACAAAACCCTTACAAACATGCCCAACTATTTTTCCCCACCTCGAAACCACTTTTGATGTCCCCTTGACCTAATGACAAGAGGCTGAATAACAAACTACACAAAATATGTACACAGAGTATGAACTTCTGATCCATCCTAAAGGAACTGAAAGAAATTGGGATAAATTTTTTTCCTAGATTAACTCTTGAGGAAAAAGAATGTGCAAAGTTAAGAAACCTATACATGGAAACATGTAAATAGGATACTTAGTCCAACAGATGGTTCATGTCCCAAGAAGAATTCAGTTCCACTAACTCTCAGTCTCTGGGAATAACCATATAATCGTAGATGATGGGACGATGACTCCGACAACTTAGATGAATCAAAAAATGAACCTAATAATGAGTCTATCGATATTCCTATCTTTTTATGGTTCTACTTGGATAAACTCTTATTTGAAATAAATGAAGTCTATGATGCATCCGAGGTGGATAGAAATATGGTATTTCTCTTATATTCATCACTAGTGAATCATATGGCACAATAATGCCTATATTACAAGGATCCGATTCCTGCAACAAATAGTGGGACTATCGACAAAGGGAAACAAATTATTGAAGATGAAAAATACAGGAGGAAAGACATATCCTTGAACAACTGAAGAAAAAATAAGAAAATATCACACTCTATGGACTATTAATGTCCTCACGTCTCCACATAATCTCTCCCATCAAAAACCTCTCGCAAAGCCAAATTCCTCCCACCACGTCCCCCAAGGAGGCCAACCACATAGTTGAAACCTTAACCACTAAGAGGCTCATTACCTTTTCTAATGGAGATATCCCAAAATTTGTCCGAGATTATAATTATTCCCTCAACATATCCGTTAACGTCCTTTAGAAAACTATTCCTTTGGATTTAGTTGACAATGGTTCTACCTTTAATGTATGTCCACTCTACATGATCTGATTCTCGAGGATGAAAATTAGTGACATCATTTCTATATATGAAGTTAGTGCTTATGATAATAGTCGCTGGGAAATCATGGGATTAATTCTTATTGCATTAGAGGAAGAATCAATTTTTCCTCAACTGATTGACATTCTAACATATTTCAACATGTTGCTTGGTTGCTTATGCTTTTACAATATTTAAGGTGTCGATTCCTCTCTCCATCAAAAGCTCAAGTTATTGTGCAGACAACCAATTCATTAAAGACGCTAATAGTTTCGATGGTATCAAGACAAAGAATCCAATCACATAGATTTAACATAGAATCAATGATATGTTTATACTATTTTCAAAGTTGACCCACTCCATTTCTCAGTAGAGTATGATTTGAAAAAAAGATGAGCAAAATCATATGGAAATGACTATATAATCCAAATTTTTAAGAAGATTCAATTCATGCATGAAATGGGCCTTGTTCGTATACAATAAGGAATAACTGAACCAATCACTCTCAAGGCTACTTATATACCTCATAGTTTGGGACCAACCATCATTAATGGAGATTATTACTCCCTTAATGGTCCGTTCATCCAGGTAGGCGAAGATTCCCTGTATTGCAGGTCTACTTTAATCATGGTATTATATAACTGAGAAAAATAAAGTGAAGCCATTGACTATCAAATCATATGACTCAAACTCTTCTGATAATAAAAGCACCAAAACAACTAACAATGTATAATCCTTCAGCCTTGATCAACTAGGGATGGATATTTGCTTGATACATTCCAAATCCAATGAATTGGACCTAACTCAGAGAATCATTAATGTTGACAAGCCTCTGCATAATGGATGAAGAATCCGAACTAGTCCATCCCTACCAACAAATTACCCTGCCACTAATCTTAATATAAATGAGGACTGTGATAACTAACTTTTTGCGTGTGGTCGTTGTTGTTGAAAGCCAAGTTAGTCAAAATCTTCAAATACCTACAAATATAATAAACTCAAGTGTAGAGTGGTAAGTAAGGATGTCAATCCACTTTCTAGGGAGTAAAGCAAATGGAACAAATTCAATTGTAATTCACTTTTTATTTTCTTTTCACTTTTCTAATTTTTTTTTAACTTTTTCAATATTAAAACAATAGGGTGAGGTGAGGTCTAAACTAAATTAAACTAAATGTGATATGATAATAACAAACTAGAAAGTTACTAAAATGAATAATAAAGTCTAACACTAAAATAAAAGATAAAGTGAGGTAAATAATTGTGAAAACAATCAAGGAGTGGAATTACACTACAAATTTTAGTTATTATAATTAATTAATTAATTTATTTGAATTCTCCCAAATTAATATCAAAATTACAAACCAATTCTCGTTGCAAGTGTAATTATAATAGTAATCTTTTACAAAGTTAAGTTTAACACCCCCCACAACTCTAGAAAAATAGATCTACACTCATTTTAATTAATCACCCGCTAGGATCGATCAATTAAAGTTCATGTAAATCTTAAAAAATAACTTTAGAGTTGAAATTCAAGTGATAATACCCAACTTAAGAAACCTCTATCTCTAGTTCGAATCTAAAATGGGTATTGTTACTAGAATATCGATTTTCTCTCGAAAATCATTTCCCCTCTCTCGAGGCGTAAATCTAACGGTGAGGAATCAAACTTAATATTTAAAGGGACTTTTCAAATAATTAAACTAATAAAAAGAAAATAACATCAAATAATGGTTTTACCCCACCCCTTGAAAGGGAATTTAGCCTAACATGATATTAAACATGACAAATTAATAATCAAGGCTACTAAAATAAAAGAGAAGAGAATAGAACAAGCAAACCAAATCTCTTTGAGAAAGTTGAACTTTACTCTTCCAATTTGAAGCATACACCTCTTAATTGAGCATCCAAGTGATATGAAATTAAAATATCTACTTAATTAATTCTCTTACAATATTTAATCTCACAAATATCTAAAATAAAAAAAAAAGGAAAAACTATTTACAAAGGATAATTTTCTCTACAATTCACTTTCTAGAATTCCTATCTACAAGCTTAGATTTATTGGGGTCTTCATCTTCAATATATAGTAAGCATGGCACACATGGAGTCAATGGGCATTTTTGGAAGGTTCATGGGAGTGCTGAGGTGTGAGGATAAATAGTGGAGGAAACAAATCTGATTTATGTGCACATGGGGATAGTTCGGGAAAAAAGGGGATAAATGTTAGTTAAGGGTCTTTGGGTAAAAAAAAGGGTATAAGTGGGTTATTTGGCATATGGGGTAATTGGTTTGGTTTTGTTTTGTTTTGGTTTGTAACAGGTGGAGAAATAAATCGTGGATGGCTTGAGAAATGGGAAATGGGTTTTTGAGTTTTGCAAAATGGGTTTTGAGGTTCTTGGGTTGAATTGGATGGGTAAAGGGTATGGCATGAATGGGTTCAGTTCGTCGGGGTCGTGACCGGAGTTGAACGGAAATGGAGGTTGCAGCTCCGACCGGAGCTGGGTTCGAGGTAGAAGCAGATCGGCGCCGGAGGTAGTCGCGGCGCGTAAGGGCTGGCTGTGGGTCGAGTCCGGCGCCGGGTATCGTCGGCGACCGGAGGGGCAGGTCGCCGGGGTAATGGGTCACTGCCGGAGTTGGAATAGCAGGGGCGGACAGAGGTTGAATCTCCGGCGAGAGAGAGGTCGGGTTACAGCTTAGGGTCGCGGGTCAGGGGGTAGCCGCAATGGGTACGGATAAAGAGGCTGGAGGTTTGGGGTCGCGAGGGTTGATTCCACCGGAGAGAGTCATGGCTCGCGTTATGGTTGCGCCGGAGAAAGGGGTAGGGTCTCATCGCCGGCGGAGGGGGTTGATCGGCAGCGACGGCGTGAGGTGGTTCGAAGGTTGGTCGCGAGTTGAGGAGGCTGGGGTGAGGTCGCAGGTTGGTGGTTTGGGAATGTCTGCCCGCCGGAGGTAGGGGATGATCGGAAATGGTGTTGGTGGTGTTTGATTTGGGTTGATCTATGGTGGGAATGGAGAAGGAGAGAGAAATGGGTTTGGAAGATGAAGGTTGTGGGTGTTGGTGAGAGGAGAGAGAAGATGGGTGATTTGGAGAAGATGATGAGGTGTAGGTTATGGTGTGTGGGGGTATAGGGGAATGTGTGTGAGTGTGAGGGTGAGGGTGTAGGATAGATTAATATGTAGGTGAGTGTGTATTTAATTTAGACCCCTAAAAAAAATAAAACTAATTAACTAAAAAACTAAAAATATAAAATCCTAATCTATAAAATAAAGGTCACAAAATAAATCTAAAAAGAATTAACAATAAAAATTTAAAAACTATTAAACTAAAAACTAAAAACACATCAAAAAAATAAAATCTAATAAATCTAAAAAAATAATTGAAATCCTAAAAAATCTAATTCTAACAAAATAAAATAAAATAAAATAAAAACTAAAACTAGAAACTTAATAAAATCAAAATAAAATAAAATTATATTAATAAAATAGAAAATAAAATCTAAAAAATTCTAAAATAATCCTAAAATTTAAATTACACAAAGTAAAAATCTAAAAAATAATAAAATGACACACACAAAACACACATATGCTTGGGGTAAGTTTGGGATAGGTTTAGGTTCGGGTTAGAGTACGGGAGAGGGAATTAGCTCCATTCTAACTGCAATTAGACTCGAAATGTAGCTTTTGACACCGCAACTGCAGTTAAGCCTGCATATTGAACAATTAAGTACATAAGACCCAAATTGTCGAGATTTAACAACTAAAATACATCTATTTTAGGTATAAATTGTGCAGTTTTGGGTGCTTATCAGACTGCTTTTAGGAGGTTCTCGATATTATTTTTCCAAATGACCATGTAAATTAAATAAATGTTGTTTTATAGTATCTTGTTTCTCCTCATATTAATTATTTTGATTCTATTAATCAAAAACTTGATGTGGATATAACTAATGATCAATTCTAAACTTTGTATAATAGTGAAGACATTTAACAACATAATTACGTTCAAAATAACGATGAGTAAACTATCCTCATTAAGATTGGTTGTAGTAGAAATCCACATGACATCAGAATAATGTAAATTCTTACTGATCTAGAGCAGTCACAATTCAAGTGGATTTTGAAGGAGTTTGCAAACGTTTTTGCATGGTCTTACATTAACCTGGACGACATTAATCTCAATATCTTATAAAAAGAGATAATGTCGCTCCTTGAATGAAGGCTTATCAATCCAAATTTGAGAAATGTTTGACCAAAATAAAGTAGTCATGAAATTGAAAGGATGTTTTATTCACGTGGTTGTGTATCCAACTTGGCTCACCAATATATTCCTTGTACCAATGTTTGGAGAGAAAGTTTGTATGTGTATCAACTAACGAATACTCCCCGTATTTTTAAACTATTCTAAATTACATGTGTGTAGGTAATTTTAATTTAACCGAAAAATAAATTAGCTTATGTAAATATTAATTAGCAAATAAAAAAATATTAATATCTATTTATATTTATATTTATATTTACGGGTCTAATAAGTAAATGATAACATAATAAATTACGCTATGTCGTTAGTTAGTTGAGGCAACGGGTTTCTTTATATTTCATTCGCGACAATCGGGCAGAGTCATGTTGGGCATGAGATGAAATTTTATGTTCGATGACTCAGATGGTAGTATTGAGTGTACTGATGGTCCCGAATGGGTCAAAATTATCAAGAGTAGGTATATGGGGTTATGGTTAGGTTACAGGGACATTTAAAACTAAGTGTGAATCGTAGGAAGCCATACGGCTTACGAGTCATTTTACCTGAGGGGCCTAACCCTAATTCAAGTTTAAAGAGTTTAATGTTGATATTTAATGAAGGATGATATATGAGGACTACTATGTATCAACCTAAAATGGCTAGGGTTTGTAAGAGAGTGATAAAAGAGAAGAGAAAGTAAGAAAATAGGAGGAAGAAAGGATCCAGGGAGGAAAACTATCGTCTTCGGGGTGTAGATCATCATAAAAAGAAGAAGATCACAAAGAGAAACTCAGATTTCCTCATCTTTAAGGAAAGTATTTACATTCTTTGATAATCTTTTGTAGTTACATTTAATAATTCAAAACTTGGTGTAGAATAACATGTGAAAAACAAAATTTTTGGGCATGGAAACTATGATAAATTTTGGGTTTGAAAAAATATGAATGATATGAGATGAATGTAATGATGATTTTGGAACGAATCTAATGTATATCTATTAGGAAATATAAGTTCATGAATGAGTTAGAAGAAGAGACCAAATCTTGATACTAGGGTTTATTATCATGTTGATTCTTGATTAAATTTGTATTTAAGTAATTATAGATTGTGTTTGGGATAGTTTTTACATGGAAAACTATTGGAATATGTATGGGTATGAATTACGATTTATGGATAGATGTTTGGGGGTGGTTTGATGCACCATGAATGGAGGTTGGGGTGAAAACCTGTTTAAAGTTCATTATGATGGCCGAGCAAACTAAATAGATTGGTTGTGGGGAGCGAACCGGTACACTAACCGAACCAGTTTAGTCCAGCTAGTGAATCGGTTCGGTTCTACTTGCCTACCGCTTTTGGTTCGTTTGGATTTTTTCAGTCGTTTGAGGATTGGTCATTGGAATTTGGGTTCGGGAATGAGTTTTGATTTCTCAGAATTTAATGTGAGAGTTATGAAGTGGCGTAAGGTAACTACGGATGGATTATGGATGAGGGCAAGGCGTGAATAAGTGAGTAATTATTCACAATTGAAATCGGGAAATCGAGTTAGGATATCGGTATGGTTAGACCAGTGCTTGGTCTCTTGAGTCTTTTTTTAACAACTATGTCCCCCTTTGCCCCCTCTTGATGTATCCCTCTATAAAATAGACTTTTTAACGATTATCAATGTTTACCTTCCCTCCTTTGAGGGTATAATAAACATTGATATGCAGTATTTGCCTTTGTGTGTTTCATGTGGTGACTATTAATATAATAATGGATTAAAACAAACACCTTATAATGACGACTCTAAGGATATGTAACACCCCGTATTTTTAAATAATTAATTTCAATATCTTAATAACACGTAATATTGCATATTTAATACATATTAATTTATGAGAATAAAATTAATATTTATAAGGAAGTAAAATTTACTGAGTCTCGTTAAGTAAATTAAATTTTGTGAATTATTAGTACATCGTGTAATGGGTAATAAAGAGAGGAATTGACAGTATCTCAACCGGGATGTAAGTACATAATATGATACTCTTATATTATGTAAGTACATAATATGATCCTCTTGTATCATTTTAAGTTGTGACTCGTTTATGGATGACAATTTCTTCCAAACAGAAGTCTCAAATCCACCCAAACAAAATTATTAAAACATTCAAACACTTCAAATGTATAGAATTAAGTTTAGAAAAGTCCAACAAAAGAACCCAATATGTCATTTTGTTAGTTTCACAACATGAAAACGTAATATGAAATGTGTATACTATGACAAAACTAAAAGACAACCAAAAAATGCATACTAGTAAAATCCAACTCCTCAAAATACTACAACGAACATTTAGGAGTCATGGTAAATAGTCTCAGTTTATGTTGAGATGGTTTGTAGAAATATTGTCGAACCTGTGCGGGAACTCGAACCTATACATGAAGGGTGCATTCGTAAGCACCGCAGAGACTCGAACCTATATATGACATTTTACAATAGAAGCAACCAAGTATCAGGAACATAAACAACAAAAATTTAATTACAATCTCAAGATAATCTTAATGTCCAATCATAATATCCATAACTTACCATTACATTCGTAGCACCATTACATTCGTAATATCCATAATCTTAATGAATAAACTCACCATTACATTCGTAGCACCTACTTTCTTATGGTATTGATATCCAGGTTTTTTCTCACGTGAAACATACACCTGTAGGGAAAGTTCCTTTCCTTCGACATTAAGTGCACCGACACTTCCCAGATAAACCTGAATATAAAAAGTGTAAATTGTGTTAGTGATTTGATTGACTAGGTAAAAAGTCAAATTAGGTCAACAACTTTTATCTAAATTTACAACATTTCTGAAATCTGATCCATTTTTTTCCCAATTGATCTTGGCATGATATATATAAGTTTCAATTTGTTGGGCTAATATACATTGGCCATCTATTATTTTTTTCATCACTTTTGAATGGAGAAAAATACTAAATTAGGTCCATTTGCCTTCACACCTTTCTCCATCACTTTCTCTTCTCTACCCTTAAGATCATCCGTAGGGATCACATTCATAGAATCAACACGAGGAGCAGCAATGTGCATTTTCCATTCAGCAGGATTGTTGCGGTCCATCTTTCGGTAGTGTATGCATTTCATAGATAAATTTCCCTGTCTATATAGTACATATATACTAGTACAAATTTGATTGAACAGAAAAAATATGTATCAAACTTTTTCAATTTTTCTGGATTCAAAAGTCTTTAAGCATGGAGCCTTAAACTCCAACAACAAATCCTTTTGAACCATCGCCAATTTGAATAACGCCTATGTGGATTCCTTTCGGGTCGTCCAATCCTCACTGCTGACGAACTCAACCAAACGCTGCACTAAATTCCTGACCGCTTGTTGACACATATCCACACCAACTCCAATTACGCTCCAAATACTACAATGGCTATAATATGCATAGAAACTTATGTTTCCTCCATCTTTGAATAGTGAAGAATTATTGAAATATTTCTAATTTATTTTTCTTTTCGATTATTTTTGTGTGTGTGTCAGCATTTGTTAGTGACAAAACAATGCTAAACCCATAATATGATTCAAAATACCAACAAGATTACAGGTCAATGAGACAAAATTTGGTTCCAGTGAAGTTTTAATCTCTTTTCCCCTGAATCCCCCAAACTTATGATGTCCAAAAGTATACAAACCTGAGATCTATTTTTGACTTGCCACATTTTGGCTTACCTTCTCTGAAACCATGTAGATGGAGGCTTTAGTATCAAATCCTAATATCCCTACGGTGACTATCAATATGTGTTTGTTTTGGGGTGTCTTAAAACTAGACTATTTCACATTTTAATAAATCATTCTTAGACAAAGATATAAACGACAGCAAAACCCACCATTTTTTGTATTTTAAAACTTGATAGATGAAGGATGGATCAATTTCCAGATAAATTTGAAATCAAATAAAGAGTGAAGAGGTAGATTAGAAAATGCATACCCATTGTAATGTTGGTTGTGCTCTTTCTGTTTTGGTTTCAGTTGTGATGGGATGAGAGTGTGTAATAGGAGAGTGAAGAGTCACTGAGGTTGCTTAATGTCCTTTTTTCCCTCCGCCTCTATGCCTCAGAGGTGTTGGCTACTTCCGATTGAGAAACAATGGCGCTTGAGAGTTTGAAGACCGGAGGATGATAGTGCGAATAGGAATACGACTTCTACTTGGGGAAAACGATTCGAGGGCTTAGAAGAATGGGTATCCGAAAAGTTTTTGTTATTTTTTACTAATAAGTGAGGAAATTTTTTTGTCACAAAATAATTTCTTTTGTGATAAATTTATTTATCACTAAATGTATGATAATTTTATCACAAATAGATAAGTCTAATATTCTAATGTGCGGGAACAATGGCGTCAAAATTTTTATGACTATTTGGTGACAAATATTATTCACTCGTCACCAATTTAACATCATTCTATACAATTTGTGTCGAAATTAATTTTCCTCACAAAAAGGTGTTTTTTGGTGATAAAATTACTTTTGTCCATATTTTTTTTGTCACTAATAAGACATTCTGTTGTAGTGTATATTTGTGAATAATTATACCCGCGCTACTTGCTATGACAGAGGTTGCTGCGTCGAGATAGTCTTATCTCAATGGGACCTTTATGGGAGATATTGACTTGTACCCTAGAACATTGGATTCCTTGGTACATGCTATTTGAGAATAATAGTCAGACGGTCCTAAGAGACGTAAGGGATATGTGCTGACCTTTTAGTGACTTGGAACTATACTTCACCTCCATTTTGAATGTATTGTGTTAATATAGTTCGAGAGTGATTCCAAACTAGTATTTTCCTTAGTACGAGTGATACGGGGACTTGATAGCAGAGTATGCTAGCACCATAGATTTTGTGTGGGGGTGCCGATAGTACATATATTATATGAGTGATTAATATGTATACGTATATATGGAAATCTTCTATTGTTCGTATAAGTAGTTAAGTATTGAATAAATACTTCAAAATTGTAGAGAAAGTATTCGGGAATTTTATAACGGTACGGAGATATATATTAAGTAACACAAGTAATCATGAAGAGATTGATCTCTAAACTAAATATCACAGCCTTGTGACTTCTCGAAATAAAATCATTGGGAGATAAGTTAGATAGACTTATGAGGCATTTGGTAGTACGGTAGGCGTGCACACTAGATGAGAGGTGATAATTCTTAAAAGAGTGTCGCGTACTAACATGGTGGTTATATTAGCCTGTAAATACTTGCTAAACTATTTTTAAAACTGTTTTACACTCAGGCTCTGACCCGTTTTCTGTCATTTTCTCTCTCTCTTTCTCTCTTATATATATATGTATATATTACAGGTGCTAAGCCACAGGGGCGTCAGGTGTAGAAATCACTTGACAAGATGTGCTGCAGCTTGTGTGGGAGTTGCAGGTCATTGCAGTAGACGCTTCCTCCTTTGGTTCCTCAAACTTCTTTTTATCTCTTTTAGTTAGGGCATGTGTCGCCCAATTCCATACTTGTTTAGACTTGATAGGGATTTCCTAATTCTATCATTTCAGTACTCTGTTTTCATTTGGGCTTATTTTATCTCTCACATTATTTGTGGTTTGTGATTAATTATTTGGATTTGATAATCTAGTTGTCATGGTTCGCTGGATGATTGATATCTTTATCATTTGTATTATTCAAATTTGTTTATATTTAAAATGTTTTACAACATAACTAAATAAATGATGACTTTAAATTGTTTTGACACTAAACTTTATTATTTAGGGTGTTTAAATTGGAATTAATTAATTTTGCGACAGAGATGCTAAGAATGAACCAACCGTTCACTTTGATTTTAATTTAATAAAGGACTGATCACAGATATTTAATTGGGCGGGGTGTCACACTGTAGCTTGAACCTCCATCATCAACACTCGCGGTAAAGTCTAAATTTTAAGAAAATCGCCAATTAAAATTTCAAACATACTAAATTTAAAAAATTGTAAAAAAGTAAACTTTGAAACAAATAGTTCCAGGTCTTTAGATCTGTTGATTTCAAACACACTAAATTTTAAAAAAAATCCTAAAACACTGAACTTTGAAACAAATGGTTCCACATATTTAGATCTGTTATATATTAAAGTCAAAAGAATTTTCATATTAAAAGAATTTGTTATAGCCCAAAGATCAAACATGATTACAAAAAACCCTAAAAATTAGGGTTTACAACACATTAAAATGTACAAAAAAAAATCAAAGACAGAAGAAGTCATACCCGAATAGATCTTCAAAACAAAACCTGAAAAAAAACATTAGATCTTGAGAACAAAACATAAACAAACCATTAGATCTTACAAAAAAATCGAAAAAAACAAACGATTTACCTTATCTGTGTGTGCATGTGTAAAAGGGGGAGAGGTGAAGGCGATAGCGGAGGCAGACGTGGCGGGGAGGCGAAGGCAGGGGAGTTTGTGGGTGAGTGCGTGCGTAATTGTTTGTGTGAGAGGTCGTCGACAGAGGGGTGTGTGCATGTGTGTATGCCTGAGTAATAGGGTGAGAGAGACTACCTGGAGGTGGAAGAGTTGGAGGCATAGGGTGGAGATGGAGGGCTGCCGTGGAAGGCAGCGGCGGGAATGGTTAGGGTTATGAGGGTTTAGGATTCATGGGTGTTTTCTCTCATTGGCCATGTCACAATGCATAAATGGTGACATGGCACAATGTAAGACCCTTAGATCGCACCCAAAAATTCGATCTCAACTATTAATTCATTAGAACAATAAAACATCCTCCTCTTATATAAGTATTATATATACAAATATATAATTTTTGATATAATAAATATAATAAATATATGTTTTATTTATACTGATCATATACTACAATACAAAAAAAAATATTTTAATTTAAGATTAAAAAATAAAGAAGGGGATAAAATAAAACTAAATATAAAATAAATGTATATATCTGGTCAGACACGGACCCGGACCTGAAGTACCATTTCGAATTCGGATCTATATTCAATATTATAGACCCGATGAACACCTGAATCCGGATTGGATGATGACCCGATTAAACGGATATGGATCTTTCTAAACCCGATCTGGACTCCGACTCGTTGACAGGCCAAGTTGGGATAAGGTTAGAGGTTAAAATAAATTTGAAGAAACATGGGCCCGGTGTATTCATTCATCCGCATACTCTACTTTTATCTGAAACTTAGACCATCACCAACAAAAATTAGGTGAATCACCATCCCTAATTAGCTCTATATCATCAATTTCAGCTCCATCTTTTCTTAGAATCTTACAAGGCATGCACCCGAATTTTTTTGCACCAATTTTAAGAAGTTGTTGGAAGTCGTGTGGAAGTAGCACAAGCTTTCCAGTAGCATCTCCTATTTGAGGGCAGCTAACTGTGACTCTAAGGGTCCGTTTGATAGCATAAAAATTCCAAGGCAAATTCCCAAAAGTTGAAAAATTCTGGTATTTTCTAGCTTTTAGGCTGTTTGATAGTCTTAATTTGCCCTGTAATTTGTTTTCTATGTACAACACCCCTTAAGCACAATTTGCCACCCTAGGGTGGAATTCAATTCTTTGGGGGGGGGGGGGGGGGGGTCAGGTTTTTGTTTACCACCTTTGGGTGGCAAATCACTTGAAACCAATTTTTTTTTATAACTCTATATATTTCATAAATATATAAATATATATTGTTAATAAATATATAAATCTATATATTTCGTACATTTTAAAATGTATTCGTATATTTTATATATTTTAGCACACATATATATATATATATTGCGTATATTTTGTATATTTATATATATTTCATATATTTATATATTTCGTACATTTATATAATTTATATAATTCATATATTTTAATATATATTTATATTTCGTAAATTTTGTATATTTCATATATTCCTTATATTTAATATATATATATATATATATATATATATATATATATATATATATATATATATATATATATATATATATATATATGTATGTATGTATATTATATTCTGTATATATACATATATATAATATACATATACAATATAATATACACATATATAATATACATTATTATGTATTCTGTATATATGTGTATATTATATTTTGTATATTATATATACATACTATACAGAATATAATATACATATTTTGTATATTATATATACAATATAATATACACATATATATATGTGTATATTATATATACATACTATACAGAATACATACTATACAAAATACATAATATAATACGTACTATACAGAATACATACTATACAGAATAGAATACATACTATACAGAATACATAATATAATACATACTATACAGAATACATACTATATAGAATACATAATAATGTATATTATATGTACAGAATACATACTATACAGAATACATAATAATGTATATTATATATGTGTATATTATATTGTATACGTATATTATATATATGTATATATTCATAAATACATAATATATGTATATATACAGAATATAATATATGTATATATATATATATGTGTGTATATTATATATACATACTATACAGAATACATACTATACAGAATACATAATAATGTATATTATATATGTGTATATTATATTGTATACATATATTATATATATGTATATATTCATAAATGCATAATATATATGTATATATTCTATAAATAATATATATTTGGTATATATATATATATATATATATATGTATGTATTTTGTAAATAATATATATTTAGTATATTTAGTATATAATATAATATATATTCATATATTAAATATAATAATATATTTAATATGTGAATATATTTCGTAAATAAAATATTATATTTTCATAGATTTTGTACATTTAATAATATTTAAATGTACACAATCTATTAAATATAAAAAATCTATGAATATTAAATACAATAATATATTTAATATATGAATATATTTCGTAAATAAAATATTATATTTTCATAGATTTTGTACATTTAATAATATTTAAATGTACAAAATCTATTAAATATAAAAAAATCTATGAAAATATAATATATTATTTACGGAATATATGAATATATATTATATTATATGCCGAATATATATATTTCGTAAATTATTATTAATTTTCGGAAAAATATAGAAAATATATGAGTATTCCGTAAATTATTATGTATATATTCCGCAAATTATATTAATTTTCGGAATATATATATTCCCCAAATAATATAATATATATTCATATATTTTGTATATTTAATAATATATATTTATTATATATATATATTCCGTAAACAAATTTTCCATTTTTATATCTATTTTCCTGCTTTTGCGTTTGATAGAAAATGTGGAAAATTGATGATTTTCCAACTTGTATCAAACAGACACAAGTTAGAAAATATTCATTTGCCTTGGAATTGTTTGCCCTGGAATCAAATGTCCTGGAATCATTTGCATTTTCTCAATTTTCTATCAAACGGACCCTAATAGTAATCCCAACACCATAGGTATTCTGATTTAGCAAGTATTGGCAGCTGACATGATCCCAAATGTTATTGGCAAAAGCTTGAGTTGACAAAGTAAGTCATGCAATCTGTACGTCGGTACAGGTTTTACACTTAGCGTATGATACTTGCTGGATATTTGTGTATATTAAATTGTTCCAACAACTTCATTGTGTAGCTCTCTCTATCATGGCTATATCTCCAACATCAAAACCATATCCTGCTATACTTGAAAGTAGAGAATAATATTTATTTTCCAATAACATTGGCTACATTTCCCACCACTACTCTAACCTGCATGAACCATATTATAAAGCTGAAAGACCATTTGTGATTGAATCAAAAATACTATATGATGATTCACTACAAGCGTGCAAATCAGGGTCTTTGGGTAGGTTTTTCTTGTCCCAGGGGCAAAAACTAATCACAGCAATGGAACTCAAAAACACTTTATACTATAGCTGGAATATGCACAGGTCTCACGACTGTTTTGAAAAATTTAGGAGAATCCCATGTGGTCAGGCAAGGTAGTGCCGAAATAGGTGGGAGTGATTTTGAAGAGTCAAACGGATACATAGAAAATGATCAAGTTTGATCATATGAACTAATTGAAAAGGTAACTGTGAAAAGCATGTTACTGCTACTAAAATAGTGGTCGAAAATTCTTCACCCTTTTAACTTTGAATTAACCAAGGTGATGGCTAAAAAAAGGGAGTATAATTTGAATTAACAACAAACATGCCTTATCCCATGTGATGGCTAAAAAAAGGGATACTCGAAATCAGTGCTACAGAAATTGTGGAGTCTCCAATTACAGTGGAGTATTTCGAAAAAGAGGAACAAAATAGAAATAAAGACGTGTGTGAACATACTACTAAAAAACTGGTTTAAGATAAATAAACAAAAAAAAATCGCCAAGGGATAAATCCACTACTGAGATTGCGGAGCCATAATTTGAAGATGATATCCCCCACTGGTGGCCATACCAAGTTTAAATGAAACTATCTCAGTTCATATAAAGGAATAATTGTGGATAGAATAGGATGGTACTAATAATTGTGGGTAGAAGACGATGGTACTAGTCCTCGAATTAATTTATATATCGAGATCCCAAAATTTTATTTAGGAATGAGCGTTAACTATGCCCAAAATCATGATTTTATTGAAGATTTGATGGGGAAAAAATGTGAAAATTTATTACCAAATGTTCCATTCTCAAGTCAGTAATTCCTTTGATATTTTAGGCATTTTTGAAGACTCAACAATTCTCAATCAAGGTGTTCTTAATGACAATAAACAAAAGGGAGAAACTAACAGCTTGTTTGAGAATTTTTTAGACGAAGGAAAGGAAAAGAAAGTTTTATTAGGAGAGAAAAGAAAAGAAAGAAAAATTTATAAGAGAGAAAAAAATGGATGAGAAGAGAAATGAATTAGGACGGAAGATAAAATAATTTTCTTTTCTAGTGTTTGTGAGTTGGAAGGAAAATAATTTTTTAAAGGGAAATAAGGTTCATTCTTTAGAAAACTTTCCTTTCTCTCCATTTCTTTCTGATTTGGAAGGAAAGTTTTGGAAAGAAAGGAAGAGAAATTTTTTTTAAAAAAATTCTTTCTTTCCTCTCATTTTAAACTCCCAAACGACGAAAAATGGCGAAACAACACTTTCTCTCTTATGTAAACTCCCAAACGACGGAAAGGAAGTATAATTTCCCTTCATTTCCTTTCTTTTCTCTTCAAAATAAAACTCCCAAACAAGCTGTAAAAATTCTAAAATGAATTCTTTTCTATCCTTAAATGATGAAGAAAAATCCCCTCTTAAATATAATTCAAGGTTTTTTGTTTCTCGTTCAAGGTATCGTTAATTTTCCTAATTTGCTTAGGGTCCGTTTGATAGCATTATTTGTCATGGCAAATGGCAAATAAGTTGGCAAATATGACATTTGCCTACAATTTGGTGTGTTTGATAGCAAAATTTGCCTACAAGCTATTTGCCAATGTACAACACCTCTTATGCATAACATGTTGGTAAATTTTGCTTTGCTATATGGGTGAGATATATTTGCCAACAAATTTGCTAACTTCTTAAACGCTTTTAATATTTTAAAAAAGAATTTAAAAACTATTTTAAATAATTAAAAAAAACTGTTATGAATATTTTAAAAATTGTTTTAAATAGTTAAAAAAACTGTTTTAAATTAAAATCTTTAGAAAAACTGTTTTTTCGTAAAAACCGTTTTAATGTAAAAAACTCTTTTAATGTAAAAATTGTTTTAATGTAAAAAATGTTTTAATGTAAAAAATTAAAAATTGTTTTGATGTGAAAACTGTTTTAATATAAAAAAATGTTTTAATGTAAAAACTGTTTTAATGTAAAAAATTATTTTAATGTAAAAACTGTTTTTTCGTAAAAACTGTTTTAATGTAAAAAATTGTTTTAATGTAAAAAATTTAAAAATGTATTAATGTAAAAACTGTTTTAATGCAAAAAATTATTTTAATATAAAAACGGTTTTAATGTAAAAAAAATTAAAAACTGTTTTAACGTAAAAACTGTTTTAATGTAAAAATTTAAAACTGTTTTAATGTAAAAACAGTTTTTAGTAAGTAGTTTTGGCGTAAAAAACTTTTTTTTTATATATAGTTTGTTACTTTTTTAATAAATAAAAACGGGAAGTAAAAAAGAAAAGAAAATACTGTTTTTTTATTAAATAAGACTTGGGACGAAAATTAAAAAAAAAACATATTTTTTATTATTATATATGTTAATATGGACGAAAAATGTGCTATTAAAATGTTTTGCCTAAAAAACTTGTTTTACCTTATTTGGTGTTTGATAGTCTAATGTGAGAAAAAAAATATTTGTCTAGGCAAAATTTGCCCTGGCAAAATTTGGCCATGCCAACACTTTTGCCCAATATGTATCAAACGGACCCTTAGATTTTTATTAGCCCTTGTAAGAACCTCTAGGAGAGGCTTTTTCTCATAATTATTTTTAAATAAATTTTTTTTCTTGCTTAAAAAAATATAGGTAAAGGATTTTATTCATTATATTTTTATTTTATGGAGGTCTGGCAAAAGGTTTGGATGACTGGTCCAATTTATTATAAGTTTGCTTTATTTAAGCCAATGCATTGGTATCTGAATTTTTGTTCCTCGAATTTTGTTTCATCTAATGCTCATGTTTGGGTTTGATTTCTTGACTTACCTAATGATTATTTACACTCTCGGCTGTATTGGAAATCACAGTGGGTGTGGGTATGCCTAGTTGGATATATTAAACAACTCTTGAGCAAAAATAAGTTTTATTTGCAAGAGTGTTGGTAGATATTGTTGGAATTTTAAATGAGAACTATATTATTGTGTTAGAAGAAGTGAAGAATTGAAGAAGCGAAGAAAAAATTGGAGATAAGTTGGAGAAGACAAACTTGTTCTTAGAAAGAGAAGTGTTTTTTTTCCAGCGGAGTACTACGTAAAACATGGGTGATGGGATACATTTATGTGCTCAGATTTTTCTACTAACTAGACACATTAATTTTCCTACAAAGTAGGTACAACAACTAGACTTTAGGATCACTTAGGTACACATTAATTATCCCTACAGCAGCCCCTACAGCAGCTATGCATTAATTTTAACACACCCCCTTAATGCATTTGTTGAACACCCATCATTTCTCTAAGAAATTGAACCTTGTCCTTGGGTAGAGCTTTGGTGAAGATATCCGCAACTTGCTCTTCGATCTTGATATATTTGAGTTGAATCTCTTCATCCTCCACGCCCTCTCTAATGAAATGATGATTGATTGCAATGTGCTTGGTGCGACTATGGTAGACGGGATTCTTTGTCATGGAAATCGCGGATTGGTTGTCACAAAGTATTGGAGTAGCATCTCCTTGCTTTTCACCAACATCCTCCAAAATTCTTCTTAGCCACATCGCTTGTGAAGTTGCCAAAATGATGCCGACACAGATTCGGCCTCGACGGAGGATTGCGCTACCGTTTGTTACTTCTTTAATGCCCATTAAACTGCTCCGGAGCCAAGAGAAAATATATACCCGGAAGTACTTCTCATATCATCAATAGAACCAGCCCAATCACTATCACAAAACCCAAGTAACTTTATCTCAACATTCTTCTTATACATGACGCCAAAATTAGAAGTTCCTTTGATGTACCTTAACACTCTTTTTGCAACCCCAAAATGAGGTTGACTCGGCTTGTGCATGTACCGAGATAATAAACTAGTAGCATACATGATATCTGGCCTCGTAGCCATCAAGTACAACAAACTTCCAACCAAAGTTCTATAAATAGATGCATCAACCTCTTTGCTTCCATCTTCTTTCAATAATTTTTCATTAACCACCAAAGGCGTAGCCACCGATTTGCAATTCATCATTTGAATTTTTCAAGAAGGGTTTTAGCATATATCTTTTGCCAAATAAAAATACCATCTTCTTGTTGATAAATTTCAATGCCCAGGAAGTAGTTTAGAAGACCCAAATCACTCATTTCATATTTTTCCATTATGTCACTTTTGAAATCTTCAATCATTTTTTCATCACTACCGGTAAACACCAAGTCAGCAACGTAAAGAGAGACAATAAGAATATTTGTTGTCCCGCTTCTTTTGATGTACAAGGTTGGATCGCTTTTACTTCTTTGAAAGCCTCTTTTATTGAAGTATGCATCAAATTTACTATACCATGCTCGGGAGCTTGCTTCAAGCCATACAAGACCTTCTTTATCTTGTATACCTTGTCTTCCTCACCTTTCATCACAAATCCTTGAGGTTGGTCAACGTACACCGCTTCATTTAACACAACATTCAAGAATGCATATTTTACATCAAGTTGATATAAAAACCAACGTTTTTGAGTGGCCATGGCAACAAGTGCTCTAATTGTGTCAAGCCTTGCCACGGGTGCAAATGTCTCTTAAAAATCAATTCAGGATTGTTGAGAATACCCCTTTGCTACAAGTCTTTCTTTGTTCTTTTGGATTGAGCCATCCAGATTAACTTTGATTTTGTAAATCCACTTCACACTAATGACCTCTTTATTTTTAGGCCTCTCCACCAATTCCCAAGTCTTGTTCTTCTCAATAACCTGAATTTCTTTTTCCATTTCAAGCTACCAGACTTTTTCATTTTTAGCATCTTCAAAGGTCTCCGGTTCAGCTACACAAAAATTACATCTAGCATACACATCATTTAGACTTATTATTCTTCTTGGAGATGAGGAGTTTGAGATTGATGGAGAACTTGAGGATGATTGTGGACTTGCATTTGGACCTGCATTTGGAGACATTTGAGTAACTTCTACATATTCCTCTTCATCTTCTTCAACGCTTTGTGATTCTTTATTAAGGGTGATAACTTGATTTTTGGATTTTTTTCCCTTTCAAATCCCAAAAATCCTTCTCATAAAAAATCACATCTCTACAAACAATCACTTTGTTCCTCTTCAATCTAAAGCGTCTATAGCCCTTTGATTTTGAGTTATACCCCACAAATATGCATTTTTCAGTACTTTCATCAAGCTTGTGTCTCACTTCTTTAGGGACATGAGTAAAGCAAATACAACCAAACACCCTCAAGTGGTTCACAAATGATTTTCTTCCACTCCATGCCTCAAATGGAGTTTATTTTTCTACGGGCTTTGTAGGGCATCTATTCATCAAATAAACCACCATATACATCGTTTCGGCCCAAAAAGTATATGGCAACACTTTCTCATGTAACATAGATTTTTCCATTTCCCCAATGGTTCAATTCGTCCTTTCCGCCACTCCATTTTGTTGTGGAGTATACCCAACCGTTAGTTATCTTTCCATGCTAATATCATCACAAAATTTATCAAACTCCTTAGAGTTGTATTCTCCACCTCTATCACTTCTCAAAATTTTTAAGTAGTGGCCACATTGTTTTTCAACTAGTTTGTGAAATTTTCAAAAAATTGCATAAACATTTGATTTTTGCCGTATAAAATACACCCAAGTCATCCTTGTAAAATCATCAATAAAGGTAATGAAGTATTTGTTACCGGCATGAGAAGTGTTCTTCATTGGTCCACACACATCGGTATGAACAAGCTATAATGGTGCTTTAGCTCTCCATGCTTTCTCCTTTAGAAAAGGCTCTCGGTGGCGCTTTTCAAGAGTGCGTCTTTCACATATTCCATTTACTTCTTGGATGCTTGGCAGCCCGTAAACCATGATCTTTTGATGCAAAATTTTCATGCTTTGAAAATTCAAGTGCCCATATCTTCTATGCCATAACCATATGTCATCAACCACATTCATCTTCAAGTTCACATTCTTTGAGTATCGAAAAGTGAGAGGAAAACTTCTATTCTTTTCCATCTTGATTTTTGCAACAACTTGGCTTCTCCCCCTTTGTCAAAAACTATGCACGGGTCTTCTTCAAAGAGAATAGTGTACCCATGTTCTGTAAGTTGCCCAACACTCAATAAATTCTGCTCTAAATTCATAACTAGTAACAGATCTTAGATATACTTTGTTACTTTCTCCGTCTCAATGGATATAGTACCCTTGCCATTTGCTTGGACTAAGGCACCAATACCCATCTTCACTTGAGAATTAGAAGAAGTATCCATAGAGTTAAAAATATTTTGATCTCCGGTCATGTGATTACTACACCCACTATCAAGATACCACAAATCATTTCTTCGCTCTGATGCACTTTGACAAGAAAAAAACATATTCCCCTCACATTCTCATTCTTCGGTGAAGTTAGCTTGTTGGTTGTTCTTGAGCCGACAATCTTTTTGAACATGTCCAAATTTCTTGCAATTGTGACATTGTGGCTTTCCCCAGAACCAACAATCTTTATCAATGTGGCTAATTCTCTTGCAAATACTACACTTTTGTTGATTAAAACTTTCATTACTTTCTCTTCTTTCAAAATTATTTCTACCTCTTCCTTGAGTGTTTCTTCCTCTTCCTCTTCCATGTCTTCCACCTCTTGAAGATTCACCTTTGGGTTGATCAAAACATGGTCTGGCCCCAACATTGAGCTTAGATGGAAAGGTACTCACAACAGATTTTTCAGAGTGTCTACTCAACCTTTGTTCATATGTTTCAATCGAATCCATCAATTCTTCAACACTCAAAGAGGCTATTTCTTTGGTTTCTTCAACAATGGAAACAATGGGGTCATACTTTTTCGATAAACTAATAAAAAAAAATCAAAAATCCTTTGATCAGAAAGTTGTTCCACATATGTTTTCATTTAATTCACAATCTCGATTAATCTAGAGAAATAATCTTTAAATATTTCCACATCCTTCATCTTTATATTCTCAAAATCTCTTCTTAAGGACTGAATTTTAATAGCCCTTACCTTCAAAGTACCTCTGAATTCTTTTTGTAAAATATACCAAGCCTCCTTTTCTTTGTTTACATTGATGATTCTCAAAAATATTGTTTCAACTAACCCTGTTGGATTAGGCTTAAAGTTTTTGCATCTTTCTTCTTCAGCTCCTTCAACTTTTGCTTTTGAGCTTTCGGTAAAGTCGTGATATCCCCCGGTTCATCAAACCCATCTTCAATATAATCCCATAAATCAAATGAAAGAAAAATGGTTTTCATTTTTATAGACCAGAAATTATAGTTCTCTCCATCGAAAATTGGAATGAAGGGTTGTTGGGTACCCATTTGGTTGCTAGAACTTGCCATAATTTTTTTGTTGCTTTTCATCGGATTCGTTTTTTGGCCAGCAAAGAAAATACACCCAGCTCTTCATCTGAAGAGGGATCTGATACAACTTTGTTAGAGTTTTAAATGAGAACTATATTATTGTGTCAGAAGAAGTGAAGAATTGAAAAAGCTACGAAAAAAATGGAGATAAGTTGGAGAAGACAAACTTGTTCTTAGAGAGAGAAGTGTTGTTTTTTTCGGGAGAGTACTACGTAATACATGGGTGATGGGATACATTTATGTGCTCAGATTTTTCTACTAACTAGACATAAAGTAGGTACAACAACTAGACTTTAGGACCACTTAGGCACACATTAAAGGCACATTAATTATACCTACAGCAGCCCCTACAAGAACTATGCATTAATTTTAACAGATATTAATTTCACATATTTGTTTTTTGTTCTGTTGTAATTGAGAATGGTGACATGAAAATTCCAATTTATATTAAACTAAAACACCCACCATCTTACTGTGAATTTTGCAATTGTGTTGGGAATCCCATATTTTCTTGCATAACATTATAAGAAGGGTTTACGGTGAAAAGGAGGATATTTTACAAGTGCAATGGAGAAACAATAGAAAAAATTTGAAACGTATTGCAGACCATGTTCTAAACCGGGAACATTTCTTAGATAAAAATGGTTTTACTCCTAAAATTACTTGGGTTGAAAATGTTATAGCTGGACAAGGGGAAAAAAAGTCCAGCCACAGGAGGATTGTCGAAAATATAGATCAGATCTAAAACTTTAAAAACACATCACAGTCGGTGTTTCCCACCATGCTAATCAACTCCAAACTTAAGATAATCAGATAAATGAAAATAATCCACGTCTAGGAACTTTGGTCGACTAAATAACTCAAATGGTAATGGATTCTCCACTTAAACATGGCGGAGAGAAAAACGTTCAACAGTTCAGTACTATTCAGGTCGTAGACTCAGTGAAATCTATTCCACAATATCCAGAATCTCTTTGTATTCGGGATGATATCGTTAATAAGGTTGAAAATGTTTTATGTGATCAATAAGGAGGCATTCACGGTGAGGTTCCATATTCTCATTTGAGTCCTAAATGCAAGATGCAACGTGTTACACAAAATCATAAAGCAGTTGCTTTACCAGAGTTACACATTTTGGAGGTTGCTTTATCAGGGGAAACTTTGTGAGAAACAACTTAACATGGCTGGTAATAAGTTGATTTGTTCTCTATTGTTGGATAAAACTACGGTGTCAGATGAATGTAACAACTCGTGTTTTTGAATAATTAATTTCAACATTTCATTTTAATTACATGCATGCTCGTAATAACATTTCATATTTAATAAATATTAATTAGCGAGACTAAAATTAATATTTATGTGGAAGTAAAATTTACTAAGTGCGATTAGATAAATTAAATTCAATAAATTTTTAGTACGTCGTAGTGGGTAATAATAACGAGGATTGATGATATTTCAACTGGGACATATAATAAGCCTATTTATGAATTGAGATTGGATATTTATGTTTAGTGACTCGGATTGTTATTTTGAATGTACGGTTGATCCGGAATGAGTCAAAATAATCGGAATTAAGTACCCAAGATTGGTTACAAGGAGATTTTTAGGCTAGTCGGGACACATTAGAGGGAATTTAAGTCATTTTTTATTAATATGTTAACCTAAAATTGGGGTTTAGAGGTTTAAATGGGAGGTTGGGGTTAGGAGGAAGTCACTTTATACATTATAAACCTATGGGACTCTTTTTGGTGAGAAAAGTAGGAGGAAGAACACAAGGAAGGGTGGGAAAGTGTTATTCTTAACCACACTCAACAAGGAGAAGACTAATATTCAACCATCCTACAAGGCAAGTATATAACTTGCTTGTTGATTTTGCATTTTTTAGATTCATATCAAAATTGATAGAATGAAAAGGGATGGGGATTCACCTGTAAAATGAGGTTTTGAAAAAGATTTGCATATGAATTATGTGACGAGTAAAATTTTGATTTTTGTGAGAATAAATCTTGATTTCTGTGGAATTAATCTTGATTTTTGTGAAATTCAATACTTATGATAGTCTAAATTGTGTGAACAATGATTTGGGAAATAATTTAATTAGAGAAGTAATTAAAAGAGGAAGATATCTGGAAATTGGGATACAATCATTTAATATGTTGAACTGATGAAATTCGGATGATGATTACGAGATTTGTGAATCTTAGGATGGATTCAGATTAGATTTTATGTATAAGAACCCTTGTAAGACTAAATATTGTTGGGGTTGTGAATGCTTTGGAATTGAATGTTGGGAATTTAAAAAACCCGTAACTTTAATTCCAGAGTTGGGCTCCTTCTCAAAATCGAATCGATTCGGCCTTCATTGGCAAAATGATTTGGCAGGCGAATCGATTTGTCCATGAACCCTAATCGATTCGGACTTGATGTGAGGGATAATCAGGTATTTTAAGGTAATTCGAGGTGCTTTTAGGAAATTGTAAATTGTAGAAGCTCTATAAGGTGTGTTGGTCTTCTGGATATTTTATAAGTAGTTATACGACTTCCAGTAGGGGTGAGTAGACTTGAATCATGGTTACAAGTATTCAGGATGGGTAACACTCGAAATATAAGCTACGAATTTTGGATAGAAGAATCAGGGGAATATTATTTTTATTTATGGGTTGGTTGGAAAAGTTCAGGTATTTTAGAAACGCTATGTAATGAAATTTCATTTAACTAATGAATAATTAAATAATTAAGAGTCGGGAATAGACTTGTGACCTATAGGATAGTGCTTCGAGTATTGGGAACGCATTAGCTAAAATCGAGATATATATATGGGTACATGGATAGTATATATATATATATATATATATATATATATATATATATATATATGTGTGTGTGTGTGGGGGGGGGGGGGGTGTGGGGAGGGGTGGGGTATTAATGTCTGTGTGCATGATATTTATGTGAAATATATCCATCCTAGCAGATATGCTATCGGTGGAGTTTGTGTGCCATGGGAGGTCACTCTAGAGAATCTAAGTAGCCATAGTAATATTTTCCCTGTATCACAGGTTTGTTCATGCCCACGTTGTGTAGGGATGGAGTCCCATAGAATAACGTGGTATAATTATGAGTAAGAACTTAATCCTATGATAACCTTCGATTTTTGTTACGCTTTTAGGTTCAATGGTGAGATTCTGATCCGGTTATCCAGGTTGTAGTGGGCTCCCTGGAGCTTGATAGCATGCTAGTGATTTCGCATAAAGCGAGGTAAAGCTCGGAGGGATATCGATTAACTATATATAGTGAGCGATACATGTGTTTATATCCATTAGATATGTTTCGATTATACGTATATAAAGAGGTAGACAATTATATACGAACAAAAGACATTAATTTTGAATATTATTAATAACCGGAGTAAGGTTATGAGAATGAATAATAATGAGCTAATGAATTAAGTAGAGAAGTAAGCTAATTATCAAATCATTGATAAACAATACTCGAGGGAGGGAAATATGTTACATTGTAATTAGTGAGGAGGCTAGTTAGGGGGGGTAGCATAACTAGGAGGGTTAAGAGCATATGTTAGGTGAGAACATTAGATGATGGGTGAGGATTATCTCATGCAAATACGCTATTTAAATATGAAAGTTGCTTTACATTTTCAGTATTGAACCTTATACACTTGCGAAATGTTTTTGAAAGGTTTTGGGCTCTAATCCGTATAAAATATTTTCAATAACTATTAGGTGTCCAACCACAGGGATGCCAAGGATGATTATTCTTTCCTGGGACACGTAGCTGCAACTGATGTGGAGGCTTACATGATTAAGAATAGCCACTTCATTTATTTCTATTTAGATTTGGTTTTATATTTCAGTCGGTGGTTGGGCGTATTGCCAGTTTATTCACATTTATGTATTTTTGTTTATTTTAGTCAATCAGTATGAATGTACTACTTGTTTACCCGATGGTTTATATGGGGATTTTATTTATTTATCTCCTCTTCGGACATTATATTGTTACCTCTTTTATTATGATTACTATGCATGGGATTATGGAAAATTGGTTACTACTTTTGTATGTTAATGGAACATAAAATTAGCACTGCTTATTATACTAATTAGTTGGTTAGTAATTAATTATGTTTCGATATTGGTGCTAAGAATGAGCCATATGATACTACCATTTTATTTTGGTAGAGGAATAGCCACCCATTATTTTAATAGGCGGAGTGTCATAGATGGTATTAGGGCGTCAGGTTCTAAAGTCTTTTAGGATTTGTGGGGCTTACTACGATTTCAGCATAGCGTTCATTGATATAGAGCCCTATTTCACGAGGGTTACCTTCATACTTATGCATTTCTGTGCTTATTTTCTTCTGCTATTACTTTATATTTGATTTTGGACTCTTACAACTTTAATCTCATTTCAGATATTGCTAAAGAGAACCTGACAGAAGAGAGCAAGTGCTGGGGAGGAATACCCACACGGGAACATTACAGCCACCTCACTGACCGATATAGTGGCATAGGCGGTAAATGCGGCGATGACCATTATAACACAACACTTTCCTAAGGCTCATCCTCGGCCATAGGCGACATCGGTCATTCAGACTGACTCAGGTCCATCACCTTAGAAGAGAGTGGGGGAGGCCTTTTAGAAATGGCATCTGCCAGAGTTTTAGGGTAGCTCGGATGTGGTAGCAGGCGCCCAGTGGAAGAAGAAAATTACATGCCATCTTCACCTTGTGGAGTACAATGAGACCCAAAGATAAATACTGGCTACTTTTAAGCTGGTAGGTGCAGCACTGCAGTGGTCGGAGTCGATTACCACGATAAAGGATAGGGATGCTATGACTATAGTAGAGTTATGGGTGCGATTTGACCGCTAGTATTTTTTGTCATCAATCCAGATAGAAATGCCTTGGAAATATCTAGATGTTACTTAGTGAGATAGGTCGGTGGATAAATACGTGGATGATTTTACCCATATGGCAAACTTTATGACTGATAAGGTGAACACAGAGGAAAAGTAGATGCTAAAGTTCATCGAAGTACTCACTTGGAGGATGAGAGAGAACTTGGTTGGTAACCTGGTATTGACCACCCACTCTGAGGTCGTCAATGCTTCACTACTTCATTGCCAGGACCAACGTTTCCATCTGAAGGGAAGAAAGCAAGTGGGAGATACTCGCCAGTCCGGAAGAGTAAGAGGTAATGGTGTCAGTGGGGCACTGCAGTAATACGGGGGAAGATAGTAAGAGAAGGATGCCTAAAAGGGGGATCCAGCTAAGAGATTTTGGTAAGGAGTTTTTTGGCCAGAGAGTAGTGGGTTTAGATAGGTTCAACAGTGTGCTCAGTGTCTGCCCTAACACTAGAAGCATGTTCTCCAAGGACACTAGAGCCAATGGAATATTGGGGAAGGCCAGCGAGGCCGACGCTATCAGGGCCAATGAGCTGGACAACCTCGACAGGGCCACTAGACAGAGAGACATGGATACTTCACCGACCAATGTTTTACTTGTGGTGAGATGGGCCACAAGAATAGGGACTACCCACATCCAAGCAGAGGGCCTCAACAGAGGCATTAGTCACAATTACCACCAATAGCACTAACCTTACAAGCCCTACAAGCTCAAGGGTAATTATAGTATAGATATGTCTATAATGTTCGGGATGCAATCATACCATAAGCACAGTATGTCCTACCATACGTTGAGGGTACGTTTTCTATTCATGGTCATATTAGTAGGGTTTGTTTGATATGGGAGCTTCCCACTCATAATAGCTATAAGATTTGCCTGCACACCTGTCCTACTAGAGAACGTCAACAATACCGTTATGTGTGAAGACTCACTATTAGTCATTGGAGCCCTTATACACTTCATTTGTAGGGGAGTCAATATAGATGTCATGAGGTTATATTTAGTGGCCGAATTGCTTAGTTTAGATAGTGTACGGTATGATATCACTTTGGGTATGGATTGGTTGTCAGGGATGTGGGTAATGATGGTTTGCTATGGTAGGACCACTATATTTTATATCCCACGATATGAGATGTTACTCATGGTGATGCCTCTTCCCTATGGAAGATTAACCATGAAAATGTATTATATTGAGGAGGAGACCTCATAAGAGGTGCTTATTTCCTTAGATTCGATTTTTTATAGTTAGGGAGTTCACAGATGTGTTCTAGGACATACCCAAGCTAGCACCGAGTTGGGAGATAGAGTTTATTATTGACGTAGCGCTTGTGACTAGGCCGATTACATAAGCATTGTATCATATGGCCCCATTAGAAATGTGGGAATTGAGGGATGAGATTTAACAACTCTTGGGAAAGGGTTTTATTATGCGAAGTACATCACTCTGCGGTGCGTCGGTATTATTTGCGAAGAAGAAGGATGGGTATCTTCGTTTGTGTATAGACTATAGGGTATTGAACAAGGTCACGATTCACAATAAGTATCCGTTACCTCAAATTGATGACTTGTTAGACTAGTTTTGAGGAGCATCATACTTCTCTAAAATAAACCTGAAATCGAGGTATAATCAGTTGCACATTAGGGAGGAGGACATTCCTAATAACGCATTTCTTATGAGGTATGGAAGCTATGAGTTCAGGGTGATGGCATTTAAGCTGACTAATGTACCAGCAGTGTTCCTGGATCTTATGAACCGGGTGTTTAGGGATTTTCTAGACTAATTTATGATCATATTAATAGACGAGATTCTGGTGTACTCTCGGACGAAGGGTGAGCATGCAGAGCATATGCGCATAGTTTTGCAGACATTACGGGACCATTGGATTTACACTAAGTTCGAAAAGTGTGGATTCTAGGTGAGGGAGGTAAAGTTTCTTGTCCATATTGTTTTTGATAGAGGGATTTTCGAGGATTTAAGTAACGTATTAACGGTGAGGGATTAGGGATAACTTATGATACCGACGGAGGTTTGAAGCTTTTTGGGATTGGTCGGGTACTATCTCGCTTTATAAAGGGATACTCGAAGACTGTGGGTCCATTGATTAATCTGACTCACAAGGTGGTACAGTTCATTTAGGATGACTATTGTTAGTTAGCTTTTGATGAGCTAAAGGATAAATTGACTTTAGTGCCTGTGCTCGCACTACCTAGGGTAGGAGTGGAATACAGTATTTTAAAAAATGCACGCCTACAAGGACTTGGGGTGTATTAAAATAGGAGGATAGGGACATAGATTATGCATCTCTCAATCTTAATCCTCAGGAGACGAAATACCCCACACATGAACTGAGTTAGCAACATTTTTTTTGCCTTGAGGATTTGGAGGCACTATCTTTTGGGTGAGCGATTCTGTTTATTCAAAAACCATAAGTCGTTATAGTATCTGTCTATGTAAAAGGATACTAATATGAGGTAGCATAGATAGTTATAGTTCATGAAGGATTACCAGTTTAATATTCAGTATCCTCTTGGTAAGGCTAATGTGGTGGCAGGGGCGTTGAGCCGATGACTTATGGGGGAGATAGCAGAGGTTTAGAAGGCAAAGTGGGAGGATCTTTGTCATGATGATGAGGTCACCATAACATGTATGAAGGTATTGTCTATCACTCCCTAGAGCATTATGCGAGTAGTGAAAGCATAAGCCGAGGGTCAGTTCTATCAGGATAGGGTGTGCCAGTTGTTCATAGATGAAGCGGAATCCCACTCTATATATTCTGAGAGAGGATTATGCTTCAATAGGAGAATCATTATTATGGAGGATGAGGAGTTGAGACATAAAATGATGATCGAGTCTCACAGGTCGAGGTTTATGGTACATCTCGATGGGGATAAGATGTATCATGACATGCATAGATAATACTAGTGGTAGAGGATAATGTTAGACATAAAAGAGTTTGTTTCGAAGTGCACTACATGCCATTTAGTGAGATATACCACTAGAGATCAGTAGGAATGTTGCAGACTTTGGAGATTTCGATCTGGAAATGGGAGAGCATTTCGAGGGATTTCATCACTGGGTTACCGAGGTCACAAAGGGGTTATGATTCCATCTGGGTCATCGTGGATCTCCTGACCAAGGTGGTCTACTTCCAGCCGGATCATACGAATTTTGAGATGAGAAAGTGCGCCCAGCTATTTATTGCTGAGGTCATGAGACTATATGGGTTACCGACTAATATTGTGTACAAAAGGGACAAGATTTTTGTGTCCCACTTTTGGCAGAGATTTCAGGAGGAGATGAACAATGATTTACGGATGGGCAGACTTATAGGGTTAATCAGATGTTAGAGGACATACTCAGGATGTGCATACTCTATCTTAGGGTAGAGTTGGATTATAATAACTCCTACAAGTTCACCATCGACATGGCACCATTTGAGGAACTTTATGGATGACCTTGTCATTCACCTAATTATTATCTAGAGGTGGTGGGCAATAATGTTTTGGGACCTGAGATGATTCATGACACCACTACCAAGATTGATCTCATTTTGGGACGTATACGGATATCTCAATATATACAAAAGAGTTATGCTAATGACGACAGGAGACACATCGAGCTAGAGATAGGGGACTAAGTCTTAGTGTGTGTGCCTCCCATGAAAGGAATACTGAGGTTGGAGAAGAAAGGGAAGCTATTGCGGAGGTATGTATGACCATTCCTAATTAATGAGATAGTAGGGCCAGTTTCTTATAGGCTGGGATTTTCGGAGCATATACAGAGAATCCATTTAGAAACCACATTCTAGGACCCTCTTAAGCATCTCCTTAGGTCCTTCTCACTTCATCCTTCACCATAAACCCAAGGTCATACTCTGAGTACCGATCTAAAGGCCACTGGGAGCTACCGATACCCATTTGACTCTAGTAAACTTTCTCGTCTGAGATAAAGCTCAATTAATCTCCGAAGGGCTCTGAATCCCATTTCCAATGGTCTGCCTTGTGTGTGAATCGGCTTTATGATTTGGACAAACGGTCCGTTCTACTATCGAAAACACATCTAGAGGCCACCAGGAGCTCCTGAGCCCCTTTTCAACCTTTGATAACTTCCTCGCCTGAGTGGAAGCTCAATGAATCTTCAAAGGGATTGGAATACCCTTTTCAACAGTCCTCCCCGTGTGTGAATCGGCCTCACGGTTCAAACAAATGGCCCATTTTCCCCAAAAAACAAATCTAGAGGCCACCGAGCGCTCCTAGGATCCATTTTGACTCTCCTAAACTCTTCATCACGAATAAGACTGAATAAATATTCAAAGGGATTTGAATCCCCTTTTCAACAATCCACCTCGTGTGCGAATGAACCTTACGATACGAACAAATGACCCGTTTTACTCCGAAGGGTTACCGGACACTTTCGAGCCCCGTTTGACCAAGGTTAACTCTCTGATCCGAAAGATACTGAATGAATCTTCAAAGGGATCTGATTAACATTTTCAACGGTCCATCCCGTGCATGAATTGGCCTTACAGTTTAGAGGAACGATTTATATTCCTTTAAGAATCTCTTGTCCAAAAGATCGTTGGGCACTTTCGACTCCCGTTTGACCGTATTAAACACCTAAACTCGGGGGGGGGGGGGGGGACTGATTCGTATCAAATTATGCATTTAATTACCCTCGATACTTATGCATTTTAGCCCCCTCGGGTACTTTAATGCCTATAATTATGCTCGTTAATCAGACAACCTCGGTTTTATATGCTAAAATGTTATTTGAGGTATAATTGAGCTATTATAGGTATTAAAGTGCTTAGTATGAAGTTTGAGCACGTTCCGACTAAGTTTCGTCGCGATTCGCACGTTCGGGGGCATTTTCGTAATTTTACACTTTAGGATTTTTGCCCGAAGTATTCACGGAAGTTGTAGCCCTCGGGCCAAGCTTCGCGTGGCCGCAAACGGTGCTCGAATCGGAGTCCGAACGAAGAAAACACGGAGCTTTAATCGGAAAGAATTATATGGATTCACTACCAATTTAAATAATTCCATCCATGTCCCTTTTCTTCTTTAATAACAAATCCATTAATTCCCTTCGTGTCCCCAAAACGTTTTTGCAGCAAATGAAGATGGCGATTTGGCCCTAGGCTCGGGTTTTGCTCGGGTTTTGGGTTCGCCCGAAATTCGAGCCTTTCGTCCGAAATTGGAGCTTGATTTGGGACCACGTACGCAAATGGGTCATGGACATCTACTTTTTGGAGGGTTTTGTTGGCCATTAATGGTGGACGGAGGTTTTGGCCATTTTTGATGGAGCTTTTGTGGGTGTTCTCGGCTTGGCCAAAAATGGCAGTGGAGGCTGCGTTTTGGGTCTTGGGGTTACATGGCTAGTCTCGGCTTATTTACTTTGGCATGGTTTTGGTTTTTTGTTGGGTATTGTCATAGCAGGTTCGTGATTGCTTTGGCTGCGAATTAGTGGATGTCACTGCTATCCCGGTCGACCGCGATCAATTCGCCGGTCGACCGGTGTTTGGTTTTTTGCCGTGAGTCTGAGACAGTGTAGTGCTCCATTTTGACGCGGTCGACCGCGATTTGTACCCGGTCGACCGGGACTCTATTTTGGCCGACTTTGCTGATTCTCCCTATTTTCTATTTTCTTTTTCATTTATTTCATTTCTTTTATTCTAACTTGGTATAAAAGGGAACTTTATTTTTTTTTGGAAGATATATTTCATTTTAGGGCTAGAAAATATTGGGGATTTTTGTAGGAGACCTCCCCTCTCCTCATTTCTTGTTGTGTACCCTCCATTAATGTAAGTTTTATTATTCATTGTCACTTTTGCCTACTTTTCTTATCTTTGTCCATTTATTTCCATGCTTAGTTAAATATTTTCATGCTTAGATAATTTTAATTGTTAGATTTAATTAGTTGCTTTAATTAATTAGTTAATTTATTTAATGTCATTTAATATGTTTAGCGGCTAATTTAATTTAGGTTGTGTCGAATTGAACTTACTTTGGGTTGTTTGGTTGCTTTGCTTTGGTGATGGTGTTTACGTATTTATTTCGAGTGTGTTGTCCTAGTTATTACGCCTAGGAAATTTAACGGGGTATATCATGTATGCGTCGTTTTTACGACCTTGCGTGCGTAATTTTTGGGATATTTGTTGACACCAAAATCATATTAGTCCTTTATGCGAATTTAGGGGTGTGACAACTCTTAATTTAATTAATTGACGAAACGAGACGCAATCTTAATAATTCGTCAACCCATGTAATCATTTTATACCAATTAACTCGGATGAGGGATATTCGACGCAACCTATAGTTTTTATTCGCTTTGTTAATCATAATTTAATTTACACTCGCCTAGATTAATCTTTTCCTTTATTTATCTTTTATTTTTGTTACCCAATATCTTTTACACTTTTATTTAGGAATATTAAACCCTATAAATTCTAGCAACTCGTCTCTGTGGATTTTCGATACCCGACTTATCGCTATACTCACCCGTTGAGTGTAGTCATAATTTAGGTTTGTTTGTATTAGGGCGGTGAACAGAAAACAACGATCGGCGTTTTACACGCGCCACTTTTCACCCTTGATCAAAATGGCGCCATTGCCGGGGACTTGTTGTGTTAGAATTTATTTGATTTAGTATTTCGTAGTATTTTTTTCTATTTGTATTTTTTGCCTAACATTTTTGTAGTACTTCTACATTTGAGCGCCAAGAACCGCTTGAATTTTTCGCGCGCGCATCACTTTGTGGATTTCGTCACTTCGAGCCATCTTTGGGGTAAGCATGTCTTATTCCAATCCTTTCGGTAATCATTATGATAATTCTCAAAATTCTCGTAAACCTATGACTTTTGGTCAATACTTAGAGTCCCAAAAAATTGCAAATTCAAAAATAACTTTGGGCGAGTATTATAAAAGTCAAACTTTGGAGTGCGTGTATTTTGATGATAATGATAATGATTTTGGGCCTTTACCTCCTTATAATAGGAATTCTGAAACGAATTGCAATATTTTTCAACATTCCTATAATAATGAGTTTAACTTTAGTGCCGCTAATGATTTTCAAACTCCTCATTTTCAAGCATCCGTACCTCGGCCAATGACTTTCGGCGAGGGTTTGCTCATGCTTGAAAATGAGAGGTATGAAGAACGTTATCGGGAAGAAAATCGTTGTTGGGAGCAAGACTTGGATTTATTATTCGAATCCGACAATGATTTATCTTCTGAGACTTTTGAAGTCGAGGAATGTTTTGAACCAATTGAGGACTTTGTGCCTAAATTGGAACAAACCATTCGTCACTTGGCCCACCTTTTAATTGATAATGAAAGCGAGGATGAAATGGATGTAGTATCCATTTGCAATGAGATGATTTCTTCTTTGGATCCCAAAGAAGAAAGTTTCATTGAAAATGATCCTATCTCCTTTGAAATTCCAACTTTGAGTGATGATAACTCATCTCTTGGGTTTGAATTTTTTTCCTCCCCATTTTCATTCTCCGTTATCACACCGTCACAAGTACCCGATGAATCGGTACCGAACTTTAAAAGGTTCAACCCTTTCACCGACGAGGAGTACTTGCTCGAGTTGCTTTCCATGAAGGCATCTTTGCCCTCATGTGCGCCACCTCCCATTCCGCTTGCTAAATCTTTAGGAGGAAATTCAAATTTTTTTGGTCCCCTTGTGTATTTGTCACCCGTCCTATCCAAATCCCTCATCCTCCCTCCCAAATTTTTAATTGGGGATGGTCCACCTTTTTCACCACCCACATGCCTTCCGTTGTTTGAACGGAATTCCTATTTTCCGGGAGGCATGCGTGTATGTGAGGGTACATCGGTTATCCTCCAAAGTCAAATCATTCTTATGGTGGACCCTCAGCTATTTAGACTTCTAGTGTACAGTTAGTGTGACGCCTAAATAGTAGGTTGTATATAGTTAGCTTTCTTTCTTTTTATTTTTTTCTTTCCTTGTTAATTTAGTTTAGTGTAATTAGTAAAATCTTCGTTATTTGTTTTTGCTATGCTCGGTACTAACTTGTTTTGTAGATTCTTTGGACTTGTTCTTATGCGGATCGCTCCACTTTTGGGTAATATCGCTCTTTTCCTCTCTTTGACTTGGTTCTTAATTTACATTGAGGACAATGTCAAGTTTTAAGTTAGGGGGTGTGGGATATTCTATCCATTTCTTTATTTAGTCCATGTTTTTGCTCACATGTTAGTTACTTAGTATGCTTTTCTTAGAAAAATTAAAAATATTCAAAAATATTTTCTTTCTTTTTTCTCTTTTTTGGGCATTTTGCCTTTGTTTCCGATGATAAATTTTAATAATTGCCCGATCCAATAGACAACCCAATGATGCATGTTCTCGATTTTAGAAGTTATTAGACTTTAGTCTCGATTATTGATATTATGAATAACTTCATGAATTAAACTTTAATCCCATGAGCACATGCACTTTTATTGTTATATTGATTTGGTTTAAGATTTTTATAACTCGGTAATCTTTTGTTGCATTGTATATACTTACACCGAGTAAGCTTTGTACCTTTCGTCGTTTGTGAGTGTTATACACTATTCTTTCCTCATTGAAAACGTTGAATTCGTTGGTAATCTCACTATTCTTTCATTTCACCGTTCATTAATTGAGTTCATATTTGAAATGTGTTACTTGAGCGTGATTTTCATATATTATTTTGACTCGAGAATTGAGTAAACTTTGTGAAATGATCATAGGCCCTCTTTGATATATCACCCATATTAGCCTTGACCTCACCCTTATATGTTTACCCTTGTTAACCTCTTTGAGCCTAAATATTAGCCTTTCGTTTCATAACCCCATTACCATAACTAACTCTAAATTGGAGTTTTAGCCCATACATACACTTTCCATACCTTTGTTTGGAATGTTACTTGGGATTGAATGATGTTGTTATGATGCCGGTTGCAATTTAGGCATATGAGAGTTTGATAAGTAAAGAAAAGAAAGTAGTGAAAAAAGTGAAAGCAAAAAGCAAAAGAAAACAAAAGAGAAAATGAGAAAAAGAAGAAAAGAAAAAGAAAGAGAAGTTTGTAAATGTTGTATATAGTTCAATAATCTTTGATTACTCTCCCTGATGATATATTTAATGCCTTTTTGGAAGTTATTTTCCAATTTTAATATTGCCCGCATTTTACCATTATCCCTAGTTTTCATTCCGAACACTTTGAATCCGTACATACATTCCCTCGTTTGGTACTCTAAGCCTAGCCTACATTATAACCCTATACAAGTCCTATGTGATCTTAGGTTGATGTAATTTAAAAGTCATAATAGTTGTGATAATCTGTGAAAATGCATTTCGCCTCTTTTAGTGTGCGGTATCCTTTCATTGAGATTACATTTTTCAGTTTATATATAGCGTTCTTCTTTTGTGACATGTGTGCGGCCTAGTTTCCATTTACATTTACTCTTTAGCCCGCATGTTCCGTGTGTTACCTCCCTGTTTCGAGTGAATTCGCTTGATGAGTGTAATGCCCGTGAGGATTGAAAATATGCATGCTTTAATGTTAGTTATCCGGTTTGTTTAAGTTTTTGCCAAATCACACTTTACATGTGCTCGCTCCCCTCCCACATTTAAGGTTTCAATTCTATGAGGTGCGTTCTATAATGTTAATGATTCGAATTTTTTCGTGAATTCATTCACTTTGCTAATAATGCATATGAAATCTTTTTCGCTTTTGTTGGGCTTGTCGCATGTTGGTTCCGGCATATTTTGAGGAAACTTTATGATGTTTGTGGGTATCATCCCTGAAAACCCTCACGAGACGACACTCGTCCACTAGGGTAACCTAGGGGTTTAACGGCTTATTGCATATGCTAAATGCAATCGTGTTCCCTACGAAAGTGGCATTTATATTTTGATGCATATATACATGTTGTGATTTTCTTATAGTTCTTCTTGCATTGAATTTCATTACTAGGGACTAGCAATGTGTAAGTTAGGGGGTGTGATTCGTATCAAATTATGCATTTAATTACCCTCGATACTTATGCATTTTAGCCCCCTCGGGTACTTTAATGCCTATAATTATACTCGTTAATCAGACAACCTCGGTTTTATATGCTAAAATGTTATTTGAGGTATAATTGAGCTATTATAGGTATTAAAGTGCTTAGTATGAAGTTTGAGCACGTTCCGACTAAGTTTCGTCGCGATTCGCACGTTCGGGGGCATTTTCGTAATTTTACACTTTAGGATTTTTGCCCGAAGTATTCACGGAAGTTGTAGCCCTCGGGCCAAGCTTCGCGTGACCGCGAACGGTGCTCGAATCGGAGTCCGAACGAAGAAAACACGGAGCTTTAATCGGAAAGAATTATATGGATTCATTAACAATTTATATAATTCCATCCATGTCCCTTTTCTTCTTTAATAACAAATCCATTAATTCCCTTTGTGTCCCCAAAACGTTTTTGCAGCAAATGAAGATGGCGATTTGGCCCTAGGCTTGGGTTTTGCTCGGGTTTTGGGTTCACCCGAAATTCGAGCCTTTCGTCCGAAATTGGAGCTTGATTTGGGACCACGTACGCAAATGGGTCATGGACATCTACTTTTTGGAGGGTTTTGTTGGCCATTAATGGTGGACGGAGGTTTTGGCCATTTTTGATGGAGCTTTTGTGGGTGTTCTCGGCTTGGCCAAAAATGGCAGTGGAGGCTGCGTTTTGGGTCTTGGGGTTACATGGCTAGTCTCGGCTTATTTACTTTGGCATGGTTTTGGTTTTTTGTTGGGTATTGCCATAGCAGGTTCGTGATTGCTTTGGCTGCGAATTAGTGGCTGTCACTGCTATCCCGGTCGACCGCGATCAATTCGCCGGTCGACCGGTGTTTGGTTTTTTGCCGTGAGTCTGAGACAGTGTAGTGCTCCATTTTGACGCGGTCGACCGCGATTTGTACCCGGTCGACCGGGACTCTATTTTGGCCGACTTTGCTGATTCTCCCTATTTTCTATTTTCTTTTTCATTTATTTCATTTCTTTTATTCTAACTTAGTATAAAAGGGAACTTTATTTTTTTTTGGAAGATATATTTCATTTTAGGGCTAGAAAATATTGGGGATTTTTGTAGGAGACCTCCCCTCTCCTCATTTCTTGTTGTGTACCCTCCATTAATGTAAGTTTTATTATTCATTGTCACTTTTGCCTACTTTTCTTATCTTTGTCCATTTATTTCCATGCTTAGTTAAATATTTTCATGCCTAGATAATTTTAATTGTTAGATTTAATTAGTTGCTTTAATTAATTAGTTAATTTATTTAATGTCATTTAATATGTTTAGCGGCTAATTTAATTTAGGTTGTGTCGAATTGAACTTACTTTGGGTTGTTTGGTTTCTTTGCTTTGGTGATGGTGTTTACGTATTTATTTCGAGTGTGTTGTCCTAGTTATTACGCCTAGGAAATTTAACGGGGTATATCATGTATGCGTCGTTTTTACGACCTTGCGTGCGTAATTTTTGGGATATTTGTTGACACCAAAATCATATTAGTCCTTTATGCGAATTTAGGGGTGTGACAACTCTTAATTTAATTAATTGACGAAACGAGACGCAATCTTAATAATTCGTCAACCCATGTAATCATTTTATACCAATTAACTCGGATGAGGGATATTCGACGCAACCTATAGTTTTTATTCGCTTTGTTAATCATAATTTAATTTACACTCGCCTAGATTAATCTTTTCCTTTATTTATCTTTTATTTTTGTTACCCAATATCTTTTACACTTTTATTTAGGAATATTAAACCCTATAAATTCTAGCAACTCGTCTCTGTGGATTTTCGATACCCGACTTATCGCTATACTCACCCGTTGAGTGTAGTCGTAATTTAGGTTTGTTTGTATTAGGGCGGTGAACAGAAAACAACGATCGGCGTTTTACACGCGCCACTTTTCACCCTTGATCAGGGACCTAATAAATTATAAAATAGATATAAATAACCTTTCCAACCATATGTCCCGTGCGTAATTAGGACTTACATATTGCATTTTATGTCCCTGTTTTGAAAAATCTGCATGAGACTGCCGAATGGAAAACCCATTTCCCTGCCTATTATCGGTGTGTCTAGGGTTGCCTGTCGATAGATAGATCAAGGACAATGCCGATTAGAACTCCCTTCACTCTGTATAAAGGGGTAATGAGCTCACTTTGAAAGGCACTTCATAAACATCCTCTTCAGTGATCTCAGCAACGTTCTCTAGAAGTCAATGTGGTTTCTATATTGAAACCTCTTCCCCAAATTCCATATCCTTCCTTTTCTTAGCCAATTTATCAAGTTCCATTCCCACTCCTCCTACCACTTCCATCCACTTATAAGAGCATCCCTTCAAAAGTTAAGATCAATCCCAAAGCTTCCGAAGAAGGACCAAATCTTTCACTCTCTCTTTAAATTTCCTTATTTTTGCATTAGTCATTTAATTCTTAATTTGGCATTTCATCTTTTTTAGTTCACACATATTAATATCCGACTTTTTATTAGTAGTATTCCACATACTATATTTTCAATAAAAAAAAATCATAAACATGAAAAATAGGGTTTTCTTGTAAATTCCAAATAGGGATTTCTCACTACAATTTGTTACACTAAAACACCTTTTTTTCTACACAGACGCGTATAAGAAATCCTAAGTTGGATTTATGTAATAATCTATGTAATAATCCCACCCTGTGTTGTATGCGAACTACGTGGACTTTGATGCCTTTTTAGGCTACGTAGGCATCTCGGGTGAAATTCGATATTTGAGTCCTCCTTTCCTATTTTTATTCATATATTATTTCCACGTATTATATTTATAATTCATGCCTGCCTTTTATCCTACCTATAACATTGTCCTTCACAAACAATCGGTGACCCGATAAACGTACACATTATATTTTTAATTATAATTTTGGGAACAGTCCAATGGATGACCTCACTCCTCCTTTCTCCGTGACGCGAGTCATGTAATTCAATTCTCCATTTATATATACACGCACACACTTCATAGAGTTATTAAGGAGAAGAGTAACACATGCCTATGAGAGACCAAAAGGGTGGGATGTGTGCCTAACACCTTCCCATTCCCTAACTTAGCGCCCGAATCCTTGAACTAATTGGTTTCGCAAACATCAAGATGTCTTTGATTATGTTCTCTCAAAGAGAAAACATTTCTTTTTCCTATTTTGTGCAAAATAGGCTGACAACTCTATACATCACCCCACATTTTTTTACGACGACTGAAGTGCCCCCAGGAAGGGCACGGACCCAACCGAGTGCTCATGCACCCACGCGCGTACTGACTTCGGGGAAGATCGGGATGGCCATAGTGGTGACTTTGTTGGAACCTTTTTATCATAAGTGGTCTATACCTTATTCTTACATTGGTTTTTTTATTTTCCACATGTGTGTGTATGCACCTACCTATATGTTCCATGTTTCCTCTATTACATCTTGTATATATTTACTTTATCACTTATCACTCACATTACACATTCACGCACTTGTAAATACCCTCTATGTACACCTCACACTACTTACACTTGTACATAGTATCATTTATATCCACATGATTAACACACCATTTAGAATATACATGCTTAGGTTTCACTATCACACACCTCCACTTATATATATCCATGTTCACTTATAATATTCCGCTTATAGTTGATTCATGCTTAAGTTCACTACCACACACTCCCTTATAGATATTCACACATCACTCACTCACATGTATCCATGCTTAGTGCAGTCTTTATGCTCAATGCTGGATTTACTTTTCGTTATACCTGTACATTCTTCCCTATAAGTATAAGGCTCCTTTTACTCATCATGCCAAATAAAAGACTCCCTCCATAATATACTAATCAACAATCATGCATTTTTGCACACTATATCACCAAGATCATGGCTATTGACTAAAATTTTGTCACATACAAGGGGGTCAATTTGTGATGGGCCCTCGTCCAGTAGGTCGCAGTTAGCCTAAGAAATATGAGTCTCACTGTCCATTGGCCAAGTACCTATGACGTATATCGAATGGTTTCCCCCGCATCATATCGCTTGACCGAACTTACGACGAGAGGTATATATTAGGGAACTCGTTCACATACGTCGAATATATTAAATTTTCTCTCACGCGTGTCGTCCCCGTGAGGTATATAGTGAGGCAGTTCATATACACTTATGTATATATAGTGTCTTGTCCATATGTATCGATTTCCCTCAAAAGCAACAAGTATATCGTGGAAGTCATGCCAAAGAGGAAAGCCTTTCCACTAACCCAACAACTGCATAATTCTCATATGAGCATCAGACCTAGGGAACTCATATTTAGTTTGCTGGTTAACACACAAAACTCTATCGAAGTGCCAGGTCGACATCCTACAAATTTTCGTGCTATTTTGTTGTTTTTCAAAATAGGACCCTTCCCATGGGCTTCGAAACAACTCAAACCATATATTACTTATTTTCTAAACCTAATTTTCCCAACCTTGGTGCATGTTCGACATTTTTTTGCATTTAGATAAACCTAATACAAGTGAAAATATAAACATAATAATAATAATAATAATACTCATACTCTCCTCTCATTTTTTCTTCCATTTCACAAAAAAACGAGATAGAAAAAAATATCTTTTCTCCTTTCCATCAAACATACCAAAAACATTTTTCCTCCGTTTTCATAAAAAATGCCTAAAACATTTTCCTCCTTTTTACCAAAGTGTCAAAAATATTTTTTCTCTTTTTTAAAAATTCAAAAACAACAAAAACAAACCTTTCTTCCCCTTTTAAAAATAAATTTGAATCATTTTTGTTCTCAGGTGAGTCGCATACCCAACTCTTAGTTTGGGCTTCCTACTGACTTCAATCTTTCGCCAAACAGCCTCGGAGCTTTGCCAGTTCCCCTACAACTTCATCCGAGTTCGGAATCTACCTTCACCAATTTTTTATGGAAAATGCTGATCACGCACCAAACATTCAGCCTGATATGATGGTAGTCCTGGTTCAACTCAGTGCCAAGATTGACAACCTTCAAACCGAGGTTTAATAGATGCAATGAAAATGAGTCCAAGTTCCCAAAGAACTTGAGGTTCTTTTTCCTTGTGCCATGGGTCCACTTTTTCTCGAGCCTATTTTCTTCCCATAAAAATATCATCATGTTCTGCCTGCCAATGGGCTACCACCATCTCAGCTCCCTATGAAAAACCTTGCCCAAATAGGGGCTAACTTGTTAGTACACGTTGATCCCATGGAGGAAGAACAGAACAAGGTCAAAGAATACCTCAAACTATTGTCGAAGATGTTTGACCAAGTTCAGATATCCAAAAACTACATGGACTACACCCATATGTCTCCTTACCCTAAATCAAGATTGCTGTAGAAATTCAAGATACTAGCCATTAAGAAGTTCGGCACAGCGAACCCCTAATTGTTCACCTTCGAAGTTATCACTCAGTCATGACCCTTTTTGGGGCCTATAAAGAGATAATGGCAAAGATGTTTTAACAAACTTTGAAGGACAGTGCTCTCCGTTGGGTCCTATCCCCTCAAAGAATCCATAATCTATCATTGGGAAGAAGTCACCCTAGAATTAATGTAATGGTACAAATAGAATAAAGAATTAGAGGTTACAAGCCGTGAGTTAGAGTTTCTAAAGAAGAATCCTGGAGAAACTGTCAGCAACTTCATAGCAAGGTGGAGAGGGAAAGTTATCGCCATGACCAGCCGACCCTCTGAAGAAGAAAAAGTCAGCATAGTGAAGAAGAATTTCCTACTTCATATTCGAGCGACTTTGGGAGGTCAGTATCATCCACACTTCCGAGATCTCTAGGAAACGGGTGTAAAATTTTAAGAAAGTGTTACCAAAGTAGAAGTTGAGTCGAAGATGGTAACCAGACAGTTCATTCTAAAAAATAATGAGAATCCTACCAATAATATAGTCTTAACCATCAATAATATCTCCCAACCTGCTACCTGTTGGGCACCAGAAATCCCCCCCAAAAGGAATACACCGATCTCTATGTTCTCTTATCCAAAGTATACCAAGCCTTGTTAAGCTCAAAGCTCATCAAACCCTTGGAACTCCGTCCATTACCAAACCCATTTCCCAAGAACATCAAGTCCGATGCCCATTGTGATTTTGAGAAATCTGCCATCCATACTACAGACCAGTGCTTTCATATTCGGAATGTAGTTTAAGATTTAATTGATCCGGCTATCATTGCCCCATCATCCAATCCTAAATCCAACACAACTCATAATCCACTTATAACCCACACAAGTTCCATCTTTCTAGAGAATGATCCCAAATTCGATCCATTTACCTAAATTGTTCCCAGTAAAGCACCCATCATACCCGTATTTTCACCGAAACTGAAAAAATTTTGGCCATATTTTCTCCCGCGCCCTACTTGCTTCACTGACAAAGATCTCTCACTCCTCACAAGGTCTTGTATTGCCTCCCTCACTCGATATGAAAGGAGAGATGTGGATTTACCGACTGTTCTAAACCAACTCTTAGAGTTCGGGCTGAAATTACCCACCAAAATGAACATCGACTGTCAGAAATGAAGTGGATTATTCATGGATGCTTGAAAATGGGCTCGAGAATTAAATAAGTGGGTGGTACCCGTTGATGAAGTCATCTTGGACGATGTGGCATAGATCATGGCAGATAAGTTTTAACGGGTCAACGAGATCTGCAGCATTTTCGAACTACTCACCGCTTTAAATCTTCAAGGGAAGTTGCTCCCCTCACTCCCGCACCTCCCCGTTGAGTGGGAAGATTTATATGAGGAAGTCGTTGAGGTTGTGGAATGCATCGATTTCTCTTGGAAAGAAGACATTGTTGCCACTGGGTGGGGGGATGAATTTGACAACTCAAATGATGAACTGAGTCAGGAAAAGTTTAGTCTAGTAATCAAAATGTACTGAATGATATCTTTCAAGAATCTATTCGGGGAAAGTAGTAAAGTATCCATTCATCCTGAAATAGATGAAGACGCGGGTTTCTTAGTATTCCCCTCTTCCATAGACCACATCACTTAATAAGGAAGACACTACCAAGACTCGAATCCTCAGTCATCAAGAACACATAAAGGGAAGGGAGTTGCCAAAGAACTTCCCATGTCGAAAATGACCATTGAAGAGAGAAATATTCTCGACCAACTCAAGAAGACTTAAGCCAAAATCACCTTATGGGCACGTGTTCTTAATTACACTGAAATTCTCTGATAAATCTTTTCATCGGGCCCTTAATTCCTCCTTCCACTACTCCAAAAGGAGTTGTAAACCTTGTTCAATTCTTGACCACCACTAGACTCTTTTCATTTTCTAAAGAAGAAATTCGGAAGGTCAGCCTTGACTACAACTATGGAATCAACACCTCTGTTGAACTGACGGGAAAGAAAATCCTGCTCTTGCTCGTCGATAATGGATCTGCCCACTAATAACCATCAATTTCTTGGGGTTGAAATTAAATGAACTCACTCCTACTTTGGCCATAGTGCATGCTTATGATATTATTCGCCGATAAGTGATGGGATCCATAACACTCATAATGGGGGTGGTTCTATCAAGCTGCTGCTTAGTCGACTGTGGCTTTATAACATCCGTAGGGTTTCTTCCTCTCTTCATCAGAAGTTAAAATTCTTCGCATAAGGTAAAATCACTACCATTTGTTGGGGGGGGGGGGGCGATGATGGTACAGAAAATGCCAGCACCAGTAATCTGATACTAGAAGGACAACATGGGATGAATGGCATGCTTCTCTCCGGCTTTAGGGTTGATCCACTTCTCCATCCAATAAGGGATAATTTCAAAGATCGAGTTTTTCTAGAGCATAACCCTCATGGTAATATTAACGTGATACAAATGATCAAGAATATGCATTTCATGCCTGGATTGGGGATAGGTGATGTCAACAAGGTATATGTGAGCCCATAATACTAAAAAATGCCTTCCACCTGTGTGCCCTAGGTTATCATCCTTCACCAGAACAACTGAGAATGCTCCACCAACCACGGATAAAAATGAGTTTATAAGATGTCAAGAATATTTCGAGGGATTCTTTGAATGGAAGATTCATCAAGGACGGTGAAGACTTCCCCTTCTGTGGCTTTCCTAAACCGTGGTATGACTATGTAGATAAAAAGATGAAGTCAGGGAAGGAAATCTTCTTTCAAGACAACTACTTCTGGGTGAAAGAATGTCAGCATAAAGTTCAAACTCTCACTCAGAAAGCCATAGCTATTATTGAGGTCTACGAGAAAAGTGATTTTGAGGACTCGTTCAACCTTCACACACTGGGGCTGACCTTTTGTACGATCCATTCAGACACTACACCATCATACCCATCCACCCTGATCAAGATTGTTGATGATCCTATCCTCAACTGGAGTGATATACAAATCCCACCTATTGAGATGCAAGCTAACCTTGTTGTATACCCTATCTCTTCCTCTATTGTTCTTTCTCCTTTTTTCTAATAACAATGTAATTGAGACCTCTTTTTATGAGGTTCTCAATGCTGTTTTTTTCGAAAGTGAAATAAACAAGGATTTTGAGTATCTTGCTATGCAATACATTAATTTTCTTGATTCTAATCCAACTCTTGATGACGATGATGAACAATTCTTAATTGATCTTAATAAGGTTAATAACAAACACCATAACCGCATTCAAATTAATGTTGGATGAAACCGTTGTTATCAATCTCGATTCTAATAGATGACAATGCAAGATTAGGATATCCACCCTTAACGATCATGAGCACGAGCAATTTAACAAGTTGATAAAGGAATTTGTGGATGTCTTTGCATGGTCTTATGACGACATTCCCAATATCGATCCCAATATAGCTCAACACAAGATCCTAACTCTCTTATAGTGTAAACCGATCACACCAAAGCTGCAAGAGCTTGGCACTGAGTGATCACTTAATGTTAAGGAAGATGTAATCAAGTAGTTAAATGTAGACTTCATCCGGGTAATCGAATATCCCATATGGTTAGACAATATCGTACCCGTATTAAAATCAAGAGTAAAATACCACATGTGTGTCGACTATTGAGATTTGAACATACCATCTTCAAAGGATGATTACTTACTGCCCAACATCGACATGATTGTGGATAACACGAACAGTCACGGCTTCAAGCCATTCGCCGATGGATTCATAAAAAATAATTAGATTAAGATTCACCCTAATAATCAAGAGAAAACTACCTTCATCACCCTCTAGGGAGCCTTTTATTACACGATTATGCCATTCGAGCTCAAGAATGAAGGGGCTACCTACCAAAGGGTTTCCACAACCATCTTGCATGGACTTTGACTATGGACCTCAAAGTTTATGTACACTGCCTTAGAAAAAGCATGCATCACCCTAATCTGAGTAACTTAAAATTTACAGCACTACATGCTCATTTTTCCCATCAAACTTGTATCGTGAATGGATCCTATCAAATAACTTCTTGAGAAACTCGCATTGTCTAGCCAAATGGCCTGATGTTTGATGTTACTAGATGAATTTAATATCGTTCATGTCACGAAGAAATTCCTGAAAAGGATGGACATCTCTAATTACCTTGCTGACTACCTTATGGAAGAGGTTGATGTTTGGGTCTCTAAATTCCCGGACGAAGATATTCTTTGTACCTCCCAGGAGGACCTTCGATGGAAAATTTTCTTTAATGGAAATGCCAACAAGAAAGGATATGACATTAGGATACTTTTGATCGTCCCTGATGACTCTCACACTCCATTTACCTTCAAGATGGATTTTTCTTCACCAACAATATGATCGAATACGAGGCATGCACTTTAGGCCTCAAAGTCACCCTCAAGAAATGTATCAAATACTTAAATGTCCATGGGGATTCTTCTCTCATCATCGGTAAGGTCCTTAGAAGATGGAAAGTCAAAAATGAAAAACTCTTACCCCACCTAGAAGAGTGGGCCTCCTAGTTTTGAGATATCACCTTCCACTACTTACCCAACATAAAGAACATCTTAGCTGATGCCCTTACTACCCTGGCCTTCATGGTTAACATGCCTGAGGGAATAATGATGGCGCATTTCCTAGTCCAAAATATAAGCCATGCGAACCCATTGCTACCACATTGAGCTCATCACAGAGAAATATTCTGATATGGAAGAGTGTTGGTAATACAACATTTGACACCTCCTTAAGCAAGGTAGGTATCCCCAACACACCAATAAGAAAAATTGTGCAACACTACGTAAACAGTCTACCCAATATATTATTTGCGACAGAGCACTATTCAAGACAAACTTCAATGAAACCTATTTACACAGCATCGCATGGGATGACATTGAATAAATTATGCAAAAAATCTATAGTAGAGATTACCGATCCTACATGAAGGGTAATATGCTCACCAAAAATATTATCTATCAGGGTTATTATTGAATCACCATGGTTTAGGATTGCACTACCAACATCCAAAGATGCCCCAAATGCAAGATATTTTCCAACCTCCAACATGTGCCTCTTCGGGAATTGTACAACATTACTTCTCCCTGGCCGTCATAGGTAAAGTCACACCCAAAGCTTTAAGTAGGTATGAGTTCATCCTGGTTTCCATTGATTACTTCACCAATACTAAATGCCAAGAAGGTGTCCAAGTTTATCCGAAAGAACATAATCTACCAATAAGGGGTTCCTCAGAAGCTAGTATAAGATAATGAGTACATTTTAAAGCCAAAAAGTGAATGATGACTACAAGATCCAGAGTCATAAATCCACCCCCTATCGACCTCAAATCAATGGTATAGTTAAAGACACCAACAACAACCTCAAAGCCATCATCAATAAATGACTAAGAGTTACTGAGATTGGTTCGATTGGATCCCTTACGCCCTATGAGACTACTACACTTCAGTCAGGACAACTAATGGGTTTACCCTTACTCTCTAGTATATGACAGGGAAGCAGTCCTACGTGTTGAGCTAGAAATACCTTCCCTATGCATTATGCTCAAGAGCATAGTCAGCGAGGAAGACTGGTATTAGAATATTAGAGCTACTTTGACAACTGTCATTTTTGGATGAAAATAACTTGAAGGCTTTATACTGTATAAAAGGGTAACATCACTGGATAAAGCGATCATTCAACCGAATAGTCAAAGACCATGGTGTCCAAGAAGGAGACCTTGCCCTTAAGGATATCATGGAACCCGTCTAGGACCCTAGGGGGAAATTCAAGCAAAACTAGAGTGGCCCCTAAATAGTGAAGAAGATTCTCTTTGGAGGCGTAGCCATGCTCACAGACCTCAACGAAAAAGAAATAGCATGTCCTGTCAACTTGGAACGTCTCAAGAAAATCTACCCTTAGTTCGAAATCTCAGCGTGCTAAGACTCCTCTCATCTCCCGTCTATTCTAAAATAACACTCTTCATTTCTCTCCACCCAGAACCACGTGGTGACTAATCGTCTAAAAAACCTTTTTCTTTCAAAATGGAACTAAAAAAATCTTCAAAACCCCTAGAGGTACGTAGGCAGCTCATACACTTTACATGAGTTCGATCCTCTTTTTGTCACAAAATGCTTTTCTTTTCTAAACTCTAAGAAAAAAAATTCATTTTATCATTTACATTAACAAAATTATTATATATGACTTAGGGATTGGTAAAGATAACTCAAATGTATAACTCATCAAGAGGCCCAACAATATAATCAAAATCGTTTTATTTTAAATAAGGAAGTTCATTACCATTGCAAGAAGTATCAACAAAGGAAGTCAAAACAACCACCCCTCTTCGCTGACCAAACTATTTCTAAAGAATCCTAAATAAAATCTCACAAAATTATTCCCAAAACTCAAAATATAAAAACATCTTAAGAGTCACCAGAAGCTTCAAATAAAATAATCATAGCTTCACAAAAAACCGCATCCGTAGTTGTCAAAAGACCCAGCCCCATCATCATCAGCTCCCTAAGGTCCCCACACCTCTTCTGCCTAGTTATATTCCAAATATGCTCCATAGAGTGATATGCCCTGACCAAACTAGAAAAGATCATTACCCCTCCTTCCAAGGTGTCAAAAAGAACAAACCATCTCTTACCGGTGTCTTCCGCCAATATCATCGCCACTAATCGCTTCCACATCCATTTCTAATAATCTTTGGAAGCATGCCAAACCCTACATACAGATTGAGATGGATGGGTAAATGGCTGACGATTCTCCCACAGATAACCTAACATCATGGGCATGGATTCAGTTAAGTCTTCCATAAGAAACAAGTCAATTGTTCAAGGAGGCACTATTTATTTCCATCCAACTTGACGTAAAAGTCTCTAAGGAAAATAGAATAAAGTATATCGCAGGACAACTAATCGAGCAAAACCATACTCTCTTAGTTCCAGAACAGGCTGTAGTCCCCCCCCCCCCCCCCCACCATGGCATCAACTAGCGAAGGCACTGGGATCCGTTCTCCATTAGCCAATTAACCCAATTTTCCACAGATGGCCGAAACTGATAAAGTATTGAGCAAAGAAATTTGGAACGCCTACCAAGGGATACTCAAGAGGAATCTCAAGATAGAACCTCTCAGCCAGTCACATGAACAGCATCACCGGCCTCCCTATCACAAAATTAGAGTGACCTTCCCTCCAAGCATCAAGGCCATTCAGGGTCTCCACCAATATCATCGTCGCAGGAATGCAGTGGTAGTACATCCACATTGTGATTGTAACTAATTGAGGGTCTACTATTAAGTCCCCCGTCACTAGTAAAAGCCTCAAAGTTAGTTCCAGGGCAACAACTTCACTGAAGCTTGCATCATTGAAATCCCACAACTACACAAAATACATGACAACCGAAAGAGAAATCACCCCCCAGTAACAAATGATAAAGCCATCAATGGGGAAATGTGGAGTGACTTCGCTAACAGCGCTCAAGGAGATCGAGAAAATTCAAGCATAGCCGCTGCTATGCTGGGATTAATTCCCAACATGGTTGAGAGCTCTTCGTAGGTCGGGCAGACCTCATCAAAACCAAAAACAAATCATGGTCTTTGGGATACCAAAACTGGGCTACCGCCACTAGCATATTCCAGTCAAAGGCCCTATCACGCCACAAGGAGATTCGACTCAAGTTAAAAGCCTAGTAGTCTATTATACAAGCACATGGCCTCAAGAGTTTCGAGGTAGGAAGAAAATTTTGTATGCATCAGAAGGGCCATTTGGGGGAATAATGGATCAAAAAGTAAGAAGCAAGGGAAAAAAAGTTGGCACGGATGGGAAAACTGAACTCGTTACCTCTCCTTTTATTCAAAAATAGCATGGAAAAAGATAAGGGGATCGTAGGATTCCGAATGAATTCCTTCCCCACAAAGTACTCTGATCTACAGGAAAGTGAAGTCAAAGCCTTAGGTTTATTTGACTTGACCCATATGCCAGTAGGCAGGGCATGGGATATGCCGATCGGCAACCTTTAAAAGATTATATCTTTTCTTTTTTGTCAAAATTAAAATTCTCAAAAAGAAATGCCTTATTTTAAAACCCCCATATTATTTCTTCTTACTTATCCAATTCTATTTATCCTTTTTGAAAATAAACCTTTTTCTCAAGTTAATTAAGCTCCAATTTTTCTAAATGAACATCGTGTTATTTTTACAGTCTTAACAACAAAGTAAAAGTCCATGTAGAATAAGTCATTAAAACAAGATTTAATATAAAAATCTCGTTTATATATATATATATATGATGCCATTGCATGATTATATTTTTCAGGAAAAGAAGAAAAGAAGAAAAACAAAAAAATAAAAACAACGGGGCTCAACCCGAACCCTCTCTCTCTCTCTCTCACACACACACACACACATACACACACAAACCCTCAACCCCCGCGACGAACACGCTTCCGCTGATGAGGAGCAGTAAAACCCCCACTAATAGAACCCAACCCCTAATCCAGGTGGAAGATGGAACCAAGCAAGAAGGAATGGAGTACTTAATATAAGTAGTCGCAGAGGCCACCCAGTCCTTGATATCCTTCTGCCAAGTGGTCCTCACCTGAACATGATGCAAGCACAAAAGAAAAAAACAAATCAGTTCGTAAAAGGTAAAGAAATAATTAAAAAGGCACTGAACAAAAAGGAGAAAAATATACCTCAAGTTGAAGGACATCATCCTAAGCCCCATCAATCCTGGTTCCCTTCAGTAGGGCAGTGTCGAATGCTCAGTGTCTCCACGCTAGTTAATAGGAAGTTATAAGAAGGGGGAGCAACCTGAATAAGTGGAGCCGCTGCTATCGCCTGCGATGTACCACCTGTGTTATGGGAAGATCCCACTGGCCTGATTGTACCCCTGCCCAAAGACGTAAGAGGCGGAGGCATGTTCGCCATGTTGTAAATACATGAGGGAATCAACCATCTCATCATGAAGTGGCAGTAGTAAAAGCTCACCACAGTATCCATATATAGTATATAAGCCTCGCCAATAATCGTCGCTACCCTAGCCTCGGTAGACATCTCCTTAACTAGCCACATATACATTGGAGGCATTGATCATGGAACTTCCACCTCATACTCCATGATCTGTTGCATAAGCCTATCTCCCAAGTACCAAGAGTACCTGAACTCATGCGTCGCCAATATCTGCATCTGCGCATGAATACCTGTCACCCCCATATGCTAAGGAGATGTCCCTTATGGGTAAAAAGTCACCAGTAAGACTAGAAAAAAATCAGCATTCATGAAAAGAAAGAAAATTCTAAAAGATTATTAAAAAACAATAACTAAATAACTTGATCGCTCGTTAGTGTGTTCAGGGACTACCGCACTACTAACAGGGACAAAGACTGGTTTGATTGCCTATTGGACTTACGCTACCAAAACATCGATTAGAAGTCCCACACATCCTCGTCCTTTGGGGCTATCAATCTCACATTGAGCACTATCACCTCATGGAACCACCCCTGTAAAAGGAATGGAATCAGTAGAGAAGAAACTAATGGAAAATTAAAGGTAATGCATAAGAAGAAAAATAAATTTATAATTTACCTCCAATAGGTACGTGTCCCCTTAAAAGTCTATCGGCAACACCGGCTAAATGCATCTAAAGAAGAGTAAAGTGTTTCCAAGGTCAGGCTCCCCTAATCATAGAACGGGATGTAAAAAACGTCCTTAAAAATGGCAAAAACCAAAGATGAGAGACGTCGCCACTCGTCGCCATCAAGAAACCACCCAATAAAAGCAGAATAAAAAACAAATCCATCTATCTCACCTGCCGCCGATTAGTATTATCAATCATTCGACTCAAGAGCACTTCCTTCAGAGAATATATATGAATAAAATCCCCAGAAACGATCCTACCCACATCCCTCAATGCCGCATGAACCGCCTTGGGCGTCGCTGTCATAGTACGGTCCACCTTAATTGCACACCCGCGCAATCTATCCCCAGTAGCTACTGCACATCAATGGGAGTAACAGTTATCTCCCCAAAGCCCATTTTGAAGGTGTTGATAGTGTCCCATCACCTATATCCCAAAGCACATAACACCGGACAACCAAAGCTACCAGAAGTAACCATCATGTGGACCATCGTCGGAAGATGGTACGAAACATCCTTCAACCCAGTCGTTCCCCTAGAACTCATGTTCTAAGGAGCTATGTTAGTCTACCGAAAACAAAAAGAAGACAAAAATCCTTCATCAACACAAGAAAACAAAGAAAAATTGAAAATAATGCCAAAGGTCATCATACTTACATGACAACTAGAGTTCCTCACCCTAGACGAACCGTCGTGCACAAGCTCATGTTGTAGAATGTGCTCATCAGCAACAAGTTAAAACATATCAAACACATTCTCATTACGTAAGGCAAAGGGTACCCTAACCTGTCACTCCAGGCCAGCCCATTCAACAATGCTCAACTACTCCAAGTTTTATTTATCGCTAGAAAATCCCACCATTTAAAGTCTTGAAGAAGAAATGACTTAGGAACGATTTCTAGAGGGAAGAATTAAAAGATTCAAAGGCTTGAATATGTGAAAAATAAAGAGGGATCGCCCACTTTTTATAGGGGACTAGACGACATGCCAATCATCAGACCTCCTTCACATACTTATCGGCACCTGCCTGTTTCTTTACCCAAGAAAGCTCAAGAGATGGTGCCATTGCCAAATGACATCCCCTATAACATGCCGATCAGCAGCCCCTAAAAATTTCGTATAAAAAATGCTAAAATATGCCAAAAAAATCCAAAAATTACACGAAAAATTCCTAAAAATGCCAAACAAATATTAGAATATTTCTTCATAAGGAGGACCATTTTTTGAAACACTAAAACCCTTACATACTCCTGAAATACCCAGCAGGATTGATATTACGATTTTATCCCAAGCACAAACCATAAACATATTCCACAAATAGAACTAAGTCCAACTACAATTTCCCAGCGGAATCTCAAATTTCAAGTCCTCCCCCTCAAAATCCAAACCTCAAATAAATACCTCCCCAACAAGATGGCCAAATAATACCTTCCCAATTTCCCAGCGGAATTTCCAAGCTAAGCTTTCTCCAAATCCTTCACAGCTTCCCCAATGAAAACTATCACCGACTAGATGTCTCAAAGGGTAAAACCTGCCTCAAAAGTGTCTCCTCAAAACAATATAATCCTTACCAGATTAGCACGTACATCATCATTGCCAAGGCAATTAAAAAAAATCAACAAGAGAACAAATCCCCACATGTCAACTTTAGATTCCAAGAATTGACCTCGACTCTCAGAATCGGTCATTTCAGCTTTAGGTCGTCGAAATTGACCTCGACCCTCAAAATCATCGTCACAACTTTAGGTTCTCAAAATTAACCTCGGCCCGCAGAATTGGTCCCCTCAACCTTAGGTCCTCAGAATTGACCTCGACTCACAGAATTGGTCCCTATAACTTTATGTCCTCAGAATTGACCTCGTCCCTCAGAATTCATCGTCATCACCTTAGGTCCTCAGAATTTACCTTCACCTATAGAATCGGTCGCTATAACTTTAGGTCCTCAAAATTGACTAGGACCCACAGAAATGTTCGTCATAACTTAGGTCCTGAGAATTGACCTCGACCCACAGAATTGGTCGTTAAGACTTTAGGTCCTCAGAATTGACCTCGACCCGCAGAATCGGTCATCACAACTCAGAATTGACCTCAACCCAAAAAATCGATCCCCTGAACTTTAGGTCCTCATAATTGACCTCAACCCTGAGAATCGATATCTACAAGTTTAGGTCATAAGAATTGGCCTCAACCCTCAAAATTGATCTCTATAATTTTATTTCCTCAAAATCGACCTCAGCCCTCAGAATTGATCATCTTTTTAGGTACCCAGAATTGACCTCGACTCGAAGAGTCGATCATCCCCAGCATTACCTTAGGTCCTCATAATCAACCTCGACCCGCCAAATAGATAATCCTCGTCCGTTTAGGTCCTCAAAACTGTCTTTTTTCCCCAAAATGTCAATGTGGTGTCTATTCGATGGCCTTTACTTATTCCAAGTTCACTCGTCGAGGAGCTCTATAGACACCACATTCTAAGACCCTCCTAACATCCTCCTTAGATTCCTATCATTCCTCCTTCACCATAAACCCTAGGTTATACTTCGAGTATCGATCTATAGGAAACTGGGCACCCCCGAGCCCCATTTGACTCTGGTTAACTTTCCCATCTCAGAAAAATCTCATAAATATTCGAAGGGATCTGAATCCCATTAACAATGGTCGACCCCATGCACAAATCAGCCTTATGGTTCAGACAAACTTGTCGTTTTACTTTTAAAAACCTATCTGTAAGGTACCAAACACTCACAGGCCCCGCTTAGACCATAATTAATTTCCTCTCCCGAGCGAAAGCTCAATAAATCTTCCAGGGCTCTAAATTCCCTTTTCAATGTTTTGTCCTATGCACGAATCGATCTTACAGTTCGGATGAATGGTCCATTTTATTTTTCACTCTCTCTTAAAATTTCCTCATTTTCGCATTAGTCATTTAATTCTTACTTTAGCATTTTATATTTTTTAGTTCACACATACTAATATCCCACTTTGAGTAGTAGTATTGCACATACTATATCATCTATAAAAAAAACAAAACTAAGAAAAAAAAAGAGTTTCCTTATAAATTTCGAATGAGGATTTCTCATTGCAATTTCTTACATTAAAACACCTTTTCCTACACACACACATAAAATAAATGCCCGATTGGATTTATCAGATAAGGCCCACCCCGTACTGTATGCGAACTATGTGGACTTTGATGCCTTTTTACTCTATGTAGGACTCTTGGGTAAAATTTGAGATTCGAGTCCTCCTTTTCCTATTTTTGTTCATATGTTATTTCCACATACTATATTTCTAATTCATGCTTGCGTTTTAGGTAACCTATACCATCGCCCTTCATAAACGATCGGTGACCCGATAAATGCATGCACTATAATTTTACTTACTATTTTTGGAACATTTCGACGGATTACCTCACTCCTCTTTCTCCTTGATGCGAGTTGAGTAATTCCATTCTCCATTCATATATACACCCACACACTTCACCGAGTTATTAAGTTGAAGAATAACATATTCCCATGAGAGACCGAAAGGGCAGAATGGGTGCCTAATACATTTCCATTCGCTAACTTAGCCACTGAATCCTTGAACTAATTGGTTTCGTAAGCACCCGTATGTCTTTGATGCCATGTTTTGTGCAAAAAAAGCTGACGAATCTATACATCACCCCCATTTTTTATGACGGCAGAAGCACCCCGAGGGAAGGCGTGAACCCCACCGATCGACCATGCAACCCCCCGCGCGTCGACTTCAGGGAAGATAATGATAGCTAGAGTGGCGGCTCTTATGAAGACTTGTTTGTCATAAGAGGGCGAGACTCTATTCTTACATGGGTGTTATCATTTTTCGCCTTTATGCGTATGCACCTACCTATATGTTACCATTGCATGGGGAGAGTATGTAACACCCCGTATTTTTGAATAATTAATTTCAGCATTGCATTTTAATCACATGTGTGTTCGTAATAGCATTTCATATTTAATAAATATTATTTAGTGAGAATAAAATTAATATTTATGTGGAAGTAAAATTTATTAAGTGCGATTAACTAAATTAAATTCGCTAAATTGTTAGTACGTCGTAGTGAGTAATAACGACAAGGATTGATGGTATCTTAACTGGGACATATGGGTAGGCTATTTGTGGATCGAGATGTGGTATTTATGTTTAATGACTCAGATGATTATTTCGTGTGCACGGGTGATCCGGAATGGGTTGAAATAGTTAAACCGTGGAGTAAAGATTGGTTACCGACAACTTTTTAGGCTAGTCGGGACCTATTCAGGGGAATTTAAGTCATTTTTCGTTAAGGGGTTAACCTAAATTCGAGATTAATAGGTTTAAATGGGAGGTTAGGGTTAGGAGGAAACCACTTTATACATTATAAACCTATTTGACTCTTTTGGTGAGAAAACAAAGAAAAAGAACACAAGGAAGGGTGGAAAGGGATTTATTTGACTAGATTAGAAAAATAGGAGACTAATATTCAACCATCATTCAAGGCAAGTATATATCTTGCTTGTTGATTTTGCATTGTTTAGATTCATATCAAAATTGTTAGTGAAAAAATGATTTTGGGATGAGTATGCATATGTAAAATGGGGTTTTAAAAAATATTTACATATGAATTATGTGATGATTCAAATCTTGATTTTTATGAGAATAAATCTTGATTTATGTGGAATTATTCTTGATTTTTGTGAGAATCAATACTTATGACAGTATAAATTGCGTGAACATTGATTTGGGAAATAATCTAATTAGAGAAGTAATTTAAAGAGGAATAAATCTGGAAATTGAGATAAAACCATTAAATATGCTGAATTCAAGAAATTTGGATGATGATAATGAGATTTGTGAACCTTAGGATGAATTTATAATAGATTTTAGGTATAAGAACCCTTGGAAGACTAAAAATATCATTGGGGTTGTGAAAGTTTTGGAATTGAATGTTGGAAATTTAGAAAACCCATCACTTTAATTTAAGAACCGGGCAGTTGCCCAGAATCAATTTTATTGTTTTGAGGGACTGTCATGTGTTTTAAGGTAACTCGAGGGGATTTTCGAAAATTGTAAATTATAGATGGTCCAGTGGGTGTCTAGGACATTTGGAAATTTTATAAGTAGTTATACGACCTCGGGTAGGGTAGAGTAGACTCAAATCATGGTTATGAGTGTTTAGGAGGGGTAACACTCGAAATATAAACTATGAATTCTGGATAGAAGAATTCGGGGATTAAAATTCTTATTTACGGGTTGGTTGGGAAAGTACGGGCATTTGAGAAACGCTATGTAACAAAATTTAATTTAACTAGTGAGTAATTAAATAATTAAGAGTCGAGGATAGACTCGTGACCTAGGCTAGTGCTTCTGGTGTTGGGCACAAATTATATGGACTCAATATATATATATATATATATATATATATATATATATATATATATATATATATATATATATATATATATATATATATATATATATATATATATATTAAATTTTGTGTGCATGATATTTATGTGAAACATACCCATCATAGTGGATATAATATCGGTGGAGGTTGCACGTCGTAGGAGGTCATTCTGGTGAATCTCAATAGAAGTAGTACTGTTTCTCCTGGGTTATAGGTCTATGCATATCCACGCTATGTAGGGTTGGAGTCCTATAGAATAATGTGGAATGGTTATGATTATGTACTTAAGGTCGTGACCGCCTCTGATTTTTGCTACGCTTTTGGGTTTGGTGGTGAGATTCTGACCCGATTTTTCAGTTTGTGCTGGACTCCCTGGAGCTTGATAGCATGTTAGCAATTTCACATCCAGCGAGGTAAATCTTGTAGGGATAGAAGTTATATACATATAGTGAGCGATATATGTGTTTAAATGCATTTAATGTGTTTCGATTATACATATATACAGATGTAGACAATTATATAGGGACATAAGACATTAATTGTGAGTATTATTAATAACCAGAGTATGAGATAATGATGAGATAATGAATTAAATAGAGAAGTAATCTAATTATTAAATTAGTGATAAATAATACTCAAGACAGGATAATACGTTACATTGAAATTAGTGAGGAGGCTAGTTAGGTGCGGTAGCATAACTAAAAGGGTTAAAACATATATTATGAGACTTTATTTATTTATCTCCTCTTCAAACATTATATTATGACTTCTTTTATTATAATTGTTGTGCATGACATTATGGTAGATTGGTTACTACACTTGTATGTTAATGGAAGATAAAATTGGCATTGTTTATTATATTAATTAGGTGGTTAGTAATTATTATATTTCAGCAGTGATGCTAAGATGAGCCATATGCGACTATCATTTTATTTTGGTAGAGGGGTGGTCACCCATTATTTTAATAAGGCAGGGTGTCGCAATGAAGTGGAAGCAGTAAATGTTATTACTGGGGTTTCTTATTCCATAAGTAAAATTCTACAAAAATCCCACACAATAATGTTTATATAGGATATGAGTATGATAAGGTGGAAGTAATAATGATGATGTTGGGTCAGACGAAATGCCCCCTTTAGAATATAATCCAAACATGGAAGAATCTTTTCCAGATTCAGATGTAAATGATGAAAGTATTGGGATTGATTTATATGTCAAAATTAAAAAAAAAACTCCCAGTTCTCACTCATTTGTTTAAACCCACATGACACCAAACATGATTTGGGCATGTCTATTGGTTCAGCTTAAGCTCGTGCTTTTCTTTTCAACTCGATCAAGAAAAAAAATAGAAAAAAATCAAATTCAAACTGAAGTCAATAATTTATTTGAACCTTTAGGAACTTTTTTAACATGATTCATATATTTGTGTGTGATATACCCAAAGTGCACCCTCATACTCAGAGACACTAACCTCGGACAGTCTTATAGCCGAGTTGACAAGAAGCTTATGATAACCATCAACAAGGTCATCTCTCATAAGGTCAGATCCTCACACCAACCTCGTATCTTCATCAACTGAGGTCAGTAAAGTCTTATGGACTCAAGCACCGACCAACATCATCATCGGCCTCATTCGACGTTACAGCTACCTCATACCTAACCTCGGCCAGCCCTCCTGGCTGAGGTCATCACGATTAGAGATAAGACAAAGCAGCTACATCTGACTCCACCAACCTCGTACTCATCTAGGACAAGGTTACATCAGTCAAGGACCCAGGGGCGAGCATTTACAGGCACATTTAAGGTTTGGAACACGTGGGCAAATTAGTTATAACTTAATCATTCCCCTCACGCGAGGGAATATTGAAGTCATCATTATCGACATAAGATCAACCAGGTGTCATTATCATACTGGTTGGATTCTCATGCACATGCTCATTACATGCTTGGGGGTATATTACACCCCCCAAGCACTATAAATAGAGGTCATACTCTACCTTGTAAAAGGATCCACAATTGCAACCCTAGTTGAAACTCTGTTGGTTTACATAGTAGAGAGAGAGAAAGCTTGAGAGATTGTATCTATGGCCGTTGGTGCCTTCATCTAGTGGTATTACTCACACACTCATAGTGGACGTAGGCCACATTAGCTAAACCACTTATATATTAGTGTTCATCCTCTTTTCCTTACCTCATTCTATTTTATATATGCACACTTATGCTGCCATTGTTATCACTAGCTTGATCTTATCAACATCTTATCTGGTAGTGCTGTTTCCAGCATCTTCATTTTGGCATCGTCTGTGGGATGAGAAGATTCATCCCTTCCTTTTTTGCAGCTTGACCTCACCGGAGAATCTAGTGGTGAACCAGGCCTCAACCCTCATGTGAAGTTGTATCACCATTTAAAGAGGTCCTTTAAGGTATCAAGCTCTCTAATATTTTAATTACAAGCTCTCTAGTCTCATCATATGGCATCGGAGTTACCACCACCTACTCCACCATCTGGTGTTAGAGGATCTAGTTCCAACCAAGTACTACCCCAGTCTGAAATGGCTGAGGTGGCAGTAGCCTTGAAGTCCTTGGTTGCAATGCAATAAGCGATGAAGGAAAAATTTGCCCAGCTAAGCCAGAATATAATAAGACCACCTGGGGTCTCACTAAAGATGATTACTCCAGCAGTTGTTCAACCACATCCGAAGGCCAGGGGACCACCCCAGGCACCGTGAAAGGACCAACCAACTCCTCAGCGGAAGAGGGACGTTGCTGACCCTAGGCGTTTACGTCTTGGGAGGCAAGGAAACCCTTGCCCTAAGGATATTTACAATAACATTGAGGTAGAGGATGCTCTAATAGACTTCTAGGAGCCATACGAGGTTTCAAACAACACAATATGTCCTATACATTAGTGATGAGGTTGTGGAGTAAGATGAGATGATGATGCCCAACAAAGAGGATCAGCTTTTGATGGCTTGAGTAGAGGGTCGACCTATGAAAGACTCGGCCCAGTTACTGATATAAAGTAGAGATTATCCAAGTTAAGAAGTGTAGCTGGATCATAAATGGAAGGTGGTAAACATCGGCCTCATCATGGATGACCCCAACATGGCTGAGACCGTGGCCAGGAGGTAAATAACCGACATCGTGAAATAGCTGAGGAACCCTCGGTCCACCCCTTGGAGGTGTTTGGGGACAACCTCAACCAGGCCGCCATTTCTAAACCTTTGAATGATTCAATTCAATGGCTGGAAGAGAAGATAGGGAGCCTCATAAAAAATTGAGACCCACTACAAAGGGGATTTTCACAGGGCTCTCCATTTATGGCAAGGATTGTCAACTTACCAACCCCTGCCAAATTTAAACCACCGATGGTGTCTCCCAAGTACGATGGTAGTACCAACCCAGTACATCACATTGAGATGTATCGGTTTGCAGCAGACATTTATTCAATCTCTGTTGAGATGAGGTGTCGAGTTTTCTCAAGCACTTTAAAGGGAGCTGCACATATCTAGTTCACTTCTCACCACCATCAAATTGACAAGTGTTTCGCCCTGAAGGACGAGATCGAGAATATATTAAAGTCTGGAAAGCTTAGAAAGTATGTGGATGGTAGAGTTTTTAAGGGGGGAAGAGACGACCCCAAAATGAAAAGAAATGATAAATATCGGGAAGATGTTCCTGCCAAAAGAGCTGATAACTCAGATGATGATGACAATGACCCTGACCTCCCACCAAAAGACTATAATGCTCCAGTAAATAGGGTTGGTATGATCTCTTTCTATTTGAACACTGTGGGGGACTGGAAGGAGGTGGCTTATAGGTAGCAGATCACAAGGCTCATGTGGCAGAGGCTAAGGCAGTGACTAAAGTAGATGTTATAAACTTAGGATCTATGGAGGTCAAGCACGAGAAGAGAAAGAAAGTAGAGATGGACACCCTCATAGTTGGCTTCTCACGACTTTATTTTAAAGGTATCTTAGGTCCTCACAATGACCCTATGGTAATCACCACAAAGGTTATGTTTTCGCCCTATTTTAAGAGCCTAGGCCTCAACAGAGCTAGACTTATCCCCTACCATAATCCCTTGATTGGCTTCAACGATGAAAAGGTTCATCCATTGGGCATGTATGAGATGGATGTAAGAATGGGAGATAAGTGGCCTAAGAGGTTGACCAGAAAAATCAATTTCTTTGTGATGGATGAAAACGTCTTCTCAGCTTACAACCTCATCATAGGATGAGTAGCCCTCAAGGAATTTGAGGTCGTGCCTTCAACGGTCCACCAAATGCTAAAATTTATGACTCCCTATGGAGTAGGGGAAGTGCAAGGTGACCAAACATTAGCACAAGAATGCTACTTTAACTTTGCAAAAGAGAGAGAGGCTCATAAGAGGGCAATAACCACGTACAACATCGATACACTTGATCTTAGAGATGAAACAAAGCTCAAGAAGGGGGAGGCCGCAGAAAAGGTAGAATCGAACGTCCTCAATGGGGATGAGCTAGAAAAACCATCCAAATCGGGAAATCCCTAAGAATTGAGATCAAGGAAGTTCTGGTGAAGATCTTAAGGAAGAGACAAAGTGTCTTTGCGTGGAGCCATGCAGACATGCCAGGTATTGACCCTTAGATTATGTGTCATAGACTCAATGTTGTAGAAGATGCTAAGCCCATCAAGCAGAGAAGAGGAGTATACTCAAGGGAGAAGTATTATGTCATTACAGAAGAGCTTAGAAAGGTTGAAGAGGCCAAGTTCATCAGAGAGGTTATATACCCTGAGTGGTTGTCCAACGCTGTCATAGTGCCAAAAGCAAATGGGAAATGGAGGATGTGAATAGACTTCACTGATTTGAACAAGTCTTGTCCAAAAGACAGTTTCCCCCTGTCTCGTATTGATCAGATAGTGGATTCCATAGCAGGACATAAGCTCATGAGCTTTATGGATGCATATTTAGGGTATAATTAGATCTTCATGAATTTGAAAGACTCAGAGAAGATAACATTCATCACAGATAAGGGGACCTATTGCTACAAGGTCATGCCCTTCGGGCTAAAGAATGAAGGGGATACCTATCAACGTCTTGTAAATAAGATATTCGAAGATCAGATAGGGAAATTCATGGAAGTCAATGTAGACGACATGCTGATGAAGAGTCTAAAGGGCGCCACTCATGTGGCCAGCCTTGATAGACAAGTATGGAATGAAGCTTAACCCGGCCAAATGTGTCTTTAAGGTAGGAGCAGAAAAGTTTTTGGGCTTTATTGTCAACCAAAGGAAATAGAGGCTAACCTTGAGAAGATCAAGTCCTTGCTAGAAATGAAGACACCCAGAACTATCTAAGATGTTCAGAGGTTAACCAAAAGAGTTGCAGCACTTAACATGTTTGTCTCAAGAACCACAGACAAGTGTCTTCCGTTTTTCAAAGTTCTTAGAAAGGACTTTGAATGGACGAGGAATGAGACAAAGATTTTAAGGATCTCAAGTCCTACCTCGTCCCATTCTATGGGAGAAGTTATATGTATATCTAGTGGTCTCAAAGTTATCCATTAGTGCTTCCATAGTAATAGAAGATGATAGAGTACAGAGGCCAGTGTACTTAAATAGTAAAGCTCTTCAAGGGTCTGAACAGAAGTACCCAAATATTGAAAAATTAGCATATGCTCTGATACATGCTTATAGGAAAATGAATCAACACTTCGAAGCCCACTCTATGGTTGTCCCCATTGATTACCCACTCAGACAGGTACTCCATAAGCTTGAAAATTCAGGTAGGCTGATGACCTGTGCCATCTAGTTGGGGGAATATGACATTGTTTATCAACTCAGGGTTGTCATCAAGGGTCATACACTCGTAGACTTTGTAGCCGAGTTTACCTGGGAAGATGCTGAGGTTGAAAATAGTCAAAAAGATGCAGATGAACTAGACAGAAACGTCTTCTAAGATAAGGACAAGTTTCAGTCAAGCAAAGCTAGAAAAAGAATAGTTGAGAACTAGTAAGACGTGTACCTCTTCAAGAAAAGGACCTTATCAGAGGGGATCTTCTCTTTAAATGAAGATGTTTGGAACCTCTTCATTGATGTGTCGTCCTGTGAAAGCAGAAGTGCAGCGGGGCTGATAGTGTCAGCACCAGATGGTACCGATATTGAATATGCATTGAGGTTCAACTTTAAAGATTCAAACAACGAGTCAGAGTATGAGGAATTAATAGCAGGTCTCTCCTTAGAAAAAGCCCTTAGTGTTGGCTAACTAATAGTCCATAGTGACTGAAGGTTGATCGTCAACCAAGTCATGGGAGTGTGTGAGGAAAAAGATGAAAGAATACATGAAGAGGTCAAGAATGATGCTAGAAAGCTTCAAGTAAGTGAAAATGAAGAGGATACATCATCAAGACAATCGTCGAGCTGATGCACTCGCATGGTTGGCCTCAGTAAGAAGGACAACCATAAGAAGATAAGTACCCATTTAAATTCAGCTCAAGCCGACCATTGAAGAAGAAGAGGTGCCAAAACTTACCTCAATTTGAATATGGGAGCCTCATGGATGGATCCCCTTATCAGATACATCAAATAGGGAGACCTACCAGAGTCAAAGTCAGAAAGAAGAAAGCTGAGCTTCAAAACTGCCAAATTCTCAATTGTGGGAGATGTCTTATACAAGAAGGGGTTCCTACTGCCTTTCCCCACGTGTGTCCACCCTTCAAAGGTTCCAGACATCTTGTAAGACGTACATGAGGGCTCTTACTCCAGTCACATAGGAGGAAGACCTTTAGCTAAGAGGATAATCACTCAGGGGTACTGGTGGGCGACCTTAGCCAAAGATGCAAATGCATACGTGAAGAAGTGTGGTAAGTGCCAAAGGTTCACCACTGTCCCTCATCAGCCTCATCAAACTATGACTTCAATCAGCTCCCCTTGGCCATTTACAATATGGGGCATTGATTTGGTAGGACCCCTGCTAAGAGCTTTGAATAATTATCGATTTTTGATCGTTGTAATTGATTATTTTTCCAAATGGGGAGAGGCTGATCCAATGATCACAATCACTGAGCACAAGACCTTCCAGTTCATCTGAAAGAACATCATATATAGGTATGGTCTTCTAAACACCATCATCTCAGACAATGGAACCTAGTTTAAGAAAGTTTCCTTAGAGAACTAATGTGAAAGAGTAGGGATCAAGTAGTTCTTCTCTTCTCCTGGCCGACCCCAGGCAAACTATCAGACCGAGGGTACAAACTGGACAATTCTTAATGGGATAAAAAAGAGTTTGGAAGAGGCTAAAGGGAGATGGACAAAGGAGGTATATTCTTTATTATGAGCCTACAGGATGACAACAAGGACACCAATGGGAGAGACTTCGTATATGTTAGCCCACGGTTTAAAAGTTGTCATCCCTACAGAGGTAGGAGATCCCACTCATAGAGTTTTGAACTATGAACCTCAGAAGAATGGGGAAGAGATAATACTTGATCGTGGTTTGATCGAGGAAAGAAGAGGGGATACAGGGATAAGACAGGCAACCTACCAGCTAGAGAACTACGAGATTCTACAATCAAAGGGTGAAATTAAGGCCTCTAGCTATGGGAGACCTAGCACTAAAGAAGACGTTGCAAAAGGCAAATAAGCTCCATCTAAACTGACATGGTCCTTACAGAGTAGTTGATGAGGTTGTGCTTGGTACCTACCGACTAGAAAATCTTGAAGGAGAACCCTTCTCCATACCTTGGAATGCCAATCACTTGAAGAAATATTACAAACGATGTTACAGTTGTGTCTCTTTGTAGTACACATATGAGTTTAGACATAAGATGTTAATGAAAAGATAACAATGTTGTGCTAGTACTCTTGTTATATGCTTTAAACATCATTAATTTGGTGAACTAAGAGGTGAAACATCATAATATGGTGACCTCAGACCTTGAGATCATTAGTTTGGTGATAATTTATGAGGGTAAACATCATTATATGGTGACTTTGACCTTAAACATCATTGATTTGATGAATTTATGAGGTTAAACATCATTATATAGTGACCTCAGACCTTAAACATCATTAATTTGGTGAATTTATGAGGGTGAAACATCATAATATGGTGACCTCAGACCTTAAACACCATTAGTTTGGTGAAAGTATGAGGTGAAATATTATATTATGGTGACCTCGGACCTTAAACATCATTAGTTTGGTGAAAATATGAGGTGAAACATCATATTATGGTGACCTCAGACCCTAAACATCATTAATTTGGAAAAAAATATGAGGTGAAACATCATATTATGGTGACCTAAGACCTTTAACATCATAGTTTGATGAATTTATGAGGGTAAAACATCATAATATGGTGACCTCAGACCTTAAACATCATTTGTTTGGTGAATATATGAGGTGAAACATCATAATATGGTGACCTCATACCTTAAACATCATTAGTTCAGTGAATTTATAAGGGTGAAACATCATGATATGGTGACTGCAGACCTTAAACATCATTAGTTTGGTGAAAATATGAGGTGAAACATCATATTATGGTGATCTCAGAACTTAAACATCATTAGTTTGGTGAAAAATTTATGAGAGGAAACATCATATTATGGTTACCTCAGATCTTAAACATCATTAGTTTGGTGAAAAATTTATGAAGGGAAACATCATAATTTGGCGACCTCAGACCTTTAACATCATTAGTTTGGTGGTAATTTATGAGGGTAAACATCATTATGTGGTGACCTCAGACCTTTAACATCATCAATTTAGTGAGAGTTTAAGAGGTAAGACATTCCAGCATAACATCGTATGAAACAACAGAATCTAAAGAAGATTGGACTAATGATTATCATGAAAAAGATGAATTATAAGTTAGAGGCATCAAGAGGCCATCGGGAGTTCACAAAAATTTAAAATGTTCAAACAAAAGGGAAACCAAAATTATAACTCTTAAAAGCTTTACAAGAAAAGGCCTAAATCTCTGCCGCTGCAGTAGTGTCGTTACCACCGATGTTTGTAACCTCAGCTCCATCATCCTGATGATTAGCATCTTTAATATCAGTGACCTCAAGGCGAGCAGTGTCAGCTGGAGCAGCATCACCCCCCTCAACTTCTTGTAAGGCATGAGCAAATAAGGGATCACCAAAGCTAAGACCCACAAAGTCTGAGGCAGTCAGGCTCCCTGACTCTTTCTCCTTAGTGGCTGTCCATTTGTTAGTTGCTTTGATACCTCTTTCAAGTTATTCAAAGCCAAAGATGATAAATTCATCAGAGCCCTAATAATCTTCAATGGTCTTCTCTGCAGCATTCACCTTAGTCTGAAAGGCATCATCCTTAGCCTTCAGAGCTACGTCGTGGTCCTTCTTGAGATTGGATATGTCATTGTCTCTCTGCTTGACAACTTCCTTTAGCCTTTTAACCTCTGTATTTAAAGAGGCTTGAACCTTCTCACCTTCTTGACCCTTCTCTATGAGGGGCATCTTCTTCAGGGTCCAATCAATAAGACGATATAAGGACAAGATATCCTATAGTAGAAGGTCAGACGTATGAACATATGAGCTATAATTTATAAAAGAGACGAGGTTACACTTTAGGAAAGCAAATGAGCAAAAACTAATACTTGAATTGATTTGTGAAGAGTGAACTCGGCCAACAACGGGATATACAAAGAGCGTAAGAAATGTTTATCCTCTTTCATTATTATAGTGTCGATAGCATCGACAACCTTCAAACTATGGCCAATGAGGCTATCACTGATTTTTAGCTGAGCTAGACAAGCAACTAAGTCATCGTTCGTAGAGATGGGAATGGCAAGATCCTCTCTCTGAGTCTTGCCTGGACTCAGATGCTCCAGGTCAACTGTGGTCTTCCTCTTTTTTATAACATCGGCCTTGGATGTGCCAACGTTCTTCTTGGTTGTGGGAGGGGGTACATTTTTTCCATGCCTTAAGGGCGCTCTACAAAAGGCAAGACTCTGAATTAGTCAGTTAGAGATAAAAAAAAGTAAAAGTTATAACCTATAAAAAAATTGAGACTTACGAAGCTCTCCTAAAGGACCACCACCCAAGCCTTTCTGAGAGAGGTAATGGAGGGTCATCAGATGTTCATATTTTATAAGACGACCCTGCTCCCCCTGAATACGAAGATCCTAAACTTTCTTGCAATTGTCCTGGCTAAGTCCAGGGTCAGCTTTAGCAGCAAGGGAGAACTTCCCCCCATCTCAGAGGGTCCTTCGAATAAACGTTCCACACCTTTCATTTAGACTAAATTCCCATGCCCTACATGCAAAGAAATACTGAGGTTTCCAGTTCTGGATTGAAGTTTGGGCAACCAATAACATTTTCTCTGACTTCCTATATAAGAAGTGGTAATAGCTAGGGTGGGTTTTGGCAGAGGAGGGAACATAACAGCCAGTGAAAACCCTAACTGGAAGGTTTGAGTGGTGGACAACCCTCCAAAGGACGATGGCCCCAATCATAACCCTCTAGGCATCAGGGGGTAGTTGGGAAGGGGCAAGATTTATATGGGAGAGTATAGCTCTGATGGAAGGGTGGATAGGAAGACGAAAGCCTAATTTGAACATCTGCTCATAAATGCATATCTCTCCGTCTCGACCATTAAAGGACCTTTCATCCCCCAGAGGTTTCCTAAGGATGATGGAAGAATTTATGGAATATGGGTGCCTAAAAGTAAGAAGGTCGTACTCAGTGATGGTACTCTTATATTCGACCACCTCAAACGTATCAGCATCCCTCTATTCACCATCATCATCATCCCTAGTAACATCGGCCCGGGTAGGTGCTAGAGCACCACCTAGAAACCTCTGAGCAAATTCAGCCCCGCTGGCAGCCGACAGAGGAATGGCATCAATAATGGAGGGAATGGACACACTTGTCCTTATGATTTCAACATCAGAATACCTATGTGAGGCACTAGCACTTCGGTTAGATGAGGCACGTCTCGAAACCTCGACTTCCTCATGAACTTCACCATGCCTAGGAGAATAATCCATAGCCTCTTGAAAAGAGTCTACAGACATGGGGTCTGAGGAAGATGACTCAGACTCATACATTGATATGGGATCCCCAGGAAGCTCTGCAGGCACATTAGTCTCGGCTGGCTCAGGGTAGATAACCTTCAGGGGTGGAGGAAAGATGGGTGTGAGAGGAAAGGCCTCAGCCCTATGAGCTTCCTCTTGGACTAGCTCTATTTTCCTAATTTTCTTGAAAGTCTTCTCACGAAGAGAGGGGAACTCTTCTATGAGTTGGAACAAGGGTCTGAGCATAAGTGGGACGACACTTCACTTAAGAAGGACTCAAACCACAAACATGTACAGAACTTAAAAGAACTCAAACTCAAGATCAAAAAGGGAAGTTGGAAAGTTTGAAATGAAGAACTTCAAGAACATTCAAGAACAGGGTTTCCAGAGAAGGTGACTGGAGGTTCACCGAAAACCTAAAGAAGGGATATTTCTGGGTGAAATAACCTCGGAGCTACCTACCATTGTTTGTAAACCACTCAGCCACTGCTATCCTATCCCTAAAACCACCAATACTGGTGGAAACCCTCGGCAAAAAATGTAAAGGTTCGCCAAAAACTCAGAAATGATGATGCAGTAACTAAAAATGGAAAAGAAAGGTGGAAATTAATACCTGGCCAATCGCGAAATGGATAAGAAGAGACTTGGAGGCAAAGAAAGCTCTAAATCTCTGCAACAATGGAACTCTTGGAGAGAGAGAGGAAGTTGTAGAACCTAGGCAGGAGAAATTTGGAAGAGGAAAGAGAAAAAAGAACGAGAAAAAGGTTTTTGGACCTATCCAATGATGAGGCATGAGTCCCAATACAACATCATTGCCCTAGGGAACCTACAGGAAAGTCAGAATCATTACACCTTGATAAGCACGCTACTAACTTCAGTAAGTGACATGTGTCAAAATAATATTGGCACCCAAAGAGACTCAGCCTCGGCCTTAACTACATACCCCTCAGTCATCTAATTACATAGAAGACTAAGGGCTAGGGGGTGATTGATGTACCCAAAGTGCACCCGCGTACTCAAAGACGCTAACCTTGGCCAGTCTCACAGTCGAGTTAATAAGAAGCTTATGATAACCATCAACAAGGTCGTATCTCATAAGGTCGTCCCCTCACACCAACCTCGGCTCTTCATCAGTCGAGGTCATTAAAGTAACATCATCATCGACCTCAGCCGACGTTACAGCTACCTCATACCTAACCTCGCCCAACCCTCCTAGCAGAGGTCATCACGATTAGAGACAAGACAAAGAAACTACATCTAACTCCACCAACCTCGTACTCATCCAGACCGAGTGATAAGCACCCAAAAGTGTACAATTTATACACCGAATAGATTTATTTTAGTTTCTAAATCTCAAAAATTTGGGTCTTATGCGCTTTATTGTCTATTTTGTAGGTCGAATGCACATTGCGGAGTTCAAACGCCTATTTAAGGCAATTGTTCGGATTATGGAGCTAATTACCCTTGTCTCGTATCCTAGCCTACCCAAAACCAGTCCCGAACCGTGTGTGTTTTGGCTTTCCAATTTTATTTTATTTGCGTCATTTTATTTTTAGGAGTTATTTTATTATTTTATTTTATTGAGTCATGTATATATTTTGAGGATTTTTATATTCTAACTTTTAGCGCGTCGTGTATTAGTTTTTATATGTTCTTTTATTTTCTTAGTTTTTAGTGAGTTTATTATTATTATTTCATTTTGTTTTTATTTGTTAGTTTTTATTTTAGTCGTGTTTTGTTTTTTAGAGTTTGTATAGTGTGTCGTGTCGTGTCGTGTCAATTTTATTTTTAGTTGATTTTTATTTTTAGTTTAGTTAAATTTTAGGTTAATTTTGTTTTATTTCATTTTTTTATTTTTAGTTTATTAATTTTAGTGTCACAAACTAAACACACGCATAAACCCATTCACACCCCACTTATCCATAACACCCAAACTAACCTACACCACAAACACACCCTAACAACTCTCTCACCCACACCCACATTCCCATACACCCACAAGCACAAAATCCAACCAACAACATCGACCTGTTACATCCAACCCAAGGCCAACAATTCCAAAACCGCAATACTCGGTTTTTCCTCGAACTCGGCGACCTATCTCAATCCTCCTCCAATCGACCTTAGAATCCCCTCGAGCACAACTCGTAACCCAATCCAAGCCGAGAAATTGTCGGCGATCCCAACCCATTCTCGCCGGTAACACAACCAAACTGCGACCAACTCCGACCCCTTTAAATCCATAGCTCCAACCCGATTTACCCAATCTGAACAACATCATCCCTATCCTCCAACCCGTCGGCGACGGCCTTGCCTGAAACCCGTCGGATTACTCTCGCCCATCTCTCACCCACACCCACATTCCCACTGACCCGAGCCCCCTGTCTCCGACGACGTCTGAACCCGGCTTCAACCATAAACCCGAACCCGATCGTTCTCTTCCAAAACCACTAACCCATTTCACCCATTTTAACCCCCAAGCCAAAATTGTTTTTCCACCTATTAAAAACTCTCCAAGTCAACCAAAGCCAAACACCAAAATAAAAGACAACAAATGCCCAATTTAACCAACTTAACTCCTCTTTTCCCATTATACCCCCAACTACATCTTATAACCCATATACCCAAAATACCCCATAACAAAATCTGATTTTAATTCCCTCACCCATATACCTTCCTTACCTCACACGTTTTCCATGCACATGTGCACTCCCAATTACCCAAATTAGCCCCTAGATCCATGTTTTCCATGTATAAATAGAAAACCTCAAGTCCATTTGTAGAAGGATGAAAATAGAGAGAGAAAATTCTAGAGAAGAGTAGAGAGATAGGTTAGAGTAGAAAATAAATTAGGGAAATATTTTGAAAATAGTTTTTATTTTTATTTTTATTTTTAAAAATTTGTGAGGATAAACCGTGAGTAATTCAATTGAGTATTATATGGAATTGATTATTGTTGGATTCTCATATTAGATGGATGGTGCTTGATTTCATGGAAATAAGAGTTCAATTTCACTTCAAGAGATTCGATTTGATTGTTCTCTTCTCTTCTCATTTATTTTATGCCTTTGATTATTAATTTGTCAAATTTCATGCCATGTTAGGCTAAATCCCCTTTCAAGGGGTGGGAGGAACCCTTATTTGATGTTATTTTAATTTAATTAGTTTTATTACTTGAAAATTCCCTTTGAATATTAATTCTGATCCCTCACCCTTAAGTTTACGCCTCGAGGGAGGGTAAATTATTTTCGAGAGAAAATTGAAATTCTAAGTTATAATACCCATTTTAGATTTGAACTAGAGATAAGGGTTTCTTAAGTGTGGTATTATTCCTTGAATTTTAACTCTAAAATTCATTTTCTAGATTTACATAAATTTTGATAAATCGATAATAGCGGGTGATTAATTAAAAGGAGTGTAGATCTATTTTCTAGAGTTGTGGGGGGTTAATCATAATTTTCTAAAAGATTACTATTAAAATTGCACTTGCAATGAGAGTTGATTTATAATTTTGATAAAAATTCAAATGATTAAATTAATTGATTGGAATAGTTAGAATTTGTTATGTAATCCCGTTCCTTAATTGCTCTCATTATTATTTACCTCACTTTATCTCTTATTTTTGTGTTAGACTTTATTTTTCATTTTAGTCACTTTTTAGTTTGTAATTTGATCTTCCATTTAGTTTAGTGTTATTTCAACTCACCTCACCCAATTGTTTTAATATTGAAAAAGCTAAAAAAAATAGAAAAGTAAAAAAAAAACCCAAAAAGAAAATAAAAATTGAATTACAATTGAGTTTGTTTATAGCTTACCCCTTGATGTGGATTGATACCCTTACTTACCTCTACACTTGAGCTTGATATTATTTTGTAGGTATTTTAATGTTTTGATTAACTTGGATTATAATAAAGACACACAAAAAGCAAAGTTATCAAATGGCGCCACTGTCATTCTTGGGAGCGTGAAGCACTCAGAGCGGATTCAATTTTGTAGTTCATTTATTTCCTATATTTTGTTGCATTTTAGTACCATTTTTCTTTATTTTATAAGGCTTGTATTAGTTTTTTTTTATCATTGCTTGTATTGCGGTGCATAAAGACACCTTTATTTTAATTTTCATTTAAAAAAATTATAATAATCGAAGAAAGCGTGATAGGGAACCCGGATAAGGTAGAGAGAGGGCATCCAAAGGCGAGGATTTAGAAGCCTCTCTACTTTGGGTCGGTAGGACTCCCAAGGCCGACTGAGATAGGCGTGATCTCCTCCTGATCGACTCAAATGTTTTGGCACCCCACGACCCAAAAATCGTGGGAGGTACATCTCTTGAACTCTTGCACCTCTCCTGTTAGCGAGTTAATTATTGTGTGAGCTTTGTGTTCTCTTACTTGATTTTATTCTCGCATTTATTTTCGAATGGTGTGATGAATTAATTGACTAAGACCTACACCCGGTCACTCACGAGAAGAGATTTCATCACTCGACTCACTCGCTTACCAATTGTGTGTTACCCTAGACATCACTAAATTTAAAATCAATCAACTAGGTAGCCCACTAGGAGAATATTTTTGAAAAGGTGATCACAAATATTTTCGTAATTTTTTTTATCGCCCGCGGATTTAATTAAAATTTGACTACCCTTTCACTAAATCAAAAGATAAAAATTGGCTATGTGCTAGTTAGGAATTCTTCTTGACGTGTGTGTGTCCAATTTAATTTTTTGGTAGTCGAATTTTAGCTAGTTTGTCCATTCAGCAAGTCCATATTTTTTCCCACCTTTTTTCCCCAAAACTCCAAAAATATTTTCGTCCTTTATTTTTACGAAAAGAAATCCAAAAATATTTTCTTTCTTTCATTTTTATAAAAATCCAAAAATATTTTCTTTTCTTTTGATTTTTTTTCAAAAACTCCAAAAAAATATTTCTCTCCACATGGGCGAAGAACGTCCCTTACGGGACTACTTTGGTCACTTTCCATTGACACGCGACACATGTGAGAGTGATCCCAAGTCCTCTCTTTATGATATTTTTAGTGGTTTCACCACTCTTACGAGTACTATAGATACTCTTGACCCGTCCATACAGGCACCTCATTTTCCATCACCCTCGGTGTCAAGTGTTGAGGTATCGCGTACTTTGTCGTGCACCCATTGTTCCTATGCCGATCACCTGTCCCATGAGTTTCCATACTCTTCATATCCCTATGAACCTACCAGGGAACATGTCTATCCTATGACACTGTTCCGAAACCCACCTCGGTTTATTATCCCGATGTATCTCATCCGGAGTTGTGTGAGTACCCAATTTATTCGTGGGGGCCTGTGTGACAACCCGAGATCCGAGATAAGGGGTGGCAAGCCCGATACCCAAAAGTAACAGGAATCATGGATGGATATCATTCTCACCATCACAAAATATAAACTGAGAATACGGAAAAACCGCCCAATACATCAGAAGACGGGTTGCCAAAAAGTTTGGAAATTAAAATGCAGTTAAAAATTTAAAATTTAAAACAACCCCATCTGATAAGCAAGTGGAATTCCACACGAATATATATAATACAACTAAGATGAAAGTAAACGACAGGACCGAATAGGCTGTCGATCCACAGCAACATACAATAAAGTACTACAATTTAAATATCTTACATAATACATCCATTAATCACATACAAAAGTTTGGGCCACACGCCCGAATAAAAAGACCCGATCATATCTAGAACACAAAGATGAAAGCGTCTAATTCAAGATCCTGTAATAACCCGCAAAATCTTACAGCTCGTCGAAAGCAAAAGAATGGGAACATCAAGACTGGCATCCTTACGGGGGAGCACCTGAGCGGATACAATCATATACACAACAAGGACAGTAAATCGGTCAGGGCCGGGTTCTATATAATCACCAGAAGAAATAAAAAGCATGGCAGAAATGAACAGTTGTGCATGAATGATAAGGATGATAAATTTACATTACAATTTGACAAAACGATGAAATGAAATGTCATTTATATAAAAGAAAGAAATGTATAACTTAAATTAAAAACCTTTCCTCATTTATCAAATTTCCATTACCTCGTGTATTCCTTAATAGGAATAAAACCATTTATTAACTTCCATAGTTAATTATCTTACCATTTCATCTTTCCATTCCTTAATAGGAATACCATTAATATCAAGTGCACTTTATGGCACATGTTTCATTAATCTCATTCCCGTGCTCTTTATGGCACATATCCATGCTCTTTGTGGCATTTATCATACGCTCTTTGTGGCGTTTAACAACCATCAAGTCCCACTTGATGAAAATATAGTTATATTTATATACATATAAGGATTCTAAGACCGCCCGTCCGGGTTTCCCCACTGTGCGCGCCCCTAAATGACCATCATCTTCCAGGGCCTACCATAAGACAACCTGGGATCCTACAACGCAAGACGTCGGGAAGAGGCCATGTGCCTGCGGGATAGTCAAGACCACACCCGGAATCTCCTACCCATCGCAGAAAATATATACATAACAAACGCTCACATGGCCTAGGACTATATCCACCCTGCATTCATTAGCCAGGGGGCATCACCATGCGCGCGAACTTCCCTTATGATGTTATTTAGAGAGGTGTGTAACAGTAAATTAACATTTACATTTTTAAATCTCATTATCATATTCAATATTCATTACCAATTTCCATTTCCATTACCCATGTGATTAGTTCTTTTTATTTGAACCTATAATTATTAAACAACTGGGTTCCTTCTATTTGAACCAATCATCATTAACACAATTTGGGTCCATTTTAATAGGACCTATTATCTTTAAGCATTTGGGTTCATTATACGAACCTAGTTCCCCTCGAATATCGTTATTAATATTCCTCAATTTACAAGTCCCGACTAAATCTCCAAATGATCATTATGATCCTACAAGTCCCCAAAGTTCATAAAATCTTGATAAGCCCTTAAGTCTCCAAACATGGGCCTATAACCCCTAACCTCCTATTAAGAAGTAACAAAAAGAGTGATGCCTAAACATCACTTTGGAACACCCCCTCCTATGGACTTAACCCCAAGTGAAATCCATTCCACTCTAGGGTGACAACCAGACTCAACTCGGACTCTAAAAGACAAATTTTACTTCATTCAAGAAGGTTCCTAAGTCCCCATGAAAAGAAAAGATTAAAAGCAAAAGAAAAAAATAAAACTTTGGGAAGAAAACAGGGGACCGGTCGACCGATACCAAGACCGCGGTCGACCGCGTCTCACATTTGTGCCTTAGAAGAAAAGAAGAAAGCTCACTTCGGCAGGGACGGTCGACCGGTAAGGCGAATGCGGTCGACCGCGCCTAAATTTCATGCCTTTGAAAGAAAGAAGTGTGCCTTCTCCCGAAGGCCCGGTCGACCGGTCTGGAAACCGCGGTCGACCGGTCTGGTAACCGCGGTCGACCGGTCATAGCAGACCTAGACCAAAACTCTCCATTTCTTTTCCCAACAACCTAAAACCATATCATTTAATGGAACTAAAACATCACAACCATGTCTAATTACCATTATTTACAATATTAATCATCCAAATCAATTTCTAAGGGTTAATACCCACTAATCCAACAAAACCCTAAAATGATTAAACACAACAAATTCATAACTATCACAACTAATCATTCTCCTTAAATCATATAATAGGAAGTAGATAACTTGCCTTGATGTAGAAAATCAGATTTGATTTGGTGGAGGCAACAATTCAAGCTCCAATATCTCTTTTCTCCAAAGTTCTCTTCCTCTCTCTACACTCTCTAGGGCTCAATTTTGAAAGAAAAGGAAGAGTAGAAATGGGGTTGGGGAAAAATAAAACGGGGCTTAAGTCTAAAGAGCCCACTTAAATGTCTAATACGCGATATAATAAATCGCACTGCACTTAAGCTATAACCAGTCAAAAGTGCCCAAAATGCCAAAATGTAATATGGCACTTATTTTGATTGTCTCGCACCTACCGGGACTAACTACACTATCCAAATTATCATTTGAGAACTTTATAACTCATTTTTAAGTTCCGGTTTCTCATTAAACCAAAATGTCATTTTATATCTTATGACACCATAAATCACCACATGAATATTTTCCTACTCATCAGGTAATCATACAACATTTCAGTAAATATTAACCTTCCTCATATTAAATTAATATTTACTCAACATCTATCATTTTATAATTAATTACTTATACATAGTAAATAAATATAAAATATGCTATCAAACGTAAGGGTTGTTACATACTCCCCCCCTTAAGAGGGAATTTTGTCCTCAAAATTCAGGTATACCTCGCAAGAAGAATTGCGGATACTTTTCCCGCAAGTCACCCTCGCGACCCCATGTCAATTTCTCGACACTGTGCCGACTATCTTGCAACATAACTAACGGTACTATCTTCAATCTAAATATCCGGTCTCCACGCTCTAAAATGGCAACCGACTACTCCTCATAAGGAACGTTAAGATGCATCTACTTCGATAGGAATGTGCCTAAGGGCACCAATCACATCTCTTGTACTACTATACAGGAGAGATATGGAACACGTTATGAACTTGCTGCAAATGTTTCGGTAAAGCAAGTTAATAGGCTACCGAACCCACCTTAGCATTCATAGGAAAGGTCCAATGTAAAGCGGTGCAAGTCTTCCTTATACTCAAAATACTTAATGCCCTTCATAGGCGATACTCGCACTAACACTTGGTCCACCTACCTCAACTCCACATACCTTCTCCCCGCATCGACTTGGCTCTTTTTTCGATCTTGGTTATACGAATGCGATTCCGAAGGAGTTCAATTTTCGAAGAAGTACCTCGGATTATTTCAGGTCTGAGAGACTTATCATCTCACACCTGTAACTAACAAGCAGGAGATCTATAAGGCCTACCATACAAGGTTGTATAAAGCGTCATCCCGATAGTGAATCGATACAAATCATAATAAGCGAATCCATCTAGTGGGAGATAATGTTCCCAACTTATTTTCAAAGTTAAGTATACACATAAGGGGTATATGCCCCAACATATGGTTTACCCTTTTCTGGTCTGGCCATCTGTTTGAGGATGATAGGAAGTACTAAACTTCAATCTGTTTCCCATTTTTAGAAACTTGCCAAAAGTGAGAAACGAAAATCCGATTTCAGTCGGAAACTGTAATCAAAGACACCCCACACAATACAACAACCTCTCCAAGCCCGACCACTACTACTGGCGGCGCATAACTTGACATATGATGTCATTACCCGGATGTAATGCAACCTTAGAACCGCTAGATTCCACTATTTCTGCCCTTCTAAAGCCCTTCTCATTCGGGACAAAGATTCTCTTATGGAAATGCGCCCCACCTTCAAAGTCAATAGAGTAGGGTTCTGTTCCCTAAATCAGTAGTTTGTATATGTGGTCTTAACCACTCTTGTCTCCCCTACGACAACTTGCAACAAAATATTGCTCGAACGAAGGTTTAAATTCTGCCCAGGAAGGAGATCACCCCCACCATGAACTTAAATTCCAGCATGGGATAATAATTCTCACAAGTCTTAGCTTATGAGGCGCATAAACATTAGGTCTATGCTCCAGTATTATTACTACCAATCCTGGCAGAGGCTTGTCAATTGAATCCTCCCTCGAGCTTAACAACATGGCTCAGGGGTGTGAGTCAATTCACCCTTTCGCTACCTCCGTAACACTCTACTACGAGACGCCTCATCTCCTTCGACTTTACCAACCAAACTTCTCGAAATCTCATACTTCTCGTTACTAGGAAACCAATCCCTCTTGGAGTCAACACGCAACTTATTCTTGGTCAACTCCCAACAGCCCTCCTAAACCAACATCACATACTAAAGGCCTTATGTCCAAACGATCCTAAAGTCTACCTACCTATACTATATCCTATCTAAATCGTATACACCTAATACTAAGTATGTCCGTAGTGCCCAAGACCTTTCTCAACTCCTGACATTTGCTCGGTTTCGTTCGTTGGATGTCTTGCCGAAGCGAAATCAAAACAAGGAACCCTCCCGTTACACTACTACCTCGCGTTTTCGGTCATCAAGGCATACCGGTCTAAGACACATGTTCAGGACCGAAAAGATTCTACTTATATACATTACCATATAGATACTGAAGATTTAACAAATCAAACAAATCCAAACTAAACCCCTATAATTATATATCCCACCATATGGGTACCTTTTTAAATATCCTTCTTATCAAGGCATAACCCGAAGTCTTAACTCGACTTCGCATCCCAGTCTCCCTCACATCGTTCAGAGGAGAGAACTGTATACAGGGCTTCTATTTCGCACTTTAATAGCCACTAATCACTCTTCTACGCGATTCTCGGCTAAACCTTTCCACCCATCTATTAATCATAAAAAATAAATTAAGATAAAATGATATTTGCTAACAGAAGAAAGAATAACATTTCTCCACTTCCAACGTCGTTGAGGTTCACGCGTAGAGCGTCCCGCAAAAGCGGAATCCAAACAAGGAACCCCTCCTATACGCTACTACTCAACTTTGTCGGTCGTGGGGATAAGGCATACAAATCACATCATACCCGACCATGTCAAGGACGAGTAAATCGGCCTCAAAGCATACAATACCACAATAAATCCCTACATGTACATAAATAAGGAATTTAGCAAACCACCACTCATAGGAAACTCAACGCTAGTAAAAATACTCTTAGCAGATCTTATCAAATCTGTAGTCTCTGAAGAGCTTATAAAGCAAATGAGCGCGTAAAGCCCGCATCGAATAACACACAACTCAAGTGTCCCTGAGTAAAACTTACCCTCAATAACGGGTGGTGCCGTCAGAGCAGGAGGAAGCATAGCCTCCTGAATTTGACAAATACACCCATACTGTAGTTGTCCCTACTGCGGAGGAACAACCATAATAGGTACCGGAGGTGGAAACTGAACATATGGCTGCTGCGGAGCCCTAGGAAATTGCCCCCAATCACTTGAGGACACTCCATCTTATAATGACCCGCCTCGCCATAATGGAAGCATCGTCCCTTCATATCCTTCTGACCTCGACCCTTGCTATTTCTAAACTGGGTAATACCTTGGCCCAGATGGCCTTTACCTCCATGACCACCCCGACCTACGTATTACAAAGCATCATTACTGTGCCTAATGTTATTGCCACTTGCAATAATCCCTCCAAAATGTTATCTCTTAGATGAAACCCCTTGTCGAGGGTCCCTCTTTCTATGCTTACTACCCGAAGATTGGGATGAGGGAAATGCTCCTCCTCAAATCCCATACCCCCTAGGCTTCCCTACTTGCCCCACGACAGTAGCTTTCTTGCTACCCGATGTATATAACCGATGCTCATGGCAATGGGATGAGGCTGCATTCATAACCTCACCAGAAGTTTATAAGGATGGATTACGCAGCAATTGTTGCCGGTTTCTCCAGTCTAGACCTCACATAAACTTTGAGATCTTCCTATCTTCCGGAGCCACTTCATCTTGGACGAAATTCACAAATCGTGAAAACCCCTCTTCATGTTCCACCACAGATCTCTCTCCTTGCACAACGTCCCGGAGCTTCCTTCTCATCTCTAATTGAGCTGCGGAAGGAAACATACTCACGATCGAACAAAGCCCAAAACTCAGTGATCATCATTGTGTCTCTCTGCTCTGGCGTGGTTATTATTTTCAACCAGTATAACGCATATCCGACTAGCTTAAAAGTGGCAAGGACTTGTTTCTCTCCTCGCTACATTCTATCATTCAAAGGTGGCGTTGTCTGTTCTCTTTCCATGTATTGGCTTCAATAACATCCATGCCTCCCTCGAATTTCGGGGAATTGCCCTTTAGAAAGGACTCTCTAACCCTTTCTCACGGAGTAAGTCCCGTGGGAGCTTGAACATCGTGAGCCCATTGTTGAGCCTATGGCAAATTGTTTGACCTCTGCGGTTATGGCGGTGTTAACCGCTTGAGCTACTATATTGGCTACATCCGCAGCGTTAACGGTCCCTTATGGCGGCGGTGGAGAATCTACCTCCTCATCTACAACCTTATCACGTCTCGCTGGGCGACCTCTCTAGGTGGCATTTAAGATGAAGTAACAATAGAGTTAAAATACTATTTGGAACTATCTATCTTGCAGAAGATCGCAAACATAGGCAACTACACAGTCCTAACCTTAGGCTCTATATCAAAGAATGCTACGGGAGAACGTGACGAATCCACATAGATCCTAAAGACTCTAGAACCTGATGCTCTGATACCATCTGTGACAACCCGAGATCCGAGATAAGGGGTGGCCAACCCGATACCCAAAAGTAACAGGAATCATGGATGGATATCATTCTCAGCATCACAAAATATAAACTGAGAATACGGGAAAACCGCCCAATACATCAGAAGACGGGTTGCCAAAAAGTTTGTAAATTAAAATGCAGTTAAAAATTTAAAATTTAAAACAACCCCATCTGATAAGCAAGTGGAATTCCATACGAATATATATAATACAACTAAGATGAAAGTAAACGACAGGACCGAATAGGCTGTCGATCCACAGCAACATACAATAAAGTACTACAATTTAAATATCTTACATAATACATCCATTAATCACATTCAAAAGTTTGGCCCACACGCCCGAATAAAAAGACCCGATCATATCTAGAACACAAAGATGAAAGCGTCTAATTCAAGATCCTGTAATAACCCGCAAAATCTTACAGCTCGTCGAAAGCAAAAGAATGGGAACATCAAGACTGGCATCCTTGCGGGGGAGCACCTGAGCGGATATAATCATATACACGACAAGGAAAGTAAACCGGTCAGGGTCGGGTTCTATATAATCACCAGAAGAAATAAAAAGCATGATAGAAATGAACAGTTGTGCATGAATGATAAGGATGATATATTTACATTACAATTTGACTAAATGATGAAATGAAATGTCATTTATATAAAAGAAAGAAAAGTAATAACTTAAATTTAAAACCTTTCCTCATTTATCAAATTTCCATTACCTTGTGTATTCCTTAATAGGAATAAAACCATTTATTAACTTCCATAGTTAATTATCTTACCATTTCATCTTTCCATTCCTTAATAGGAATACCATTAATATCAAGTGCACTTTATGGCACATGTTTCATTAATCTCATTCCCGTGCTCTTTATGGCACATATCCATGCTCTTTGTGGCATTTATCATACGCTCTTTGTGGCGTTTAACAACCATCAAGTCCCACTTGATGAAAATATAGTTATATTCATATACATATAACGATTCTAAGACCGCCCGTCCGAGTTTCCCCACTGTGCGCGCCCCTAAATGACCATCATCTTCCAGGGCCTACCATAAGACAACCCGGGATCCTACAACGCAAGACGTCGGGAAGCGGCCATGTGCCTGCGGGATAGTCAAGACCACACCCGAAATCTCCTACCCATCGCAGAAAATATATACATAACAAACGCTCACATGGTCTAGGACTATATCCACCCTGCATTCATTAGCCAGGGGGCATCACCATGCGCGCGAACTTCCCTTATGATGTCATTTAGAGAGGTGTGTAACAGTAAATTAACATTTACATTTTTAAATCTCATTATCATATTCAATATTCATTACCAATTTCCATTTCCATTACCCATGTGATTAGTTCTTTTTATTTGAACCTATCATTATTAAACAACTGGGTTCCTTCTATTTGAACCAATCATCATTAACACAATTTGGGTCCATTTTAATAGGACCTATCATCTTTAAGCATTTGGGTTCATTATACGAACCTAGTTCCCCTCGAATATCGTTATTAATATTCCTCAATTTACAAGTCCCGACTAAATCTCCAAATGATCATTATGATCCTACAAGTCCCCAAAGTTCATAAAATCTTGATAAGCCCTTAAGTCTCCAAACATGGGCCTACAACCCCTATCCTCCTATTAAGAAGTAACAAAAAGAGTGATGCCTAAACATCACTTTGGAACACCCCCTCCTCTGGACTTAACCCCAAGTGAAATCCATTCCACTCTAGGGTGACAACCAGACTCAACTAGGACTCTAAAAGCCAAAGTTTACTTCATTCAAGAAGGTTCCTAAGTCCCCATGAAAAGAAAAGATTAAAAGCAAAAGAAAAAAATAAAACTTTGGGAAGAAAATAGGGGACCGGTCGACCGGTACCAAGACCGCGGTCGACCGCGTCTCACATTTGTGCCTTAGAAGAAAAGAAGAAAGCTCACTTCGGCAGGGCCGGTCGACCGGTAAGGGGAATGCGGTCGACCGCGCCTCAATTTTATGCCTTTGAAAGAAAGCAGTGTGCCTTCTCCCGAAGGCCTGGTCGAACGGTCTGGTAACCGCGGTCGACCGGTCATAGCAGACCTAGACCCAAACTCTCCATTTCTTTTCCCAACAACCCAAAACCATATCATTTAATGGAACTAAAACATCACAACCATGTCTAATTACCATTATTTACAATATTAATCATCCAAATCAATTTCTAAGGGTTAATACCCACAAATCCAACAAAACCCTAAAATGATTAAACAAAACAAATTCATAACTATCAAAACTAATCATTCTCCTTAAATCATATAATAGGAAGTAGATAACTTACCTTGATATAGAAAATCAGATTTGATTTGGTGGAGGCAACAATCCAAGCTCCAATATCTATTTTCTCCAAAGTTCTCTTCCTCTCTCTACACTCTCTAGGGCTCAATTTTGAAAGAAAAGGAAGAGTAGAAATGGGGTTGGGAAAAAATAAAACGGGGCTTAAGTCTAAAGAGCCCACTTAAATGTCTAACACGCGATATAATAAATCGCACTGCACTTAAGCTATAACCAGTCAAAAGTGCCCAAAATGCCAAAATGCAATATGGCACTTATTTTGACTGTCTCGCACCTACCGGGACTAACTACACTATCCAAATTATCATTTGAGAATTTTATAACTCATTTTTAAGTTCCGGTTTCTCATTAAACCAAAATGTCATTTTATATCTTATGACAACATAAATCACCACATGGATATTTTCCTACTCATCAGGTAATCATACAACATTTCAGTAATTATTAACCTTCCTCATATTAAATTAATATTTACTCAACATCTATCATTTTATAATTAATTACTTATACATAGTAAATAAATATAAAATATGCTATCAAACGTGAGGGTTGTTACAGCCTGATCACCCTCCCACGTAACATGAATCCGAACCCAATGCTGTGGATCCTCACACGTTCCAAAACATGTCATGGAAACCTTGTGCACCCGTTCACGACCAGTTTCCTCACTACACACCCCATAAGCATCAACCATTTGTCCATCACAAAAGATATCCTTTCCTGTATGTTGAACTTGGCCCCACTCCACACACTTCATTTGAGTATTGTTCATACACTCATGATAGTAGCGAGTTGTGTCCACCTCCACCCCCGCCACCCCCTGTCACTCCACCATCATCCACCTTCGCTCTCAAGGCACTCTTGCAACAATTTATCATCGAGCAAGAGCAAGCTACTCAAATTAAAGCTCAAGATATCCAAAGGCTTGAACAACGCTTAAATGAATTTGAGTATGCGAAAGAGTCGGCCTTTCCCATGCCGAGTGTGATGATGATGTGTCCTCTTGTGATATGCATTTTGAGTGTGACCAACCCTACTACCCCGCGAATCTCAAAGTTGAGACCATTCCATGGTTCGGGTCCCAAGTCGACAATTGTGTTGACTTACCTTTCGATAGTGAGCCTGATTCAATCCCACCATTTCCACATGAACCCATCATTGCGGTTCACCTTCCCACTCCCATCATATCCAAAATATGCCCGAGCTTTTACCTTATGCCCGAATTGCATTTGTCTTTCACATGCCCATATCTTTTAGGTTAGCTCCAGTTGCGAGTGCTCACCATTTTCCCGAGATAGAATCCGTGATAGTTCCTAACTATCCGGATATGGATGATGTCCTACCATGCTTGGCTCATCTTGAGCTCTATATTTCTAGTGATTCCTCTATCTCCGATCTTGGTTCCTTGTTTGAACCAACCACCACATTCATTGATGATACACCATTTATCCCACCCGACCCACCCATTTTCAGTTCCATCCCACCACCTGGTTTGGATCTTGATTTTACACATTTCAAGTTTCCATCTACATTTTTAGATCCTCACATGAAATCATCCACCGTTTACGAGAGTATTTGTGGTGCTACTCTCCACTTCCGTGACACCGAGCTTTTTACCCTATGCACACCACCTCCTTGTGGTGTTGATTTTCCTTTTATTCAGCTCCCTAATCTGTCACGGTGCGACCATTATCATCGTCCATTCATAGAACGGTCGTTTGATTTTTCTGAGGCCCATTCGATTCAACTTAACAAACCATTTGCCACCTTAACCAATTAGAGGGGCATGCTTATAGGGACCTTATTTCTCTCACCTTCTGGCTCAATCATCCCCGTGATTGATGCTCAATCACCCATGCCTTTTTCACCATTACCTTAATACCCACTCACCCATGGTCCACCGATGCGTTGCATCATGTGATGCACTTTTCCATACAAGTGCATTGACTCGTTTTAGCCCTTATCCAACAAGACTGACGCTTCAGTCTTGTTTGGGGGGTGATTATCATCACTCAATTTTTCTGTCACCTCGTGTGTTCCTAGATCTTCTCTTTAGGGTGATATCCCTTCGATATGGCTAAATACATCAAACTTAGCGCTACCGGGAGGCAGCCCGCGTTTATTGTATGAGTCTCATCCTGTTTGGAGGTGGTGTGTCACACCACCCAATGCTTTACTACATTATAGACTTGTACACATCTAATTCTCTTATCACTTATTCTGGTTTATTCTTAGCTTCATCTATCCACTTCATTAGCGGTTGATTCTGGTAATCTCTTTCCTACCATGTGCTCTCAATTTTAAAAATCATTTTACCTAACATCGAGGACGATGTTCCTTTTTGTTTAGGGGTGGGGAATTTTATCAAAATCGTACCTCTTTTGAAAAGTTTTGATTTTTAAACCTGATTTTTAAAATTTTCGTGCAGTTTCTTTCATCTCATTCATTGACGTGAATTTTCTATCATCCATCTTTTTAAGTCTAGGAATCAAGCTATAGGATTTATCTTTTTATAAATAGCTTATGTAATACATAACTAGGCATTTTGCACCATGAATTTCTAGAACTCAACAAAATTTACGCACTTATCACGTCACAATGGTTTAGAGTTGAAGAGTATTATAATTCTTAAGAGAACCTTTAGGATCACAAGTAGAGACTTTAGCTTGTGAGATTTGTGCCTTTTAAACTTTCAGAGAGTTCCACGCAATCTCCGAGTCACAAGTTGAGTCAACTTCGTTTGGGTCCGCATTTTAATTGTTGTATGATCTCATTATTCTAAATTTTTGGCTTGATCACTGAGAATGACATCTTTTTCGAGTTGTAAGAAACGCGTATCTTGAAATTTGTCCCAATCACTAGGTTTTCACCCATACACTTCACTCATTACACTCCCATGCTCTTCCATATTTTCACATATTTCCCCACACCATCACCTATCAACTCCATATCATCTTTAATTTTCAAATAAAAGAGTGTTGATTCCAAATGTAAAATGTCTTCAGTGATTGAGACTAAAAAAAAGAAAAAAAAAGAAAAAAAAAGAAAAAAAGAGAAAAAGGGTAAAAAGAAAAAAAAGAAGAGAAAAGGCAGAAAAAAAAAGAAAAAGAAAAAAAAAAGAGTTTGTAGTTAGTTGTTTTGAAATAAAGACATTTGTTCTTCAAGTATATAACACTCTTCTATCGCATCCATCTTTTATCCATCACACATCCATCCTATCCTACCTACCTCACCCCATCCTTCTCATTCCCCCCCACCCATAATTATGAATATTTCCCCTAGGTGTTCGGGAAAATGAAAGTCAATGTGGTGAATAACTCGACGTTCTCACTATGATGATTATCATTCTTTCATGAGATCATTTTTCTTCTATATGTTCGTTCTTTCTTATGTGTGTGTAAGACGTTTGAACTTGCTTATATTTAGTCACCTCCTCACACGCAAGAGCGATATACTAACCCTAATCTCGAGAGTTCGTTTGAGATAGATATATCGAGTGAGATTTGAAGCTGAAGCGTTGATTCCAAAAAGGTAATCTAGGAATTACTCTTGTGATACTTGACCCGTTTTGATCGATTGACACACACACGTTGACTTCTAGGAAGGTTTTGCCTTGAGTATTTACTTATCTAAACATTTTAAACATTCTAGCTTGTATTTCTCCAAACATTTTCTCTTGTGAAGGATTGTGCGATTATTCTCTGTCTAATAAGAGATTGACTGCCCTTTTTACGAATAAAGAATTTTGAGGGTATATTCCATACAAACTCCCACGAGACACAACTCATCCTATAGGTTCAAAGGCTTGTTGCGCATGCTAAGTGCAATCGCAAGTGCACACGAAAGTGGTACACTTTTGGTTACCTATTTTCTCTTACTCTCTATCTTATTGCTTGAGGACTAGCAATGCTCTGTTTGGGGGTGGTGTGATAAGCACCCCAAAGTGTACAATTTATATCCCGAATAAACGTATTTTAGTTGCTAAATCTCGGCAATTTTGGTCTTATGCGCTATATTATCTATTTTGTAGGTCGAATACACGTTGCGATGCTCAAATGCGTATTTCAAGACAATTCTGCGGATTATAGAGCTAATTACCCTTGTTCCGTATCCTAGCCTACCCTAAACATGACCCGAACTGCGTGTTTAGGTTTTCCCATTTTATTTTATTTGTGTCATTTTTTAGGGTTTATTTTATTATTTTATTTTTTTAAAGTCATGTATATATTTTTAGGATTTTTATATTTTAATTTTTAGCGCTCGTGTATTAGTTTTTATATTTTCTTAGTTTTTAGTTAGTTTATTATTATTATTTCATTTTGTTTTTATTTGTTAGTTTTTATTATAGTCGTGTTTAGTTTTTTTAGAGTTTCTATAGTATGCCGTGTCATGTCAATTTTATTTTTAGTTTAGTTAAATTTTAGGTTAATTTTGTTTTATTTCATTTTTTTATTTTTTAGTTTATTCTTTTACGGTCACAAACTAAACACACACATAAACCCATTCACACCCCACTTATATATAACACCCAAACTAACGTACACCATAAACACACCCTAACAACTCTCTCACCCACACCCACATTCCCATACACCCACACACACACAATGCAACCAACAACATCCACCTGTTACACCCAACCCAAAGCCAACAATTCCAAACCCGCAATACTCGGTTTTCCCCCAAACTAGGCGACCCATCTCAATCCTCCTCCAATCGACCTTAGTATCCCCTCGAGCACAACCCGTAACCTAATCCAAGTTGAGAACCCGTTGGCGATCCCAACCCATTCTTGCCGGCAACACAACCAAACCGCGACTAACTCCGACCCCTTTAAATCCATAGCTCCAACCCGGTTTACCCCATCCAAACATCACCATCCCTACCCTCCAATCGGCTGGCAACAGCCTTGCTCGAAACCCGCCGGATCTCTCTCACCCATCCGCGGCACTGCCTCAGTGGCGTCCCACTAATCCGAGCCCCTTGTCTCTGGCGACTTCTGAACCCGATTTCAACCATAAACCCGAACCCAATCGTGCTCTTCCAAAACCACTAAACCATTTCAGCCATTTTAACCCCGAAGCCAAAATCATTTTTCCACCTGTTAAAAACTCTCCAAGTCAACCAAAGCTAAACACCAAAATAAAAGAAAACAAATGCCCACATGTCTTTAAAACCCATTTAACCAACTTAACTGCTCTTTTTTCATTATGCCCCCAACTACACCTTTTAATCCATATACCCAAAATACCCCATGACCAAATCTATTTTTAATTCCCTTACCCATATGCATTCCTTACCTCACACCTTTTCCATGCACATTTGCACTCCCAATTACCCAAATTAGCCCCTATCTCCATGTTTACCATGTATAAATAGAAGATCTAAATTCCATTTGTGCAAGGATGAAAATAAAGAGAGAAAATTCTAGAGAAGAATATAGAGATAGGTTAGAGTAGAAAATAAATTAGGGAAATATTTTGTAAATAGTTTTTATTTTTATTTTTAGAGATTTGTGAGTAATTCAATTGAGTATTATATTGAATTGATTATTGTTGGATTCTCATGTTGGATGGATGGTGCTTGATTTCAAGGAAATAAGAGTTCAATTTCACTTCAAAACTCTTCTCATTTATTTTATGCCTTTGATTATTAATTTGTCAAATTTCATACCATGTTAGGCTAAATCCCCTTTCAATGGGTGGGGGGAAGCCTTATTTGATGTTATTTTAATTTAATTAGTTTTATTACTTGAAAATTTCCGTTGAATATTAATTATGATCCCTCAACCTTAAATTTACGCCGCTGGAGAGGGTAAATGATTTTAGAGAGAAATCAAAATTCTAAGTTATAATACCTATTTTAGATTCTAACTAGAGATAGATATTTTTCTTAAGTGTGATATTATTCCTTGAATTTCAACTCTAAAATTCATTGTCTTGATTTACATAAATTTTGATAAATCGATCCTAGCGGGTGATGATTAAATGGAGTGTAGATATATTTTCTAGAGTTGTGGGGGGTTATTATTAATTTTCTAAAAGATTAGAATTAAAATTACACTTGCAACGAGAGTTGATTTGTAATTTTGATATTAATTTGGGAAAATTCAAATGATTAAATTAATTGATTAGAATAGTTAGAATTTGTTGTATAGTCCCATTCCTTGATTGCTCTCATTATTATTTACCTCACTTTATCTTTTATTTTTGTGTTAGACTTTATTTTTTATTTTAGTCACTTTTTAGTTTGTAATTTGATCTTCCATTTAGTTTAGTATTATTTCACCTCACCTCACCCAATTGTTTTAAGATTGAAAAAGCTAAAAAAAAAAAGAGTAAAAAAAAAGGCCAAAAATAAAATAAAAATTGAATTACAATTGAGCTTGTCTATAGCTTACCCCTTGATGCGGATTGATACCCTTACTTACCTCTACACTTGAGTTTGATATTATTTTTTAGGTATTTTAAGGTTTTGATTAACTTTCCTTGCAATAACGACACACAAAAAGCAAAGTTATCATTGAGGTTACATCAGTCAAGGACCTAGGGCCGAGCATTTACAAGTAGATGTAAGGTTTGGAACACGTGGACAAATATGTTATAACCGAATCATTCCCCCATATGAGGGAATATTGAGGTCATCATTATCTACATAAGATCAGCCAGGTGTCATTCTCATACTAGTTCGATTCTCATGCACATGCTCATTACATGATCGGGGGGTATATTAAACCCCAAGCACTATAAATAGAGGTGATCCTCTACCTTGTAAAAGGATCCATAATTGCAACCCTAGCTGAAACTCTGTTGGTTTACACAGTAGAGAGAGAGAAAGCTTGAGAGATTGTATCTATTGACGTTAGTGCCTTCATCTAGTGATATTACTCACACACTCACAGTGGACGTAGCCAGATTCGCTGAACCACTTATATATTAGTGTTCATCATCTTCCCCTCACCTCATTCTATTATATATATACACTCTTATGCTACCATTGTTATCACTAGCTTGAGCTGGTCAACACCTTATCTGGTGGTGCTGTTTCCAGCATCATCAGTGTGGGCATTGGATGTACTCAAAATTCTAAGAGTATATCTAAAAATGCTAACGTTTCAGCATCTCGCAAGTCAATAGAATCCTTTCCTTCTATAAGTTTTGAAGAAAAATTTACCCTTAAATATGATTTATGGTCATATGCATCTCGATCTAAATGTCGTAATTTCTCGTAGTTCTTAGCCTCTCCCTGTAATACGGATAACTACATATTCCCATTTTTCATTTTTTTTGTCTAAGTTTTCTCTAACCCTTTTAAGTGGCTTTCGGAGGGGCTATTTCTTTTTTTTTTTTGTTTATAAATAGTTTTTTCTTAAAAACAAAAAAATTGCTCCAAACAATACTTAAGGCCAACCACAGTAGGAGGGATAAAAGTTGACATTTACATTTTTTCTTTTTATAATGAGTATTAAACAATACAGATTCCCAATAGTAATGTGTACTAGGGATGCAAATTTGCATTGCTAATACACAGTGTGCAAATAAATTCCATAATGCGCAAGACTCTTAACCGTCAAGCTAATTTTAAAAAAAATAAAAAAAAAATAAAGATGCATATGCAGTGCTAAACCTATACATTTTCGTTCTTTTGCATTATCTTGCTAGGATGCCAAACAAATTCAGAAAATTATTCGTCTCTACAACGCGTAATTAATTTCCCATGGATTGACCACTATATGTGATGACTCCATGTATATAAGCTTTTCTACCCCAGTTTTTAGATTTTCGCATTGCCCTTTCCAGAATCTTTTTCATGTGCATATAATATGAAAATACACATATTCCTTTTTATTTTATTTTTGCCCTACTGGAGGCATCACACATATTCTAAATATTTTGTTTCTGTTATAATACCTACACTTATTAAATATAATCGTCTTTCTAATCCCCCAAGTCAATGGACCCACTAAAATCATTTTGTTTCCCCAGTTGTTTAGTGGCCACGTGGGTAACAAGGTTTGATTTTTGATTGGGTAAAAAATAAAATACATTATGCCACGATAAAAGTACAACCTTTTGTTTATACATGGGGATTGGGACTATATCTTTCAACAATATTTTATCAGTAATCATTAATCTAGTTTTTAATATTAGAATTTGTTGTAGCGACTCATGGGCTGAGAGCATAGATCTCCTACCTATTTACATTGGAAAAAGAAGTTGAATCTTTCAAGACATGAAATCAACATGAAGAAAAATATGTGATCTCTTTAATTCAAAAAAATAAAAGGCCAATTGCTTGACGCACATGTATATCCATCTATCACCTACAAAGACTCACACATGGAAACCCGTATAATGCAACTTACTATTCTTTAAACAGATAGTCAACCAACCTAGCTGGTTCTATTCTGTTTCTAAACTCTTCATTGTATTCAACTTCTCCGAAAATATATGAAATGAGAATCCTCTTGTCATACATTTTTTTCTTCTTATCAACTTCATCCCAATATGCCGATGCATGCTACTCGTCCATCTACAGCTTCGGCGATTCACTAGCGGATACTGGAAACCTACTTCGCATAAAATCATCAACCAACCCTCTCCCTCATTTTGCCTTTCCACCCTATGGAAAAACCTTCTTTAATGGCCCGACTGGCCGATTCTCAGACGGTCGTGTCGTAATTGATTTCATTGGTAAGTATACATGTACGAACCTACACAAACACACACATCCCTATAGTATTATTACTTATGGCTAATGCTATATACATAAGCTCTTGAGAAAAACTTGCGTACATAAATATATTTATTTTTCATTTATAAGGTTTAGCTACTTATAAGTTAGTGAGCCAGGGTTCCATATGCTTGAGCATGGTCTAAATCCTTTTATAACATTAATAGTTTGAAATGATTTCAAAGTATTGACTGAGCTTAAGAAAAATTAAACATCACGGAAAAAATTTAATTACTCTTAAACTTCAGAGTTTAAAATGTTCTTTTCCATTCATTTATGTTTTTTTTCTTCTATTTTATATATAAAATCAACTGCACATCTTTTTCTCTCTCTAAAACTGTTTTCTCTTTGGAGCATTCTTCATATGTTCTAGGGTTTCAATGTCCATATGAGGAGATCATCCAGAGTTTGAGTTCCTCCTACTAATAGTTTCACTACAAATTTTGTAGGAGAGAATTGGAATATTATGACTAGAAAACTAGGTATTGGTAAGATTTTAGGAGAAATTAACCGAAAAAATTTATTGCCAATTGTAGCAAATCACAATTCTGGGATAAAAAATGGTGGTAGTACATTGAGTAAGGAACAAGCTAATAAGCTAACATTTGAGAAGATCCACATCTTGGATAACACCATTGGTCCAACGACAGTACATAAAAGAAAGGAGGAAGAAGCTAGATCAGAGAAGTTGATCCACAGAAATGGTAAAGAACCTGTTGATCCTGAAATGGATTGTTATGTTACGCAATTCCCAGATCTGGGAGACGAGATGATGGGAAAAAAATAAAGGAATTGAAATAGAGGAAGATAACATACTAGAGAAGAAAATACTATCAAGTATGACTGGAGTTCAAGAATCATGGGTGAGAGTAGCTGGTGCTGCAAATAGAGACAAAAATTCAGGTAACACATTGCAATACAAGCATGTATGTAGAGATAAAGAAGGTAGAAATTGTGTTAAAATAGAGTTGGATGAAGTTGAAGAAGATATTCAAAAGATGGAAACATGCTGTGGTGGTTTATGCTTTTGGAATGAAAGTAACATATGGTGCCATAAAACGTTATATTATGCGTAAATGGGGCAAGTTTGAAAACTTCAATATGTTTTTAATCAAAAGTGGTGTGTTTATTGTGAATTTTGACAATATGGAAGATCAAATGAAAATAATGGAATATGGTCCATGGTCTTTTGATAATAGGCCGCTAATTGTTAAACCATGGGATACAAGGGTGAGTCTGGAGAAAGAAGGTAGGCACAACTTCCAATTTGGGTGAGATTACCAGGATTGAAACTACATCTATGGTCTGATTCAGTACTTAGTAAAATTGTAAGTATCATAGGGAAGCCTTTATTCACAGATAGAATGACTGCAAAGAGGGAAAGATTAACATATGCTAGAATGTGCATAAAGATTAACATGGAAAGTGAGCTGCCTAATTTTATTCCTGTATATGATCATGATGGAACTATGATTACACAAACAGTTAATTATAAATGGTTGCCAATGATTTGTATTGAATGTAAGGTGTTTGGGCATAAGAAGGAGGAATGAAGATTGAATAAGAAGACCAATCAAATTTGGAAGAAAATTGAAAATCAGGAAAGGAAAGGGGAGAACAACAAAGCAGATAATAAAGACCTTGAAGATGGAAATACCGATGAAGGATTTAATAAAAAAGTGGCTGAGGGGGGTGAAGAAAACAAGCAAGATAGAGATGAAGTGATACATGAAATTAATATAGGTAACCAATGCAACAAGGAAACAAATAAAGAAGAATTGATCATGAGCAATAATTTTGGAGTTTTGCAAGAAAAAGAGGAGGAAATAACAGAGATAGATAATGAAGATAATGTTAGTAATCCAAGAGAAATTGAAATTCAAAAGAATAATCAAAACAGTGCAGAAAGGAAATTTAAAGGAGGCAGCCCAGCTAAGAAAGGTAAGAAAGGAGGTGGTAGAGAGAATATTAAATCTAAATAATTATTAAATTGATCATTTGGAATATTAGAGGGTGTAATTCCCCTCATAAGCAGAGAGAGGTGAATAAATATATTAGGGATAATAATATAAACATTGCTTGTTTAGTGGAAATAAAAGTGAGAAGAAATAATATTGAGAATGTTAAGATGAGATGTTTTAATCAGTGGGGTTTGCTGCATAAAACTCCTATTAGTGGGCCTGGTAGGGTTTGGTTAGCATGTGATACTAATATGTTTGAGGTGGAAGAAGTTAGTAGTATGAATCAAGCTTTAACTGCTAGAATTACTTATAAGGATAGTAATAAGTCCTGGTTATTTACAGGGATTTATGGAGTGAATGAGAGAGAAGGTAGAATGGGTCTATAGAGATATCTTGAGATTCTTGCCTTATTTTATAATAATGAAGTTTGACTAGTGGGAGGAGATTTTAATGTGGTGAGAAGGTCTAATGAGAGATTGGGGGTAATGGGATTGATTGGGACGAATCAGAAGATTTTAATAGATGTATTGAAAACATTCAGGTGGAAGATTTACCAATTATGGGTGTTTGGTATACTTGGAGTAATAGGAGGGAAGGGGATGACAACATTCAAAGTAGAATTGATAGGCTGTTATACAATGATATGTGGCTTAATAATTTCTTAGAGTGTGATGTTCATGTGGACTAACCTGGCATTTCTGATCATTCTCCCATTGTTTTGTCTATTCTTATGGAGAGGGAAAGGGTTAATAAGCCTTTTAAGTTTTTTAATTTTTGGATGCAACACAAATCTTTTACAGATATCTTGAGAAAAGGATGGGCCACCCAAATTGAAGGATTTTCTATGTTTACAATGGCTAAAAGATTAAAATTGATGAAAAAAGAGTTTAGAAAGCTTAATAAAGAGTGGCATTCAAATATATCTTTCAGGGTAAATGCAAAAAAGATTGAGTTTGAGAGAATTTAAGATAGTTTGATTGATAATGGTGGGGATATTGGTCTTTTGTAGGCCAAGAAGGTGGGTCAATTGGAATATTTGGAGCTTAGAAGTGTTGAGGAGGAATGTTATAAACAAAAAGCTAGAATTCAATGGCTTGAGTTGGGTGATAAAAATACTAGTTTTTTCATAGGAAAGTTAAAAATCATATTGCTAGAAATAAAATTTTGGTTATAAAAAATGAGGATGGAATTGAAGTGTTTGGGCAGAATGCAGTGCATGAGGAAGCTATGAGATTTTTTACCAACTTATTGGGGTTAGATGCTAACAGATGTTGTATTGAGTAGGGGATATTAAGAAATATTAGAAAGTGTTGGTTCAATGAAGATCAGAAAATGAAGATTACTGAAGAAATTACAAGTTTGGAGATAAAAATAGCTTTATTTGATACTAATCCTGATAAAACTCCTAGGCCTGATGGATATAATGCAGTGTTTTTCCAAAAGAAATGGGACATAGTTGGGGAGGAAATTACCAAAGCTGTTAAATCCTTTTTCAGAACTGGGAAGCTACTTAAGGAGTGGAATTGTACGGTTAAAAACCTCGTACCTAAAAGTTCTAATCCTTCTACTATGAGAGATTTTAGACCTATTTCATGTTGAAATACTACCTATAAGATCATTTCCAAAATAATTGTGAAGAGACTTGGGGAGATTATACCTGACTCTGTTAATAATAGACAATCAGCTTTTGTGAAAGGTAGAAATATTTCAGATAATGTGTTGCTGATGTAAGAAGTAATGAGAGGTTATCATAGAAATGAGGGATCTTCTAGATGTGCCTTGAGGATTGATCTTATGAAAGCATATGATTCTGTTAGATGGGAGTTTGTTAAAGAAGTGCTTGTGACTATGGAGTGTCCATAAAAGGTTATTAATTGGATCATGGTATGTATTAATACTGCCAGTTTTACAGTTAGTGTGAATGGATGAGTGAATGGAATTTTCAAGGATACAAATGGACTTAGACAGGGTGATCCCTTATCTCCATACTTATTTTTGCTACTGATGGAAGATTTTTCTTGGTTGATGGATGAGGAAGTAAGTAAGGGGAAATTTTCTTATCACCCTAATTGTGAGGATCTGAATTTATCCCATGTTATGTTTACTGATGAATTGTTTATTATGGCAAAAGCTGAAGATAGATCTTTAGGAGCTATTGATAAAGTTCTAAATGAGTTTAAGGCTATGTCTGGGTTGGGAGAAAATAAGGCAAAATGCGAAGTCTTCTATGCTGGGATTGATGAGGATGATAAGGAGAGAATGTCTAATCTTATTAGGATGAAGAAAGGGACCTTACCAGTGAAATATTTAGGAGTGCCTCTCATATCTACAAGATTGAAGATCTATGACTGTAAAATTCTGGAGGAAAGATTGATGATGAAAATAAAATGTTGGACTAATAGATGGCTTACATATGTAGGGAGGGTTAAACTTACATTTGCGGTCTCAAGAAGTATCCAAGTTTACTGGATTAATATGTTCATTTTACCAAAGAAAGTTATTAAGGAGATTGACCAAGTATTGAGAAGATTTATATGGTGTGGAGTGGAGTTGAAGAATACAGGGGCTAAAGTTGCATGGCAAGATGTGTGTTATCCTATGGATGAAGGAGGTATGGGTATCAAAAACTTACTTCACTGGAATAGAGCAGCTATGATGAGGCATATATGTGACTTGGCTAGAAAAAAGGATTCCCTATGGGTGAGGTGGATTCATACAGTGTTTATCAAGAATGATTCCATATGGACTGTTAAATTGTCTAAGGATGCATCATGGACATGAAGAAAGATTTGGAAAATGCGAAATGAGGTTAGAAAGTTTATCAAGTATCATGTGGGTAAAGCGGATCAAATTCACTTCTGGATTGATAATTGGCATGAGAATAGACCTATAATTGAATACTATGGGAGACAGATTGTGTATGATGTTGTCAGTAATATTACGACTAAAGCTTCTGACTTTTTTAATGAGAATGAATGGAGGTTTCCTAGACCAGTCTCTACTGAATTGATAGATATGGCTAATACAACCACGAGGCCTAACTGTGAATTAGATGACAAAGTTATTTGGAGTTTAGCTAAAGATGGAAGATTTAATGTCAAAGATACATATAATGCAGTTAGAGACAAAAAGCAAAAAGTGAAATGGGCGGATGCTAGATGGTTTTCTTGAAGAGTCCCTAGATGCTCCTTTATAATGTGGACTGCTTGTCTTAACAAGATGTGGACCAGGGATAAGCTAAAAATGTGGGGGTGTATTAATGAAGACATATGTGTACTGTGCAGTAATAAAACAGAAGAAAGAGACCATGTATTCTTTGATTGTGAGTATTCCAAAAAGATATGGAAAAAAGTGTTATATTTTAATGGGTACATGAGAAATATTAGGAAATTTGATGAGGATGTGGAATTAATTAGCACAAAAAGTAAGAAGTTTAGTATAAATATGCAGAAGATTAGGATAAATATATCCTTATAGGACATTGTGACACCCCGCCTAATTAAATACTGGGCGATCACTCCTTTATTAAATTAAATCAAGGTGAACAGTTGGTTCATTCTCAGCATCACTGTCGATAAAAATAAATTTTCCAATTTAACACCCTAAATAATTAAGCTAAGTGTCAAAACCATTTTCATACATAATTTTCCAAATTTTATTTAAAGAAAAATCATTTATTTTATTAACAACCTTCAATAAGTAAGAATCACACCACATTAAATTCTGCAACATAATCCAATTAATTTAAAACATTCATCAATCGAATGTCAACATAAGAAATCTAAAGTCACACATCCAAACTGAATAAATCCCATAGTAACAGTAATGGAAATAACTGAAATACAAATGTTCCATAACAACGGAATAATGGAAAGAGCTACACATGCCCTACTAAATGAAAGTACTAAGAGTGGATTCGAATGAACGAAGTCGTCTAATCAAGAGACCTGCAACTCCCACCTAAGCTGCAACGCATTCCTTCCAAGGGATCCGAAGCAAGACGCCCCTGTGGCTGGGCACCTGTGATACATACATATATATACAAGAGAGAGAGAAAAGGAAACGAGTCAGAACCCGATAGTGTGTATGATTTAAAAATTCGTTTAGCAAGTATTTAAATTGATACAGGCCAATGCAACAACATATTAGTGCGACACTCTCTTGAGAAATTCTCACCTCTCTTCTAATGTGCACACCTATCGCACTAACATTCCTAACGGTTCATCCTATCATTTTCTCACTAACCTTCTCAAAGATTTAGCTTATCTTAAATTTCTCTTAAGATTTCAAAACCGAACAATATCATTGTTTAAAAAGATACTTCCTATTTAGTAGCACCATTCTCGTTTTAGTTTCAATAATTTATAAAGTTTCCTAGTGTCATATTATACTTTTCAACCAAGTATTTACAATTTTAGTCATCAACTATATCCTACTTACCAAATCACAGTAGGCGGTTCCAAATCTCATAATTTCGTATATATATTAACTACTCGCGTAATATATATATATAACGGCACCCCAAATAAAACTATGGTGCAGGCATACTCTGCTATCCAGTCCCCGTATCGCTCACACTAACGGATATACAAGTTCGGAATCATTCTCGAACTGTATCAACATATATACACAAACAAGGTTGAGGCGAAGCATAGATTCCAAGTCTCTAAGAGGTCAATACATACCCTCACGTCTCTTAGGACCGTCTGAACTATCATTCCGATAGCCTGTACCAAGGATATCTATCTCCTAGGGTATGACTCAATATCTCCCATAAGGCAACACAGGATAAGATCGTCCCAGCGTGGTAACCTCAGGGATAGCAAGTAGCGCGGGCATGGTTTTCACACGTATATAATATGTGCATACACAACCATATAAATATACCACTTGTTATCATATTAATATAGGTTTCTCTCATCACCCATAATTACACTATTTATCCTTACTTTTCACATTAAGTATTCCGTATAAGGGTTCGTCTCTAACCTTAACTCGAAGGGTTTCTCCAACCCATTACGTAACACTCGTGGACCCTGTCCTCCTAAGTATAAAATTCAGTAGGTGTCATTATTATGTTCCAACGTAACTCTCTTACGCCCTCACCCTTTAATACATAAATTTACCAACCCTAAGGTAAATATCCCATAAATACCATTCTCGTCGAATATTAAAGATCCCAACATTTATTCATATGCCCTACTGGTCCTCCATGTCTCCCAAATCATTTTATTAGGAATGCCCAAGAATTTTATCACGACAATTTGAATTTAACTCATTTAAAAAGGGAAATAGGAGTCTGCCAAGAGGGGTCGATCGATCGAGGTTTGGGGTTTGATCGATCGAACCTTCGATCGATCGAGGCTCTGGGCTCGATCGATCGATCAAGCAGGTATTTCGATTTCTGCAGAATTGCAGTTACGGGTTCTACCACATATCTTCATCCAAATCCATATTTTCCACACCCAAACGTCCCAAAAATTCTACTACTAACATTATATCAATATACCAGATATTTCTAACGTAAGGCATGTGTATTTCTATCATTTAAACATGGATTATCAACCCAAATTTTTTTGTAATTATCAAGAACCCTAAAATTTTCTTAAACAGGTTTCTAACAAATTTTCTCCAGAATTTCCTTCTTATAATCATCAAAATTTCGTGGTTACATTCCTCTACATGGCAAGGTTTCCAGAATCATCATATAAACCAATACTACATGGATTTTCCTATCACGAATTGGGTTTTCTTCCATATATCTCATCCCTAATCATTCCTAAACTAATATGGAAATTGCACCAACGAAATAAGCAAGATAAACACTTGCCTGGGATTTTCGACGTTCTGATTTGCAGATGTTTTTGATGTGGTCGCGTAGCCCGTTGCGCGATCTACGCGTTGGTGGTGGTTGCGGTGCAAACAGATGACTTTTGGGGCCTTGGATTGCCTTGGAAGCTTTCTTCTTCCCTCTCCTATGGCCATCACTTGTGTTTGAGTTTTCTAACCCTAGCTGACTAACCTAGATGGCTTATATAGGTTTATGATTTTCGTGGGTTTAATTACCCATAAATGTGAAATGTCCAAAATGCCCTCCCGGGGTACCAATTAGGCCTAAAAACGTCCCGAGACCCAAACTAAACCCCCGGGTACACTTTTCTGACTATCTCGACCCTTTCGGACGCGTTGGCGCACTCAAAATGACCATATAGGCAACTTATAAAATATTCACTTTTTATTTATCAAAATTTAGTCCCGACGCGACACGAGCACGTCCGACTTAAATTTCTGAAATTGTCATATAACTCACTCATGACATTCAATATAACCAATATAATATATTACTTTGCTCATTAGTAATATTCAACAAATTTCCCATAATTACTAACTCTCGTCACGTTAATAATTATAACATAATTAATTTCCGGATTTTTATTAAATAATTCACTCACATTAAATTTAATAAATCCCCAAATTAATATAGCATAAAAATACGGGGTATTACAGACATTTGGAGAGAAAGAAATGATCTTATTTTCAAAAATAGTTAGATGGATGAGAATAAAGTCTTTCAAAAAATAAAAAAAATGGTTCAAGATGTAACATACAAATGGAGGAACATTAATAGAAATGAAGAAAATTGGAAAATTGTTAAAAGACGGGGTTTAAATGAAAATATCATGTCTATGATGGTCTAATCTAAGAGAAGGGGGGAAGTACAGGAGTTTCTTATCTTGGCAAAAACTGAAGCTGTAGTACTGATATGCGATCCTTTGCTGATATGTAACATGTCTGGATCCAGGTTGTATTGATTACCCATGACAAATGTGGTTGGTTTTCTTTCTTTGGTGATCCTTTACCAAAAAAGTGTTACTTCATCTGGGTTGATTTGGAAGAGTTGATCTTAGTGGTATGATCAGTGTTTTTGCGGTGCTATTGAGATTCATGCTGTTGAGATCCATGTGTTTTGATCTTTGGTTTGGGGATCTCACCATGGAAGTGTGTTCTTGATCGTCTGAGATGAAATGCGTAAAGGTTTGGAGTTTTGGCATTATGTTGATTTAGTTGATTTTGTTCGTTGAGATGTCGGGGTGGTGAAGACATGTGTGGCTGATGTTCTCAATATGTGTACACGTCTTGCTCATGCAACTGGTTTGCTGTTGATGGTTTTACAAATCTAGGGGTGGAGAGTCTGGTTTTAATTAATGGGTAATAAGTTAGGTTTTAGGTGATGTATGCATAGGATGTGGGTGTAGGTGGTCTTTTTGTTTTGGCTGATTTGTAGATAGGATTGGATGGCTGCCTTGTTTGTTTGTGTTGGGACTGTGTGTAAGCTTGTTGTTGTTCTGTTTTGGGATGAATTGATGTATTATGGTTTTAAGCTTTTTTCCTTTGGTGTTAATTAAATTTACATTTCACAAAAAAAAAAATATAAAATCAACTCTATATGTGAGATAAATTTTATAACTAGAAAAAAGCGGACACATCGGCTCTAAGACTGATTTTGTAAAATAAATTTTTTAAGGTATTCTTTCATGTAATATTTGGTAGCTGAATATGTTGGACTCCCGTACATACAACCCTATATTGGTTCGAAAACATTTGGGAACAGTGTTAATTTTGCTGTGGCGGGAGCTACTGTGCTTGATACCGAGTTTTTCGAGGAAACATGATTCTATGATCCTGACACCCAGGGTTCTCCGAAAGTTCAATTGCGTTGGTTAAAGAATATGTTTTCATCTCTATGTAGCACATCTTCGGGTAATGCTTAATTTAGTTTGTTGCCAATCATAATTATGTATAATGCCCACTAACATATTTTATTATTATGTAAGGTGAATGTTTATCCTTATCACCTAGATTATTAAAACTATGGGAAATTCTTGGCATGTTTCAAGGCACACCCTCATTTTATAACTATATAAAGTAGACCCCATTAAGTTGTCAAAAAATATTTTAAATGAACTCCGTATAAATTTCAAATACCAACTAACATAATTTTCACAATTACGAACTGCTATTATGTTACTCCAAACTGAATTGCGAACTGCTATCATGTCTCATTAAAATTTCGAGCAATTGAAAAGTTTATTTTTGGCTCATATATATCTATAGAATATTTTAAATGATGATTTGTTTTTGTGAAAGTACAAAATGACCAAAAACTAACATGCACAGTTCAGTACAGAAGGGCCATTTCATAGGTAATAATTGTACGCTAGGTGTGAGATCCATTGTTTTCTAACTACGCACAACATCATAACCTACGAAATAAAATGGTAATCTAACAAGACATCAAAGCTTTAGTAGGACAAGTCTTGACAACGACACTATGACACGGGGGAGATTTAGGGATGGGGTTACAAGAAAAAATTATTTGATGTTTGTGCACAAGAGATACCTAATGGAAAAGCGGGGAAATTTTCAATTTTGTATTCGCATAGGACGAAAATAAATAACCATTGTTGATACCAAAAATTACGATTTATGTGGACCAATCAGAAATGGACACTTGTCTCCTTACATGGCAATAATCCTAGTCAACAGTTACTTAATCCACCCCAAAGATAGTTGCTCGAAAGGCAGGACGACCAACATGAAGAGTGCAACCCATCAAAGTAAATAAATGGTCACTACTAGAGGGAAACCACCAAAAGTCCTTCCACACGTGGTCTAGATAATCAACCATCACATTCATTATGTACGGGTGTAACTGCATGAATATATAAAGGCATTCCAACCCTTGATCTCCAGATGACTATAAATACATTGAATTCTTTTCACAAAAGGCATGATAAAACGGATTCTAGGATATTCTTCTAAACAAGAGTACCTAACTTTCTGTAATCACTCAAATTAATACGGTAATAGTGGATGTAGGCTTTCTTACAGAACCGAACCACTTTGAAAAGTCATTGTCTTTTCTTTGATTATCTCATTTCAATCTTATATTTTATCTATGATTAGAAAATTAGATCTAGTCCATTTTTTTTACATCAACAGATTGGCGCCATCGGTGGGAACGTGTGTCTAATTATCATTATGTATCTCGTACATCCTTATTCAAAGGAAGATGAACGATCTTGAGCCTCGTGTCAGAAATGAAAGCAACCCAACCATCCCATCTACTTCGCCAATAATAGCCGACCTGAATGGAATTCTTGCCAGTATTGCCAGGGGTCAGGACACCATGCAGGAAATAATAAGACAATTAGCTAAGTTACTGCAAGCCAGATCTCTATCTCTTTCTGGCAGTAAACAGTTCCTTTCGTTAAGGAGAGAAATTCCACCTCCATGGCAAAGCCGACATAGCTATTTCAGATCTTCACGCGATAAGTCTTACCATCCAGGAGTAAGTTCATTGATCAGGTACACAGAGTTCTATGATGGACATTCTTTTAATCCTGAAAGAACAAGTGTTCTGGAAAGATTGAGTAGGTCTTCGCCTTTTGACCGCTTGGGACCCGAGCAAATAGAAATCCCCCCATAGAGATATCCAGATCTAATTAATACCCAACCGACCACCGTGAAGCTTCAATTAGGTCCAGATCAAGTGTTCAACGATTTATGCATGTCGATTAGACTTCTCAGGAAGAGATCATAACGTAAACACATGGTTAGAATAGCCGAGCAACTTCACACAGATCTGATGCAAGTAACCTTTCATAGAAAGGGTTCAATCCAATGATTAGAAGATCGGCTGGGAGAAATGGCAAAAGGCAAAGAATCCATTGGAGATGAACATCATCATGGGATCTCCTTTCATTTAGGAAATTGTTGATTTCCCAACTCCATCCAGGTTTAAAAACCCAGTGGTCACCCCTAAATATGATGGCAAAACTCATCCAGTTTTACACATTGAGAAATATCAAGCTGCGACCAATATCTATTCAGTTCCTAATGAGATGGGATCTAGGGCTTTTTCAAGCACCATTACGGCTTTAACCCAAATATGGTACAATAACTCACCCCGAGGACAAATTGCTAACTTCCATCAACTTATCAACCTGTTCATCAACAACTTTTATTTTAGGGCCAATGCAGTGAAGAGAGTAGCCCATTTTTCGAGTGTCACACAACAAGTAGGGGAAACCACCTGAGATTACATTACTCATTTTAACAACGAGAAATTGGAAGTGGTTGACTATGATGAAAAAATAACCATCACTACTTTAATGAGTGGATTGACCCCCAAAAAATCTATACTACGCATTAGCCAAAGATCCTCCTAAAACCATAACTGAGCTCATGGCTAAGGCAGGAAAATTTATGAACGTCGAGGAAGTAATGGATGTAAGGCAGAGTTCATCTACTAAGCTTGAAAATAAGGATCATAAGGAGCAGAAACTGAAGAAGGATGATAAGTTCAAAAAGTATGGAACGTATACTCCATTGACTGTCACCATTCACCATATCCTAGAGGAAATCAAATAGAATAAAGATTTTCATTAGCCTAACAGATGGAGTGCACCATCAAACAAGAGGCGCAAATCTAAATATTGTGAGTTTACCCCTCTGGGGCAGTCAAGCTACCCCTTAGGACAGTCAAACTAGAAGTTTTTTTGGCACTTGGCCAACAAGCCATATTAAAAAAATATGCTACTTTATGACGGATAAGTATGTTCAGTATGCTTATAATGTGATCCTTGGCAGGGTAGGGCTAAAGAAGTTTGAAGATCAACCATCCACAACCCATTAGTGTTTGAAGTTTACCACTCACTTTGGGGTTGTTGAAGTGAAAGGTGATCAAAATGTGGCTAGAGAGTGTTATTACTCCTCAGCCGAGTAAAAAGATTTGGTTGATCTGAAAAAGAAGACGACCACCAGCCAAGTAGACACTACAGTGCCCAATAGTGAGTCAAAAGTTTAAATTCTGGATCCCCGAGATGAAACCGAATTAGTCAAATGGAAGATTATTCAAGCCATCGATAACATAATCCTGGATGATAACAAATTAAAGAGGGCCACCCAGATCGGCTCAACACTACATCCACTCCTTAAAATGAATTGATTGCATTCTTGAGACAACGGAGGAATGTTTTCGCTTGGAGTCACGAAGATATAACTGGGATTGATCCCAACTTCCTATTCCATGAGATCAATATTAATAAAGATGCCAAACTGATCAAGCAAAGGCGTAGGGTGTTGAGTACGGATAAAATCCAAGCTATACATGAAAAGGTGGAGAAACTACAAAAGGCCCAATTCATTGAAGACGTTAAATATCCATCCTAGTTAGCCAATATTGTGATGATCAACATGAAAAATGATAAATGGAGGATGTGTGTAGATTTCACTTATTTAAATAAAGCTAGCCCAAAGGACCACTTTTCCCTTGCCTAGAATTGATCAGTTGGTGGATGCTACATCAGGACATGAGCTGCTAAGCTTCGTGGATGCTTATTCTAGGTATAACAAGATAAGAATGAAACCAGAAGACATGGAAAGTAATCATTTCATCACTAGTTAAGGTACCTAATGCTATAATATAATGCCCTTTGGGCTTAAAAACGCTACAGTAACATACCAGATGTTGGTCAACAAGGTGTTTGAAGAGTAGATTGGGAAAAATATGGAGTTTTATGTGGATGATATGTTGACTAAAACTAAGAAGTCTTCAGATCATATCAAGGACCCAGTCAGACTTTTGATCAGTTAAAAAAGCATTAGATGAAGTGAAACCCGACCAAGTGTGTGTTCGGTGTTCTGGAAGGAATGTTCCTTGGCTTCATAGTAAATTAAAGGGGAATTGAAGACAATCCATCCAAAATAAAATCTCTGAGAGAAATGCAGTCACCAACTTGCAAGAAGAATGTACAAAGTCCTACCGGAAGAATGGAAGCTTTAAACATGTTTGTTTCCCAAGCAACAGATAGGTGTTTGCCCTTCTTAAAGGTGCTAAGAAAGATCTTTAAGTGGAATGCAGAGTGTGAAGAAGTGTTCCCAGAATTGAAAAAGTATATGGGATCACCAACTTTATTTTCCCGACCTGTTTTAGGAGAAAAGTTATACTTGTACATAGATGTTTCGGAATCTGCAGTTATCTCGGCACTGGTTTGGTTGGATAATAAAACCTAGAAACAAGTTTAAAAGACCATCAAAGCATTCAAGGGAGCTGAAATCAGGTACCCACGCTTGGAAAAACTAGCCTTAACACTTATTTAAGCTTCTAGGCATATGAAGCCTTATTTCCAAGCACACGTCATGTTATGTATACTGATTTATCTCTTCGGTAAGCACTCCTTAAGCCTGAGAAGTCTGGAAGATTGATGTACTGGAAAGTTAAACTGGGTGAATATGACATTATTTGTGAACCAAGGTCCCCATTGAAATGCCAATCTTTGGCGAATTTCATTATAGAGTTCACCCATTTAGAGGTTATCGACCAACAAAACTTTCCTATCGAGCAGATTCTATGGAAGAGAGCTCAGCTCGAAAGCAAGATAAAGTTGCAGATGATCAACCTGAATCATCTAGAACTCAAGAAATGGCTCAGAAGTATACATAATAGAGTAAAACGATATTCCACTATGGAGTTTTATCGAAAGAAAGATTCAACAATGATATCTCGTTGTGGAATTTATAACTGGACGGGTCTTTGTGTGTGACTCGAAGTGGACCATGTATAATACTCAATACTCTTAATGATATTGATATTGAATATGCTCTAAAGTTTCAATTCAAGGTATCAAACAATGAATCATAGTAAGAATCTTTGATAGTCAGACTAGAATTGGCTCATTCATTAGGCACGGAGTTGGTAGTAACGTACAGTGATTCACAACTGGTTGTCAACTTAGTGCTTCATCTATATGGAGTTAAGGGATAATTGATGACTAGATACTTGGTAAAAGCCGTGGAAGTTATTTACAAGTTTTTAATCATACAAATGAACAGGATACTAAGAATAGCTAACGCTCGAGCTGATGCACTTCCTTGACCAGCTTTAGCAATAAGAATTGGACTCTAGAAAAGCATTCTAATTGAGATTTTAGCAAACATGAGCAAAAAGGAGGACCTAATGGTCAAGTTCATTACTGTATATTTAAGACCATCTTAGATGGATCCGATCAGGGCTTACATTAAAGATGGAACCTTACCAACTGATTCTAAAAAAGAAAAAAATCTCCGATACAAAGCAGCCATATATGTTTTTGGTAAATGAGTCTTATATATAAGGGACTTAACTATATCTTTATTACGTAGTGTTCATCCGTTGGAGGTGGAAGATTTCATTAAGGAAGTGTATAAAGGTTATTATAGAGATCATTTAGCTACTCGGTCATTGCTCCAAAGAATTAACACATAGGGATATTACAATCCGACTATGAGGGCAGACTGTAAGGTCTTCACAAGAAAGTGTGACAAGTTCCTGAGGTTCTCTGCAATTCACAAAGCACCCAACACTTCTTGAGCACCAATCACTTCTGCTTGGTCTTTAGTTATTTGGGGAATTGACTTGGTCGACCCATTGCTGACTACCAAGGGTAGGTTCAAGTACCTGGTAGTTTACAGTGACTATTTCACAAAATAGGTGGAAGTAAAGCCATTGATAGAGATTCCTTATGAGAAGGTGTATCAGTTCATTTGGAAGAAAATCATATGCAGGTATGGCATGCCCTACTCCATCATTACAGGCCACGTAATCGAATTTGACAACAATGAGTTCAAATCATATTGTGTTCAGTCCAAGATCTAGAAACTCCATTCTACACCGGGCTATGCACAAAGCAATGGTCAGACGAAAGTGAGAAATAAAACTTTGCTCAATTGACTGAACAAGAGGCTTCATGATGCCAAGGGAAACTGGATTACTGAATTACATTTTGCTCTCTGGGCTTAGAAAACCACACCAATAATAGCAATGAGAGAGACACCTTATATGATTGCATTTGCGACAGAAGCCATGGTACCAGTCGAGATAGGCCTACCAACTCATTGGGTGTTGAGTTATGATTCTCCAATAAGTGACTTGATGAGACGATTGGATTTAGACATGTTGGAGGAAGTTCGAGAAGATGATGCTCTTAGAAATACTACGTTCCAACATGGGACAACTCGATTCTACAACAAAAGGGTCAAGTTGGCCAATTTAAAAGAAGGCAATTATGTCCTTAAGAAGGTCCTCCATAAGGTCAACAAGCTTGAGGCTAATTTGCAGGGCCCATATCACATTTCAGAAGTCATCTGACCAGGGACCTATCAACTTGAGACACTAGAAGGGGAAAAACTAAAAAACCCTTAGAACGTCGAGCACCTTCGAAAATATTATCAGTGACGACATTGGTATATTTTATTTCTTTATGTTCAGCATAACTATTTTTTAAGTTCAATAAAATTCTTGATTTTAGCTCCTTTAATATTTTCGATTTTATTTTCGGAGTACGACGATATACATCCCCAAAAAATAAAAAACAAAACAAAAAATATCTCTTGGTCTTCAGCTCTTGCTAATCAACAACATACACTTAATTAGGTTGAATTTATCAAACTCGAGATGTACTAAAAACTTTTTGCACAATCGTATCTAGCCCAATTAAGATTACTTCATGTATGACTTCATATGTGAAATTCATGAACAAGAACTTAGTATGACTTCGTATTAACAAGTCACGACCAATTAGTTCTTTTCGGCCAAGTTAAATACAGGAATACATTCCTCACACTTGGTCGACACTACTAATTTACTTCATGTACGACTTCATCTTTGAGAAGTCAAGAATAAGAAGTCTGTAAAACTTCATATACAACTTAGATATGTCGAAACAAGTTTTACCCAACTAAGTTAAATGCAGGAAGCTATGTAAACATTTCGAACCATTGGAATACACACACATATTCCTCAGACACTTTGTTACCACTAATAACTGATGCTAAACTTGGATCAAAAAAATATTTTTAGTTTCATCTAAGTTCATTAAAAGAATATATGGCCTTACAATCAGAGAATTTATTATTAAAAATAACTCAGTTGATTGATTGATTAAATAATCATAAGTTGGCAACATAAAGGTATGAATTTTTATTCAAATTCTAACTGTATTACATCAAATGAATAAAAAAATATAGAAAAACTCTTCAACTGAACATTTTCCTTCACCTTTGGAAGTTAGTTGCAGTCTCTCCATACCAACATGAGGATCATTAGGAGTATAAGGAGAATTGATGAAATTGAAATCCCTCAGCATTTGCCTAATACTACTACTCGAAGCATTGATTAAATGAGGAGGACGAGCTATTTTATGTTCATCATACATACCATAATCTCCTAAATATTTAGTGATTTGGGGAATAACATTAGGAGGAATCCATGGTATCTCCAATTTGAATGGGGGCTTGTCATATTTTAGTAAAGTCAGACAATTGGTCTATCCCCATCTAAAGCCTTCACGGTGGCTCTAGGCGAGATGATCATCGACATGGCTAAGGGCCTCATTGTAGCCTTCCATTCACACTACACTGCGTTGTTTATGAAATTGAAAGGTTAGGCTTTCGACTTGGTGTTAAAGTTTCATCAAAACATCATTTTTCACTTTCAACTGAACATATTGGTCGACGATGGTTTTATCCTTAGGTTCTAGCTTCACAGATAAATCAACAATAACATGGCATTTTACCTTCAGCTAGGTAACTTGGTTGGCTAGTGTTTTATTAGTTCTTGCCTCATCTACCATTGGTCGGCTAGTCCTCTATTTCCTGGAAGTTTACCCAAGTTTGGTTTTCTACAGTGCTTCAAGTTCTCCTACTAGTATGGCATTCTCAGCCTCCACGAAAGAATAACCTTCATCAGCACCACTGGCATATGACTTCTTCGATCTATCCAACTCATTTTTGAGTTTATTATTTTCCTCCCCAGGAAGTTTGGCTATATCTCAGGCTTCATCCATTTCTCAGCTCAATAGGAACTCTTTCCTTTCGTATAAGAAGGCGTATTCTTATAGCTTCTTTTCAAAGCCCCATCCTTCACTCAATGTTTTATACTTAGCCTCATAGTCAGCATGGAGCTAAGCCAAAGTGAATTTTTTATCTTCTCGCAGATCTTCAGTCATCTTGTACTAAGCAGCATTATGGGCCATCGCCTTGTTCAGTAAACAATGAATGTGAATGTATGACTCCTTAATTTGGTCGGACAAATCTGGACCAAGCAAGCCGACTAAGTCTTCTTCGAATAGTGGAATATGGCCAGCTTCCAAAATATTTCTACTCCAACTGAAAAGGTTGAATTCAGCAGAAACTACGGCCTTCTTCCTAACATCAGACTGAAAATTGTAAATATAAGAACATAAGTGTGACTACTAAGAAAACATAACACAAAGTGTGAGATTTCATTCAACTAAGTAAGAACACATAAGTATGACAAATACAACACATTCAACCAAAAAAAAGAAAAATTTTCATTAATAACCAAAGGTGTTTTATACTACTGGTCCTATTACAAAGCAGATGAACAAAAAAGAAAAACAAAGGAGTTACGTTATCTTTATCTTGAACATTACTCCCAGAGGGCTGATCAGCAGAAGGAGTAGCTTCATAAATGGGCTTTAAAGTAGACCCAACAGGCTGAATGGAGGATTCCCAAGATCCCTCCTCATCATCAAAATCTTCCTCCAAGTTTGGAGGAGAGCCTGGATCCTGCCTCAAGAACAATTAAAAGTTATATGTAGTGTCGACTTCGTTAAGGGCCTCGAACCAACCATCCTTGAAGGATTTCTTCCTAAAAACCACAATTTCAGCAGAGGTTGCCTGAAAAGGCTTGTCCCAACCTTTATTAAAGGAGTCTTCTTTTATTTTCTTATTTTTGTCCTTCTCTGCAACCATCTCAGAGGTCAGACCAACATCTCTCTCCTCGGCAGACTTCAAGAGAGCTTAATTCTCTAGCAATTTATCTTTGACCATCTTGGCCTTAGTCTCAACAGCTATCAAACTGGACTCAGCAGTTACTAGTTTTCCCTTAGCAATGGTGTCTTTCTCATTATCCCTCTTCAGCTCTTCGTCATAAGCTTTCTTCTTAGACTCCAATAACTGCCTTGAGGCCTCCACGGATTACCTCAGACCCTTAAGGGCCTCTTCAACATCTCCTCCCGAATAACGTATTTGATCATCCTTCTCCATCAGTTGATTAAAATTTACTAAAAAATGCACAAAGGACAACATCATATTATAAGGAGTATAAGGAGACAAACATGACATTAAAGGCAGGTAGTGGAGGTAAAAGAGTTACCATAGCCAAACTTTGGCAAGCATTTTCTTCCAAGTTTATTCATGGAAGGGGAACAAGGGATGCTCGATCAGTTTAGCGAGTACCAATCTTGATTAACTTCCTGGACACACCAGGATGAATAAAAACTGAGGATGACCCTACAAGAGTCAAATCCTCTTGAATTTTCATAACCAACTCATGGCCGATAGAAATCTACTCAACCATATTCTCAGAAAAACCTTTCATTATCCTCTTGAATTGAGGCAAATCAATATCAACTTCCTTAGAGGTGATTAATTAAGGAACCTTCTCTTTCTCAGAAATCTTATATGTTTTTTTCTAGCTTCTTAGCATTACCAGCCTTGGCACTCTTCTCGATAGCTATCTCAGCAGTAGGAGATAAAGCTCTAGTCATCAGGTCGGAGATTTTTCTTTTTCCCATACTGGCAAGAAGAGAAGTAGGAACTGTAGATATATCCAAAGCCTTAAAAGAGGACAAAGTCCCAAAGTCCTTCTCCTCTTTGAAGTGGATTGTGCTGCCAATTCTTTGCAGTAACTCCATGGTTAAAATAGTCTTTTTAGAGTTTGGTAAATTAACAACTAGGGCCCTATTGGCAAACTTAGTCTTCATGTAGTAAGTATTGTCACTGGTACTCCATTTGTAACAAAAAATTAGCCCAGGGATGCCAATTTCGGTCCATATATTTTGTTTAGCCTATGTATCCCATTTACTAGTCTCCAAGTGTTAAGGTCCACTCCAGTAGGGACGATATCAAAGTATTGACAAAACTCTAAATAGAAACGATTAAGGGGAAAGGTGAAACCACATTTAACAATGAATAAAGAGGGAATCCAGTGACCCTCTGGTAGTGATAACAACTCGACAGGAGCTACTGGCATTTTTAAATCTACCCAATCAGAAATGTTACTTTCCCACCTAAATTCATCTAGAGAATCCCTGTGAACTATGTAAACCATCGTGACAATAAAAAAAGAAAAAAACGTAAAAAAGAAATGGAATAAGAAATCGTACAGAAAAGATGGTAGCTGAAGCAAAGGTAGGATTCAAAGGAAAGTTCAAAGACAGATAACTTGGAGAAGAAGCAGAGTTCAAAATCTTGAAAAAGTTGTGGTGTGAAAAATCGACAAACTCTTGTCTCTTATAGCTTACCTAGAAAATGGTACCAAAAATGATTACTTGTTTCGACGATTTATGTTTTGACGTCTTCTCAGTTCTAAAAGCAAAAAGACACCAATATACCCTTTGGCGGTTCGCTAATTTTCAAATTATTTATAAAAATGCCATTACAAGATTAAGGCACGGAAAATTATCACTAGTCTCGCAAGTCGGCTTATGCTTACCAACTTTTTAGAAAATATACTCCATCCTTTCAATAAAAATATCAAGAATAAAATATTGGGGGCTTCTGTTGCTACCAAAAATTAAACATCTATGTGGACTAATAAAAAAATGGACACTTGTCTCCTTACGTGGTAATAATCCTAGTCAGCAGTTACTTAATCAATCCCAAAGATAATTCCTCGGCAGGCAGACCGACCAACATGAAGAATTCAATCCATCAAAGTAATTGAATAGTCACCACTAGAGGGAAACAACCAAAGGTCCTTCCACACATGGTCTAGATAATCATCCATCACATTCATTATTTACGGGTGTAAATGCTTGAATATATAGAGACATTCCAACCTTTGGTCTCGAGGTCACTATAAATATATTGTATTCCTTTTAGAAAGGGCATGATAGAACAGATTCTAGAAGATTCTTCTAAATAGGAGTATCAACATTTTTGTAACCATTTAAATCAATACAATAACAGTGGATGTAGGATTTCTTACATAGCCGAACCACTTTAAAAACTCTTTGTATTTTATTTGATTATCTCATTGCAATCTTATATTTTATCTGTGATTAGAAAATTGGATCTAGTCCAATTTTGGACGTCAACAACCATAATCGATTTATGTTATGAAATTGGATGGTAAATACTATTGAAACAAAGTTACAAGAGTCACACCGTACGCTCACTTTATATATACTCCACCTGTCATCTGAGCTCCTATATAAAATTTCAATTTTCCCCCCTCAAATTTAACATCTATATTTTACTAACACATCAAATAAATATAACAAACATAAGGTGGTATGGGGGGATGTGTGTGTGTGTGTGAAAGAGAGAGAGAGAGAGAGAGAGATAGAGAGAGATAAAGAGAGAAAAAAGGGAGAGAGAATAACAATCATTAATACTCTCTATCATAGAGGTATTACGTATTGTAAAATAATTGAGAAAATAATAATTACTTGATTGTAAAAAGGTGGCTCGTATAGAACACCCGAGTTTTGGGAATTTGCATTAATCACAAACACTATCAAAAGACCTAGCTGAGGTTTAAGCTTTTAGATAAACTTTGTAGACTTTTTGATAAGTTTGGAGTCTTAGTATCCTCATTTGATACAAACTCCAAAAAGGTGTTTTACTTCATTTAGGATTTGTGATTTGTAGACTTTTTGACAAGTTTGAAGTCTTCGTATCCAAATTGGATAAAAACTCCAAAAATGAGTTTTACTCCATTTAAAATTTGTGATTTGTCTCCTTTATAAAAGGAGTTACCACATGTGGGTTGAGGATATGTGAGTGAAAAATTGGAAAGGATTTTAGAGTATTTATACTTGTTTTATGAGTCAAGGATGGAGGGTTATAGTTCTATATTTGAAACAATTTGCGAGGTGATTGAGGCTTGGAAGACTCCTAAGGGCCTGAAAGGAGAGCGGAAAGTGTGGATGTTGGTACCTCATTATATATTTCAGATGATTTGACATAATAATATGAATAGAAGATGTTTCGATTATGAGGCTTTAGCTCCATCGAGAATTCGTTATATATTTTGCGCATGCTTTTGACATGGAGTTAGAAAAATCACTACCCATCACTAGTTGATGGACTTCATAGGGGATGTACGGAGAGTTAACTAGGAGTCGTGTTTCAATGGGGGTTAGGTTGGGCCATTTTTGTTGTGTATGTTTCCTGTATACTATTTTTCGGCCCGCTTGGCCTTTTATATATATATATATGATTCATTTACTTATAAAAAAAGAGCCAATTGTAATTCCTTTAGGATATTTTGAATAAAGTAGAATTGATATTTTCTACACATGAATAAACATGAATATATATGCTCTAAGCTTACAAGTACTAAATTATTATAAAAAAAAATAGTACAAAACTATTCAATTTTTTGTAAGTGTAATGTTATGAGTACCAAATAAATCCCTCAAATCATCAACCAAATGAGTTAGCATAACCATAAAGTATTATACTATGTCATTATTACATTGCAGTATATAAATATTTGTTACAATGTCACATCATTTTGAAGAGAATTTTGGAGATATTTTGGTACACATATCATTTTGTTTAACAAGACATAAAGGAACTCATAAATTTGAATGCATAGTTATTGCAATAAAAGTTTAAAGACTTATTTCTTTATCAATAATGTTGTTTTTGACATTATATTAAAAGTTTTGATAGATGTTTTTATTCTAACACCCGTCTTTGGTGATGTATGTTTGATGTGCAGATTGCCATGAATTACTTCACAATTCTCTAATAGTTATGGGGGAGATATGAGGTAAATGATTACAACCATCAACTACTTGCAGGCAGAAGTATTAGAGAGGTCCGATCTTTTGTGTCTCCAGTTGTTCATTCCATTGGTTCAGATATCGATGTAAGAATCTAAGCAATAATATAGACAATAATTGAATTGTCATATGGGTTAGGGGTGAAATAATCCAATTTAGTGTTACCTTTTGTCATTCTTCCTAAGGTGAAAAAATTATAGAGAATGCATATAACATTTTTTTAGCCAGCGACTCTAAATTTATTGAGTGTATATTTTCACTATTTGATTATTCAATCAGGTGAAGAATATTTCACATCATTCAAAATTAATCCTCAAAAAGGAAAATGAAAGACTTGGTAATCAGTCGAATGTTTTTATGCAGGAACTAATCAACATGGGAGCTACGACATTTGTGGTGCCTGGGTACCTACCAATTGGGTGCTTATCATCTTACCTAACAAAATTTGGGACATGGAAAAAAGAAGCTTATGACCCTTCGATTGGTTATCTTGTTTTGTTAAACGAGTTCGCTCAGTACCACAACAAGATGCTTCGAATAGAATTAAATCTAATTCAAGAACTTCATCCCCATGCCACCATTATATATGCAGATTATTACAACGCTGCAATGCAGATTTATCATTCTCCAAAAGAATTCGGTACTTTCACATCTCATCTAAACCTCATACATAATATGATAAATATTAGTAAATTCTCCCCTCGAATAATCAAACTTAATTGATATTTTTCTTTCATTATAACACTAATTTTTCAAATTTCAAGCAGATTAGGACATTCTTAGTCAAATACTTTGTGTTTGCTTGATATTTTATTTCAATTAGATTATGCCCTGAAGACTTTATATACCACAAAAAATCATGATTAGGTTGGACATAAAGCACTGACTTCTTATCAAACAATATAACAGGATTTGCTAAGGGATCTCTTAAAGCATGTTGTGGCGGGGACATACCCTATAATTACAACTCATCCATAGAATGTGGCTACCGTCCTTTGAACGTTTGTAATGACCCTTCTTTGTATGTTAACTGGGATGGTTTGCACTTCTCAGAGGTAACAAATAAATTAATTTCAAAAGAATTATTTGAAGGACCATACACCATTCCTCGCATCAATACGTTATGGCCTTGTTTAGGGGGTCAAATTAAAAAATGAAATTGGAAGGGTCCAAGAACTTTTTAATAGGATATATTATTTATTAATGAAACTTAGCTTAGCATAGCATTTAGAATATTTGGATATCATATAATAATGTCGTCCAGCATTTGGAATTAAACTAGACTTTATTTTTTTAAAGATACCTACATTGTATGTTCAATAATCGAAAATATAATTTTATTTTCTTTCATGTCCACAATATGAAATTATTAATATATGATTTACATATGATATTGTAAAATGGTGGTGTGATTATTGTTTGGTTTATTGAAAGTGTGAGGCATAATGTATAGTCTATCATGATATACCAAGAGAACATAAAAAGAAAAGTATGCTTCTTCGTAAGGACCATTTGAATTTACTAGAAAATAAATAAAAATAAAGATCACTTTAAATACTCAAATAGTAGCAGTATGAACACCAAGTGAGGGTTGTAAAATATACTTTAATTAATGAATCGTATTTGAATGGAATTGCATAATGCACCAACATTAGAAAGCTTCCCTCATGGATTCCAATATTCAGCAAGTTTTCCTCATGGATTTCCAAATTTTGATTATCAAATGAGGGACTATACTAACCGAAAGTGGCATGCGATTAACAACGGTACATTCGGTCAAGTAATAGCCGGTATTGTGTTGAATCTTTGCAAATGATCTTATCTACAAGATGCCTCAGTCGAACCATGTCCATTCTCGCCAATTAATTATAACTCCCCGACCCGAATTTGTGGGTTATTCACAGTCAACTCGGTCCGACCTGAACGTTAGGTGTGAAGTGTCATGAAACAACCTATATAATGTTTCTATTCCAGTTTTATTTCATTAATATTTCACTTACATAACATGCAATTCCATTTTCAAAGTAGACTACACTAGGGACCCATGGGGAACACCCCAAAGTCCAAGTATACAGAGCTACTTATGTAAAATAAAGAAAGTACTTACCTGTATAACGCTCTCAAAATAAGAAATTTCTCCCACCGTAACAAAGCGAGGGTGTGAGCCTATAATTAGTGGAAAATATACAAATGCAATACAAAAATAAACGACAAAAATGAGACTCAAACACGTTATGCCTACGTGCATATGCAACTACATTGTAAACATATATTTATACCCAGTGCATGAAATGGTTTTTACTTCTAAAAAACTTATTAATACATATTAATTTACCTTAATCTTATAAAAGACTTCCCCTTGTACTCATTTTTGCATCTCTTTCTTTATTTAACACACCCAGTTCAACACTTGAAACCACTAAATTTGATATAACCGAAACCATTTCTTTACTGAAATCACCTTTCTTATCTATCCAACACATATTAATATATTCGTTGAAACCCACCCTTTCAACATACGCGAACACCATTTTAGAAAATACTCATTTCATATTTGAAAACCTTTTACAACAAGTTCTTGTCTTAATTAAGGGTTTAACCACTTAGGTTTCTTATGACTCATTTACTCACTTACTTGACCTTTTTCCTTATTTTATGGACATTAATCAATTACACGTTTACTTGTCCATTTAAACATTAGAAAATTTATTAATTCATTCTAGTTAGGTTGTATTAACACATTTCACCACACAACCCATTTCCTGACCTGTTCCTTATTTTTTTTTCTTTTTTGGGAATCTTCCTATACCGCATACTTTAACGGGCTCCACACCGACGACTATGCGTACCATATGCTCTGGATAGTGGTTTTGATATTTTCACCCTAGGGCTCAGGGCCTTTCTTGCTTATTTAGGTATCATTCGAGTTCCTTTTAATGTGTTTTAACATTGTATAAATGTCTACTGTTGATGTAAAAAATTAGATTGCTCTAATTATTCAATCACAGATAAATAAATAAGACAGAGATTTTTAAAGTGGTTCGGCTAGGAATAAAGCCTACGTCCACTGTTATGTTATTTCTGAGTGTTTGCAGAATTCTTGATTACAAGTTCTCTCAAGAAATTCCCCTCCCCTTGAATGGGTTTGATACAAGGTATTTATAGCCTTGAGGCTGTACATGAAAGGTTCGATACATTAAATGATATACATGTGAAAGGGTAATACATTTAATGCAGCGTGTGCGTCAAGAATATAAGCATTCAATGAATATCTGAACTGTTGATTATCTGGCAATTAATGGTACGATCGAGATGCAGCTCGGACCGCCATAGCTGCTCGCTGATCAGGAGTTCCTCGGAGAACTAGAGTACCTCGGTGCGCCAGAGTACCTCGGTGCGCTGGAGTTCCTCGGTGTGCTAGAGTTCCTCGGTGTATCCTCGTTGCTCGGAAAGAAGCATGGTTGGTCGGGAAATGAACTTCCTCGCTGCTATTGTGCCACGTAGATTGACACGTGTCTTCGTATTATTCGTCCACATCAGCATATTAATTTTGGTATCAACAGAAGCCCCCAATGTTTCATATTTCGAACTTTGAGGAGTATGGAACATTCTTTCTCGGTATATGGCAATATTAAATGACTTTTCCTGGGTTTCAGGAACATTGTGTTCAAATTTCCTTCTCATTTCGCAGCTTCCGCCTTTTTTTTTGAATTTTTTATAAGCGCTTCGATCTCCGTGCAGTTTTTGTCCTTTTAGCCGCCGGAAGTTCAGTAGTTTCTTTTTGGTAATCATTTCTTTCGCCGCTTCCCAATGCAAAGTATTTAAACTTCTTAGGTAACCATACCGTCTTCTATGTTTTCCAATTTTCTGCCTTCAAGCTTTCTATTTTCTCCTTCTCTTTTGTGCGTTCATCCTTGTTTTCGTTCGTTGTCAACATCTGTCCTTCCTTCATGTAAGATCTTTTTCCTTTCTTCTCTTTTATTCAGTATGGTTTATATTGTGGAGTCTGTTGAGAAATTTCGTTCTGATTTTTCCATTCCTTCGTGGGTAAATCTAGAGGTTCTTTCTGAGCCTTTAGATTACTTTCGATTTATTTGAAGGACATTGGTTCCCCAGTCTTTTTGTTGCTGAATGTGGTTTTTCCTTTCCACCAAATCCATTGTGTCTTGAATTTTGTCAATATTTTGATCTTGTCCCTGCAAAAATAGCCCCCAATTCATGGAGAATAATTAATGGGGTGCACAAACTAAATCTAACTCATGGGACTCGTATTGGGATCCCTGAGATTATGTACTGCTATAAATGGGCCACTCTAGATAATATTTATTACTTAAAAACTAGGTTTCTGAATAGGGCTCTTGTAGTTAACCTCCCTGACTCAAATAGAGATTATTTTGAACATGGGTTGGTTATAAAAAATTGGCAATATGCCCCTTTAACTGGAGATGAAGTATACAACGGTCCCAGATGCCCCCCATATGGCAATGGGATAGGTTTATTTTTCATTTTATTTTATTTATGAAATTATGCTTTCATCATGTTTGACAAAATGTATGATTGATATCTCGTTATGTGTTTATTTGCAGTTGATAGCAAAAGAAGAACTCCAAAAGAATCAGAGGTTAATATCAAGCATCTGAAACTTATCTGGGGTTTGCACAAGAACATTGCAGACGAACACATCAGGTCTGCCTCATATCTGCTACAGTATAAGAGTTACACAACCTCTTATACTGCTCACCCTGTTGAACCGGCTTCAACTCCAGAAGGTTCATCTTCAGATTCTCATCTTCCTTTAAGTCAAAAGATGGGTAAGAAAAGAGCTCCTCCCGCTCTCTTTGATGATGTTACTTCTGTTGCTGGGGCCAAGAAAAGTAAAACTGATGCCCCAGAGGGGACTAAAAAAGTGGATGCTGGGTCTTCTAAAGCTAACGAGAAGCCCCCAGTGGTTACGAGCAAGAAAACTGCTCCTGTAATGTAATTACAATCTCTCCGACCAAGACCTCTTTGGTTGAAGGTTCTGATCGCCCGTTGAAGAGATTGAGGAAATCATCCTCAGTTACTCCGGCTGAAACTGCCTCCTCCCTACCTGCTGGTGGTACTGATGTTCCAAACATCACTCTTCCAAGTTCTGCAATGAGCTCGGTCGTACCCGAGGTCCATGGTATTGATGAAAGAATTCCTAGGGATATGCTGACATCCTTAGCTGATCGTCACCTTGCTTCAGTAAATTTCTTATACTTCTGATTTTTCTTTCTTTCTCTGAAAGCTTGCATTTTGTATTGACTTTGCTATTTTTCTCATCTTTCAGTTGGTGAACTTTTTTAATAATATTGTAAAGAAGGATGAAGCTATTAAAGCTTCAAGCTCCTCGTCAGGCGTAGAGGATGCTCTGTTGGGTTTGACCCAGTCTTTAAAGGAATCTTATCAATAATATGTTGACGAAAAAGCTGTTTGGGAGAAGAAATTAGCTGTGGCTGAAGCTGAGAAGGTGAAAATGGCTGAAACCTCCAAGAATTTGGAGGAGAAAGTAAAAGGTTTAGAGGTTAAACATCAGGAATATGATGGCCAGCTGAAAAAGGCAGAGGAAGAGTTATCTACCCTGCGAGATATCAAGGTCAAAAAAGAGGAATTGGATGTGAAGCTCTCCTCGGAGAAGTTGAGGAGAAAGGTCGCAATCAAGAAACATTTCAGTGCTGGTTGGGAGAAAGGATGGGATAAAGGGATTGCTGCAATGACATCCCAAGTCCAATATGGGAAGTTGAAATACTTCCACGATGGCTGGGTAGCTGCTCTGCAAGAGTTGAAGGTCCAAGACGATTCTGAGCTATTCCAACAACATCTCCCTGGTCCTCCTCCAGCAATTGTGGAAGAAGAAGAAGATGAGTCTGTCTCAGATGAATCTTCTATGGCTACGGGTGACCCAGTCTCTGCTTCTCAACCCTCTGTCAACGAGGACATTTCTTCCATGCCTCCTCCTGCCGAGAAGATTCCTGCTAATCAAACCGTTGTTACCACCGAGCAACCGAGCTCCTCGTCCCAGCCTCCCGAGAAAGTCTTGGGGGACAAGGAAAAGGTGTGAAGTTGTTCGGTATCATTTCTATATTTCCTTACTTGTAATCGAACAATGTAACTTTTTGATGATCTAATAAAATACATCTTCGTTTCTCTTCTTTGTTGATACTCTGTCCGCTCTTATTTATTAACTCCTACTTCCTCTTCTTTATTAGTTTTTGGCCAGAATGGAATTGATATCTGCTCCTGATACTGAATTGATGCGACAATGCAATGGCTATTATAAAGCTGGTCATACAGACCTAAGTGTATCAGAGATTGTTGATATCCTTGGTCACGATGCCTCAGAACAAGCAGTTGAGGCTTACCGGTATCTGAAGGATTTACTTGATAGATCTGTGGCCAATAATGTGGCATACTACGAATTGATCGAGGAACTTCATGGTTCCATAGAGGATCTTCAAAATCAACACAATGCATCATTGGCTTCATTGCACAAGGATTATGAAAATAGATACCAGCAGCTCTCTTCTGAAACAGGCCATAAGAAGATCATTGCTGGATATGATATTAGGGAAAGGACCCTAAAAGGTGAAGTTGAAGCTTGCCGGAAGATTGCTGAGATCCTAGAACAAGAAAATAATAATTTACAGAAAAAGTTGGCTCAATATGAATCTGCAGCGTCATCTTCCAATGCTCTAGTGCCCGTTACTGATGAGGGTTTCTCTTTCTTAGAGGTCGAAAATGCCAAATTAAGGCAAGAGCTGGATGAATTAAGAAGATCTGCTGTTTCTGGGACTGCTCGTGGACGAGGAAGAGGTTCTCGGGGACGAGAAAGAATTGTCAAGGAGCAAAGTTCTCCAGTTGCTTCTCGGAGCCGATCAAGAGTTCTTAGTCGCAACGTTGAAGAGGTTCGCACGCAATCTACTCTGGAAACTCAAGCGTTCCAACTGAAGGCTAAGGATCATGCTCTGTCTGAATTGTCCAAGAAAAACTTATCTTTAGAAGATCAACTGGCTGCGACAAAGTCTTCTCTTCATATTAAGGATCTTTTTGCCAAAAACCTTCTCGAGCAATTGGACAGATTAACCTTTCAATTTCATAAACAACCCAGGGAATTATGGATGGCAGGATATAATGAAGCTCTTGTTCATCTGGATGCTCGTATTGAACATGCCAACAATGAAGGTTACAAGCAAGGATGGTTGAACGCACTGGGTGTGTTAAAATTGGAGCAAGGGCATTATTTATGGGATTATCATGCTCCATCATTATTAGACCTGCCTGTACCACCTTTCAAATTGGACATGGCATGGATCCCAGCTTGTTCCATTCCTCGTAGCTTGATTTCAAAGTACCTTGGTGATTATAGCCTTCATTCTCAGGTTGAATTGTCTCGTCCTGAGCATCTCTTGGATACACCTTTTGTGATGAATGTCAGAATGCTCAGGGATGTTAATTTCATTAATTCTCCTCTTTGTCTAGAGGATCCTCCTGCTGGCGAGGAGCCTGTTTCAAAAAATAAAGGAAAGAAACCAATATAATAGGTTTTCAATGTAACAGTTAGTACATTCATGTAACTTGTAATTTATTCTAGATTTTTAATGAAAAGACTTTCATTTTCTGTTTGCCAATTTTGCTATTGTCTTGTGTTTATCAAACACCTTTATATTTGTGCATATGTATCTATGTATTTGTTAAAAAGATAACAATATCGTTCTGTTCATCAACCAACTTAATAATAAAAATTTACAAGTATCAAGGTTGATCAATCACTTAATAATAAAGTAATGAATATAAATTGTTCAAACTGTTTCCAACCAACCAAGGTGGATAAATAATGTTTGTCGACCAACTACAGTTGATGGGTTTTTATCCCCGACCAGCTATACTTGGTTCAATTTGGAATATAAAAATGTGTCCGACCAACTAAGGTCAATAATTTGTCCTCGTCGACCAACTACAGTTATTGGGTCTTTATCCTCGACCAACTATACTTGGTGTATTTTGGAATATTTTGTTCTTCAAAGAACTTTTTGTAATAATGTTATCTTTCGACCAACATAAGTTGTAATGTGAGAATATATTTTTATTTTACCAACCGTAGTTGATCATGCTGGTGTACACCTCCTAGCCAAAGGAGTGGTAATGGTTCTTTCGAACTTTTTGGATCCTTAGAGCTTTTGGCTCCTTAGAGCGCCTCCTAACCAAAGGAGTATTTTTTGGCTCCTTAGAGCATTTTTTTGGCTCCTTAGAGCACTTTTTGGCTCCTTAGCGCTTTTGGCTCCTTAGAGCACTTTTTGGCTCCTTAGAGCACTTTTTAGCTCCTTAGAGCTTTTGGCTCCTTAGAGCACTTTTGGCTCCTTAGAGCACTTTTTGGCTCCTTAGAGCACTTTTGGCTCCTTAGAGCTTTTGGCTCCTTAGAGCATTTTTTGGCTCCTTAGAGCACTTTTTGTGCATAGTGTATTACACTAGTATTCCACGAAAAACTTTCAACCAGAAAGAAAATGGCGAAACATCCTCGCTTTATTCATAATGAAGGAAATGCTTTTACATTTTACATTACTGATAATACTTGCGTAGATGTTCAGCATTCCACGCATTCTTAAATTCTTCTCCCTCTAGAGTTGCTATTCTGTAAGTTCCTGGACGAACAGCCTCTGTAACTCGGTAAGGTCCATGCCAGTTTGCTTCCAACTTATTTTGCTTCTGAATGACTTTCTTCAGCACATAATCCCCTTCTTTTAAATCACATTTCTTCACCCTTTTGTTGTAAAACAGAGCTGTACGTTGTTGGTAAGCAGCATTTCTAATGGCTGCCTTTTCTCTAACCTCCTCGAGCATATCCAAATCCAGTCTTCTCATCAAATCGCTGATCGGGGAGTTGAAATTCAACACTCTATGAGTTGGGAGACCCAACTCGGCAGGTATCACAGCTTCACTTCCAAATGCCAACATATATGGTGATTCTCCAGTTGTTGCTCGAGGAGTTGTTCGGTAAGCCCATAGTACGGATTGGAGCTCATTAATCCAATTTTCTTTAGCTTCACTTAACCTCTTCTTCAAACCATTTAGTAATGTTCTGTTCGTCACTTCAGTCTGTCCATTGCTCTGGGGATGGCCTGGTGCTGAATGATACTTCAAAATGTTTGACTGATGACAATAAGAAGCAAATTCTTCATTATCGAATTGTGTTCCATGGTCTGTAATGAAAGCATGGGGGAGAACATATCGACAAATGATGTTTTTCCAAATAAACTGATATACTTTCTCGTACGTCATATCAATTAGTGGTTCAGCTTCCACACACTTAGTAAAATAATCTACTGCCACGACGAGATACTTGAACCTTCCTCGGGTCGTCGGCAGTGGTCCAACCAGATCAACCCCCCACATGGCAAATGGCCAAGGTGAAGTTATGGGTGTCAATAATGCTTGTGGAGTTCTTCAGATGGAGGAAAAACGTTGGCACTTGTCACACTTCTTAGCATAGGCTATACAATCAGCCCTCATCATCGGCCAGTAATATCCCTGTGTCATTACCCTTTGCAAAAGTGTCCGACCTGCTACATGAGCTCCACAAGATCCTTCATGAATTTCTTCAATCAATTCTTTGACTTCTGATGGATGCACACATCTCTGCAAACCTTCCATAATTCCTCGTCTATACAAAACACCATTAGTTAACACATACCGAGCAACTTTATACTTCAATTTCTTGGCAGCTATTTTGTCCTCCGGTAATTCTCCTTCTTCAATGTATGCTCTGATAGGATCCATCCAAGATGGTCCTAAATCAAGGGTAATAATCTTCACCGTCAGATCTTCTTCTATGCTCCGACTTTCTAATACTTCAATTGGTATTGTTCTTTGCAGCTCGGTGTGCGTAGCTGACGCTAGTCGGGCCAATGCGTCTGCTCTAGCATTCTCCATTCTCGGTATCCTCACCAATTGAATAGCATCAAATTCTGTCAATAACTCCATCACCTTTGCATGGTACTTCACCATTAACTCTCCCTTCACTGCATATATTCCCATCATTTGATTCACAATTAATTGAGAATCACTGAAAACAATTACTTGTCGTGCCTCCATAACTTTCGCCAAATCAAAACCTGCTATCATAGCCTCATATTCAGCCTCATTATTGGAAGCTTTGAATTGGAATCTCAAGGAATACTCCATGTCAATATCATCTGGGGAGTTTAAAACAATCCCTGCTCCACAACCAGCTGTGCAAGATGATCCATCTACATATAATCTACATGTAGGTACCTCGTCTTCAAATTTCTTATCTGTCAGAGTTCCTCGGTAAAATATCTGCTGTTTTGTTTCCTCATTCCCTGGTATCTTTCGTTCCTCATCGGTCATCTGTTCGCGCCCTTTTACCAACCTTAGTTGGTCTGGGGTTGAATGTGATGATTTTTCTACATCCACAAGTCCTTTTACCAACCTTGGTTGGTCTGGATTTGTGTCTGTTGATCCTGTATCGTCCACAGGTAAGTCAGCAAGTACCTTTTGCTCCTCGGGGGTATCAGGGTATGTGAACTCTGCTATAAAATCTGCTACAGCTTGCCCCTTTAATGATGATCTGGGTTCATACACAATATCATATTCACCGAGCTCTATTGCCCAGTACATCAATCTTCCTGATTTTTCTGGCTTGTGAAGGGCTTGTCTTAATGGCATGTCGGTATACACTATGATGGTATGGGCTTGGAAATATGGCCTCATTCTTCTACTTGCTTCAATTAATGCCAGTGCCAATTTTTCTAACTTTGGGTATCTGATTTCTGCACCTCGGAAGGCCTTACTTGTGTAATAAATTGGCTTCTGGACTCCATTCTCCAATCTGATCAACGCCGAGCTAACTGCATTCTCTGATACTGCCAAATACAAGTACAGCTTCTCTCCAGTTATTGGACTAGACAACAATGGTGGGGCTCCCAAATACTTCTTCAAATCTTGAAAGGCCTTCTCACATTCATCAGCCCACTCAAAACTTTTTCGCAGTGTTTTGAAGAACGGGAGGCATTTATCAGTTGCTCGGGATACAAATCTGTTGAGCGCTGCAACTCGTCCGGTAAGACTCTGTACTTCTTTCCTCATCGTTGGGGATCGCAGCCCTAAAAGAGCTTTGATCTTTTCTGGATTTGCCTCAATACCTCGTTGATTGACGATGTATCTGAGGAACATTCCTTCTCGTACTCCAAAGGTACACTTCATCGGGTTGAGCTTCATTTGGTATTTGTCCAGTTGATCAAAGGTTTGGCCTAAGTCAACTAGATGATCAGTAGCTCTCTTGCTTTTGGTGAGCATGTCGTCGACATAGACTTCCATATTGCAACTGATTTGTTCGGCAAAAACCTTGTTCATCAGCCGCTGATATGTTGCACCTGCATTTTTTAAACCAAAAGGCATAACATTATAACAATAAGTTCCCCTTGGGGTAATAAAAGAAGTACTTTCCCTGTCTTCTGGCTTCATTTTGATCTGATTGTAGCCAGAATAAGCATCCATAAAGCTGAGTAGCTCATGTCCCGAGGTAGCATCCACTAGTTGATCAATTCTGGGCAATGGAAAATGATCTTTTGGGCATGCCTTGTTGAGATCAGTGAAATCAACACACATTCTCCATTTGTTGTTCTTCTTCTTTACCATCACCACATTTTCCAACCAATCTGGATATTTCACATCTTCAATGAATTGGGCTTTCTGGAGTTTCTCGACCTCCTCTTGTATGGCCTAGTTCTTCTCGGGACTAAACACTCTTCTTCTCTGCTTCACAGGTTTGATCTCCTTATTCACATTGAGCTCATGACATAAGAAGTTTGGATCTATACCTGGCATGTCTTCATGATTCCAAGCAAAAGTATTCTTCCTGTTTCTCAAGAAAGTTATCAACTCCCGTTTTATTGAAACATCCAACGACGATCCTATCTGAGTTACTCGTTCAGGATGCTCGTCGTCCAGGATAACAGTTTCTGTAGATTCCACCACCTGCCCTTTTACGAGTTGAGATTCATCCCTAGGGTCAAGAGTTTAAATTTCTGTACCTTCCTCCACTTGGTAAGTAGTAGTCTTTTTCCTTGACTCTTCAAGTTCCTCTTGCTCGGCAGACGAATAATAGCATTCCCGAGCTACTTTTTGATCACCTTTCATAATTCCAACTCCAAAATTCGTTGGGAATTTCAAACACTGATGTACTGTAGATGGAACTGCCTCGAACTTCTTCAATCCAACTCTTCCCATGATGATGTTGTAGGCTGACTGCACATTCTTATCCATCACAAAGAAGCGTATTCTTTCTGTTCGACAAGCAGGCCAAGTTCCAATGAGTATATCCAACTTGATTTCTCGCCAGCAAAACCCAGAAGGGGTCTGTGATAAGGTTCCAATTGAGATAATTTTAAATTCAAGCTATCAAAGCATGAATAGTACATGATGTCTGCCGAACTACCATTGTCTACTAACACCCTTGAAATGACCACATCCTTCATCCTCATTTTGATCACCAAAGGATCATCATGAGGGTAAAGAACACCTGCCAGATCATTTTTTGAAAAACCAATCACTAGCTTCTCTTTATTTACCTTCCTCGGACGATCATCCTCGGCCATATTTATTCGCTGAATATATGAACAAGCTTGAGCCTCTCCGAGGTAAGCTTTTCTTTCTGCAGTAAGGTCTCCTCCCCCTGCATCTCCTCCTGTAATAACATTACAATCAAATGACCCAAAACGTATGGAGAATACCTCTCGTTCAGGCTGCCTTGGCTTCTTGGGAAGATCAGGGTCATCATCTGGATCATCTTCGTGGTCCCTCCTCTTTTTCTCCTCTGCACGACGAGGAGATCTAGATCTCTCTCTAGTTCTATCATCATTCTTCCTCTCACTCCTGCGATCTACATACTTTGACAATTTTCCTCTTCGGATGAGTGTTTCGATCTCGTTCTGAAGGGCTATGCAATTTTTGGTCATATGGCCATGATCTTTATGAAACTCGCAATATTTGGCCTTATTCCTCAGATCGGGATTTGTCTTCAGTTTCTCTGGCCACTTAATTTCCTCGTTATTCTTGATTTCTTCCAAAACATGATTAATACCCATTTTCAATGGGGTATAATTATCGTACTTCTTTAGGACTTCTAACGTTGTCCTATTATTCCTGTAATGCTTGTCACCACCATTTCCTTTCTGATCTTTCTTCTTAGACTTGTCGACCTCCACTTTTACTTCTTTATCCATATTCTTCTTCGCAGCCATAGCCTCCTCGGCATTCATAATTTTGGCTGCTTTTGCCATCAACTCGGACATAGTTTTAGGTGGATCTTTGGCCAAGGTGTAGTACAGCTTATTGGGCAGCAAACCACTCATCAAAGCAGTGATTGCTGTCTTTTCTTCGTAATCTACGACTTCCAACTTTTCGTTATTAAAACGAGTTATGTAATCTCTAGTACTTTCACCTGATTTTTGTCTAACACTTAACAAATGTGCTACTCGCTTTACTGGCTTCGCCCCAAAACAAAAATTTCCAATGAACAACTCGGCTAATTGAATAAAAGTTGAAATCTTACCCCGAGGAAGATTGTTATACCATATCTGTGCAGATCCGGTAAGAGTTTCCGAGAAAGCTCTACACCTCATCTCGTCGGGGACGGCATATATGTCGGCGGCAGCTTGATATTGTTCTATATGAAGTACAGGATCTGTTTTTCCATCGTACTTAGGAGTCACTACAGGTGCTTTGAATTTCGATGGTGTAGGAAAATCCACAATGGACTGCACAAAAGGTGTCCCTTGAACAAAAGTTCTCTGTAAGGGGTTCCTTGCCTTAGCCATTTCTCCTAATCTATCTTCCAATCGCTGAATAGAACCTTTCCATGCTTCATTTACTTCCTCAGGCCGCTTAGTCTGAGCAATTGATCGCTCTGATGTAGCTTCCTGAGGTTTATCTTGACGAGTAGCTGGTCGTGATTGTGCTGATCCTTCTCTCAAATGTGATGGTGGTCGAACACTTCTCGATGGAGCTCTAGGTGGACTCATGTTTCTCCTTGGTCCTAACCGACTGAAAGGAGACTCCCTGCTTAATCTTTCCAAAGCGATGGTTCTCTCCGGAGAGAGAGATATAGGTTGATTTGTATCCGTAGCCCATATCGATGAAGTTCGCCCAGGTTGATAAGAAGAATCATTAGACTCCCCATTGCGATATGACGCAGTACATCTGGATCGTGATTGCCCATGATCACTCCGTTGTCCTGAATAGGTAGGTGCACCGCCTTGAAGAGTTTGAATGAGTTGCCTCATAGATTCTTGCATGGCGGTTTGTCCTTGAGCCAGATTTGTCATAATTCCAGCCAGATCTGGAGTTGCAGATGGATTTGGAGGATTTCCAGCATTTCCAGCATTTCGATTACTGGATTCTGGATTATCTGCCATTGATAACAAATGATTTTTGCGAAAAACGATAGTAACAGTCGTTTCCCACAGACGGCGCCAATCTGTTGATGTAAAAAATTAGATTGCTCTAATTATTCAATCACAGATAAATAAATAAGACAGAGATTTTTAAAGTGGTTCGGCTAGGAATAAAGCCTACGTCCACTGTTATGTTATTGCTGAGTGTTTGCAGAATTCTTGATTACAAGTTCTCTCAAGAAATTCCCCTCCCCTTGAATGGGTTTGATACAAGGTATTTATAGCCTTGAGGCTGTACATGAAAGGTTCGATACATTAAATGATATACATGTGAAAGGGTAATACATTTAATGCAGCGTGTGCGTCAAGAATATAAGCATTCAATGAATATCTGAACTGTTGATTATCTGGCAATTAATGGTACGACCGAGATGCAGCTCGGACCGCCATAGCTGCTCGCTGATCAGGAGTTCCTCGGAGAACTAGAGTACCTCGGTGCGCCAGAGTACCTCGGTGCGCTGGAGTTCCTCGGTGTACTAGAGTTCCTCGGTGTATCCTCATTGCTCGGAAAGAAGCATGGTTGGTCGGGAAATGAACTTCCTCGCTGCTATTGTGCCATGTAGATTGACACGTGTCTTCGTATTATTCGTCCACATCAGCATATTAATTTTGGTATCAACATCTACATTACTCCATTTTTCTTTTTAACCGGTCGAAGCCAAATCCCGGGTTACACCCTAACTTATGTTACACTTTGAAATTTTATAATTTCATGTCCTTTACATTTTAATCTTGATTTTATTTCAAAAATTATATTCATTTAGGACCACTCTTTGTAACATCTATTCCAACATTTTTATTTTATAAAAATATTCCCCTTTAAAACTACCATTTTACCTATTTATTTCCCAAATCACCTTTTACTCCATTTCCACAAGTGTCAATTTCTTACAAAGAGTATCAAGTTACCCATCCTAACTTCTTATGTGTTTTAGCACTTTAACACCCTTTTTACCCTTGTAGTAATACTCTTATTAATTGGAAAAACCTTTACCTCTTTAATTCCTTTTTAATCTCATAAGTGTTAATCATTTATAATATTACTAAATTATACACACTATCTTTTCCATGTTCACCCACTAACACTTATTTAATACCGTTATTATCAATTTTTCAAACCACTCATTTCTTTACTTTCTTTATTCAAAAAATTCATTTACACTTAAGACTACATTTATAAGAAAATACCAATTCTTTTAATGTACATGTAGTCTTACACATTATCTTTAGCACATTTTTAACCCCCTTTTCACACACTTTAAATAGAAGAATTTCCACATTTCTTATTTCATGCTTAAACCCAACAAAATCTTCTTTAAACTTTTTTTTTACAATTAGTGCGAAAATACTACAATTTTATGTGCATGTGAAGATATACTTTAAATCCTAAAATCCTATTAAATGGTTTAAACACATATCTTACTCTAGAAATTCATCACACTTGCAAAAATACATTTTTAAAGAATAAATGACATTCAATTTCTCCAAACTCACAAATGTCCCTTTTTCATAAAATCTTCATTGTTGCAAGAAACATTATTTCACCAATGTTTATAAAATAAATCATTATTTCCAAAAAAAAAAATTCGTAAAATATTTAACACCAATCTTTCTATAAAATACACCATTTTCATAAAACACGAAATTTTCATATTTCAAAACATTAAAATATTTATTCATTCTATAATCTCAACAAATTATCATTTTTCCCAACATTTTTTATTTTCTAAAAAAGTTTATTAATTCTACACATCAATTTCATCATTTATTTAAATGCACCCTACTCATGTAATCTAAATCCAAGATTAAAAATATGCAAATGGGATCTTAATACTAAAAATAAGTGCTTCCGACCTTAAATGGGGCTCTAATAATGATAGGCATGAAAGGTCTAAGAATATGGGTACCTACCACTTCCTAAGGTGGCCTCAAAGAGGTTTCCCCACTCTAAAAGCAATGTCCATCAAGATTTTAAGCAACAACCCCTTTCAAACTCCATTAATCTTCCATTTACACATTCAAGAACCCCCAACAATAACTCCATAAATTCGTAACTCTCCTCGTCCATGGTGGAAATGGGTGTAAATGGTTCAAATGTGGTGAAATACATAACAATTAAGGAAATATAAGGTGGCATAGTGGTCGTAGCATGATGGTTTATGGGGGAGAGAGGTGGAGAAACATAGAAAAATGGTGGAAGACCCACTCCCCCTCTCTCTCTCCTTCTTCCAACCCAAAAGTGAAGATAAATTAGCCAAACATTGCTTATAAAACACCCCTAATCCTTCCAAAACCCATTTTTACCCATCTAGGCTCGCCAGATTTTGACAATTCAATAATGCAAGGCCATAAACGTGATAGGGCACAAGGGCAAGTTAGTTTAAAATTTTGATTTACATCGTTTGAACGAAAATCCTAAGTCGTTTGAATAACTTCTCCATATCGTTCGATGTTTAAATCGCACGACCCTTCATGCGACCAACCACTGTAAAGAAGTGGCATGTCATTCGATGCCCAGTTTCTCGCGACTTGCATCTTATTTTTAATGATGCAGGGATGTCGTTAGAATAATCTCCCATAAATGTTCGAACATAATTTTACTACTAAATTCTTGGGCCACAATTATCTGATAATCCTATTTAACTCCTCCCTATTTATAAATCATATATAATTTAATTAAGTTTCTGGAACAGGGTATTACAAACTTCCCTCAATGGGGAATTTCATCGCTGAAATTCTCGATCCATCAATCCACGAGCTTATAGTGTCCACCGATTTTTATTATAAATCCTACAAATCCTCCATGATAAATAATCGAAGTCCCGTACACTAAGGTCACTAAATGCTCAATATGCGACATGCTCTAATGCTTACCATTTCTCTAACCATGACCTTACTTAATCAACTCCTAGTGTCCACTCTCCTTAAGATTAAATCCAAACTATTTCTAGCAACACATGTGCTAGTACCTAAGGCGTACCGACGCCTCTTCAGAAAACCCTTTTCTAGCGGTCGACACTCACCCCATGGGAATCATAATATAATGAACTGTCGCATTCGTCATTAAAATCAATTCTATCTTAGGACTGTACACCCTGTGTTCGACAAGTTCTCAGGCTATCCTAAATACACAAATCGCATGTGCTTATCGATAACCATCATGTGCTAGTCTCTCACTCCAAGCATGAATGTTCTCATCAAGTCATTACTATACACCTGGTTTACACCTTTCATTGTGTAACTCTGATGAACTTAATACCACCGTTATAGGTATCTCATCTTTTAATTCTCGTTAGAGTCTCACTCCAATCCACTCACCATGTCAAAGTAACATCTTGTGCTAAGTTTTCTTGATTTCCAACACTATACCATATCCTCAAATAATTGAATCGCTCTTTATAATCTGAGCCACTGCCTGTCGAGTCAGCCAATCAAAATTACACTAGTCTTAAGAGAGATCGATACTAAGAGAAAAACTGTGTGGACGAAACATAGTCACCCATACATTGAACCTTGTGCAAAAGCAATAACACCTCATATGGTGGAACCTAGTTACTGAGTTGCCTTAACCAAACCTTGTCCATCGCGTTCTCCCGGGACCAACTGCATCGTACCATGACATGGAAAAAATTTGAGACTCCTCATAGGTGAGAATACTAAATCGCAATTACTGAAATTGAAAGGAATACACGAGGTAAGAAGGGGCAAGCACTTGTCCCGAAGAAATTTTGCCCATAGACGTCCGACTCTGACTCATGAAAGCGAACCTACTTCACCACCTGAATTCATTCCACTCATTCCTAGGATTCTCACCGAGCATGAATTTTAGCCATAAACCCCGACTCGGGTCACTAGCTGTGGTGAATTGGATCACGACCATTCATTCTCACAAAATAAAATAAATTTACGAATCGGTAGTCCTTTAGGAAGTCAACAAAGATTTGCCTCCTTGGGAGGAAGGGCCTACATTTCACATCCTTGGTGTACATGAACCATCATGATTGGAAGATACCTTATGCTTTAGTTTACATTGACCTTTCCCAGTCACTAGTGTTGACGTCACAAACTTACTAAACCTAGGTTATTATCTACCTTAACGTATTGTGACCGAAATCCCAAACTTCCATAGTCATTACTTAGTTCAAGAAATTCACTCACCTAACCATGTTCTTCGAACAAGAGGTTGCCACCAAACATACATTCAATTTCTACCCACACAGAATTTAGGCGGCGACCATACCCCTTGTCACTGTCATTCTAAGTGTAGTAAATTCCAGACTAGGATACATTATTTAACTCGTAGCATCTTGTCACGTTATGCCAAAAACTAATCCTTGCGTTGCTAAGCTACCCTAGCGTATACCGTCGACATAATAACCACGTTCCGATGTTACCTCACCTCGATTTCCATTTCAAGTCTCCAAATGGAATAATCACCCCGAGTCTCGAATACATCTCCTAGTGCATCCCAAAACAGAGTATCACCACACAATGATAGTAATCCCATGACATCCGAGCATCACTCCTCTAATGACACAACCTATCATCCTATCTCAGGGGTTACAGCACCATCCGTGCCGATTTGGAATTCTGTACCCCACGCATTCACTACACGACTAGCAATATGGTATCATCACCTCACCTTTAACACAATCAATACTATAGTGCTAAGGATCCTCCATATCGAACTAACTAGCCTTCTAAGGACTCTAAACACATTTCATTTAACCGTCCTTAATACCTGACAAGATTTCATTGTCCATACCTTTATCATTATAGGTGCGCCCTACGAACCTTTCAATACCCTCATTGCAATTCCTCGATGCTTGCAAAGACACTAGTTTGTGAGATTCTATATATAGTGAACCTTAATCATCAAACACCTTAAGGAATTACAACATTTGATATTTATCCTCAATGATGCCACACACAATTTTTCTTATGGGCACCTCAAATGCCTATGAACTACTCTCACCCTAGGATTACCTCATACCTAGCCATTACCTCAATGGATAAAATGAGTCTCAACACTTTGATGTTAATATTATCTTTCTACCAAATGGCTGCGACCATAAGCCACGTACAAACAACAACTAATGCCACTAAGGGTTTTGGCATGATACCCTATAACCTATAAACCTCAAGATCCGCCTCACCTAATCCTTAATGAATATTGAACTATGGAAACTAAATTGACTCATGATTTAAAAATCACATCATGTGCTACTCTACCTGTAAGCACGACTATGAAGATTTTTATAGGATATGGGATGTCGGGAATCGCTTGTAAATACCGAGGCTCACGCCAAAGATGCCACACAAGATCATATTCCTCAATACCATATTATAATTAAGGTACACTTAATCCAAGCCCTTAACCAAAGAAACTCTCACCTCAGAATCGATACTTATGATCGCCACTCAGTCATCTAACCTCCAAATGTCAAACATACAACCTTTATAGTTAGGTCTCAATGAACACTACCCACTGTTCCAACTAGCAAGGCTACTCTCATCACTAAAGTCATTTCACCATACATATCACACAAACGATCACGACATCGACACTATTTGCCTATAAAATTCCATATGTTCACCGAACTTCCATCAATTGCAACATCACCCAAAGAATCAAATTTGTCTAATTATGTTACCGGCATTAAGTACCCGTAAGTGTCGTACCTAAAGGCAATATACCTTTCAATCACCAAAAATTAGTGTCTAGTCATGACATCATAACCATCAACCTCTACCGTGGACTATATGCAACTCGTGCCACTTGCCCAATATGCATCACTTCACTCCATTGGCACCTCAAATTATTCCATGTCCTAAAAATTAAACACAAGCACATCACACTAACCATGACGGTGTCGCCACTGTTGGCCTGAATGGACACTCATAATTTACAAAAATTCTAATCAGAATTGAGAAAATGATTAATAACTATAAACTTGATCGAGTGCCACTTGGAACTAACTCATTTATTATGCTAAACTATTTGACATTACCGTCGAGGACATGAACTAAACTCTCATCAAACTAGCATGACCGACCTAAATCACATCGATGTCGAAGAATCCAATACCATGCTCACCACGTCACTCCTGGAAGGAAAATTGAATCTAGAGTTATAATACCATTTGTAACACCCCTACACATATTTATAGGTTACTCGTCGTCAACCCGGTCCGACCTGAGCATTAAGTGTGAAGTGTCATGAAACAACCTATCAAATGTTGTTAACCAGTTTTTATTCCAATTAACATTTCACTTATTTGGCATACGATTCATGTTTCAAAATAAAATATGTGAGGGAACCATAAGGAACACCCCGAAGTCCAAGTATCCGGAGCTATTAACGTAAAATAAAGAAAGTACTTACTTGTATAACACTCTCAAAATACGAAATTGCTCCCAACCATCCATAACAATGTGAGGGTGTGAGCCTATGCTCAGTGGAAAATATACAATGGTACTATAGAATCAAACGAAAAAAAGGAGACTCAAACACATTATACCTACGTGCACATGCAACTACATTGTATACATATATATACTTATACCCAATTCATGAAACGTTTTTTACTTCCAAAAACTTTATTTATCCAGATTAATCTATCTTAATCTTATAAAAGACTTCCCCTTTTACTCATTTTAACATTTCTTGCTTTATCTAAGATACTCAGTTCAACACTTGAACCACTACATTTTATTTAACCAAAACCGTTTCTTTACAAAAATTACCTTTCTTATCTTATCCGACACACATTTGTATTTTCTTTGAAACTCACTCTTTCAACACACGCGAACACCGTGTTAGAAAATACACATTTCATATTTGAAAACCTTTTATAACGCATTCTTATATTAATTAGGGGCTTAACTCCTTAGGTTTCTTATCACCTATTTACTCACATACTTTACATCCCTCCCCTTATCGACATTAATCAATTACACATTTACTTATCCATTTAACTTTTATCGGAACATTTATGAATTCATTCAAGTTAGGTTATATCAATATATTTCACCACAAAACCCATTTCTTAACATTCTCCTTATTTCTTTTATCTTTTCTCGGAATCTTCCAATACTGCATACATTAACATGCTCAACACCGCCGGCTATGCGCAACATATGCTCTGGCTAGTGATTTTGTGCTTTTCACCTAAGGTCTTTGGGCCCTACTTGATTATTCCGATGTCATCTGAATTCATTTTAATGTGTTTTAACATTTATAAATGTTCAGATTACCCCACTTTTCCTTTTTATGCGGTTGAAGCCAAATCCCGGGGTTACACCCCAACTTTTGTTATAATTTTAAGTTTTACCATTTCATATACTTTACACTTTAACCTTGATTTTATTCCAAAAATCATATTCATTTAGGACCATTTTTGTAACACCTTTTTCAACATTTTTATTTCCTATAAATATTCTACTTTAAGTAAAATTACCATATTACCTATTTGTTTCCAAAATTACCTTTTACTCAATTTCCACAAGTGTTAATTTTTTATAAACACTATCAACTTACCCATCCTAACTTATTAAGTGTCTTAACACCTTAACAACCTTTTTAACCTTCGTGTGATATTGTTCTTAATTGGGAACACCTTTAGCTCTTTAACTCCTTTTTTAATTTCATAAGTGTTAATCTTTTATAGCATTACTAAGTTATACACACTAACTTTTCCAGGTTCACCCATTAACACTTATTCAATATCTTTATTAACAATTTTTCAAACAACTCATTTCTTCAATTTATTTATTCAAGAAATCTATTTACACTTAAGACATCTTTTATAAAAAAATACCAATTCTTTTAATGTAACTGTGGTCTTACATGTTATCCTTATCACATTTTTAACCCCTTTTTCCAACACTTTAAAAATAAGAATTTCTACATTTCTTATTTCATGTTTAAATCCAAAAAAATCTTATTAAAACTTGTTTATACACTTAGTACCAAAATATGACAAGTTTATATGGATGAGAAGATGTACTTTAAACCTAAAATTCCTATTAATTCGTTTAAACACATATCTCACTCTAGAAATTGACCGTACTTGCAAAAATACATTTTTAAAGAATAAAATACATTTAATTTCTCCAAACTCACAAAATGTCCATATTTCATAAAATCTTCCTTTTTGTAAGAAATATTATTTCACCAATGTTTACAAAATAAATCATTATTTTCGAACATTTTATTTCATAATATGCTTAACACCAATCTTTATAAAAACACACAATTTTCATAAAACACCATCTTTTTATATTTCAACACTTTGAAATATTTATTCATTCTATAATCTTAACAAATGATCATTTTCCCAACATTTTTTATTTTATAAAAATGTTTATTAATTCTACACATCAATTTCATCATTTATTCAATTGCAACCTATTCATGTAATCTAAATACAAGACTACAAATATGTAAATGGAATCTTAATACAAAGAGTAAGGGTTTCTCACATTAAATGTCTCTCCAATAATGATAATCATTAAATATCTAAGAATATGGCAACGTCCGACCTCCTAAGTTGTCCTTAAAGAGGTTTCCCCACTCCAAAAGCATGCTCCATCTAGTATCTATGAAAGAAGTCCCTTCAAGCTCCATTAATCTTCTGTTTCGACCTTCAAGAACCCACAACAATAACTCCATAAATTTGTATCTCTCCTCATCTATGGTGGAAATGGGTGTGTATGGTTCAAACATGGTGAAATACATAACAAATATGGGAATATAAGGTGGATGGGTGGTGGTAGAATGGTAATTTTTGGTGGAGAGAGGTAGAGAAAGATAGAAAAATGGTGGAAGACCCATCCCTTTCTCTCTCTCCTTTTTTCAACAATAAAATGAACCCAAATGAGACAAATACCCCTTATAAAACACCCTCCATCCTCCTAAATCCTATTTTTGCCCATTTGGGTCTCACCAGATTTTGACAAATCGATAATCCCAGGCCAAAAACGTAATAGGGCTCAAGGGAAAGTCAGATTAAAAATTTTGATTTACGTCATTCGAACGAAAATCCTAAGTTATTCGAGCGACTTCTCCATATCGTTCGATGTTTGAATCGCGTAACCCTTCGCGTGACCTTCCACTGTAAAGTAGTGGCATGTCATTTGATGATGTGTTTCTCACTACCTGCATCTCGTTTCTAATGATGCAGGGATGTTGTTAGAACCACCCCCATAGTCGTTTAAATGACCCTGGTCCCATAGTTTTATTTATTAATTTCTTGGCCCATAATTCTCTTATAATCGTCTTTAACTCCTCCCCATTTACAATCCGTATATAACTTAATTAAAGTTATTGGAACATGGTTTTGCATTAATGTTCAAGTAAATGCATCCTTGAAGACCGAGTTATCTTTTGAAGATGATTCTTGTATGTGAAGAGTTATATTGTATCGAAACGCTTTGGTGGGTCATGTAGGAAGAGTACCTCCATCGATCGAGAGATTAAAATTGTGAGTTAATGAGCAGTGGAGACTAATAGTGTCGCATTTGTGAATTCTATGTTTTTAATGGTAAGCAAGGAGTAAAATAAATATAACAAACAAATTAAAGGGGGGGGGGGGGGGGGAAATTAAAAGATTTTTATTATGGGGATACCTTGCATCCTATTACATAGGTGACTCTGAAACAAATGGAAATACATAATTATACGTACATGCCACATATAATATAAAACTTTATAGAAAAACATTCGGGTATCACAAGAGTTGATAAGTTGCGGTGTAGATATTCCAGAGCGGACTACCATCCTTGCCTGTTACCACCCATACGTACATAGTCGAAAATATTTTTGGAGGTAATAAAGAATAAAAGACCAAAAGTGGGTGAGGTACCTCATCTTCCTCAGGTTCATCATCCATTTGGAAAGAAAACAATTAAGAAAACATGCCAAGTAGATAAATTTGTTTTTATACAATGTATGAGAGAAAATGCATTGTTAGAGAGTAACTGGATTTAATATTGATATCAGAAAAATTTGGAGACAAATTGAAATATCATAGAACTGTTGAGGGTCTACTAGAGTCTAATGATATGTAAATGAATAATATGGTAGAGTGTAATTAGATAAGTTTTGTATCAAGTTACAAGGATAATGGTTCAGACTATAACAAGATAACCCATAAATTTTCGATTATAAGGGCTACAAATGCATAGACACACCAATGAAATATCATCCAAAGCATATCATACACATGGATAGGGAATGCCAAAATATTTAGGGAAAATAATAATAATGACTTGTCACGCTTAGCTAGAGTTCCACTCATACGTATGTTGAAAATATTAACTAGGCACTGAATATCGGAGTCCTATAGGTCAATTAGAACTGTTGTGCTATACTGTCATCTAATCCCCGAATCGTAAGGTATGATACTAGGGGTTTCACTGATAATGGTCATGAATTGCAGGGTAATGCGCAATTATTGTAGTGGGTTGTAGGGATATACCACAATTAAGGGTAAAAAAAAAGAGTTCAATGGCTTTCACTAAGGTCATAGGATATAGCTGTTTATTTGGTTTAGGGATAACTAAATTATTAGGATAGTTAATATACAAGATAAATATGAACTACACAAAAGAGTTCGTAATTGAAACACGAGTTCAATGTTATCACATAGTAAGATGACAATCAGTAATTTTGAAAACATAAGCTCAATTTATTTAATACTAAAATTAAAATCACCTACTTTGAAAATTTGAAGTATGAGTTTTCTGTGTCTAATTCCCTGGGGTTGACTAGATAGTCTGAAATCATTAAGAGTATATGTAGGTCTATAGGCTTAAAATAATGCGTATGTGATGCACTAGGACGCTAAATTGTAAGAAGTTTCAGTTAAAAACAACTAAGAGAGTATAATATATAATTTTTTAAAGTTTAAAAGTAAAATTTTTCTTAATTTTTATTTGGATTTGGATTTGGTGATAAGAGACAAAATGGCAATCTTTTAACTAAAGAATTTATGGAAAAAGTTTGGGGGTATTTTGCAATACTTGGAAAATTGGTCAAGGGGTTATGTGTAGAATTATAACTTAAATTTAAACTTTAAACTGGTTTTCTCAATGTAATACTTTCCTGGGATCCAAACATGGTGATTTAATATATAATTTTGTTCAAAAGTAGAAAAAATAATTTTTTTGGAAAAAAAGTCAAAATTTTCTAATTAGAGATGCACCCTCACGCGCTAAGTCCGACAATTTATGCACCTGGTTTGACCCTCATTCGCGCATGTGTAAGCCACTCATCTTCAAACTTTCGACAATTGACTTTACAGTTTTGAAACTCTAACCTTAAATTTGAGGCAGTTTAGAATTCCATTTGAGTTTGTTCCTGAATGAAACTTGCATAACTTTTGAAGAGGAATCCAACCATATTTATTTCATGAATTTTGGTGCCTAAATTGAGATGGTGAGTTTATATAAAAATGGAAATTTTTTGAATAAACATAAGCGACAGAAAGTTGTGATTCTCATTCCGTCATCATAAGGATTTTATTCTATTTTGAAAATGTAGCAAAACAAGACTAGGTTTAGTTGTTTTCGTCGAGTAAAACTCATGAATTTGTTCTTTAAAGATTCCAAGATCAAAAACTTCAAGATTTTATTTGAGAAATCAAATATTATTTTTGGTTCAATTAATCCTTTCACCTAGGTTCCGAAGAACCTAAGCTCAACTTACCTCACTTTGAAACTTGTTCAAAGTCAAGGAAGCAAAATCTACCATTAAAACTCGAGCTTTAATGGAGTTGTCTAGTTTTTGAGCTATTTTAGTGCATTCACAAGTTATCTAATACATGTAAACACATAATTAGATTCTATAAATGTGCATAAACATAACCAAATTGAAGAAACAAACATGCATGTACCAAATAATATAAATGCAAAAACTGTCATAATTTTACTTGGAAAATATCTCAACTCCTGTGAGTTTTTACTAAGGTGAAGAGGGCCTGTTATAGGGTGGGTGGGAGGAGTTTATTGGTTGGTTTGAGAGGTTAGTTTCATCTAATTTTGCACAAGTTCCACCATTGTATATGTGGATAGAAAATGGGTACCCATGGTACTCGACATGGTACATGCCATGTTGGCAGTCCGGTAGGTCCCATGTTAGTAGGGAGAAAGTATAAATAAGTTTTTTTTGGTGTCCTTAGATAGTTTTTGTATAGATTTTAGGGAATTTAAGTTACTTTGTAAAAGCTTATGTGCTTATGTGCAATTATTCAAACCTGGTGGACTTGTTTACAATATTGCTATAAAATATAAGCCATTTGGTTAAACTTTGATGGAAAAGTTGGGTTTTAATTAATATATGAAATTGTAAGTTAACTTAATATTCTTTTAGGGATATTTTAGTAATTTGGTAAAAGCGTAAGGTTTATTTGGAATCAATACTTTTTAGAGGAACTAAAGGGATATATAGATTGTGTTGTTGCATTCTTTCCAACTAAAAAAATATTCCTCGAAATTACCTAGGAAAAACATACGGTATTATTGTCTTATAATGTCTTCTGTTTTCGAGGTTGATTCTTCAGCTCTGTAGTGTCTCTAAAGAACTTTTACTAGTGGTATGATTTTACGTCGAAGAAACGTTTCTCATCGGTCGAGAATATGAATAGGAATTTCCTTAAATTCTTTGTTGGATTCTACTGTTATATTCTTCCAAGTATTGATGTGATTCAAATGAGAGAGATATTTACGTAATTATGAAACATGAAATATGTCATGGATATTGGATAGTTTAGGAAATAATTCTAGGCGATATGCTGTTGGTCTAATACGTTTGATGATACTAAAGGGACCGATGTAGGGAGGTGCTAATTTTCCTCTTTTTCCAAATCGAATTACCCCCTTCCTTGGAGATACTCGTGAGAACACTTAGTTATGTATTTAGAATCCTAAGGGATTTCGATGAGTGTCGGTGTAACTCTTTTATCGACTCTGAGCTGAATGTAATATTCCCCGAATAAGGCGTATCTTTTATGTGGTTTCGATGATCATCTCGCGTCCAAGTGTTTGATTTTCTTCTAATTCATTCCAGAAAAAGGGCGAACGTCAGGGTCGTCCATAGAGAACTTCGCAAGGAGTGGTCTGAATGTTGGTTTGATAACTGTTATTGTAGGAGAATTTGATCAAGGAAAGATGATTATTCGAGGAACCGAGAAAGTATAATGTGTAGGCTTATAACATATCTTCCAGAGTCTTAATTACTCGTTCAGATTGTCCATCGGTCTATGGATGAAAAGAAGTGCTTAAGTAGAGTTTGGTTCCTAATGAGGTTTGCAAGTATTCCCAAAATCTTCCTATAAATCTGGGATCTTGACTGGACATAATGGAAACAAGTACGCCATGAAATCTAAAAATTTTCTAAATGTAAAGTTCACTTATTGTTGGAAGGAATCGGTGGACATGGCTGGTAAAAATAGGCGAATTTTGAAAGGCAATTGACGATATTACATATCGTATTGTGTCTTTGAAAATTTTGGGCTAATCCACTGATAATGTCAATGTTTATATGATCCCATTTACATTTTGAGATGAGGAGTGGTTTGAGTAAACCGTTGGGATGTTGATGCCCAGTCCTCACTGGTTGGCAAGTTAGACATTTTGCTGAAAAGTGTACAATATCTTTCTTTATACCGGACCACCAATAATGTGGCTTAAGATTTCGATACATTTTTACATACTCGATATTGTATGTAAAAATTATACTCCTACGTGGACCAATGATGAATGCATATATGTCATCCAATATGGCCGACCAACCTACTTGATCGGCTTCATAAACACTTAGTTTGCTGGAATGCCGACCATCTCTAGAAGGCCAACTAACAGGAATACCAATAGTATCTCAGATTGAAAGTTGACCAACACTGAATTCCAAGAGTTTTACTCATTGTAGATGTAATCGCCTGGAAATATAAAGGCTCTACACCTTTAGTCTTTTGCACCCCTATAAATACAAATTAACTCGTTATCTCAAGGGACAACTCGAATCTTTCATAGGCACACCATCCTAAGCTATTGTAAACACTACCAAATAAAAGCTACAGTGGACGTAGGTTATTTTATAGCTAAACCACTCTAAAAATATTGTCTCTTTTGCGTGTGATTTGATTTGTTTATCTTATTTTATCTATTATTATAAATTTGGAGTTAGTCCATTTTTAGACATCAACATATTAGAGCTGTATGTAGAAACATTTATCTGCCATCGTTCTTTACCACTTGTTTAATAATGAATGATTATGAAAATAACGCTCAAAATGAGAGTAATACCATCATTCCATCTGCTCCTCCTAATGTAGCAGACTTACATGGAATTTTGCTCAACTTGGCTAAAGGTCAAGAAGCCATGCAAGAGTCTGTCAAGCAATTGTCTTGCATTATGCAAGCTAAGTCCTCCAATTCTATAAGAGATATGCCACGAACGCCATCGAGACATGAAAGGAGTTATCATTCTCATTCTCCTCAAGATAGGTTGTACCGTCCTGGTGCAACTTATTCGTTCCGATAAATGGATTATTATGAAGCTAAGTCTTTCTCCAAAGAAAGACTAGGTGTATTAGAAAGGCTAAATAGGGAATTTTATTTTGATCTCCTAGCTCCCTGAGTAACTAGAGGAAATCATAAGGAGCAGGAACATCATCGCGAATATAGAGAATGTTCCACAAGATCTAGATCCAGAGTGAGAGGCTTTGTCCGTGCAAAGTAGACCCCTCAGGAGGAGAGTTTAACACACATACACAATAAAGCCACTAGATCTACCTCTTCCAACTCTAAGACATAAGAACATTCTTGGAAGGGATCCATGCAAAGGTTGAAAATCGGCTAAGAAAAATGGCCAAGATAAGGAATTCATTACAAAGGAGTTTCATCAAAGGATCACCTTTCGTCTAGGTAATTATGGACTATCCCACTCCCTCAAAGTTTAAGCCACTAGAGGTTACTCCCAAGTATGATGGGAAAACTGAACCAGTCCTGCATATAGAGAAATATCAAGTTGTTGCCGATATATACTCAATACCTGACGAGATGAGATGTAGGGCTTTATCAAGTTCTATCATTGGGCCAACCCAGATTTTGTATAACAATCTCCCAAGAGGTAAAATCTTTAGTTTTCCTCAGTTAGATGAGTTAATCATTGGTAACTTTTATTTTGGGGCTAAGCCGAAAAATAGTAACACTCATCTCTTGACTGTGCAATAGGAGAAACTCCATACGTGTTACCTTTTGGAACTGAGGCAATAGTACCTATGGAGATAGGTCTATCGAACTTTGATTCACCCAACATTGATCTTATGAGATGACTAGATATGGATATGATAGAAGAAGTTCGATAATATGTTGTTATTGGGTTAGCTACCTATCAAAAAATGCCGACAAGGTTTTATAATCGAGGGTCAAGCCGACCAATCTAAAGCAAGGAGATCTTGTAGTTAAGAAATTAATTCAGAACAATAACAAGATAAAGCCTAATTGGCATGGTCCACACCATGTCTCGACTGTTAGTCGACCAGGAACTTATCGATTGGAGAGTTTGGAAGCGAAAGAACTCAAAAATCCCCTGAACGCAGAGCATGTCTGCAAATATTATTAGTAATTCGGTTAAGAAAATTTGTCTTTAATGTAATTGCTTATTCTAGTTAATGAAATTTCATATTTTTTCCATTACACATCATTTTCATGTTTTTTTTTCGGAGTATGGTGGCTACACATTAACCAACCAAAAATAATGAGCAATTTTAATTTAAGCTTTTCCCACTTCAGAAAAGTCTTAAAACTTTTTCAAGATTTTGCAACTTCAGAAGTTTTCAAAAAGTTCCTCACCGATAAAGGGGTGATTAAACTTTTTCAAACATTTTCAACTTCAGAAAAGTTATACTTCATGTATGATTTGTCCTTGGAAAGTCAGGAATAAGAAGTCAGTAAAATTTCTTAATTAGAAGTTTTGCCTGACAAGGTTAAAATACTGGAATAATTAGACATTGTTAATACACGTGGTCGTTACTAATAACTAATGCCACAACTTAGTAAATAAAAAGCTATTTATAGTTTTATCTAAGTGCATTAGTCGATTATAAGGCCGTATACATGATTCAAACATGAATCAGTTATTAAATATTTGAGCAGTTTATTTAGTTTATAAGACAATTAACTAATCTTTATGTTGATGTAAAAAACTAGATCGCTCTAATTTTTCAATCACAGATAAATAAATAAGACAAAGATTTTTAAAGTGGTTCGGCTAGGAATAAAGCCTACGTCCACTGTTATGTTATTGCTGAGTGTTTGTGGAATTCTTGATTACAAGTTCTCTCAAGAAATTCCGGTCCCCTTGAATGAGGATGATACAAGGTATTTATAGCCTTTAGGCTGTACATGAAAGGTCCAATACATTAAATGATATACATATGAAAGGGTAATACATTTAATGCAGCGTGTGCGTCAAGAATATAATGAATAGTTGAACAGTTGTCCGTCTGGTAATTAATGATACGGCCGAGATGCAGTTCGGACCGCCTTAGTTGCTCGTTGATCAAGAGTTCCTCGGAGTGCTTAGAGTATCTCGGGATGATAGAGTTCCTCGGGGTGTCCTCCTCGTTGCTCGGAGAGAACATGACTTGGTCGGGGGAAATAAACTTCCTCGTTGTTATTGTGCCATGTAGATTGACACGTGTCTTCTTATTATTGGTCCACATCAGCAGATTAAATTTGGTATCAACAGAAGCCCCCAATGCTTCATGCTTGATGGGTTACTTGAAAGGATGGAGTATTTATTCTGCAATGTTGCTCGGTGCTCGTGAAATTCTGGATCTACCTTCTTGATTTGTTTAACATAAAGTGCATTATCTTTTGGACGACATATGATGCCGTTTGTAGCTTGTCATAATCTTCAAGTATGTTGATTGGTTTGCTAGCCGACCTACTGCCTCCTATGAGCTAGTGGTGGACTTCGAAACATTTTCATATAACTTCTTCTTCAATATTGGTTGGGATAGTAGTAGCAAAGATCTCAATACTGTTGATGTTGATTTTGATTTCTACCTCTGCTCGGGGACGAATAAGAGGTTCTCGGGGACTAACAAGTGATTCTCAGGGACGAGCAAGTGCTTCTCGGGAATGAGCTAATGCTTCTCGGATAGATCATCTATGATGAATATCAGAATGTTGAAAGATCTTAACTTCATACACTCCCCTTATGCTTTTAATGATCCTCCTGCTGGTGAGGAACCTGTTTTAAAAGTAGAAGGAGAAGAAACCAATAGAATAGGAATCTCAATGTAATAGTTAGTATACATTTTCATTCTCAATGTATTTTGTTTTTTGAATTTAATGAAAGACTTTCATTTTTATTCGCAATCTTAATTGCTATTGTCTTGTAAAATACTTTACATGTGTGCATATGTATAACAATATTGTGTTGTTCATCGACCAACTTAGTAATAAAGAAGTTACAAGTATTAGTAACGTTGCTCGATCACTTAATAATAAAGTAATGAGTATAAAAATGTTTAAAATTTTTCCAACCAACCAAGGTTGTTAAATAATGTTTGTCGACCAATTATAGTTAGTGAGAGTTTTTATCCCCGACCAACTATACTTGGTGTATTTTGGAATATTTTGTTCTTCAAAGAACTTTTTGTAATAATATTACCTTCCGACCAACATAAGTTGTAATGTGAGAATATATTTTTATCTTACCAACCGTAATTGATCATGCTGGTGTACACCTCCTAACCAAAGGAATATTTTTTGGCTCATTAGAGCTTTTGGCTACTTATAGCTGTCCTCCTAACCAAAGGAGGTTGGCTACTTATAGCACTTTTGCTCCTTAGAGCTGTCCTCCTAACCAAAGGAGGTTGGCTACTTATAGCACTTTTGCTCCTTAGAGCTGTCCTCCTAACCAAAGGAGGTTGGCTACTTATAGCACTTTTGCTCCTTAGAGCTGTCCTCCTAACCAAAGGAGGTTGGCTACTTATAGCACTTTTGCTCCTTAGAGCGCTTTAAATGTTTGATTGATGATAATAGGCAGCAAACTCGTTATCAAATTGTGTTCCATGGTCTGTGATGAAGGCATGAGGGAGACCATATCGGCAGATGATGTTCTTCCAAACAAACTGGTACACCTTCCTTCTCGTATGTCATGTCAATAAGTGGCTCAGCTTCTATCCACTAAGTAAAATAATCTACTGCGATGCCGAGGTATTTGAATCTTCCTCGAGTCGTCGGCAATGGTCCAACCAAATCAATCCCCACATGGAAAATGGCCAAGGATAAATGATGGGTGTCAACAATGTTTGTGAAGTTCTTCGGATGGAGGAAAAGCATTGATATTTGTCACATTTCTTGGCATAAGCTATACAATCAGCTCTCATCGTCGGCCAGTAGTATCCCTGCGTCATCACCTTTTGCAAAAGTGTCCGACCTGCTACATGGGCTCCACAGGACCCTTCATGGATCTCTTTAATCAATTCACCTCGGAGGGATGTACACATCTTTGCAAACCTTCCATAATTCCTCGTCGAACAGCTTTAAACTTCCATTTCTTGGGAGCGAGCTTATCTTCCGAATACCATTATACCGAGCAGCTTTAAACTTCCATTTCTTGGCGGTGAACTTATCCTCCGAATACCATTAATTAGTACATACCGAGCGGCTTTAAACTTCCATTTCTTGGCAGCGAGCTTATCCTCCGGTAATTGTTCCTCCTCAATATATGCTCCGATGGGATCCATCCAAGATGGTCCTAAATCAAGGGTAATAATATTCATCGTCAGGTCTTCATCTATGCTCCGACTTTCTAATGCTTCAATTGGTATCGTTCTTCGCAGCTCGGTACGAGTAGCTGATGCTAATCGGGCCAAGGCGTATGCTTTCACATTCTCCGTTCTTGATATTCTTACCAGTTGAACAGCAACAAACTCTGATACCAACTCCATCACCTTTGCTTGATGCTTGATCATCAATTCTCCTTTGGTTGCATATATTCCCAACATTTGATTTACGATCAATTGAGAATCACTGAAGACAATAACCTGCTGTGCCTCCATAGTATTTGACAAATTAAGACCTGTTATCATGTCCTCATACTCAATCTCATTATTAGAAGCTTTGAATTAGAAACGTAGGGCGTATTCCCTGTCGACCTCATCTGGGCTGTTCAAAACGATCCCTGCCCCACAGCCTGTAGTGAAAGATGATCCATTTACATATAGCCTCCATATAGGCAACTTGTCTTCTAATTTCTGGTCTGACAGAGTTCCTCGGTGGAATACTTTTCGCTTTCTTTCATCATGTCCTGATACTTCTGAATACACCTCTTGAATTTCGATATACCTCCTGAACTTCAATATACCTCCTGAACTTCAATATAGCTCCTGAACTTCAATATTCCTCCTGAACTTCAATATACCTCCTGAACTTCAATATTCCTCCTGAACTTCAATATTCCTCCTGAACTTCAATATACCTCCTGAGAAAGTGATTAGTCGGGGTTGAATTTGATGCTCGATTGCATGATGATATAAGAATGTGCCACCGAATGAACAAATATATCTGTAATAGAAGCCCCCAACTGTGGAATGTGAATTTTGAATGAGATTTATCGACCAATGCCAACCGGAGTTGGATTTTATCTACCAACCGGAGTTGGATTTTGTCAACCAACCGGAGTTGGATTTTATCTACCAATCGGAGTTGGTGGTAATTGATAATAAATGATGAAGACTTCCTCGGAGCTGACCAAAAGATTGTTGGGAATAAGATAATATAAATGCTGGAGACTTCCTCGGCGCTGACCAACAGATTTGCTGGGAATAAGATAATATAAATGCAGGATACCTCCTCGGAGATGACCAACAGATTGTTGGGAATAAGATATAAAAAATGCAGGATACCTCCTCGGCGATGACCAACAGATTGTTGGGAATAAGATATAATAAATACAGGATACCTCCTCGGCGATGACCAACAGATTGTTGGGAATAAGATAATATAAATGCAGGATACCTCCTCGGCGATGACCAACAGATTGCTGGGAATAAGATATAATAAATTCCGGAGATATCCTTGGAGCTGAATAAGATATAATAAATGCTGGAGACATCCTTGGATCTGAATAAGATATAATAAATGCTGGAGACATCCTTGCTGAAATGAGAATAGAATATGCATCCAAATAGATATAAAGAATAATTAAAAATAATAAAGTGCCTCGCCGATCAGTCGAGGTAGAATCATATAATGCCGAACAAGAATAAGATCTTTCAGAACATAAGAATATGGCCGAGAACGTTGTCAGGCCTGAATATAAATAAGAATTATCCGAACGAATGTTGTAATTCTCCTTAAAGCTGAATAAATATCTTATCGAGGCATAATTGCAGAATGCCGAATAAGAATAATATTTTCCAGAACATAAGAATATGGCCTAGAACTTTGTTGGGCCTGCATATAAATAAGAATTACCCCGACCAACTATCCGTTGGGGGTGAAATATAATAAATGTTATAGTTCTCCTCAGAGATGAATATGATAATAAGTATCTCGCCGTGCTCCATGTTGAGATGAATATAGAATATGAATCCCAATGGATATATAGAATCATTTGTGCTGGAGCAGATATCTGGGCCTGAATATAAATAAGAATTTCCCCCGACCAACTATCCGTTGGGGGTGAAATATAATAACTGTTGTAGCTTTTCCTCGGAGCCGAATATATATAGAGAGAAGAAATTTTTCGAGCTCCATGCTGAGATAAATATAAAATATGAATCCCAACTGATATAGAATAATTTGTGCTTCAGCATTTGTCGACATTGAATCTTGTGCCTGTAAAAATTAATAATTTGCTCTACCATATGTGTAGGCTGAATTGATTAGTCATGAGAATAATTTACTCATCCAATCAATATATGATATGTATATGCTTGAGAAATAAAAATATTAATTTCAAAATATCGGGGGTGCTTAGCATTTTTTAATACCCCAATACTCTACTGCTGCCGACAAACAACATGGATGTTGCCGACCAAAATTTAAGGATATCTCAAGTAATAGAATATATGGTTGGATGACCAGAATATATCGAATCTTTAGATCAAGAAATAACATTCGATGTAAAATTTAAGCCTTAAGAATGTTAATTAAATGAATAATTATCTAATCCACTATATCGTGTGATTCCGATAAAGAAACCATGTGATGTGATGAATGAGGGGCCAATATATCAAATTTGTGCCAAAGAGTCTTTTACAAGAGGTGGGTAATGATTTTTCAGGTGAGAGAAAATTATTTTGGGTAATGATTTTTCAGGTGAGAGAAAATTATTTTTTATATTGATCCCTTCCTATTCCCAATTTGGAGAGATAAAAATATGGTGAATGATTAAAGTTATTACCAAATTTATATAAAAAAATCAATCAATTTGACTTTATTGGCATAGATGGAAGATGAACCAAATTAAGTATATAATTCATAAAAGTGAATACAAAGAGACTTAAACTTGTGAATGCAAAGAGACTCAAACTTGAAGAGAGAAAAAATAGATCTGGGTCATGATTTCCATGAGAAGACTTTTCATTGTCTTTAACCTTTTCCCATTCTTTTATTAAAAATATGATGGGAATTTGAATAGACATCAAATATCTTACAAAATTTATTTCAAAATCAACAATGAAAATGATCAAATCTTATCATCGTCGTATATATTGGCATATGTAATCATTTAAAATATTTATTCCATGATATAAAATTAAAACTTGAGAATCAAGCAAAGAATTATGATTTATGAAATCTACTATTTTTCAGATTTCTAAATAAGAATTAATCTAACAGTTATGATTAAAAATCATGATATGCAACATTCTGCAGATAAAAATTGGACAATTAATTTATGCATATAAACATAAAAATCATGATTGAATCAAAAGATTTATGTATAATTGATTATACGTAGAGAAAATAAAAACTTAGCTTTTGGTGGAGAACAACGCTTGTAACACGTTCCCACAGACGACGCCAATCTGTTGATGTAAAAAACTAGATCGCTCTAATTTTTCAATCACAGATAAATAAATAAGACAAAGATTTTTAAAGTGGTTCGGCTAGGAATAAAGCCTACGTCCACTGTTATGTTATTGCTGAGTGTTTGTGGAATTCTTGATTACAAGTTCTCTCAAGAAATTCCGGTCCCCTTGAATGAGGATGATACAAGGTATTTATAGCCTTTAGGCTGTACATGAAAGGTCCAATACATTAAATGATATACATATGAAAGGGTAATACATTTAATGCAGCGTGTGCGTCAAGAATATAATGAATAGTTGAACAGTTGTCCGTCTGGTAATTAATGATACGGCCGAGATGCAGTTCGGACCGCCTTAGTTGCTCGTTGATCAAGAGTTCCTCGGAGTGCTTAGAGTATCTCGGGATGATAGAGTTCCTCGGGGTGTCCTCCTCGTTTCTCGGAGAGAACATGACTTGGTCGGGGGAAATAAACTTCCTCGTTGTTATTGTGCCATGTAGATTGACACGTGTCTTCTTATTATTGGTCCACATCAGCAAATTAAATTTGGTATCAACACTTTATATAGTTTACCTAGTTCGCAAAAAGAGTAATAACAACCATAAGATTGAATAAAGTAAAATCAATCAAAATTAATTTCATTTCGTTGATGGAAATTAATTACAATAGAAATCAATAAGAATAACGTAGTACAAGAAAAACATATTTATTCTGCTGGGCATTTTCTTTGGGTCTTGTCCATCCCATTAGGAGGATTATCCAAAGTACATGGAAAATTTATAAAATTGAATTCTCTCAGCATTTGCCTATTACTTCTACTTGGCTTATCAAGCATGTGAGTAGGTCGGACCATCTCATGCTCATCATTGCGACCATAATCCCCTAAGTACTTTGTTATTAAGAATTAGGGAGTAACATTGGGATGAATCCATGTTGTGTCCAACTTGAATGGGGGCCTATCATATTCCAAGAAACCTGGGTCATTTTAATGCCACAAGTTACCGTTCTAATCATACTTCTGCAATGTTAGCAAGTTGGTCCATCCCCATTTGTAGCCTTCACGATTTATCTGAGCTAGATGATCAGCCATGTGAGCTAAGGCTTCATTTTAGCACTCTATCCAGACTTCCCTACGCTGTTTATGTAATTGAAATGTGAGCCTCTATAGTTGATTTTGAAGCTTCTTAAGAACATTATCCTTGGATTTCAATTAGGTAGCTTGGTCATCAAGGGTGTTTTTAGTTATTTCTTCCTCAATAGTTTGGCCGAGTAACTACCCTCTGCCTAGAAGTCTGCCCAGGTTTAATAATCTTCTATTGCAAGGCTTCCAGTTTTATAGCTAGTGTTGCATTTTCATTCTCTAGAAAAGAAACACCTTTATCAGGACAACAAGTACCCTCATGGAATTATTTTATTTCTCTAAAATGGAAAAAATAGACCTAGCATTCTCCAGATCTTTTTGAAAAGAAAGTTCCTTCTTGTTCAAGGCAAAAGTGATATCCCTCAGCTTTGTGTTAAAACCACATCCTTCACTTGGTGCCTTGTACTTAGATTTATAATCAGTATGAAGAAGTGCTTTAGTCTATTTGTGATCTTGTTGAGGCTGATCTATCATTTTGTAATATGCAACATGATTTCCAACAACCATGTCTAACAAATAATGGAGATGGATATATGACTCCTTCACTTGGTCAGATATGCCTGGGTCGAGTAATGCAATTAAGTCTTCTTCAGACATGGGACCATGACCAACCTATAAAAGGTTTCTACTTCTCCTGAGAAAGTCAGATTCAGTAGAAATTATTTCCTTTTCTTAACATCAAAGTAGAAAGTTTCAAATACATGAGTTTGTGAAAATCCAAAGGATCAAACAACACAAGAAGTAAAGCAAATAAATTCAATAAAAAGTACAAAAAAAAACTACAAGTCATTCTAAGATAAACAAATTTCTTTCATTAATCGATAATTCAAGTACAAAATAGAATACATCTTTAAGAGAGAAAAAATAAAGAAAAATATAAAAGGTAAACTTATTAGACCTTCTCCTTATCTTTGGCTTGATCTTGGACAGCAGCTGGTAGGTCGACACTGATGTTGGGCACCATTGAAGACTCAAGAGGCATAGAAAAAGATTCTCCAGGACCCTCCTCATTGTCAAATTCCTATCCATGTTGGGAGGAGTATATAGATAATGCTTTGTGAAGAGTTTAGATCTTTCTTTGATGTCGACCAACTTCAAAGCCTTAGTCCATTCTTCCTTAAAGGAAAACTTCTTAGCATACTCAATTTTAGTCGAAGCAACAAAAATGGCCTTCTCCCAGCCTTTATCAAAGGCATCTTTGACTTTGGTCTTTAAATAAATGACCTCAAAAGTTAGACTAGTCATTTTGTTTTCAGCAGTTTTGGTTTGAGTGGTGACTTCTGCAAGTTTATCCTCAGTAGTATTTAACTTGCCTTCAGCAACTGCAACTTTCTCATCGGCAACCTTTATTTTGCCTTCAGTAGTAGTGGCCCTATCATTGGACTTCCTTAACTCTTCCTCCCAAGACTTTTTATTTGACTCCAAAGCTCATTAGGACTCTGCCAAATAATTCTTTAGACATTCAAAGGCCTCTTTAACTTCACCTAGAGAAGAATCTAGTTGGTCATCCTTCTCCATCATCCAGTTAGAATCAACTAGGAACTACAAACAAGGGTAAAAGGTCAGATATAATAATAAATTCATCATCATAAGGAAAGGAATAAATAAGAAGAAGAAATTTACTGGTTCCATGTTCTGGTAAGACCTTTCGGTCAGTCTAGACTTGAACATAGGGGCTGATGCGGCTATATGAGTAGAGAGTGTTCTAGACTTAATTAAACCCCTAGACAGCCTAGGGCTAATAGGAACATAGGTTGACCCAATGTCTAGGTCAACCTGAATTTTCCTCACCAGCTCATATTGGTCAGTAAGCTTCGTTGAAACTAAGGCCTTTTTCTTAGCGAATGTCTTCTAGACCTATTTTGGAGGATCAGGTAAACCTTTTCTCATTCTCTTCGAGTTATGCCCCTCAACCCGAGTCTCATCATCTTTAACGAGCCTCTTGTCACTGGCCTTGGACTTCTTTTTTCTAGCATCAACAACCTTGGGTGTAAGAGACAACGGACCAACCATTAAGTTAGGAACCTTCCTCTTTGTCATCTCTACATAATGAGAAGGGGGAAATTCATAAATGACTAAAGGATCAAATGATAAAGAAGTTCCTATTCGGATAACTTGTGAACCATCAGATTCAGTGGCTGAAGAAATTGGCATATGGTCCTCTTTAAGATTGATAGCAATTAAGGGAAGAGAAACTATAGGTCGGGCAACAAAAGATGTGGTGGAACTTTTATATTCCAATAATAATAAGGCAACCCAGGGATGTTCTTCTCAAAATTTCTGATTCAAGCCCCACAAAAGATTAAGGTCGTTGAGGTTGAATTCCCCTTCCTTGGGGAACCAATTATTATTTTCCTCTGGGTAAAAACGAAACAATAAAGTTAGTTGCCACGCATTAAAATTCAGATAAAAAAAGTAAAAGTCATTAAAAATGTACAATCTATGCCACATCCTTATTGGGGATACCTTAAACCAGTATAAACCATCCCATTTGGGATGGGAGTATGTTGCCAGTTCTTGGAAATAATACCATATTCCCAATAATCGTTATATGAATTAGGTAGATTGACTACTAAAGCCCTATTGACATGCCTAATTTTAAAATAATAGGTATTTTACCCCACAATACCCCATTTGTAGTAAAACATAAATTCTAGAATCCCTATATGGGTTCCATAGAGTTCGTTTAACCTATGGACCCCTTTGACAACCATCTAGGTATTTGGTGCTATTCTTTTGTGGATAACATCAAAGCATTGACAAAATTGGATAAAAGGGGGTTTTGGTGGAAAGGTGATACCACACTCAGTTTCCAGTGACCATTAGATAGGGAATACATGTCAATGGGATCCCTAGGTATCTATAAGTCTACCAAGGATGGGATTTTACTTTTTTCGCTAAACTCATCTAAAGAGTTCTCATAAAAAATGTGAACCATGGTGAAAAAAAGAGGAAAGGATGATAAGACAAGGGAAAGGGAAAATAAGGCTTATAGGGAATCAATGATGATGGAAAGAACTGAAGAAGGAGAAAATCGCACAGAGAAAATCTCAAAAGTAAAGAGATAGATAAAGTTCAAAAGGTTTAAGGTAAAAGGAACGGAGGGAAACTTTGTACCTATTTATATGTTGCCTCGAGAAATAGGAAATAAATGATTAACTAAATGAACTGTATGGCTATTGTCGGTTGCACATTTTCCACAGCTTCAAAAGACAATTGTGTCGTTTGAAGGTTAAAAAAGTTCAAAATTTTTACAAAAATTCCATCATCAATTAGTGCCAGCAGAAATTTTTACAATTATGAGAAGGCGGTTGCCGAATAAACACTCAAGCAGTGTGACAAATATCTTCCTAGGCTAAATAGTCCATACTTTCACATAAGCATCAAGCATGGAACATTATGGGATTATATTGTATGAAAAAATTATACTCTCACATGGACCAATGATAAATGCACATTTGTCATCCAACATGGCTGACCAACCTACTTGATCGTCTTCATAAGCACTTAGTCGATAAGAATGCCGACCAACTCCTGAAGGCCAACCAACAGGAACACCAATAGTTATTCAGATGGAAAGCTAACCAACACTCAATTCTAAGAGTTTTATTTATTATACACAAATGTAATCACCTAGCAATATAAAGTTGCTCCATCTTTAGTTTTTTTTTCACCCCTATACATATAAATTAATCCCTTAGATCAAGGGACAACTCGAATTTTTCATAGGCACACCATCCTGAGCTATTATAGACACTATCAAATAAAAGCAATAGTGGACGCGGGCTCTTTTATAGCTAAACCACTCTATAAATATTTTTTTTGTGTCTGCGTGTGATTTCAGTTACTTCTCTTATTTTATATGTGATTATAAATTCGGAGTTAGTCCATTCGTAGACATCAACACTCAATTTTTGAATTTTAACTCACGCTTAGGGTTCAAAGTCTAGTATTTTTTGGGCAGGTTGTTTCTAAGTTTTTTCTTCTGCGAATGCAAAAATTCAACGAGGTCTTGGAGGTCAATGATTTTCTTATGCATAATGGGGCGAGCGATAGTGTTTTTGGTAAAAAAACTTAGGCCTTGGAGGAGTCTCATTGTACATTATAATCTCCAATGGTTTCTAAGAATACAAAAATACTATGGAGTATTCCCTAGGCCTTACAGATTAAGGAATGAACAACTACATTACCTTTTTCTAAATGGTAGAGTAAGTTAAACTTATAATAATCTAAAAAATCTATCAATTGTCTTTATCGAAGGTTAAGACCCTTTTGCGTGAACATGTACTTATGAGTCTTATGATAAAAAAAAATACCCAAAACTCTTCTCCATACAGATAACATCTATAAATTTTCAGGGGCAAAGACTACTGCTGCTAATTCCAAGTCATGTAATGGATAGTTGCTCTTATTAATTATTAATTGTCGTGATCCGTACTCGATAACTTTCCCCTGTTGCATCATTACACAACTGAGTCCTTATAAGGAGGCGTCAGTAGAAACATCATATTTATTGTTGCTATAAGGAATGGTCAAAATATGGGAGGTGGTTAACTTTTCCTTTAAGGTACAAAAGGCTGGTTTGCATTCGGAGGAACATAAAAGCGAACATCCTTTCTGGTCAATTTCAGTAAATGTATGACAATTAGGGAAAATCCTTCCACAAAGCTTCAATAATATGCAACAAGTAGTAGAAAGCTACATAGTTTTATGATGGTGGTAGGTTTAGGCCATTAAAGTACTGCGGTGGTTTTGATTGGATATATTTGCATATGTACTTCAATGAATACACGTTTAAGGAAATTTACCACTTTCATGAGGAAATCTCATTTAATCTATTTTGCATAAAGTTGATGTTTACAAAGGGTTTACAGTACTATACATTTGTGCTCTTCGTGTTTTACCCTTCTCTTGGAATAAATTAATATGTCATTTATAATGACAATGACAAACTAATCAAGGAAAGGTCAAAATATTCTATACAGTAGGCCCTCGAAAGCGGTGGGGGTTGTGTTAATCCAAAAGACATGACTAAAAATTGAAAATGACCATATCAGGTCTGGAAAGTGGTTTTGGCTATGTTTTATTTCTTAATGCGAAGTTTGTGATACCCATATCTTAAGTCAATCTTTCAAAATATCTTTGACCCTCATAAATGGTCAAACAAATCAACTGTCGCGGGCAATGCATATTTATTCTTTATAGTCATTTCATTAAATTTTCGGTAATTCGAAAAGATTTATCTCTCTTTTTACATGAATAAAATAGATCTCTCCATGTTGATGTACTATGGCGAATAAATACTTTATCGAATAGGTCGTCCAGATGTCTTTCCAGTTTTCAAAGAGCCATACGATAAAGGGGGTATTAATATACGAGAGGTGTTTGGCAATAAATTGATAAATAATTTAACTACTCATCTTGGTAGTATTCTGTGTAATTTTTCGGGAAACATATCTTTGTATCTAGACAAAACGTTCAAAGGGAGGAGGTTTCTTTTTTACTTATAAAAAAAGTAGAGGTTGGTGGGGATGTTATCCTTAGAAATAAAATGAAGTTTGATGGGGTGGTTTGAATGTCACCATTTTCACATGACAATCAATGTGAGCAAAGTCTCGAGATAAAATGTCCATTCCTATTATTATATCGAAATCCATTAAATAGAGGACTATTGAATATATGGTTAATGTCTCAATTCCAAAATGTAAAGTGTGACGTTTACAAATCCCATCGGTAATTTCCGTTTTTCTTGTTGGCATTCCTATAGTAAAATGATGAGTTAATGGACTAAAAGTTAATTACAGACAAGTCATACATGAATCATTAATGAAAGAGTTTGTAAATCCATAATCAAATCATATATGTGCCGATATATTATAAAAATGAATATTACCTTCGACCACACCATGGTAATTTGGATTTTTCATTAGGAGAAATGAGGAATTTCGCCATTCGTTCCTATTGAATAGTTTTTATTTTCTTTCATGAGGATTTTGTCATGGTGAATGGATAGAGTTATTTGTTGGATTCTTAAAAGGAGGTATGATAATGTTGGGGAGGTAGAAGGAGGAAGCATGTGTAGAATAGGGCATTAGGGTGTAAGATATCCTATTTGGTGGCATTCATGACAACTCATCTATGCTAAAATTGATTGAATAATTGGCAATTCTTAGGCTTGTTGTAAGGATGATCCCGTTAATTGGGTTGGTTCCTAATAACGTACGCATTTTGGGAAGAAGTTGAGATTTGGGTTGTGTTGATAGAGGCAGGGTGACTTTCTATAAGGGAGGATATTTAGAACATTTGCTTAAACCCTCATACTTGTAAATGAATGATGGAGGATTGTATATTCTAGCGTAAACCTCGTTAAAATTGCTTGAATCTTTTGGTTTCGGTGTCAATGTATTCTTGAGGATATGTTATAAACCGATATCATTTGATTCTATTGTAGGCTTAGGAAATCTATGGTCATTTGATCTCTTACGGACTGTGAAAAGTACTTGTTGAAGAAAATTTCTTCAAATTAGTTTCAGGTTAGGTCGTTCAAATTCGGGGAGCGTAGAATAAACTACCACCAAAAGTCTTTATCTCATTCAAATAGATATGAAACTGATCTTACCCTAAGTTCAGTCCTAATGGCTACCCCGTTAAGTCAATTAAGTGATTGATGGATTCATTTTTTTTATTCAACTGTATTGGGCTTCCTATAGAATGCTAGTGGTTTTTGTCTTAGAAATTCCTTAAAGGCATTCATTCTCCGAGTTTCTTCTGATAGATCATTATTAATGAGGGATAGAGGCATATTTTTTTGTCGCCGAGTTAGTATAGTTAATTCATGTAGACAACATAAAATTCCACCACTGGTGGTAGTTGGATTAGGCAAATATGGAATAAATCGTTCGTCTTGGGTTCCACTGGTAGTTTCTCGAGCGTTAACCATCCTATAAAAATATTGTATCGATCGATATATTTCAAGTAGAGATATAGAAACAACTTGTAATATTATAACATATTGGATTACATAGTATTACCCAGAGAACTTATAAAAAGAAGAAAGAAAGTTACGTAGCTGTTGAACCTATTTTGTAATAAAAGAACACTTAACTAATACAAAATAACTATTTGTTTAAACTACTACCTTCATTCGATAATATGGGTTTCGTTTACTTGCACACACATACATATAGGTTGTATTTATTTACATCCAAATTCCTAAGATAGTCTTCAAGACATTTGAGTAACCATTTGGTTAAACTCAGGATCTAGGTCAGTTTCGGAGGGATCTGAATCACCTAGGGAAGTACTCGTATTCATGGGAGTAAAGATAGTAGTGGTGGGAGAAAGAAAACCACAGTAAATTGGTAACTCAAGAAGAGTAATCATGACTTCATTAGGCGGAACGACTTCCCATGCGAGATGGATTATATGTTGAAGAGTGTTAGGGTCTTCATAGAATCTCTTGGCTTATCGGGTTGTTTGAGTTTCTCCCATAAGGCGACCAGTAAATAGAATGTGTGTGATCTCAGGAGTAACAATCGCCCAGTCACGATTAAAGCTCCTTATGTGTTGAGAAAGCTTTGCATAGCCGACCTCTTTAATTGCTTGTTCAAACCTTTTATGAGTCGAATCACGAATATTAATAAATATATCGTCCCAAATATTCGTAACGAAAAAACACTTTGAGTAATAAAATGTGATAAAGGAAATATACATTGTAATAGTTGTAAGCGAAAGATTATCGTATTTGGTCCCGTTTAACCATAAAATCCGACGATGCCATATACCATCCTATCGCATTGGCGAATTCCATGTTTTTAATGGTAACCAAGGAGTGAAATAAATATAACAAATAAATTGATAGCAACCGAAATTAAAATATTTTTATTATGGGGATACCTAGCATCCTATTACATAGCTGAGTTTGAAACAAACTAAAATACATATTTATTCGTGTATGCCATATATAATATACAACTTTATAGAAAAACATTAAGGAATAACAAGAGGTGATAAATTGCGGTGTAGATATTCCAGCGGGGACTACCATCCTTGTCTATTACCATCCATACATACGTAACCGAAAATAATTTTCGACAATAAATACGCAAGGGTTCCTGCAACAAGCTGGACGTGTGCGGGTAAAGAAGCTAGTCCAGGATACTAGACTTAGGTTAGCGACTTGGAACATAGGGACTATGACATGAAAAGGGATGGAGTTAGTAGATACCATGATAAGAAGAAAAGTTAACATAGCTTGTTTACAAGAAACTAAATGGGTCGGTGAGAAAGTTAGAGAAATAAAAAATACAAGATTTAAATTATATCATACAGGAAAACATAGAAATAAGAACGGAGTTGGAATAATAGTAGATAAACACTTTAAGGACGATATCGTAACCGTTATTAGGAAAGGTGATAGACTTATACTTGTAAAATTGGTATTAGGTGAAAACATAATTAATATTGTTAGTGCTTATGCACCTCAAGTAGGATTAGATGAGCACACTAAAGTACAATTTTGGGAACAAATGGATGAACTAATTCAAGAAATACCCCTAGGTGAGAAAATCTATATAGGTGCAGATTTTAATGGCCACGTAGGAGAAGATCGTGTAGGATATGAGATAGTGCATGGAGGACATGGTTTTGGAGATAGGAATGACGGGGGAGAGTTTATCTTAGATTTTACGATGGCTTATGATTTTGTACTAGTAAATACATGTTTTAAAAAGAGGCTTGAACACTTAATAAATTATAAAAGTGGAACACATAAGAGCCAAATAGATTTTTTCATTACTAGGAAAGGAGACCGATTAACGTGTAAAGATTGTAAGGTTATCCCGGGAGAGAGCTTAACCTCACAACATAGGATAATGGTGTTGGATATAAATATTAAAAATCAATCACGAGTGCAAAAAGTGAAGATTAACTCACGAACTAGGTGGTGGAATTTAAAAGGAGAGAAATTAGAACTATATAAAGATAAAGTATTAAATGAAGCAACATGGAATAGTGAAGAAAAAACTAACATAATGTGGAATAATATGGCCACATGCATTAGGAGAATATCAAAAAAAATTCTTGGAGAATTAAAAGGCAAAGGGCCACAGTCTAAAGAAACTTGGTGGTGGAATGAATAAGTACAGAATATAGTAAAAATTAAAAGAGAGTTCTTTAAAACATGGCAAACAAATAGAAATGAAGAGAATTTTGAAAAATATAAATGGGCTAAAAAGGAAGTTAAGAAAGTGGTAAGAGATGCTAAGTTAAAAGCGTATGATGATATTTATACAAAATTAGGAACACAAGAAGGGGAAAAAAGTATTTATAAGCTTGCTAAACTTAAGGATAGGAAAACAAAAGATTTTAATAACATTAAGTGCATCAAAAGTGATGATTCGAGAGTCCTAGTCAAAGATGATGAAATTATGGAAAGATGGAAAAACTACTTTGAGAGGTTATTAAATGGAGATAATGGGAGTAGATTAGTTATAGAGGAACTTAGGGAGACTCGAGAAGATATATTTTTTTCGTAGAATTAGGATAACAGAGGTCAGGATTGCTCTAAAAAAGATGAAAACAAGGAAGGCTTTAGGACCAAATGGTATCCCTATTGAAGTTTGGAAGTGCTTAGGGGAGGATGGAGTAGCATGGCTTACAAAATTATTTAATAGAATTTTAATGACTAATGGGATGCCCGATGAATGGAGAAAAAGTATTTTAGTACCTATTTATAAAAATAAAGGGGACATACAAAGTTGTTCAAATTATCGTGGTATTAAGTTAATGAGTCATACAATGAAACTTTGGGAGAGAGTGATTGAATATAGATTGAGATTGAAGACAACAGTATCTGAGAATCAATTTGGGTTTATACCTGGGAGGTCAACAATGGAAGCAATCTATTTATTAAGGAGATTAACGGAGAGGTATAGAGAGAAAAAGAAGGATCTTCATATGATTTTTATAGATTTGGAGAAGGCGTATGATAGGATACCCAGAGATATAATATGGTGGATTCTACATAAAAGAGGAGTGACTCGCAGATATACTGATGTGATCAAGGATATGTATGATGGTGCGATGACTATAGTAAGAACATCAGCTGGAGAAAGTAGTGAATTTTCAATTACGGTAGGGCTACACCAAGGTTCAACATTAAGTCCTTATCTCTTTGCTCTTGTTATGGATGAGTTGACTGGACAAATACAAGATGAAGTGCCATGGTGTATGCTATTTGCAGATGATATTGTTTTAGTCGATGAGACTAAGATGGGGATAAATGCTAGGTTGGAATTGTGGAGAGAAACTTTAGAAACAAGAGGATTTAAAATAAGCAGAACTAAAACAGAATATGTGGAGTGTAATTTTAGTAGTAATAGGAGGACAAATGGAGATGTGGTAAAATTGGTGGGTCAAGAAATACCTAGAAATGACCATTTTTGTTATTTAGGATCAATTATACAAAAAGATGGAGATATTAGTGATGATGTTGCGCATAGGATTAGAGCAGGCTGGGTTAAGTGAAAAAGTGCGATCGACATTCTGTGTGATAGGCGTATACCTTTGAAGTTAAAAAGGAAAATTTTATTGGACGGCCATTAGACCCGCCATGTTATATGGGACAGAGTGTTGGGCAATCAAGAAACAAAATGTGCAGAAAATGAGTGTGGCATAAATGCGAATGCTAAGATGGATTTGTGGTAAAACTCGAAAGGATAAAATTAAAAATGAACAAATTCGTGAAACGGTAAAAGTAGCTCCTATAGAAGATAAATTGAGAGAAAATCGACTAAGATGGTTTGGACACGTCAAGCGTAGACCAATGGGTTCTCCTGTAAGGAAGAGTGATTTAGTTAGTATTGATGGTAACCCAAGGGGTAGAGGTAGGCCTAAATTAACTTTGTGGGATATTATAAAAAAGGACATGATATCATGTGGTTTAACCTAAGATATTTCACTGGACAGAATGGAATGGAAAAATAGGATTCATATAGCCGACCCCAAATAATTGGGAAAAGGCTTTGTTGAGTTGAGTACAAGGTAGGGGAGAAAATGTATTGTTAGAGAGTAACTAGATTTGATATTGATATCATAAAAACCCGGAGACAAACTTACATATCATAGAACTGTTAGGGGCATACTGGAGTCTAATGATATTTAAATAAATAATATGATGGAGTGCAACCGAATATGTTGTGTATCAAGTTACCATGATAAATGTTCAAACTATAACATGATAACCCACAAAATATTGGTTATAGGGGATTCAAATGCGTAGGCATACCAAAACAATCTCTTCGAAAGCATATCATACACTTGGATAGACAATCTAAAAATCGTTGGGGATAATAATAATAATAACAATAATAATAATAATAATAATAATAATAATAATAATAATAATAATAATAATAATAATAATAATAATAATGGCTTTCCATGCTTAGCTAGAGTGACACTCATACGTATGTACCAAATATAAACTATGCACTCAACATTGGAGTCCTAAAGGCCAATTAGAAATGTCGTGGTATACCGGGGTCTAATCCCTAAATTGTAAGGTAGGCTACTAGGGGTTTCATTGATAATGGTCATATATTGCAGTGTAATATTAAATTATTATAGCAGGTTGCAGCGCTATACTAAAGTAAGGGTAAAAAAGGAGTTCAGTGGTTGTTACTGAAGTCGTAGGCTATAGTGATTTATTGGATTTAGGGGTAACTGAAATATCGAGGGAATCACTACACAGATAAACCTGAACTACACAAATGAGTTGGTAATGAAAGTATGAGTTCAAGGTTAATACAGAGTGATATAACAATTAGTATTTTTGAAAAACATACGCTTTACTTTTTTAACACTAAAATTAAAAGCACCTACTTTGAAAATTCCGATTTTGAGTTTGTGTCTAATTCACTAGGGTTGACGGGTTAGTCTGAAATCAGGGAGAGTGTAAGTAGGTCACATAGGCCTATAATAGTGCTTATTTGACCTAGTCGGATGTTAAATTGTAAGAGGTTTTAGTGTAAAAACAACTAAGAGGGTATTGACGCGACTGAATATGTGTTTTAGCGTGTGTAAATACGACTCAAGTATAAATTGGTTGCTGAAGTAATAATTCAATAAATCGGGTGTCGAACACAGGGACTAAGACAATCTTTCATGATGAATACTAAGGAAGATGACTAATCTTAATAATCGACTCACAAAAATGAAAAGAAAAATGGTTATTGTTGAAAAATTATTCTACTTTTAATGAATGAAAAATAATTTTTAATAAAATTAACTACCCATGCAAAAACTAGAGAATAAATATGTGAACTTGTCGCACCCGCATTTCTCCAAGGCAAATGTTATTTTAAAATAATGCTAAATCAGAATTGATCCATGCATACTAAGATAACTAAGAATTTATAAAATATAAATTCTCTTACACTGTAGTTCAATAGGCTTATTGTTTGATGATTTCGCTGCATATCTCAGACTATTGTAATATAATTCCTGAAGTATTTTTCATTACCTATTAGCACCTGTGCAAAATAACTAGAAGTAAAAGAATTAGAAAAGTCATTGAATAAGTTCTACTAGTTATATAACAAGTATAAATATAAAGGGAGTTTGTAATGTGTATGGAATTCAATGTTTATCAAACGAAGCTGAAGCAAATGTTTTTCATAATAACATTAAATCAAAGAGTTAAACTTTTAATCTTATACATACTAGCACATTAAGGATCATATAATGGGAGTCAAGGATCTCTGAATTGATAATCCCATACTTACAAGCTCACTAAGGGGGTATAGAAATAAGTAAGCAATGAGTAAAACAACATAATAATCAACCTAAAATCTTAGGGGACAAGTAATCGGCTGGACACACTATCCAAGTGGCCCTTATACATATGTAGCAACAATCCAGGCTCTCAAACATCTGAGACCATTAGGCCAAGAAGAGAAGTTCCGTGGAATAACACGAAATTCTACTCCCTAGTTAATATTGATGCATATAATATAAATATTTGCACAAAGGTGTAGGGGTGAACTGAATCAATCATTAAAACAGATTCTTCATTATATCAGTTATTAAATGAGAAGTGTTAAAATCAGTTTAAAATGATCATAATCAAACAATTCATGAGAATATATTAAAATTGAGAATGGTAATTTTACACATACTTGGAATTAACAAGCTATCACACTCTGATATCAATAGCAAATAAAAAACAATAAAGCTTACTATTGAAAAGGTAAAAAAACTACCATTGTATTTAGTAGAGTAGGCTTATCTTTATTCATTCATTATTTCTTTGCCATATTCAACTGTAATATTTAATGCAAGAGTTACTACGAATAATCTAAAAATAAATGTTTCACTCTACACATTGCTTTTCATAATTACACTATCATCGGTATTCGGATAACGAACTCCTATATATATAACTCGTATATGATTTGAATAAAATCTCTTTCTAATTTTTATAACATGTTCAGATAGTTTTCTTTAGAAAAAAATCATAAAATACTACTTTAACGGTTATTCGAGATATTTAATTGACACAATGGACCAAATATGATATTGTAAAAAATAGTACCGAAATAATTTTGTTTTATATCAAAAAATTATAGACGATAACAAGATTCAAACAGTATGTTCCATGTATTTTAATGATCAACGGTTTAAAAGATATGATTTTTCAATGAAAACAATGTGGCATTTGGACGTGTCAACTTGTAGTCATCTTTTCTTTTAAAAGAACATTAGTTTTATTTTTTGACAACATATACATATAACTAGTGTTGTTTGGATAAGTAACACATTAATTAGTTCTCAAGTTTATTTATTTTGTCATGACAGACGTGTATATCCGTATATATATATATATATATATGTATATATATATATACAGAGAGAGAGAGAGAGAGTCAAGCTTTCCAACATACCTCATTAAACATACCTATTTTTTACAAATAGTAAAAATATTAATTTTGAATTGCAATTTTTTATATGAGTTCATGATATTTCAATGTGACCCTGTAAAAATATTGAGCTCAAAATAATGTGCTTTGTTATTTTAAAAAAATAGGTAAAAGAACTTACACTTTTAAAGGGTAAAAATGTCAGTTTTTTGCCTATTTTTTAAAAATAACAAAAAATATTATTTTCGGTTGATTTTTTTTACAAGGGCACATTGAAATATCATGAACCCATATAAAACATTTCATCTCAAAATTATCTTTTTTACTATTTTAAAAAAAGGGTATGTTGATAGGTATGTTGATAGGAGGTATGTTGGAGAGTCTAATTGTGTATATATATATATACACACTTAGCAATGGGTTTTTTTGTTACCTTTGTTTCCCAGCCATAGCAGTTGAGATTAATATATTTTGCGTGTATATACATATTTATATGGATTGTATAAGTTGTGTATTAAGGTGTGTTTAAAATAGGGGTGAGCGTGTGTATATATATATATATATATATATATATATATGTGTGTGTGTGTGTGTGTGTGTGTGTGTGTGTATGTGTAACGAAAGAGGAAGAATAAGAGAATGACAAAATTAACATAATGGTTTGGAGAAAAATGGAGGAAAAGGAGAGAGACCAAATAGGTTTTTGACAAAAACTTGGCTTATAAAATGGGGGTTAAGTCGACAGGTTCTTTTTTCCTAGTCCTTTGGCAAGGGCGATTTACACGTTTCATTTTTTTTTGTTTTTTTTCTTTAAAGGATTCTAAATACTAAAATATCAAAAGATATTTTATTTATTATAATAATTTTTAAAACCCATATAAGACAAAATTGGGTTTAGATCTATTGATGTAAAAAAATAGAGTAGATCTAATTATTTGATCATAGATAAATAAATAAATAAATAAAAGAGATAAGTAAGATTTTTAAAGTGGTTCGGCTGAAAGGAATAGCGCACGCCCATTGACTTATATTTCCTATTTTCCACTTGGATTGTATTCGCCCACTTCGTTGTAGTTATTACCATGTATTTATAGCCAACCAGGGAGATAAAGAATCGTAATGTTAAAGGATGGAATGCCTTTATAAATTAGGAATGTATATCAGTACATTGTGTTCATAATGCATATGACTGGTGGCGTTTTGTTAATAGTGTTGGTCGTTATCCCAGTATGATGGTCGAGCTTTCAGGCCTTAATCGTTAGTTACTGCTTGCTGACTAGGATTATTGCCATAGTGTATGACACATGTATATTTCGTATTGGCTCATGTTACTGGGTAAATTTTGGTATCAACAGAAGCCCCCATTGCGGTTGTCAACTTCCCACACTTGTAAAATTATCAACTTGGTTGATAATGTATAGCACATATGGCATTTTTCCAATTACTCCTAATTATAACAAATCGTTTTTAGGGAAAATGCATCTTTTTTAGCTTAGCATCCAAAATTTCAATCGACGTTTTCCTTTAATCATTACTTTCATCGATTTTCTAAGAAATCTATAAAGGCTAGTGAAATCTTGGTTGTCTTCTAACTCAAACTTTCTGGTTTTTTCTTCTATCTCTTGAGTTATTCATGTGATCGTTCTTTCTATCCTTTAGTTCTTGCTAAATCCTCAAGTCTTTGTAATAATTATTTTTCTTTCTCCCTTTCTTCATCTTCAATCATGGTTTATTCAGTAGTTTCTCTAGATGAATTTAGGAGCCAATGGAATATTCCTTCGTAGGTGGATTTGGATCTCCCCGATCTTCCTGTAAATCTTTTTTCTTTATTCGATTGACATTGGTTCCCTTATCTTTTCTTTGTTGAATGTGGGTTTACTTTTCCCCTAAACCCCTTTTATCTTGAGTTTTTTCAATATTTTGACATTGTACCTGCTAGAATAGCCCCCAACACTTGGAGGCTTGTAAATGGGTTTTAGTAGTTAATGTACCAGACTCCAACATAGACTATTTTCATCATGGAATGATTGCCAAGAATTGGCAATATGTACCCATGGTAGGGAATGTAGTATACTAGGGGCCCAAATGCCCTCAATATGGCCATGGGATAGGTTGCAACACTATTGTATAACTTTTCTTGATAATTTCATTGGTTATAATACTAACTGTATTTTTTCACTTGATTGAAGTTGATCATAAGAGAAAGTGTCCGAAGGAGAATGATATCCATTTTACTGAGCTGAAAATTCGTTGGGGTATTCACCAAAAAATTGGCGAGGAACACATTAGGTCGACATCATATTTGTTGAAGTATAAAAACTCTATTACTTCTTTTATTTCTCACCCAACTTCTATTGCTCCCTCCTTAGTGATTAAGCTTGACCAAGACCCATCCTCCACTTCTTCTACCACTGTATCTGGCAAGCTTCTATAGGCCCCTCATCTTCAATTGACTTGCCATGATAAAGATAAAGTTCCCCAACATTATGGGAGATATTACCACTACTCGCTCAATAAAATCTGCTGCTGGTGGGGCCGACAATAAGGATGAGGTTGGGAAGAATCCCCCAGTAAAGAACAATAATGAATCCCATATCAAGCGCTTGAAGTAGGGTATTCCTTCTATGTTGGCTGAAGGAAGTACTTATGGTGATAACCAATAAGACTTGGTCAATTTGGCTAATACTGGGTCTCCAGTGGCTATTGGCCCTAGTTTGGCTAAGCAATTAATAAAGTTTGGTACTCTTCCAGACCATAGGGGTGCTACTTCTACAATCCGCTTCTTTAAAATCTCTTGAAGGGATTCTCAAAGTCTTGACTTGGAAAGAGTTGTTATTTTTTTATACTCACTTATTTGAGAACTCTCTTGTATTGACTTTCTATGATTTCATTTTACAGTTCATGGTTGATTTCAACCAGATGTTAAAGAAGGATGACATCCTTCATTCTTTTTCAGATGGGGTGGATGAGGCATTTGAATGCCAGAAGAAGTGTTTCCTTGAATCCCAATAGGCATTGATAAATGAACAACAATAATGAGAAACCAAAATAAAGATCGCTGAGAGTGATGCTGCAGTTTCTTGGGGGAAGCTTACCGAGCAACATAAAAGTTTTGTAAATTACAAGTTCGTCAATGATGGCTGGTGAGTAGCACTCACGGAGGTTCACACATCCCAAGACTTTGAGTTGTTCCTTAGGCATGATTCTGGTTCTCCTTCTAACTTAAATGAGGAGATTAATGATGATGGAGGATCAGAGGATTCTACTCTTGTCTTGCTCTGCTAATCAATAACAAGTAGTAGCAGTTGGGCCTTTAATTCCCCCTTCTTTTGAGAAAGAGCCTTCACCTATCTCCACCCCTTCCCAAAGTGGGGCCATTTTTTTAGAAAAATAAGGTGTACACTTACTTGATGAGCAACTTTTGTTTTTACCTATATTTTTTCTTTCTTATTCATATCAATGTACTTATAACTTTATTTTCATTAATGAAAATGAACATTTCTTTACACTTGTCTTCCTCTGTTTCAAATTCTTTATTCTGTTGTTGATTGGAGATTTTTCTTACTCTTTATAGTTCATGACTAAATTCAATCAATTTCCCTCCAATAACTCTGAGCTACTCAGAAGATGTAATCATCTCTTCAGATCTGGTCACATGACTTTATTCAAGGAAGATCTATCCAACTTGCTCGGGGATAATGTCTCAGATCACGCTAAAGAAACTTACCTATACATGAAGTGTCTTCTTGATCGGGTGCTAGCCAATAATATTGCATACTTTGAAATGATAGAAGAGCTTTCAGAAGATCACAAGGAGGCTAAATATATTTTGCATGTTGATTATGAATAGAAGTACAAAGCTATGAGTGAAGGTTGGGGTTTTGATTAGAAGTTGGAAAAGCATGCATCTTTCTTCAGGAAGTAGGACTTTCTGCTTAATCATTTAAGGGATGAATTGAACTCATTGAAGGCTTATTCTACTACTTATGTTGCTGCTGATGATGGAGTTTTCTTCTTGGAGACTGAAAATGCCAAATTAAGGGAAGAAGTGAAATAACTAAAGAAAACTAAGCCTTCTTCTTCATCTTGAGAAAAAGTTAAAATTTGCCAAGCTACTACAGATGAGGCTAGGACTCAGCAAACACTTACTAACTAGGTTATACAATTGAAATAAAAAAAATTGGCCATTGCTGATATGTCCAAGAAACTCCAGACTCAAGCTGAGCAACTTTCTACTCAGGTTGAGAGATTGACTTTCCAATTTCATAAACAACCTAGGGAATTCTAGATGGATGGTTACAACGAGGACCTTAGTCATTTTGATGAACGATTTAAGCAAGCCCAACATTAAGGTTACGAGTGGGTTTGGACCAACTGCTTAACAGTCATGAAGGCGGAGCAGAACAGTAAACTTTAGAACTAGTATGACCCCAATTTATTGTATTGTCAAGATCCTCCCTTAAAATTGGATGTTAGTTGGATTCCTATTAACACTATTACCCAATGCTTGGTTTAAAAAAATAGGGGATTATGGCCTTCATGATGAGTTAGATATTATTACTCCTCTTCATCTTTAAGATTCCTCGAGCAGAATCAATAGAAGGATGCTTCATGACTTCTATTTTATCAACTCCCCTTACGCATTAGATGGCCTTCCAATACTCATGAAACCAGTGTCGAGCTCCTCTAAATCAGAGGGGAACCGTCTTGTAGATTAGTTTCATTCCGATAAGTCAGTTATAAGTGATACCATGTAATGATCAGTTAAATGAATGAAATATTTGATTAATTGATGCTGTCAATATTTGGATGTGAATGGCTTATTTGCTTCATTAGTTCTATTGATACACTTAGGCTTTTACCCAAGTTAATAACAATTACCAATTATATTATCATCATAGGTTCTACCACTATACTTAGATTTAAATCCAAGTTTGATGCGGGATACCCATGTATTTCCATAGGTTCTACTAATACACTAAAATTTTTAGGTTTTACATTAGTTACTAGTGGTGACTAGACGTATATGGAATATGTGTATACATTCCGTTTTAGGAATCTTCACAACACTCTTCCTTCAATTTGCTCGTTGGATAAAATCTACTATTTTACCCTTAGCTGCATTTACCAAGTTTCTTGAGGACTTGAGATCCTATCTTACTTGGGTTTTTTTTTTATGCCAATCAACTCTTGCTTGTACCGACCAAATGTTGAACAATAACAATAGATCAACTATGTGGTTATTGTTGTTTTGAGCTTCGACTAACTATGTGGCTGAAGAATCAATATTTTTTAATAAGTGTTGAAAAAATTTCATTTCTGACCAAGTATAACACAACTTTTGAAGAAAGTGCATCAAGTATGTAGTGCATAGCACTTGTATTCCCCTAAAAAATAAAAAATGGAGGAAATGATCATTTTATTGATACGCAGATATCATGATTACAATTTGTTTTATTACATTATTGATAGTACTTTCTCAGATGTTCAATATGCCAAGGATTCGTGAAATATTGCCCTTCCAAAGACTCAATTATGTAGGTAACTAGTCGGATATTTACTGAAATATGATCTGGGCCATACAAATTGGCTTGAAGTTTGTTGTTCTTTTGGATTATCTTCTTGAGAACATAATCTCCTTACTTTAAGTTGGTCGGCTTCATCATTTTGTTAAAAAAATGTGATGTCCTTTGGTGATAAGAAGCATTTCTAAAGGATGCGCCTTCGCTTACTACCTCCATCATATCCAAATCCAATCTTCGCATCATATCACTAACGAGAGAGTTAAAGTTTAACATTCTATGAGTGGGAAAACCTAATTTATTTGGTATTACTGCTTCAGTTCAAATGTATGCATGTATGGTGATTCTCCTGTACCGGTCCCTGGAGTTGTTCGATATGCCCACAAAATGGAGTGTAGCTCATTAATGTAGTTTCCCTTGGTAGCGTCAAGTATTTTCTTCAGCCCATTGAGTAGAGTCGTGTTTGTTACATCGGTTTTCCCATTGCTTTGAGGAATGCTTGGATCAAAATGAACTTTTGAATGTTTCATTGGGCACAATAGACAACAAACTTCTCGTTGTCGAATTGTGTGCCATGGTCTGTAATGAAAAAATAATGTAGACCACATCTACAGATAAAGTTTTTCCAGATGAACTCGTAAACTTTCTCATAAGGCATGTCTATTAAAGGATCTGCTTTGACCCATTAGGTGAAGCAATCCATAGCTATGACCAAATAATTTAATCTTCCTCGGGTGGTCGGTAGTGGCCCGACCAAGTCTATCTCCCATATAAAAAATGGCCAAGGTGAAGTAATTAAGGTTAGAGAGTCTTGTGTAGTTATACAAATGCTAGAATACCTCTAGCAACTGTCGCATTTCTTGGCAAAGGTCGTACAGTTTGCTCTCATAGTTGGCCAGTAATATCGCGGTGTATTAATTTGCTTCAATAATGATTTACCCCCTACGTGAGGTCCACAATATCTTTCATGGACTTTATATATGAAGCTTGAACCTCTTTTGGGTGAACATAACACTGTAGACTAGATGTAAATACTCTTTTGTAAAGTACCCCTTTGTCCAGAACATATCTTGCTTCTTTATACTTCAACTTTTTGGCCTCTATTGGATCTTCTGGCGAGACTCCTTCTTTAATATAAGCTCTGATGGGATCCATCCAAGATGGCCCGATGTCCATTGTGATGAAATTAATCATCAGGTATTCATTAATACTTCTGTTAACTAGATTTTCAATGGGAATAGTCTTGGGAACACAATTCTAGTTGCTGATGCCAGTCGAGCAAGTGCATCAGCTCGGGTTTTCTCTAATCTTGGAATTTTGCTCATTTGAACACCTAGAAATTCTTTTATCACTTTCAATTGTTTGGATAAGTATCTTATCATTATTTATCCCCTGGCTCCGTAAAAACTCAGTATTTGATTTACCACTAATTGAGAATCACTTGTAACACCCCGCCTAATTATATACCGGGTGTCCAGTCCCATACCAAATTAAAACATAATATACAGTTGGATCATTCTTAGCATCACTGTAAAAAACATTTACAACTCACCCAATACTCAATTAAGCTGGAATTAAAATTTGGAAAGTTTTTAACACCATCTTAATTGAGTATTGGGTGAGTTGTAAATGTTTTCGACAGTGATGCTAAGAATGAGCCAACTGTATATTCTTTTTTAATTTGGTATGAGACTGGCCACTCAGTATTTAATTAGGCAGGGTGTTACATCACTATGTGCCACAACTTGCTCGGTGTTCAGCGATTGAGCCAAACTTAGTTCCACAATGAGAGATTCATATTCTGATTTATTATTTAAGGCATGAATCAGGAATCGTAGAGCATATTCAATATCTATCCCATTAAGAGTACTGGGTATTATACCTGCTCCACTTCTAGTTGCGTAAGAGGATCCATCAACATACAAGTTCCATACGGGGAGATTGTTATCAAATGCTTGGTCTGTCAAAATACAATGATGGAATGTTTTGCTACTTATTTCATCCTACTTCCTGTACATCTCATGTGCTATGGTGGAAGATTCTAGTAGGTCAAAAATGATAGCCGTATTTGGACTATCCCTTCCTAGGTTTTTCTCTACCTCAATTCCCTGTTTCTCAAGAACCTCTAGATTAGTGAATTCAACAATGAAGTCTTCCACAGCCTGGACTTTTAAGGAAGACCTTGGTTCATACACAATATCATACCCCCCCAACTCTACTACCCAATACATCAATCTCCCAAACTTTTCCATCTTGTGCAGGGCTTGCCTAATAGGCATATCAGTGTACACCACAATTGTATAAGCTTGGAGATATGGCTTCATTCGTCTGTAAGCCTCAATCAGTGCCAACGCTAATTTCTCCAGGTGTGGATATATAATTTTTATTCCTTGGAAGGCCTTTCTCGTGTAATAGACTAGTTTTTGAACTCAATTTTCTTCTCAGATCCAGGCAGAACTTACAGCTGACTTAGAGATCGCTAAGTGTAAGTACAATTTTTCTCCCAAAATTGGTCGAGAGATCAATAAGGGTGATCCCAAGTACTTTTTCAACTCTAGAAATTCCTTTTCGTATTTATTGTTCCATACAAAGATCTTTCTAACCACTTTAAAGAATGTCAAGCACTTATCAGTAGCTCGAGCACAAATCTATTTAAGGTGCTACTTGTCGAGATAGACTTTGTACATCCTCTGTGCAGGTAGGGGACTGCATTTCAATTAACACCTTGATTTTGTCTAGGTGTACTTAAATTCCCCTCTTGTTTACTATATACCTGAGGAACATTCCTTCCCGTACACTAAAAATGCACTTGGTCGGATTCAACTTCATTTGGGGATTCTCTAGTTAATCAAAGGTTTGGCTGAGGTCGACAATGTGGTTAGATGCTTTTTTGCTCTTCGTCAGCATGTCATCTACATATACTTTCATATTCTTTCCTATTTTCACCTTAAAGATTTTATTCACCAATCTGTGGTAAGTAGAACCTACATTTTTCAAACTAAATGGCATAACATTATAGCAATAAGTTCCTCATCGAGTAATAAAAGAAGTGATTTGCCTGTCTTCAGGCTTCATTTTATTCTGGTTATAACTAGAGAATGCACCCATAAAGCTTAACAGCTCATGACCTGATGTAGCATCAACGAGTTGATCAATTCGTGGAAAGGGGAACTGGTCCTTTGGGCACGCCTTATTTAAGTCTGTGAAATCCTCACACATTTTCCACTTTTTATTTTTATTCTTAACCATAACAACGTTGGCCAACGAGTTTGGGTATTTCACATCATCAATGAATGAAGCTTTCTGAAACTTCTCAACTTCCTCCTAAACAGATTGGTTCTTCTCGGGGCTAAAAACCTTCCGCATTTGTTTCACAGGCTTGGCGTCTTTGGTAACATTGATCTCATAGAAGAGAAAGTTAGGGTCAATCGATCTTCATGACTCCAAGAGAACACATGCTTCCTCTACCTTAGGAATATCACTAGTTCCAGTTTAAGAAGAAGATCCACTGTTGTTCCTATTTGAGTAGTCTGCTCTGGCTTATCATCATCTAACAAAATGTTCTCCATTGCTTCCATTATTTGACCTTTGACCAATTTTGTTTATTCTCTTGGACATAAAGTTTCAACCACAGATTCGTTATTAGTTTCAGTGGTGCCCACTTGATAAGTGGTGTTTTTTATCTTTATTTATGTCACTTCTTCTTGCTCAATAGATGAGTAGTAGCATTCCCGAGCTACTTTCTGGTCACTTTTTACCATGCCTACCCTAATATTGGTCAGGAACATCAAATACTGGTAAACTGTAGACGACACAACTTCGAATTTCTTCAATATACTCTTCCCATGAGTATATTGTAGGAAAAATGAACATTTCTTCCATTACAAATAAACGTACCTTCTCTTTTCAGCTTGCTGTCCATGTATCGATCAACACCTCCAATTTGATTGACCCCTGTGTAACACCCCATACTTTTGGAGAATATGGAAATTAATTAAATTAGAGATTTAGAATTTATTAATTTGAAGGAAATTATTTAATTTGGTGATTTAAATGAAATAATTTTATAAAGTGACTCGAATGGTAATTTTGAGGGCACGGTTGGTCCCGAAAGGGTCAAAATAGTCATAAAAGTGTACCCGAGTGTACATTTTGGGTCTCGGGTCAATTGTCGGCCAAACCGACACCTCTTGAGGGCATTATGGTCATTTAGCAAATAGAGGCGGGGAGACCCACGAAATTTTCAAGTTATATCAAATGGTTTCGGGCTTAATTTAGGGTTCATAACATAGAAAAATAGAGAGGAACCAACGGAGAGAAAAGAGAGAGAATTTTATGAAGGCTTAAAGGGTTTCAAAGGGCTCCTTGCAACCAATATCAATTTGGAAGGGAGACTGAAGAAGGAATCAATCAAACACCCTCATCATCCATGAAATCAGATCCTACCATAATTAAGGCAAGTGGTTTATTGCAAATTATGAAGTTATAATACCCATGTGCAGGGCTTTTAATAAATTGTTTTTATTGGAAGTTCTTAGAGAAAAAGAAAGAATGGATTACATGTTGGAGTAGGATTGCATGTAGTTGGCACTTATATTTGTAGAGGACTGATAACAAATGAATCCATATTGATAATTACGAATTTAAATATGGGTTTATGATGTATAACCATGGAGAACTGAAATATATAGGGTTTTAAGAAAAAATTCGATTTGGATAGTTCTGGATAGATTTATTGAGGATTAGATGATATATTTACGTTGATAATGATCCCTGTACATTTATAAGATGATAGATTATGCTGGAAAGGATTTTCGCAAGGTGAAATGAAGTGCTGGATCAAACATACATGGTGGAACAAGGAAGAAGACGATCTGCACCTCTTCGATCGATCGATCGATCGACTTAAGAATGTTGATCGATCGATGTCATCGATTGGTCGAAGCATTTGGTCGATATATCGACCAAAGCTGATTTTGGGCTATTTTTGTTGGTTAGGTTTTCCTTGAATTCCAACGATGGGGGAAAATTTTAGGGATGTCATTACACTTATAGAGGGACTTGATGAAGACCAATAGGGAGTAAAATTAAGGTCCGTTATGGCCGTTGAGTTTAAGTCTTGGGATATGGATCGACGGGGATAATCTGATCGAGTCGCGGTTCAAAAATTGGGAATTGAGTTACGGGGAGAGTCCACGTCATCATAAAGTGTATGCCAGTAGGTTAAAGATAGTTTGACTACTGTTATAAAGAAAGAGGTTGCCAGAGATATTAGAGTTTGCGAATACTCTGATATGTACGTTAGTGAGATAAATCGTTGAATAATAAGTAGGGTTGGTATATGAGAGAAAAATACTACGTACACATGGGAATAATTGGGTTGTGTGAATACCTACTGTTTTATATGAGTACATGGGTTGTGTATGCCTATTGTGTGTTTCCTTGTGAAAGGATTGATAAGTTCAATGAGACATGCCGAACTACGCTCGATGAGACATTCTGAGCCAGGTTCGAGGAGACATTACGAACCATGTTCGAGGAGACATTTCGAACATTAGTCAAGGAGACATTCTGAGCCAGGTTCGAAGAGACATTCCAAACCATTTGTCCTTAATGTGTAAAATAGGGTCGATAACAGGATATGTTGTATTGGGTATATGTGTGTGTGAAAGATATACCGTCTGAATAATCTACTTGAGTGTGATTAGTAGAGAAGGTAGGTAGTAAATACCTAAGAATAAATTAAGTGTGAAAACTTAATATTTAAGTAATGATAATAATGTAAGAGTAATGATAATTAGTAGACGTTCGGATGCATACTGTAGGGGAGGTATGGGGAAGTTAAAGTGAACTTAACTAATGGCTTAATTTAAATTAAAGGTAGTATGTAGCGTACTGTATGGGCGGTACTAGCAAGCTAAATTATATGAGGTGTTTAGATGTTAGAGACCTAGCTGAAGTAGGTAACGAGACTAGGTAGGAACATTAGGTTCACATTTTAGATGAGAGGTGAGAAAACTCAAGAGAGTGTGCGTGATCCTAATATGTGTAATCAATAACTGTTATTTATTGCGATAAATTAGCTGCTAAATATGTTCAAAACATTTTCTGTACTAACACTTGCTATAAAACATTTGCAAAACCTTTTAGGTGTCCATCCATAGGGACGCCAAGTTTGACTTCATTCCAGGGATTTCGGAGCTGCAACATAGGTGGGTGTTGCAGGGCCTTGATTAGACGCTTCTTTTATCCTTCTTGATCTAGGGTAGGATTTCAGTTTCCAGTATGGACATGTCCTCCTTCAGTACTTTCATTTATATTGGAGTTGGTTATAATGTTGGTTTTTGGCCAATGGTTTACTCGGCAAGACTTTGTTCTATCTTAGCTGTTATTCTCAGGCTCTTTTGTTGGTATTTGATTTATACTTTGTTCTGCATGTTATTGTTTTATTAATCAGAGTTAAAGTTTGGCACTGGTCTAACTTCGCCTAGGTGGTTAGTAATTAAAAAGTTTTTGAGAGTGATGCTAAGAATGAACCAACTGGGAAACATGTTTTAATTTGATTTAGGACTGATCACCCGAGATTTAATTAGGCAGGGTGTAACAGATGGTATCAGAGCATCATGTTCTAGTGTCCTTAGGATTTATACGGCTTACTACGATTTCTACGCATCGTTATTTTGATATAGAACCCTATTGATATGACTGTTGAATTATCCTTGTGTGTTTATGATATCGTCATCTATTAGAATTTTGTATAAACTCTGTACTTATAAAAACTTAAATTTTATTTCAGAATGCCACCAAGGAGGGAGCGAGCCGAGAGGAAAGGCGCCAGAGATGAGGCTAGGGAGGGCCCTCAGGACCAGCAGGGACCCCCACCCCAGTACCAAAGATGATTTCCGTTACTCAGGTGGCGGTGATAGCGTCACAGGCCGTAGAGACGGCTATGAGGGCCATGGCATCCCATTTTCCTTAGCCTCGGGCATAGCAACCCACGGACCGAGTTATTCAGGCCCATCTAGGGTATCTCACTTGGCACAGCATTAGGGAAATATTCCAAAAAGGTCACCCGCCAGAATTCCAGGGTGGTACGAATGTAGTGACGGCTTGCCAATGGAAGAGGAACATTCAGCGCCATCTGCGCATGTTGGATTGTAGAGAAGTTCAAAAATAGATGTTAGCTACCTTCACACTAGCTGGAGTAGCTCTACAGTTGTGGAAGTCGATGACCACTGCCGAGGAGAGAGATTTGATGATTATTTCTATGTTCTGGGTGCGGTTTGATCGCAAGTACTTTCCGCTGGAAGTAGAGTCAGAGATGAGGAAGAAATTTAATGAAGTAGTTCAAGGTGATCATTCGGTAGAGGACTACGAGGACGAATTCACCCTCCTGGCTAACTTTGTGCCAGATGAGGTAAGCAATGAAGAAAGGAAGAAAGCAAAATTCATGGGGGGTTTGGCTTGGAGGATCAGGCAGCATTTGATAGGTAACCCTGCACTGGTGACAAACACTAATGTCGTCCATGAAGCCTTATTACACTGTCAATTTCATCGCTTCCATACGAAGGGGAGCAAGAGAGGTGAGCCACGACAGTCGAACAAGGCCAATGGGAGTAGTGCCGATGAAGCACCGCAACAGCAGTCAGGTAGTCAGTAGGGGAAGAATTCTCGACAGGGGAACTTTCCCAAGAGGTCCAGATCCGAAAGTTACCAACCTGGTAGGGGGGATAGTCAAGGACAATAAGGCCAGAGGAGACCATTTTCGAATAGTGTTTTATATGTGTCCAGCAGGGTCACAGACAGAGACAATGTCCACAGCAGGATGAGGTTTAGTAACAGGATGCCCACCAGGAACATCGAGCTTTGATATCTCCAGCACCAGCACTGACCCCATAGCAGTAGGTCTAGATGCACTTTGGGCGTGTGTATAACATCTGAGACGTACCGATGCCTCTAGCTCCATAGGCACCACCCGCGATAGAGGGTACGTTTTCTATTTACTAGCTTGAGAGTTGGATTTTGTTTGATACAGTGCCTTAAAATTGTTTATTAAGGCTATTTTTGCACGAGTCGTTGGCATATTAGAGATACCCGGTGGTCCCTCTATGTGTGAGGAGTCACTAGTGGATTGTGGCACATTAATGCATTCGATATGACAAGGATTCGATATTATATTTGGGAGGCTAAATCTTGCGTAAGGATGATAGACTAGAATGTGAACAAATTTCTTCTATATTTATCCATATGAGTATGGAAAATTTCTAAGTGACATGGGTGCTTTGTAAATGAGACTTTTAACACTCCAATTCGTGAGAGAGTCAGGATTAATGAATGCGGTAGCAGTAGTAACCTTACTGGGTACGTACATGATTAGTTACCAGGGGTAACGGAACTTTTGTGTCGCATGAGAGAGAATGGAGGCATACACTAGGGGTGGTTGCATGAGGTTGTAGTCTACTACCTTCGAGAATTATGAGGATTGAGTAGACTACTTGTTGAGTTTTGACGGGTTAGCAATGTTTTAGGCTATAGTGGTAAATATAGAAAGATTTCGAGTTCTCAATTCCAGCATAAGATCGTGTTTTGATAGGTAACACCTGAAAGAGTCTTTGACCTAGGTATGTGTGTATACATGTTATTATGTGTGGCATAATAGACTAATACGAATATGTAATTATATGGTTATATTTTATCCCGTGAAGTAGGGATGTCTACTGAGGTGATTTAGGGTAGTCAGGGTTATTTTCAAGCGGGGAGAGATAGCCCGGGGTTTATTTTACGCAAAAACTAATGATAGTAAGGGCGCGGTATTTTATTTTTTCTCTTGTAGCATAAGAGTGGGCGTGTAAGCTTTTGTGTTAAGAGACAGGTATGTGGGGGTACGTACTATGAACTGAGGGTCTAACAAATCTCAACGATCGATAATGTTAGGTAGTAGTGTATCGGGGGGTTCCTTGTTTGGATTTCGCTTTGCGAAACGTCCCACGCATGAAACTTAGCGCAACGTTAGAAGTGGGGAGATGTTTGGTCGTTAGTAAATGGGTTGGGTACCCCGGTTATTATTCATATATGTGATATGACTACGGGTTGTTAGTTATATTACGATTCATGACTAGTATAGTCGGGTGATTTTGTGCAGCTAGGCACAGGCATAAGGTATATGGGTGCCCTAGGTAATTAAATAATTGTAGTATTATCCACGATTAGGGAAGGATAGAAACAAAATATGTAGTATCCTTAAGAGTAAAGGGTTAAGACAGGGTAAAGAGAATCATCTGAATTTCGAGGACGAAATTCCTTTGTAAGGGGAGAAGTATGTAACACCCCATACTTTTGGAGAATATGGAAATTAATTAAATTAGAGATTTAGAAATTATATAATTTGCAGGAAATTATTTAATTCGGTGATTTAAATGAAACGATTTTATAAAGTGACTCGAATGGTAATTTTGAGGGGACGATTTGTCCCGAAAGGGTCGAAATAGTCAGAAAAGTGTACCCGGGTGTACAGTTTGGGACCCGGGTCAATTGTAGACCAAATCGACACCTCTTGAGGGCATTATGGTCATTTAGCAAATAGAGGTGGGGAGACCTACGAAATTTGCAAGTAATATCAGATGTTTTGGGGCTTAAGTTAGGGTTCGTAACATAGAAAAATAGAGAGGAACCAACGGAGAGAAAAGAAAGAGAGTTTTATGAAGGCTTAAAGGGTTTCAAAGGGCTCCTTACAACCAAGATCAATTTGGAAGGGATATTGAAGAAAGAATCAATAAAACACCCTCATCATCAATGAAATCAGATCCTACCATAATCAAGGCAAGTGGTTTATTGCAAATTATGATGTTATAATACCCATGTGTAGGGCTTTTTAAATAAATTGTTTTTATTGGAAGTTCTGAGAGAAAAAGAATGAATGGATTACATGTTGGAGTAGGATTGCATGTAGTTGGCATTTACATTTGTAGAGGATTGATAACAAATGAATCCATATTGATAATTATGAATTTAAAATTGGGTTTATGATGTATACCCATGAAGAACTAAATTATCTAGGGTTTTGAGAAAAATTTAGATTTGGATAGTTCTGGATAGATTTAGTGATGATTAGATGATATATTTACGTTGATAATGATCCCTGTACATTTATAAGATGATAGATGATGTTGGAAAGGATTTTTGTAAGGTGTAATGAAGTGTTGGATCGGACAGACATGGTGGAACAAGGAAGAAGACGACCTGCATTTCTTCGATTGATCGATCGACTTAAGAATGTCGATCGATCGATATCATCGATTGATCGAAGCATTTGGTTGATATATCGACTAAAGCTAATTTTGGGCTATTTTTGTTGATTATGTTTTCCTTGAATTCCAACGATGGGGGAAAATTTTAGGGATGTCATTACGCCTATGGTGGGACTTGATAAAGACCAGTAGGGAGTATTATAAAGGTCCGTTATGGCCATAGAGTGTAAGGCTTGGGATACGGACTGATATGGATAAACCGATTGAGTCGCGGTTCAAAAATTGGGAATTGAGTTACGGGGAGAGTCCACATCAATATAAGGTGTATGCCAGTAGGTTAGAGATAGTTTAACTACTGTTATAAATAAAGAGGTATCCATAGATCTTAGAGTGTGTGAATACTTTAAAATGTACGATAGTGAGATAAATCGTTGAATAATAAGTATGATAAGTATATGAGAGAAAAATACTACGTACACACGGGAATAATTGGGTTGTGTGAATACCTACTATTTTATATGAGTATGTGGGTTGTGTATGCCTATTGTGTGTTTCCTCGTGATAGGATAAATAAGTTCGATGAGACATGCCGAACTACACTCGATGACACATTCCGAGCCAGGTTCGAGGGGACATTCCGAACCATGTTTGAGGAGACATTCCGAACATTACTCGAGGAGACATTCCGAGCTAGGTTCGAGGAGACATTCTTAACCATTTGTCCTTAATATGTGAAATAGGATCGATAACAGGATATGTTTTATTGGGTATATGTGTGTGTAAAAGATATACCGTCTGAATAATCTAATTGAGTGTGATTAGTAGAGAAGGTAGGTAGTAAGTACCTAAGAATACATTAAGTGTGAAGACTTAATATTTAAGTAATGATAATAATGTAAGAGTAATGATAATTACTAGACGTTCGGATGCATACTGTAGGGGGGGTATGGTTAAGTTAAAGTGAACTTAACTAATGACTTAATGTAAATTAAGGGTAGTATGTAGCGTACCGTATGGGCGGTACTAGTGCGCCAAATTGTCTGAGGTGTTTAAATGTTAGATACCTAGGTGAAGTGGGTGGCGAGACTAGGTAGGAACATTAGGTGCACATTATAGATCATAGGTGAGGAAACTCAAGAGAGTGTGCGTGATCCTAACATGTGTAATCAATAATTATTATTTATTGCGATAAATTACTTGCTAAATATTTTCAAAACGTTTTGTGTACTAACACTTGTTGTAAAAGATTTTCAAAACCTTTTAGGTGTCCATCCACAGGGACGCCAAGTGTGACTTCATTCCAGGGATGTCGGAGCTGCAGCATAGGTGGGTGTTGCAGGGCCTTGGTTAAACGAATTCTTTATCCTTCTTTCTCTAGTGTAGGATTTCATCTTTCAATATGGACATGTCATCCTTCAGTACTTTCATTTATATTGGAGTTGGTTATAATTTTGGTTTTTGGCCGATGGTTTATTCGGCAAGACATTGTTCTATCTTAGCTGTTATTCTCAGAATCTTTTGTTGGTATTTGATTTATACTTTGTTTCACATGTTATCATTTTATTAATCAGAGTTAAAATTCGGCACTGGTCTAATTTCACCTAGGTGGTTAGTAATTAAAAAGTTTTTGAGAGTGATGCTAAGAATGAACCAACTGGGAAATCGATTTTAATTTGATTTAGGACTGATCACTCGAAATTTAATTCGGCGGGGTGTCACATCCAGAGGAAATACCTTTTTGCCAAAAAAACCTATTAGAGACCTATGATAAGGTTCCAACTGGCTAAGCTTTAAGTCCAGACTATCAAAGCAGTGGTAAAACATGATATCCGTCGAGCTATCATTTTCAACTAACACTCTAAAAATAATTATATCCTCCCTTCTAACTTTAATTTCTAAAGGACGTCTTGGGGTATAACACCCCTGAACGGTCATTTTTACAAAAACCAATCACCATCTTATCTTTGTTAACCTTCCTTGGTCGATCATTTTTGTCTAAGTTAATCATCTCGATATTGGAATAAGCTTGATCCTCATTGAGGCAAGCTTTCCTTTCAGCAGTATGATCCCCTCCTCCTACATCTTCGCCTGTAATAATTTGACAATCAAAAGATACAAAACTGAGCATCAATACTTTGCGTTCTGGTTGCCTAGGTTTCTTGGGCAGGTAGGGATCATCCTCTTGATCACCTTCAAGAGTTCTCTTTTTCTCGTGTCTGGACTTGTATGGAGACATTGACCTTTGTCGAGCTCTACCAATGTTCTACTGATTAACAAACCTGTCTAGATTTCCTCTTCGAAAGAGTGCTTCAATTTCATTCTGAATAACAACGCAACGATTTTTCGTATTCCCATGATCCCTGTGAAATTCACAGTATTTGGACGCGACCCTTTTGGTGGAAGGTGTTCTTAACTTTTCACGCCGACATACATCCTTGTTATGCTTTATCTCCTCTAAAACATAGTGGATGCCCAATGTTAAGGGAGTATAATTATTGTACCTTTTGAGCTGGTCCATATTCCCTTTTTTATTTGATTCCACGTGGTCCTTAGGATCTTTATACTCCTTTTTATCAGTTTTACCTTCGGCCCTTACTTATGAGTTTTGCTTGACTGCTATTGCCTCCTCGGCATTCATGATTTTCGCTTCCTTTGGCATCAACTCTGTCACCGTCTTCAAAGGAACTTTAGCAAGTGTGTAGCGGAGCTTCTCAAGGAGCAACACACTCATAAAGGTTGTAATGGAAATTTTTCCTCATAATTAATGACTTTTAACTTTTCATTGCTGAAATGAGTGATGTAATCTCAAGTACTCTCTCCCACCTTTTGACTTACACTGAGCAATTGAGCTACTCCTTTCATTAGTTTTGCTCTAAAGGAGAAATTACTAATGAATAGATCGATAAGATTATGAAAACTATAAATCTTCCCATGAGGAAGACTGTTATACCAGATCTGAGCGGGTCCTTTAATTTTCCTTAAGAATGCCCTGCATCTCATTTCGTCAGGGATGTCATATATGTCAGTTGCTACCTGATACATCTCTATGTGAAGGACGGGATCTACTTTCCCATCATATTTAGGAGTAAAAATAGGAGCTTTAAACTTTGAAGGTGTGGGAAAATCCACAATAGCTTTTATAAAAGGAGATCCCTTCATAAACCTTCTCTATAAAGGGTTCTTGGACTTAGCCATTTCTCCCAATCTATCTTCCAATCACTAGATGGAACCTTTCCAAGTATTGTTACTAGTGTTAGATATGTGTGTTGCAGTTATTTCATTCTGACCAACTGTTTGTGCTGAACTCTCCTCTTCTGAATGTTGTTCGGCACAAGCAGTTCATCGGGCATCTGATCTAGATTAGGCTGAGCCCTCATGTTGATCGATTGGTCATCGAGTATTTCTAGACTATTCCCCCTGGGTCCAAAATGATCAAAAGGAGATGCTCGACTTAGCCTTTCTAAGGAACTCAATCTTTCAGGAGTAAATGACTGTTCGTCATAGGGCTCCGATGTCCTGAGCGAAGAACTTACTCATGGGCAATAGGAAATATCTATAGTAGTCCCAGATTGGCTATGTCTACTGCTTCTTGGATGCGGTGGTGGCATATTTCCAAGAGGAGATAAGGAAGGTTTATGGGGCTTGGAGGGTGTGTGCTAACTGTCTTTTGGTATCTTTCATAGCCTCTTATCCTCTGGCGAGATGAGTCAATATTCCAGTCAAATCATTATTATTTGGTGGAGCTAAAGGAGCAGGAGGGATGCCATCATTCCTGGTTGTTAACTCAGGAATATCATTCATAGATGAAATAAATGAGTGAAAATGTTTAGAAACACATTCCCACAGACGACTCCAATCTGTTGATGGCTAGAAATGGCCTATGTCATCTTACAGGCATCAACAATAGATAAACTGAAGGTATGAGGAGGATGAGATTGAATATGAAGTGAAGATAAACAATCACATCAAACATATTAGATAAAGGTTTTTAAAGTGGTTCAGCTCTTGAAGAAGCTTACTTCCGCTGTTATTTTATTCCCAGAGGTTTACAATAGCACAACACATTATGATAAGAATGATTGAATTGTTCTCTTGTATTGAAAGAGATATATGGGTATGATTGAGAGAGGTGTCCCTTTAGCTAAGGAAGGGCATGTATTTATAGTCCACTAGGGAGATCATAAATCGGAATTTTAAAGGATGGAATGCCTTTAAAATTAGGCATGTACATCAGTACATTATGTTCATAATCCATGTGACTACTGGCATTTTGTTAACAGTGTTGGTCGGTATCCCAGTATGATGGTCAGGCTTCTAGATCTTGATCGGCAGTTACTCCTTGTTGACTACGATTATTGCCACAGTAGATGACACATGTCTATTTCTGATTGGTCCACGCAACTGGGTAAATTTTGGTATTAACAGAAGCCCGCAATTATTTGTCACATGTAGAAAAACTTTCTACTCGATAATTAAAAATTATTATTTTATGTGTCGCCCAAAATAACAATGTCATTTTGACACATAAGAATATAATTTTAATTAAAATAAAATTTGAGGTATTACATTCGATCCATCTTAAAAAAAATAATCCTCAAAATTTTCTACATTCTTAGAGTTTCAAATACTCGTGGAACTCACATTGTCTATGATATCTCGTAAAATGAAGGCTCATTCGTTCAAATATGTAAATTTATTATATAACTTTGATGATTTTCCTCATGCCATTCTTTTGTTATTTACAGGTTACACAATATTTCCGTATAAGAAATACTTGACGTAACCAGAATCAGAAACAGCTGGAATTTCATCTAATTAATCGAAATTTTTATACGATTTGCGTGTGTTGTCTATTGTCGCATAGGTTTACATAATGAAGTTTAATGTATCATCTGGCTATATAAAGTTTGGTGACATGTGAATAATCTTAAAAGATGGTAGTATTCGTAACTGATCATCGTAGGTTGTATATAGTTCACGAAATAACATTATTTAACGTGTAATTAATTTCCACTATATAAATATAGTGTTGGAAAGATAATACTATAGGTTTGAAACATTGATCTCATAATAATAGTATTTAACAACCGTTTGCATTGTAGGTAAGTGGAAGTATAAATTATGTTCAGGCAGCTAAGTCGATAGTTTATAATCGAACTATTAAGGGTGGGTTTCCAATTGAGTTATTAATAACGTAATTGTAAGTCGCGGTTTTCAACGATATGTAAGATTCTCATAGAAGGGTATCTCTTTTCTAAAATTTTTTTAGCAAGTTTACTACCAAAAATTTCAATTTCCATTCCTACAGTATAATGCTAGTTTCTCCTATTAGTATTACTTTAAATATTGGACAAGCTGTGGAATTACCAGACGGGCTCATAGATTATTCAATGTAATTAATACATGCATAAAGGAATTTTCTTAGAATTTCAATTATGAAGAGAGACTGTATCGAGTTTCTTAATGCAGTGTTTTTCTTAATGCAGTGTTTACTTAATTTCATACATACCAAAATAATGTTTCTATAAGATTTGATTTTTTCACTAAGTCACTATTTTGGAACAAAAGGCAACGTGTGATACTTTTGGGTATTTCAACTAGCCTTGTTGCATCGATTGGTGCCTGGATTCACATAATAATAATAAGTATCATAGTTAGTATGGTTTCTAATGTTGTGGAGTCATCACATGGAATCTACCATAGACATATAATGATAACATGATTCTTTAAACTACATCAGGCTACTCAGGATATATTCTGAAATTTTGGAATAGTTCGTGTACCAGATAGATAGAGATGGTTTACTGAAAAGAATTTAAGTGTAATTATACAAGTATGTGAAAGATGTAGTATTACCGATATCATTAAACAAAATGATACTACTGTTTGATGTATATTGAATCCAAGGACTAATGTTTATAAAGTCATGAAATGATTTTTGCACTTAACGTTAGATCTTATTATGTTCAAATCAAATTTACATCTGAAAAAACATGATATGTGTGTCCCAAAAGATAAAGAATACTATTCTCTTTTTCTTGGCCATCGGGAGGAAAAAGAATTAGTAAAAATATGTTAATCACGTACTATCGATTTTAAAATAAATTATAGATATAGCCAGAAAATGGAGTGGTTGGTATAATCTAAAAACACGTGTTTGTTCAAACATTCAATTTAATTTGAGCTTCTATGGACATCGACTTGGATATTTATGATGATAGTCTTACTATGAATCCTAATACATAGCTTTTGGGATGAAAAAATAATTTCTAATTGGAGCGAACGACATATTTAGTGTGTTTGTGTAATATCATCCATACTTATAATTACACCCTTCGTACGTACATGGTAGTTTATAAATAAAGTTCATGGTGATGTGATTTTATTTTCATTCTGGGAGAAAAATATTTTGGAGAAATTCATTAGGTATATGTAATCTATCTCTCAATCGAAGACTTGTTTCCTTATCATATAATAACTCTCGAGTATGACTTCAGGTTTAAGATTTTAACACAAGGAGATATCGAAGTGATTATTCTAAGTCCATCTTTTTCAAGGTTGGGTAAGAAATACTAGTTGGTTAAAATAAAAATTATGGGGTGGGCTAAATCATATGGTTCTGTGGTATCAACAATATCCTAATAAATTACGTCACCAAATCTATCATCAGGTTTCGACTTAAGGTGTTGTCTATAAAGTTAATTTTTTCGAGATGGTTTATCTAATTCAAATTAGAAATCCTCAAAATTCTATTCACGTTTCTGCCTTGAATTCAAATTTTCTTGCGTCAAAATGTATCTAGATTTTGGTTACCTGAATTTACCTTGGGATTTCTAATCATACAATAAAAGACTCAGGGTTTCCTATATTTATGAAAAAGATACCATCAAGAGTAAATTGGAATTTCCCTTGAATAAATACTAACTGGTTATCTAAAAACTAGAGCTAAAGTTGAAGTAAATAATTATGGTGGGGTTTGAACTAACTTTTTCTTTGTTCGATTTCTCTTAACTTCAATGGTTACAATACACTACAGAGCTACAGTCATAGGGTGATGTATTCCTAATAAGTTCATCGAGAAACAATGTAAACATTCTTACAACAAAATTATGAATCTAATAATTGTCTATCCCAAAATATTCCTTATTGAGTCTGAGAACATTCACTTAGGGATTTTTTGTAAGTACCATAAACTATATAAAATCAAGGACAGGCTAACGGTATGAGGTAACATGAGTCTAAAGTTAGAAAGGTGGATTAATTGCAAAAGGCAAGTCGTTGGTGTGATCATGAAGTTAACATGTATTGGATTTTGAATATATTGTCTCAACTAGAAAACATGGAATACATAATGAATACTAAAAATTTCGAAGGTAATTCTAATTAATAGGACCTATAGCTAGTTCATTTGATAATACAAAAAGGGTTAAGTATATCTTGGTTGACTTACGTCTTTCTTAAGTCTGTTGTATATTTTTAATAGTCTTTTCAGTTACTATATACGGAAAAGAATGGACACTATAAGAGTTTCAGATATAACACTGTACAGTAAAAAGGTCTTCTTGATTAAGGTCAACAATTCTAGTGACATCAAGAAGGTATAATAATAATTCATCGAAAATAATATTCCTTAATTCATATGATGATGTCACTAGAATTAAAAATATCCGATTAATAAATTTTAGGGTTGCAGATGGTGTCTAAAACAAAATAACCAACAATTATCTGTTCTAGAGGCTTAGGGTTGATAGCAATACAAATAACAAATCAATCCAACACATTTAAAGATAAATCAATCCCAATAATTGGGGATAATCAATCCAAATAACCAGAGATAACGTAACATGGTCAAGCCAAAGCTCCAAAAAGAGGCATTTATATGGTAAATAAAATTAGGCATTCAGTAATCCGAGTCCTACATGCAAATAATAATATCGCGTTTTTAATGGTAGTTTATTTCATGGTTATATTATATGATATGTAAGAATAGATTCAATGGAATCAGGTTAACTTGAATTCACTGTTTCAAGATCAACATAGAGTTTTAAAATTGCATCAAGTGTAACATATTCTGAACTACACAAGGAGTTCATAAAGTATAGGGGGTTATCATATAATGAAACGAACATTTCGTGAAATGATACTAAATTAGAATCACCTACCATGGGTGGAAATTTATATTGCACATTACATAATTATCTCGGTTTCAAAATTGAATTTATTTGAAAAAATGGTTTATAATACAATTACACATGTGATGTCAAAACCATGTGAAGATTTTAGATAAAGTTTCATCTAATTATAACTATTCTAGTTGTTTATTTGAATAAGAAATTACATTTCACAATGAATTCTATTCATTTTTTGGAGATATTAAATATTCAGTGGGTATAAGCTATATGATAATGGTTAACTAATCACAATTCATTGCCTGGGTTGTGTAAAAATTAGGAAAATTGTAGTTTATGGGATAATATTTAATAAGTTATGTCGTTAAGTTCTAAATAGTAGAACATGTTAACTTAACCTTTCTGATACTTCTACTTTTTCACAGACACATTTTTAATTCTCATCAAAGATTCATTTATAATTTTTCCATCTAATTTATTTAGGTACCATTCTAACATAAGTAATCTAGTCTCACAATATAATGGGATTAGTATACAATATAAAAAGAGTACAATGCGAAAGACGATAAAAAATGTCAATAGATAAGTGTGATAACTTTCAAAGATGAAACTTTTGGAGTTCCAAATGAAGTAATTTTATTTTTAAGGGAAGGTCAATTGAATAGTTAAAACAAAAGAATTATGATGTACGTATAGACTTGTGGATTATATTGTATAAAATTCATTCTTAAGATAATTTTCTTAGTATACCTCTAAATCCTCAATAATATCTATATAATTCTCAATCCTTCATGATTTTTTTCGCTACATAAAACTCGAGTATCTGAATTTATCACATTTCTTAAACTTATTGTTCTAGAATATTAGTCTTAATCATTTAATAATCTCAACATTTAAATTATACTTCTATACTAAAAATATTTCCTTAGGAACTATCCTAGTATCCAATATATTGATCATGTAACTTGAAGATAAATATTCCTCATGCATATATAAACATCACATCCTCACTATCCTTATAACTTAAGTAATTTTCTTATTCATAATCTTATCTTATGTCTCACACAGGCTGACTTAATCTTGGCCCTAATAACAACTTATCACGCCCTGATTTCTTTTATGAAAATGTTATTTTAAAAAAATACTAAATCATAATTGAGCCATGGATACTAAGCTAACTAAGAATTTGTAAAAGCTAAACTGTCTTACACTGTAGTTTAAAAGGCTCATTATTCTATGATTTCTCTACATATCTCATACTGCTACAATATAATTCCTGAAGTATTTGTCATTGCCTATCGGTACCTGTGCAAAATAACTAGATGGAAATAAATTAGCAAAGTTGCTGAATAAGTTCTATAATAAGTATAAATATAAAGAGGGCTTGGAATGTGTATGGAATTCAATGTTTATCAAACGAAGAGGAAGAAAATATTTTTTTATAATAACATTAAATCAAATAGTTGAATTGATAATCCCATACTTACGATATCATTAAGGGTCGTATAAAGAAATTCAAGGATCTTTGAATCGAAAAACTCTTCCCCAACACTTATAAATATTTTAGAAAACTTATCCCAATACTCGAAGTGAACCGTTAAGGTCCTTAAACATAACCTTTCCAAAATTAATCTTGCGGAGGCTTAAATGTTAGAGAACATTGATATTCGGATCCGTTTTGACGAATGATTGATCTTGAATATTTCTTCGACGAATGTAGTGGTATATGACATACTCAAATGTAAACCCAACAATAAAATAATGTCCTTACACGGTATATTCGAGGGTAAATGATTGAAGAATACGTAACTGTGGAATCATCCCTATATGTTAGGGAACATATGCTAGAATAAGAGGTGAGGAGGTTCAATCCTCATAGAGAATGAGTGATCAAGGAACTTGATGAGTTTGAGGATTAATCGGCTTTTGGGAATCCTAAAGAGGTGAGACTCACAAATCTACAATACAGGCAAGCAACTCCTTATGTCTTCGAATTGCAAGATGAAGTCGAAGACTAGGGAGTGCGCGGTTATTTATTAATATGTGGTAAAAACATGACCTAATACAAATTCATTAATAAATGCAGCTTCGAAAAAGAGGTGATGTCACTTCAAGGATTGAACGCCTAGTAAACGATACTAATTTTTGTGTGAAAGAGTTTAAGAAATTCGACACCAATGATTTTGATTTCTTTTCATATCCATATGGGAAAATCTTGTGATGCGAAATAGTAGAATTTCAATTTCGTCTTGATTACCTGTATCGCTAGAAAAATCTATAAAAATACAAAACATACTATGCTAACCTCTTATGGGATAATCCAAAAAATCCTAGAACTCAATTACTTAGATTTCATAGATATCATATTCTATTGTGATTGGGTGAAGGTGGAGGATAATACAAATGTTTGCAATGTTTATCTTGACTCCAAACTTATTATGGTAGATTTATCAAAGCTGAAGAGTAAAGATAACAAAGTTGATGTGCCTTTTATTTGTGCCTTTGAGAATATAAAGAAGGTGTTATACTCGAAGTGCATAGACGATGGTAATTGGTCTATTATTGTGCATGCACCAAAGGGTATGACTACTCAAGCAGATGTACTAAAGGCTCCAAAAGAGATCTGGTTAGCTCTTGATGACAACCCTAATTTGAAGGATCTTTTAGTTGATATAGAGGAAAATTTAGTATCAAAATTTTATTTAATCATTGTCAATCTTATTTGTATCCTATTATGATATTGACACTACATTAATGATTTACTTTGATATATGGATGTTAAGATTAATTTGCGAATGTTTAATACAATTTAGGTATGTTTAGTTGTGAACTTTCAATGTTTTGATTATGTAATGCATTTAAAAAAAATACCTTATTCATTTGTAGATGTAGTTTCTAGATACTTTATGCTTGAGCAATATCGAAAGATAACTTACATGACTCCAATTAAATATGTCTACATACTAATGATGGAGTTTAAGGAACAATTACCATTTTCATGCCTCCAAATATTGATTTGGAGTTAGCAAGTTAACATTCAATAATAAGTTCTATTCAATCAAATGTTGGGTGACACGAACACCTTTCACAAGACCAGTGTTCTAAAAGGCGCGCCTAGGCTTGAGGCTTGAAAGAAACCCCTCGCCTTAAGCCTTTTATGCCTTATTCTTGGTAAAAGACTTAAGGCGCACTTTTTTTAAAACAAAAATTCTTTAGTGAAACGATATCACCTTTTAAAGACTTTTTTTTACAAACCAGACCAATATCTCGTCCCAAACAATCAAATAGTATTTTAATTTGCAAATATTCAGACATATTTTTAAGGTATGTACAATTTTAGTATTTTTAATAGTCTTGTTATGGTTAAAAATATTTAAATAAAATAAAAAAGGGCCTAAACGCCTTTTTATGTCTATGGCCCACCAAGACTTCTAAGACTTAAGGCTTGGCCTCCACGCGTCGATCACGCCCCGCGTATTTTAGAACTTTGCATGAGATACTCGATGTAAGAATAGTGTCTCTAGAGTTCGTGATTGGAATGAATTCACCAAACTCAATTTCCATGTGTTCCTGTACATATACATTTGTTGATCATTTTCATTGATATAATCTTCATAAAATGAAGGTATATTAACGTCTTAAATGGGCCGAAAATCGACAATACTGTTTTTCTCAAAATTTGGAAGTTTTAAATTGGTGAAGTGGTTGTTCTATTTTGAAATTTATCTGCGTTAAAAGTCAAGGAGATCAGTGGATAGGCAATTTCAATTTTCATAAAATTCCTATCCAGCAATCTACTTGAGTTTGATCAAGGATAATTTTTAGATGGGAACAACCTCGTCACCAACTTAGAGTTTTCAAATTTTGAGAATATTAGTAATGTTGATTTTTGTCCCATGTAGGACATTAATTTTAGCTTTATTTTATGAAGATTGTATCAAAGAAACTAATCAGCAAATGTACATTTATAAGAATATAATGGGGCTCCAGGATCAATTTGGTCTAATCACATATTCAGAATACTCTATTTAGTGGCCTACTTGTGTGGTAGAAACCATGTATTATTTCATTTAACTACATTTTTATATAATTTATACCCATTATCTTTAAACGTTATAGATGTTAGAGGCAATATGGGATAATTATCGGTTTTGTTTGGTTAGGCAATTGGATAATTATTGGTTGGTTGGTTGTTGTTGGATTCTATGTTAGGAGGAGTACTAGATACTTACATGGAGTACACGATAGTTATTGGTTTGGTTTATGGATAATATATTGGATAATTATTGGTTATCATAGTACTTAGCCTCGAAAACATGCCATGAGGGAAGGAATCCACCAACCCCCCCCACCCCCACCTCGAAATGGTACAGTGGGCAGCACAATCAGCTCATGCATGTCTAACATAACGTGTAGCAAACAGACACGCAGCTACGGGACTCCCGATTTAAGAATATGACCAATATTTCAAAGTATGAACATTTAGGCTTCAAAACACACTGCGAGGGGGAAGACGCCACCAACAATAGCACCATAGGAAGCACGAACATTTCGTGCCTGTCCAACGTAGCATGTAGCAATCGAATGGGCAACCGTAAAACCATCGGTTAGAGAGTGGGAGCCGAATTTTAGAGTAAAAACATTTAGACGTGAAAACGTTCCACGAGAGGGAGAACTTCACTCATCCCCCCTCCCCCCCCCCCCCAAAAAAAAGGCACCGTGGGTATAACGAGTAGCTCGCGGCATCCAACGTAATGCAACGGGGACTCCAAGTTCAGGAATGGGACCCGAATTTGAGAGTAGGAACACTTGCACTTGAAAACATGCGAGTAGGGGACGGACGCACCCCCACCCCCCAAGGCACTGTGGGAGGCACAAACAACTTATGGGCATCCAATGTAACATGTAGAAATCGATCGCTCAGTTACGGGACTCTCGATTTGAGAAAATGACCCGGATTTGAGTTTAGGAACACTTAGGCTTTAAAACATGCCGCTAGGAGGTGGACGCCGACACCCCCTCCCCCCCGCCCAAAAAAAATGCACTGGGGGCGGTACAAATAGTTTTTGTGCATCCAATGTAACACGTAGCAAAGAACCAAATAGTCACGGGACTCTCGTTTTTAGAATATGACTCAAGTGGGAGGAAGCCACCAACCCCCAAAATCACACTACGGGCGGCAAGAACAGGTTGTGAGCATCCAAGATAACACGTATCAACTGGTCGTGCAATCACAAAACTCCTGGTTTAAGAATAGGACCCAAATTTATGAGTAGGAACATTAAGTCTTGAAAACGTACCGAGAGCGGGAGGATACCCCCCCAATGGCACCGCGAGTGGCACGGATAACTCGTGCACGTCCAACGTAACATATAGCAACCGACTGCACAGTTGCGGGACTCTATGTTCAAGAATATGACCCTAATTTGAGTGTAGGAGAACTTAGGATTGAAAACCTATCGCGATGGGGCAGACGCCACCAACCCACAACAAAATAGCACCACAGGTGTCACCAACACCTCGTGTGCATCCAACATAACACTTAGCAACCGATCATCCAGTCGCGAGAATCCCAATTTGAGAATAGGACCCGAATTCGAAAGTAGGAACACTTAGGGTTGGAAAACATTACTTGGGGGTGGAAATCTCAAACGGCATCGCGGGTGGCACAAACACCTTGTGTGCATCCAATGTAACACGAAGGAACCAATCACATAGTTGCAGGACTCCCGATTTCATAATAGAACCCAAATTTGAGAATAAGAACACTTAGGCTTGAAAATGTCCCACGAGGGGACGGATTCCACCAACCCTCACCTTACTAAATGGCACCACGGGTATCCAAACACCTCGTGCGCATCCATCGTAACACTTATTAACCTAACACATAGTCGCGGGACTCCTTGTTCCAAAAATGGATATGGATTTGAGAATGTAAAAACTTAGGCTTGAAAACATGTTATGAGGGGATGGACACCACCCCCTCCCCAAACCCCAACAACACCGTGGGTGGAATGAACAACTAATGTGCATCCAATGTAACACGTAGCAATTGACCACATAGTCACGGGAATCCTTATTTGATAGTAAGACCCAAATTTAAGAATATGAACACCTAGGTTTTAAAATTTTCCACGATAGGGCGAACGACACTAATCCCCGCCCCCACTAATGGCTATGCGGGTGACACAAACACCTGGTGCACGTATAACGTAACATGTAGAAACTGGAGACATATTTGTGGGACTCTTGGTCTGAGAATAGGACTCGAATTCATGAGTATGAACACTTAGGCTTAAAATTGTGCCTAGAGTGGGTGGACACCCCCCCCCCCTCCTCGAAAAAAAAAGAATGGCATTGTTGGTGGCACAAACACCTCATCCGCATCCAAAATAAGTTATATCAACCTAACGCACAGTTGTGGAGCTCTCGATTTAAGAATAGGACCCAGATTTTAAAGAAAGAACACTTAGGCTTGAAAACGTGTCGCGAGTAGATGGACGCCATCAACCCGACCCAAATGGCATTGTGGGTGGCATTAATAGTTCATGCGTGTCTAGTGTAACACACAAAAACCAGTCGCACAATCATGAAACTCCCAATTTAAGAATATGACCGAGGATTTGAGAGTAGGAAAACTTAGGCTTGAAAATGTGTCGTGAGTGGGCGTACGCCACCACCACCACCCCAAAATGGCACCGTGGGTGGCACATGTACCTCATGCACATCCAACATAACATGTATCAACTGGTCACACAGTCATGGGATTCTTAGTTTGAGAATATGACCAAGATTTGATAGTTGGGACACTTAGGTTTGAAAGCATGCCGCAAGGGACAGAATGCCAAACTACCCCCCTCCCGCCCCAAAATAGCACCCTGAGTGCCACGACCACCTCGTGTATGTTAACTGTAACATATAGCAACCCATGTCATAGTCATGGGACTCCCTCTTTGAGAATAGGACCCAAACAACCCATATTTTATTCCAGTTAAATATGGTTAAGACTCTATTCTATGACCATATTTTATTTTTTCGTGATATATTTTGTCTCTCTTGGAGTCCGCGACCACACTGGCATATTGGTTGTTCACGACTATTTTTCGTGACCATTGTCGTAATCGATCAAAATGTAGTCATGACTTTAGGCCATGACCACTATCATGTGCTGTAAAAGACGTCACAAATTTGGGACCTGACCAAAATCATGATGGTTAAGATGCAGTCATGGCTATAGGCTTTGACCAACCTACCATACAGTCATTCGAGGGTTAGGGATTTGGTTAATGACCAACCAGTCACAGCCCCTATTTGCGACTGTTTCCCCGATGTGTGGTCTATGACCATTACTCTTGGTCAAGGACTTGGTCTGTGACAAGTAATTTTGGTCATGCTAGCTTTGGTCACGTCCCAGGTCCATGACCCACGGTCCTAGTCAAGGTCTAAGAGCGCAACCATTTTCCTTTTTTGGTATAGTGCATGCTTACAGAGCATAAGCCCCAAAAAACCTAAGGAGGCTGAATCGGGGGTCACGTGATGGCAGGAGTGATTCCAGGAATTTTGGATCGCGCGATGACCATGGTTACCTCTAGTTCCTTACGAGATGACCATGGCTACCTTAGCCAAGAGTTCCTTACTGATGGAAACCTCTAGTAAGGCGGTCAAGATTATTATTGCCTCCACTAAGGAACTCTTGGCTAAGGCATGAAAAATCATGAACACCGATAAGACCATCGCTACAAATGAATCAGATCACCTGAAGGCTGCCTCAAGTAAGAATAATGAGAATAAGGATCATAAGGATATGAAGATTGAGAGAAAAAAAGTACGATGAGTACACCTCTTTGACAGTTGGCATACATCACATCCTTGAGGAGATACAAGGGAATCAATACCTAAATTCGCTTAAAAAGTAGAAAGACCCAGCAAATCATCTAGACAAAAGTAAGTATTGTGAGTTTCATAACGACCAAAACCAAAACATGGACGACTACATTGCTCTGAAGAATAAAATCAAGAGATTGTGCAGAAGAGGGAAACTATCCATGTATGTGGATAAAGATGGTAAAGCAGATCTAGAGGAAGAGAGCAAGGGTAAAAGATATTTAGAATCCCATGTAGGAAAGAAGACGAGAAGAAAAGAGGACATGATGAGGATTTGGATGATGATCCAAATCTATAAAAGAATACCAAGGGTCTTGTCCATGAGGTCAAGATGATGTCCTTTAGATGTAATTTTTTAGGATATTGGGACGCTGGAGGAGGAGAAGAATTTGTTCAATGGATAACCTACCACAATGAGGCAAAAGCTTGCCAACACATTAGACGGATCAAACTGACGAGAATCATGGATACTCATCAAAGGAACATAAGAAAAGATCACCTTATTAGTTTTTTTTTTCGAAGATGATTTATCTCGTGTCTTCTACCCACACAACGACCCTATGGTCGTCACCATGATGTTGCACAAAGAAAAGTGTCTAGGATCATCATCTATGATGGTAGCTCAGAAAATATATTGTTCTATAATTGCTTCAAAAGCCTAAAACTTTAGGATAGTAAGATAACAGCATATCTTCGAGCTCTGATTAGTTTCTCAAGTGAGATGGTGTGATCATTAGGCACAGTTGAGTTAGAGGTTATTATTGGTTCCTAGCCAATGTGCTGGAAGAAAAGTGTGCATTTCTTCATCCCGAATAAAAATGTTCTTTCGGCATATAACATGATTCTCAGCACAGTAGGGTTGAAGAAAGTTGGTGCCTTACTGTCTAAAGTTCATTACTGCTTGAGGTTCCCTACCCACTACAGAGTTGGTGTAGTTTAGGGGAACCAGGTGGAAACTAAAGAATGCTCCCATACCTTTGTCGATCAAGAGGAATAAAAGAATCTTACTACGACCTACTAGATTGAAACGATATATTCAAGAGATAATGAGAAGATATTTAAGGGACGGGTGGTTTAACAGATCGAATATGTCATTCTCGATAATGAGCACCCGAAGAAGACTATTAAAATTGATTCATCTCTGGAACTAGAGCTTAAGAAGAATATGCTAAATTTTCTTAGGAAACAAATAAATATGTTCATTTGGAGTCATGAATACATGACTAGGATTAATCCAAATTTCATGTGTCACGAGCTAAATAAAATGAAAGGGGATACCCCGGTCAAAGCAAAGAGGTGAGTTTTTTACTCTCAAAAGAATATGGCAGTGCAAGAGGAAGTCCATAAATTCCAGAAGGCTAAATTTATAGAGGATGTCAAGTATTAGGAGTGGCTCTCCAACGTGGTGACGATTTGAAAGAAGAATAATAAGTAGAGATTGTGTGTGTACTTCACCGACTTGAATAAATAATTCCCTAAAGATCATTACCCACTTCCCATGATCGATCAGCTAGTCGATGCCACCTCAAGACACAAGTTGATTAGCTTAATGGATGCTTATTTTAGGTATAATCAAATAAAAATGTGGTCAAAAGATTAGGAGAAAACACTATTCATCACTAGTAGAGGTACTTACTACTACAATACCATGCCTTTTGGGATAAGAAACACCGATGAAACCTATTAACGACTGGTGAACAAAGTGTTTAAAGATAAGATCATAAAGAACATGGAGTTATATCTTGATGATATGCTAACTAGGTGAAAAAAGTTAGTTGATCACATCAAAGACTTTTAGTAGACGTTTAATCAGTTAAAGAAGAATTAGATGAAGTTTAACAAGATGAAGTGTGTCTTTAGGCTGAGTTAAGGGATGCTCATATTCTTCATCATCAACTAGAGAGGAATCGAGGCTAATCTTAAAAAAATCTAGGCACTAATCAATATGCAATCCCCAATAACCAAGAAGGAAGTGCAAAGACTAACAGGACATGTAGAAGCACTTAATAGGTTCATTTTTAAATCCACATATAAATGTCTTTTGTTATTTAAAGTGTTGATAAAGACTTTTGAGTGGAATAACGAATGAAAAAACACATTCCTAGAGTTAAAACGATACTTGGGGTCTACACATTTATTATTAAGGCCAATTTTTGGGCAAAAACTCTGTCTTTATTTAGTCGTATCAAAATGTGCAGTTAGTTTGGCTCTAGTATGACAGGAGAAAAAAGTAGAGAGACATATTTACTACACTAGTAAAGCATACTGGGGAGCGAAAATTTGGTATCCAAGGATTGAAAAATATGTCTTGCCCTAATCGAGGCTTACTTTTAAGCGCACACAATTATTATCTACACTGGGCTCCCTTTGCAAAAAGTAATTCCTAAGCATTAGAAATTAAGTCAACTAATGGCCTGGGCTATTGGTCTTGGAGATTATGATATTCAATATGAACACAAGATGGCCATCAATGTCAAAGTTATGACATAATTCATTGACAAATTCACATATGAAGATAAACCAATTGATCAGACTCCTCCAGGAGAGATCTCGACGCTCATGGAAAAATAAACATCTGCAAAATAGAGCTCATGTACAAATGAAAATAAGGAGATTTTTTCGAACAAGAGCTTACTTGTCAAGGAAGACGAGCATAGTCCTTCTGTAGATAGCTCAATCGTTCTATTACCAAATAAAAATGAAGATGCTCCATCATCATCATCAATTAGATGAGAAGAGGATTATGATGACCAGGATCAGGTAATGAATTTATTCAAACATGGAGATTTAATTATGGCATAACTCAAAGAAGAACTTCCTAGGTGGAAACTGTTTGTGGATGGCTCATCCTGCACCATCAGCAGCGGAGCAATCTTGATCATCACCATGTTAGACTAGATAGATGTGTACATGACTTTAAATTTCAATTTAACACTTCTAAAAATGAAGCTGAATATAAGGCACTCATAGTTGGTTTTGGGCTCGCTTCATCAATTGTGTCGTGTATGTTTGGGCACATAGTGATTCTCGGTTGGTAGTTAATCAATTTTTCAGGGTGTTAGAGGCTAGAGAAGAATACATGATCAAAACCTAACCAAAACAAAATGGTGGATGATTAAATTTTTAGGACTTATGATGCTCAACAAGACAAAAAACACTAAATCATATGCACTTTCCAGTTTAGAGTCAACTACCAGGACATAATTGCAGACAACTATGTGATGCCCCAACTTGAGATTATACTTCCTTATCTTGTAATTTGCATGAATACAGTCCATGGACATAATATAATGGATGGTTGTCTATTTTGAAATATTCTTGTGTCTTTATAAAATTAAAATAGGATTTAAAGGCCTAAAATATATAAGAAAAGTTTTGGTCCGTTTGAACAGAATGTTGTTTCATTCGAATCAGAAAGCGCCTTCGTTCAAACGAATACTTCAAATCAACATTGAAAGAAAATATATGTTCAAATTTCCATCCTCATTAGATTCTTATTGTAACCGCATTCGAACGATATGTGTTGTCGTTCAAATGGGACTAGTCTCATTTGAACAAGACTACAAAATAATCAGATTTTTACAAATTTTATATGTTGTCGCATGGAGAACCCTTAAATTGGTTAAATTTCCAAGATCCTAATGGAGCATATCAAACAGGCCAGGGGTCTTTGGGTGGACCAAGGGTCAAGGTCTAAAGGGTTTAGGGTATAAATGTCTGCATAAGAGAGAGAGTGTGTGTTCAGGGGTCATTTTAACGCTCCCTCATAAGATTTTCAGGCTTTATCTCTCCATTTCCATGTCCCTCCCTCTATTTCCAACCTCCTAGCACCCATATTAAAAGGTTTATACCTCCATTCCAATTATTTTTCAAGACACTTTAAATATTTTAAGACTAATTTCAATCCTTGTCCAAAGTCTAAGATGGGTTGAAGAATTTTTCTAGGAGCTTTCAAAAGGAGTTGGTGTATTTCTTGGAGGTTTTGGAGTTTCTAGAAGATTTCTTGAGGATTCATGGAATTTTAGGACCTTTCAAGTCACCATTCCTAGGTTTTCCTCTATAAATTCATGGAAGGTTTTTCCTTACTATGTTTTCAAGAATAAAACATAATCTATATATTAGGATTCATGCTAGACTATAGATAATGTTAAAAAGTTATTTTCTTGTATGTTTACTTAAAGTTTTTTATGAAAAAATTCTAGGTTTCAAGAAAACTAAACCTGAAAGGATTTTTGAAGCACAAGCATCATTTTAATCTTGGAATTTGATGAATATGAACATAAAATATTATTTCATGTTTAAAGCTCATATTATTGGATTTTTAGGTTGAGAACCATCCTCATATGTGTAGAATCTTGTAGTATGTTAGTAGATGAAATATAAACATGATAATTGGAGATTAAAATAAGTTTCAATATGAAAGTTGAAAAATTCAACCCCAAAATGTGTTGTAAAGTGTTGATAAAATGAGTAATAATAATGTGTAAACAACACAAAATTCTAAAAATGACATTTTGGTAAAAATGTCCTTCATAATATTAAATTTATTCCTCGTTAAATAAATATGAAGACATGAGATTTTCTTGAAACAAAATGATGAAGTGCGATATTTTGGAAATTAAATGATAATTTATAATGCTATAATGATGAAAATATTTTTTTCACAATGTATCAGCAAAATGAATGGTAAAATGGAAATTTTGGTTAACTAGAAGGTCCTAGTGGTTGGACTTGCTCATTTGATCTTATTAGTAAGTCTTGTGAAAAATGAATAAAATGAATGAAACATAATTAAAACAATGTGAACAGTAAGAATGATAAGAACGGTGAAATAATGTGGGCCTTTGATAAAATGTTAAAGCACATTAATATGGACTCAAATGTAATCAGAAAAGAGTTTAGAAGGGCTAGGATCCATAGGATGAAAGACCCAGAATAACTTACAAGAGCATATGAAAAAAGATAAAGTTGATAACGGAATTGATGGAAATGGAAATAACTAAGGTTGTTCTAAGGAAATGTAAGAAAGATGGCCTAATGGAAATAGTAAAATGGTGACTAGTGGAATAAGATGATTAAATGGTCTTTGATTTTATGAAAAGTTAGTGCAAAATGGACAAGTGTGGATATGAGCACATAGAACGAGTTGTATTGCATGGTAGTTGCATTTATACTCGTTAAATGATAACTTTTTCAGAATTGCGAAAATAAACGTCATATGTGTAGTATTTTCTTATAAAAATGCATTACTTAGTACTCAGCACCTTGCCGAGTGCTTTACTCAACCCTTGCCTTTATGTTTAAATCCCCATACCCAGGTACCTCTGGTAGGGACATTGGTAGGGTTCCAGATGGTGCAAGCCATCTAGATACTTACCATGTCGTTTTCTTAATTCATATTTGGGAGTATTTTAATTTATGTCACTTTAAACAATATTTTATTCGGGTCTTGGGCCATTTGTTGTAATAATACAGGATTTTTATTATTTATTTCCCTTATTATTAGCGTTCTTAGATTTAACAGAATTTTCCTAAATAAGTCTTTCTAATTCACTCAATTACTTCAAGCGAAAACCAATTTCATAACTTAAAACTTGTTTAATTACATTTCGTTTTTTATAAAATGGTGCAAATTAAAGGATTTTCTTAATAGTAAAATTAGACATTCCCCCTTCCCTTAACACCTTAATTCCGGTGTGGGTTGACCCAACGGTTGTCCAATTTCAAGTCAGGGCATTACAAACCATCCTAATAGAATTTTTCACACACCTCAGTACCGATGAGGAGACATTTAACATCATGGAAATAAATATCAGAATGTCATGGATGGATCAAATACGAGCTTACATTGAGACTAGTGCTTTGTTATCTAACCCCAAAGAGGCAAGTAAGCTATGTTACAAGGGAGCCATGTATGTGCTGGAAGGAGGAGTATTTTACAGAAGAGGGTATCTCGTATGATTATTGCGATGTGTTCATACAACCAAAGTAAATAATCTTATCAAGGGATTTCATGAACAATGTTGTGGAGTGTATTCCATAGGATGTTCACATGTTAAGCAAGTGGCCACTCAAGGCTATTACTAGCCACCATGAAGGGGGATTACATAGACAATGATAGAAAATGAGACAAATGCCAGAGGTATGCAAAAATGCATCGAACTCCAAGATAATCACTCACACTGATAACTTATCCTTATCCTTTCACAACTAGAGTATAGATCTGGTTGGCACTTTTCCAAAACAAGATGAAGGTTCAAATATTTTACGGTTGCCTTATATTATTTCACTAAGTGGGGGGAGGCTGAGACCCTTGTGGATATGTCCTATGAGAAAGTCTTGCAGTTCATCTTGAAGAACCTTATTTGGTGATATGGGATGCCTACTCCTACATCACGGACCATGTTACTCAATTTGACAACAAAAAGTTTAACTTTTACTGCACCCACTCTAAGATACATAATCTACATTCTACACCAAGCCACCCAGAGTGCAACGGTCAAACCAAGGCTACTAGCAAAACTATGATGGATGGAATTAACAAGATACTATATTATGTGAAGGGGAACTGGATTGATGAGTTGTAGAGTGTACTCTGGGCTTATAAGACGTCTCCTAGGACTACAACTGGTAAAACTCCATACATGTTGGCCTTTGGCACATAGGCACTGGTCCTAATCAAAATCAGTCTCCTTAACCATCGAGTACTCAATTTTAACTCATTCAATAGTGAATTAATGAGAGGGTTGGGTCTTAATCTAATAAAATAAGTGAGGGAAAACATTGCATTAAAGGTAGTTGCCAATCAATAAAGAACCACCCGATTCTACAATATAAGGGTAAAGTCGAGTAGCTTGAAGAAGGGCGACTACATTCTTAAGGGTATCTAAAAAGGAAATAATATGGAACCCAATTGGCATAGACCCTATCATATTTCTAGTATTGTAAGGCCAAGAAGTATAGGATTGAGACCCTATAAGGAGAGCGGTTCAAGAATCCATGGAATGTAAAGAACTTAAAAAAGTAACATTAGTAATGTAATGAAGACATTTTAAGAAGTATGTAATTTCTATTTTCTATAGATAAAAGTTTCATTGTGATTATATTATAACTCCTTTTTTATGGGAATAGTATATGTACATGTCCCTGACCATGTTCATAACCAACACTAATCCTCCAGTGTTATCTCGTCATAATACATAGTGCGAACAAGAGGGATTAACATAATATAAACTGCATGTATGACTTCGTTCAACAAACAAATCACAAATTAAAGTCTAGCTTCATGTACAATCTCATCTTAGGGCATATCACGAATAAGAAGCAGCCTCACCAAATAAAAGGAATCCATTCTTTATGGACGACAAGGTCCGACTATAATCTAACGCAAGGATAATTCCCAATAAGCTTTGGTCAACTCAGGTAATGAGTGGTGACACGTAGTCCGAATGACGAGCTTTGCTCTTAAGACTAGTAAGCTAGCACAAACACTGGTAAAACCTAGCTCAAGAGAACCCAACTTCATCCAAAAATATTTAACTACTAAGGCAGATCATGTTGGCTAGAAACTGACCATATGATTATAAGACTAAACTATTCTCAGTCCTATTCCAAATATTAAATAAATTAACAAGATAACATCTTGCTAAATTTTTTTGAATGAATACATTATGTGATTATCATGAGTTTATTTTAAAATAAAAGACAATAAATTCATCAATTTGTTACATAACAATCAAAATGAAATTGGAAGACTAGATGTAAAAAAAGATTCACAAATAAAAGATGGACTACACCACATGATAATCTTAATTGGTAGCCTCAAATATCTAACCATCTTGGGCAATTGGAACAACACCAGAAGCAACGTCACTAGTAAGGGGTTTATTTCAGGGATAACCTACTCGGAGACCCCTTCAACATCTTCGACACTAGGTTCATCAATTTTCATTATATGCTCTACAACTAAGGTTGCGTCTTTGACATCATCCCCTTCCTACTTACTTACGACATGAGCGATGTTTGGGTAGTGATTTATCATTATTTTCTTCAACTCCTCGTAACCATCAAGGAAAAATCTTACGCAATCAATGTTATAGTCAGTAGAAGACTTATACTTAACCATACCCATCTCCTTAATAGTAACCAAGGGCTCTTTAGCATGATCAAGATCTTGAGTCAACCCAATGTTTATCTAGTTTGACATCCCTAATGCCCAGTTAGATGCAGTTAAGTCATCATTTGCCTTCTTTAGCACCTCATCCATGCTCTTAAGTTTTGCATCATCGGTAGTGGCTTTATCCATGAGATTGTTATTTTCCTCCTCAACCTTGCTAAAAGCAACATTCTTCTCGACCAACTGATCCTCCTTCTCCTAGAGCTCATTGTTAGACTTTTTGACGTCATTTGCATATTGTTGCAACTCATTCTTCAACTTCTACTTCTCCTCAGTCAGCTCCTTATAAGCATAATTATAAACAATAACCTTTTATCTTAAAATAGTGGATGCCATGATATATGCGGATAAACAAAGATAAATTTGTAACTAGGACGATAAAAAATAAAGAAAGAGAATAGTGTTAACAATACTCACCACAAACAATCGATGCTCAATAAACTTCCATAAGGAGTTAGGATCATATCCCCTCAAGAACTTGAAGTATTTTTTATGTCCATGATACCTGAGTCAATGAGTGGCATTGTTGGCATGGTGGTAGACAAAATATGGGTCGCCCTCAGTTCTTTGGAGGATATCCTATGGATAAGGTCAAACATAAACTCCCCAACATCACCATAACAAGGTGAAGATCCTTTATCACGTACTAGTTGATACAGGGGCTTAGATTCATCCAGATGGGGAACTTTTGGAGAATTTTAACTAGTAGGGGCTTCAAGGGGTAAATTGTCGTATACGTTAATTGTACTTGAATACATCATAGACTCACCCTTAGATTTGCATAGGGCGACGACATCTTTTTCGGCCTTCTTTCAAGAATTCAGATCGTCCGGTCTTTTCTCGTTGGCATGAGATCTTTTTGGGCACTTAGTTTTCATCCACTCCACTTCCAGCTTCTTCTTGTGGGAAATTTTGATGGCCTTGCAATTGAAATTTCATAGTTCCATCCTAAATGTTAATTCTGAAGGTGGTTCTCAGATCATAGGATACGAGGATAAGAGAGTGAATAAATTGGTAATTCAATGACAAGATGATAAGAAGAGAAGAAAAATAAGACATTACTACCTATACCATCTTCGGGCCCAACCTCAAAATTAGCCTTTATCTATAGGTTTATCTTGAATAATTCTCCTTCTGTTAAAGGAACAACCAATTCAACTTGAGGAATTTCTCCATGAGGAGTATGATATCCTATAGCTATGAACATATCAATTAAGAACAAGTCCTCAAACTTTGGGGACTTATTCAAGCAATAGGCCTCCACCAGGTTCTGCCAAGTATAAGGAAGCCTAGGGGCCCTCTTCACTGAAATAAATAAACAGAAGTGTCAAAATATAATAGTTAAAGGCATGGTAAGGTACACGACTTTATAAAATTTTACCTATTATGTTTTTCCATTCCATTAATGGGGGACCCAACATGACCTATCCTTCTTGTCTCCCTAATAAACTCCCATACACACCTTATAAGCATAAATTATCCCTTCAAAGTCTGGTTATTTGTCTGGACAGCCTTGACCATCCTTAAATTTGACCTTATAGAGGGAAATAATAATATTCTGAGGCTTTGGAATTATTCTTCAACTCATGGACATATTTGAACATGTGTCCAATTAGATCGAACTCAGTTTAGGGTTTCTAAAACATCATGGACCCCAGGATAGAACTATAAACATTGGAGGAAGCTAAGTAATTATTACATTATATGCACAAAGAATGGAACTAGTGATAGGGTACAGATGTAAGCGAAGTTCCATTTTAATGGACCATAGAGGAAGGCATATCTCATTCGCATTGTAGTTATCATACATCCCCTCCCCATTAATGGGGAACCTAGTCTAAATGCAAATAGGGATGCAGTATTTTTTTATAAGGATGTCTAGTTCATCCTTAATAATATCACTAGTACACCACCTCGCATCAGTAGTGGAGAGGTCATAATAGTTTAATGAATCTCCTGAATAACCCTCCTCTCTAACGTTCCCCTCCATAACTAGTTCTTTTACAGAGGAAATGGAGATGATTGGTCCCGCACTATCACGCTTCACATCTTTAACTCTATCTGACCTAAATTCCAAAAAGAGGAATCCAAATTTATAGTAGACATCGATATATTGTTACCCAAATTCCCAATGCCTATTCACTACAAAAATGAGCTACCTACTCATTGACCTTCAACATCAGGACCCATAAATGGTGCTTCAGCTAGTAATGGGGCAAACCCTCTAGAAAAAATCACCTTAGTGGTGTTATTTGGATGCCTTTGCTTGTCATTTGGGCGGATAACTTGAAGGGGTTATGGAAACTTCCTAGCGGTAATAACATGATAGGTAGGTTCTAATTTGGATAAAATTTTAAACAAATGCTAAACGTTAGGAGTATAGCTCATTAAGATTGCACACGATTTTTTAGAAGACTAACAGAGCTTGGGGGATACCACGATATAGAAAAGAGGATCTATGCTAAAATAAAACCTAAAACTTGTGAATTCCTAGTTTAACCAACTCAATGTCAATCTAAATGGTTAAACTTTGAATTATCAAGCACCAAATAGCCCAAAACCAACAGAACAGTTAACAAATTCTATTCATATCCTAAGATGGAAGGTGAAAAGCCTGAAGCTTGATAAAGAAAATGGTCCCGAACCTTCAAAAAAGGAATATATTTGAAAGTAGAAAATATGAAATACACTAGAAAAATGGAGAAGAAATGTGAGGATGATGGAACCTGATAGATGAATAAGTTATGTTTATCTATTTAGAACAGTTTTTAGAATGTTAAAGTGAAGTGTGGTTCAAATGATAAAGATCTTGAAATTTTAAATGCATTAGTTTGATGACAAAATGCACCATGTCATAAAGACATCATCTCTGAAAAGACAACAGATGGTATAGGTTCACTGCATGTGAGTCACCCCAAGCGTGTATAATGATTACTTCATACATCGTTTCCAATCATCTGACAGATGTTCACTTCGTTAATAAATCTCTAAAGTTAATAAGCTCGGCATGGTCTGAGCAAAAATCACGGCGACGAGATCTCTTTGGCCCGACCCTAGATTAACACTTCATCCATTCTTTCCACCTAACAAGCGCTTTGAAAATTCATCCATCCAGAGAAGCTGATAGAAGTTCCAATCATCCATGAAGCCTTGGGGATTTTATTATACCATAAATATAGAGCATCTCGCGGATCTCTCAATGGATGACATGTATCCTTATTAAAGGAAAATAGAGAGGTCGACCTCATATGTAACTTCTAGTCGGCTCAGTTATTATTATGCTAGGCCCTACCTTTTTGTTAAGCATCACATTCCTATCAAGATTAATTTTGGAAACAATGTTAATTAAACCCAACAATACCAATCTCATGCTAGCTATCACGTGTGAAGGAATATCAACAATCATATTTATCCTATTTATGCATGTGAGGAAGTTACCCATTATCCACCTCTATCGTGATACAACAAACATGTCATTATATGTTCCCTGAATGTAAAAGGTGTAACTACCTGACCTATAAAATCACTCCTCATGTCCCTTCGTATTCTTTTTTTGGTAACTAACTCCAAATAACATTGAACCCCTCGAGATATAGGATCGAAAACTATTCCACTAATAGCTATAGGCAAACCCTTTGGAGAAATCTCACTAGAACTTGAATTCTCAACTTTCATGGAAATGGCCCAGTAATAAACACAACACCAACACTGCACCTGCGGACGTAGTCACCAGATTGGGCCGAACTACATAAAACTCAGAATTTCTTCTTTCTCTATCATCTCATTATGTCTCTCCCAATTTAGCATTTCCCTATTTATAATCCTATTATTTGTTATTATTTATTATTGGAAATTCTTAGCTAAGACAACTAAGCCATGAACAAATTTTAGACAATAACATATTTGAAGATTTCCATGAATTACTTCACAGTTCTCTAATAGTTATGGGAGAAATTGGAGGTAATTATTACAACCATCGACTACTTGCAGGCATATATATAAGAAAGATCCGATCTTTTGTGATTTTAGTTGTTCCTGCCGTTTGCTCATCTATGAATATATGAATCTAAGCAATAATAAAGACAATAATAGAATTAAGTGTTATATGGGTTTGGGGTGAAATAATATTTGAGATGATTTTTCAATTGGATTTACTCCTTGTCAATGTTCCTATGGTGATAAAATTATTGAGAGTGAATATGTTATATACTATTTTTAGACAATGACTCTGAATTTGTTAAGTATATCATTTCACCATTTTAATGTTCAAACAGGTGAAGAATATTTTACATCATCTAAAACTAATCCTAAAAAATGAAAGATATGGTAATGAGTTGAATGTGTTTATGTAGGATCTAATCAGTATGGGAGCTACAACATTTGTGGTACTTGGGTACCTACTAATTGGGTGTTTATCATCTTCCTTAACAAAATTTGGGGCATGGGAAAAATACGATTATGAAACTTTAACCGGTTTCCTTGTTTTGTTAAATGAGTTCGCTTAGTACCACAACAAGATGCTTCGTATATAATTAAATCGAATTCAAGAACTTTATCACCATGCCACCATTATATATGCAAATTATTACAATGCTGCAATGCAGATTTATAATTCTCCAAAAGAATTTGTTACTTTCACATCTCAACATCATACAAAATATGATAAATATCAGTAAATCCTCCCATGAACCATCAAAGTTAATTGAGATTTCCCTTTCATTATAACTGTTATTTTTAAAATTTCAAACAGATTACGATATTCTTAGCCAAATATTTTATGTTTGCCATATATTTTATTGAAATTAGTTTTTGTCCTCAAGATGCATTGATGTGTTATAAATGTTATTGACGGATTTACTAAAGGTTCCAAACAACACGTTGTGGCGGGGCAAACCCTGCAATTACAATACATCCATAGAATGTGGCTACTCTGATTTGAATGTTTGTGATGACCCTTCTTTGTATGTTAACTGTGATGGTTTACACTTCTTAGAGGCTAAAAATAAATTAATTCCCAAAGAATTATTTGAAGGACCATACAACATTCCTCGCATCAATATATTATGGCCTTGTTTTTTTTTTTTTTTTTTTGGGGGGGGGGGGGGGGGGGGGGATTCGACAACCAAATTTGAAGGGTGTCAGAACTGTTCAATAGGATATATTATTTCTTGATGAAACATAGCTTACCATAGTATTTAGAATACTTGGATATCATATAATGATCACGTCAAGTATTTGGAATTAAACTGGATATTATTTTAAAATGTACCTACAATTTTCATGTCCGCAAAAATGGTAGTATTGATATTTGATTTACATATGATATTGTAAAACTGGTGGTGTGATTATTATTGGTTTAATGAAAGTGTGATACATAACCTTCGTCAATGGATATCCTAAAATTATACACCAACAAAACATAAAATCAAAAGTATGCTTCTTCATAAGGATCGATTGAATTTACTAGAAAATAAATGGACATAAAAATCACTTTAAACACTAAAAGAGTAATATAATGAACACCAAATGTGGGTTCTAAAACATAATTTAATTAATGAATCAAATTGAAAAGGAATTGCACAATGCACCAACATTAGAAAGATTCCCTCGTGGATTCCCAAATTCAGCAGGCTTTTCTCATGGATTTACAAATATATCTTATCGAATGAGGGAATATAGTAATCCAAAGTGGCATGTGATTAACGACGATACATTCCACGAGGACATTATACCATAATTTTCCAACAAGCCTAGCTCGTGTATCGTGCATGTTTGCACGTAGTTACATATAAAAGTTGGTAGGGCATTTTTACCCTGTAATGTTCATGTGAACCCATCCTTTGAGACCAACTTTTGCATTGAAGATGATTCTTACATGTAACGAGTTATCTTCTTTTAGATATATTTACTGGGTATTATAGGTAATTAAGGAAGGGTACTCCATTGATTAAGAGATTGAAATTATGGGTTAGTGAGCACTGGAGATCGATACATTGGTTGGTGATTTGCTATTTGAGTTTAGCTCTGATAGAGTATTCTTCTTAAATGGAGTAAATGGAGTTTTCTGCCAAGTTAATGGGAATTTTGGACACATTGTAGGGGTATTTTTATGATTAGTGTGTGGTAACTTCAAATGAAGCACGGGTGGTGGGTTCTTTTAAGTGCATGTTGTTTTCAAAAGTAACACGGGTTGTCATGGATGGTGGTCTTAAAAACCTAGTAGCTACACCATCTTCCACGTCATTTTTTGTTTACATGCAAATAAGTCTCAAGATGTGGGGAAACCATGAAAAAAGGTATTGAAGCCAATGATTCAGGTGGTAGCGCAAGGAACTAAGGGTAGTACCACGCATGGGCAAGCATGTGAGGATGGTGCTACAGAGGTGGGAAGAGCATGGGCGATTGAAAAAAGGTGTAGTGTTGGGTCATAGGCTGTGTATGACTACCTTTGTACGGGCAAGGCTGAATGGGTCCACAAAGATAGACTGGTTGGGCATTTTAATTAAAAAAAGAGAGAGAATGTTCCTCTCAGTTTTTAAAGGTTAACTGGCCCTTTGTAAGTAGAAGTGGATGAGCTTGTGGGAAGATGCGACACACAACATTTGGTTACTAAATATTCACACTTAATAGATGAGATAACGTATACTAAGTTGGGTCATTTTAATAATAAAGTAGGGAAAGTTATGTACAATTTAAAAAAAATAATTGGACCAATATTAAATTCTGGAAAAGTCTTGAAAAGAGTTGTTATGTTGTGAAAAATCCAAAACCACAGTAGAATATAAAAACTGAAAGTTAAAAGGGGTCAGGTGGTTGGCAAGGAAAAAACAAAGGCTTGGTTGATGGGTTCAGTGACATGGGTACTAGCTTGGAGTTGTTTGGAGTTAATAGTTTTTTTCAAAATGAGAAAGACAAATTGTCAGTTGAGGTCCTCCATGAAAAAAATATTTTTGGGCCAGAGGGGAAGGGAGTAAAGGGGGGCTTGGAGGAAGGGTTCATTCTTTTTTTTGCTCGGTGTGAAATGAGTGGGGTAAACAACTAAAAGGGGAGGGTGAATTTATCGATGCATGTTTTTTAATCAAGTCCCCAAGGAGGTGGGTGGAAGTTGTTAATTATGGTAAATTTCATACCCCTAAGTTGTGGATAGAACTAAAGGGACTCGAGGGTAAAAAAGGTGATAAGGGGAGAATAATAAGGGAATTTTCGTTTGGGAAAAATAAGAAATTAGAGGGATTGGAGGGAATGGGGTTGAGGGAGGACGGTGAACGAGATTGAGGGGTAGTTAGTGAAAGTTAAAGAGGGTTTTAGGAAATATTTAGGTATTTCTTACAAGGGGAACGAAGTAGAGGCATTTAGATTGTCCGAAGGTATAGTTAGAATCCATAGGAATTTAACTAAGATTCGGGAGTTAGAGATGATCCTGGGGGGGATATGCAAGGAATGTGAGTTAGTGAGGTTTCATTGTCCCATTATTAAAGATGGAATATAGGGATTGGAGGGTGACAAAGGGGATGATGTTACAAAATAGCTTTAATGAAGCTATGCTTAATATCATGGAATGTAAGGGGCTTGAATGACGTGGTGAAAAGAGGAATTGTATGTGATGCGATTTCTATGTGGTGCCAAGATATTATTTGCCTTCAGGAGATGAAGTTTTGGAGAATGGATATGAATATGTCTAGGTCTATTTGGGGTGATAAGAGAGTGAATTGGTGTAACCTGGAAACAGTGGCAGCTTCAAGTGGGGTGATTATTATGTGGGATTCTAGGGTGGTGGAGAGGCTAGAGAAAATAATAGTCAATTGACCATTATCATGTTGTTTGAGAATATCGAGGGCAGATTTGCCTTGTGCTTCTCTAGGATTTATGGGCTGATTGAGGAGCTGATTTGGTGGGAGATATGAAAATAATTAATAGGGGTGAGGGATGTTGGGGGGGGGGGGGGGGGGGGAGGTCCCTCGATGTTCAGGGGGAGACTATAATATTGATATGTTGTCTTTATACTACAGTGGTGTAGGTGGGTGAATACATATATTAGGGAGTTTTTTGAGTTTGTTGATGATATAAAACTTTTAGACATGCCCTTGGAAGCAGGAGTGTTGACTTGGTCTAGTAATAGGGACATTCCTTCCTTATCATGACTTAACCATTTTTTACTTTCTCAGTGAAGGGAGGAGCACTTTTCAGGTGTGATTATGTTTTTTTACCATGGGTGACCTTTGATATATTTCGATTCTTTTAGAGTGTGGGAGGTGGAAGGGTGGAAGGAATACTTTTCGCTTTGAGAATATGTGGTTGAAAGAAGTTGACTTTGTTGACGGAGTTAGGGAGTGGTGGCAAGGTTATATTGTATAGGGGAATGATAGATATACCGTGACAGTGAAGCTCTGTATGCTTAAAGGAGATATCATAAGGGGAGAAAAAAGGTTTTTGGTAATATAGGTGACAATACAATTATAAATATGGAGGAGATTCGGGTCCTTGATGAGAAGGAATGGACGGAGGTCTTGTGAAGGGAAGATATGATATTGAGGGAGGAAAAGAAAAGGGAAGTGGATAGGAGGCTTATTCCAGAATAAATTAGCTGGAGATAAAAGTAAGGGGCATTGTGGTTAAGGGAGTGCGGTAAAACCACTAATTTTTTCCATAAAGCTTCTAACTCTCATAAGCGCTGTAACCATATTAGGAAAATTCGAGTAGATGGGTAGAACTACACGAAAGAAGGGGATGTTAGAAGGGACAGTATTCAGTTCTATGAGAGATTATACACAAAGGTTAGGAGGGCCATTAATCAGTTCTAGGAGGAAGCTTAAATGTGGAAAGTTTGTTCGTAGGAGAAAAGGCCTTGAGCCATGAAGTTTTCACTATTACATTATTTCAGCACTATTTGCTAGTGGTTCTTGAGGATGTGATGACATTATTTTGGGAATTACATGTCAATGGGTATTTTCTAAGTACCTTAAACACTAATTTTATTATTCTTGCTCCTAAAAAGGCATTGGCTCTATAGATCTAAAAGACTTCTGCCCAATCAGTTTAGTGGGGAGTATGTATAAGCTTTTAGCGAAGGTTCTTTCGGTGCAACTTAAAAGGTGATTGCCCCTCTCATTTTTAGACTCAAAATGCTTTTTTGGGCGGCAGACAAATTATTGATGTTGTTCTTATGGCGAATGAGTGTGTTAATTTGAGGTTAAAGAGAGGTGATCCAACTATTATTTGCAAGATGGATATGGAGAGGGATTATGATCATGTGAATTGGGGTTTCCTACTATATCTGTTGGAGATGATGGGGTTTTGGTCAAGGTGGTGCCAATGGATTAAAAGTTGTATCTCATATGTTAAATTCTTAGTGCTTGTCAATTGGGTTCCTAAAGTTTTTTCCTAGCTATCGAGGTCATTATCAAGGAGATCCTCTCTCCACATTCATCTTTATCTGGTGATGGAGGCATTTATTAGGATGTTTGGTCGGATAATTAATGATGGGAGTACTAGTGGTTTCCTTGTCCATAATGTGAACTCATAATCAGTTATGATTGTGCATCTTTTTTTGCGAATAATACTATTATCTTTTGTGATGCATTGGAGGATTAAATGAGAATGTTGAGGTTATTGATGATGTACTTTGAAGAAGTTTTAGGTTTACATATTGACATCGAGAAGTTTGAGTTAATCCTTGTTGGGTAAAGGGAGAACGTGGGCCATCTGGAGGCGATGTTAGGGTGTGGGGTAAGATTGATTCCCTCATCATATCCAGGTGTTCTTCAAGGGGATAATTTCAAATCTGAACCCATATGATATCGATCCACATAGAGAGTGAAAAGTAGATTGACGGGAAAAGATTGGTTATCTCTCATAAGGGGAGGTTGACATTGATTAAGAGGACTTTTGTGAGCCTCCCAACATACTTTTTATCGATTTTCACTCTCCCATGATCAGTTCATAAGTTGTTGGCAATGAGCATGGCTTCAAGTATTCTATCATGAGTTGGGAGAATGTTCAAAACCCGATTAAGGAAGGCGGTGGAAGTGAAGAATTTGGATTAGATTAATAAAGCCTTATTAGATAAATGGATGTGGCGCTTCCACAGAGAGGGAAATCAATTGTAAAGGAGACTCATGGTAGCGGGAGGGGGCGGGGGGGGGGGGGGAGGGCGGTGATTCCACGTTATTGGTTTGATAGAGAGTATGGTGTGCTACTCGTGGTGGGGTAATGTGGAAAAGTATTTTTAAAGGTTGGGTTGTCTTTTTCGCCTCACATCTTACCACCTTCGGTGTTAGAACAAAGTCATATTTTGGAGAGATTATTATGGGAAGGATATGCCCTTGGAGTACATGCTGCCTAGTATGTTTCGCATTAGTAGCAATAAGTAGGGGCTAGTGGTAGATCATTGGATAATGATGGGGGATCATGTGTATGGAAACTTTAGTTTATAAGAAAACTGTGGGACTAGGATTTGGAGAAGGCGGAGGATTTATTTGATTGGATAGGCACGGAGACGGTTGAATTGGGGGGGGGGGGGGATGATGGTTAGAGGTGGCCTTTTGGTAGTATGGTATGATATCATTTGAGTGAAGAGTTGTTACATGATCTAGATGGGTCCTAGTGGGACTTCAATCCCGTGGAAAGTTGTATGGAAATCGAAGGTGCCGAAAAAAGTTATATTGTTCATGTGTATAGTGAAATAAATACTCTTCTATCATCAAAAGGGAAACAAAAAATGGGAAGTATGATGGACCATTAGGATTGGCTATGAAAGGAGGTGGTAGAGATGACTAACCATTTTCTTTTCTATGGTTAGGTAATAAGGATCCGATGATATGTATTCATATCCATTTCTAGGGTTCAATGGGTGATGTTCAAGTCTGTGGTGGAGGTTTTATCTACTTGGAAGACCTTGAATGGTTAGAAAGGTGAGAGAAAGATTTGGAAGATGGTGTCTCGTTGCATTTTTTATGCTATGTAGGTAGAGGAATTAGAGATTCTTTGATGGAAATAAACTACACCCCCCTAGGTTTCGCTTCGTGTTAATTAGCTCTCTACTTGGTATGAGGGGCGTTATTCATCATACATTGATTTCTTCATGGAATTTATGGATGAAATGCAGTTGTTATATTAGTTTTGTTTTTTCGATGTTATGCTTAAGGTAAGTTCGTGTTTCCACCTTTATTAGGGTGTCTTTCTTGTAAGCGGGTACACAAATGGTAAAACATGATTTAATGAATATAAATACTAATCAATTAATTAGTTAAGTGTGTTATGGTTCTTTAAACAGTAGTATCTTAAATCATCATGATAATCTCATTTTAGTCTATATAAGAGATAAAAAATGCTTACCTTGATCCATGCAAATAACGTTCTTCAGTAGCCACTTAAAATTGTTCCTCGCTATTTCTTCAAAATAATTAAATCACTCAATGGGAATTTGAATTTTTCTCCTTTATCCTATATTTTTGTTTTCTTCTCTTTTAGTGTGTATTAATAATAGAAACCAACCATTTATTTATAGGTAAGGAGAAGACCCAAATATTCAACAATCACTTAATTTCGACAGTCCATCACAATATATACCCAATAGTCCCTAGTCCTTCTTTAAATAAACATGTCATTTGATTAATCATATTAATAACATTGATTCTTAGTATTTGTACTAGCCTTTCATTAACCAAAGTGAATCTTTGTATTATTTAATTATTGAATAATTATTATGTAAAATAATTCTAAAATGGCTATCATCAGTGTCTAATAAATTCTCAAACTATTAACTCGCAATATATAACATTCTTTAAAGATTAGATTCCCATTTCCTCAAATATTAGGAAGATAAAATTAAATAAGTCCATGTTTTTTCTTCTCTTTAATCCCTAATAAATTTTACCAAAGTGGTACTTGAAAGGTCTTCATGTTATAAATAAGAAGAATAGAAGTTTAAATAGTCTTCGGGTTTAAGTAAATGAGATATACGATTCTTTGATTTATTTCTCAATGTATCCACTAATATCCCTATATATAAGTTTTAGTAAATGAACACGAAGAATTTAAGAGTTGAGTTATTCAACAATCGGGAAACTAGATTAAGTTGAAACTAGGCTGTGAGAGAGGAGAAATGTGGACATGATTTATAGATGTAGGATAATTGTGTCTAACGAAGTAAATTCACATGGATCAGGCTAAACCTTAGTTGGGAGGGACACTCTTAATGCCTTTTCCAAATTTCTTCTTTTCAGCTACTTTGACCATTAAATTAGCCATATGCCCTTTAGACACAATATCATTCTCGTGTTTTAGTGTTCCCTTCTTTTGGACCAACATATCTTGATGCTCGTTTACATTCCACTTCAATTTTATAGCGTTGTAAAAAATGGTCCATGTCTAGAAGGTCAAGAGTTTAGGAAATATTGGACGAGAAATGATTCATCCAATGTCACAACTAAACTCTATAATTTAGCAGCCAAATTGGTCATTTCTATTGTGTGTGTATTCATAGCCATTAATTTCATGTCTAAGGACATATTCACATGTTTATTCATAGCCATTAACTTTTAAGTTGTTTAAATATCATTGAACTTTAGTTGTTGGGGGTAGGGAGTTTTTGATATTAGGAGAAATTCACATTCACATCGACATAATGACCAATCTGTTGTATTTAGAAAAAATGCGATGAATGGTCACCTCACCCTCACTTCATTCATAAGTAAGAAGGGGGGGGGGGGGGGGTCCACGAAGATGTCATGCCTAGGTCTAAAATGCCTAGATTGGACTCAATTTGTTCGCTCAAGTCCAAAATGTTGATTTCATCAAATTTCATCTTGGATGAGACATGTAAATATAGTTTCAAGGGAATAAATATAAAATTCATATGTCTGTGCCATGGAAGTTGCAAAATTAATGCCCATAATTATTAATTAAAAACCAGCACAATAATTTGCAACTGAATCAATATCAAATTGTCGATGTTTATAAAAAAATGATTATTTTACAAAATGTTAATTAATTTCAAATTTATGGCATACGTATTTGATGCCTCATAATTTCGTCAATAAACAAACATAGGACCCATTACTTTTCATTTGCGGGGGAATAATTATTGAATTCTTGATGTTTATCAACAATCATAATTGGGCATAATGTTAATTAATCACAAATTTATGGCACGTGTATTTAATGTCTCCTAATTTCATCATTAAAAAACTATACCACCCATTAATTTTCATTTTATAATACTCCTAATCTTGTTGTATATTTTGGGAGGACAATCTAAAAAATTCGGAGAACTCGCATCGAATTTATGTGGATCTAATTTCACTCGTGTGGATCTTATGAAGAGATGAGTGCAAACACGCATCAAATTTATCAACAAGAGAGGGAAGCCATGCATGGATCCATATCTCCATTCCTTATAATTGTAACATTTAGCCCAGAGAAAACGGGAGACGTAATTCTTGTTATCAAAATAAAAGAGTATAATAAGTAAAGTAGAACACGTCGTGGACATAGGCCATTAGTCAACCATGTAAATACCTATCTTGTTTTTTTTCTTTATTTTTACCATTAACTATTTAGGATTATTATAAGTGGGATAATTGAACCTTCAATTGGAGTCGTCTATCAGAAATGAGTTGTCTCCCTCTTAATTAGTTAAAGATAACAAATATCAATGTCTCACCCACACAGTCCACCTTTGACATTCAATGGCCACGAGCAGAGTTGACTCATGCGCATTATTGCCAATAAGTTCAACGCTCTAAATAAATCAAGGAGTCGCCTATATCCACTAAGATCTCAAGGCTAGTTGATGTGTATGAATAATGGCTCCACTGGTAGGAGGAAGACACACACCCCTAATAGTAGGAAAATGCACATCTCCAGAGACGCCTGGAATAGATGGAATGAAAGATCTGCGAGACAAACGCAAGCCCCATGGTCGGACATCTAGAACACATTCTAGTGAAACTCACAATCGATGAAGGATTTTGCATTTCAATCAGTAGCATTCCAAGAGTGAGATTCGTTCGATGAGAAGAGATCACTAAGAGGTACAATGTAGACACGATATTTGCAATTTTGTTAGGAAAGAAATGGATAACCACCCACTAATCGTGCGGCTATATCCCCCTAGAAACTAGCCAAGAGGATCTCATGACCCATATGAAGTCCCCTTTTTCAATGGTAATTGAAACATAAGGACCCCTGAATAAGTTTTTAATTACAAGGTTCAAAATTTAACATGGAAAGACTGACCACATTAACCACGTGCATTGGTTCACACATTCTATGACCTTATGGAATCACAATGACACATTTATGTGCCACATATACCCCTCTAATTTCAGGATATCACACAAAAGTTTTTTGACAAATTTCCACATAGGTAATTCAATAATTTCTTGAAGCTTGTCAAATCCTTCACTGGTCGCTTCATCACCAGCCATGCCCATAAGATAAAAATGGTCTATCTCATTATGATGAGGAATAAGGACTAAGAAAGTAACTAATCCAAAAGTGAACACTTTGTGTATATGGTGCCTATAACTCAAGGGGAAATAATCGAACAAGGAACAGACTTAGCTTCGAAGGTTATAAGAATGAAGCCGAGTATGAATCCCTTATTGTTGGGTTATGAAAATTAAACTCTTTGGGAGAGAAACACCTTAACATATATTTCCAGTAAATGAAAGTGCCTAACCAAGCGATAGGAGACTTTAGTGCCAAAGACGAGAGAATGTTATCATATCTACAGGTTAACCAAGATATACATGCTAAGTTCGAAAGGGTTCATATTCAACAATTCCCCGAGGGAACAATAGTCATGTCGATACCTTAGCCACGTTGGGATAAGTAGTGGACACTGATCTTTAGATAATGATTGAAGTGGAATTTGTTGTTAAGCCTAGTATTACAAAACTAGTGATCATCGGACCACTACTTTTCGTTCAAAGAATTCCTATTTGGATGGATCCAATTATGGATTAATTGAAAAAATACATCCTACCAACTGACAAGAAAAAGGCCTATCAGGCTAGTTAAAAGTTTCCCACTTCTACTTACCACCTGAAGGGAAACTCTATAGGAGGTCTTTCATGGCAGATGATCTTCAATATGTGAATCCAAATTATATTGACCAAATCTTATCCGATCTTCGTGACGTAGTTTATTGAAGCCATACAGGAGCAAGATCACTCACCTTTGTAGCAATCAAGGAAGGACATTAGTGCCTGTCCATGTAAAAAGGCATAGTTTTTTATGTCAGAAGGTGCAAGATAAGTCAGAAGTTCTTTCCCGTGATCCACAAGTCGAGAGTGACTTGAGGTCATTAATTGGCCTATGATCATTAGCTCCACGGGGTTTGGACATTGTGGGCCCACTAACCACACCATCAAGGACTCACAAATATCTATTCGTCGGCACAGATTATTTCACTAAGTGGATTAAAGCAGAGTCATTAGTGAACATCAAAGTACTGATATGAAAATATCCATATGGAATAACATCGTGGCTCTTTTTGGCATACCCAGAACAATTATCACAAATAGTGGAATGCAATTGGAAAAAGGGTTATTCCGAAACATCAGTGATAGCTATAAAATTCGACACCTCTTTAGCTCAGTAGCCTACCCTTAAAGTAATGGGCAAGTCGAGGACTCTAGTAAGACAATGCTCGATAGTATAAAGAAAATAGTGAATAAGGAAAAAGGTGATTACTTAAATGAGCTTTCTCATGACTTTTGGGCATACCAAATTACGCCCCGAAGATTAACTCCTGAAACCCCCTTTTCTTTAACCTATGGAATATAAGCCATTATCCCTCTAGAAGTTGGTTTACTAACAATGAAAACCACAATTTTCGATCAAGACATGAATGGAGAAATCACAAGGAAAGATCTCGACCTAGATGATTAACGAAGGTAATAGGCCTTAATCAAATTATCTTCCTACCAACAACAACTTGAAAAGAAAGACAGCAAAGGCATCAATCTAGAAAGATTTTAGGTCGAAGATTACATCCTCAGAAAAGTACTCAATAGTGACAAAAAGCCTTCAACTGTCTAGTTATGTACCAACTAACAAGGACCATTAAAAACCATTAGAGACAATCTGAAATGAGCCTCGATTTGGAAACGATGGAGGGCATGGAGATCCCGAGGTCCTATAATGTGACCACTTTTAGGAAGTTTTATTTTTAGCAAGTTTGTTTCTCATAGGTTCATTTCTACCAAATTTTAGCTTTTGTTTGTGATTCTCAAAATAATTTAGGTTCACTAAAGTGCAAGTTCAATTAGTACAATTAACTTCATTATTAATCCAACATTTTTCAATATGCAGATCAACTTTTATTTTTATAAATTATCATTATATCCAATCATTTGGCGTGGCAGTCACCTGATTCGTTGCAATTCTTGTGTCTTCTTTGATCCCGGTAATGGGAAGTTACTGATTAGCTATAATCTGGGTGTGGCATGGCATAAGCTCGGTAGTGATGCGGGTTAGGCCGGTTGTGGATGATGCGTCATGTAATAAGAGTACGCTCTTCTTCGGAAGCACCATATTCTACACTAGTTTGTGTGTGCGTGTGGTCTTACGATGCTGTATTTACTTGCATTGTTACTCGATTGCTTTAGGTTGACACTTTTCGCTAGTTAACCGATAGGGTTAGTTACAAGTGGTCATGTGTCCCAATACCATAACTTGAGATTTTGTACAATGGGACCTTAGGGTCCACCATGATCGAATTAATAATAGAAAGTTAGGTTTAGACCAAAGTGCAGAGGATTCCTAGGATTGGAAACCATTCGGAGGTAACAGGACTATAGTTTGTAATGAGACAAGACTTTCGAGGACGAAATTCCCAAAGGAGGGAAGTTTGCAACGTCCCGCCCTGAATAATTCATTAAATTATGTACTGATTTTATATGAGGTGGATCAATTACAAGATTTTAAGAATTAAGGGCAAAAAAGTAAATTAAATAAATAATTTTTTTTATGGATTATAGATTTTTATAGAATATAGAATTATTAAACTTTAAAGAAAACCATTGGATTATAAAGATAATTATTAAGTTAAGAATTATGTATGGATAATGGAAGGGGCGACTATAAATAAATTAAAATATATATGTTTTACCAAGACTTTAGAAGTCTAAGATCAAATGTACATGTATTGGAAGATTTTAGCTTGTACACCAATCTCCCATTTAATGCTTCACGAACTGAAAACAAAAGGATATGTATTGAGGGTATTAGCAAAAGTAAAGGATATGCCTATATATCTCATAAAGGAGCGAACTGTGGACAAGAGAAACGAAGACCTATTCCGGACGTCGCTCAAATTACCAAGATGGTCGCTCAAACGATGATCCCTTATCAATCAAATAACACGTCATGTCGCTCTAACAACGTGGGAAAACCCTCTCACATTTCTGTATTATCGTCCCCTTATTCGCTGCTCAGTATTTAAATTCATGCTAACTGAGGGGAAATGTTTCAGTTTGTGGGTTTGTGCAAAATCGTGTACAAGATATTATAACCAACCTGCCACTTTAGTTCTTGTGTTGAGCGTGTCTTAACTCAAATCATTGGACCAATTAAAGTTGTCGACCTATGAGGAGACGCTTACCTGATATGGGGAGGTTATTGAGCAAATGAGGTTTCCCAATTTGGGAAACAATTGTTTAGTTCGAGTATAAGAAGAAATCGTATAGGTCTGGGACAGAAAATAAAAAGGGGGTTCCAGCATATTTTAAATACTCTCTCCCTTTCTCTAAACACACAACTCTCCCCCATTATTCTTTACACCGTTTTCCGCCATTCTTCCTTTCAAGCGGTTGAATATAGTAGGGTTGTTGAGAGTTGCATTCAGATGTTTGCCGGAGGGGTTTGATGTGTATCTAAAGGGGGTTATTTTATGAAGAAGAAGACTACGATATTGGGGTATTTTAAGGAGGGTTTTTGGAGGCTACTTCGAGTTCAACTTGGTGGTGCACGATAACTCCTTTAAGGCCACCTTAGGAGGTGGGGGTTGTCCTCTTTATTGATTCTTCCATGCCTTTCACTATTTTGGACTTCTTTGAGGTGGGATAACCTACTCTTGTTGAGACTCTATTTTGATAAATATCGTAGTTTTATTGTGTGTATGATTAAGAGTAAGATTAAGATAAAATACTAATAGGACTTCCAATAAATCTAAAATTATACATTTTTATGGAACTAAAAATCTAGGAGAATATTATTTGTGTGTAATTTCCAATAAACCTGAACAAATGCATTTTTATGGAACTAAAAATGTTGGAAAGTGTTATTGTGTGTAACTTCCAATAAATCGAAAAATATACATTTTTATGGGACTAAAATTGTAGGAAAATATTGTTTGCTTGTATTTTCTTGTAAACGAAAATGGTAAACATTTTTATGATAATAAAAATGTAGAAGATGTTGTACTAGTATATGTTCTAGTAAAAGAAAATAATGGGCATTTTATGGAATAAAATGTGTGAAGATATTATTTGGGTGTGTCTTCTAGTAGAACTAATACTGGGCATTTTTATGGAGTAAAAATGTTTGAATTTTCATTTTTTGTGTATTTCTAACGAAAGGAAATAATAAACATTTGATGAAATGGAATGTCAAATGATGTTCATATTGTTAAAATATTTATGGAATAAATATTTTTAAGTTCCATGTAAAATGGAAACTTTATGAATTAAAGGTAATATTGGGAGTTTAACGTGTAAAGGGTGTTATACATGTGTTGAGGTGACAAGTGTGAAAATTGAGCATAAGTGTAATAGTGAACAAGTGTTAAAATGGATTAAGTGTTTAAAAATGTACGTTGGAGACTTAATGACCATATTGGGAAAATAACACTTGTTAAAGGGCTAAATTGCAAGTATGGTAAACATAAGGGTAAGTTGGTTATTTACTCAAAGTGGAACATTTTTATGGAATAGAAATTTTAAAGAATGCGTTTACACTAATATGTGTGTGAAATGAATTAAGTCCAAAGCGTAAATTAATTTGGCATAAATCACGTGTGTGTGAATATAGGGGGCTTAAAGAACAAATAAATAATTTTTCGAAGTGGTAACGAAAAAATGGACGGTTAAGTCTAGGTTTTGGCTACGATCAGTTAAGGTAAGGAAACGAAATAACGTGGACATTTTGTAAAATGTTAGAACACGTGAAAGGAACTCGGATGACATCGGGATACGGGAAGAACGGCCTGGAGCCCTTAGGTGAAAAGCCCTAAACTACTGGCCAGAGCGTATGGTGCGCATAGCCATCGCTGTGAAGCCCATGTAAATATGCGGTTAATTGGAAGATTTTGAGGAAAGATAAAGTAAATGTGGAACATGTCAAGAAATGGGCTGTGTGTTAACGTGTTAATACATCCTAGCCTGTATGAATGAATAAATGTTCCGATAAAATGGTGAATGGACAAGTAAATGCGTAAATCTATTAATGCCCATAAGATAAGGTAAAATAAAATAAAGTAAGTGGATAAATGGGTGATTAAGAAACCGAGTTGTCGAACCCATAAATTTATAAGTAAGTATTGAAAGGTTCTCGAATGATACACAAGTATTTTCTAACATGGAGAGTGCATGTGTTGAAATGGTAATTTCAATGAAAACATCAAAGTGTACGAATGGGTTAATTGGAATAATTCTGGTAAAGGAATGTAATTGGGATATTCAAATATAATTGTTTTAAGTGTTGAACTGGGTGTGTGAAAAAGCATGAAAAATGCTAAGTATAATGCAAGAAGGTATTTTTACAAGAATAAGGTAAATTAATTTAGGTAAGTATGGTTTTCGAAAGTAAAATAATTAAAGCATTGAGTATATATTTTCAAAGGTATATAAATATATATGTAGATACATATATATTTTTGCATGCATGTGTTGTAGCATGTGAGTATTCCTTTCTGTCGTTCGTTTCTATACTACTTATATATTCCCATTGGGCATTAGCTCACACCCTGATTTTGTTATGACAGGTCAGGTTCGATTTCGTATTTGAGGGCGTTATACATGTAAGTGCACTTTATTTTTTTTACGTTAGCAAGCTATGTTTACTTGGACTTTGGGGTGCTCCCCTTGATCCTAACACATAACTTATCCTAAAACTGGAATTTCATGCTAGCGAGTGGAATATTAACTAAATTAAAACTGCCCTATTTAGGTTGTTTCATTGCATGTCAAACCTAATACTCAGTTCAGATCGGGTTGACTCACGGGTAACCTATATATTCAGGCCGAGGCGTTACAAATGGTATCAGAGCTTTAGGTTTAAAGTTCCTTTCTGGTGTGACATGGTGAGGTCAATATTTGGTCTTTCGACATCGCTGTGGTTTGGGTCGATCATGCTAGTGTGAGGATGGTGTAATTCATGTCCTCGATAGTATGGTCAAGGAGGTCAACACAACTACTCAGTTAGTGCCAAGTGGCATACATTCGTTATAATTGTTGTAAATACCTTCCGCGAATTCTAATTTCAGTATGTAATAGTTTATAAGTGTCCATATAAGCCAATAAGTGGTGACACCGTGATTCATAGTGTGAGGTTTTTGTGCTCCGGCCTGTATTGGCATAGAGTCTTTGGATATGTTAGTAGAATGATATATCGCGCCCATTAGGCAAGTGGTACCAAATTGTGAATAATCATTGGTAGAGACTGATAGTTAGAGTGTCATAATTATGTAAATGAAAATCGTGATTTAAATTATATGTAGCCTCAGCGTGACACGTATGAGTGGTCAGTGTTTGTGTGATAATTAGGCAAATTTTATCCTTGGGATAATTTCGTGATTGATTGTAAATTTAATAATCATATGAATTTGGGTGGATCAAGGCTTGATGATAAGTCACTCTTAGTTAATATAATGCTATTCTTATGGGTAAGTGCCTTAGTGGCCATTAGACGGTGAATGTACCTTGTGGGTCGTGACTAGAGTTACTGGCCATTTATGAAAAAGGGGTCACATAAGTGACAATGATGAGTCATAGTGGCAAGTGCGTGAACCTCAGGTAGCTCTCTGGAGTGTTAAGTGAGAGAGTAGTGCACATTTGTTGGATATGATCTTTAGTGATGCGAGTTGTGTGTACTTGGGAATGTAAGAGTTAAACATAGTGTCTTGTATCCTACAAAAAGCCTTCGTAGTTTGTGGTAACAGCGTGTAGTGTTCTCCACAACTTAGATGGAAAGTTTGTGAATTCCCCTGTGAAATTAAGTGATCGAATACTATGTTATAAGTGGTGATATTGTATTGGATCCCTTGGTTGTAGGCTTGGTTTGAATATGTCACGATGTGTGTACCGTTAACATAATGAGGGTTTAGATATCCCTGATGATTGAGGTAACCTAGGAGTGAAACTAGACAATCGTGGTGACTTAGTATTAAATATACAAGTTGTGATGTTTTAGAATTGGACCTCGTGCGGCATATATAGTGTGGGCCTCCTCTTAGGCAATACCCAATGTCATGTATCCTACCGGAAAATAGATTTGGAGTTTGGTGATTGTAGTTTGGTATTGAGAAATAGGATCCCTTGTGGCATTCGTGGGCATGATCCTTAGTATTCATAGGCAATGATCGATATCCCGTATCCTTCCAAAATATATGTAGTTGTGTTAATTAGTAGGTTAGAACATAATAAGATACTTACATGACATGAGGTTTACGTAGTAAGGCATTTCAGAAATAGTGGTGGAACACTCATAGGGGTTTAAGGGACGTGGTCTAGTGAGATTGACTTCGGGTAGTAACATGGTTATGCATGCAAATTTGTATTAATATTTCTTGAAATGTATACTAAGGTTTATCTAGCGAATTGATTAATGCGAGTGGTACACATCCCTTAATAATAGTGAATTTGGGGTTGGGTAACGTGTATTACATTTGGGATTAATTTTTGCATTGAGGTTTATGTAGTGTTGTGCATTTCATAATGATAAAACTCGAGGTTGTGTAGAATAGGTCATTGTGTGAATTATGGTTTCTTGTAATCGATGTGTAAGCTATTTAGAGGAATAATTGACCTTGATGTGTTCACCTATGAGAAATTGGGAGTCATTGTTGTATCGATGTTTTTATAAGTGATTATAGAACATTGATGACTATAGTATGAATAGATCATGTAAATTTGTGGCAGTGCATTGTAGTTAGTGTTGCGACTTTGTTTATAGGCATGTGTCATGGTATGATCTTCGAGGATAATTTAGAAAGTAGGTTGACTAATGCTAGGTGTAGCACCTGGGAGACTTAGAACACGATGGTGTTCGTTATGATTTTAGAGATAACACTCGAAGTGAAGTGTTAGGCTTGATTATAGCACCTTAGTGTGCTACCTTTTTTTTTTCGTACAATTCTAATGGGAAAAAGCATTAGGCCTGAAATACGACGGGTGATTGAAAGTTTGAGATGTCGTTAGAATAGTTATGATTTGAAATCATGTATACTTTGCTGATAATTGTACCAATGGTCTGTGAGCAAATGTTGAAACCTTGTGCGTGTCATGATTCACTTAATGAGAGTGATCTCAAAAACTGAGGTTAGATTATCGCGAGTAAGAATTATGAAGGCCTTGGTATGATGGGTCCAAGATTAGAGATAAGTGTTGAAGTAATGTAATTTCATTTAATTCATTTGATTATACCTACTAATGATAGGAATAGGGCATTAGTCCTAAGGAGGGAAGCCTAGCATTTCAGCCCCGAAGAAATTAATTTTTGTATTCCATCTTCCCAGCACGGATAGATGGTTCGTGGTAGAACTCGCCAAGGTTAAGAAGTCAATCCACGGTATGTGGAAAGTCTAAAGTTCTTAATAGGTATCAGTTGAGAGTTATAGAATTCAATTGTACGTTATGGGTTAACACTTCGTGTGGGGCGATTAATTGTCGGAATTCAGTTTCTTCCTTTAGTATGGCAGTCTCCTGATTCGTTGCAATTCTTGTATCTTCTTTGATCCCAGTAATGGGAAGTTACAGATCAGTTATAATCCGGGTGAAGAGTGGCATAACATCAGTAGTGATGCGGGTTAGGACGATTGTTATTGATGCATCATGGAATATAAGTACGTTTTTTCTTCAGAAGCACCTTGGTCTACACTAGTTTGTGTGTGTGTCTGGTCTCGCACTTTTGCATGTAGTTGCGTTGTTACTTGATTGCTTTAAGTTGACACTTTTTTCTAGTCAACCAGTAGGGCTAGTTACAAGTGGTCATGTGTCTTGAGACCGTAACATGAGGTTTTATAAAATGGGACCTTAGGGTCTGCCATGATCGAATTAATAATAGAAAGTTGGGTTTAGACCTAAGTGCGGAGGATGCCAAGGATTGGAATAAAGTCATAGGTAACCGGAGTATAGTTTTTAATGAGCCAAGACTTTCGAGGATGAAATTCCCTAAGAAGGGAAGTTTGTAACGCCCCACCCCGAATAATTCATTAAATTATGTATTGATCTTATATGAGGTGGACTAATAACAAGATTTTAAGAATTAAGGGTAACAAAGTAAATTAAATTAAGAACAAAATTTACGGATTATAGATTTTTATTGAATATAGGATTATTATATTATAAAGAAAGCCATTGAACTATAAAGATAATTATTAATTTAAGAACTATGTATGGATCATGGAAGGGACGACTATAAATAAATTAAACTGTATAGTTTTTTCCAAGACTTTAGAAGTCTAAGATCAAATTTACAAGTATTGGAAGATTTTAGGTTATACCCCAATCTCCCATTAAATGCTTCACGAACTGTGAACAAAAGGATATGTATTGAGGGTATCAACAAAAGTAAGGGATACACATATATATCTCATGAAGGAACGAACTCTGCACAAGAGAAACGAAGCCCTTTTTAGCACGTCCCTCAAATGACCAAGATGGTCGCTCAAATGATGAGCCCTTGTCACTCGAACAACACATCACATCACTCGAACGATGACGAAAAACCCTCTGTCGTTTATGTGTTGTCGTCCCCTTATTCTCTACTCAGTATTTAAATTCAGGCTAACCGACGAAGGTAGGGAGACATTTTAGTTTATGGGTCTGTGAAAAATCATGTATAAGATATTATAAACCACCTGCCACTTTAGTTCCTATGTTAAGCTTGTCTCAACTCAAACCATTGGACCAATTGAGTCTTCAATCTATGAGGAGACTCTTACCTGATATGGTGTGGTTGTTGAGCAAATGAGGTTTCCTTATTGGGAAACAATTGTTTTGTTCGAATATAAGAAGAAATAATATGGGTCTTGGAGAGAAAATAAATAGGGGTTCCATCATATTTTAAATACTCTCTCTCTTTCTCTAAATACACACCTCTCCCCCACTTTAGTTCCATAATTTGTTGAATATGGAAGGGATGTTGAGAGTTTTATTGAAATGTTTATTGGAGGGTTTCGATGTGTATCTAAAGGGGGTTTGATCGTGGTGGAAACCGAGCGTCCGTGTAAATACGCTAATCGTTGTTATCGGCTTCCAACCATAATCCAAAAACCTAAACTTTAACTACACTCTTGTGGAGTATAGTGGCGAGTCTGGGTATCGAATCCACAGGGAATGTTTGATAGATTTTAATTGATTTATTATTTCAAAAAATAAAGTGTAAAAGATGATGATTGAGTGAGAAAGGAAAAAGGGAAAAATAAAGAAGTTAACTAAAACTAATTGGAAAAATTAAGGTAGAGACACAATCCCCCAACCCTAGAGTATTGATGGTGTAATACTAATCGTAAATTTAACTGATTAATTTGACCCGTAATTTAGTACTCCCAAGCATTACGTATACGAGGTTCAAGCCCGCGTCATACTTAATCTGAGGATGAGTAAATCAGTATCGCGATAGTAGAACTCGAATTGAATTCTAAATCATCACGAGTACCCAGAGGCAAACGAGATATAAAGATCTACAATTGTTGTGTAACTACGTAATACAGTCATAATCAATCATTAAATTCAGAGGACTAATATTATACACATGCAACTAACACATCAGGTTGGGTTCATGTATCCCAACCTTTAAAAATCTAGCCTAACATGGTAAATAATAATAAAAGTGCTGGAAATAAAAATTACCACGACTGAATAACAAGAACATGCAAGAAGAAATCAAAGATTGAAGAAAAATTGGAAAAGCCCTTGAAATAATGGTGCAAAATATGTGAATCTTTCTCCTAGATGTTCCTACTTGTTATGGAGATTTTACATCAATGAAATCTTAATAAAAAGAGTCCTAATGACTAAATATATAGGCTAGATGTCGTTTAGAAGAGTCCCCAAAACATAAAACTCTTTTGGCTAAAAGATAAGCACAAAATAAAAATCCCGTATCTGCCAATTTGTCACACTTAGAAAGCGTGAATAATTTTGTAACGGTTCTGGAGCATGACAAATGGGCGAACCGGTTCGGGTTCTGGGTGTACTGGTTCGGGTGAATTGGCTGGTTTCTGGGCCTCTTTCGACACTTAGAATATTTTTCAACTTTCTTGTTTTCTTCCTTGGATTTTTTCTCAACTTCAAATGATCATAACTCCTTCACCGTAGCTCGGATTTGGGTTCCGTTTTTTCCAGTATTCTCATTGTTACAAGATATTCAACTTTCCAGAGGGCCCCACCTCCGGAATCGGGCTGAAGAATTACGAAAATGCCCTTGAACTTGCCTTCCTAGCCTTTCTTCTATGATTTTTCCGCAAATTCAAGGGATCATAACTCTTTCACCGTAGCTCGGATTGAGGTGCCGTTTTTTCCAGTGTTCTTGTAATTGAAAGCTCTTAAACTTTCCTGTTGGCCCCACTTCCGGACTAAGTCTACAAAATTACGAAAATGCCCTTCAACTCCCCGATTCTTGGTTTCTTTCACTATTTTGAGTTCTCTTTTCCATCTTTCTTGCATGAAATACCTGTAAAACACATAAGAGATACAAAAATACGAAATACTTACCAAAAAGGGTTAGTAGCATAGATATGAGATAAATCCAAGCTATTTACACCGCACGGGATCGTAAAAATACCGAAATTAAGGGGATAAATGTGAAGAATTTATGCCTAATCAGGGTTATTTTATGAATAAGAAGAATACATTATGTAAGGACATAATTTTATAATTGTCCGGGGTAGAATCTAGGAACTTTATGTTTTCCCTGGATCACAGTTTGTATGTCTTATACCGTTACATTCGGCACGTCAACACGATCATCCATGACGGCCTTGATCCGAATCCATGCATCCATCATCTTCACACGTGCATCATGCTTTATGCGACGTGCTGCTCAACTGTTCCCAATACTCCACTTCCCATTATTGGTAAAATGAATTATTGGAGTTGTTTATATTTGCATAAATATTTGGGAATTTTTCAGAAAACATTTTTTCGAAGTCTAATTTGTTTTTATCAAAAGGGGAAATTTTTCTATGTGTAGACGCGAAGTTCCTCGGTCGACGAGCTCGTTCAAATGACATAGCACAGTCGTTCGAGCGACATAGGCATGTCACGCGATCTCATTCGAGAGACGTATCCTTTATTCGAGCGACATGCTTATCTCGTTCGAATGCCGCCGCCGCCTCGATTTTCATATAAATATCTGGTCACTTTCCACACGTTTTCTAAGTTTTTTTTACACACAATTTCTGCAATTAACAGCTTAGAAAATAGACTTCATGTTTTAAGGTTTTATACCTTATTTATTCACATAAACACTCCCATATATGTATGTGAATCTTTAAACCTTCAAGAGGATTATTTTTACTCATCTGGAGTAATTTGTGGAGAAGCCGTCTCTTCTTCATTGCAGTCCATCTAGAGTTCTTGCGAGAGATTCCAGCCGACGACATCGAAATCGATGCCTGAGGGTATTTCGTATGTCACTCACATTTTCATTGTAATCCGTGTAACCGTTTCTTACAAATTATAGTGAAAATAAAAAGGGTTTCCCCCTTTGGGGGATTTTTCCTCATTTGTGTGTTTGTTTGTGATTGAATATTCTTGCATGATCATATTGTCTTCAATCACGCCTAGATGCATATTTTAGGATTTAATTAAAAAAACTGAGTTTAATTAAATAATTTCTCTGTTTGAACAAAAGAGCACTCTTCACATTATTGGGGTATTTTGAGGAGGGTTTTTGAGGCTACTTCGAGCTCAACTAGGTGGTGCAAGAAAACCCCTTTAAGGACAACTTAGGAGGTGGGGGGTTGTCCTCTTACTTTATTCTTCCATGCTTTCCACTATTTTGGACTTCTTTGAGGTGGGATGTCCTCCTCTTGCTGACAGTCTATTTTGATAAATATCGTAGTTTTATTGTGTATGATTAACATGAAATACCATTGGGTCTTCCAATAAATATGAAAATATACATTTTTATGGATATAAAAATGTATGAAAATATTATTTCTATGTAATTTCCAATAAATATGAAAATAATACATTTTTATGGAACTAAAAATGTATGACATTATTATTTGTGTGTAATTTCCAATAAAACTGAAAACATCCATTTTTATGGAACTAAAAATGTAAGATAGTGTTGTTGTGTGGAACTTCCAATAAATCTGAAAATATACATTTTTATGGGACTAAAATTATAGGAAAATATTGTTTGCGTATATTTTCTTGTAATACAAAACGCTAAACCTTTTTATGATAATAAAAATGTAGAAGATGTTATACTGGTATATAATCTAGTAAAAGAAAATGATGGACGTTTTAGGGAATAAAATGTGTGAAGATATTATTTGGGTGTGTCCTCTAGTAGAACTAATAATGGGCACTTTTACGGAGTAAAAATATAGGAACTGTCATTTTTAGTGTATTTCTAATGAAAGAAAATAATAAACATTTTATGAAATGGAACGTCGAATGATGTTCATATTGTTAAAATATGTATGGAATAAATATTTTTAAGTTTCATGTAAAATGGAAACTTTATGAATAAAAGGTAAAATTGGGAGTTTAACATGTAGAGGGTGTTATACATGTGTTGAGGTGCCAAGTGTAAAAATTGAGCAAATGTGTACTAATGGACAAGTGTTAAAATGGCTAAAGTGTTTAGAAATGTAAGTTGGATACTTAATGATCATTTTGGGAAAATAACACTTGTTAAAGGGCTAAATTGCAAGTTTGGTAAACAAAAGAGTAAATTGGTAATTTACTTAAAGTGGAACATTTTTATAGAATAAATATGTTAAAGAATGCTTTTACACTAACATGAGTCTGAAATTAATTAAGTCATAATCGTGAATTAATTTGTCATAAATCACGAGTGTGTGAATAAAGTGAGCTTACGGAAGAAAGAAATAATTTTCCAAAGTTATAATGGAAAAATGAATAGTTATATCCGGGTTTTGGTTACAGTCGGGTAAAAGTAGGGAAACGGAATAACGTGAATATTTTGTCAAATGTTAGAACACATGAAAGGAACTCGGATGACACCGGGATAAAGAAATAAGGGCCGGGATCCCTTGGGTGAAAAGCCGTAAACCATTGGACAGAGCATATGGTGCGCATAGCCGTTGTAAGTATGCGGTTAATTGGAAGATTCCCAGGAAAGATAAGTTCAAGGTGCAACATGTCAAGAAATGGGTTGTGTGGTAACGTGTTAATATAACCTAGCCTGGATGAATGAATAAATGTTTTGGTAAAACAGTGAATGGACAAGTAATGTGTAAATCTATTAATGCCCATAAGATAAGGTAGAATGAAATAGAGTAAGTGGATAAATGGCTAATTAAGAAACTGATTTGTCGATCCCAAAAATTTAGAAGTGAGTATTGAAAGGTTCTTGAATGATAAACAAGTATTTTATAACATGGCGAGTGCATGTGTTTAAATGGTAAATTCAATGAAAATACAAAAGTGTAGAAATGGGTTAATTGGAATAATTCTCATAAAGAAATGTAATTCGGTGAGTCAAATATAATGGTTTCAAGTGTTGAACTGGGTGTGTGACAAAGCGTGAATAATTATCAGTATAATGCAAGAAGGTATCTTTACGAGATTAAGGTAAATTAATGTGGGCAAGTATGGTTTTCAAAAGAAGAACAATTATTGCATTCAGAAGGTATTTTAAAAGGTATATATATATACTAGCGGAATGCCCGTGCCTGAAGGCACGATAAAAATTTTAAAATGGCAAAAATTTTGTTCCCTAGCAAAACATGCAAAATACATGTTGAGAAATACTCAACATGGCTTATAATTCCACCGTTTATTAAATAAATACCTAAAATAGTGTCCACATTAATACAAAAACTCAAATTCAAATAATACAAACAACTTTTATATATTTGAAACCAAAATAATACACACGATTTAAATTGGATCATAAAAAGACACTTACCGTAGGAATATTTAATCTTTTCGAACAAATGATATATACAACCTTTTCGAAAAAATGCTTTCCCGTCACTTAAAACTCTGAAATTTGAGAATATGGAGGGTTGGGAGGAATGGTTTTGTTAATCAACCAATGTTGGAGCAGTTTTTCCTCGCCTTAGTCATCTTATTATAAGTGGCTATTCGAAATTGGTCGAGCTTTCACTCCCAAGGATTCAATCTCTTGTATCGTTGAAGATAACAGAATGTTGGGAGGTGGCGCTGCGAAGAATCATTGACCTTGATGCCTCAATAACCAAGATGACAATTAAGAATATCCAAGCGCTATCTGTGCTACACGAACTGCTTTTACACAAACTCGGAGCACTTGAAATTCTACAGATTAGAGGTTGCAAGGAACTGAGGTGTTTGTGGCAAGGAGAAGCTGCAATGGAGAATCTAGTAAATCTAAAAATTTAGTTGTTCATTATTGTGTAGAACTTCTATCCTTTGTAGAGGAAGAAGAGCAAGCGTTGCTGCCTCCGAGTGTTGAATATGCAGATTTACCTAATCCTGCTAACAATCTCAGCCTCAGAAAGTTGATGATCAGGGGGTGCCAAAAACTCGAGTTATTTCCAGTACCAAATATGTCACCTACAACGAAAAAGATGAGGATGATGATGATAGAAAGCTTTTCTCAACTTCAAAGTTTAATGATCAAAGACTGCTCAAATATGACGTGGTTTCCAATAGGACAGGAGTTACCCACAACCCTTGAGTACCTGGTTGTGGATTGTGAGAAACTGGAGCCAGACATCGATAAATTTTGGCCACTCAATAATAGCAGCAGCTCGTCACTCATAAATATTGATATCTCGGGTTGGGTGAATCTGAGATTCTTGCTCGGGTGCTTGCTCCGTTTCGTTCAACTCAAGGAGTTGAGGATAATTTCTTGTCACGATATAGAGTCATTTCTCAAATTCATATTGACCAATAAAAGAAACTTTCTCATATTCATATTGACCCAATTAACATGTCCTGGTAGAACTAATCCGTAGCCAGATAGTGGGATTTTAATAAATTGGTACCCCAAAAGATTATTTCATTTCACGCATTGAACATCTTCTACTATGAGTCAACGAATCTCTCGCTCCTGATCATCAACTACCACATTAACAACATCATGAAAGACGTCTCCCTCCGGATCATCTGGTATTAAGTAACTTCTATATGTGGATACAATTATTATGCAACACAAATAAATACGAGAGAAGCAATTATCAAAGAAGAACAAGGAATATAAGATGCCAATCACACAACAAAGGATGTACGTGGTTCAGCAAGGATGTACCTACGTCCACGGTGGTGCAGTCGATATTATTTTTATATACTCCGGAGAGTAATTACAGAGAATACAACTTGTCCTTTTGCCCCGGACCTAGGGTTTAATATATATATGTACATGTAGGTAAGTGGAGGTTATGGGTTTCTCCACGTTTTCCATATCCCGTTAACTTCCAATTATGGAAACGTGGGGGTGACCGGATCAATATAAGAGATGAGGGACCCGGACATTGGGCCGCCAGGACTGGGCTACTCGTTCGGGCCCATGGTTCTAAATTTCGGGTACCCACAATTGCCCCTAAATTTGTTGGGCCATGTTTACGGGCCCAATGCATTTAAATGATTAGCAATTATGGCTGATTTGCGATTCTTCGAAAGCTGTGAAGTTGATTTGGCGGCACCCGCTTCGCTTATTGTGCGCTATGATTAGAATTTGAGGCTTGTTGGGATAAACACTTTTTCTTCCGTCGCTTCAGCCCTTCTAGTACTCTTCTTTCTTCTGAGAACTCTAGCGCCTCATACCTTCTTCTCTCAATCTTTATTTCCATTGTTTCCTAGTTGTCTGAGCTCGTGCTTCTTCATCACTTGAGCCGATCTTCTAGTTTGTAAGTTTTCTGTACCCTTTCCTTGTACTTTCTCTTTGATTTGTATCTTTTCTTAGGTCTTCTAATGGCGAAGATTGGGAATAGGTCAATCTCTGAATTTAGGAAGTTTTACAACATTCCTGAGTGGGTAGATATTGAGTGTTGTGCCTCCCCTCCTAGGAATGTTATGGATATAGATGATGCTCACTGGATCCATGTTCTGTTGCTTTCCCAGGGGGGACTAACTTTCCCTCCCAATGATTTGTTCCTGCATTTCTTTGGCTATTTCAATATTGTTCCTGCACAATGCTCGCCCAATGTGTGGAAAATAGTAAATGGCGTCCATAGGATAAATCAATTGTATGGTACTAGGTTAGGACTTGCTGAGGTCTGTTTCTGTTACTCTTTTTCTCGAACTAGTTCAGGTGTCTTATAACTCAAAGCTAGGAGCCCTGATAGGGTATTGGTAGTAAATCTACCTGATTTCCATAAGGACTACTGGCAAGAAGGTTTCCTTGTTAGGAATTGGCAGTTCCCTCACCAATTTGAAGGGTCGAGGTCTGAGAGGTTCTCTGTTCCTTTTTACGGCGAGGAATATATAGGTAGACATTGTACTGTTGTTTCGACTTTTGCTGATTTGTGACCTTTCTAACTCTTCTTTGCTTTTTCTTGCGCAGCGAAGTCAAAGAACTTGGAACCTGCACTCAATGAGGTCCGTCTTTCAGAATTGGTAAAGGCTTGGAAAATCAGGGAGCGCTTAGGTGACGGCAAACACCCCAGATCTGCTGCCTTCCTGCTCTAGTATAAGAACGTTGGCTCCAGCTTCATAGCGAGGCCTGTGGACAGTATACCAGAGTTTGATTCCTTCGAAGATACTGCTGCAGAGCCTATCCAGCTGGATGAGGAGGAGAGCAGCTCTGAGAGTGACTTTACAGGAGCCATGAGCAATTTAGGTGGAGGGAGCTTTGATAGTAGCAGTTCCTCTGACCGTGAGGAGATTTCTGAATCTCGAAGATCGTTGGGCACTTCTAGCAATTCAAGTGAAGACACGGTTCCTCCGAGGAAGAACTTGATTAGGGATGATGATGATGAGGACCACGTGCTCCTTGTACAGAGGTCGAAGAAACAAAAAGCCACTTCTGGGGCCGTGGCCACTGGTTCTCGATCCTCCGCTCAGGAGAAGGAAAGGAGGAGGAAGGAAGAGGAGATGGTGAGAGAGAGAGAGAGAAAAAAGGAAGAAGAGAGGAAGAAGTTGGAAGAGAAGAGGAGAGCGGAGGAGAGGAAGAAGAGGGAGAGCGAGAAGTAGGAGGAGGAGAAAAGGAGGGCTGAGGCGAGGACGAAGGCTGGGCAGGCCTTAGTCCCAGTATCTGCTCTGCCTAAAGGGGCCTCCGTGGCAATTTCTCCTCAGCTAGCCCCGGCTCTGCTCGAGAGAGCTGTTCTTCCGGATGATCGCCAGAGGGAAGTAGGGTCGGAACAGTTGGCCCTTCAGGCTAGTCAAAGGCTAGCTCTGATAAGGTTTTCCCCTTTTCTCCTATGTTGTTTTGAATTCCCTCATTTTTCTCTTTTGATGCCTTTTTTTTTTCTGCAGTTCATTACTGACTTCGCCGTGCTCTATCGTTCACGCGACGAGTCGGTGAAGAGAAACAATGAGATGGAGGAGGAAAATGCTGCCCTGAAGCTGAAGGGTAAAGAGCTCGAGGCTATCTTTAAAGCCGTTGATGCTGCTCGGATTTCATCTGATCTGTCTCTTGCTACTACCAACAAGGAGAGGGGCGCAGCAGTCAAGGACTTGAAGGAGCTGCAGCAGGCCTATGACCTGGTTTGATCGAGCAAGCTAGTAGTTATTGAGGACAACAGGATGCTGTCTGCAGAGCTGAAGAAGAAAGAGTCTGAGGCTATTTCTGCCAAGGAGGAATCATACAATTCTGGTTGGGCTGCAGCATATGAGTATGCTGAAGTTTAGATAGGCTATATTAGTCATATGAACTTCAAGAAAGGCTGGAACAAGGCCCTTTTGGCTGCTGGCATTGACATCGATTCTCCTTTATTCGACGAGCATGACCCAGGTCCGAAGCCAACCGTGGATAAAGTTCCTGCCCCAACCGTTGAAGGCGCCGATCCTGTTCCTCAAGCGACCCCGGCTGATGTTTCTCTGGTTGTGGGGACATAGATTATCCCTGCTAAGGGCAGTGCTCCTGCTGATGTTGACAAGGGGAAGGGGCCATCGACTTCTGGGCCGCCTGAGGTTGTCAACTAGTTATCTACTAGGATTGCTCTGTATTTTTGTTTTTTCCATTCTGTAAACTTTTCTTTTTTCAGTTCGATGTAACTTCAATCTTCATTAATAAAAAAGGCTTCATTTCTGCTTGTACTGATTTCTTTCTCTCCTTTATCTCTCTTTCACTTGTAGTTAGTTGATGTGGATGATTACATTCCTGCTACTTCCCAGTTGGGTAGGACCCTTGGTCCCAATGCGAGCCCTGATATACGCCAGGCTTTTGTTAAGCTTAGCAAGTCCCTCAGGTCTAGAAATAAAAAATATTAGGAGCAATCCGAGCTAGTGGCTAAGCTGAAGGATATGCTCCGGGAGATGGAGGACATTGGTGCCTCAGTGCAAGAGGAAGTCAATGCACTGAGAACAAGACTCCTAGAGGCCACCGAGGTCAACCAAGTTGGGGAGTTCCTTCAGCAGGAGAACGAAGACCTGAGGAGGGAAGTCTTAAAGCTTAGGGAGAACGCACCGAGCACTGTTCAAGCAGTATTATAAGGCTCATCATCATCGTGAGCTGGAGCTGATCATAATGTTACCCTTCCCATGTCATGGAGTCTCACCTGCCCTCCCCTTCTGCGAGCTAGTAGGAGCACCAGGAGAAGAAGCAGGGAAGGAAAAGAACTTCGCGATAGGTAAATGGAAGAACTATGCGGTGATGTTCAGCGAGCATACGTAATCGCTGTTGGGCTTCAAAGGGACGTCACCCGGTTGCGGCACTTGTTCAAGAAAGGCCCTCGGCAAGCGTGGGCTGATGGTTATGATCAAGGCTGCTCCTGATGATGGACGAAGAGCTCGAGTGGCTGATTATCTTGTTCGGAGGCTTCCACCCCCTTGAGATTTTGCCAGTTGTTGTATATTTTTTTTTTGATAATGTAAATGCTTTAGGTGAGCTCTCCGACTCAACATGTATTATCATTGTTGTAAGTAAGATGGATTAATGAAAAGTTTGTGTTTTTGGGCAATTTTGCCAAATAAACGTGTATATCCTACTTTTCGTATCCTTGCTGCTTTATGATTTCTTCTGTTTTGTCATGCAAGTGTCCCCCCAGTCCAGTATAATACCAAAGTACCATTGTGCCCCACCTTACCTTTTAGGTTGTGTCGTCACACTCCCTTAGGCCTAAGTAGGGAAATTGGCGAGGACACACCTGGTGTTGGATGTCTTCATCCGATCAGGATTTTGTTCAACCGCAGTAGGTTTGTTGACTAGTATAAGATTTGGTCGTATTGCCTAAGAATCCTCTGTAGGGCTTTATATATTGCCAGGGGCAACGCTAAGAGGTCTCTCATTTTTTATGATGATGACTTGAGGAGGGGTATCCCCCTGTTGTAGTGATCAAGGTGCTTGTTATTTAGAAAAGATGTGTGATGAATGCAACTGTCACCAATCAGAGTGTAACCAACTAAGTAACTTTCATTAGTAACAAGGAAAATGAACTTTTGTTTTCATAACAAAAGAAATACAAGAAAATGATCTAAAAATAGAATTTCTTGAGATTAGTTGCATTCCATGCTCGTGGTATTTCTCTGTCCTCCATCATTTCCAAGTGATAGGCACCTTGCAAATCGTCTTTAGTTACTTTATAGGGTCCTTCCCAGTTTGGGCCTAGCTTGTCGTCTGACAACTTCACTGTGCTGCCCAGAACCTTCCTTAGAACACAGTCCTTAACTAGGAACGCCCTCGGTCTAACCCTTTTGTTGTAATGCTTCGCGAGCTGTTGCTGATAGTTCCCTAGCTTCACCAGGGCCAGTTCTCTACGCTCGTTGTCTAGGTCGAGTTAGGCGAGCAATGCTTCATCATTCAGGCCTTGGTCGACAAGGTTGGATCTCATTATTGGCAAACCTTCTTCTAGTGGGATGACTGCTTCCATGCCATATGTCAGCGAAAATGGGGTTTCTCATGTTGCTCGCCGAGGAGTGGTTCGGTATGCCCATAGAACATGGGGTAGCTCTGTTACCCATGCGCCTTTGGCTCGCTCTAATCGCTTCTTTAATCCATCGATCACAGTTTTGTTGGAAGCTTCCGCTTGGCCATTGCTCTGAGGGTAGGCCACCGAGCTGAAGTGGTGTCTGATCCCGTGTTCATTACAGAAATTCTAAAAGGAGCCACTTTCGAACTGCATTCCATTGTCGGTGATGATGGTTCTGGGGATTCCAAACCGAGTGATTATATTTCTCCATATGAACCTTATTATATCAGCATCTCGGATGTTCGCCAGGGATTCGGCCTCGATCCATTTGGTGAAGTAGTCAGTCGTAACCAACAGGTATTTACGATTACCGACGGTAGTAGGCAGCGGTCCCACGATGCCCATTACCCATTGGGCGAAGGGCCATGGGCTGGACAGGGACTTCAGATCGCTGGTGGGTTGGTGGGCCATAGGAGCGTGGAATTGGCATTTCAGGCATTTACGGACATATACTGCGGAGTCCTTCTGCACGTATGGCCACCAACAGCCTTCCTTCATTGCTCGAAAGGCTAGAGACCTTCCTCCGATATGACTTCCACAGATTCCTTTGTGAAGCTCGTGTAGCACTTGCTCGACATCACCTGGGTGGACGCATCTAAGGTAGGGACCAGAAAATGATATCTTATACAAGTCGCCTCTTGTGGATAAGTGAAAGCGAGCAGCTTTGACTCTTATCTGGTGGGCAGTTTTCTTGTCATCCGGGAGCGTTCCATCCTTTAAATAGCCCCTTAAGGGGTCCATCCAGCTGGGGGATGATCCCACCTGGAGTACTTGTTCCACGCTTGGTAACTTGCTGTTGTGGTTAATGCTCGAACTAATGAGGAAATCGATGGGGATGACCCTCTTAAGGTCAGAGTCAACTGCCCAACTCAAGGCTGCTAAGGCATCAGCATGACTATTTTGCCACCTGGGAAACTGCTGGATGTTCATCTCTTCAAAGCTTGACATTAATTCTCTCACTAAGGCGAGATAGGCTGCCATTCTTTCATCATTTGCATTGTAATCTCCACTTATCTGATTGGAGACTAGTTGAGAGTCGCCGAACACCTGTAAACGTTTTCCTCCTAGAGTTTGCACCTTTTGGAGGCAGGCTATTAGGGCTTTGTACTCTACTTTGTTGTTGGAGGCTGCAAATCCAAGCCTAATTCCTTGTTCAAGGATTGTGTTCTCTGGAGTAATGAGGACAATGCCGACCCCTACCCCCTTGGAGTTGGAGGCTCCATCAACAAACAGTTCCAGGAGTTTGCACTTCCCATTATTCTTCGGAACTACTACTGGGTTGGACAACCACTTGGGGAATTTCACTTCCCGTATGGATCCTGCATCCAACAGTTTTTTGACTTACTTTTCGACCGCTTTAGCCTTCTCGGGTGTAGTCCTCCGTGCCTTCTGCGTGACTGGTTTGAATGTGGGGTTGATGTGCAGCTGATGACAGACCATATTAGGATCGATTCCAGGCAGCTCGTATGGTTCCCATGCTAAAACATCTTCGTTGTGTCTCAGCAAGGTCGTCAACTCCTTCTATTCTTGGTCGGTGAGAGATGCTCCAATCAAGAAGACTCTGCTACTGTCACCAACTTCGGTTATAACTTCTACCAGGTTCTCGACGACACGCTTGGAGGGGAGGAGCCTGGTCTCCTCTACAACAGGTCTTCCATACTTTAATTGCTACTTGGAAGGTATCACATCCTCTTTAACTTTCTCGCTGGGTTGACCGGCCTTCTTCTCTGGCTTTGGTCGGATGACTGCTATAAAGCACTTCCTCGCCATCAATTGGTCGCCGTGGATCTCCATTACTCCTCGCTCGGTTACATACTTGAGCTTCTGATGGTAGGTCAAGGAGACCGCCTTCATCGCATGAAGCCATCCTCTGCCGAGGATGGCCTGGTACGGTAATTCGATGTCAACTACCAAAAACTCAATCATCTTCGAGACGTTCCCAACACGAACTGGTAGCACTATCTTTCCTAGGTGCATGGTCATTTTTCTAGCGAAGCCGACCAAAGGAACAGTAGCTTCCTTTAGGTCGGCGACGCTCAACTTCAATTTCCTGAATAGGTCGAGGTACATTACTTCGGATGAACTTCCTTGATCGACGAGCAGCTTGTCGATGTCAAATTTGGCTATCCTGAGTGTAATGACCAGGGCATCATGGTGTGGGGTCCTTACTCCCATCAAATCTTCATCCGTGAAAACAATATGCTTGTTATAGTTGACGTCCTCTCCTTGTCGACGCTTTCCTGACTGTGACTTTGCTGGATCGATTTGATTAGCCTGCATTACCGCTGTAAGTTTTTTCATTTCCATTCGAGCTGAGTTCCCTTGTATCCTCTTGACGTCAGATACTCCGTGGATTACTGCGAACTCGTGTCCTGCATCATCCTCCATCACGTTGTCGGGTCTCGCCTCTCTGTTGGCAGCCACTTTCTCTGCCCTCTTTTCCGCAAAGTCGTTCAAATGCCCGAACTGGGCCAACTCCTCGAGGTGAGACTTAAGAGCCTTACAGTGCTCGGTCTTATGTCCTCCCTCTTTGTGAAAAGCGCATCTTAACGCATTGTTCCTCTTCAAGGGATCTCCTCCCATTTTCCTGGGCCACTTGATGAATGGCTCATCTTTGATCTTCGCGAGAATTTTGTAAATTAGTTCTTTGAAGACGGTGTTGACTGCCTAGAATACTTTCAAAGCGTCATGGTTCCCTCCGTTCTTGGAGCCATTTTTGCCTCCATTCTTTCCTCCTTTCTTTTGGTTCTCAGTTTTCTCACCTACCTTGGTAGTGAGCTTAGCTCGACCGTTTTCTCCTGTATTAGGGCGGGTGACATCTTCCACCTTTGCATATTTCTCGATTCGGGCCATTAGGTCATCAATAGTCATAGCTTCCTTCTTCGTCAGGGACTGGTAGAGGAGGGAAGAACTAGGGATTCCAATTTTGAAGGAGGCCACTGCTACTTCCTCCGCTCCGTCCTCGATCTCATTGAATAACTCCCAGTACCTCTTCGCGTAATCTCAGAGGGTCTCTTGAGGCATTTTCTTCATCGTTAGCAAAGCATCCATCCTTTTGGGATGGGAGCTACTAGTAATGAATCGGGCCGTAAAAAGTTCAGCTAGGGATTTGAAATTCTTGATCGACCGGTGGGGGAGCCTTTCGAACCACTTCTGCGCTACATCATGAAGGCTCGAGGGAAAAATACAGCACATCAGGGCATCTCGGTGACTCCAGAGGGTCATGGCCTTTCGGTATTGCCTGATGTGATCGATGGGATCAGTTTTTCCGTCGTAAATCTTGAACCTTGGAATGGCAAATTTCTTGGGAGCTTCCTCCTCTTCTATTTCTCTTGTGAAAGGTGACTTCATCTGGGTTTTGAGAGCTCGCCTCGCGAGTTCTTTGGTTGATCTTGTTCCCTGGTGAGCGGGATGCTGGTCCATCTCCCTACGGACCATGTTTCGTATGTTCTCATCACTGCGAGTAGGGCTCTGGTAGAGGCGAGCTCTTCGCAGCTGTTCGCGGAGGTCATTGTCTGACTCGCCTCCTTCGTCCCTTTGAGATTCTCGCCTAGGGCTCCTTCCTCGGCTGCGAGATTTGCTCGCCTGAGGGCCAGGAGTGCGATATGGGCATCTCCTGTTATCAGGACGAAGATCCCTCTCCAGTCTTCTTTTCAAGCGAGCATTCTCAGCCTCGTATCTTTAAGAAGACTCCCTCTACTCGTGGAACCTTGCCTCGTACGCATCAATCAACCTGGATATCTGCGTGGACCTCGTTGGTCCCTGACTTTCTTCTGAGGCTGGTCTTTCCAGGCGAGCTCTCTGATCTGAACGTCGGACTTAAGACCTAATCCTGCGAGGAGGAGGTGGCTCTTGAATATCTCCTTCTTGGGGAGCATTGCTGATGTGACCAGACATCTTAAACTCCTTTCTGGATGTGGGCTCTTCTCAGGGAAAGATGAACGGTTCCCACAGACGGCGCCAATTGTGGATACAATTATTATGCAACACAAATAAATATGAGAGAAGCAATTATCAAATAAGAACAAGGAATATAAGATGCCAATCACACAACAAAAGATGTACGTGGTTCAGCAAGGATGTGCCTACGTCCACGGTGGTGCAGTCGATATTATTTCTATATACTCCGGAGAGTAATTACATAGAATACAACTTGTCCTTTTGCCCCGTACCTAGGGTTTAATATATACATGTACATGTAGGTAAGTGGAGGTGATGGGTTTCTCCACGTTTTCCATCTCCCGTTTAACTTCCAATTGTGGAAACGTGGGGGTGACCGGATCAATATAAGAGATGAGGGGCCCGAACTTTGGGCCGCCAGGACTGGGCTACTCGTTCGGGACCATGGTTCTAAATTGCGGGTACCCACACTATACATAAACCTTTTTGAGTCAACAATGTGAGTGTGACATGTATGACAGACATATAAATGAACTTCTGGATCTTCTTTATTGAATTAGATGTCAAATTGTCTTCCCATTGTTGAACTGACCATAAGGAAGTGACCTGATGCATTAAAAGAAATAAGTAAAAATGAAATTTGAGTAATTAAATAATTAGACCAATTCATAAAGAAACTTCAATCTCTTATTCTATAATTTCCAGTAGGTATCTTAGTAACTTATTCCAATGCCTATAGAACAAAAAGAAGATGAAGTGTGATAATGACTTGTTAAATTATTGAGCTCGGCCTGATTAGCTCATACTCCAAACACTATATAACAAAATAAAGCTACTTTATCTCGGGTCAATTATAAGTCAGAACCTAATTTAAGATTATCTATGGAGTTTGAGAAAGCAAGTTTGATCACATTTTAAAGCTTTATATGTTTAATGAACCAAGAATTTTTCACTTCATTATAGCGATTGCTAAGGGAACCACAAAAGTTATGAGGGACAACCACCCACGTGTACAATGCATTAAACAAAATGAACCATCATTTTATGCATGTTTTGTGTGCCCCGCGTAATTTTCACGATTATCTTAATTAAGAAAGAGAATAAGTTCGAGTTTCAGACCTGACTATGGGGATTACTCTTCTTCTCAACCCATGTGCGGTTTGGTAGATAAGTACCCATAGCAATTTATGTGTCCCTTGAACCATCCAAAGATCTCTGATTCATGTTTGCTGATCCCATTTGAACGTATTCATCATCAACTATCATTCCTTTGGCATGAATGTAGATCATAAATAAAAACAGTTAAAGTAGAGACTAAGAACTATATACTCTATAAAATAATAAATAAATGGAATATAGTCTATACGGATACATCAGACCTGCTAAAAAATGCATACATGCATGTGAATATCATATTAACTGTATATATGTGTAGATTCTTTAGAAATCAACAACCATAATTAAATCCGATCTGCATTATTTCTATGCAACAGACCTGCATAAATACCTACAAAGTTATGAAGCACATTCATAGAAAATAAATAACAAGATACATGTATATATACTAGGGTATGCCCGTGTCTGAAGGGACGATGACAATTCTCCCAAGTATGAATCGTGTGGTCAAGTCATAAAATTTTTGAATCGTGTAAAATTTAAGTGAAAAAGTTTATATCACAACACAAATAAGTGTAAACAATTTACAAAATTTGGACAACATTTCCTTCATTTATAGTACTATCCACGTTGTTTATAAAATAAAAAAATAATGCAACAACAATAATACTAATAATCCATTACGGAATTCGAATACACTCTTGGGAAAGTTCCCATTTATCTTCTTCAAGAAATAATCATCCACGTCAACAGAATAAGGAAAACTAATCTTTCCCACCATGGAACTATAGTTGTTGTCCAAAGATGTAGTCCTCTCCACAAACTATCCATTATTTCACTCGAAATAGCAATAGCAGTGGCATCTACCGCCTTCCTCCACTGGTTCGAATGCATCTTCAGCCATCTCAGCTCAGCCTCCATATCTGAATTTGCCACTTAAGCCCCTCCAACTTCTCAACTACCCGTGTCACCCTCTTGTTAGTGTTCTCTCCTTCATCCATTACATAACTGAGCTTCAGTAAAGCCTCTATTTCTACAATCTTTGCTGCCTCTAGTTGATTAACACCCTCAGTGTGCACTCCCTTTTTCTTGGTCTCCAGTTAGAGTATCTCATTTTCCTCCAATATATGGAGTTAAAATCATATACTACCACGGAACATTAGGCGAAGAGGATACCGTATAACCAGGGAACATCATATACTACCATGGAACATAGTTGCACCACTTTATAATGGTTTCGGACTGCAAAAATAGAGAAATGAGAATATGCCAATTTTTTTTAACAAAAAGTAAGAAATATAGAGTATGATTAAAGAATAATTAATAAAAAGGAACAATCAAAACACATGAAATAGTTTGTAAGATAAACCATACAAATTCATCTCATTTGATTGTATTGACTGTGGTGTAAATGAAGTGATAGTTAACTAATACAGAGTTAAAAATGAACAAAAAAAGGTAAAAGAAAGTAAGGTAATGAATGGGGTGAACTCGTGTCGCAATTAGCTTGCTTTGTTAAGCACTACCACTTTCGGCATCTTCACTTTCTTTGAATCATTTTACCTGTATAGATAAACAAAATTTTATTTGTTTTGGGTTCCCAACTCCTAAAAAACAGAGAACTATCACATATTACCTTATTTGTTTTGGGTATAACAGAGCTTTGTAGACTTCCCTGTAGTTTTAATTATTAATAATTAAAACTACCATCACACAATGTTAGTTATGAACCCAACAAAAATAGAAAGAAATTAAAGAAAGAGTCATACAACTGTAGTGCAATGACATAACATACTTTTAGAAACACATTAATACATAAGTCAAGAGTTTATCCTAATCTAGTTTGTAAGACTGCGAATACGAATATGAAAAATTATCGAAAATAAGGGCAATAGGACATGCCTGACCTAATAAATACAAAACTGATGTGAATATGAGAAATTACCAAAAATAGACCCGAATGGTAATCCAAACCGAGCAATCCCAAGTATAACAATCCACCAGTCATTAGTAACTAGAACTAACCATTAAAAAATCACTGTACTCCCTTAATTAGAACTCGATCAAACTCTAGAATATCATTAAACTACTGAGTGAGAATAATAAAAGTTGTCCGACTTCATATCTGTACAGATTACCTCTAAAAAACATGGAGCAAAGTTCATATCAAATCAGAGCTCAAAAGCCTTTCGTATTCTGTCTTGGAAACTGCAATAAAGAATAATCAAAATAGTATTATATATAATAAAAGAAAATCTAAAATTATACAGCAAAATAAACTTGCACTTTCTCCATATCCAAATGGATGAAACTGATGCATTGTTGTGTTCATTAAAAGACACCTTCATTATTTTAAAGAAATTGTAAACAAATTCTTCCCCAACAATGAAAACATGATAGATGGGTTAGAATAATTTACAGGGAAGCATAACTAAAAAAATCGCTAAGATGGTTTTGTCTTCAATAATTAGAAATGCATTGCGGCATTTTACCCCCTGATTAAACTTTTACGAAGCAATAATGTAATTTGAAAAAAATAGACGAATAAAAAAGAAACAAACCAATAGAACTAAGATGAGTACCTACAAAAGAGGGATCGCTATAATGTCTCGGAGTCAAAAATCTTCAAAAAGAAGCCCAATACATTTTTCTCTTTTCAACGCTTTCACCTGCAAAAGCCCTCTAAATTTTTAACAAATTATCATACAGTTGTATAGGTCATGTCGTTGCCAATGAAACGATTGCAATGTTCCCAAAAATTGGACAACTTTCATTCTACATGCATTTGTCACTCCAACATTCAAAAAGATTAAAATTTCATAAGAAAAATAGTTACGTATGCAGCTCATATGGATAGTTATCAGACCTCATAAAGGATTTCATCCAAGTGTGAAGTCTATCTAAAATAGTCCCTTAGGACATTATAAATATAGAAATTTTAAAGTATCACATGCAAAATAACATCTTTTATAAGTTGTATTCTATCGGCAATAGATAAAACGTTTGCCTTCCAAATGCTATAAGTTGTATTCTACCAGTTGTACTCTTGTAATCCAGTTGCAAGTGCAAGGCCTCTACCTACATTTTTCTGTTGAAATCAGCATCCCCTATTTTATCATCCAAGCTAAATGTTTCATGGTCAAACACAACCTGACAATCACAATTCATATTACATATCAACCAAATAAAGATTCTATAAGTATACAATATTATATGTGAGCAACAGTCCTATATGTGACGGGTTTCTATGACAGGAATATCAGGTACTATGAAATCATTTTTGAAGGAATGAAGTAACTGATATTATAAAGAAGGAAGTAACTGATATAATCAGTTTTGAAATCATTTGAAATTAGGAATGAAGTCATTTGAAATCAGGAAGCAGACATATGTACATTTGAAATTAGGAAGCATCAAGGTTCAACTAATCAACTGCAAATACCTATCAAAATCACCTTCAACTCCACTTCTTGCTGTGTAATGAATGAGACACCATGAAAGTAAAGTTAGAGGAACTAATTGATAAGCATGTAAGTATTTAATGAACATGAAAATATTTAATGAATATTGTAGAATCCAAAAGAAAATTACACGTGAGAGGAAGCAGGAAGGGAGGCAGCTGCGTGGGAGAGTTTGTGAGAAGTCAACGTTGGACTCAAGGGCAGCCGTGAAATGGGAGCATTGATGAAGAGGAATATTAGAGGCCTTGTTGAGGTATTTCTTCAAGGAGTCAGCTTCCTCGATCACTGAAATATAAGAGAGCTCATTCTGTTTCAAAATGATGTCTTTTCGGTAACCTTGCAACTCGTCCACTATATATAATAGTTTATGGTTATTGATTGTAGTCATTCCAAGTGTCCTACTACAAATCTTGGTTCAGATTCGAACTCCCTGGTTATAGGTTTTGTTACGTCTCTCCGAATTGGAAACCATCTTGGATGCTGGAATACGTCACCGAAATAGTGCCTTGGCTTCTATTGGATTTCACCTAGAAAAGTGGATGAGCATGGTAACATAGCTATTTTATGTTTTCTTGTCTTGGAATGAACTTTTTCAGTTTGAATACTCATTGTTGAAGTGAATTGTGTACCTGATATTATCGTTGCTATAGAAAGTGCAGTGTTATGCCGTTATTTTGAGATAGATAGAGAAATTAATATAGAAAATAAAAATTTTAGTAAGCCATTGTACATAAATGAGATTAGCAACAATAAAAAAGACTAATAACTAATCTTTAAAAATGAGAAGCAAGAAGAAAAATAATAAATTCATTCATGGTCCACTTATGATACACAGTGTGTCTCTTATTTCTCGATTGTACAGACCATCTAATATCAATGTCTTAATCGTGAAGAAAATTCCCACGTTGAGCATAAGGTGAAGTTGTTGATGCTTCATCTAAAAATGTCAGAAATCTACATTTTTCACTCCAACGACCATTGAAAGGGCACTCTCTCAGTAGAAAATAATGGTGTAGCTTATAAAAAACAAACCCTTTCCATATCACGCAAGTCAAGAAAACAATCCAAAATTAGACATATAAATAGTTAAATATGCCTCAACCATTCAAAATGTAATAATTTGAATGTAGCAAAACAGAGGTTAGACAAAGTTGTGGTTTGAAGTTATTTTGCTGACAAAGCAGGTCATATTTCTTCCAAAATTATTGGCCAAGAGAGCTCGTCATGTTCCCCCACCCCATCGTCCCCTCTTATACTCATTTCTGCAAATGCCAACATATAAGGTCTCAAAAATTCTAAACCGCAATACGTTTGATTCTCATGAAAACTAAGCTAATATAGATAACTAAATTACTACAATTCAATAACTACATTAGATACCAACGTCTTTGGTTTAACGACACTCCATCGAAAATAAAAAAATTGTTCATCGGCAATCGTGTGGACTGATGATGTTCTTGTAACTCCATCGGATATCATTTTTGTTTTCCTAATATAAACATTACCCGTTAAGAACATGACCCGAAACGACACAAAACTAATAGCATGATAAAGTAATTCAATGCACGCAATCTAACTCTCACTAACTGAATTTCTATCTCATTCTCGAGGTCACAAAAAGCCACAATAAAAAAATGGAATAAAAAAGGAAAGGTGAGATATGTAATAGAACAAATCAACTTCATTTAACATTAAAAAGAAAAAAAAACAATGTGAAGAATATCTCTTGTATGAAGAAGTTAAAATCCCACTAATATCTATTTTTGTGAAATACAAATTGCTCAACTTTAGTCTGCTTTTGAGCACCATTTGTACACACACCAAGGGAATCAAATATGCCTCAAGTAGTCTTGATTTTTAATAATTCCATAAATAATAACACGTCAGGATCATAATAATACAAAAATAAAAGAGAAATAAGCTCCTACAACTGATCCATTATTAGTTCATACCTTACAAATATAATAATATAAGAGCCATTTCAGGTAAATAATAAAATAAAAAATTCAGAAATGAATAAAACTTTAGCAAAGAACTTTGAACCCTTTACATCGATGAATGGGATCAAAATATTCTCAAATGTTCATACATTACCCTACACAAAATTAGTTGAATATTAGGAGGTAACTTAATCACTCGCCATCAATGAGGTAGGAATTTTGTTTACCTGTATTGTCAACACAAACTTAAGACTTGAAAGAATCAACACTTGTTCTTAAAGTACTTGAAACTTGAAACTTCAAAGAATCAACACTTGTTTACCTGTATTATAAACAAAAAAAAAAATAAGTAACCAAAAATCGTCATCATCCACCACCGAAAATAGTCATCGTCCACCACTCAAAAATAAGAAGCGATGAAATGAACCCATTACCAAGAGATCGAAGAGGTGAACCCCAAAATAAACTCTAAAACATAGGGGTGTGACATGAGAGATTCCTGATGGTAGTCGGTGGATGTGAGAGGGAGGGATGTGACCGTGAGTGAGGGCTTTTGTGACCTAAGAGAGAGAGAGAGAAGCATGTATGGTAAGGGGGGGGGGGTAATGAGAGATATAAGATGGCTTTTGGAGAGTGCTACCAATTTACTTTTCCACCCTTATTTTTGAATTTTGAAAAATAGGGGGAAGTAAATTAGAGTGTGTTAAAAAGAGTGGGAAGTCAACATTTCTAGGGAAAAAGAGGTAATGTTGGAAAAATTCATATTGATGACATCATTGTCTAAGCTTATGACATACATAAGTTTCCTACTTTATTATATATATATATATATATATATATATATATATATATATATATATATATATATATATATATATATATATATATATCAAAACATATAGATGAACACACACGTTCCAACAAAGATGTAACCTAAAAAAAGCTGGGCATTCTGCTAGAAAAAGATAGCAGTATCAGTTTCGAACTCGTCAACGCCTGCCATAACAGACATATTCGCGTGCACCGTAGACCAAAAACCGAGCATGGAAAAATACTATCTCGACAACATGGTGGAAGAAATAAAGATTCTCCAAGGGCTTTTAGCAGCAGCATCTTAGATTCCAAAGCCTACATAGTTTCAGGTCTCATTTGAAGGCTCTATTTGATAATGTGTTGTTTGTTATAAGGGACCGAGGGCATAAAATCTAGACTTAATGCATAGGTTCATAGTCAGGGGCATTAAATATGCATAGTCAGGGGCATTACTTTGTCTTCTTCCATTTAGGTTGATATTCTTTAACACCTTGGTCCTCTTCTACAGGCCTTTTGCTTTCCTTTGCTTCTCTCATTTATGGTTGCTCTTCTATAATAGTTGTCATCCTTTAGAGGACTTTTGATTTGATTTGTGTCCTGACTTGCTGGTTGTTCTTCTAAAGATTGTCGCTTCGTTTTTCCTCCCTCCCTTCTGGAAGATATGCATTCTAAGCTTTAATCTCGTTGTTGATTAGATTTGAGATGGATTCTTTGGTTACACTTATTAATTTAGAAAAAAAAAATTATGTGAGTAGCATATATCATACATAGGCCAGTAGTCATGTAAAAATCGGCACCTCGATAGAGTAAGAGATGAAAAATAGAACAAAGCACGTAAACGTTCATTACAATCAATTTAAGCAAACCAAGAAAGTGTGCTCATGTATGACTCAAGAGCCCATTAGAAGGAATAAAATCGAGTAGGATACCAATGAAAGTGTAAATACTATCATAGCAGGAGACAATTGTATTTATTCTTCTGCTACTACACTGATCTCACATCTCTCCAGCAGGTCATACTATCATAGCAGCAGACAATGCCTTAGAATGTTGAATTTGTACATTTTATCAAATACCTACACTATAATCTTCTATCATTTTTCAAAATACAATTCATATTATAGAGTAAACATAGTAAATAAAAAAGATAAAGATAAAGAAAATCCATGAAAAGTCGAGTAAACTCACCTGGAAACTGGTGACATCCCATTCAGAGGTTCCAAATCTGAAAACCATAAAATACACGCACATGGGCAAAAATGAAAAAAAAATCCAATGCAAAATGGCAAAAAAATTGTGTAAGTTATTAGACATGTCACGTGGTCGAATTGATTCGTATTCGTGTTGTGGGAAGTTTGTAAAATATGTTGGCAGCTATAACCCACATTGTCAACTATATGCAACATTTAGTTGTAAAAAACAAAGAAATTGCTACAAACAGAGATGTTTTATCGACATTGGCATCAACTGTATGCAACTGTAGGCAAACAGAGATGTAAAAATAGAGAAATTATCAATTGTATGAAACATTGGAATCAACATAAGATGGGACTACATTTTTAGTACAAAATATATTATAATTACATTTTGGTAATGGGGTGGAGTCTCATGAACCAAAAACTAAAAGTGAGAATATTAAGAAAACTGGTAACTGCAGAAAACCTAAATTGGGATCAAAACATCATTCATAAAGTTCCTAAGCCAAAGAGGATGAGATGCAAAATGATTGATTTTTAAGGCTATATGTGAAAAAAATTGTATTAAAATTACTAAACGGCATATAATGATCTGATGGCAGCATGATCTTATTGTGATTAATAACTAAGTAACCAAATACACATGTTATAGTGTTGAAGCAATATACCATGTCATAAAAAGGGGACACATGAGCATTACCATAAAGGTGGGGGCTGTACCTAGAGCAATCATAATGCAATTCATGATGCCTCTGTTACAAATAAATAACACAACCCAAAATATTACAGGGCATCCTGATCTCGAGATGTGATGGTCCCGATCTCGAGATGACTTTAAGGTATCCTGGGTCTTTTCCTTTATGCTTAGATTGGTGGGCCCTCTCATTGGCCTTATCTCCCTCCCTCTCGTAGTCCTCTCTTGCTTGTTCCCATTCCCGATCAGAATCCCTCCTTTCATGTTCTCGAACCTTAACTCTTTCATTTTCCTTCTCCATATATTTAACCCTTTCCCCACTTGCCTTTGTTCTGTGATCGGATTTTGGTTTTGAAATTGCCTCTTCTCTTGCCACTCCCCCGAAAACCATGCCTTGTAAATCATCATGTCTCTTCTTTGAAACTTGAAACGTGTCAAGTGTTGCTTTTAATAGTGAATCATGTCTAATCATTCCATCCAAGTCCTTTTGTAGTATAACACTACTACAATTGAAATCCATTAGCAAAAATAAATTTTTTTTTTTGTTTCCATGAATATAATAACATTAAATATACCAACAAAATAACATTACATACACTAACACAACATTTTAACATCACGACATCCTTATCCATATGGTAAAGAGGATGACCAAACCATGAATAACAACTGAGTGAACAAACTAACCTAACAAATTAAGAAAGAAAATAGGAGAAGAGGAAGAACGCACCTCGATAAAATGATGAAAAATAGGAGAAGAGTAGTCCCCAATCTGAACTCCATAAAATGTAAAAAAACGCCCCTTAACCATGAGCCACTTAGAAAGTCACCACATTCAAAGATCGACAAAATATCAAAAGAAAACACCAAAACAATACGGGAATTAAACCTACAAACCTATAAAGATGTGCAAAAACTCAAAAGAAAACACCAAAATAGTAACACTTTGAAACTCAGGTGGTGTTATGGTTTGAGTTTAAAAAAAAAGCAACTAACAGAGTGTAAAACCTCTAGCAAAAAAAACTATAAATTAGAGATTTATGATTCGGCATCCCAAAATTAGAAAAAGAACTTATAGTAAATTCAACAATAAACAAGAAATAAGAACAAAAAACACACATTTCCAAAACAAAATTTGAACCACCAAATCCCAAAATCACACAAAACATAATGAAAGATCCGTTAAATTTTGACATTGAGGTTGATTGGGAAACCGAATATAACATTACGAAACCAACATGACATAGACCCAACACACAAAACAATTTAACAAAATTTATAATGATTTAAAAAACAAAATGAGACATATTACCATATTCCCAAAATCCGAAGAGCAGTTGACATAAATTAACAAAACTCTTAACCCTGAATTTTATTCATGGATCCACAAAATGTATTGGACTTCATCCACAAAATATAACATTCCATTTGCATAGAGCATAAAAACAACAAAGAGTAAGATTTATTACCAAAACAAACTTTTATATAATAAACCTTTATAAATAAATAAAGAGAATACATGGTGTAAAGTATACCTGGGGTTTCGATAGATCTGAGGAAAAAAAGAACATGAACAAAATTACATTTGAGAAAACGAACTCAAACATTCATAAGATAATCAAGACTAAACAATAGACGTCAGTGAGTTTACCCAGATCTAAAAAACCTACTCCATAAATCAGTATCTCCCCTAAAAATCGAAAGGAAAAAATGTCAGATCTCTAAAAAGAAATTAGGGCTAACACAACCCAAATGATCAACACAAAAATAAACAACTATAAGCTAATTACAACACTAACATGATTGAAGGGAAAAAAATGTCAGATCTAAAAAATCTACTCCATAAATCAATATCTCCCCTAAAAATCGAAAGGAAAAAATTTCAGATCTCTAAAAAGAAATTAGGGCTAACACAACCCAAATGATCAACTAAAAAATAAACAACTTTAAGCTAATTACAATACTAACATAATTGAGATGTAGTAAAAAATGATTAAATCAACAACCTATGATTCAAAGATTAATAGATGAAAACATTACCTGATGATGGAGATGGAGATGGAGAACCGAGACCCAAAGATGAGCCGAGAGAGAGAGGGAGAGAAAAATGGGTGTCAAAAGGGGAGGAAGCTAAGATGAGATAAAAATATGTGTGTAAACTTACCAATTTAGCCTTTATTTTGAATTAAAGTAAGAGATGAAACCAAATAGCAGTGAGGCAAAAGAGGGGGAAACAAAAAAATGAAAGGTTAAAAGAGGAAAATGCAACAAAATAATCTCAACCCTTGGATTCTTGCATTGGTGGTTTAATCCTAGCCTATACTTAGGTTATCATCTTATTGAATAGTAACAACATTCTACTCCTTATATATATATATATATACTAGAGTATTCCCGTGCCTGAAGGCACGACATAATTTTCCAAAGTACATAATCGCAAAACGACGATAATTTTTCAAAGTATATAATAGTGAAATGCAAAAAAATTGAAGTGTAATTTTAAAACAATGTCAAATAGTCAAATAGCATTCAAATAGTGTAGATTTATCAAATAAATTCACATATAATACAAAATATACAATATTCATCCACAGAATTCACATTGTGTCTCAAAAAAACAAAGTGTCAATTTTTTTAAAAAATTGGGCATAGCTTCCTTTGTTTATTGGACTATCCACCATATTTAAGGGGAAAAAACAAATCCAACAAATTAAAAAAAATCCCAAATTTGAAAGATTTTGGCAGTGGGCTACAGCGGCAGAAGTTTGAGGCAGATTTAGGCAACGGGCTACAGCGACGATGGAAGATTAAGTCCATGTTTGATTGGTCTTGAATTAAAACCTGAAACGAAAAGAAAAAAAATTAGTTTGTTCCCAAAAACATTGTACGTTAGCAATTCAACTTTCGAGTTCCCCAAAACAGTGTACGTTAACCTAACTACCATAGCTAGTACACAATGATCATATATGGCATGGAGTCTATAAATCTCATCCTCACATGGGGAAGGGGGAGGAGACGTGTGTGAGTGGGGAAGGGGGGAGGGGACGGGGCAGGGGGTGCGTGTGTGAATATATGCAGTTCATATATGCATATTGCAGTGTGTGCGCGTGTGTTTGTGTGCGCATGTGTGAGTGGGGAAGGGGGAGGGGACGGGCAGGGGGCGCGTGTGTGTGTGCATCTGCGTGTATGCAATGCATATATACAGTGCATATATTTCATATTGCAGCGTGTGTAAGTGTGTGTGTTTATGGGCGCATGTGTGCGTGTGAGTGGGGAAGGGGGGAGGGGGCGGGGGCGGGGCAGGGGGAGTGTGTGTGCGTGTGCGCGTGTTTGTGTGTGCGCGCGTCTGTGCGTGAGTGGGCAAGGGGGAGGGGATGGGGTAGGGGGCGCGTGTGCGTGTGCATGTATGCATATATGCAATTTGCATATATACAGTGCATATATGCATATTGCAGCGTGTGTGTGTGTGCGTGTGGGAGTGTGGGCGTGTGTGAGTGGGGACGTGTAAATTACTCATCTAACGGCATAATTTTGTCACATAATTTTGTTTTCATCAAAAGAACATTACTTTTTAACTATTCCTGGATGAATGAAAAGTACAACTGTAAGTCGATTTGGCTTTATAATGTATAACTACGAACACATTAATAAATCATAAATAAATTGAGTATTAAAACGAAAGGGAAAGGATGTATACCGTGTGGTGGGGGTTGTCTGAGGTTCCAAGGTGGTTAAGTCATGGAGATCTTCCACAACGATGGTGATTCAAAGCATGAAACTTGAAAATCTGGCAAAAACCCATAAGAGAAAAAATGTGTTAGATCTGGAAAACTAAAACGAAAAATCAAAACACGTTAGATTTAGAAAAATTGTGCTGGATATTAAACTCCCACACCCACCCATAAAAACATTAAAACCAAAGAACTTTTTTCCCATAGGATTATTGCACTGCATATATATATGCCATTTGCTACAGATTGCATATATATGCAATTGCATATATATGCAGCTGCATATATATGCAGTTCTTATGTTGGGGGGGGGGGGGGGGGGGTTGTCATTTAATCAAGGGGAAAACAAAAACAAAATATCAAAATCATCGAGAAGTCACAAATTATCGGTCTCTCACCTGACAATAGAGACAGATCGAGGAGTGATAAATTGATACTCAGTGGCGCTATCCTCATCATACACGTCCTCAACACCGCCACCAACGGTGGATTTATGGTCCTTTTGGACCACCGGACGCACTGCATCTATCATATATTTTAAAGTATTCTCCATAAAAAGGTAGAATTTCATTCACAGGGTCGACCAATGGAACTCAACCCCGACACTAATACATGAGCTGAAAATTGAAATTGAAATTGAAACCGCAAGTAGCGAGTCATTCTGTAAAACCAAAAATTGTTAATTACTTATTATATATGATCTTGCTCGTAGATTACTTCCTATAACATGAACAAATGAATAGTACCATGAGACAATATGAGACTTTTGAAATAAATGAGATAATATGCACTGGGGAAGAAGAGGGAGAAGACCATTTCATCTCGAGCCTTGGTTGATTAAAGAAGAGGGACGTGAAGACAACTTAAAATGTTTATGTGTGTGTGTGTGTGTTTGTGTCCGCGTGTGTGCGTGTGTGCGTGGGGAAGGGGGAGGGGATGGGTAATGGCGTATGTGTGTGTGTGTGTTTGTGTTTGTGTGCGCGTGTGTGAGTGGGGAAGGGGGGAGGGGATGGGGCAGGTATGCATATATGCATATGCGGGTGTGCGTGCGTGTGTTTGTGTGCGCGTGTGTGACTGGGAAAGGGGGGAAGGGATGGGCGTGGGGCGCGTGTGTACATGTTTGTGTGTTTGTGGGGAAGGGGGAAGGGACGGTAAGGGTGAGCATGTGTGTGTGTGTTTGTGTGCGCATGTGTGAGTGGGGAATGGGGGAGGGGACGGGGCAGGTATGCATATATGCAATCTTCATATATGCATATGCATATATGTAGTGCGAGTGTGTGCGTGTGTGCGTACGTGCGTGCGTGCGTGCGTGTGTTTATGTGCACGTGTGTGAGTGGGAAAGGGGGGATGGGACGGGCAGGGGGCGCGTGTGTTTGTGTGTGTACGTGTGAGTGGGGAAGGAGGGAGGGGACGGGCAGGGGGTGCGTGTGTTTGTGTTGACTTGTTATAATGCAAATAAGCTGGTACATTCACATTTGTTGTATTAACCTGCTCTAAAATAGCACATGCCTGCCGAAATTTTGATGAGAAGGGATTACTGGTCAACAAACAATTTTGGATAATTTCAAGAACATCCCTTCTTAGTTGTGGATTTCGGCGCTCGCGAATATCCAAAGCAGCATCAGGATCATAAATATAAAGCTGAGCATAACTACATTCTTTCCCTTCTTCTGGTAATAAGGTTCCAGACCGATGACGCAATTCGCCATGAATGGTGAAAGATGTAGGACCCCGTCCAGTAAGTACTCTATCATCCATCTGTACTCCAAGACTGGTAAAGGCATTAGCAGCGCTATATTGTCTAGAAAATCTCCAAAATGACTCTGACCGAACATTGTTACCATCGTATAGAGATTTGATCTCGGACGGAGGTTCATTCAAGGATGGTAACCTTATTTTACCTTGCAAACAACATTTACCAAGCAATGGGTGTGCAATTGAAGAAATGCTTAACTTTTCCCCAAGGCAATGTAAGGCCGAACAATGAGGACACTCAACATTCATCATTCTAAGAAAATGTCTACCCAGGCCAATACGATGTACCTTGTACAATAACAATAAATTTATAAGTGAGATTATAACTTGCATAACTGATTAAAATGATTATAAGTGAGATTATAACTTAAATTACTATGTTATAATTGATTATAACTGAATTGCATACCGATGAAATTACTTGCATAATTGATTAAAAAAGAAATTTCTGATTAGAAATTATTATAAATGAAATTATAACTGAAATGAGTATGGTATAGCAATGTTAAAACTGAAATTACTTGCATAACTGATTATAACTGAATTGCATACCACTGAAATTACTTCCGTAACTGATTAAAACATAAATTATTGATTAATAATGATTATAACTGAAATTATTACTAAAATTACTATGCTATAAAAATGATTACTTGCATAAACGTGATTTCAATTTTAACATTGAAGATATGGATGATTTCAATTACTATGCGATGTAATTTAATTACTATGTGAACGTGAATGTACACCTCGGCTTGATGAAAATGCATACTGCTGAAATTAGTGAAAAAAGCTATAACTGATTATAACTGAAATGCATACTGGTGAATTGTATATTGATGTAATCACAAAATGCATATTGATTATAACAGTTAACTTATGTAAATGCATACTTGAAACGCATACTGAATATAACAGTTATAAGTGATGTAAATGCAAACTTGAAATGCATAAATGCATAATGATGTAAATGCATACTGATTAAAACTGATTATAACTGAAATTACTGTGTTATAGCAAAATGATACATTGCATAAAAGTGATTATAACAGATTATAACAGATTCAAATGATGCAAAGTAACTGAATATATGGCTCATTTTAATTACTATGGGTCATTCATAGGGAGGGGTCGAACGAACCGATTAGTTTGAGGAGCTTCTTCATCTTCTTCATACAAATGTAAATGGTCATCCTCTAAATGGACTTCACTTTCACTTTCACGTTCACGTTCACGTTCACGGCGTAGGCGCTGCACAACATTAGCCTTTGAGATTTCAATTTCAAACTGTTCATATACATATTGCATAATAATGAAATAAGTAAACACAATAGAAGTAAATACATATTGCATAATAACGAAAGAGACACACCCCAATAGGACCAACTTTTTTTTTGCCTTTTGCTTCTCTCCTAGACGGCGGTAGGCCAGGGAAAGGTGAAGGGCAACGAGAAGGCATGGTTCCATGTTCAATATGCTCACGTTCACGTCTCCGGCGCTGCGCAAATGCAGCCTTTGAGATTCCAATTTCAGATTGCTCCTATAATGATAGGTTTCTAGAACGATGTGATTTATAATGATAGAAATTTAGAAAGATGATATGTAAAGAAACATACATTACTACGAACGTGATCAGCAAGCCGAGGTGTTTGACACGCTTGAGTAACAGTAGAATGCGGAGATATAACGCGATCAACAAGGGTAGGTGTTTGACACAAATGAGTAAGAGTAGAACTGAAATTAACTGAAATGAGTATGGTATAGCAATGTTAAAACTGAAATTACTTGCATAACTTATTATAACTGAATTGCATACCACTGGTTAGCAAGGGTAAGTGGAGTTACATTACTAGGAACGTGATCTGCAAGGGTAGGTGTTTGACACGATTGACCAAGAGTAGAATGTGTAGATAGAACACGTTCAATGTGCTCTCGTTCACGTCGTTTTCGCTGAGCAAATGCTACCTTTGAAATTCCACTTTCAGACTGTGCCAAGAAAAGGAAAACGTATTTAAACTGAAATTATGTTTTCCATTTCCGAAGTACAGTTTATAAAAAGTGAAAAGGCCTTTTCGAACATACCTCATATGAAATAACTTTTTCTTTGCCTTTTCGCTTTACTATACCTACATCGGAACTTGCCTTGATGTTTTGATTTTGGGCCTCAATTCGAATAGCATTTACTTCAGATTCATCTCGAGTAATAACACCAAGGTGTCTACGTCGCGTAAATTCAACCTATGATGACAAAAATAATTAGTATCAATAACCAAAATATACATGTAAGATTATACATCTAGGAAATGAATAGACTTATCCTTACATCTTTCAACATGTCAGAACACTTCCAGACTGTGGTTCTCTGAACAAAAGAAGCAGAACCCACGAAACCCAAACCTAAGAATGTAAATAGGCAAGCTTCACAAAAGGCAACCTATTGATACAAAAAAGTAACTAAAAATGAAGTAAATACCTTAATAAGTAAATACTTTAGCCAAACCTCGCTAAATAACCATAATGTAAATACTTGTAAATAAGTAAATACCCAAATCAAATGTGAATAAGTAAACCTACAAATGTTACCAATAACAATAAGTGAATCAGATGTAAATATCCAATGTTAATACCTAGTGAATATAAGTAAATCCAAGCTTCACAAAACCTCCACAATGTAAAGAGCCGTAAATACCCAAATCAGATACAATACCTGTAAAGATCCAAATCAGATAAAATACATCAGCCAAGCTTCACAAAACCTCTAAAATGTAAGTACCTAAATGTAACTAACAATGAAGCTACATAAATTGATTTCACACGGGAACATTGAAGTTAATAACAAAAATACATCAACCAACCTTCACAACACCTCTAAAATGTAAATACCTAAATGTAAATAACAATGATTTCATAGCGTAAATAACGAAATCAAACCTCACACATCATAAATAACAATGATTTCATACATAAATAACAAAATCAAATCTCACACAGCATAAATAACAATGATTTCACAGCACAAAATCAAACCTCACACATCATTGTTATACAACATTGATTTTGCACAACATTGATTTCGCAATGTGTGTGTGTGTGTGTGTGTGTGTGTGTACGAGAGAGAGAGAGAGAGCGAGAGACTACCTGATGCAACGATGGAGTGGCTGGCAGTGGAGGGAGTGGCTAGGGAAGCGGAGGGCGACGCAGCAGATGGAGTGAGATCGAGAGCGAGAGATTGAGGTCGACGAAGTGGAGAGAGGGAGAGCCAGGTCGGGGCTTGAGGGTATGCGTGTAAGAGTGTGAGGTAGGTAGTGTTACAAAAATACCCTTAATTTTGAATTAAGGTGTAATCTTTGTGGGTAAAAAAAGGGGGGAAACCCAAATTAGTGAGGGTAGATTTGTAAAAAGGAATGTGAAGTGATCCAAACCATTAAAATGTGTAAAAATATGTGGGTAGGTGGCACCGATCTAGACCGTTAAAAATGTACACATTTTCAAAAACCAACCGAACTTATTATATATATAATCACATGCATGTGTTGTAGCGTGTGAGTATTCCTTTATGTCGTTCGTTTCTATATTGCTTGTATATTCCCACTAGGCATTGGCTCACACCCTGGTTTTGTTGCGGAAGTTCGGGTTAAGTTTCGTATTTGAGGGCGTTGTACAGGTAAGTGTACTTCATTTAGTTTATGTTAGCAAGATCTGTTTACTTAGACTTCGGGGTGTTCCCCATAGGTCTCACATGTAGACTATCTTGAAATTGGAATCACATGAGAACGAGTGGAATGTTAACTAAATTAAAACTGGACTAGCAACGTTATTTAGGTTATTTCATTACACTTCATACCAAATGCTCGGTTCGTACGGGGTTAACTCACATGTAACCCATATATTCGGGTCGAGGAGTTATACATCATCATAGCCAGAGGCTAAACATCATGAGAACCATTCCTAAAGAGGTATTTTTACTTCAATATGTCACGACCAAGTCCTAGTTTAATCTCCCCATCTCCCTATCTTTTTCGAACTTCTCCCTTAGAGGCATACTTTAGTTTTGTAAAAGATCCATAATATTTCTAACAACCTTAGTATCACTCCTCGACTAAACGGACAAAGGAGACTACTCGTCAAAAGTAGTTGTCATTTTTAAAGAGCTAATTGAATATAGATGAAATCACCACGAGATTGACTACTTGAATCATTTCTAAGTACTAGGTCCAGGTCGTCCATATATGGATAATGTAGAACCCCTGTAGTTATATTTCTAAGCTACAAGAATCAGGAGAAAACAATTCATTAAAAAATGATATGATTTGAATCTCTGCAAACATTTCATTGCACTAAAAAATAGGGAAATCCCGTAAAAACATTCAAAAGCACAAAAGTATATAGAATTTTAAGCTAAGATATTCCTAAGTAGATTTTAGCATCTTTTTCCTTCACGTTCTCTTGAGGATTTTGGATTTTTCCCTGGTCATAACCCATCATTTCCTGATTGCTTGTAGCCTCCGCCTGATCATTATTCTTATTCCATTCTTCCACCCTTATTAGAGAACCTAGAGCATGCTCCCCCAATAGCTTAAATTTCGAAGGGACATTGGTCTTGGCCAAGTTTACATTCAATCCTTTCTAGTGGCATGAACTCCTCTATAGTAGTTGGAATGGTGTTCACATTCACATATTCAAACGAAGACGAGGTGGAGTCTTCAGAAGACCCCTTACTTGTTGATAGATCTTTAATTTTAGGAATAGAATAAAAAAGCCTATATATAAAGGGATATGTCGAATTGATATATTCAAGAATTAAGGACGTCGACCTAGGATGCTATCCAACAGGAAATAATGGTCTCCTTAAATTATAAACTTTGATGAGTTCCTCCCGATTCAAATGAGAAGGATCTTTCTTCTTTAACCCAGTTGGAGAAAGTAATTGAGAAGGCAAAAGTTCAGTATATATTTCACCTAACTACCAGTCATCAACATCATAAAAATATAAAACAAATGGGGGAAAAGGGGGATAAAATAATAATAAGGCGATATCAACCTATTTTACCCCCTCTGATAGGGAATAAAAACCCTACATATACTTTACCACCCCTAAAAAATTGGTGGATGTTGCCAATTTTTATGATAAATCCCTGATTCCAATACCCCTTATTACAATCGTGGAGATTGACAACCAAAACCCTATCAACATTTATTTCCTTCAAATAAAAGACACTGTGTGTTGTTTTTTTCCACGTGTAGAAATATTTGAGTTTTGGGATCCCTATTTGGGTCCCATAATCTTTTTTATTCTATGGACACTATTTAAGATTCTCCATATGCTGGGAGAACATTGAATAGGAAAAACATGGAAAAATTGACAAAATTATAAGAACAAATAATTGGGGTGAATGTTATTCTCTATTCTGTCACTAATATGGTGTGAATCTAGTGGCCTCCTTCAATGTTGTAATAGTCAAACTGAATATCATTGCATTCTGTACTTACCGAGGGGAAGGAATACCTCACCCTAAATTCCCCCAAAGTTATTTAATCTACTAAGTATACCATTTTTTAGTGACAGGGGGGAAATGGGATGAAGTAAAGAAATTCAAGGGATCATTGCAAGAAAAATTGAAAGAACTCAAGGGGAGAGAACTTACAAATGAATGTTAAGGAAGAAGATCTAATGCTTTTAATAGTTGAACTGACTGATTGAAATGGCTTGTGGAAGATTATGATGACTTGGTTTAAATTTCGAGACACCTCATCATTTGAAAAATGAACCCAAGTTCATTAATTGATAGAGACACATGTGCTTCAATTTTTAGAAAAGAAATTTTACTAGTGTACCCATAACTAAATTGAGAAGCTTCTAGCGCGTCCTTTGAGGGGCCCATGAGCAAAATCTAAGAATAATCTTAATGTAAGAAGTATTTCCAAGGGTGAGAGGGCACAATCTTAAATCATGGCCGGCCACCATCTCTAACAAACTAATCTAGTGGAATCTTTGCTTAGAAAGTCTTTCCAAGAGTGATATGACACATTATTAATCCATGACCACCCACCTTGGTTAACCAACTCACTTAGCAGAATTTTTACTTAAGCGATATTTATAAGAGTGAGAGTACACAATCTCATTCCACGACCACCACCTTGGCCGACCAACTCACTTACGAACCTCTCCTTCTCATTCAAGCCACTAATCGTAGGGTGAAATTATGGGGGAACAATCAAAGTAGTTCGAATAACTCGAATTCAAATAAAAACCAACCCATAATAGTTATGTGAGAGTTGTAATTTAAGATAACTTCAAATCTAATTTCGACCTCCGTGGATAACAGGAAGAGATAGTGCAATCACGTAGTGAGTTTATCAAGAAGTAAGGGAAATAGTAATACCCTATTCTAGCAATTTAATTAAATTATATATGAATTATAAATGAGGAGGAGTTAATGGTGATTAGGAGAGAATTTTGGACTAGGAATTTAATAAATTAACTTGTGGAAATAGGGTCATTCGAACAATTGTTAGGGGTCGTTCTAATGACATCCCCACGTCGTTAGAAGCGATATGGATATCGCGAGATGAACGAGTTCTAATGACATGTAACTGCTTTACAGTGGCAGGTAACACAAAAGGTCGCGCGATCCAAACATCGAACAACATGGGGAAGTCTTTCGAATGACGTAAATAAAAAAATTAATTTGTCTTGCCCTTGTGCGCTATCACGATTTTAGCCATTGGATCATTAAGTCGTCGAGCCTAAATCATACCAAAAGGGACGAAATGGAAATTTGGGGCTCTTGGAGGTTTTATAAGGGTGTTTTGGGTTTATTTTGTATGAAAAAATAAAATAAGAGAGAAAGAGAGAGGTGTGTGGTCTTCCACCTCTCCCCCACCAAAAACCACCACTCTTCATCCATGCTACAATCACAAAACATCATTTTTATGGCATATTCTATCATATTTGAACCATATACACCCATTTCTACCATGATATAAGAAGAGCTATGAAATTTAGAGAAGTGTTAAGGGCTTTTTGGAGAAGATGAAGATGGGTTTTGAAAGAGTTTGAAGGGGTTCCTAACTTGAAGCACATTTAAGAGCATTTGGAGGAGGAATTTGGTAACCCCTTGATGCCACCTTTGGAGGTGGGGGTTACTCCTGCTAAACCAACAATTCTACCATCATTGGAGTCATTAGAGGTGGGAAACCCTTACTCTTAGTATAAAGACTATATCTTCATATTTGTAGTCTTGTAATTAAATTACATGAGTAGGGTGCATTTGAGTTAATGATGAAATTAATGTGTAGAATTATTAAACAATTTTATGAAATAAAAAATGTCGAAAAAAATGATATTTTGTTCAAAATAGTGAATGAACAAATATTTCTATGTTTTGAAATATTTAAAGGAGTGTTATGGTATTCAAACACTTAATATTAGGCAACATAGCAGTGTTTACAAGAAACTAACACTTATGAAAATGGAGTAAAAGGTGATTTGGGAAATAAATGGGTAAAACGATAATTTTACTTAAAGTGGAATATTTTTATAAAATAAAAAATGTTGAAAAAAAGTGTTACACAAAGTGGTCCTAAACTAATATTATTTTTGGAATAAAATCAAAGATTAAAGTGTAAGGGACATGAAATGGTAAAATTTCAAATTGTAACACAAGTTGGGGTGTAACCTCGAGGTTTGGCCTCAGCTAGATAAAAAGGAAAGCGGGGTAATGTGGACATTTATAAAATATTAAAATACATTAAAATGAACTCGGATGATATAGAGATAAGCAAGAAGGGCCCGAAGCCCTGGGTGAAAATCCCAAAACAACTGGTCAGAACATATGGTGTACATAGTCGGCGGTGTGGAGTCCGTTAAATTTTGTGTTATTGGAAAATTTTGTGAAAAGATAAAAGAAATATGGAACATGTCAAGAAATGAGTTGTGTTGTGAAATATGTTGATACCACCTAACTTGAATGAATTAATAAATATTCCGGTAAGGGCTAAAACGGATAAGTAAATGTGAAATTGATTAATGTCCATAGAGTAATGAAAAAGAGTAAAGTATGAGGGTAAAGGGGTGATTAAGCAACCTAAGCAGTTAAACCCATAATTAACACAAGATTGTGTTGAAAAAGGTTCTAAAAAATTAAATGAGTATTTTCTAACACAATGTCACATGTGTTGAAGGGTGAGTTTCAACCAAAATACTAAAGTGTGTTGGATAAAATAAAAATGGTGATTTTGTTAAAGGAATATTTGTGGGTAAATCAAATGTAGTGGTTTCAAGTGTTGAACCGTGAGTGCTAAATTAAGCGAGAAAAGATAAAATGAGTAAAAATGAAATCTTTTATAAGATTAAGATAAATTAATCTGAGTAATAAGGTTTTTGGAAGTAAAACCGCTTCATGCATTGCGTATAGATATATATATATATATATATATATATATATATATATATATATATGTGTGTGTGTGTGTGTGTGTCTCTCTCTCTCTCTCTCTATATATATATATATATATATATATATACACTTGGGTATGCCCATGTCTGAAGGCACGTTGATAATTTTGAAAAATATAAAATTGTGTATAATGTAAATAATAAATGTTCTATATATTTCAAGTGTAATTTTTCAAACTAGTGAATCATGTAAATCTAAGTAGTGTTGAATCTTGTATAATTAAATAAAAAAAATTACACTTGAAAAGTATATGCCTGAAGGCGCACATATGATTTTGAAAAGTATAAATCCACGTGTAATGTAAATAATAAATATTTTTTATATTATTAGTGTAATTTCAAGGATTGAGCCATAAAAATTTAAGTTATAAAGTTTTGTTTACACTATATGTAAAAATATTTAAAAATTTGGGCAAAATTTCTTTTGTCCGTAGGACTATTCACCCTGTTTAAGAAATAAAAAAATACTCCAACAACAAAACTAATAGTCCATAACATCAACACAACAATAATAATCCGTCCAAAACTTCATATAATGATTGGTGTTGTTTCCACGAATTGAGTAAAGGTAAGAATTTAGTCTACAAAATTTCATAAATATATTTAGTCAAACAACTTAATTGCAAACATAAACCACATAACCACATCTATTACTGAAAGTAGAATTGCTTGAAGTAAGTAGTTCGGATACTCCAACTATGGTTGTTTGGGGTGATTAGAGGGAGATGAACAAATAGTAACAAATAGTAGCGCTAGCTATCTTCCACCTTCGTATGCCATCTAGTTGTTGTTTAAAGATAGATGGAGACGAAAGTCTCTTTAAGTTCCTGAAATCATCACAAAAAACTTATTTTCAGATAAAATAATAATCAAAATTGTATACACGCTTTTACAAAACGTGTACTCGTCGGTAACTCACTTCATAAGTATTCAAGAGTGTGTAAATTGCGTAAAGTATAAATTTAAACCCTTATCTCACAATTTAGGAAAAAAAGGAAAAAAATCAAATTAGAATTCATAATAATAATAAAACACCATATCAATTGTGTGAGGTAAAAACAATACAATATTACACCATAACAGTGGTGATGGCCAACTTGGCTCACGCCTATTCTCCTGCCTCCAACACACCACCCTCCCATGACAGGCGATAATAGTTTAATGGTTAATGAATCAAGCAGCTACTCTCTAGTCAGTAGCATGACTGTTGAATTAATTACTGACTTTTAGAAAATGAACATTAAAAGAAAGAAATTTCAATAAGTAGAGGCAGGTTAAGATGTTCTTGCCTACAATAATTTTATCTCAATAAACCTATCGACATGCTCTCCAATATTGACATCTCCCATTCTTCTCTTAAATGGTGGAATGCCTCTTTTGATTCTATACATAGTCATGTATACAATATTATCTGTGGAATACCCAAACAACTATAGATTCATAAATGTTTGATTTTTTTGTTGGGATCAATTGCCATTTTGAACATGTCTGCTAATACTCATCGTAGCTTAAGGAAGCTTCGATAAATGACTGGAAGAATAACTTATTGTCCATTAGTGATGCTTCTTTTCATTTCGTATTGTGAGAGGTGATCAGGCTGACTGTGATGCCTAGCAATTATTTTCATTAAATAAAAACTAATGGGAACACACTCAAGACACACGAAGAGATAGAGTTACACTTACATATGATGAATGACTGAGACGTTGAAGCTATTGTGGGATAAATTACCTGCATTATAAATTAAAAAATCATAGTTCAAATGGTTATAGGTTAACTATGACAACTCGTTTCTAAGCATATGGAATATCATAAAAAGTTCCAACAATTTGGCATAAATAAAAACCATGATACATTTTGAGGAGTAATTTTACATCCAACCAATAATTAAGAGAAAGCACTTGGCATTTGGCATTTGGAATTTTTATAAACTCTGAATGCCAAACTTTATGCACTAAAAAAGAAGGACATATAGTAACTGATCATAAAATAAGAACATATAGTAAATATCTACTACCTATCAATGCCATAAATGATTAAAACATGTTCGGGGTGATATTACCAAATACAGTTTTTGGGTTGGAGTAAATACATTTTTTTGGGTTGGAGTCATAGGCATTGTCCTTGATAAACATTTCATCCTCAATAATTTTAATATTCTGGGTGATATTACCAAATGCAGTTTTATTCCATTATCACAGACCAAGCTTGAGTTTTTAGCTTACAACACACTGTAAGGATAGGATTGGTGCCCCACAAAGGGGTGTTATAATTAATTTTCACCACATCAAGAAAAATATGGTGCTTAGTCCAAGCGTTAATGAAACAAAAATGTATTGAGGAAGAGACCAACACAGTTTTCAAAGTAATTAGCATAGGTTTGTGGTCAAACCTGGTTCTGTTAAGGTGACAAACCTCAGTTTGTGAGAAAATGTTCTGCCATTCAGTATTGTGAAAATCTTGTTAAGGGGGTAAAGTCTATCCCAAGTAGTACCATTAGTCCAGGAAAATTTTGAAACCTGCATCAAACACTGAACAATTATTTAGAGTCTCTAAAATCAGCAATGCATTATAATAGATATTATATTGGACCAACAAAGCAATGCATTATAATGCAAAGCCAAAAAGCAACATGAATTCAAACTTCTAATCATATATTCAAACGCTTTTTTAATTAAATTCAACCATATTTTCTGGCAATTCACCCCAAATTGATAAATTGTAAAACATCAAAACAATTCAATAACTCTAATATATTATACAAAACTTTATAATAGGTATTATATTGGACAAATAAAGAAATGCATTACAATTCTAGAAAAAGGAACAAAATCAAGTAAAAGGCCCACACAACACTAATACTAAACATATCAGCATATGAGAGTTGGAAATTACAGTTGTTATATTCTTGTTTTCACATTAGAGTTTAAAATTAGAGTCTTAATGCAGTGTACTTATCTTCATATTTCTTGCAGCGTACTTGAGCACTAAGGCTGGTATATTGAGCACTAAGCAAAGCGAAAACATCCTGTTTAAACTCGTGTAGATTATCATAACTATTGCATTTTTCAGGACCTCTCGATTAAGAATGTGACTAGTCGGGCCCATGAAAGATGTGGTGTTTTGACAAATAGCCTAATCGATTAAAATATTAGAAACAAAGAAACTTATAATAAGCAGTGCAAATAGAATTCCACTGAAAGAAACTTACAATATCTCAAAGTAACAGCTCAAAACCTCAAAGTAACAACTCAAAACTTATAATAAGCAGTGCAATTGCCTCTTACATCACTGAAATCAACACCAGGTAATAACTCAAAACCTCAAAAGTTGTATTAAGAAAAGGATTAACCTCAAAACCTCAGGTAAGAACCCTAAATTCACATAGAGTAGGGCAAAAATAGATTTTAATCGACCAACTAAAAGGTCAAACAATAAAATCATAAAAAAGAGATGTAATGATGTCTGCAATTGGTCCATTTAGGTTATTGCCTCTTACATCACTGCAATCAACACTAGGTAATAGATCAAAACCTCAAAAGTTGTATTAAGAAAAGGATTAACATCAAAACCTCAGGTAACAACCCTAAATTCACATAAAGTAGGGAAAAAATAGATTTTAATCGACCAACTAAAAGGTCAAACAACAAAATCACAAAGAAGAGACGTATACCCAATAAAACGATTAGAACAAAAATATGTATACCCACGAAACGTTAATGATGATGCACAACCAAACCGATTAGAAAAAAACAAATCGATTAGAACAACAAAAGAAATCGATTAGAACAACCAAAACAAATCGATTAGAACAGGCAAACCAAATCGATTAGAACAAATATTCAAGAACAAAATGATTGGAAAAAATGATTAGAACTACCAGAGTTAATAGAGGCTGAATAGGTTGTTCGTTGTTGATAATCGTTGTAGTTGATGCTCGTTGTTGTTAATGGAGATTGAAGAGCAGTACTTTTCGTCGTTGATGGAGGCCGAAGAGGTTTCTCTCTCTCCCGTTATTGATGTTGTTGGATAATAATGGCTAGATGAGAGATTGTCGAGTAGGTTTGTGAGAGAATGGAAAATACCATTCTACCCTTTTTTGAATTTTGATGAAGAGTGGGAGATAAATTTTAGTGTAAGGAAAGAGGGGTAACTCAAATGATAGAGGGGTATAAAAGGCATTGCAAGATAAATTCATATTGATGACATCATTGATCAAACTTGTGACATACATAAGTTTCCTACTTTATTTTTTTTTAATATATATATATATATATATATATATATATATATATATATATATATATATATATATATATATAATATGTAGTTGCATGTGCACGCGGGCATAATGTGTTGAATCTCCTTTCTTCCATTAGATTATATCCTGCATTTGTATATTTTCCATTGAGCATCGAATCACACCCTTTCTTTGTTACGGAAGGAAGAGGTTTCATATTTTGAGAGCGTTATACAGGTAAGTACTTTCTTTATTGTATGTTAGTGGATCTGTATGCTTGGACTTCGAGGTGCTCCACATGGGTCCCTCGAGTAGTTTATTTTGAAACTACAATAGCATGCTAAATAAGTGAAATTTCAATTATAGTAAAACTGGACTAGCAACATTATATGTGCTATTTCATTGCACTTGACACCTAACGTTCAGGTCAGACTATGAGTAATGTAAAAATTTCGGTTGGGGCGTTATAGAAACCCTGTATGACTCCATATCTCCCATATATATAAATATAATCCCTAACCGATGTAAAAAGGAGCATGTGATTCTTCTTATCAAAAGTAAAGACTATAATAATAAAAGTGGAACACCCCATGGACAGAGGCCATTGTCGAATCATGTAAATACATGTCTTGTGAGATTGTTTTCTTTATCATCTGTGGTATAATTGCGAACACATATATGCATTTTATGTCCAACATTTTCATATTTACAATTCAATGAATGTAATTCTTCGACAATTTAACATTTGTATATATGAGCCTGAAGTTTTTAATTTCATATTAGAGTTTCAGTTTCGAATCTAAAATGACTTAAGAAATAATGAACATTATAATTAAATAAATAAAATATCCAATATCCATATACATATAAATTATTACATAACTTTGACATTTAATCCAACTTAAACATGAACATTTGTCTTAATATTAAATCATTCTTATAGTATTCATACATATGAGCTATAGTCTACATTCGACATCTAATCCAATATAAAAACGAACAATAAAATTGATATAAACAAGAAAAACAATCCATTGTGCTAAAAAAATTACACATAATTTGGGAGAAATTTGATTTTTTCCAAAGGTTTGAGTTAGGTATGCGGAATGTAGATAAACACTCCAGGATCTCAAAATTTTAAAAAAAAATTGGAGTGGGATACGAACTCCTACATTTTTTTTAAAAATAAATTGGAATTTTGAGGGCGGCCTAAATGGTCTCGGATGGACGAAAATGCCTTTCGTCACCACCAAAGGTCGGGACTATTGATCATTGGGTCATTCAATCAACCTACAAAGTCTCCAACAATTCAAACTAAGTTGATTATAATTTCTACTAGTGCTCGTAACTCACAACACAAAAATTGTCACTAGAAACATCCTTAAAGATCATTGACACACATAATTGATTATCAATAGATTTAGAAACACATGTAAATCATCCAACGATGTTTACATAAAGTTCGAGACACAAAAAGTATTTTTTTTCAAGGCAGATTTAAAGGCACAAGTAAAACGTCACGAAAAGTTCATAAAAAATTCCAGGCATGTGAAATTAATACTATGTAGACTTCATTATACGTAATTGTCATTATGAAAAATCGTGAGATACTAACCTCTATGCTTTGATACCACGTGTAAAATTATTATTGATAACTGTTGATACCAAATTTAGTCTCCTGACATGGCTCAATTGAGTGAAGACACGTGGCAATCTGCATGGCAACAACAAACACTTCCGAACAACACCTTGACTCCGAGGAACCATACTGCAACGAGGAACTATGCTTCCCGGATCAACTCAGACGCTCTGACCTATAAGAACTCTCCGAGGAACTTTTGAGTACCGAGGAACTTAGGCGGTCCGAGTAGCTTAGGCAGTTCGAGCTGCACGTCGAACAAAGCATTAATAGCTGGATAAGCAACAGATTGACTGCGCATTAAATGCTAATTATTAGCATACAGATGTATACTCTTAAGGGGCATTGAGTGTATTACCCTTTCACATTACAGTCTTAGGGCTATAAATACATTGTATTATCCTCATTGAGAGGGACCGGAATTCCTTGAGAAAACCTGTAATCGAGAATTCCCAAACAGTCAGCAATAACAGAAACAGTGGACGTAGGCCATTCTTATAAGGCTGAACCACTTTAAAATTTCTTTGCCTCATTTTATTTTATCTGTGATTAAATAATTAGATATAATCTAATTTTTTACATCAACAGATTGGCACCGTCTGTGGGAATTGACTAGTAATATCGTTTTTCATCAAAAAGAATTCATCACAAATGGCTGATATTCCAGAATCCAGCAATCGAAACGCTGGAAGCCCTCCAAATCCATCTGCTCCGCCAAATATTCCAGATCTGGCTGGAATAATGACAAATCTGGCCCAGGGCCAGACAATCATGCAAGAAACTATGCGACAACTCATACAAACCCTCCATGGCAGTGCACCAACCCATTCAGGACCGCGAAGTATTCAAAGAAATACCCATTTACCTTTTTCGCGTACTAGGCGTACCGATTAATATCGTACTGAGGAGTCTAAAGATTTTTCTTATCAACCTGGATGAACTTCGTCGGTACGAGCCACAGATACTGAACAACGTATCAATCTCTCTCCAGAAAGGACTAGTGCACTAGAAAGATTAAGCAGAGTATCTCCTTTTGATCGATTAGTTCCTAGGAGGAGCAAAAGTCCTCCTAGAACCGCATCGAGGAGTTTTCGATGACCATCAGACTTAAGGGAAGGATCTGCCAAGTCGTGACCAGCTGCTCGTCAAGATAGATCCCAGGAAGCCACATCAACGCAATCAGTTGCTGGAACCAATATGCCCGAGGAAGGAAACGATGCGTGGAAAGGCTCTATTCAGAGGCTGGAGGATAGATTAGGGTAAATGGCTAAAGCCAAGAACCCTCTACAACGAACTTTTGTTCAACAAACACCTTTTGTCCAGGACATTGTAGATTTTCCAACACCATCAAAGTTCAAAGCACCTGTTGTGACCCCTAGATATGATGGAAAGACCGACCTTGTGCTTCATATAGAACAATAACAAGTTGAAGTCAACATCTATGCTGTTCCAGATGAGATGATATGCAGAGCATTCTCGAGAACTCTTACCCGATCTGCTCAAATATGGTATAATAATCTTCCTCGAGGTAAGATCTCAACTTTCTTTCAACTGGCCGAGTTATTCATTGGAAATTTCTATTTTGGGGCAAAGCTAGTTAAACGAGTAGCGCATTTGTTAAGTGTTAGACAAAAAGCTGGTGAAAGTACCAGAGATTATATAACTCGTTTTAATAAAGAGAAACTCGAAGTCATTGGTTATGAGGAAAAGACAGCGATTACCGCCTTGATGAGTGGACTACTGCTCAACAAGTTGTAATACACTTTTTCCAAAGATCCACCTAGAACCATGTCAGATCTGATGGGAAAAGCGGCCAAGATTATGAATGCCGAGGAGGCTATGGCTGCGAAAAAGAATATGGATGCAAAAGAAACCAAGGTGGAAGGTGATAAAGCTAAGAAGAAAGCGCATAAGATCAATGGTAGTGACAAACACTCAAAAATAAGGTCGTCATGGGAAGTATTGAAGAAATTTGATAATTATACTCCTTTGAAGAAAGACATCAACCATGTTCTAGAAGAAATAAAGAACAACGAGGAATTAAACTGGCCAGAGAAAATGAAGGCAGACCCTGACAGGAGAAATAAGGAAAAATATTACGAGTTTCACAAAGATCATGGCCATATGACCAAAAATTGCATAGCTCTTCAGAATGAGATTGAAACAATCATCAGACGAGGAAAACTGGCAAAGTATGTTGATCGAAGGAATGAAAGAAGAAACGGCGATCGAATGAGAGAGAGGTTTAGATCTCCTCGTCGAGCAGAGGAGAACAAGAAAAGAGACCATGAAGTTGATCCAGAAGACGACCCCGATCTTCCTAAGAGACCAAGGCAGCCAAAACGTGAGGTATTTTCAATACTCTTTGGGTCAATAGACTGTAATGTTATTATAGGTGGAGATGCAGGAGGAGGATACCTTACTGCAGAGAGAAAAGCTTACCTCTGTGAGGCTCAAGCTTGCTCATACATTCAACGAATAAATCTAGCTGAGGAGGATCGCCCGAGAAAGGTAAACAAAGAGAAATTGTTCATTGGTTTCTCAAAGAACGACCTCGCAGGAGTTCTATATCCTCATGATGACCCATTGGTGATCAAAATAAGGATGAAGGAAGTGATGATTTCAAGAGTACTTGTAGATAATGGTAGCTCGGCAGACATCATGTTCTACTCGTGCTTCGACAGTTTAAATCTAAAACTATCTCAACTGGAGCCTTATCATATACCCCTCCTCGGTTTTTCTGGTGAGAAAGTTTTTCCACTTGGGACGATCAAGTTGGATATATTCATTGGTACATGGCCTGCTTGTCGAACAGAAAGAATATGCTTCTTCGTGATGGATAAGAATGTTCAATCAGCATACAATATCATCATGGGAAGAGTAGAATTGAAGAAGTTCGAAACTGTACCATCTACGGTACATCAATGCCTGAAATTTCAAATAAATTTTGGAGTAGGAGTTGTGAACGGTGATCAGAAAGTAGATCGAGAATGCTATTATTCATCCGCCGAGCAAGAAGAAATGGAGGAATCAAGGAAAAAGACTACTACCTATCAAGTGGATCAAGGTGCAAAAATTGAAACATTGGATCCTAGAGATGAGTCGTAACTCGTGAAGGGTCAAGTGGTGGAAGCTACTGAAAACATCATTCTGGACGACGAGCACCCTGAACGAACTACTCAAGTAGGTTCTTCGTTGGAAGCCTCACTAAAACAGGAATTGATAACTTTCCTAAGAAGTAGAAAGCAAACTTTTGCGTGGAGTCATGAGGATATGCCCGGGATAGATCCAAATTTCTTATGTCATGAACTCAATGTGAATAAGGAGATCAAGCATGTGAAGCAGAGAAGAAGAGTATTCAGTCCCGAGAAGAATCAAGCTATACAGGAGGAAGTCGAGAAGCTCCAGAAAGCTTGCTTTATTGAAGATGTTAAATATCCAGACTGGTTAGCAAATGTGGTGATGGTGAAAAAGAAGAACAACAAATGGAGGATGTGTGTAGACTTCACCGACCTCAACAAAGCATGCCCAAAGGATCACTTTCCGCTGCCCCGAATTGATCAACTAGTGGATGCTACCTCGGGACACGAGCTGCTGAGCTTCATGAATGCTTATTCTGGTTACAATCAGATTAAAATGAAACCTGAAGACAGGGAGAGTACTTCTTTAATTACCCCTAGGGGAACTTATTGTTATAATGTTATGCCTTTTGGTTTGAAAAATGCATGTGCAACATATCAACGGCTGATGAAAAAAGTGTTTGCAGAACAAATCAGTTGCAATATAGAAGTCTATGTTGACGATATGCTGACAAAGAGCAAGAAAGCTGCTGATCATCTAGTTGACTTAGGATAGACCTTTGATCAACTAGATAAATATCAAATGAAGTTGAACCCAATGAAGTGCATATTTAGAGTACGAGAAGGCTGTGACACCCCGAATAATTAAATACCGGGTAGCTACTCCTTTATGAAATTAAATCAAAATGCCAAGTTGGCTCAGTTAATAGCATCACTGTCGAAAACATTTTAATATTACTAACCACCTAGTATTTAAAAAGTAAGTTGTCAAATTTTAATTAAAGTCTGATTAACATGCAATAAAAGATTTAAAGCAAGAATAATATCACCATTCACCATAACGAAATAATAGAATAACCAACACATGATATAAATAAATCCGGAGGAAAAACTCCTCACAACAAATCCCACAACTGAAATAAGTAACGAAATACTGAATACTGAATTAATACATGCCAAAGTCTGAAAAACTGAAATGGAAATGTCTCTAATAGAATTTGGGCAACATGCCCTACAACTGAGGAATACTGAACAGGGAATCCAAATGATAGAAGTGTCTAAAATCAAATCCCTGTAACTTTCGCAAACAACTACAGCTCGTCATCGGAATGAGAATCCTATGCGTGGTGTCCTTGTGGCTGGACACCTAAAATGGTTTTACAAGAAAAATAGATTTGAAAGCAAACGGGTTAGAGCCCGAATGTGGAGATATTTTAAAAACCTGCAAGTTCTTTAAAAACATTTAAAACATTGAATGCAAAGTACATGTTAGGATGTGCACTCACATGAAATTATCACCTCTCGACTAAATGTTCACTCCTAATGTAAGTACCCATCTAAAATGGCACTAATTCCTAGCTAAGTGACATCATATCTAGCTAGACTGTCATAGGTTCTACTCTTATTACTCGGTTCCCATTTACATTATAACGATCACATTTACATAGGGGCTTAACATAAATTCAGTTTCCCATAAAAGCAACACAACTCATTATAGATTATCCCTTTTATATTTTCCAAATTTATACACACAATACCATATGAAAGTTCCCATAATAAAGTGTATATTTTTTTTCCACAACATAAATATACAATATAAGCACCCCGAGACTAAGTTGCGGTGCACACATACTCTGTTATCCATCCCGGTACATCATGTACATAAGGATTACATATTCTGAATCTCTCAGGAATAGTTCACAGATAACAACATCACAAATAATGGAGGCGAACACAGTCACATCACATGGGTCACACACATACCTGCGCTCCCACAATCAGCAGACTTATTAACATCCCAATAAGTCCTTCTCTGACCTATGTTCATCGAGCTAACCAGTCTAAAGTCGGGCAACACAAGGATTAGAGGGCCCTAAGCGAACGCAAACCTCCCGTGATAGCAAGTATGGTAGGTATGTCATACACATAAAATCAGTACATATATACTAAGTATGCACACGTCTTAGTAATCACCATAATATATTGGTACATATCTCTTCTCGTACAGACATATAATGCTACACCATTTATATGTTCCCGGTTAATATAATTAATTAAGCCGTCAATAGCTCACATCGTAATAGACGCTCACGTCCTACTTCACATTTTCCCTTAGGTTCAAACTACACTTCTAGGTTTGACTCCTCATAATATCCCAAACATCCCAAATATATCAATCACTCATCAAGGAAAGGCTATCTCTACCTATACACAAGGTTACTGGACACTTGGGATCAAAACAGGCTACAAGCCTAAACTGTCAACTCGTTCAAAGTCTCGTTCGAACGAGGCTGTTCGAACGAGACTTCGTTCGAACGAACTGAGTCTTCAAACGAGATCTCGTTCGAACGAAGTGGGCTTTCTAACGAGATCTCGTTCGAACGATCTTATCGAACGAACTTCAGCCTCGTTAGAAGTCAATGGTCAACTCATTAGAAGCTTGTTCGAACGAGCTCGTTCGAACGACCTGGGTAGGTCTTCTAACGAGTGGCCAGATTCAAGCCCAAAATTTTCTACTCGTTTTCACCAATTTCTACTCCTCAATACTCCTCTAAAATTCGTTCCAACAATGTTTTAAGGTCTCTAATCAATCCTAAACATATCAAGGTCACATACTAACTTGTTTTAAGGAATCAATTCATCCTAAACATCATTAAATCATCAAGTCTCTTCATTTTCCCCAAATTTTCAAGAACATAAACCCTAGAATTTATAATCATCAATTTACTCAAGTTAGATCCGTTTTTGTTACATCCAACCTATATTAACATCAGGGTAATCATCTCTATACGATTCTACATGCAATTTCTTCTCAAAATATAGTATTCTAATTCGAAACTCATGGGTTTTTCATTAACTTTCAAGAACAAATGTAAATCTTAGAATTTTCTAACATGGAAGAAACATTCTCTGAATTAAACGGAATTAAATCACTTGCCTTGATTCAATCTCAGATCTTGATGACGATTTGAAGAAGTTCCCTCTCTCTTCCTGCAGAATTCCCTTCTATCTCTCTCTCTCCAAGCTTTCTTCTCCAATGGCTATGGTGGCTAGGGTTTGTTTTGGGAACTTAGAAAACCTAATTCTAAAACTCCCCGTAGTCTTATGGGTCAATATGGTTGGTAGTGGGTTTAGTGGTTGGTTTCCTGAATCAGATATAATTTATTAATTTTCGTCACTTTTAATTCCCAAAAATGCAAAATTACCAAAATACCCTTTTATGTTGCCGGTATGGCCTAAAAATACCCCGGGACCCAAACTAAACCCCCGGCTAGTGTTTTCTAACTATCTCGACCCTTCCGGACGCGTTGGCGCACTCAAAATGACCATACGGTTAATAGAATTTAAATTCACTTTTATAATTAAATAATTATATCCTGACGCGACTGTCTCACGCGTCCCAATAAAATGTCCAAATTGTCGTATATCAATCTCACGACAAATTTCATAATTCAATATTCATATATCATCATATATACTCAATATAGTCAAATACCAACTCACATCTCGCTAGTATTTTATCCAGATTAATTCCCAATTAATTCTCATTTAATTAATTAATCCCAAAAATAAATATCACCAAAAATACGGGGTATTACATACTTCCCCCCTAATAACAGAATTTCGTCCCGAAATTCGGAACTAGAAAGTACCTGATAAAAATAAGTCTGGATAACGTTCGCGCATCTCATCCTCGCGTTCCCATGTGGACTCCTCGACATTGTGATGTCGCCACTGAACACGCACTAACGGAACTATCTTTGATCGCAGCTTCCTCTCACTTCAGTCCAAAATAGCAATCGACCCCTCCTCGTAGGAGCTATCAGGCTGTAAGTTAATCTCCTCCAAAGCAATGTGAGAATGAGCCAAATCATCCCTGGGATATTTCCTTAGCGAGGAAATATGAAACACATCGTGAATCCGGTGTGAATGCTCCGGTAACCCGAGTCTATACGCAACTGGTACAATCCGCTCAATAATAGGAAACGGCCCCACATACCTTAGTGCCAACTTCCCCTTCTTCCCGAAACGCATAATCCCCTTCATAGGAGATACTCTGAGCAAAACCTGGTCCCCCACTTGGAACTCCCTGAAATATCTCTTCGCATCACCATAACTCTTCTGCCGGTCTTGAGCTACCCGAATGCGACTCCGAATCACCTCAATCCTTGCCGAAGTATCCGGAATCACTTCCGGCCCAAGTAGTTTGTTGTCCCCCACCTCTAACCAACATGCTGGGGAACAACAAGGCCTACCCTACAATGCCTCAAACGGAGCCATGCCAATAGTGAACTGGTAGGAGTTATTATAAGCAAACTCTACCAGTGGAAGGTATTGCTCCCATCCACCTCCAAAGTCAATAATGCACATGCGTAGCATGTCTTCCAACATCTGATTTGTGCGCTCGGTCTGCCCATCGATCTGCGGATGATAAGCCGTACTCAACCGCAATTTCGTTCCCATGGCCTCCTGGAAACTCTCCCAAAACCGCGAAACAAATATCTTGCCTCTGTCAGACACGATATTTAGGGGCACACCGTGAAGTCTCACAACCTCTGAAATGAAGAGCTGGGCATACTGTCCCGTAGTGTAGTCAGTCCTTACGGGTAAAAAGTGAGAGACTTTGGACAACCTATCCACAATTACCCAAACGGAGTCGTGACCCCTCTGCGACGTAGGCAATCCCGTGATAAAATCCATGGATATTCTCTCCCACATCCACATCGGGACCTCCAACGGCTGTAGAAGTCATGTCGGTCTCTGATGATCCAATTTTACTAGCCAGCAAGTGGCGCATTTCGAAACAAACTCTACAATATCTCTCTTCATACCGCTCCACCAATACTGTCGTCTCATGTCTTGGTACATTTTGTCCCTTTCGGGATATACCGCGAACTGTGAGCCGTGCGACTCTGCCATCACCTCGTGTCGCAATTCTTCCCCTTTCGGAACCACCAATCTCCCATTGAAGCGTAATCCCCCGTCTGAGCTAACGGTATAGGACTCGGCTCCCTCTGCTAGTAATCGGACTATCTTCTCCTGACAGAACGAGTCATTAGCTTGTGCCCGTACTACCTTCGTGACAATCTGTGGTGTAACGGTCATCACAGACATGAAAGATCGGGCCACTGCATCCTGGTGTCCTAACTCCTTCCACTTTGCCTTCCACACCCCTGGCACCTCATCTGCTGGCCTACGGCTCAATGCATCTGCTACCACGTTAGCCTTACCCGGGTGATACTAGATATCGAACTGGTAGTCCTTCACAAACTCAAGCCACCTCCTTTGCCGCATGTTCAAATCCTTCTGCGTGAACAGGTACTATAGGGACTTGTGGTCCGTAAACAATTGGAACTTCTCCCCCAAAAGATAGTGCCTCCAAATCCGTAGGGCAAATACCACCGCCGCCAATTCCAAATCATGCGTGGGGTAATTCTTCTCATGAGGCTTAAGCTTACGGGAAGCATAAGCTATGTCATGTCTCTCCTGTTGCAATACATGTCCAAGTCCTTGCAAAGACGCATCGGTGTAAACCAAATACTCAACTCCCAGTCTCGGCAATGCTAACACAGGTGCTGAGGTCAATTTATCCTTCAATTCATCGAATGCCAATTGATAGGCATCACTCCAAATGAACGGCACACCCTTACGAGTCAGATGTGTCAAAGGACCTGCTATCTTCGAGAAACCCCGAATAAACCTCCTGTAGTATCCTGCTAGACCCAAGAAACTACGAATCTCCATTGGTGTCATGGGCTGTCCCCACTCCCTCACCGTGGATACCTTCCCGGGATCAACAGATATCCCCCGGTCAGAAATAATATGTCCCAAAAACTGGACCTCTTTCAGCCAAAACTCGCATTTCTCATACTTTGCATACAACTCGTTCTGACGTAGTGTCTGCAAAACTTGCCTCAAATGCTCGTCATGCTCCTCCTCTGTCTGGGAGTAAACCAGAATATCATCGATGAAGACAATGACAAACTGATCTAGGAAATCCCTGAACACTCTGTTCATCAATTCCATAAACACTGCTGGAGCGTTGTTCAAACCAAAAGGCATAACCCGAAACTCGTAAGAACCATATCTCGACAAGAACGCAGTCTTCGAGACATCCTCCTCCCTGATACGCAACTGATGGTATCCCAATCTCAAATCAATCTTCGAGAATAAAGAGGCTCCTCTCAACTGGTCGAATAAGTCATCGATTCGAGGCAACAGATACTTATTCCGTATCGTGACCTTATTCAACTCTCGGTAGTCCACACACAATCTCAGTGAACCGTCTCTCTTCTTCACGAACAACACAGGGGCTCCCCACGGCGAAGTACTCCTCCGAATAAACCTCTGACCCAACAACTGCTCAATCTGATCCCGTAACTCCCTCATCTCAGCTGGAGCCATACGGTACGGTGCGCATGCTATAGGTCTCGTACCTGGTAATAAGTCTATAACAAAGTCTATCTCTCGACTGGGGGGTAGTCCTGGCATCTCCTGAAACACATCCGAATACTCCCTGACGACTGGGATCGAATCTAAAGGAATCACAACCTCCTTAGAGGTATCCTCCTCTAGGTAATACAAATGAGCGGTCGAGCCTCCCTCTGGGCGAGGCATCGCCACTACAAACATCTCTTGCCCCGGAATGGCAAAAACAATGCTCCCACCGAAGCAGTCAATCATGGCTCTATAATCAGCGAGCCAATCCATACCGATAATCACATCGTGAACATGCATCTCTAATACCAACATGTCTGCAGGTAATACCAGACTACCAATCTCTACCCCCACTCCCCGGCATATAAAGAAAATTAGTGACCCACTCCCCAATGGTGAGTCTACACACGTCACTGTGCTCTCTGCCGTAGCTAACAATCCTAAGGCTTTCGCGAAATGTGTAGCTATAAAATAATGTGTAGCCCCCGTATCAAACAATACCCGACCCATAGTGCCATGGATAGGAAACGTACCCTCAATCGCGGGCGGTGCCTGTGGAACTGCTGCCTGGTGGACGTTATAGACACGTCCATACATTAGCTGCCCCTGCTGAGCTGGGACTACTGGAATGGGTGGCAATGCTGCCATCTGTGGCGGTGCAGGGAGAGCGGCGGGAAACATAGGCCTCTGCGGCTCCTGGCGAGCACCCTGCTGTTGCTGATGTGGGGCCCTGCCCCTATCAGGACAATCCTGTCGTTTATGGCCAGTCTTGCCACAAACATAACACTTCCCTGGGAAGTTCCCTCCTCTCTGCCCCTGCTGTCCCCGGCCTTGGTGGCCGTTACCGTTCCTCCCTTGGCCCTGTTGGCCCTGCTGGATCTGCTGCCTATTCTTCACCTATTGGCCCTGATGGCCGTTTGGACCCTGATGACCCTAACAGAAACCTCCCTGTCCGTTCCTGTAATTCCCTGATCTGAATCTCTTATGATCCCCCTACTGGGAACCCTGCTCACCCTGTCTCTGCCCCTCAACAGATTGTGCCCCACTGGCACCATGTCCTCCAGTCCTGCCCTGATGGCTAGACTCTCCCGATCTCTTGCCCTCAGCCATATGAAAGCGGTGATCCTGGAAGTGTAACAAAGCAGCGTTAACCACATCAGAATAAGTGGCCAACGAAAGGTTCCCTAACAGATGCTGACGGATCCTCCATGTCAACCCGTCGGTGAATTTCCCAATCTTCTTCTTTTCTGTTGGTATCTCATCAGGAACGATATTCAACAGATTCGTGAACTCGGCCTCATACTCGGCCACGGTCTTACCCTCTTGCTTCAGATTCATCGGTTTCCTCCTCATTTCCGTGTGAACAGCTGACGAAAAATACTTGGGGTCGAACCGCACCCAAATGTCCTGAATAGTGAGAGTATCCCTCTCCTCCACGGTGGTAATAGACTCCCACCACTGCAGCGTAGATCCAACTAGCTTGAAAGTAGCTAGCACCTGCTTCTGAACGTCCGTTCACTCATACATCCTCAAGTGCCTCTGCATATCCTTCCTCCACTGGCTCGAGACTACCACATCTGAGCTACCTGCAAACTCTGGCTGATGCGCTTTATGAAAAGCGTCACGTACACGTTCCCAAGCAGACGGGAATGCATTTTCCTGTACTGGCGCGGCAACCGGCGCCTGAGGTGGTGCCTGCTGAACTACGGCAATTGCGGCATTTACCGCTTGGGCTACAATGGCTGCAACCTCAGCGGCGTTCATCATGCCCTGAATTGGAGCGGGTTGGGGTTCTAGCGTTGCATCCCTGGGAACTCGTCGTGCACGTCGTGGAGGCATCTGAAATAAGAATGAAGTTTATAAGTTCACAGTTATAAACTTAAAATAGCTGAAGAACGAAGCATACACAAAAAGAGTACAACAGTCCTAAAATATAGGGCTCTATATCAAAGAAAACTTAGCGGAAACATAATAGCCGTACAGATCCTAAAGGACACTAGAACCTGATGCTCTGATACCACCTGTGACACCCCGAATAATTAAATACCGGGTAGCTACTCCTTTATGAAATTAAATCAAAATGCCAAGTTGGCTCAGTTAATAGTATCACTGTCGAAAACATTTTAATATTACTAATCACCTAGTATTTAAAAAGTAAGTTGTCAAATTTTAATTAAAGTCTGATTAACATGCAGTACAGATTTAAAGCAAGAATAATATCACCATTCACCATAACGAAATAATAGAATAACCAACACATGATATAAATAAATCCGGAGGAAAAACTCCTCACAACAAATCCCACAACTGAAATAAGTAACGAAATACTGAATATTGAATTAACACATGCCAAAGTCTGAAAAAATGAAATGGAAATGTCTCTAATAGAATTTGGGCAACATGCCCTACAACTGAGGAATACTGAAAATGAAATTAAAATGATAGCAGCGTCTAAAAGCAAATCCCTGTAACTTCCGCAAACAGCTACAGCTCGTCATCGGAGTGAGAATCCTATGCGTGGTGTCCTTGTGGCTGGACACCTAAAATGGTTTTACAAGAAAAATAGATTTGAAAGAAAATGGGTCAGAGCCCGAATGTGGAGATATTTTAAAAACCTGCAAGTGTTTTAAAAACATTTAAAACACTAAATGCAAAGTACATGTTAGGACGTGCACTCACATGAAATTCTCACCTCTCGACTAAATGTGCACTCCTAACGTAAGTACCCATCTAAAATGACACTAATCCCTAGCTAAGTGACATCATATCTAGCTAGACTGTCATAGGTTCTACTCTTATTACTCGGTTCCCATTTACATTATAACGATCACATTTAAATAGGGGCTTAACGTAAATTCAGTTTCCCATAAAAGCAACACAACTCATTATAGATTATCCCTTTTATATTTTCCAAATTTATACACACAATACCATATGAAAGTTCCCATAATAAAGTGTATATTTTTTTTTCCACAACATAAATATACAATATAAGCACCCCGATACTAAGCTGCGGTGCACACATACTCTGCTATCCATCCCGGTACATCACGTACATAAGGATTACATATTCTGAATCTCTCAGGAATAGTTCAGAGATAACAACATCACAAATAATGGAGGCGAACACAGTCACATCACATGGGTCACGCACATACCTGCGCTCCCACGATCAGCAGACTTATTAACATCCCAATAAGTCCTTCGCTGACCTATGTTCATCGAGCTAACCAGTCTAAATCCGGGAAACACAAGGATTAGAGGGACCTAAGCGAACGCAAACCTCCCGTGATAGCAAGTATGGTAGGTATGTCATACACATAAAATCAGTACATATATATTAAGTATGCACACGTCTTAGTAATCACCATAATATATTGGTACATATATCTTCTCGTATGGACATATAATGCTACACCATTTATATGTTCCCGGTTAATATAGTTAATTAGGCCGTCAATAGCTCACATCGTAATAGACTCTCACGTCCTACTTCACATTTTCCCTTAGGTTCAAACTACACTTCTAGGTTTGACTCCTCATAATATCCCAAACATCCCAAATATATCAATCACTCATCAAGGAAAGGCTATCTCTACCTATACACAAGGTTACTGGACACTTGGGATCAAAACAGGCTACAAGCCTAAACTGTCAACTCGTTCGAAGTCTCGTTCGAACGAGGCTGTTCGAACGAGACTTCGTTCGAACGAACTGAGTCTTCTAACGAGATCTCGTTCGAACGAAGTGGGCTTTCTAACGAGATCTCGTTCGAACGATCTTATCGAACGAACTTCACCCTCGTTAGAAGTCAATGGTCAACTCGTTAGAAGCTCGTTCGAACGAGCTCGTTCGAACGACCTGGGTAGGTCTTCTAACGAGTGGCCAGATTCAAGCCCAGAATTTTCTACTCGTTTTTCACCAATTTCTACTCCTCAATACTCCTCTAAAATTCGTCCCAACAATGTTTTAAGGTCTCTAATCAATCCTAAACATATCAAGGTCACATACTAACGTGTTTTAAGGAATCAATTCATCCTAAACATCATTAAATCATCAAGTCTCTTCATTTTCCCCAAATTTTCAAGAACATAAACCCTAGAATTTATTATCATCAATTTACTCAAGTTAGATCCGTTTTTGTTACATCCAACCTATATTAACATCAGGGTAATCATCTCTATACGATTCTACCTGCAATTTCTTCTCAAAATATAGTATTCTAATTCGAAACTCATGGGTTTTTCATTAACTTTCAAGAACAAATGTAAATCTTAGAATTTTCTAACATGGAAGAAACATTCTATGAATTAAATGGAATTAAACGAAATTTTCTAACATGGAAGAAACATTCTCTGATGACGATTTGAAGAAGTTCCCTCGCTCTTCCTGCAGAATTCCCTTCTATCTCTCTCTCTCCAAGCTTTCTTCTCCAATGGCTATGGTGGCTAGGGTTTGTTTTGGGAACTTAGAAAACCTAATTCTAAAACTCCCCGTAGTCTTATGGGTCAATATGGTTGGTAGTGGGTTTAGTGGTTGGTTTCCTGAATCAGATATAATTTATTAATTTTCGTCACTTTTAATTCCCAAAAATGCAAAATTACCAAAATACCCTTTTATGTTGCCGGTATGGCCTAAAAATACCCCGGGACCCAAACTAAACCCCCGACTAGTGTTTTCTAACTATCTCGACCCTTCCGGACGCGTTGGCGCACTCAAAATGACCATACGGTTAATAGAATTTAAATTCACTTTTATAATTAAATAATTATATCCTGACGCGACTGTCTCACGCGTCCCAATAAAATGTCCAAATTGCCGTATATCAATCTCACGACAAATTTCATAATTCAATATTCATATATCATCATATATACTCAATATAGTCAAATACCAACTCACATCTCGCTAGTATTTTATCCGGATTAATTCCCAATTAATTCTCATTTAATTAATTAATCCCACAAATAAATATTGCCAAAAATACGGGGTATTACAAAGGCATGTTTCTCGGATACATTGTCAATCAGCGAGGCATTGAAGCTAACCCTGAAAAGATCAAAGCTCTGTTAGGGTTGCAATCCCCAACGACGAAAAAAGAGGTGCAAAGTCTTACAGGACGAGTAGCAGCACTCAACAGATTTGTATCGCGAGCAACTGATCGATGTCTCTCATTCTTCAAGATGCTCCGAAAGACTTTTGAGTGGAATGATGAATGTGAGAAGGCTTTCCAAGACTTGAAGAAATATTTGGGAGCACCTCCACTATTATCCAGGCCAGTGATGGGAGAAAAATTATACTTGTATCTGGCAGTGTCCGAGAATGCAGTTAGTTCGGCATTGATAAGAATGGAGAATGGAGTACAAAATACAATCTACTACACCTCCTTTTAAAATGCAAAGAAATGAAGAGTTGGAATCCAAAAGACTCCTTTAAATAAGGCAAAGAAATGAAGAGTTGGAAGTCAAAATAACTCTTGAAAATTACTTCATGTTCGCAGACTTAGAATTCCAATAGTTAAAAACATTAAAAATCATTTTAAAATCCGTTATAACTCCCATTTCAAAACCGTTTGAAAAATTCGCCTTTAAAAATAATAACCAACATATTTGAGCAATAAAAATAATTTTATCAAAAAACTTTATTTTCCTCTATTTTCCAAAAATTAATTAAAATAGCCCAAAATTACGCGGGTTGTTACACTTCCCCACTAACAATGGAATTTCGCCCTCGAAATTCGCCGAATGCCTTTGATAAAATTATTTTTGTTGCTCAAATATGTTGCTTATTATTTTTAAAGGCGACAATTTCAAACGGTTTCGAAAACGGAGTTAAAACAGATTTTAAAATAATTTTTAAATGTTTTTAACTCTTGGAGTTGTTTTGACTTCCAACTCTTCATTTCTTTGCCTTATTTAAAGGAGTCTTTTGGCTTCCAACTCTTCATTTCTTTGCATTATAAAAGGAAGTTGTGGGCAACCTTTTAACATACTTTTGGCACAAATTTTGGCAAAGATCAGATATCCAAGGATGGAAAAATTGGCAGTAGTATTGATCGAGGCAAGTAGAAGAATGAAGCCATACTTCCAGGCTCATACTATAGTAGTATATACTGATATGCCATTGAGGCAAGCCCTTCATAAACCAGAAAAATCAGGAAGATTGATGTGCTGGGCAATAGAACTTGGTGAATATGATATAGTTTATGAACCCATATCATCGCTAAAAGGGAGAGAAAAGATGATCGACGAACATAAAGAAATATCAGGAGATGGTGAAAGGAAGCAACAAATTTTCCATCGAGGAACTCTGTTAGATCAGAAATTTGAAGACAAGTTACCTATTTGGAGTCTGTATGTGGATGGTTCATCCTGCACTACAGGATGTGGCGCAGGGATAGTTTTGAACAGTCCGGACGAGGTCGACATAGAATACGCCCTACGTTTCCAATTCAAAGCTTTGAATAATGAGGCTGAATATGAAGCCATGATTGCAGATCTTAGTTTGGCAAAAACCATGGGGGCAGAACAAGTGATTGTTTTTAGTGACTCGCAATTGGTCATAAATCAAATGATGGGAGTATATGCAGCAAAAGGAGAATTAATGATCAGATATCATGCAAAGGCAAAGGAATTGGTGTTGGAATTTACTACTATTCAGCTGGTCAGAATACCAAGAATGGAGAATGCAAGAGCAGACGCCTTACCTCGATTAGCATCCGCTACTCGTACCGAGCTACGAAGAACAATCCCAATTGAAGTTTTAGCTAGTTGGAGTATAGATGAAGATCTGATGATAAACTTTAATACCCTCAATTTAGTGTCATCGTGGATGGATCCCATGAGGGCATATATTGAGAAAGGGGAATTACCAACTGACAAACTTTCAGCCAAGAAGTTGAAGTTTAAGGCTGATCATTATGTACTGACTAATGGTATTCTATACAGACGAGGAATTATAGCAGGTTTGCAAAGATGTGTGCATCCCACCGAGGTGAAAGATTTGATTGAAGAGGTCCATGAAGGGTCCTGTGGAGCCCATGTAGCAGGTCGGACGCTTTTGCAAAGAATGATGACTCAAGGATACTACTGGCCGACGATGAGAGCTGATTGTATAGCCTATGCCAAAAAATGTGATAAGTGTCAGCGCTTCTCCTCCATCCGAAGAACTCCCCAAGCATTATTGACACCCATTACTTCCCCTTAGCCATTTGCCATATGGGAATAGATTTGGTCAGGACACTACCGACGACAAGGGGAAGATTTAATTATATCGTGGTCGCTGTGGATTATTTTACTAAATGGGTTGAGGCTGAGCCTCTCATTGATATGACGTACAACAAGGTGTACCAATTTATTTGGAAGAACATCATATATCGATATGGTCTTCCTCATGCCTTCATCACAAACCATGGAATATAATTTGACAACGAGGAGTTCGTTGCCTATTGTCATCAGTCAAATATCTTAAAGATCTACTCGGCACCAGGCCATCCTCAAAGCAATGGACAAACCGAAGTGACAAACAGAACACTGCTGAATGGTTTGAAAAAAGACTGAATGATGCGAAAGAAAACTGGATCAACGAGCTACAATCAGTGCGATGGGCTTATCGAACTACTCCCCGAGCAGCAACAGGGGAATCTCCATATATGCTATCATTTGGAAGTAAAGCTGTTATACCCGCCGAATTGGGTCTCCCAACACACAGAATACTGAATTTCAATTCCCCTGTCAACGATTTAATGAGAAGGTTAGACTTGGACATGCTCGAGGAGGTTAGGGAAGAAGCAACCATTAGAAATGATGCTTACCAGCAATGAACAACTTTGTTGTACAACAAGAGAGTGAAGAAGTGTGACTTGAAAGAAGGAGACTATGTTGGTTAGGAAGTAAATCTATTCCCGAAAATGCCAACTTGATTGGTTAGGAAGTAAATCTATTCCCGAAAATGCCAACTAAGGTTGGTCGGGAAGTAAATCTATTCCGGAAAATGCCAACTTGGTTGGTTAGGAAGTAAATCTATTCCTAAAAATGCCAACTTGGTTGGTTAGGAAGTAAATCTATTCCCGAAAATGCCAACTAAGGTTGGTCGGGAAGTAAATCTATTCCCGAAAATGCCAACTAAGGTTGGTCGGGAAGTAAATCTATTCCTAAAAATGACAACTTGGTTGGTTAGGAAGTAAATCTCTTCCTAAAAATGCCAACTTGGTTGGTTAGGAAGTAAATCTATTCCTAAAAATGCCAACTTGGTTGGTTAGGAAGTAAATCTATTCCTAAAAATGCCAACTAAGGTTGGTTAGGAAGAAAAACTATTCCAAAAGTGCCAAAGATTGGTCGGTAAGAAAAATCCACTAACTATGGTTGATCGGGTATATCAACCCACTAACTGCAGTTGGTCGAGAAGAAAAATTTACCGACCTTGGTTGGTCGGAAACATTTTATGAGTACGAGAAAGTGATCGAGCAAAATTTTTGATACTCGTGACTTTTTAAATTACTACCAAGTTGGTCGAGAAACAAAGTATCATCAATTTTGGTTAGTCATCAAATGATTACAACAAATTCAAGATAGTCGACAATAAGTTTTTACAAACTCCAGTTGATCAACAAATTACACAATGTTGTTATCTTTTTAACAGATATACATGCACAGATGTAAAGTGTTTTATGATTATAAGACAATGACAGTCAAGATTTGTAAATAAAATTATTTCATTAAATGTAGAACAAACTACATCAAGAATGAAATACAAATTTATTACATCAAGGTTCCTATTCTATTGGTTTCTTCCCCTCTGCTTTTGAAACAGGTTCCTCTCCAGCAGGTGGATCATTTAAAGCATAAGGGGAATTTATGAAGTTAAGGTCTTTAAGCATCCTGATGTTTATCATAGATGGTCGATCGAGTAGGTGCTCGGGATGAGATATCTCAACACTGGAATGGAGATTGTAATCGCCAAGGTATTTGGAAATCAAACACTGAGGGATGACCCGAGCAGGGATCCAACTCATATCAAGCTTGAATGGTGGCACTGGTAGGTCGAGCTGCTCAGGATTCTGGTAATCCCACAGGTAATGACCCTGTTCTAGTTGTAGTACACCTAAGGAATTCAACTATCCCTGTTTGTAACCCTCATTATTTTTATTTTGGATACGATCATCCAAATGGTAGAGAGCCTCGTTGTAGCCAGCCATCCAGAATTCTCTGGGCTGCTTGTGAAATCGATATGTCAATCTTTCCAGTTGCTCGTGGAGATTTTTTATAAAGAGTTATTTATTCTCCAAGACAGACTTCTGCTCAGAAAGCTACTCGTCCAGACTCCTGATCTTCTTAGACATCTCGACCAATGACTGGTTCTTTGCCATCAGTTGGAAGGCCTAGTTCTCAAGAGCAGATTGAGTTCTCTGTTCCTCAATAGTAATCCGAGTTGCTCTTGCTCGTCCCCGAGTAGATGTAGAAGGTCCATCTCTCCTCAAGGTATCTAATTCATCCCTCAGGTTGGCGTTTTCGACCTCCAAGAAAGAGAATCCCTCGTCGGTCACAGGGATCAAAGCGTTGAAGTGGAAGCTGCAGACTTCAACTAAGACACCTCTCTTTGCAGGTTATTATTTTCTTACTCTAACAACTCAGCTATCGGTCTGTGCTCTTGGACCTCAGCCTTCAAAGTTCTCTCCCTCACATCGTAAGCAGCAAACCGTTTATCGTATCCCTTATCAGCACTGATTTGCTGATACTTCTTCTCGCACCCCTCGTGCAAAAGGGCAGTAGATTCCTTATATTATTGATGAAGTTCTTCAAGAGTGGCTTGGAGATCCTCAATCATATCATAGTATGCTACGTTGTAAGCCACTACACGGTCGAGTATGCACTTCAAATACTGATAGGCTTCAATTGCTTGCTCTGAAGCACCTTGATCGAGGATGTTAGTGATTTGAGCTACACTCATGTCTGTATGACCGGATTTGAAATACTCATTGCATTGCCTTAATAGTTTTGTATCATGAGCAGACAATAATTCCATCCTGGACAGAAACTAGTAAAGGAAGAAAAAGCAATAATCAATAAGAGTACAAACAGAGCATGAAAAAGAGAATCAACAATATTCATAAACAAAAGTTCAAATTTTATTACATCATAAATGAGAAGTATAAAGTTCAGAATTACATTTGACAAAGAAAAATAAAATAGAGAGATATCCGAACAACTCTACACCTTTTCCTTGTCTCCCAAAACTTTCTCGGGAGGCTGGGACGAGGAGGTAGGTCGCTCGGATGGAACAGAGGGTTGCTCGGGAAGTGCTGGAGGTTGCTCGGATGAAGTAGCAGGCAGTTGAAGTTCCTCGCCAGTGGGCTGAATAGCTGGGGAATGAGAAATTTGATCTCCCATCACCATAGAAGATTCCTCAGAGGTAGCTTCGTCCTCTTCTTCGTCTTCAGGAGTTGGAGGGGGCCCGGGATGTGTCGCTGAAATAGTTCAGAATTTTCATCAACTTTCATTTCTTGTAGAGCAGCGACCCATCCATCTCTAAAGTATTTGAGGCTGCCATATTCCACTTGCGACATCATGGCAGCCCAACATTTATTCCACCCTTTATCCCAGCCGGCGCTAAAGGATTTTTTGACAGCCAATTTCCTTTTTGTCTTATCCGAGGAAAGCTTCTCGGAAAGAAGATTGTCAGCAACCTTCAGTTTATTCTCAACCTCCTCCTTCTGATGACTTACTTCCCGAAGTTGACCCAATTCCTCCTCAGCAGTCTTGAGCTTATTTTCAAGCTCCCCAGCATTTTTGAGTTTCCCTTCAAGCTCTTTATTCTTCTTCTCCAAATCATTTATTTTTTCTCCAACCCCTTGGAGACTTCAATAACCTGAGCCTTCTCCTGCTCAGTCGAAGTAAGCCTTTTCTCCCAAATTGCCTTATCATCATCATATTTCTGATGAGAATCTTTCAGAGACTGTGCCAGGCCCACCAAAGTTTCCTCTACACCAGACGAGGAGCTTGAAGCTTTAACAGCTTCATTTTTCTTCAGAATTGTATTAAAACAGCTCACCAACTGTGAAAAGAAAACGAAAGCAAGTCAGTGCACAGATACAAAAAGGAAAGAATGAAAATTTAAGACTATTGGACTTACAGAAGCAATATGACGAGCTGCTAATGTGGTAACCGTGTCCCGAGAAAGGTTTTCTTCAATACCTTGGATCTCAGGAATGATCCAAGTCTTCAACGAGTTCATAGCAGAGCTCGGGGGAACAAAAGTGGGAACACCACTAGTCGGGGGCTGAGAGATGAATTCAGCCAAATTGATAGAGGAGCTTTTCTTCAGCCTCCTCAGAGGAGCATCAACTTTCTCGACTAACGATGTGGTCTTAGTCAGAGAAGTGACAATCACCTCGCTTGGAGCAGCAGCCTTGCTCGAGGCCACTGGGGGCTTCTCGACAACCTTCACAAGAGCAGCCGAAGGAGGTGCATTAATTTTCTTTGTCCCCTCTCCTGGGACATCAAGCTTACTTCTCTTTGCCTCTCCAGCACCAGAGGCAGATTTCTCAAAATGGGTAGGAGGTCTTCTTTTCTTCATCCTTTCACTCATAGGAATATGTGACTCAGGTGAAGAACTTGTAGAGGCTGGTATTGGTTCTACGTCGCTTATCACCGGACGAGCAGTAAAAGAGGAGGTGTAACTCTTGTACTGCAGCAAATATGAAGCTGACCTAATATGCTCGTCGGCAACAGTCTGATGCAAACTCCAGATAAGTTTTAAATGCCTTATGTTAATGTCTGCCTCTTTTGGAAATTTTCTTTTGCTGTCAACTGTAAATAAATCAAAATTAAAATATCAGTGGCACATTTTATCAAACACAAAGGAAGAATAATTTTGAATATAAAATAAAAACAACCTATCCCATTGCCATAGGGAGGACATCTGGGACCCTGGTAAACATCATCTCCAGTTAATGGAGGGTGTTGCCAATTTTTCATAACAACCCCGTGCTCAAAGTAGTCCCTATTGGCATCTGGGAGATTGACCACTAAAGCTCTATTTAAAAATCTAGTTTTTAAATAAAAAGTATTATCGCCCATAACCCATCTATAACAAAACATAATTTCAGGAATTCCTATACGAGTTCCATGAATTTGATTTAATCTATAAACACCGTTAACTATTCTCCATGTATTGGGGGCTATTCTTGCAGAAACCACGTCAAAGTTTTGGCAAAATTCCACACATAGAGGGTTTGGGGGAAAAGAAAAGCCACACTCAGCGACAAAGAGACAGGGGAACCAATGTCCCTCAGCCAAACGAAAATAGTCTGAAGGCTCAGAAAGCTCTTCCAAAATAACCCATGAGGGAATAGAGAAATCAGAGCGAAACTTATCAATCAATTCTACAGGATAAACCATTATGAAAGAAGGAAATCAAAGAGAAAGAAGAAAATCTTACAGGAAAGGGATGAGTCTGTTCACAACAAATGATGAAAGAGATGAACGCACAGGAGAGAGAGACGATGGAAAACTCAAAGAGACAAATTTGAAAAAGTAGAAGACGATGGGATTTTCTGCAACGTTTAAATACTTTACCTTGGTAAAGGGTAAAAGTAATGATTACAAAAAGAGACGGTTACGTTACCGGTGGCTAAAAAGACAAAAAGGGCGCGAGAATCGAAGCGGTTAGAAAAATTCAAAAATGACCGATTCTACGAATTTGGAAGGATAAATAAATACAAAAGAAAATACTCCTAAATTTTAGGATGACCATTTAAAACCGCCATATTTCGAGAAAGAATGTTCCACACTCCTCAAATTTCGAACTATGAAATATTGGGGGCTTCTGTTGATACCAAATTTAGTCTGCTGACATGGCTCAATTGAATGAAGACACGTGGCAATCTGCGTGGAAACAACAAACACTTCCAAACAACACCTTGACTCCGAGGAACCATACTGCAACGAGGAACTCTGCTTCCCCGATCAACTCAGACGCTCCGACCTACAAGAACTCTCCGAGGAACTTTTGAGTACCGAGGAACTTAGGCGGTCCGAGAAGCTTAGGCGTTCCGAGCTGCACCTCGAACAAAGCATTAATAGCAGGATAACCAACAGATTGACTGCGCATTAAATGCTTATTATTATCATACAGATGTATACGCTTAAGGGGCATTGAATGTATTACCCTTTCACATTACAGCCTTAGGGCTATAAATACATTGTATTATCCTCATTGAGAGGGACCGGAATTCCTTGAGAAAACCTGTAATCGAGAATTCCCAAACAGTCAGCAATAACAGAAAAAGTCGACGTAGGCCATTCTTATAAGGCTGAACCACTTTAAAATTTCATTGTCTCATTTTATTTTATCTGTGATTAAATAATTAGATATAATCTAATTTTTTACATCAACAATAACAATATAAATTAACAATGAGTTTATTAATATGATTATCCTAAATATGTAATATATTGTTAATATGGAGATGATAAAATAAATATGTTAAGACTCTTCTTATATTCAACCATTCGCACAACATTACAAAAAAGAAATAGAGTAGCACATGAATTAGGTATGTGTCTCTTGATATTGACAAATATATGCATTGTGGTGGAGAAAATCAACCAACACAAAAAATTGCCTTTGTTTCTTTCCAAGTTTATGTATGACTGAATAAAGAGATTCCCAAATTCATTATGACTGAAATAGACACAAGTGATGAAGGTAAATCTCGTGCGATTATTAAATATCAATAGACTCCTTTGATATACGCTTAGGGTAATATATTTGGAAATGTTGAAGGTTATTAGAGGAAAAAAGTTGGTGTTAAAAAATCCCAAAAGCTACCAGACAATAAGAAAAGAAGAGTTGAATGATTTTTTTTTTTTTTGTAAAACTAGAGTCAGAGGGAAAGTTAACCCACATCACTAACAAGTCCTCTTAGATGAATGCTGAATGGATTCAAGTGAGGAGGAAGAAAACGGATTCTAAAACAAACTCCATGTTACTTTTAAATAAAACATAAAAGTTCATGATTAAATTAACTCCACAAAAAAGCTAGAGCCTAAGAATGATAACCCGAATTTTAGTTAGGTAAATAAAAATATCATGTTTAAAGAGGCAGATAAAGAAGAAATTCTAGAATCAGAGGGAAATAATATTCACATTCATGATGGGGTTTTGGAAATAGAAAAATATTAAATATTTTAGGATGATTAAAGGTGTTGGGCATGATAATGTAAGCTTTAATCCAAATTAAAGAATGAGACATTTTATTAGTGATGTTTGGTCAAACCAGTTGAGAGCCCTTCCAAATGACTACTACCAAGACAAAGAAGAAGAGATAACCTTGAGTATCTCTGGGCTTTTTATAGGAGATCACTAATGAACCCTCCTTATAAGGATGATATGCTTTTAGAAGTGGTAAGAGAAGAAGTTATCATTAATGGTGTAGTCACAATTGAGAAAAAAGGTTAAGCAAGAAATTAAAAAGAAAAATGTCAAATAGATTTCACTTAAAGAAAAAGATATTCTAGTAGTTGGAGTAACTTATGGCTAAAGAAGAATAATGGTAAAATGTAAAATCTCTAAATTATGAAATAATTTACAACAAGCGCTTTTGGAATATAAAAAGTGGTTAATTAAGGAGGTTAAACAACCCTAAGTTACGTCTTATATCATAGAAAAAATAATTATTAAACAGGTTTAGTGAAAATTAAAATTTCTACAATAAAAAATCAACAATTATGCAACTATATTGATCTTGTTTAACATGCTCTAAACAATCTCGCTCAAGTTCGTTTCGGTATGATTGTGATTTTTTAGGACTTTCCCATTTAAATTGTGGTCTTGAGTTAATGGGGATCAACTTATTAATTGCAAAGTTGGATTGGGAGTTTGGTGCTTTAACCACCATTAAATATTGAAGCATCCAATTCAAAACCAATGGAAAATGGTTGGGGACGTGATTTTATATACTATGGTACAAAGATTTAATTACATGATGTGAGATTTTATATTTAAACACATCCCCTCACGTGTGACATGAGTTGATCTTAAAATGTATATTGGTCGATGCAAAGTATTTGATATATGTGACATTTATAGCTTGCTTTGATACCACATTAAAGCTAAAGCGTCCAACCCCAAAACAATTGTCAATGGGTGGTGGGGAACCAATATCTTATATATTGTTGTGAAAGGAATTAATTATCGAGTGTGATATTTTATATGTTAGCAACCACCACCTCACTGTTTCATAACGAAATATAAAAGACATAAGGCAACCTTTAGAGTAATTAAAATGACAAAGTATGAAAGTCATGTTTTCCTGGAATGGTGATTGGAAACTTCAATTCCATTGAAAAATCGAAAAAATTATTTCGGGTGAAGATTTATGCTTTAATGCCCATATTAACAAAATAATGTTTTTAAGGGGTTGTTTATTTAGAAATAGTTATGGTGTCGAGAACTAAAGTTGATGTATTTTCGTTAGGAAACACGTTGGTATGATTTGTGTATTAATTTCGTTAATTATAATTCAAGAATGATTACTATAAGATTTAATTTAATTGATGAATATTAATATCTTATTAGCATACATTCATTTAATTTATCATTTATCTAGTTGTCATTGAATAATCTTAAATGAAATGAATGGAAGCATTTATATAGTAACATATAATTGTGTGAATCATATGAACACACGTTATATTTTGAGTTAAGTAGTTAGTTGATTAAATCTTAGGAGCTTCTATAGAATATTGATTGGGTTTACTTCTAAGAGAGCACCTTTTAATGACGATTCTAGAATTTAATTTTATGATCGTTTTTATTAAACCGTTATAATCTATACTATTGTTTCATAATTATGACCATTTTTGCGTTTAAACGAAATATTTTTTTTAATTTATATAACCATCAAATTATAAGGATCATATTAGAGTGGTATTTAATTACGAAAATATTTTAACTATCATATAACATATTTATTTTTATGAGGGTATCTTGTACATCATAATATTAAATATAATTTACAAAAATAATATTTTTTAGTAAACTTATTTAATTAGATATGACCTTATACAAGAACTTTTTCTATATTTTTGTCATTGCTTAAAAAGCTTCTTTAATAAAATATCTCAAATACCTACAAAATATAATAAACTGAAGTGTAGTGGTAAGTGAGGTATCAATCCACATCAAAGGATTGAAACGAGAGGAAAACACATGTAATTCAATTTTTTTATTATCTCTTTTTCGTTTTTTGCATTTTCTTTTTTTTTTAGCTTTTTCAATATTAAAACAATTTTTTTGAGAAGGTGAATTAACTAAATTAAATCAAGATCTAAACAAAACTAACTACAAAGTGTGATGAAAAATAAGTGAAATCTAACAAAAATAAGAGAATAAGTGAGGAAGTACATGTGAGAACAATCAAGGAATGAGATTATACCACAATTTCTAGTTAATCTATTTAATTAATTTATTCAAATTAAACTTGCCAAATTAGTATTGAAATTACAAATCAACTCTCATTGCAAATGTAATTTTAATAATAATCTTTTAGAGAATTAAATTTACAATCCTACAACTCATGAAACGTACATCTAAATATCATCTAACAAATCACCCGCTAGGATCGATTTACTAAATTAGTTTAAATCATAAAAATATGATTAGAGTTGAAATTCGAAGAAATAATTTCATATTTTAGAAAAACATATCTCTAGTTCAGTTCTAAGATGGAAATTAAGACTAGAATCTCGATTTTCTCTTGAAAATCATTTACCCTCTCTCAAGGCATAAATTAAAAGTAAGATTGCAAAATTAATCATCAAAGGGAATTGTAATTTAATTAAACTAATTAAATTTGAATAACATCAAGTTAATGGATAATCACATCCCTTGAAAGGGGATTTAGGCCAACATCATATTAAACATGATAATCAAATAAACTAGGCAATTAAAATAAAAGTAGAGAAAAGAACAATCAAACCAAATCTCTTTGAGTGAAATTGTACTCAAATCCTTGAATTTGCACATCATCCATTCAATTCAACCCTCCAAGTGAATTTCTCACAAATTCATCACTCACTAATCTCTAACAAAAATAAAAATAAAATAAAACTATTTACAGAATGTTGTTTATCCTAATTTATTTTCTACTATAAACTATCATTCTTCTTCTCCAAGTCTATCTAGAATAATTTGATCCTCTTCAAATGGACTTAAGTTCTTCATTTATAGTGAGGCACATGGAGCCAGGGAAATTTTGGTAATTAGTTTGGGTGTGCATGTGCTTTGGGTGTGTCATGTGAGAAGAAATAAAAATCAGATTGCTCATGAGGTTATTTTTGGGAAAAAAGGACAAGTGGTTAGTTGGGGGTAATATGGGTAAAGGGGTTTTAAATGGGTTTAACACATGTGGGTGTATTTTGACTTGGTCTTTGTATTTGGTTTCGGCTTTTGGTGTTTGGGATAGCAGGTGAAGAAATCGTGGCTCGGTTGAGGAGTTCAAATGGGAGATGGGAAATGGGTCTCGGGTTGACAAAATGGGGTTAAAGTCTGGTTCGGATCGGCATGGCAGGGGCTTCTGGGTTGAGGGAGTGGATTTTTTCTGTCGAGTTATGGCTACCGAGTTGGTGGGCTATGCCAGAGGTAGGTGCGTCGGGTTGGCTGGAGATGGGGGTAATTTTTGGTTGGTTTTGGGTATGGGTGTTGTTGGACGCGGGTTAAGAGTTGGGTATATTTTGGGCTCCGAAAATGGGGTTCAAAAAACGGGTCAGCAGCTAGGAGAAGCCCCGAGTTCGAGTTGGTCGATTTCGGGTTGCGATGGGTTTCGGCTGGAATGGAAACGAGTTGAGGAGAGGTGGAGGTGAAACGTTGGGTGAGAGGAGAGAGAAATGCTTATTATAATGGTGGGTGATGATGGTCATGATTAATGATGGGTGATGGGTTTGTGGTGGTGTAGTTTGTTAATGGAGGAGAGAGAGTGAGGTGTTGGGAGGTTGAAGATGATGGGTGTGGGGTTGGGTGTGGTTAGGTATAGGAGAAAAGGGTGTGGGTGAGGAGTTAGTTTGGGTGTATGGGTGTGTAAAGGATAAGTTAGTGTGTGTGTTAGATTTGCACCTAAAAATTAAATTAAAACTAAATAAAAATAATAATAAAAATAACAAACTAAAAAAATCATTTAAAAATAAAATCCTAATCTACAAAAACTAAAATAATAAAACAAAAGAAATAAAAAATATAATAAAAAATAAAAACTAAAATCCTAAAAAAACACAATCTAATAAAACTAGAAAAATAAATTCCTAAAAACTTATCCTAATAAAATAGGATAAAAAAATAAAAAATAAAAACCAATAAAAGTAAAAATAAAATAAAAAGAAATAAAAAATAAATCTTAAAAATTCTAAATAAATCTAAAATAAAACTACACGAAATAAAACTCTAAATAACACAAACTAAACACACACAGACTTGGGTGAAGATTTGGGCTAAGTTTAGGCTCGGGTAAGGTTACAGGGGAGGAAAATTAGCCCCTTTTGAACTGCAAATTGCCTCGAAATATAGCCTTTGACACCGCAACTGCAATCAAGCCTGTATAATAAATAATTATGCGCGTAAGACCCATTTTGTCGAGAATTAGCAATTAGAAATGGTGTATTCGGGGTATAAAATGTACACTTTTGGGTGATTATAACACCACCCCCAAACAGAACATCGCAACTCCTCGAGAAAAATATAGAGAGAAATAGAGATAAGAAGCCAAAAGTAGACCACTTTCGCGAGCACTTGCGATTGCACTTAGCATGTGCAACAAGCCTTTGAACCTATAGGTTTTCCTACAGGACGAGTTTTGTCTCGTGAGGGTTTGAATGGAATATACCCACAAAATTCTTTATTTAAAACGACAGTCAATCTCTCATTAGACGTAGAATAGTCGCACAATCCATCGCATGAGAAATATTTTGAGGAATACAAGCTAGAAGTGTATAAAAATTTAGTTATATGAATACATAAGGCACATCTTTCGTAAAACTCAACGTATGTAGTGTGAATCAGTCAAAACGGGTCGAGTATCATTCGAGTGATTCCTAGATTGCCTTTTCGGAATCAACGCTTCAACTTCAAAATCTCAATGGATATCTCTCTCTCAAATGAAGTCTCGAGATATGGGTTAGTGTATCGCTCTTGTGTGTGAGGAGGTGAGTAAATGTAATCAAGTTCAAACGTCTCACACACACATAAGAAAGAACGAACATTTAAAAAGAAAAATGATCTCATGAAGCTAATCACTATACTGAGAACGTCGAGTATTCACCACGTTGACTTTCATTTGCCCGAACAGCTAGGGGAAATATGGATGTATATGGGTGAGGGGGAAATGAAATGGGAAGGATGCGATATGAGGTAGGATGGTGATGTATGGATGAATGATGAGTGATGGATAAAAGATGGATGCGATAGAAGAGTGTATACACTTTAGTCACAAATGTCTTTATTACATAAAAATTAACTACAACTTTCTTTTTCTTTTTTTTTTTCTCTCTTTTTTTTTGTTTTCTATTTTTTTCTTCTTTTGCTATTTTTTTTCCTATATATATGTTTTTTTTTCTCTTTTTTTTTTCTTTTTATACTCTCAACTCTGAAGACATTTTACATTTGAAAAAACACTCTTTTACTCAAAAGGATTGATGATATATGAATGGAGTGGGGAATGTATATGGATGGTGAGGGAAATATATGTGAATATGGGATAATATGGGAAAGCAATGGGTTAAATGAATGGGAATGCGATATGGAAGAAAATCGAGTGATCGGGGCAAACATCAAGACACATGTTTCTTACAACTAAAAAAAGATGTCGTTCTCAGTGATCAAGCCAAAATTTTATGAAAATAATGAGATCATACAATAATTTAAAGTGCGGACCCAAAAGAAGTTGAATCAACTTCTGACTCGGAGATTACATAAAACACTCTTAAAGGATGAAAGGCACAAATATCACAAGCTAGAGTCTCTACTAGTGATCCTTAAGGTTCTCTTGAGAATTGCAATACGCTTCAACTCTAAACTGTAATGACTTAATAAGTGTGAAAAAAAAATTTGAGTCTAGAAATTAACGGTTCAACACGCCTAGGGACATCTTACATAAGCTATTTATAAAAGATAACTCATCTAGCTTGATTCCTAGACTTAAAATATGGTTAATAGAAAATTCACGTCAATGAATGAGATTCAAGAAACTACACGAAAATTTTAAAAATCAAGCTTAAAAAAAAAATCAAAGGAGGTGCGATTTTGATAAAATTCCCCACCCCAAACAAAAAGGAACATCTTCCTCGATGTTAAGTAAAATGATTTTTAAAATTAAGAGCATAAGGGAGGAAAGAGATTTCCAGAATCAACCGCTAATGAAGTGGGGAGATATAGCCAAGATGAACCAGAATAAATGATAAGAGAAAGAAAGAAAAAATGTGTACAAGTCTACAAAGCATGGTAAAGCATTGGGTGATGTGAAACACCACCCCCAAACAGGTGAGACTCGTACAAGAATAATGGGGTGCCTCCCGATAGCGCTAAGTTTAACGTCTTAAGCTAGACCAAAGGGATCTCACCCTAAAGATAGGATCTATGAAACCACGGGGCGGCAAAAAAATTGGGTGAGGATAATCACCCCCAAATAAGGCTGAAGCGTCAGTCTTGTTCGATAAAGGCTAAAATGATCAATGCACTTGTATGGAAAAGTGAACCACACGATGCAAAGCATTGGTGGACCATAGGTGGGTGGGTATTAGGGTAAAAGTGAGAAAGGTAGGGGTGATTAAGCATCGATCACAGGCGTTATTGAGCCGAAAGGTGAGGGCAACAAGGACCCTATAAGCATGGTGATAAAGTTGGTGAGGGAGGCGAAATGGTGAGAAAACTGGAATGGGTTGGGGATCATAGAAATCACACGACCGTTCTATATATGGACGATGATAATTATATCATCGTGACATGCAAAGGAGCTGTCGAAGGAAAAAATCAACACCATAAGAGAGTGGCGGGCATAGAGTAACAAGCTCGGTGTCAAGGTGGAGAGTAGCACAACAAATACTCACATGGGTGGTGGTTGGTCGTTTCAGGTGAGGATGTAAAAAGGTAGATGGAAATATTAAATGTGTAATATCAAGATCCAAACCAGGTGGTGGAGTGAAAGGGACAATGGGTGTGTTGAGTCGGATAAAGGGTGGATCGGGTGGGATAAAGGGTGGAGGAAGATGATACAACTCAAGAATAGGCAACATAAATTCCTCATGAGGCACGGAGTGATCCTCAAGGGAACGCACAAGAGGAATTATGGAAATAAATGAGCGAGTGATTAACATATCCACTATTATGTCTCCTAACAATTGACATGGTTGGTTCAAACAAGGCACCAAGATCGAAGATAGAGGAATCACTAGAAATAATGGTCTCAAAGGGAGCCATGCATAGTGGAACAAGATCCATATCCAGAGAGGTAGAAACATTCTTGGATTCAATCTCAAGAAAATGGTGAGCACTCATAGCCGGAGCTAGCCTATAATGATGTGATTCCTCAGTAGCACACATGGTAGGCTCAATAGACGTAGACTCGGGCATTTTTTTGGATTCGGAGGGAAAGGGAAGGTGAACCTCAAAGTGGGGTTCATATGGACATGGTGGAATTTGATTAGGCTCACTATTGATGGATAAATTAACACAAGTGTCAACTTGAAGCCCAAACCATGTAATGGTCTCAACATCTAGATTCTCAGGGTGGTAGGGTTGGTCACACTCAAAATCAGTGGCACAAGACGATGCCTCATCACTCCACATGAGGGAAACAAAGGGTTGACTTGGGGTGAAGTCCAACTCTCTCTCACACTTAATTTCATTTAATCTTTATTCAAGCCGTTGGAGAGCTTCATTTTGAAGTTGAGTGTTTTTCTCTTGCTCGAGTATGAACTTTTGCAAGAGGCTTTCGAGAGAGGAGGTGGATGATGGTTATGGAGTGATATTTGGTGGAGGTGGACACAACTCGCTATTATCATGACTATATGGACAATACTCAAAGGAAGTGTGTGGAACGGGGTCAAGTGCATCATACACGAAAGGATTGCCTTCATGATGGGCAAAATGGATAATAATAATTGGGGGTGTGGTGAGGGAACTAATCGGGATAAGATGCACAAGTTTGCCATGACGATTGTTGGAATATGTGAGGATCCCCAACATCGGCTTAGGATTCATATTGTGTGAAAGGGTGATCAAGACTCCACGAATAACTTGGGTACTCACATAACAAAGGATTAGACACATCATGATAAAAGATCGAGGTGGGTTTCGAAACTGTGTCATATGGATACACATGGTCCATGGTGGGTTCAGATGGATAAGAAACTTTTGCGAGGATCGAAACTGTGTCATATGGACACTCATGGGATAAGTGATCGACGTGAAAACAATGTGTGCACAACAAAGCATGTGCCTCGTTGATACTCGTCATCGAAGGCGATGAAATGTGATATGCGTGCGTGGATGACGCATGAGTATCAATGGTGTATGGTTGAGAGTTAAAGCCACGGAGTAAGGTATGGAGGTTCAACTCGGGCTCAACCTCAAACATGATTCGGAAAATGAGAAATGGACAAAGTAATACCGTAAAAGACATTCTTCGACCATGACGAGAAAAATATTTTTTTGATTTTTTTATATTTTTTCAAAAGGAAAGTAATATTTTTGGATTTTTCTAAAAATGAAAGAAAGAAAATATTATTGGATTTTTAGAAAAAAGAAAGAAGAAAATATTTTTGTATTTTTTTTCTTGGAAGAAAAGAGCGGGAAAAATAGGTGGACTCTTTGAATGGACGAACTAACTAAAACCAACTACCCAAAATGAATTGGACCCACACACAAGTTAAGGAGAATTCCTAACTAGCACATAGCAAATTTTTATCTTCAAACTTTAGTGAAAAGGGTAGTTAAATTTTAATTAAGTCCACGGGCGATAAAAAATCACGAAAATATCTGAGTGATTGCCTTATCAAAATTATTCTCCTATTGGCCTACCTAGTTGATTGATTTTAAATTTAGTGATGGCTAGGGTAGCATAAAATGGTAAGCGAGGAGTCGGGTGATGAAATCCCTTCTCGTAAATGACTGGGTGTAGGTTTTAGTAATTTAATTCATCACATCATTCGAAAATAAAGGCGAGAATAAAATCACAGAAGAGCACTTAGTAAGACACAAAATTTGACTCGCTGACAGGAGAGGTGCGAGGGTTCAAGAGATGTACCTCCCACGGTTTTTACGTCGTGCGGTGCTGAAAAATTTGAGCCGGCCGAGGGGAGATCACGCCTATCTCAGTCGGTCCCGAAAATCCTTTCGACCCAAGGTAGAGAGGCTTCTAATTCCTCGCCTTGGACACCCTCTCTCTACCTTTCCCGGTTTCCCTATCATGCTTTTCTTCAATCATTACAAATTTTAAGTATAAAATAAATGGTGTTTCTATGCACCGCAATACACACAAAATAAGAGAATCGTAATACAAGCTTTCTAAAAAAATGGTATTAAAAATCAACAAAATGCGAAAAATAAATGAACTACAAGTTGAAATCCGCTCCAAGTTGAAAAATAAATGACCTTTTCAGTAAGAAGAACAAGAAAATATATAGGCGGGAAACAAATCTTGATGATAGTAATACTAAAAGACATCATACTCTAGAGACCTAATACCTCCAAAATCTTCTTACCATTAAATTGATCAGAACTACCTAAACAACACACAACTCTTCTACATCACAACCACTATCACCTCCCCTCTCTTCCTATTACAATTCTAGCCACGATTCTATAACCTCACAACCCTTATTCTTCCATTGTCGACCCTCTCCTCACCAGTTATTTAGAGAATCGATTTTTTAGAGTGAGAGCTACGTAAAGACTCGCAAACTTACTTTTCTAAAGTGAAAATTATAACTTTTGACTAGTCCATTAATAATAGTTTTAGTTGGATATAGTAATTAGAGAGTGACAAATGGAAATCTCTCAAACTTACATTTCGACTATTTGATTCGCAACAATGATTCTTCTAGTAGTAGGAAACTATTTCCATATGCTAATTTGGTGATTACATTATGTTATTGGCATATGTTATCCCTTTTTTTATTTTGATCTGATGGTTTATGTGAATGTGTTCATATACCTTAATATAACCTTTTGGATTAATTCTCAAATGAATTGGTAAGTTTTTGTTTATTGTTCTCGTATAGTTTGAATAGTTTTTTTCACACTTAGGTTTTTGTAGTATGCCATATTGTATCCATGTGTTGAGTTCCTTATTAGAATAGTTGTACAACTATTGTTCGATCAAATGTCACAAAGAGTAATGAAAAGACAATACTTTATTTCAGGTTCTTAAATTACCTAGTCCTAATTTACCCCAACATTGTGAGTATTTTATTTTGAAAATTAAAAAAATATTGGAAATGAAAAGGTTTATTTTCTCATATTTATCTAAATTATATGATACAAAAATGTTATGACATTAAGGAAATGTCTTCCAAAATTCCAAGAAAAACATTTATATTGGTCTTCATGAAATCATCTACAGTTCCTAGGCACGAAAACCATTGTAGCTAAGAGTTTATTATTATGTAATTAAAGTTAATGATTAATGAAGCACAATTAGTTCAAAATTTACTCCTCTATTAACCTTAAAACATGATTGAACAATGTTATAAACATAATTAATCATTCGAAATTAGGCAATAAGAAACAACTATTTCTTAATAAAGACAATCCAATAATGTAATGGGCCAAGACCATAAAGGAAATATATATGGAGTGAACCCAGGAAAAAGATGTAAAAGCCACGGACAATAACTCGGGTCACAACTTGAACCCTTAGGTTGTAGATTATGTGGAAATGTCATGGTGTTTAAACCATAAAATTTTAGAGAAAATCCAACATGTGGACTAACGACCTGGACCAATCATTTTATTGCTTGAAAACTAAGTTTTAGAGCATCTAGAAGCTTTTTTTGAGGGCATTCATTTTAGGAAAAGTGGTTGCATAATTACAAACCATAGGCTCCCCTCATTTACTGTAAATAGGAAACTGGGAATTCATTCCTAAGAATGATAGAAATCATATCCAATGGTTTAGGGAGAGAAAGTGAGAATTTGAGAGGAAAATAAGGTGGTTCCAGATTAAGGCTGGTGAGGCATATTATTCATCGACAGAGGATGGTTGTTAAAGACAGTGGAGGGAAAATATCCATTTCATCCTCACCATTTTTTCTTGTATAAATGCTAGTTTCCATGATTTGTTTGATGAGATGAGACTCTTGTCAAATTCAACGCTTTCGAGAAAAAATGTTCATGGAATTTTATCATTCATCCTATGTTCATACTCTAAAGCTTCTTATTTTAAATGACTTTTGTTGTTTTTAGTGCCTAGAGGTAAAATAATGTTTGGAGACATTCATGATTTTATGAAAGAAATTAATTAGGGTTTTTCACTTAGTCCTTAGAAAACCTAGGTTATGAATTATTTTTTCATAGAACTGTATATTTTACTAAAATACCCTTTTTATTTGGATATCTTGAGCTCTAACTCCTTATTTAAGGCCATGAATTTTGGAGGTATATTATTATGCCTAAATTGTTTCATGATACATTGGATACTGATGTTAAGGCCATGGAATTTACATGCCAGACCACGACATTACATCTAGAAGAGGCCTTCTAGTTTATTCTTGAGGTCAAAATGATTGGTCCTATGTCAACTGAGCTTAGGCGAGTTATAGAAGACCACTAATCGTTTATCCTAGAAGTGTGTAGAAGAGGATCATGTGACCTATGGCATGATTGGGTGAAAAGCGAATCATACTAAGGTCATGGTATTGTGAGGTATAAGGTGAAATTAAACCGTGGATGATGGGGCGAACCAAGGGAGAATGAGCCTTAAGGGAATTTAAGGACTACATACTAGGGGAGATAAAGCCCTAGGATACCGGAATAATCTGTTTGGGTTTATAAATGATAATTTCTCTTTCATTTCATCTAAATATTATCAAAAACTATCCTCTCTGTACCTTATTTTATAATCTCGTTAGTATATTTTATTACTAACATTTGCAGGTTGAGCTGAGAAAATTCGAATTAACCTTTATATGGATTTTTGAGCTCATCCCGTTATTTCTTTACATCCTCGAGATGAGTTGCAACAGAGAAGATATAAGGTTGCGAAAGAGAGTAGACTTGAGGAGAGATTTTGAGATATAATAGATCTTATTATGAGATTACATATCTAGCGATAGTAAGAGCTTTAGTTTACACATGTTAAGTTAAACATTTTGTTCTTTTGAACTAAGAAAACATCCTATTACATGTATTAAGGACTAGATAAATATTATTTAAAATGATACTTATTATTCTATGCCTTTATTTTAATACCATGTCCTAATAATCCAATTAAATCATATATAAATTATTCAAAAGAGGGGTTAATTATGATTATATGAGAATTATGGGTCAAAATTGAATATGTAAAAGAATGGAAGATATAACAGGTCGTTCAAATGTCTTTGGAGGGTCGGTAGAAAAGGGTTGGAGGTCGTGCAAAGGTCACACGAAGTAGGGCTTCAAACGAGATGCCAATACTTTACAGTGTCGAGTCGCGCGAAGGGAGCCCGAAAAAAGATTCAAGCGAGCTGGAGAAGTTGTTCGAGTGATATGGGAATATCATTCGAATGATATAAGTTGAATTTTTTTAATCCGATTTTCCTTGTGCGCTGTCACATTTTTTACCATTGGATCGTTGAGTCGTCAAGCCCAGATTAATCCAGATTGGACAAAACAGGAATATAGGCTTTGAGAGGATTTTACAAGCATGTGTTTGGGACATATGTTAAGAGAAAAATTGAAGGGGGGAGAGAGAGATAGATGGGTGGTCTCCCACCTCCTCCCACCATAAACCACAATTCCTCCACCATGTTACCACCATAAAACACCATATTCTCAGGGTATTCCACCATGTTTGAAGTATTTATACCCATTTCCACCATTATTGAAGAAAAGATACGAATTTCTAAGGTGTTATTGAGAGTTTTTGAAGAAGATGATGAGAGCTTCCATGGGGTTTGAAGTGGGTCTCGCTTGGAAGCTTGGATAGAGAACATTTTGAAGCATTTTGGAGGATGCAATTATTAACCCCTTGAGGTCAGATTTAGAGTCGGGGGTTGCTCCTCCTACACCAACACTCCTATCACCATTGTAGCCATTAGAGGTAGGAAAATCCTTACTCTTAGCATTAAGATTCTATTTTGCATATATGTAGTCGTGTAGTTAGATTACATGTTTAGGGTATATTTGATTAAATGATGAAATGGATGTGTATAAGTAATATACAATTTTCTGAAATAAAAATGTTAGCAAGATGTTATTTTGTTGAAAATAAAGAATGAATAAATATTTCAATTTTTGAAATATTAAAATTTGGTATTTTATGAAAATGGTGTATTTTCTATAAGGATTAATGTTAAGCATTCTATGAAATAAAATGTTTTGAAATGACGATTTTTTTTAAATACTGGTGAAATAATGTTTCTTACAAAAGTGAAGAGTTAATGAAAAATAAACCTTTGATGAGTTTGAAAAAATTAATTGTCTTTTATTCCCTGAAATGTATTTTTGCAAGTATGATGAATTTTTAAGATGAATAATATGTCTAACCAATTTGATGAAAATTTAAGGTATAAAATCCATCTTCTCATGAATAAAATTTGTAGTACTTGGACAACGAATTTATAAACAAGTTTAAAGAAGATTTTATTAGGTTTAAACATGAAATAATAAATCTAGAGATTCTTGTCTTCAAAGTGTGTGCAAAGGGTGTTAAAAGTGTGATAAGTACAAAGTTACAAGACTGCATGTGTTGGTGAAAAGAAATGCCATTTTGTTACAAAAGTATTCTTTAAGTGTAATTAGATTTCTTAAATACAGAAAATACAGAAATTTGTTGTTTGGAAAGTGGTAATAAAGGTACTGGATAACTGTTAATGAGTGAACATTGGAAAGTTCATGTATAACTCAATAATGTTGTAAAGGTTAACATTTATTTAATTGAAAAGGAAGTAATGAAATAAAGATATTTCCAAGTACTAAGAATATTACTCCAAGGTTAAAAGGGGTATTAAGGTATTAAAACACTGAAAAAGTTAGTTTGGCTAACTTTGTAATGATTTGGGAAATTTAACACTTGTAAAGATGGAGTAAAAGATGTGTTTCGAAAGAAATGGGTAAAAGGATAATTTTACTAAAAGTGAAATATATTTATGAACTAAAAATATATAAAAAAAGTTTTACACAAAGTGGTCATAAATGAATATGATTTTTCAAATAAAATCAAGGTGTTACACAAAGTTAGGTTATAAAGGACAAGAGATGGAAAATTTCAAAGTGTAACACAAGTTGGGGTGAAAACCCCGAGTTTTGGCTTCGGCCGAGAAAAAGATATAGTGGAATAATATGGACATTTATAAAATATTAAAACGTACTAAACGGAACTCAGATGACATCGGGATAATTACGGAGGGCTCGAAGCCTTGCGGTGAAAGACCCAAAACAACTGGCCAGAGCATAGGGGACACATAGCCAGTGGTGTGGAGGTCGTTGAAGTATGCAGTATTTGGAAGATTTTGAGAGAAGAAAAATAAATAAGGAACATGTCAAGAAATGGGTTATGTGGTGAAGTGTTTTAATACAACATAACAAGAATTACTTAATAAATATTTTGATAAAGGTTAAAATGCACAAGTAAATATGTAATTGATTAATGTCCATAAGGTAAGTAAACATGTAAAGTATGTGGGTAAATGGGTGGTTAAGAAACCTAAGTGGTTAAATTCATAATTAACATAATAATGTATTGTAAAAGGTTTTTTTAAAGGATTAATGAGTATTTTCTAGAAGGGTGAATGTGTGTGTTGAAAGGCTGGTTCTCAACGGAAAGACTAATGTGCATTGGAAAAAATAACAAGTGTGATTAAGGTAAAGAAATGGTTTTTGATCAAATCGAGTGTAGTGGTTACTAGTATCGGACCGTGTGTGTTAAAGAGAGTGTTGATACCAAATTTAGTCTGCTGACATGGACCACTCACTTACAGACACGTGTCTGCCAACGTGGAAATTATGTATACTTTTATCGAGCAACTCAAGATCACCGAGCAACTAAGAACCCACGAGGAACTCAGGGGTCCCGAAAAACTCAAGCGTGTCGAGCTACTTAGGCAGCCCGAGAAACTCAAGCGTGTCGAGCTACTTAGGCAATCCGAGCAGCTTAAGCGGTCCGAGCTACTTAGGCGGTCCGAGCAACATAGCACTCTAATCAGGATAATCAAGGAGATGACTGCGCATTAAATGCTCATTTATTATCATACAGATGTACATGTCTACTAGATGATAGCGCATTATCCTTTCATTTGTACAGCCTCAAGGCTATAAATACATTGTAACCTCTTCATTGGAGGGGACCAAAATTTCTTGAGCAAACCATTCCTCGAGAATTCCAAACAAATAGTCGGCAATAACAAAAACAGTGGACGTAGGCCATTCTTGCAAGGCCGAACCACTTTAAAAATCTATTGTCTATTATTTCTTTATTCTTTTTATCTCTGATTAAAATAATTAGGTCAAATCTAATTTTTTACATCAACATATTGGCGCCGTCTGTGGGAAAAAATTGTAATTATCATTTTTCACCAAAGCAATTCATCATCAATGGCTGATAATCCGGAATCGAGTAATCGAAACGTTGGAATCCCTCCAAATCCATCTACTCCCCCAAATATCCAAGATCTGGCTGGTATAATGGCTAATTTGGCCCAAGGTCAGACGGCCATGCAAGAAACCATGCAACAACTCATACAAACTTTCCAAATTGGAGTGTTGGCCCAGTCTGGACAAAGAAGTATTCAGAGAAATACATGTTCACCCTCTTCACGAACTAGGAGAACGTTATTCCCTGAGGAATCGCGGTCTAGATGCACTGAATCATACCATACTGAGAGATCTAATGATCCTTCTTATCAACCTGGTCGAACCTCCTCAGTACGAGCAACAGACACTCAACAAAATGTCACTTTATCTCCAGAAAAGACCAGTGCTCTAGAAAGATTGAGTAGAATCTCTCCTTTTGATCGTTTGGGCCCTAGGAGGAATAGAAACCCTCCTAGGATTGCATCAAGGAACTCTCTATGACCATCCGATCTAAGGGAAGGCTCTGCCCAATCACAACCAACTGCTCGCAATAAAATATCTCAAGAAGCAAATTCAATGCGATCAATTACTCGAACCAATAGGGCCGAGGAACGAAATGATTCATGGAAGGGCTCTATTCAGAGGTTGGAGGACAGATTAGGGGAAATGGTTAAGGCCAAGAATCATCTACAAAGGACTTTTGTTTAAGGGACACCCTTTTTACAGGCGATTGTAAATTTTCCAACACCATCAAAATTCAAAGCTCCAATCGTAACGCCTAAATATGATGGAAAAACTGACCCTGTCCTTCATATAGAACAATACCAAGCTGCTGCCGATATCTATGCAGTTCCAGATGAGATGAGATGTAGGGCATTCTCAGGAACTCTTACTGTATCTGCTCAAATATGGTACAACAATCTTCCTCGGGGGAATATTGCAACTTTCTTTCAACTAGTCGAGCTCTTTATTGGGAACTTATGTTTTGGAGCAAAACCCGTTAAACGAGTAGCACACTTGTTAAGTGTTGGACAGAAGGCAGGTGAGAGAACCAGGGATTATATTACTCATTTCAATAATGAGAAGCTCGAGGTAATTGATTACGAGGAGAAGACATCAATTACTGCTCTGATGAGTGGACTGTTGCCAGATAAATTATACTACACTCTAGCTAAAGATCCGCCTAGAACCATGGCAGAACTAATGGAAAAGGAGGCCAAGATTATGAACACCGAGGAAGCTATGGCTGCGAAGAAGAATATAGATACCAAAGAGACCAAGGTTGAGGTTGATAAGGCTGAGAAGAAGGAGAAGAAGAACAATGGTGGTAACAGGCAGTCAAAAGCAAAGCAAGCATTGGAAGAATTGAAGAAATTTGGAAATTATACTCCTTTGAAAGTAGATATAAACCACACTCTGGAAGAGATCAAGAACAACGAGGAGCTAAACTGGCCAGAGAAAATAAAGGCAGATCCTGACAAGAGGAATAAGTCAAAATATTGCGAGTTCCATAAAGACCATGGTCACACGACCAAAAATTACATTGCTCTTCAAAATGAAATTGAAGCACTCATTAGACGAGGAAAGCTGACCATGTACATTGATCGTCGAAATGGTGGAAAGAGAAATGACCGAGCAAGGCAGAGGTCTAGATCTCCTCGTCGAGCAAAATAAGATAAGAAGATAAGTCATGAAAAAGACCCGGATGATGACCAAGACGACCCCGATCTCCCTAAAAGACCAAAACAACCAGAACGTGAGGTATTTTCTATCCATTTTGGATCATTTGAATGTAATGTCATTACAGGTGGAGATGCAGGAGGCGGAGAAATGACTGCTGAGAGAAAATCTTACCTCAATGAGGCTCTAGCTTGCTCGTACATTCAGCGAATAAATCTGGCTGAAGATGATCGCCCGAGGAAGGTGAATAAGGACAAACTGGTCATTGGTTTCTCTAAGAACGACTTGGCAGGTGTACTATATCCTCATGATGACCCATTGGTGATCAAGATGAGAATGAAGGAAGTGGTGATTTCATAAGTACTGGTGGATAATGGTAGATTAGCAGATATCATGTTCTATCCATGCTTTGATAATTTGAATTTGAAGTTATCCTAGTTGGAGCCATATCATAGACTCCTCCTTGGTTTTACTGGCGAAAAGGTTTTTCCACTTGGGATGATCAAGTTGGATATGCTTATTGGTACATGGCCTGCTTGTCGAACGGAAAGAGTACGCTTCTTCGTAATGGATAAAAATGTCCAATCAGCTTCCAATATCATCATGGGAAGGGTAGGACTAAAAAAATTCGAAGCAGTGACATCTACTGTACATCAATGTTTAAAATTCCCAACCAATTTTGGAGTAGGAGTGGTGAAAGGCGACCAAAAAGTAGCTTGGGAATGCTACTATTCATCTGCCGAGCAGGAGGAGCATAAAGAATCCAGAAAGAAGACTACTACCTACCAAATAGAATATGTGGAGATTGAAACATTAGACCTTAGAGACAAGTGCCAACTCGTGAAAGGGCAGGTCATGAAGGCTACTGAGAATGTCATTCTAGACGACGAGCATCCAGAACGAACAACTCAAATTGGTGCATCCTTGGATGAATCAATAAAATAAAAATTGATAGCATTCCTAAGGGGAAGAAAGCAGACTTTTGCATGGAGTCATGAAGACATGCCAGGAATAGATCCAAATTTCTTGTGTCACGAGCTCAATGTGAACAAGGAAATCAAGCCAGTAAAGCAGCGAAGAAGAGTGTTCAACCCTGAGAAAAATCAAGCTATAAAGGAAGTAGAGAAGCTACAAAAAGCCTCTTTCATTGAGGATGTCAAATATCCTGACTGGCTAGCAAATTCGGTGATGGTAAAGAAGAAAAATAACAAGTGGAGGATGTGTGTAGACTTCACCGACCTTAACAAGGTATGCCCAAAGGATCATTTTCCTTTACCTCGAATTGATCAACTGGTGGATGCTACCTCGGGGCACGAATTGTTAAGTTTCATGAATGCTTATTCTGGTCACAACCAGATCAAATTGAATCCCGAGGACAGGAAGAGTACCTCTTTTATTACCCTAAGGGGAACTTATTATTATAATGTTATGCCTTTTGGACTTAAAAATGCAGGTGCTGCCTATCAGCGGCTCATGAACAAGGTGTTTGCAGAGAAAATCAGTCATAACATGGAGGTTTATGTTGACGACATGCTGACGAAGAGCAAGAAAGATGTTGATCATCTAATTGACTTAGGTCAGACCTTTGATCAACTAGAGATACATCAAATGAAGCTGAATCCCACCAAATGCATATTTGGAGTACGAGAAGGCATGTTTCTCGGATATATTATTAACCAACGAGGAAATGACACAAAATCCTGAAAAGATCAAGGCTCTATTGGAGCTGCGATCTCCAATGACGAAGAAGGAAGTACAAAGCCTCACAAGGCAAGTTGCAGCACTCAACAGATTTGTGTCACGAGCAACTGATAGATGCCGCCCTTTCTTTAAAACACTCCGAAAGACTTTTGAGTGGAATGATGAATGCGAGAAGGCCTTTCAAGAATTAAAGAAATACCTGGGAGCACCTCCATTGTTATCCAGACCAGTGATGGGAGAAAGACTATACTTGTATCTGGAAGTTTCAGAAAATGCAGTAAGCTCGGCGTTGATAAGAGTGGAAGATTGAGTACAAAAGCCCATCTATTACACTGGCAAGGCCTTTTGAGGAGCAGAGATCAGATATCCACGGCTGGAAAAGTTAGCAATGGCGTTGATCGAAGCAAGTAGAAGGATGAGGCCATACTTCCAAGCTCATACTATAGTTGTGTATACAGACATGTCATTAAGGCAAGCTCGCACAAACTAGAGAAATCAGGAAGATTGATGTATTGGGCTGTAGAATTGGGTGAATACGATATAATTTATGAGCCTAGCTCGTCACTTAAAGGGCAAGCAGTGGCAGATTTTATCGTAGAGTTCACCTATCCAGACACCTCCGAAAAGCAGAAGTTGAATACCGACCAGCCTGTGGATGTTACATGATCATCAAATTTTAACACCGATCAACTAAAGTCGGTAAACGAGTAAGAGAGGATGATCAACAAGCAGAGAGAAGCGTTGGAGGAGTATAAAAGAAAGCATCAAATATTCCACCGAGGAACTTTGTCTGATAAAAAAATTGACAATGAGATACATGTGTGGAATTTATATGTAGATGGCTTTTCTTGTACTACTGGTAGTGGAGCAGGGATTGTTTTAAACAGCCCAGATGAGATCGATATGGAGTATGCTCTGCGCTTTCAATTTAAAGCTTTTAATAATGAAGCTGAATATGAAGCTATGATTGTAGGTCTCAGTTTGGAAAAAACCATGAAGGCAGAGCAGATCATTGTATTTAGTGAATCGCAGTTGATTGTAAATCAAACGTTGGGAGTGTATGTAGCAAAAGGAGAATTAATGATCCAATATCGTACGAAAGCAATGGAGATTGTATCGAGCTTTAGCGCAGTACAGTTAAGTAGAATAATAAGATTAGAGAATGCAAGAGCAGATGCCTTAGCTCGGTTAGCCTCAGCCACACGCACCGAGCTACAAAGAACAATCCCAATAGAAATCTTGGTTAGTCGGAGCATTGAGAAAGATCTGATGATGATTTTCATTACCCTGTATTTAAGATCATCTTGGATGGATCCCATCACGACTTATATCGAGGAGGGGGCTTTACCAACTGATAAACTCGCAGCCAAGAAACTAAAGTTTAAAGTTTCTCATTATGTGTTGACTAATGGAATTTTATATAGACGAGGAATTATAACAGGTTTGCAAAGAGGTGTACATCCCTCCGAGGTGAAAAATTTAATTGAAGACTGAAAAATGTTTCTAATGCCGTTTAATACAAGATTAAACTATATAAGCAACTCCGAGATGTTTGTTGAGAAAACCCTTTTCTTTTGAAAATAAAACTTATAAACAAAAAGATGTGTTTACAAAAACTTATGTACGAGAGTAATCAAGACTTTGTAATCAGTTTTAAAACTAAGACAGTAAGAAGGGCACTATAGAATGAGATGAGGAGATGAAGATAATCAGAACACACAGTTTTTAACGTGGTAAATCCTCTCCCAATAGAGGAAACATCCACGGTGACTTCTAAGTCACGAAAGTAAAAATCCACTAACAACAAATAACAGTTACAAACAATACAACATACATGCACACAAATCAACCTATTCTATGTTTAGGAATATACCCCACTTGGTGTCCTTCTAACTTCTCATAGATCTGATTGTTGATGATGTTCTTCCAGTTTGATAACTTCCTTTTGCTTTAGCTTCCTTGCGTCGACTCAATAATCTTTGATCTTATTCACAACACTTCCAGTGTAGTAGTGTGTTAAGTGTTTGTGATGTGATTCCTATCAACATGCATAAACTCACACACACTTAGTTTTACAGACAGTCCTAGAAAATTACATATAAAGACTACATGCTGTGATTTTCTTTTCTTTATTTCTTACAGAACTTGAAACCTTTTTGACCTTTAAATATATCCCAAATTCCACGGATATCTTGCTTCTAAATCGGTCAAGATCTTAATCAATCTCTGTTTTAAAAATACTTTTGAGATTAAAAATCTCCAAGTGTGAATCCAACTAGGTCAAGGTTAAGTTTCGTAAGAATAGAAACCATAAAACATTTTCAAAACTAAATCAGTAAGGATTTTCTTAAATCGAGAAAGAAACATGCAGATCTAGTGAAATATAACATGCAGAGTGTAGATCTACAATTTCTATGAAGAAAAAATACAGATCTTCACACGAATGCTTAAGTTGGTAATAAGATCACTGATTAAGAGGTTACAGCTTCAATATGAACAACCAAGTAACACCACTCTCTCTCAAACACTCAAGGTTGTGTTTGGGGTTCTGAGTATACGAAGGTTTGAATCAGATTTGAAGTGTTTAGGGTTAGGGTTAGGGTTTGGCTAACACAGTTTCCCTTTCTCTCTCTTCTCTCTTTTCTTTTCTCTCTTCTCTCTCACTTCTCTCTTCTCTCTATTTTTTTCTCTCAGAAATGACGACTGCCAAAAGTTTTGAAAGGTTGAGAATTAGAGGGCTTTTATAGGAGTGGAGGAAGGTTCTGGATAGTCGAAGGCAATCAAGGGCTGAGATTAAGTCTTCCTAATATTGACTTGATCCAAGGGTTATAAGAAGGCGGTGGTTAAGTCGAAAGTGATTGGTTCACAGGATAACACAAGGATAGGTTTAAAAACACATGCAGGCCATCGATAAGGATTGATCTAACGATCATCAAACCACCAGGCAACCCTCTCACATAACAAACACAAATAGATACAACTGGAACGTGAGAAGTGTTGGCCTATAAGTGGCTTGCAAACGCGCGTCAAAGTTAATTACAGGCAGGACTCTGAAGTCTCTAGCGCATTTACATTGTACCCAATCAAACATTCTAATGAAAAATGAATTTTTCAAAATAGCAAATTAACCCCACAAATTTTATAATCACACTTTTATTAATGAAAACATTATTTTAAAAATGTTTAAAAATTCCCAAAAAAATTATTAAAACAACAATTTAAGGGGAATTTAACACACAATCAATTTTAAGCAATATATACACATGTATGCACTTCTAATGTGTGTAGTGTGATTCAATTTATACCTTCTTGGATTATTGAAGAGGATTAGAGAGATTAATTCTGAGGCTCTTTGGATTCTAGGTTAGACAAAAAAATTTGTCACTATTTCCAAATTAGATGAGCACTTATACAATATAGACTTAAGTAAGTCAAATGTATAAGGTACTTCAATCTCCCCCTTTGGAAATATGAGACAAAATCTCCTTTGAGTTAGCTTAAACTTTTAGGGAACCAAAAAAATAAAACCTAGTCCTATACAAAAGATACTATCTACCCATTTCCTAGAAAGTTAAAAATTACATAACTCAACTATTTACAAAATTTGTACACTAGAAAAGGTAGACAATCAGTAGAAGAGATTCCTGCAAATATGCACACTAAGATCAAGCAGTTTAGATGAAATGTGAACAAAACATTGAACCCGTAAGACTTCAAATTTCTCCCACATTTTGTCTCAAATGGACAAAGGGTAAAAATTAAGGTCTTCAGAGTTTAATCAGCACATACCATACCTATAGAATTACGCAAATACATAAATCTCTTATAGTCTAAAGGTGTAGTGAACATGCCTGCAAGTTGCAGATCAGTAGGCAGGTAATGGATTTCTAACTCCTTAGTTTCAACAAGTTTGCGTAAAAAATGATGTCTTATCTTAATATGCTTAGTTCGCGAGTGTTGAATCGGATTTTTAGATATGTTAATAGCGCTTTGATTCTCACAATACAATTGTAACTGATCTTCTTGAATCCCATAGTCGCTTAATATCTGTTTTATCCATAACAATTGAGCACAGCAACTTCCTGCTGCTATATATTCGGACTCAGCCGTAGATAACGATGTGCAATTCTGTTTTTTGCTACTCCAACCAACTAAATTATTGCGGATAATAATAGCAGGCACCTGATGTACTTTTACTGTCATCAGTACATCCGGCCCAATCAGCATCAGTATACCCTATGATGGTGCTGCAGGTATCATTAGTGTACCTAAGTCCAAGATTAAGAGTGCCCTTTATGTACTTGATTATACGTTTTACACACGATAAATGGCTCTCTTTAGGGTTATTCTAGTAACGAGCACACAAACATACAGCATACATTATATCTGGTCGTGAGGAAGTTAGATAGAGTAGGCTACCAATCATACTACGATAAAGTGTGGAATCAACTGACTTTCCATTTTCATCTTTACATAATTTAACAGTAGTACTCATTGGCGTTTGGGAAACTTTAGCATTATCTAAACCAAATTTCTTAACAAGATCTAAGGCATACTTAGTTTGAGAGACAAAAAGTCCATCAGAATTCTGTTTCACTTGAAATCCTAAGAAAAGTTGTAGCTCCCCCATAAGGGACATGTGAAACTCCTTATGCATAATAGCAGAAAAGGATTTAACTTCAGATGTTGAAGTAGACCCAAAGATAATATCGTCTACATAGACTTGGGCTATAATAATGTTTTTGTCAAAATGTTTGACAAAGAGGGTCTTGTCATTTCCTCCTCTCTTAAAACCCTTATCCAACAAAAAGTTGGAAAGGCGTTCATAACAAGCTCGAGGAGCTTGTTTTAAGCCATACAAAACCTTTTTTAGACGAAATACATGGTTAGCGTATTTAGGGTCAATGAACCCTTTGGGTTGTTCTACATACATTTCTTCGGACAGAATTCCATTGAGGAAGGCAGACTTGACATCCATTTGATAAAGTGTAAATTTTAAGTGACACGCTATGGCGAAAAGAAGTCGAACAGATTCAAGACGAGTGACAGGGGAAAATGTCTCGCTAAAATCTATTCCTTCTATTTGTGAGTAACCTTGAGCAACTAGTCTAGCTTTGTTTCTAAGGATTACCCCATTTTCATCAGATTTGTTCTTAAAGATCCAACGTGTGCCAATAACATTTTTGTTTTGAGGCCGGGGTACAAGATACCAGACATCGTGAATGACAAATTGTAAAAGTTCTTCCTGCATCGCAGAAATCCAGTGTGTGTCATTCAATGCTTCATTAACATTTTTCGGTTCCACAAGGGAGACGAAACATGCATAATTAGCATAATTTCTTAACTGGGATCTAGTACGAACAGGCTCATTAGGATTACCGACCACGTTGTCAATGGGATGATCTTTAGAGACCCAGCCAGGTACTTCTGGACTCTCAATAGGTAATGAGTCATCTATTTCTGGTGAATCAGTTTTGAAATCATTTTCATATTCAACCACAATAGGTGATTGAGATATCTTATTTTCGACAATAGTATCGCTTACAATTACATTTATCGATTCCATAAGGGCCTTAGTACGCAGATTGTATATACGATAAGCACGACTGTTTGGAGAGTATCCTAAGAAGATGGCTTTATCACCACGCGTCTCGAATTTAGACAAATGTTCTATGTCTTTACAGACATAACACTGACTTCCGAAAGTTCTTAGATATTTCAGATTAGGCTTCTTACCGTACCACAACTCATAAGGGTTTTGTTTAGTGTTTTTCCTAAGGTAAACCCTATTAATGATATGACATGCAGTTCTAATAGATTCTACCCATAAGTATTTAGGTAGAGATTTGGCATGCAACATGACACGTGCCATCTCTTGAAGAGTTCGATTTTTCCTTTCAGCAATACCATTCTGCTGAGGAGTCTTAGGGGCACTGAATTCGTGTTTATAACCGTTGTAGTCACAATATTCAACTATTCCTGTGTCTATGAACTCTCCCCCTCTATCGATACAAATGCGATTGACTTGTGTGTCCTTCTCATTTTCAATTCTTAGTAAAATTTTCAAAAAATTCTGAAACGTGTCAGATTTTTGTTTCAAGAAGGCAACCCAAGTGAATCGTGTGAAATCATCAACCATGACAAGGATATAACTGTGTACACAAAGACTAACAGTTCTAGAGGGACCAATAAGGTCCATATGGATGAGATCTAGAGGTCTAGAGGTGAGAATTTCTTTAACTTTTTTATGCGAAGTCTTAACTATTTTTCCTTCCTGGCAATGACCACAGACAACACTGGAAATAGGTTTAATTTTAGGAATTCCCTGTCACAATCTCTTGACTAGACAATCTACCAAGGATATCATAACTTAGGTGACCCATACGATAATGCCAGATTTCATTGTCATCCATTCTGACAATGTTACGGGTTTCAGAACCAGTCTTGACAGTATAACAATTGTCAGGTGTTCTAAATCCAGTAATAATGCATTTACCTTTATCATTTAGAATTTTACAATTGTTCTTTGAAAAGGTAACTGTATGGTCAGAGTCACAAAATTATGATATACTTAGGAGGTTGGCTTTAAGGCCTTTAACTAATAGTACATTTTTTAGAGTAGGCATTCCCTCTTCTTTTAGGGTTCCTTTACCTATGATCTGGGATGAAACTCCGTCACCAAAGACTACTTTGCCTCCAGCAAATCTGGTTTTGTTTAAGAGTTTGGTTTCATCTCCTGTCATATGTTTGGAGCATCCTGAATCTAAGTACTAACCAGATGAAGTGTGTTCGGCTTTTAAGGCAGTGATAACAATGTTACACTTCATTTGGGGTAAAAGATCATCTTTTCTAACCCAAATCGCTCTAGTTTTAATTTTGCGCAAGTTTCCCCTCATTTGATAAAATTTTCGAGAAACAGCTTTTTGTCGAAAAATATTTGGAGCAACAAACTGATTATTGTGGAAAATTTGAGCTTTTGGTTTAGGAAAGTTTCTGGGAGCCTTTCTCGTAAATGAACTCTTAGTTTTGGTCTTTCTATTCCTGTAGTTAGAGTTCTTGTCAGGTTGTCTTGGAAGGACATAATGGTTACGATTTTGCCTAGAATAGTTAAAGTTCTTGTAGACAGAAGTGTTGTACACAGGGGTGTTTAGACGCCTAGCATAACAACCTTCGAAAGAATGACCATAAATGTCACAGTAGGAGCAATACTGATTGCTTGAGGGATGAACTTCCTTAGGAAAACTTCTAAAGATGGGTTTAACAGCATTCTATTCAGAATTCTTATTCCTATGAGGTATGGTCTTAAAAGTAGAATCAACCTTTCTAATCAAAGGACAGACGTATTTAGTCTTAAGTGCAGTGTCAGCCTTAGAATTACTAGACTCTCCAATATCTTTCTGTTGTTGCTTTTGATCAAATTCCTTTTTAATAAAATGAAAGTCTGGACATGTTTCAATTGGCCTTTTGCCCCCAGACACAAACTTAATAGGTTCAAGATTTGTAGTTTGTGGTTTGTTCTTAGGGCAAAATCCAATACCGGTTCTATCATCAGAATTGGTCTTGGAGTCAACAACAAAGTCAGTAAAACAATTTGAATTGTTTTCAAACATAGAATTTTTTTTGAAAACAGTAGTTGTCTTTGTTTTTGCTTCCTCCAGTTCTAACAATGTTCCCTTGTATTTCATTTCCAGGGTTTCATTAGTTTTAGTCAACTCTTTTAATTTTTGATCAAAAGTTTCAATTTCGAATTGATGAGACAGACACTGGTTAGTGTACTCTTCGGCATTCAGCTTCACAATAAGACTTAGATCATCTAATTTCTTAGTCAGGTCTCTAACAGTCTTCTCCAGTCTAGTGCCTTTTTTGAGAGTTTTAGCATACAAAGTATGAATATCTGGGAGGTCATCAGTGTCTGAGTCGCTAAGTGAAGTGTGTGTAGTGACCCCTAACGATTCAGTTTTAGTACTCACGCACCCATTTACATCGTCGTTATCGAGATCACTTTGACTCACACACACGGAACTAGATCTAGCATCATTTTCAGATAATAAAGCATCTAGGCCAGTCAAAGCAGTATTCACACAAGCAGGAGTAGGAGCATCATTATCACACACAGGCATATCATCATTGTAAATGAACTTATCATAAAAGGACATGCAAGGGTCAAGTACATTTGATGACTCAAGTTCCTCTTCATCAGAGTCACTTGAATCATCCCAAGTTTTACAGACATTGGCTCTATTGTGTGTGTTGGTTTTATTCAGATTAACTCTGCAATCATGACCAATGTGACCTAGTTTCCCACATCTAAAACATTCAATCTTTTTAAGGTCTCTGTTAGATTTGAAGTTGTTGTCCTTAGGATGTTTGTCAAGGCCTCTCTCGTGAGGTTTGGGATTAGACACAGTAGGATAATTAGGCTTGACTTGTTTAGATGCCTGTTTGTTTCTAAATTTAACAATTTTCTTAAATTGTTTAGACATTAAGGCAATCTGATTATCTAGTTTGTCTATATCACATTCCTCATCAGAGTCACAGTTGGTCAAATTAGTCTCATGCTTAGATATTTTGGAGGAAAAACTCAAGTTAGAGTTGGGTTGTTTTCTTTGAGACTGATTTAATTATTTCTTAAAATCTAATTCCATTTCCACAGTCCTAAGTTTGCTACTGAGTAACTCAGGGGTAAGGTTTTGATCACTTATTTCCTCAATAGCATACCTCTTGCTGTCAAACTTTTGTGGTAATGATCTTAGAATTTTAGAAACAATCTCATTCCTATCATATGTTATACCATTAGCATGCAACTTAGTAAGTATATCAGTTAAGTTCATGTAAAAATCATCAAAAGACTCAGAGTCAGACATAATTAAAGAGTTGTACTGCTGGGTAAGCATTTGAGTTTTAGCAGCTTTAACTCTTGAGTCTCCTTCATCGGCAGTGATTAATGTGTCCCAAGCTTCCTTAGAAGTGGCACAAGATGAGATTCTCTTGAACTCATACTCATTAATAGACATAAAAATGGCCTTCTTGCCTTTATTGTTATTTCAAGAAATAGTTTTCTCTTCTTGGGTAAACTCACTTAAGATTTTCTTTACCCTCTCATCACTTCCTTCAGTGGCTGGTTTAGTAGGATAAGTGTATCCATTTTCAATAATGTCCCAGACATCATCTCCTAAAGTCCCTTGGATGAAGACAACCCTTCTAACTTTCCAGTAAGCAAAGTTGTTTCCATCAAAGAGTGGAGGTCTGGACATATTACCAAACCTTTCATTCTTCTCGTCCATAGTTAGGTTTTTCAGAAAACGATTTCAGAAACACAAGATCTTTTTGAAATAAAAGTTTACAGGGCTCTGATACCAATTGAAAAACGTTGCTAATGCCGTTTAATACAAGATTAAACTGTATAAGCAACTCCGAGATGTTTGTTGAAGAAAACCTTTTCTTTTGAAAATAAAACTTATAAACAACAAGATGTGTTTACAAAAACTTATGTACGAGAGTAATAAAGACTTTGTAATCAGTTTTAAAACTAAGACAGTTTCAAAAATTCAGCGCACTATAGAATGAGATGAGGAGATGAAGATAATCAGAACACACAGTTTTTAACGTGGTAAAACCTCTCCCAATAGAGGAAACATCCACGGTGACTTCTAAGTCACGAAAGTAAAAATCCACTAACAACAAATAACAGTTATAAACAATACAACATACATGCACACAAATCAACCTATTCTAAGTTTAGGAATATACCCCACTTGGTGTCTTTCTAACTTCTCATAGATCTGATTGTTGATGATGTTCTTCCAGTTTGATAACTTCCTTTTGCTTTAGCTTCCTCGCGTCGACTCAATAATCTTTGCTCTTATTCACAACACTTCCAGTGTAGTAGTGTGTTAAGTGTTTGTGATGTGATTCCTATCAACATGCATGAACTCACACACACTTAGTTTTACAGACAGTCCTAGAAAATCACATATAAAGACTATATGCTGTGATTTTCTTTTCTTTCTTTCTTACAGAACTTGAAACCTTTTTGACCTTTAAATATATCCCAGATTCCACGGATATCTTGCTTCTAAATCGGTCAAGATCTTAATCAATCTATGTTTTAAAAATACTTTTGAGATTGAAAATCTCCAAGTGTGAATCCAACTAGGTCAAGGTTAAGTTTCGTAAGAATAGAAACCATAAAACATTTTCAAAACTAAATCAGTAAGGATTTTCTTAAAATCGAGAAAGAAACATGCAGATCTAGTGAAATATAACATTCAGAGTGTAGATCTACAATTTCTATGAAGAAGAAATACAGATCTTCACACGAATGTTTAAGTTGGTAATAAGATCACTGATTAAGAGGTTACAGCTTCAATATGAACAACCAAGTAACACCACTCTCTCTCAAACACTCAAGGTTGTGTTTGGGGTTCTGAGTATACGAAGGTTTGAATCAGATTTGAAGTGTTTAGGGTTAGGGTTAGGGTTAGGGTTTGGCTAACACAGTTTCCCTTTCTCTCTCTTCTCTCTTTTCTTTTCTCTCTTCTCTCTCACTTCTCTCTTCTCTCTATTTTTTTCTCTCAGAAATGACGACTGCCAAAAGTCTTGAAAGGTTGAGAATTAGAGGACTTTTATAGGAGTGGAGGAAGGTTCTGGATAGTCGAAGTCAATCAAGGGCTGAGATTAATTCTTCCTAATATTGACTTGATCCAAGGGTTATAAGAAGGCGGTGGTTAAGTCGAAAGTGATTGGTTCACAGCATAGCACAAGGATAGGTTTAAAAACACATGAAGGCCATCGATAAGGATTGATCTAACGATCATCAAACCACCAGGCAACCCTCTCACATAACCAACGCAAATAGATACAACAGGAGCGTGACAAGTGGTGGCCTATAAGTGGCTTGCAAACGCGCGTCAAAGTTAATTACAGGCAGGACCCTGAAGTCTCTAGCGCATTTACATTCTACCCAATCAAACATTCTAATGAAAAATGAATTTTTCAAAATAGCAAGTTAACCCCACAAATTTTATAATCACACTTTTATTAATGAAAACATTATTTTAAAAATGTTTAAAAATTCCCAAAAAAATTATTAAAACAACATTTTAAGGGGAATTTAACACACAATCAATTTTAAGCAATATATACACATGTATGCACTTCTAATGTGTGTAGTGTGATTCAATTTATACCTTCTTGGATTATTTAAGAGGATTAGAGAGATTAATTCTGAGGCTCTTTGGATTCTAGGTTAGACAACCAATTTTGTCACTATTACAAAATTAGATGAGCACTTATACAATATAGACTTAAGTAAGTCAAATGTATAAGGTACTTCAAAGAGGTTCATGAAGGGTCTTGTGGAGCCCATGTAGCAGGTCGGACACTTTTGCAAAGAATGAAAACACAGGGGTTTTACTCGCCGACGATGAGAGCTGATTGTGTAGCTTATGCCAAGAAATGTGATAAATGTCAACGTTTCTCCTCTATATGAAGAACTCCCCAAGCATTGCTAACACCCATCACGTCTCCTTGGCCATTCGCCATGTGGGGAATAGACTTGGTCGGGCCACTTCCAACGACCTGAGGAAGATTTAAATACCTCGTCGTCGTTGTGGATTATTTTACTAAATGGGTAGAAGCTAAGCCTCTTATTGATTTGACATATGACAAGGTGTATCAATTTATTTGGAAGAATATCATTTGTAGATATGGTCTTCCCCATGAATTTATTACAGACCATGGAACTCAGTTTGACAACGAGGAGTTTGTTGCATATTGTCATCAGTCAAATATATTGAAGACCCACTCTGCACCAGGCCATCCCCAGAGCAATAGACAAACTGAGGTGACGAACAGAACGCTGCTAAATGGTTTAAAAAATGACTGGATGATGCAAAGGCAAATTGGATTAATGAGCTACATTTTGTGCTGTGGGCTTATCGTACTGCACCGCGAGCAGTAATAGAAGAATCTCCATACATGGTAGCATTTGGAAGTGAAGCTGTTATACCTGCTGAGTTGGGCCTACCCACACACAGAGTGCTAAATTTCAATTCTCCTATCAGTGATTTGATGAGACGGTTAGATCTAGATATGCTCGAAGAAGTTAGAGATGAAGAAGAATTAGGAATGTTGCATACTAACAACAAACACCTCTATTTTACAACAAAAGGGTAAAGCAATGTGATTTGAAGGAAGGAGACTATGTGCTGAAGAAAGTAATTCAAAATCACAACAAACTGGAAGCTAACTTGCATGGACCCTACAGAGTAATAGAATTTGTTCGACCAGGAACATACAGGATTGAAACCTTAGAGGGAGAAGAATTTAAGAATGCATGGAATGTAGAGCATCTACGCAAGTATTATCAGTAGTTGGGATCCCTATGTAAATGCAGTTTTCTCTACTATGAATAAAGTGTTGAATGTTTTACCCATTTCTCTCTTTTTGTTGAAATTTTTTCGGAGTATTAGTGTTACACACTATGCATCATGTTCAGAATCTCTTCCAACTACGATTGGTCGGGAAATAAATCTCTTCCAACTTCGATTGGTCGGGAATCAATTACCTCCAACTTCGGTTGGTCAGGAAATAAATCTCTTCCAACTTCGGTTGGTAGGAAAATAAATCTCTTCCAACTCCAGTTGGTCGGGAAATAAATCTCTTCTAACTCTGGTTGGTCGAGAATCAATTACCTACAACTCCGGTTGGTCGGCAAATAAATCTCTTCCAACTCCGTTTGGTCGGGAATAAATCTCTTCCAACTCCGGTTGGTCGGGAATCAATTACCTCCAACTCCGGTTGGTCGGCAAATAAATCTCTTCCAACTCCAGTTGGTCGTGAACAAATCTCTTCCATCTTCGGTTGGTCGGGAATCAATTACCTCCAACTCTGGTTGGTCGGTAAATCATATACAATCAACTCCGGTTGGTTAAACTAAGCAGGATCATGGGATGTAAGTTGTTTCATTGCTTAAGATCAAAGAGTGATAAGTCCCTATAATCAAAAAATAAAATAGAATGGACATATCACAATGTGCATATATTCACAAACAAAGACATTATGCAAAATATTTAGAAGAAAATAAAATAGTGAAAGACTAAAAGTTTTCATTCAAATCGAGAAGGATTACATATGCTGTGGAAAGTACAAGTCATTACATAAAAATCCTATTCTATTGGTTTTTTCCCTTCTGCCTTTGATACAGGGTCTACCCCAGCTGGAGGATCATCAAGACTATAAGGAGAATTTATGAAGTTCATATCTTACAGCATTCTTACGTTCATTATAGATGAACGATCAAGCAGGTGTTCTGGGAGAGATATTTTAAAATCTGAATGAAGACTATAATCATCAAGATACTTAGAGATCAGAACAGGAGGAATGGCTCGGGCTGGAATCCAACTAATGTCAAGCTTGAAAGGAGGCACGGGTAAATCAAGAACTCCAGGATTATAGTAATCCCACAGTAAATGACTTCTCTCCAATTTTAAAACACAGAGAGCATTCAACCAACCCTGTTTATACCCTTCGTTGTTCGACTGTTCTAAACAAGCATCAAGATGACAAAGTTCTTCATTATAACCAACCATCGAAAAATCTCTAGGCTGTTTATGGAATTGGTAAGTTAACCTCTCCAGTTGCTCGTGAAGATTCCTCACCAGAAGTTCTTTATTTTCTAAAGCAGAACTCTGGGTAGAAAATTGCTCGCTGAGGTTCAGAATCTTCTTAGACATCTCTGCCATAGCTTGATTATTTGCCATCAATTGAACTGCCTGATTTTCCAAAGATGCTTGAGTTCTTGAATCTTCAATAGGGATCCGATCAGCCCTTGCTCGTCCCCTAGAAGAAGATCTTGCTCGTCCGCGAGTAGAAGTGGAAGGTCCAATTCTTTTTAAAGTTTCCAACTCATCTCTTAAGTTGTCATTTTCGACCTCCAAGAAAGAGAAACCTTCATCGTTAACCGAAACCCAAGCTCCCAAGGAAGACGCAGCAGATTTCAGTTGTTTATTCTCTTCTTTTAAGGCAATGTTTTCCTACTCTAGCAATTTGGCAATAGGCCTATGCTCCTCGACTTCAAGCTTCAGAACACTTTATCTTTTCTCATAAGCAGATATAAATTTATCATACCCTCTATCAGCACTCAGTTGTTGATATTTCTTCTCATACCCCTGGTGCAAGAGTGTGGAGGACTCTTTGTACTGCTGCTGGAGTTCCTCGATAGTTCCTTGGAGGTCCTCAATCATCTCGTAGTAATCCGCATTATTGGCTATTGCATGATCGTGCAAATATTTCAGATACTCGTAAGCTTCAACTTCTCGTTCAGAAGCATCTGAACCCAGGATATCAATGATTTGAGCATCATTCAGATCTGCACGACAAGCCTTGAAATATTCATTGCATTTTTTCATCAGTTCGGTGTCATGAGATGACAAGATCTCCATCCTAGCCATAAACTAGTAAAGAGAAGAGATAAAAAGAATCAATAAGAATGCAGACAGAGCAAGTAGAAGAAAAAGTCAAGACAAACAACCAAAAGTTTGAATTTTCATTTCATCATAAATGAAAATACAAAAGTCGAGGTTACATTCAATAAAATGACAAAATAAACACCCAAACTACTCTACACCTTCTCTTTATTTCCTATAACTTCCTCAGGAGGTTTTAAGGAAGAGGCTGGTTGCTCGGTGGACAAGAGTGATTGCTCGGTAGGAGTAATGGTTGGTTGGGGTTGCTCGCAGCACGATTGAACATCTGGAACAGAAAGGGCCTGATCTCCAATCGTCATGGAAGACTCATCTGAGATAGCTTCATCTTCTTCTTCTTCTCCAGAAGAGGGAGGAGGGCCATGAGTGTGTTACTGAAATAATTCAGAATCTTCAGCAACTTTCAGCTCTGGTAGGGCTGCCACCCATTCATCCCTCAAGTATTTAAGGCTGGCATATTCCATTTGTGAGGACATGGCAGCCAAACACTTATTCCAGCCTTTATCCCAACCTACGCTGAATGATTTTTTTAACAGCCTTCTTCCTTTTAACCTTCTCTGAGGAGGTCCTTTCCCTAAGGAGCTCCTCGATAGCTTTCAACTTCTCCTCCACCTCCAGTTTCTGGCGCTCAACATCATGAAGTCTACCAACTTCCTCTTTAGCAGCTTTGAGCTTATTCTCAAGATCTTCAGCATTCTTGAGCTTCTCCTTAAGCTCTTTATTATTATTCTCAAACTCCTTCAATTTCTTCTCCAATTCCTTGGAGGCTTCCGTAGCTCGTTCTCTCTCTTGCTCAATGGATTTAACCTGTTTCTCCCAAGCAATTTTATTTTCCTCATACTTCTTATGAGAGTCTTTCAAAGACTGGGTTAATCCAGTAAAAGCCTCCTATACACCTCCCGAGGAGATTGAAGCTTTGATGGCCTCATCCTTCTTCAGAATAGTGCTTAAACACGTTACCAGCTGAAAAAAAGAAATAATTTTGAGTCAGTACAAGGATATATCAATGAAAAATGAGAACTCGGATCAATAATACTTACTGAGGCAATATGTTGAGCAGCCAAGGTAGTAACTCTGTCACGAGAAAGAGTGTCTTCAATAAGTTGGACTTCTGGGATAATCCAAGACTTCACCGAGCCCATAGCAGAGCTCGGAGGAATAAAAGTGGGAACACCACCTTCAACATTTAAAGACTGAGAGACAGGTTTAGCTAGTCTCTCATAAGAACTTTTCTTTAACCTCCTTGTAGGAGCAGGAACCGTCTCAACCAAAGATGTTGTCTTGGTTGGTGATATGAAGATAACCTCACTTGGAGGAGAAACTGCGACAACTTTTCTCGCGGCCACTGGGGGTTTCTCAATAACTTTCTTGACTACAGCAGAAAGGGGTGCATCAATATTCCTTGTCCCTTCTTCTGGGACATTTTGCTTACTTTTCTTTGCCTCTCCAGCAGTAGAGGCAGACTTATCAAAGAAGATAGGAACTTTTCTTTTCTTCATTAGATCACTAATAGGAATACTCGATTCAGAAGAAGAACCTTCCACACTAGTCTCAGCAGCTGGTATTTGATCAAGATTAACCACCATTGGACGAGCAATAAATGATGAAGTGTAACTCTTGTATTGCAGCAAATAAGAGGCCGATCTAATATATTCTTCGGCAACAGATTGGTGTAAACTCCAAATAAGTTTCAAATGCTTCAAATTAACCTCTGCCTCCTTTGGAGATTTTCTTTTGCTGTCAACTACAAATAATAAAAAAATTAAATGTCAGTGATACATTTTATCAAACATCAAGAAAATTAGATTTCAAAAAATAAAAAACAACCTATTCCATTGCCATAAGGGGGACACCTGGGACCCTGATATACATCATCTCCATTTAATGGAGCATGTTGCTAATTTTTCATAACAACCCCATATTCGAAGTAATCCCTATTGGCATCTGGAAGATTGACAACTAAAACCCTATTCAAAAACCTAGTTTTTAAATAAAAAGTACTATCGCTTACTACCCATCTGTAGCAAAACAAAATTTCTGGAATTCCTAGACGGGTTCCATGAAGATGGTTTAACCCTTGGACTCCATTCACTATTCTCCAGGTATTCGGTGCTATTTTTTTAGGAACAACGTCAAAATATTGACAGAACTCCAAACATAAAGGATTTGGAGGAAAAGAAAAGCCACATTCGACCACAAATAGACTTAGGAACCAATGCCCCTTAGCCAAAGAAAAATTGTCAGATGGTTCAGAAAGTTCTTCCAATATGACCGATGAAGGAATAGAAAATTCATAACGAAATTTGTCAAGAGATTCAACAAGGTAAACCATGGTGAACAAAATAAGTAAAAGAGAAGGAAGAAAATCTTACAGGAGAAGAGTGAACCAGTTGACAACAAACAATGGAAGAAACGAACGCACAAGATAGAGATGAAATGAAAAGTTCGAAGATACAGATTTTAAAAGTAAAAGACGATAGGATTTCTGTCGCGTTTAAATACTTTACCTCGGGAATAGAGAAAAGCAATGATTACCAAGGCGGACGTTTGCGTATCCGGCGGCTAAAAAGAAGAAAAGGGGCATAAAAATCAAAGCGGTTATGGAAATTCAAAATACTTTAAAAGCCTGATACTATGCACTCAAAAAAGGAGTGAGATACAACGAAAGTTTGACTAAAATCCATACAAACCGAAAATATAAGCAGCAAAATGTTCCTTACATTTCTTCACCATCAAACTACGAAACATTGGGGGCTTCTGTTGATACCAAATTTAGTCTGCTAACATGGACCACTCACTTACAGACACGTGTCTGCCAACATGATAATTATGTATATTTTTATCGAGCAACTCAAGATCACCGAGCAACTAAGAACTCACGAGGAACTCAGGGGCCCCGAGCAACTCAAGCATGTCGAGCTACTTAGGCAGCCCGATCAACTCAAGCGTGTCGAGCTACTTAGGTAGTCCGAGCATTTTAAGCGGTCCGAGCTACTTAGGCAGTTCGAGAAATATATCACTCTAATTAGGGTAATCAAGGAGACAACTGTGCATTAAATACTCATTTATTATCATACAGATGTACATGTCTACTAGATGACAGCGCATTATCCTTTCATTTTGTACAGCCTCAAGGCTATAAGTACATTGTAACTTCTTCATTGGAGGGGACCGGAATTTCTTGAGCAAACCATTCCTCGAGAATTCCAAACAAACAGTCAGCAATAACAAAAACAGTGGACGTAGGCCATTCTTGTAAGGCCGAACCACTTTAAAAATCTATTATCTATTATTTCTTTATTCTTTTTATTTGTGATTAATATAATTAGGTCAAATCTATTTTTTTACATCAATAGTGAGGAATGCTAAAATGAGGTAAAATGAAGTCTTTTATAAGATTAAGGTAAATTAATGTTGATAATATGGTTGTTGGAAGTAAAAATATTTCATGCATTAAGTATATGTATATGCATGTTTATATATGTACAAGGTAGTTGCATGTGCACGTAGGCGTAACGTGTTAGAGTCTCCTTTATGTCGTTTGATTCTATATTGCATTGTATATTTCCCACTGAGCATTTAACTCACACCCTCGCCTTGTTATGTTTGTTGGGTGCAGTTTCGTATTTTGAGAGCGTCATATAGGTAAGTACTTTCTTTATTTTTATGTTAGTAACTCTGTATGCTTCGACTTCTGGGTGCTCCGCATGGTTCCCTCACGTTGTTTAATTTGAAACTGGAATCACATGCTAAAAAGTGAAATGTTGATTAAAATAAAACTAGATTAGCAACATAATTTATGTTGTTTGTTACACTTCACACCTAACATTCGGGTCTGACTCAGTTAACTACGGCTAACCCATAAACCGGGTAGGGGCATTACAAATGGTATCAGATCTCTAGATTCAAGGTTCCTTTCAAGAGCGAGGTGGTGAGGTCTCTATTAGATATTTCAACGTCGGTGTTGGTTTGGGCTGGTTATTTTATCTCTATGATGGTTCAGTTCATGTACTTGACAGTAAAGTCAATGAGGTTATAACGATAAGTAAGTTAGCACCAAGTGTCACGCGATCAACTTGATAGTTATTAATCTCTTTCACGCTTTTGATTATAATTATTAGTAAATTGCGGGTGTCCATGCAAATCAATAATGGTGACACCGTGGTTGTTAGTTTGAGGTTCTTGTGTTAAATTTTGATCAATAGAGTGAGATGACGCTCATTAGATAAGAGAAACGAGTCACATACATTCAACGTAGATCTTGATGGTTAGGGTTTCATGACTAGACACTGTTTATTAGTGATTGAAAGGTATCTAACCCTTAGGTGCAATGCTTATAGGTAGCTAACACCAGTGATGGAATTAGGAAAATTCAATCCTTCGGGTAATATCACAATTGATGGTAGTCCGATGAATATATGAAGTTGTGTAGGCTAATAGTGGTCACGCCATGATCTTTTATGTGAGAGGTGTCATGTGATAACTTTGATGATGAGAGTAGCCACGATAGTGGAAAAATGAGTTATGTTTATTGTGACACATCCATAAAGGTTTTATATTTCATATATTGGGGTTAGATGACTAAGTTCCATCCATGAGTATTGATCATGCAATGAGAAAGTATTTGAGTTCCTTAGTTGAAGACTTGGGTTTCATGTGTAGGCCTTGGTATTTATAAGCAATACCCGACTTCCCATATCCTACAAAATCTATGTAATCGTGTCAACCTATAGGTTTGCACATGGTATGGTGTTTAGGTAATGAGGTAATTTAGTTGTCAGAGTTGAAAATTTATTGAGGATTAGGTAAGGAAAACCTTGAAGTTTATTGGTCATAGGCGAGGCCCTCTACCCCATCATAATCCGTAGTAGTGTTGGTTGCGGTTTGTTCGTGAATTATAATAACGACCGATTGGAAGAAAGAGAAGATTACTATCTAGGGGTGGAGACTCGTTTTTGCCGACAAAGTAATGGCTAGGTGAGAGATAATCCTAGTGTGAGAGTAGTTCATAGGCACTCTGAGTTGCCCATAAAACAAATTATGTGTGGCGTAATTGAGGATAAAGATCGAATGTTGTGATGCCTTGAGGCGTTTGATGGTTAAGGTCCACCATAGGTAAAAGCTTATAGACTTGTGTCTTTCTGAGCAGCGAGTGGTTGTGATTTGGGTATTGAATGGTTTATATTGTGTACCTACAGTGATAAAGGTATGGATGATGAGATCTTATCGGGTCCTAAGGATGATTATATAGAATTTGTTTAGTTTCCTTAGGAGGCCAGATGGTTCCGGTATGAATGAGAATTAGGAGCATAGTAATGATTATGTTGAGGGTCAGATGAGAATCCCATATTTCCAGTCTTATTGTGTACGTGTCGGGTTAGCTTCTTAAATCGGTACAAATGCCCGGTGTAATCCATAAGGTAGGGTCATGGTTGTGTCATTATAGGAGTGATGATCGGATGTCGTGGAATGACTAGCATGGGTGTGGTGATACTCGGTCGCAGGATGTACTAGGAAATGTATTCGAGACTTAGAGTGATGACGCTATTTATAGACTTGAAAATGTAATCGAGGTGGGGTAACATGGAAACATGATTATAATGTCGGTGTCTCAGTGGTATATGCTAGGGTAGATTTATCAATGTAAGTATTAGTTCTTAGCACGTCTTTTCGAGCTCATACGGGTTATAAGATTTAGCCATGTCTGGTATTTACTACCCTTAGAATGTGAATGCCAGTGGGGATGGTCCCCATATAAGTTCTGTGTGGGTAAAAATCGAAAGTGTGTTTGGTGCCAACCTCGTGTGATTGAAGAACACGGTGAGGGGAGTGCCTCACTTGAGCTAAGTAATGCATATGGGGGTTTGGGGATTTGATCATAGTATGATAAGGCATATGATAACCTAAGTGTAATAGGTTGGCGACATCGTCACTAGTAATTGGGCAAGGTCAATGTAAATAAGGGCGTGAGGGATCCTCCAATCGTAATAGTTCATGTATACCAAGGATGTGAAAGGTAGGACCTTACTACCAAGGAGGGAAGTCAGGCATTGACTTCCAAAAGGACCATCTATTCATAAATTGCTTTCTTGTTGCGAGAATTAATGGTTGTCATTCGATTCGTCACGGCTAGTGACCCAAGCCAGGGTATATGGCTAGGATATTGTAATCGGTGAGATAATCGGGGATGAGTGATGTGAGTTCAAGAATATGGCATATGTTCACTTTGGTAAACCATAGTCAGATGCTTGGTTGAAATTTTTAAGGACGGTTGCTTGTTCCCCCTGACTCTCATGTGTCCCCTTTGGTTTCAGTAATTAGGGACCGATATTTTTACCTATGTGGTGACTTCGGTTGGTGCCATATCATGGTATGACGCGGTTGGTCCTGGAAGAGCACGGAAGATCGGATATGGTCAATGCAGCTCCGTGACTGGGTGCGCCCTATCTGAAGTATCCTTGATATTTCATAAATATCTGTATATGGGTGGCTGCACTTTCAGCCACACATTTTACTCGTAGTTTTTATCTTTCTTAGAATTAGTGGACTTTAGATTGACTGACATGGCAGTCAGTGGCTCGGGCTGTAATGAGCGAATTGATGACTTAAGGATAGGGTATCGTGTTGGAAAATGATCAAAACTTTATATACTATATTGCATTTCCATGGTGAGTGGACTAGAGCGAGGCTCTAGAAAGTACGCAAAGGTGAGACACCTAGGGTATTACTAGGTTCATCAGTGTGACGTAGCAGAAGAAGTAAGTTAGGCGCATGGTTTTGACTTGATAAGAATATTACTCCTTAGGGTTAGAGAATATCATAATATGGGTATTGACGAGCTCATGCCAGTTTTGTTATTAGTATAGCTTAAGAATTTATGAAACACGATCTTGATGACGAATAAAATGATTGGTTGTATTATGATTCACAATGGGTGAATGTCGATCGCTAGAAAGGGTTTTCTCGTAGAAGATCCAGTATGCCTTAGGTACTCGCATAGATGGATCTAGAAATATTTTGGACTTCCTCATAAGGCAAGTGGAGACTCGGAGTCGATTGTGTAATGTCATGGTTAGTGAGATGGTGAGCATTAGAGCATGTCGAATGCTGCATATTTGCTGACTAACACTGTATGGTGGCATATAGGGTGGCCTTAGTTTTGATAAATTCGTTAATCTTGCCTTAGAGAATTTCTATGGATTAGAATGGAGGCTGGGGAACCTGATACGCTTAAGGATTAACGAATCGAGAATTTTGGGGACCAAATTCCCCAACGAGGGAAGTTTGTAATACCCTATCCCAATAATCCAATTAAATTATGTATAAATTATTTTGAAGAGGGGTTAATGGTGACTATAAAAGAATCGTGGGTCAAAATTTGAATAAATAAAATAATGGAAAATATAAGAGGTCATTCAAACGACTTTATGGGGTCGTTAGAAGCGAGGTTAGTGGTCACACAAAGAATGGATTCAAATGAGATGTCATTCTTAATAGTGGCATGTCGCGCGAAGAAAGATTTGAGTGAGGTGGAGAAGTCGTTCGAGTGACATGGGCTTATTGTTCGAAAGATGTAGATCGAATTTTTTTAATCAGACTGCCCTTGTGTTCTGTCACATTTTTAAACAATGGATAGTTTTGCTATCAAGAACAAATGAACCCAGATTGGACAAAATGGGAATTTAGGCTTTGGGAGGGTTTTATAAAGGTGTGTTTGGGGAATTTGTTTGGGGGGGGGGGGGGGGGAGAGGGATAGAGAGAGAGAGAGAGAGAGGTGGGTTTTCTTCCACTTCCTTCCACCACAAACCACTATTCCTCCACCATTGTACCCCCAAAAAACAACATCTTCTTAGTGTATTACACCAGGTTTTAAGTAGTTATACACATTTCCACCATTTTTAAAGAAGAGATATGAATTTGCAAGGTGTTTTTTAGAGTTTTTGAAGAAGATTATGAATGGTTACATGGGGTTTGAAGTGGGTATTACTCGAAAGCTTGGATGGAGAATATTTTCGAGCATTTTGGAGGATTCATTTGGTAATCCCTTGAGGCTACCTTTGGAAGTGGTGGTTTCACCTCCTACACCAACATTCCTACCACCATTTGATCTATTAGAGGCGGGAAAAATTTTACTCTTATTATTAAGACTCTATTTCCAATATTTGTAGTCATGTAGTCAGATTACATGAGTAAGGTATATTTGATTATATGATGAAATTGATGTGTAGAATTAATAAACTTCAAGGATTTGAAATATTAAAAGTTCGTATTTTATTAAAATGGTGTATTTTGTATAAGGATTAATGTTAAGTATTTCATGAAAGAAAATGTTTGAAAATGATGACTTGTTTTTTTTAATATTTGTGAAATAATGTTTCTTGCCAAAATGAAGATTTTATGAAAAAGAGACATTTGTTGAGTTTGAAGAAATTAATTTTCTTTTATACCCTGAAAATGTATTTTTGCAAGTATGATGGATTTTTTAAGATGAAAAATATATTTAACCCATTTGATGGAAATTTACGGCCTAAAATTCGTATTCTAATGAATTAATACTTGTAGTATTTGGAAAATGAATGTATGAACAAGTTTAAAGAAGATTTTGTTGGGTTTACACATGAAAAAAAGAAAAGTAGAGATTCTTGCTCTCAAAGTGTGTGAAAAGGGGGTTAAAAGTGTGATAAGTACAAAGTTTCAAGACTACGTGTGTTGGTAAAAAGAAAAGGCATTTTCTTACAAAAGTAATCTTTAAGTGTTATTAGATTTCTTGAATAAATAAAATAAATCAAGTTTTGGTTTGGAAAGTGGTTAATGAAGGTATTTGTTAAGTTTTAATGGGTGAACATTAGAAAGTCGATATATAACTCAATAATATTGTAAAGGTTAACACTTGTGAAATTGTAAAGGAAATAATGAAATAAAGATATTTCCAATTACTAAGAATATTACTCGAAGGTTAAAAAGGATATTAAGGTGCTACAACACATAATAAGTTAGTGTCTATAACTTATTAGTGTTTTGAAAAATTTAACACTTGCAAGATGAGTTTGGAAACAAATGGGTAAAATGACAATTTTACTCAAACTGAAACATTTTTATGAAATAAAATTATCGAAAAAGGCGTTACATAAAGTGGTCCTAAATGAGTATGATTTTTGAAATAAAATTAAGGTTAAAATATATGGGACAGGAAATGGCAAATTTCGAACTGTAACACAAGTTGGGGTGAAACCCCGAGTTTTAGCTCCGGTCGGGTAAAAGGATAAAATGGAATAATGTGGACATTTATAAAAGGTTAAAATAGATTAAATGGAACTTGGATGACACTGAGATAATTATGGAAGGCCCGGATCCCTAGGGTGAAAGATCGAAAACAACTAGCCAGAGCTGGTGCGCATAGCCAGTGGTGTGGAGCTCGTTGAAGTATGTCATATTTGGAAGATTTTAAGAAAAGATAAATGAATAAAGAACATGTCAAGAAATGGGTAGTTCGTGAGATATGTTAATACAACATAACTTGAACGAATTAATAAATTTTCATGTAAAGATTAAAATGGACAGGTAGTTGCATGAGCACGTATGCATAACATGTTAGTGTCTCCTTTCCACCATTCGATTCTATACAACATTTGTATATTTCCCACTGAGCATTTGGCTCACGCCCTCTCTTTGTTATGGTTGGGTGGGGTGGCTTCGTATTATGAGAGCGATATACAGGTAAGTAATTTTTTAATTTTACATTAGTAGCTATCTATGTTTGGACTTCGGGGTGCTCCCCATGAGTCCCTCGCATTGTTTAATTTTAAATTGGAATCACATCCTAAACAAGTGAAATATTAACGAAAATAAAATTGGACTAGCAACATTATATAAGTTGTTTCATTGCACTTCACACCTAGTGCTCGCGTTGAACGGGGTTTGACTACGAGTAACCCATAAATCCAAGTTGTGGTGTTATATTTACTATTATGGTTAATGAATAATTACGAAATTATGATAATGAGGCCGATGCCAATTTAGAGGGTGAAACCCTATAGGATTTTCCCTCATTAAGACTTTCTAAATTACTGTTGTGTAAGATTAATTGAACTAACCCCTCTGCCTAATAGGCCATTGTTGTGGACGTTACAAATTGTATAAGATTGTTTTCCTTTGGAGATTATAGGAAGACTGGAGAAAGATTATATACTTAGGAACCTTATACTAGGATAATAGACTTGTATGTGTGAAATTCTTGCTAGGAGGTCATGGAAAGAGATAATAGTAGAGCAGATACAAAAAATAACATTATGGTAGTGGTACCCATTATCTTCAACGAGGAAGTTAATGGGGAACGAGTTCTAAAAGTGGTGCTTGCATTTGCAAAAGCCTTAGCAAGGAAATTACGACAAGAACAGGTTAACATAGGCATGTTCTAAAGACCACTGCACATTTATGAATGTTTGGGTTACATCCCTTCAAGGGGGGACTAACCCTTTGAAGATCGATGTCTGGATAAGAAAGAAGGAGATAATATTTGAAGTGCTAAACTGCACGGATGAGAAGAAAGCATCATTTTCCACATTCATGTTTGAGGATGAGGTTCATCAGTAGTGGATGATTGTCATAAGGAATTGACTTGAAGATGAGGATGCGAACATTGGGTGGACAATATTAAATGAACACTTACTTGAGAAAAACTTTTATGTCGTGGCTAGGGAGAATCTAAAAGTGGAGTTTCCAGAGAAAACTCAAGGAACAATGTTTGTGGTCAGATACGAGGCCAAGTTTGTAGAGCATTCACATTTTTCTCATCATTCCACCAATACAGAGGATAGGAAGGCTAAGAAATTTGAAGGGGTTCTGAAATACTAACTTGGTAGCTGCACTATTTGTTTAAGCACACAAAAATATGCAGCATTAGTGGAAGTATTCTAGATCACAAATAAAGATTTTGAAGAAAAAATGAACTATAGGGGTAAAAAGATGAAGGGAATAGATGAGAAAACCAAAAACAATGATAAGACATAACAACATTCTCAGAATTAGTGGCCTACTAATGGGGATGTAAATAACAAACAGTTTGAGAAGGGAGATAACGCGAGCGTCAATCTTTAACTATTAAATAAACAGGAACTTGGCCAATAGTTTCCTTTTGGGAATGAGTTTGTACAATTGTGGAAAACTAGGAAATAAGGCTAAGGACTACTAGTTTCCCAAGAAGGATGCAAGGAAGACATGGATTCAAGCTAAATTCTTTTTTATGAATGTCAAGGATGCATAAAAGGTTGAGTATGTTATAGAAAGTATTACTACAATTAACCATGAAAATGCTTACACACCTTTTTATTCTAGTTCCACATAATCCTTTTTATCCACCACTCTTGTACATAAGTTTAAGAAGAGGATCCAAAGTTTGACCCCTCTACTAATGATAAACACTCCAGTAGGAGTATTGATTGAGGTCGCTGCCATCATTAGGGGATGTTTATAAAAAATAGGGAAGAAACATTGTGAGATTGACTTGATTCCTTTGGATATAGATGATTTCCTATGATATTAGGAATGGATTGGCTGGCCGCCGACTTTTCTAGGATTCATTGTACTATAAATGAGATCCTCCTATGCAAATTTGAAGGCCGAAGTTATCTCTAGAGTAATAAAACCCAATAGAAAACCTTTACTGATATTAGATTTGCAATCCAAGAGAATGTTAAATGGGGGATGCCACGGTTATATAGTGTGACACCACATAAAAATTATAAATAGATTGATCAGCTCGAAAATAAAATCAAGGGAATAAAAAAATTCGTACATTCTCAACATAATGAAATGAATGCAACTGAACAGCTAAATATATTGCGGGATAATAATACTGAATAAGTAAAAACAAACTCCAGAATATAAAGTGTATCTTTAAATGTATTAACCATCTCTGACTACAGGTGCCATGTATACAATCCCTGACTCGGGATATACTAAATTAAATACAACTGACTAATAAAACACAAATATATATATATATATATATATATATATATATATATATATATATATATATATATATCCTCTAATACAATAGTATTACAGGTTTAATATTGTCTACTAATGCATACTCCAATCATAACTCAACCGTCCTTTTAATGAGCCAAACATTCATATCCAAAACCCAATCTATATCCATAAAACTGCCAAACCCTCTCCCAATTCTCCCCAGATACATTTGATTTTATCATTCTCATCATCATATATTATATATCTATAATATAAATTAGGATTTTGGGGATTTGATTATGATTATCTCTCTCATGTTCGATTCTTCAGAAATTTCCGTGCTTTTGTCCCTAGTTTGAATCCTATGCGGGTTGTTTCACTTGGCTTACTCTAATGCTTATGTGAATCTGGCGATTTTTTATTATATCAACATGTACTCCTATTACAACTCCATTTATTTTTGTTATTTAGTGATGTTATAATTTTTGGGTTTTTGATTTGTTTGGTGTAAATTGCAGATGGAAACAACTACTTTTGGGTCTTTTTTCGGAATCTGTTACAGACCTTCCAATTCATTCACCCTATCGGCCTTTTCATCTTCCAATTGACCCCATTCTCTTTTGTTTTGCCACCAAACCAACCCTATCAACGTCTTTGTTCGGGGTATGTTATATATTTTTTTGCCTATAAATTGGGGGTATCAATGTTATTTGTCTTTCCTCGTATTCTATTGATTTGGATTTTGTTCATTTGCTATACGTTTTGACTATGCATGACCAGGGTCTGTACATTTTTTTCTAAATTCTTGACATATCTACTTATTGTAGTGGTATTATTTATTGCTAAAGTTGGTTTTTAGATTGTGGCTTATATGGACAGAGAATATTCTGTGGTATTTTTTTATTAATTTACTTTTCCTGTAGTAAAAAAAATATTACTAATTGATCGTTTAGGAAAATTGTAGAACATGATTAAAATGAATATATGTTTAAGAGCATTTGAAATGCACAAGTTTTATATGTCAACCTCTCTGTTTTTATATATATTTATAAAAACAGTTTTTATATAAATTTATAAAAATAGTAAAAAAAAAGCTATTTTAAATATATAAAGAACAATTATTTTTACTATTTTTTATAAACTGTTTATAAATATTTTATGAAGCATTTTTACTATTTCTAACTTTTTAACAGCAAAAAAACTTTTAACTGTAAGTCTTTTATAAATTGTTTCTCTTAAATAATTTTTTTTCACATTTAATTAGTTTTTTTAACAATTAAAAAGTTTCTTTTGGCTGTTAAAAAACGTGAAAACTGTTTTTTATTGTGTTTACCATTTTTTTAATGTATTTAAAAAAGAGTTAAAATTTGTTTTACTATTTTAAACGTTATCAATATCGTTATTTGAAACCCACATTATTAGAACGTTTTTTTTACTTATTTTGTTATAAATATATATATATATATATATATATATATATATATATATATATATATCATAACCAAGTTATCTGAAAAACACGTTACTAAACCCATGTTCACTGTTTTTTTATAAATATATATAATAAATGTTATTTTGTATGATGAACAGTGTAATATACAAAATAATATGTTTTTAATGAAAGACGTCTTATGTTTATATAATGAAAATTATTAAAATGCATTGTATATTTGATTGTATATATGTATATATTATATACTTTTTATTACGCGTAATGGTAATTTTGTTATATAGTAATTATTGTGGACAATTGATTCTTATTATCTTTTTTACTATGGCAGGGTTGGGAACAAGCACATAAAAGGTAGGGAATGATGGTCCAGGAAAATGATGTATCATATGCAGTCTATTCTTCTTAATGTAAGCATATTTTTTCCAGGAAATTGAGATAATCATGTCTTACTTCACTGATGTATATGCCTCCACTGATTATGTTAGCAGAATAAATATTTGGGAGGATTTGGTGATGTTTAGTAGCCAAATTTTGTATGTTTAAACATTTATAGGAGATTTTTATTATGTTATAGGGTCTGTCACACCCCGCGTGATTCTGGCATCGGCCGCCATCAAAACTATGCCGGGCATGAACTAAATAAAATATCATTCCTAGCATTAGACAGATATGAGACATAATAAATTAATCCATAAGATAAATATTTGAATCAATCCCAAACGATAATACAACTGAACGATAAAAGATCCATCACATGTTAAAACTTCAAATAAATCCAATATCCAAAATGATTTAATTAAAACTGAGTAGTACTCGACTATGAATAATTAAACTGAAATCCTCTAACAACTTTGGAACCGAATGACCCATGAAAACCCAAATCAAGCCTCATAACGAAATATGAATGAAAAGACAGTCTAACTAAATACAACAATAAAAAGAATAAACTCCAGCTGCACCCCAAATGATATCCAATAAATCCTATGCCGCCACTCCAACAATAATACTTAAAAAAGTTAGTCAATGCACGAGGTCAGAGCCCCGAGCATGAATACACACTACTCCCGATAAATAGGGTTCGTGAACCCAGATAGTAATATTATACGCAATAAATATCACATAGAGTAATTTAATTAGGAATATAGTTAAACGCGTCATGATAAACTACTAACCACCCCCAAAGATTCTGATAAAGACACACAACTATCATTTTAATTTTTCCATAGCCCCAAAATGTCAATTTAATTAAATTAACCCAAATTATCATTATTTTCAATTCTTACTTTAATTAAGTATAGTGGTCCTCTCGCCTCGGGTGATTTCTCCACCAAAATACACATCCCCTCGTCCAAACGCCAACTGATCCATTTACACTGTCAACCCGTGCTGATTAACGAGGTTCCACACACGACACGACATAAAATGCCTGCTGTCTCGTTTAAACTTTCGGCCCTCTCTGATTATGTCGCCAATACATTTCAATACCCGTCTTGTTATCTTAGGTATTAATTCTCAATTTCTCAATTTCATAATTAACAAATTACCCCACCCTTTTAATCGATGTGAGATCCTTAAAATATTCCTTAGTCCAATACCTAAGGGTCACCAAGTCACCAATACGTCATACCCTATGAATTTCTAACATATATCTCGACCTAATCTCATGCCTAGCCTAACGTAACGACGATAAAGTATAAAAAAATTATCTTACCCCTGATATAATAAAGTTGTAATAATCTACCCTCACTAATCTCATACCTAGAAGGTGTACATCATCAAAATGCCTACCCACTAGTCCCATACCTAGAAGGCATCCAAAAATATAAGGAGAGAAAAAATACCCAACAACCCGTCATCACAATAGAAATTTAATAATACCAAAAAATCACACAAATAGAGCTGGCAATTTTTGACCCGATGACTCATTTACGATAATAACCCAAAATGACCTAAACATGACTCGATTAGCTTGTATAGATTTAAGAGTACCCAAAACTTATACTAAAATAAAAATCAATGTGACCCAAAAATGACACGACTAACCCGAATTACCACCCACACACACAAAAAGCATAATTAATCAACATATAAAAATATGCATAATTGTCCAATTCAATTAGAAAATAATTTAATTATCATATCGTCGTAAACACCCAATTAGTCCCATTTAATTATTTTAAATTAAAAACACCAAGATTTCATCATTGATACATCGTATTTCAAATTTCATTACCTCTACACAATCTATATGAGTTATACGTCCCCAAAATTCATTTAATTCAAAACCAAGGTTTTTCTACATGCAACCTATACCAATAAAATCCAAAATCCACTCATCAATCCTACGTACCCAAGGATTATGAATATTATTCAGATTAAAAAATATTATAAAAACTGTCCCATAATTAGTGTTCACTTTCTCTAATTAAGTTACTAAATGATTTTAATTAAAAATACATGATTAAGGGTTTAGGCGACACTTAAAATGCATAATACTAAAGGAAAATAATAGAGTATTCATGCCTGAGTGAAGATCGATTTGAAAATCAGATTTGAAATATGGATTCCTCTCGAAAAATTAGCAAAGACTTGTTCTTTGACAAACTTGATTAAACCACAATTAAGCCTTCAAAACTTTGAGAAAAACTTTATTATGTAGGAGTTTGATGATTATGGAGGAGGGGGGAAAGTTTTGGAAGAGTTCTCTGGTGAAACACTTGTGAAAAAGTGATTATGATAAGTCCTCCCACGAATTATTAGTCTTATATACCAATTAAGAATCATAAACTAACTTAAACTCTAAAAAATAACTCACCGACTCAAAATCTGGGCATAGTGGATCGATCGACTCCTAGGGTTGATCGATCGACCCTACAGGTCTAGCGAAAGTTCCCCCACAAAATTCCTATCAAACAAAAATAATAAAAACCTTATAAAAACTTCATTTTAAATTTGATTTTAATTCCGCTTGAAGTTTTATTCTTCTAAAATCATAACCAACATATTTATTTACTAAAAATCATTAAATTCAAAATTTTATTTTTTTCCAATATTCCAATTAGTTAATTAAATCGGTTAATAAAAACGCAGGGTGTTACAGGGTCACCTGATTGCAAAGGCCCTAGATTTCCATATGTTTCTACCTCTTCACACTTTAATATTGTGATCAATCTGAAAGGAAATCTAAAGGTTTTCTTCACATGGAAGAACATTTGATTTTCTGAGGTGGAAAGAAAGCTTGGTAAAGCTATTTGATCTAGAAAATGGATGGACATTTGGTTCAATTCATGTTGTACTGTCCTTCTAAGAAGTGGTTCATATCACCATCCCCTTTTATTTTAATCTTATTTTTCCAATTCCACTTGTTCAAAGCCCTATAGATTTATATTAGCTTGGGTAGCTCAGGTAGATTTCATGAACTTAGTGAATAGAGACTTGAATAATGTATATATATTTGGCTTCCTCGTGGTTAATGTGGAAAGATAAGCTTAAGAACATGAAACAGGTCTTAAAGTAGTGGAATTATGATTTCTTTGGTAACATTCATGCTATTCTTATTAAGGCCAAGGATAAATTGTCCATAATTCAGCAAGAGATTTAGGATTTGGGGCACTCCAAATCCAGAGATAATTCAGAAAAGGGCAGCACTCTCAAACCAAAGAAAATTTGTTAAGCATATGTGATTCCACATTTTGGTAGGTCTCGAGTGAAGGCAATAAAATAACTAATAGGTGTGTAATATCATCAAAATTTAGATATTTGTAATGATCCTATCATTACGTACTAAGCAACACTAAATTTCATCACATAACTTATTATTAATATGTCAGTTTGTTACCACACATTGAACCATAGACCTAGGAACAGGAACTCGTGTCCATATCTGATAAGGCTTAATGAGAGACAATTCTTGATCATTAATGCCATATTATAGAAGCTTAATGTCTATATGCCATATTTAGGAACTTATTATTGATTTTTTATTATGTTTTGCTGCCGAGTATTTCTTTAGCACATCCCTCTAGTTTTCAACCAATCTTCATCGAGAGTAAGTTACCTATGAATCCCCTCCTATCATGTTAAATTATTTCATTGAATTTTGCATTGTATGTGTTTGATATTTTTGATTCTTTGAATGGTATAGCCCACTGCAAATATAAACAACTAAATGTTGTGATATCATTTGTGTGAAAATGAATTTATTGATTGGGATTCGGTTGCAATTACTTCTATCATCGAAATTACTTTAGTATATACATATGTCTTAACATATGTATATACTACTTTAGTTCATACATATATCAAAGAAAATTTTACGTTATGTTCAATTATCCACATTTTCACTTTCTTCAATTTTCTAAATATTCAAAAATTATTTAAACTCTCTTACATTAATTTGCGGGGACAAAGGGATACAATTCAAGGAATGATGGAGATACAAACTTTTGGATTGCTGAAGAGTTTCTCTGATTAAAATAATCATTACATTGTCTTTTTTATTTTGTGCTCAAAACTTTTTCTACTCTTAATAAAAATTGCGCTACGTGATCATTTTATTATAACAGATTTAATTTCATCTTTCTGTTATGCACATCCCTGAAATGATGATAGAATGTCACCAAAGATGCTTCTCGAATGCTCAACCAAAGTCTATTGCAGCACAACAACCTAAGACACTTGTAAATATTTCAACAATGAATGTTACAACAAGTTTATAAGAAGAAAGAATTTAATTGAAGTTGGTCCGGAATAATAATCATGCATCTTCCTCCCATGTTAAGTATTTTTAAAGTTATTTAATTTACCCTACCCAATCCAAGAAACCTAAAATGAACATGAATTTCTACTTCCGAACACCATGAATCCCATATAATATATGAATAGCATCATAAAAATATATAAAGTTCTGCCCAGTATTGTAAACGAGTGTCTTATCTACTTAGGACGACTTTTTTGTACTCGATGTAAAATTACCAACTTTTGTACTTTAAATGTGTTGCAAACGTTTAATTGTTATGATAATTTTTTTTAACCGATGTAAAAATTCTTATTTTTAATTAGTAATATATATACACACACACATAGGTATATATTAAGGAGTAAGGGACTTTTACTATGTAATGTTTGGGATAAGATAATTAGGGGCTCTGATTGACCCAAAAAGACCCTAAATTAAGGGTTGAGATCAAACATGGGAAAAATACATGGATGTTGGAGTCATGGGGTGTCCATTTTTGTTAGAAATTTCTTTAAATCTCAACCAACTAATTCTTAATGCCCTCTTATTTTAATTTAAACTTTCTTCATACGGTAACCCAATTGTGTCAATTAGAACACTTATTCTATGACGATCTCCAAAGAACTCATTTACCACTAGACAAATTGTTTTCCATCCCTCACATTATTCTCTCTCCTCTTAAGTCTCTCTCTCTCTCTCTCTCTCTCTCTCTCTCTCTCTCTCTCTCTCTCACACACACACACACACACACACACACACACTAAATTTGCGATTAACCTTGAGCATGCCACAGTTAAATATCTCTCTACATCTCTATATTTAATTTATTTCCACATTTTTATATCTCTTTATGGCTTTATATTTGATTTTGGAAGTGCTTTTTTGTTTTTCTATTCAACCCATTATTACAGTTAGATCTCAATCTTTGAAACCATTTTTACGTATACTCTCTCTCTCTCTCTCTCTCTCTCTCTCTCTCTCTCTCTATCTATATATATATATATATATATATATATATATATATATATAAAATAAGTTACAAAATTTATGTATGTCATAAGCTTAGCTTATGATGTCATAAGATAACTTTTTTATGTGCTTCCTATTTTACCCTCGAAAATTTTGGATTCCCCCTCTTTTTACACATTCTAATTTATCTCCCCATTTTTTTCAAAAGTTAAAAACAAGGGAAAACTAATATTTTACCATTCTTACACAATTACCCACACACAATTAGCGAGAAAACTCTCTCCCTCTTTTTTACCCTCTTAATATAAGTCTTAGATCAATTTTTTTGTAAACATGGTTTTGCCTTTTGGTTTATTTAAACATGGTTTTGAAACCTAATTTATAAATCTATCTATTGCGATTTCATTTTTGGGGTTAATCTTCCTCCAATTAGTTTCTTTGAAAACTTAAATTTTTATATACCTTAGACTAAATTCATTGTTTTTGTCATTTTAGTTTTAGGCATCTCACCCATGGATTGGGCTTCAACATTAATTTGAAGGTACTCTATGTGTGTGCGTATGTATTTAGGTTTTAAGATTTCCAGAACAAGGTTATAAGAAAGACGGTTAGTTTAATGATGTTGAAATTTGAGGGTTAGTAAATAACATGGGCTCTCATGGTCCCTGATTTGAGAAATTTCGGGTTTAGTTACACAACTTGGGTCTCATATGTGTTTTTACATTTGGGGTTTGCATGTATTATTTATGTTATAATTTGTTCTATATTGATATGGTTCCTACATGTATTGTTTCTATTCTCTATTTGTTATTTAAGGCTTTAGGATATCAGTTGTGTATTGTTTTGGAGATTATGGAGATACTAGGGCCTGAAGTGTTTAAATGAAGTAATAAAATATAGGGTGAGTCTCTAAATTTCGTCTACAATTTTATATTGTGGTGTCCGATTTTGGCGATTTTTGTGTTTGACAAAGTTTGTTTAGTTAAAATGTTCTCTTCTTTCTCGCTCACATTCTTTTCTTTTTTTAGTTGAAAAGGCATTGAGTTTGAAATTCGATCTTTAGGTGAAATCGGGTATGCTCTGTTTTGTTTTTAGTATTTATCAACTGATATAGGCTTTCAAATGTGGTTATTTAGTATTAAGTTTATAAAATGAATAATTTATAAAGGTACATTTATTAGGGTTTGTCTCACTATTTATTTTACGTCTTCATAGAAATACTACTCTCTTACTTTAATTTGCTAACTTCTCAAAGGTATGCCAATTTCTCTTATTTGGAGGAGTGTCATTTGTAAGGACACAAATTTCCAATTGAGTCTTAATGGTGTGTTGGTTCAATTCAGGATAAAAATATTTGTATCATAGGATAGTATTGAGTGAGTATCCTCCAAGCCTATGACATGCAAGAGTTGAAGACGTATCGATAAAGTCTTATAAAGCTTCATCATTTTCGAGTTTCAAGTGACATGTTTCTACGTCATCAACATTATATTCCATAGTCTCCAAAAGGTATGAATGCATTTATATATATATATATATATATATATATATATATATATTTATATATATATATATATATATATATATATATATATATATATATATATATATATATATATGGAGACTTGGAATATGTTTATAAAGGGTGTACTTTTATTTTAAACTGTTGTTTATTTTCAGAATGTATCTCTAAAACTTTAAAATAAAGTTTCTGGGCTAAAATTGAATTTTTAAAGCTTTCTGAAAGTTCGTTCGAAATTGTCGTTCAAACGAGTTTTTCATTTGAACGATAATTTTGTTCGAACGAGGTTTGCTAACGACTTGCCACTGGAACTTCGTTAGATAGTTCGCTCGAACAAAAATATCGTTCGAACGAGATTTCGGCATGACAGTTTTTGGCACTTTTTTTGGCACTTTCCCACTACTCTGTCCCACTACTCTTTCAAAGAATTTAATGACTTTAGGACTAGAATTTTTACATGAACTTTTTCCATCTCCTAGAGAGGTTTGATGAGCTTAATTCTTTCATAAGAATTTCCCTTGGTATTTGTTAGTCAAATTTATTTATTCAAAGAACAAAACCAAGTTTACACCCAATTGTTTGTTTTAATCCAAGTTTCAATCTATATATATATATATATATATATACATATTGCTTGGAGAGTTTGTTTGGCACCGAATTTATCTCTACCGTAAAAGAGAGTTTGGGTTTACTTCTATATCCCTCAAAGAAGAAGTTCGTTATTTTGCTGCGGAATTCTCACATGGTGAAAGGCACCATGTGTGGTTAACGATGTTCCTAAAGTCTCATTGGTGAATTCCAAGGTTCCGATGGAATTCCGAGATTGTCAACTAGGCAGAGGTAGTTACAAGAAGATGCGTCGGGGCTTGAAGGAGTCGAGTCGAGTGTTGTAAGTCATCTTGCTTGTAATTATAAATTTCGTACTTAGTGGACTTAAGGCTAGGGCCATCCAAGGTCTTTTCCCGTTGTGGGTTTTTCCTCGTACATTACGGCATAGTGGTTATTTTTTTATTTTATCTTTTGCAAAACTCACATTAAATGCATACTTAGGTAAAAAGATAAAATTGGTTTAAATCACTACTTATTTAATTTGGTGCAAATTCAATTTGGGTATATGTTAATTTAATTCAAGTCATCGTTTAATTTGGTAAATTTGGTTGGCTTATTTTGATAATATTGAAAATATGACTTAGGCAAATTTCTAGGACTTGGGTTAAATTGGTTTAAGTGAAAAAATGTATTTGTTGTCTAATTTAGTTTCACTTTGAACTTGTTTAATTTTAATTTGAAAGAAATTAAAATTTGGTGTTTATGTGTGTTTAATTGAACCATCTCGCTTCCGCATATCGAAAGGAAATTATTTAATTTTTTTTTTTAAAATTGGGGTCATCATTTCCAACAAGTGGTATCAGAGACGGATCATTAATTTATCACGTCAAAGATCCGTTTTTCGGCTTCTATAATTTTTTTAGTCCTTGTATTTTTAGGTTGCTCATTTTTACTCTCTCTCATTTTTTTATCTCTCGATGGGACGTTTTAATGATAATTTGTCCATTTCTAATGATAATGAAGTTTTTGATATTCGAGAGGAATTTAACGGGCTTAATAAATGTAATGAAAATTTAAGAGAATTAAATGTGAGATTTGCAAAAAGAATTAAGTTTCTTGAACATGTAAATTTATGTTTTAAATCTAGAATTGAACTTTTGCAAACCTCACTATCTCAAAAAGATATTTTTCGTGAAAAGCTCATGGACATAAATTACAATTATAATATTTTAAATATGTCCAAGAAAGAGAGTGATAGTCAAGAAAAGGCTCTTAGGGACAAGTTTGCTCACATTGAGGGGGAGCGTGATAACCTTCTAGGATTTATAGAAAATTTAAAGAATGAGTCACGTGAAATTGAGGAGTCTAATTTATTACGTGAGTCCAAAATTTTAAAAATGATAAATAACTTACAAGACTCAAGTAGTAGTTATAATGGATCTAGCTCATCAAGTTCAAATATTTTCGTTGCTAAAGCTAAGACCATTGTTTGTTTTGGAGGGTCAACTTTATCTAAGGCCTTTAGAAAAGGCCACACCTTAGGTATCATTCCTCGTGTTTTCAGATGCTTGCATTATGGTAGGAAAGGTCACCATAGGTCATTTTATTTTGATCTTAAAAGAACTCCTAGGAAGTCTATGTCTAGAATTTCATTAGTTTCCAAATTCCATCATTTTAAATATACATCTTTGTGGGTTAGGAAATCCTTTTTAGACGCGCTAGATATTAGTTTTGTTGATGCTCATTTGCTTTCACACTAAACCTCCCCTGCTAAATTTAAAGGTTGAATGTGTTAGTTTTGTTGCATACTCTAGCTTTTTGTGCTTCATATTATATATCATTTCTAGGTGTATGCATGTTCAATCATTATTCTAGTCTATACTTCATGCTTTATCACATGTTAGAATTATGATTGTTGTTTATCTTTTGTATTATAGTTCTTTCATTTTAGTTTGCATTAAATGAAAAATATAAAAAGATTTTGTTTATCATTTTTGTTTCATCTTTTTATAATTTAGGCTTAATGAAAAACAAAAATGATTTTTGTTTGTATTTTGGAGTAAATATTTTTGTTATTTGGTTTAAAAATTTCAAAAAATTCAAAAAGATTTTTTTTGTGTGTATTTTAGTTTGACAAACTCTACGTGGCATATATTTGTGTTTGAATCCCTTCTTTTTTGCTTCCATATGGCTAGAACTTTTGGTTTAGATTGTCAATCCTTATAATGTTCTTTACCATGCTTACATGGAGTAGTTGGATTTTGTGTTTCTTAAATGGATTCTATTTTTATATGCCTTAATTCATACATGCACGAGCTCACTTGAAATTTTAACTTCATATGTATATTTGAGTTTTGTGAGGTGTTCTCCTACCAATCTAGTCATGTACATATTATATGATCTAGGAGGACTAGTGCATGTTAAAATCCGTTGCACAAGAGATTTGTGTGAGATATAAAAATATATATATATAAATGTGCACGGGGAAGAGCTCTGAAAGGAAATATCATCCTTTGCGAGTAAGCCACCGATTGTTTGGACCTAAAAGAAATACGTGGTCTAAAGGCCTAAACGATTAATGGAATTAAAAGAAAATATTAGCCAAGGCCTACTTAGTGGACTTAAGGCTAGGGATGTCCGGGGTTTTTTCCCGTTGTGCGTTTTTCCTCTTACAACGCGGCGTAGTGGTTATTTATTTATTTTATCTTTTGCAAAACTCACATTAGATGCATGCTTAGGTAAAAAGATAAAATTGGTTTAAATCACTACTTGTTTAATTTGGTGCAAATTCAATTTGGGTATATGTTAATTTAATTCAAGTCATCGTTTAGTTTGTTAAATTTGGTTGGCCTATTTTGGTAATATTGAAAATATGACTTAGAAAAATTTCTAGGACTTGGGTTAAATTGGTTTAAGAGAAAAAATGTATATGTTGTCTAATTTAATTTCACTTTGAACTTGTTTAATTTAATTTTCAAGAAATTAAAATTTGGTGTTTGTGTGTGTTTAATTGAACTATCTCGCTTCCGCATCTCGAAAGAAAATTATTTAATTTTTGTTTTTAAAATTGGGGTCCTCGTGTTCCAACATCATTCATAATGTAAATTTCTTTAAATTTTCTTCTTTAGAAAGATTCATGGTTTTCATTTGAAATTGATCGCAATTGGGCGCTGCTAATATTTAACTTTATAAACTTGGAATTTTCCTTTCCAACCACTTACAATAACATCCCCAAGCAATGATATACTGAATATAATTGTTTTAACATCTTATTTTCCTACCCTTATTTAATGATGTACTTTTAAAAGGGTGAAAATTTGACAATTTTATTGATGTAAAAAATAATGTAATGAGCAAATCTAGAACTACATTCTTTTGTGTAATGAATATATTAGGTTAGCAAAAAATAATGTATGTCAATCTCTCTTATTCATATAAGTGTTCGATACTTTCGTTGGTCTATTTTTTTATCAGGTCATGAAGCATGCCACATGTGTATAATGAATACATAAGGTTCGCTAAAAACAAATTAGTTCTATATTTTTTAGTATGTTAAATTTGAAGTTGTGGTTCCTTCAAACATCAGTACTCTCTTAATATGTTTAATTACTTTTTTTTTCTCTAATGTTATTTTATTTGTATCTCAAGGATTAAAGATTCTCTAATTCGTATGAAAAATGGGTATTGCATGTGTGTTGATGTTTACTGTGTATTTAGGTTAAGAAGCTTCTTATTTTTGTTGAAGTTGATCATTGAGAGGGTTAGGATTTGAAAAATCAATATCTTTTATTTATATATCTTTTTGGTTTTTAATAGTAATGACAATGATTATGTAGGTATGTTGATTTAAATAGAGCTGCTGCAGTAATGGCGCCAAACAAAAAGACTACCAAGCTTTATCAAAGCCCAGAGGGGCATCTAGGTAAAAAACGGCGGTCTCTGAGTCATTATCTCCAAACTATCTCCCTCTATGAAGAGCAATGTATAACTCACAGTTCCTCTCATGGTTTGTTGCCTTGGGTTTTCCCTATTTTCCATACTGTAAACTTTTATGTTTTTTTGTTATCAGGAGTGAAACAATAAACAGCAACCAAAAAAAATTACACTACCTTCTCTAACTAAAAACACAAACTAAACAAAAAACTACTCAACCCATCAGCTTCATCCAAAACCATGAAATATTAGCCTCCACCAAACTAAAGAAAGCTATTATATTATCAATAAAAGATCAAAAGTAGACCTAAACAACTAAGAAGATCCAAGATAATACTAAAAGAAACCAGAAGATTAACAACAGAAATGGCCAAATAGGTAAGAGGATTTCACTGATTTAGAACCAAACGAAACAAATCTGAAGAAAAAACTTTTGAGAAATACTGAATATCTCCAATCTAACCACATGCAGATTTAAATGGATCTAGATCTGTATCTCAACTGATAAAGAACACCACAACTCAAATGGGACTAAAATAGATCCATAGGGACATATCACATATCGAAAGCTGGATTCATCATGATCTTAACTAGGATATACTTGCAAAAAATGAAAAGAATCCCCAGAGAAGAGAAGAAAAGATGAATTACAACAATATCAGGATATATTTAGAATAGATCCCCTCCCCCTTTTTGATATCCCTCTCTTTGAATGTATGTATAATTGACCTTTGTTTTTCAACCCCCTCCACTTTATTTCAAAGGTTATCAGGAGTAGGTACGTATGGTACACCTTAAAACATTCATTTCCTGCAAATTTCTTGAAGAGGACGTGAAATCACATTCACTGAATAAAAATGAGAGCTAAGCGAAAGAAGAAGCGAATGGGGAGGTTGAAGAGAAAACGCCGAAGGATGAGGCAAAGATCTAAGTAACTATAGCTTTAACTAGTTGCACTTTTTTCTTTTACTTTTTAAGTTTTATGGTTTTCTTTCTCGCATGTAATCCCATATTTAAAATAAATAACGAAAGTTTTTTTATTTTTTATTAACGTTCATATTAATTAAAATAAATTAATATAACATAATTTTTTAAGCTTTATGGAGATTGACCCATTTTGTAAGTTTGTATTTATGTCGAGTAATTGCGTTGTCTTTAGTGGATTGCCTCATTTCTTCATTATTTTTAAAATATTTAATTTTTGTACCTCCTTTGCATTTATAATAATCGCAAAATTTAGATCTATTTAAAATACTAACTCTTTCACATCTCTAACACAAGTCAAAATTTTGAAACGAATATAACACGTTCATGAAAGAAAATGCCATCATATATACGTCTTCAAAAATATCAAATTTGAATCAATGTGTTGATTTTCCTTTCATTTGTAAAATTATCAATTACTATATAATGATTCAAACTAATAAATTTGAGGAATATTAAATTACTAAAATATTTTCAGTGTGCCATTAAGATGTATTATACGAGGTCCAAGATGCACTATTATTATTGTTGCAAAATAAATACGATGTAAGGTCCAGTCAATGACGTACACTTTTAAAAATTTGCATCGTACCTTCAGGCACGGGCATACCCTAGTGTGTGTGTGTGTGTGTGTGTGTGTGTGTGTGTGTGTGTATTTCTTTCTCCCCTATCTATCCATCTTTTTTCCATTGATCTGCCTTATTAGGATTTAAACCTAGGTTTTTGAAACTCTTTTATTGTGGTAATATATTTCTATTTTTATCGGGGTTTGTGGGTTTGAAATGATGTTGAAATATGGGTTTGGCCTTTTTATTTATTTTTTGCTTTTCCCTTTTTCATATATAACACATCCTTCGTAATTTTTTTTATCTAACTATTGAAAGCTTTATCACATTTAGTCTTATGATTTTGGTTCCAAAATTATGATTTGTTATTCTCTATGTGTATTTTTTTTATTCGGAGAACATCAGCCCATTTTTAATATTTTTTTCTTTTAAGAAAAGATCATGCATTTTTACCGTTGCTTCCATTTTTCGAATTTCAGATTTGATTTTTTTCAAAATCTTTATCTTCATTCATTCCTTGAATTATTGTAGTCATTTGTATATTATGTTTGATTAATTTCAGTTTGAGACTGATTATGTTTTGTCCTCTTCTTTGTGTTTCCAGGTGTTTCCCTATTAGACCAATCCTTTACTCGGGGTTTCATATTTATAGGGACTTCCTATTAGACAAAACCTTTACATACATAATTATATTAAGTTAGTGCTATTATTTTAAGTTGGTGTGTTATTTATTTAACTTTAGTATACTCCTCTCTACTACTCTATAAAATTGGGTGAATAACAAAGGTTTCTACTAGATCTTATGGATACTAAGGAGAGGCATTAATTTATCTCAGCATTTCTTTGACATAGCTCTTTTTCATTTATATTTATAATTTATTTTGTGATGCATTATCAACCCAATATCATTGTTCATTAAGATTTTGATGTCATTTTGCTGAATTTGTGGATATGTTATCTGGGTTTATGAAAGTGAGGATAAGATTTGAGAAGTAATATTGCATTCCTACCAATTAGACATTGGGAAATGATACTTTTAATAAGCGAGTTTGGTTGAGTTGTTATGTAAGAATTTGTTAAGATTGAGACCAAACTCCACCATTGTAGGTCTCTCTCTTATTATTTTTGTTTGGCACTTTTGAATCTTCCGTGAATGGAATTCAATTAAAGACTGTATAATTTTAGTTTTTTTCAAATGGATTTTGTACTCAGATCTTAAGAGTTATTTTCTTTTAGGTATATTTGAAAAATGATTGAAATACATATGATTGAAATCAATGTCGTCATCGATTTGGTCTTCCCTTTATGATACCGCGGCAGCGTGTTCGCCAACGTTGTCATCGATTTGGTATTCCCTTTGTGATGCCACGACACTACCCATAAATACCTCGTGCGCTGCAGCCCTCCCAAGTGTGGGATTTGTCACATATGCCTCTTCAATGGCAGGGGGCTCAATATTGTTTAGGACCGCGACAGGGGGCCTCTTTCTCTTCCTTCTTCCTTTCTTAGCAGTGTTATTAAGGTTAGATGCATCCTCATCCATCTCTAATAACTGAGCTTTAAAAATATCTCTATCTATCTCCTCACCCGAAGAAGAATACAACTGTCAAAAATTGAAGATTTTAAGAACAAGTGCTGCGGAGTTTAACTGAAGATTATTACCTCCAACAGCCATTATTTTGGGAATATATTTGTTGGTGAAGTATCCTTGGTCGAAGATAGATGCATAAGTGATGAAGGTACTAAACATCTTCTCCTCAGCACTAATGGCCGTAGCTCTTCGCACTCTCATCTCCTGCTGCTCACTAAGGTGTAAACTTTGAAGAGCTGCACAAAAGGTCAATATTAGTACATTACAGTAAAAAATTCCAAGGGAAGTGCAAATTATAAAATAGGAAGCGTCATATATCCAAAGGATATAGCCTCACATACTTAGTTTTGAAGGCTGGCCCCATTGCCGCGACATTCTATGTGATTTCTCTCTCACACTCTCCTCTAGATGGGCTTGCCACCATTCTTCAAAAGCATACAAAAACTTCCCCTTATAGTTCTTTTCATTGGAAGGTATCCATGTGTACAATTACTCTCTAGCCTTTCGAAGATCCATGTAGTAATACCAGGCAAACTTAACAGAGTTCTCCTTTGGTCTGTAAAAATGCAAGAATTTCATAGGAGTAATATCCCTATCCAACTTCTTACTCTAGAGAACCACCGTAGCAAGTATCGCCCTCCATCCATTTGGGTCCACCTGGGCTGGTCCCAGCTTTATGGCAGTTAAGATTCTCCTAACTGGGACTTGGACAGGAAGTCGCAACCCATATACAAAGGTGTGGAGTGGGAAGGAGACTCCATCATCAGCAACTATGGAGCAAGGCCTTTGGTTTGCAGAAGGGGAAGTGCAGACCACACTCAAAGGAAATTCTAAGGCTTTAGCCACCTGATCAACACACTCTTGGGTCATAGTACTACGTACACCAAGTGCGGCAGGAGGTCCCTTAGCTCTCCCAGATGTGCCAGCTGGTGCATCCCTAACTACAGAAGGACCCTCTACCGTGGCAGCAATATCCATTGGGTTGTTACTATAGTTGGCTTCATCTTCCATTAAAATGGTCTTAGAATCTTTAGTACAAACGAGATAGTTGGGGCAATCTTTGAGCTGGTAGGGACCTACTGCCTTTAAAGGACGCATAAAAGAAAGTTCAGGGTGAGAGACTCCAAAATGTTTGTTCCAAAAGTCCTTGAGAAATTTGTCAGGATCCCAACTCATATGGATGCAGTAAGACCTGAAAAGCAGAAAGGGTCCATAGTTAGGTGCCGCATCTAGTATGATCAGACAGGCCTCCTAAAGGCTGCGGTAAGTACAATTAAATAGCATGTTTGAGAACATTGATAGAAGTCTTCACAAATTTAGTTAACTACACTGAGTGTTTGGTTATGGAATCCTAAGAGTTTAAATATTTTACACGGTAAATTTCCTTGGGGAAGGAGTTACTAGATATGATTTTGTGTGCCACAACCCTCCGATCTATTAAAGGGAAAAGTGAATTTTTCTATTCCAAGTTGCAGATTGCTACATGCCGCAACCTACATATTTTTAGAGAAAAACCTTATATCTCACGTCCTATTGAAATTTTTGGTTTTCCACTCTGTCATGTTTTCCAGAGCCAGTTGATTCAACTGTTAGAAGATGCAGTTCAAGGGTAAAATGGCTACAGAAAATCAATTTAAATCTAGACTCGAAGTATTGGCCCAGATGATGCAGACATACATATAAACAGTTTATGGATGAAAGTTATCAGGTTTATGGATAGAAGACCTAAAATATGAAATGACTTTATCAAAAACATCAAGAATAAAAAGGGAAGTCAGAAATCTAGAAGTCTACATTTAGCCAACAAAATGTTTATCATATGAAAATTAATTCAAAGAACAAGAGAAATTATTTAAGAACAATTTTGCAATAGTTACAATTATTTATCATTCACATATGAGTTAAATTCTTGGAAATTGGAAATTATTCAATCAAAACCTTAAGTTTCTATCAAGCAGTTTGGGATTTTTCCCAAAAAAAGATATACATCATCGTAAATCCTAAATTCCTGCCATAGATCTGAAGTAGATACATAGAAACATTATAGAAAATGAGAAAGATGGGGGGAAAATTTCCTGGGAATTGAGAAATCAGCAATGCTCAGCCTCAAACCTCCTTAGAACCACCACATGCAACCTTGAAAAGTCGTCAAAAACATCAAGGGAACAAGTAGACAGAGTTCGACTTCTGATTTTCTCTCAACATTTTTGGAAATGTAACGAAGACCACGACCTAGTCTATTTATATAATAGACCACGGGAAGATGAAACATCATGATGATCTGGATGTAAAAGTATTACAGGGCCGCGACACCTTTAGACAAATCATTGTATTACGATTGTAGACCAATCTCATTGATATGACATATATTAGTTTATAGATGCGACAGGTTTGAAAGATTACGAGACTACTCAGCCGTAGCCCCAATCGCCACTTCTTGGCACTACGGCTTGGGGGCTTATTGATATGGCAAATATAGCACCCTGCCGTGGACGTTAATCAGGCATGCACAGGGTGCGACCCTACTCAACACAATGTGCGTCCCTACTCAGCATGGGGTGCGACCCTACTCAGCATGGTGTGGCACCCATAATTTTGGTCAGTCATACGTGTCGTTGCCTTACATTATATAGGATGCGACACCCACAGCTCTAGCCTCACTAACAGGGTGCGGCACCCACAGCTATAGCCTCATGCAGGATGCAGCCTTCTGCTACGCTGGATGTAGCCTTATACTATGCAGGATGCGGCACTCAATATGCCTGCGTTACAGGCCGCATCCCCCTCATTCATAGCTGCACCAGACTTATATGTCACGTGCTCAGGTAACGTGACACGGCTCACATACCTCTTATAAATAAAGGTCCACACCTCGAGATAAAAAGGGATTCGACAATACCTAGCGAAGCCTTGCCCAATTCTCTCTACAGAACCTCAACATATAGCTGGGGGGCTACTCACCTACATCATAGTCATATCTCTGGGACTCTCGGAATCGCTACAATCATGTATTCTTCTCTCTCATCTATCTTGTACGCCCAATGTGGCATTGCAAACTTGTACATCAACGATATGAATATAATGATAGGGGTGGCACCAATGGGGATGTATGCTCTTCTATAGCCGAGCCCCTCTATATTTTGTGTTCATGTCTCTTTACTTGTTTTATTTCTATTCGTTACTTGACTTGATGATATGAGAACGACTTATGGGAGATTTCTTGTATTATGAAATAGTAGCATGAAAAATGCTTGACAAAGTGCCCAACCCAGGTTTACTCATAATATATTGTTAAAAATATTTCCTTCATTAACCAGTAATACTTGGAACTAGGATGTGGGAGTACATAATTTCTCAAGGTTAGTAGTATAGTATATCCTCATAGTTTGTAAATTGATCTTTTCAAATTTGAATATATATATATATATATATATATATATATATATATATATATATATATATATATATATATATATATATATATATACTTTAGAATATTACTTTTCATTGTTATTATATCTTTTTGGTGTGGAATAGTGGAACACATGCCTAAAACCTAAGGGAATTACTACTCAGTTTTTCAAGTTGATGTTTAGCAGTAGGCAACTTTAACTAGTAGCCTCATCCAAGTCAAGGATCTCAATATATTGTGCACCATTTTAGCAAGGTTCTGACTCAATGCTGCCCATTTGTTAGTTTTAATGGATATTAAGAGACATTTATTTTTAAATCTACATTATCCTTTTTTAGAGACAAATATTATTTATGCTTAATTTTTATAAGAAATTATTGAAGAAATGTTTTTTTTTCAATTTCTGTTGTTAGTCTTTTAAAGGCTAAGGTGCACAACAATAGCGTTAAAAATGATATCAAGTGGGATGATGATATTGTTTTTGGTATTTTGTTTGATCAAAAAGAAGAAAAAATATTTTGTTCATTTTAACAGGAACTATATATGGGATCTTAAGTAATTAATCTCATTTTATAATATTCATTTGTAGTCACTCCCACGTTTTTTTAGTTGTTTGTCCTATTATAACCATTGTGGGAGGTTACATAGTGGTTATAGGTGATTTTGTGTAGTTATAAGACTAACTACAATTTTAAAAGCGCATGGAGTGGGAGACAAAAAAATCATAAGGGATGGGACAAAAGCCAAAAAAACTTGATATTCTATTATTTATACTATATGAGAACCCCTCAAGTTTATGAGTATATATTTTTTGGGCTTTATTTATTTTGAAAAGGTATATGACAATTACACTTTTATCCTTTAGTATTGTTGTAATATATGTTAAAAGACAATCTAATTTTCTTTGACATTTTATCAAAAATAAGTGTTCATAATGTTGATTATGCCACGAGAGTTAAGATGCACCACATGCATGTTATACCAGGATAATGTCAAAAAAGTTCCATCGCCTCTGGTATGCATCTAGCAGTTCAGAATTTTAATTTTTTTAAATTTTGTTATTATCTTACAAAATTTATCGATATATACTTACTTTAGCATTTATGCAGTTAATATATATAAATTTAATTTGTTTAAACAATAAAAATCTATTCGATAATATATAATATTATCTAGAAGCTCCAATTTATTTCCTATTTCAATTCATGATTTCTTTTTATGGTTTACTAGAGGTGAAACATGGGCATATGATTCTATGTGGGATTTTTACAGTATTGTGTATTTATTAACAAGGTTTTTTTCCTTTTTCTTGTCACTGAAGTTGCAAGCTATGTTGTTTTATGTTATTCAATAGATCTTATGAACTTTTATTACTTTTTTTTAGCAAATTCTATATTGAGAAACCTTTCTCATTTGATTCTGAACGTCCACTACAGTAAAATGATAAGTTCCCAACTTAGCATTAGTTGACCGGATATTCATCAAGAGATATGTGACTATTTGTTTGTTAAGATAATCATATTCTAAAGGAACAAACATGCGTGGACAACTAGTCTTCTAGAGCTATTCAATCAGCTGACGTTTCTTCATAAGTTTGTTCCACCTTTTGTGGAACCTAGCTAGTATATAATAATGCCTTGGTTGTACGTTTATTTTATGAAAACAAAATACCAAAATAGTATTCTCTTCATCATTCTTTCTTATTCTTTTTCTTTCTTCGTACTAATATCTTCTTTATGGTATCAGAGCTACCTGGTTCAATGGCATCCGGGTCACAAATAAATGTTTTTCCCTTAACCACAGCTCCTTGCATCACCTCATTGCAATTTGCAACGTTAAGTTAGAACCAAATACCTACCTGATATGGAGAATACAAATTCTCCAGTATATGCAAGCCATGAAAGTGATTGAAATCATCACACAAGAGCCTCTTAAACAGTACAATGACAAGGAAGAGACAACAAAGGAAATTCAAGAATGGGAAGAAAAGGATGTGCTCCTCAAAACTTGGCTACAAGGTACAATTGAAAAGGAATCCCAGTTTCTTATTATAGGATGCAACACTACAAAGGAAACATGGGAATTCTTAGAAGAAATGTTTTTACAATCAACACAAGAAAAAGAATTGCAACTAAAAGAGCAAATTCATGATATCACATTGGAAGGAAAAACTCTTAATGATTACATGAAAGAGTTTGAAAACATGTGTGATGCTCTTGATTCCATTCATAAACCTCTAGATGAGGATACCAAAGTTATAAACTTTGCTAAAGGTTTAGGCAAAAAATACAAGGTTTTTCGTATTGTCATGTTAGGCAAACCTCCGTACCCTTTACTTTCACAACAGATAACATCACTCAAAGGGTTTGAAATTCGAGAGAAAACGCCTAGTGAACCCCAAATGAAACAGGTCGATCACTCTATGGCATTTAATGTCAATAGAGGTCCTGCTCAATATCACAACCGTGGAAGATATAAGTTCAATCGGGGTAGAGGATTTGATGGATACAATTTCAGCAATCAGTTCTCATCCAGAGGTTGTGGTTTTCGACCAATAATTCCTCATTATAGGAATTCCTCTACAAACCAAAATCAACATTTTGGTAGTGTTCAACAACCCTCTTAAAATCAACATGTTCCTTATGTGCAAAATCAAGCTACTTCAGCAAATCCGACAAGGCCTCCTTCAATCCATCAATTTGCAACGGATGATAAAAATAGTCAAAGTGTCATAGCATGTCAAATATGTAGAAGAACCAATAACCTTTCTCCTTCTTTCTTTTATTGGTGGGACTACTCATTCCAAAGCCAAGAACGCACTCCAGCTGCCATGACTGCAACAAATGTTGAATCACGGCTAGATGATGGTCTTTATGTCGACTCAGGAGCTACATCACACATGACAAATGGTACCGGTAATTTTTCAAAGCTTATGGCATATAAAGGAAGTGATAAAGTTATTATTGGGGAACTTGACATCACTCACATTGGAGAGAAACATTTAAATAAAAATTTAATTTTGAAAGATGTTTTAGCCGTTTCCAAAATAAAAAAGAATCTTATTTCTGTAAGTTAATTACTTCATGACAATGAATGCTTATTAGAATTTATTAATAATGGATTTATTGTCAAGGACAATAAGACTCATAAAGAGCTTGCGAAAGGAACTAGAAGATGGTCACTTTACACCTTTGAAGAAAATCATTAGGAAGCACTTAATGCTATTTATAACAAGAAAGAAAGTTATCAAGTTTGGCATCAAAGATTAGGACATCCGCAAGTCAAGTCTTTAAAATTTTTAAATAAATGTAATGCTTTATATGTTGACAATTGGAATAAATCTCCTACTATTTGTGTAAGTTGTCAACTAGGAAAAAGTTGTAAGTTGCCATTTGGAATAAATGATAAAATTTCAAGTATTCCTTTCGAAAAGATTCATTGTGATTTGTGGGGACCCGCTCCTATAACATATTCTCAAGGATTCAAATTTTATGTTATATTTGTTGATGATTGTACTCGGTTCGCATGGTTGTATCCACTTAAATGAGAGTCTGAATTTCATCAAACCTTTTTAACATTTCACAAAATGATTGAAACTCAATTTGAAAATAAGATAAAAAAATTCCAATGTGATGGTGGTGGTGAATTTTCAAGTAATGACTTTATCTCTTATCTTGAAAAATATGGCATAGTTAGACATATATCTCATCCAGGAACTCCGAAACATAATGGTGTAGTCGAGATAAAACATAGACACATTGTTGAAACTACTTTAACATTATTGTTTCATGCCAATATTCCACTATCTCTTTAGGTTGAAGCCTTTTTAACCGCAGTTTACCTCATCAACCGCTTACTTTCAACTCCATTAAATCGTACCACCCCTTTTTTCAAACTACATCGCACTCATCCAAATTACTCCACGTTACATATTTTTGGTTTCCGATGTTTCCCTTATTTATGAACTAAAACTCAAAAAATAATTATACCAAAATCTTATTCGTGCTTATTTATTGGGTATAATTCTATTCATAAACGGTATCGTTGTTACCAACCAAATACAAAACGGGTGTTTAATTCTCGCCATGTCATTTTTGATGAAAATGTTTTACCTTATAACCAGCAAAATCACAATCCTCCTAAACTACAACCCATTGATTTTGTGACAAAGCAAGAGTTTTTAAACTTTGTAGTACCAAGTAATTTACTATCTACACCTCCAAATACTATTGAAAATCTATCTCGACCAACTTCAGAATTTTTTCCTCTACCAGCTACTATAGACCCCACATCTGATACTTCCTAGAACTCTCAACAATCATTCACTACCTTTACGCCAACTCAGCAGGACGATGACCTATCAAACCCAGGCCATTCTGATCAAAAGTCGAACTCAGCTCCTCAGCCTACTACCTTGGCAATCCATCATCATACACTTCATGACTATACTGCCACATCTTCCTCTGACCTATCCAATACCCTATTAAATCAACCCTGTCAAAACCTTAGACCCACTTGCGCCACAACTACCTCTACTTTAGGTGTCAACCCTATTCTCTCAGTTTGCGCCACACCTACCAGTTCTTTAGATGGCAGCCCTGCTCAATCCACCGACCCTCTCACCGCTTCTCCATAATTTGTTAACATTAATATTCAGTCCCTTTCCACTCCCAATACACCTCTTGCCTCTTATTCTCACCCCCCCACCCCTCAATCTTGTCGTTGATCTTAACTTACCTCTTACCAACACTCATCCTATGCTCACACGCTCTAAATCTTTGTCTTACCCACCCACTGCCTTTCTAGCTTCCACCCCTATTACTAAACCTTTCCCTCTAAAATAGACTCTTTCCCAACCACAATGGGTTCAAGCTATGCATGACGAGCTCCATGCTCTTGAATAAAATCACACATGAGACTTAATACCACCTCATCCTAATATGCGTGTTATTAGTTCAAAGTGGGTTCTTCGTACCAAACTGAATGCTGATGGCACACTGGATACATACAAGGCTCACTTTGATGCTAAAGGATATAATCAAATTGAAGCGGTTGATTTTGGTGAAACTTTTAGCCCGGTTGTTAATCTGTCTACCATTCATGTTGTGTTATCTCTTGTTCTGATGAAACACTAGCCTATTAAGAAACTTGATATTTAAAATGCCTTCCTCCATGGATATCTCAATGAACTTGTCTACATACATCGACCACTAAGTTTTGAAGACCCTACCTTCCCCTCCCATATCTGCAAGCTTAACAAACCTATCTATTGGCTAAAGGAGGCCCCTCGTGCCTAGTTTGACTGCTTTAGTCTTTATCGTCTTAACTCTCGTTTATGTGTAGCAAGGCCGAATCCTCTCTCATCATTCTACATCACTCACATGGCACTATTCTTCTCCTCCTTTATGTGGATGATATTATTCTCACTAGTAGCCATTCATCTCTCCTTACCTCTCTTACTAAGAAACTTGCCTCTGAGTTTGCCTTAAAGAACCTTGGTAATCTTCATTATTTTTTGGGTATTCAAGTTCTTCCCTTTAGTGGCGGCTTATTCATATCGCAACATAAATATGTTATATCTCTTCTCACAAAGGCGAACATACTTTATTATATCTCCATTCAAACGCCTCAGTCCACTAAATCTAACCACATGTCTTCGGCCCCTTTTCATGAACCTCCCATCTTCCACTCACTTGTTGGTCCAGTTTAATATCTCACCCTCACCTGTCCAGACATCACTCATTATATTAACACACTCTATGAGACAATGAATGCTCCAACCGATATTGATTTTCAAAATGTCAAACGCCTTCTTCAGCATCTCCATGGAACTTCCCATATGGTCCTCCGTCTCCTGTCTCAATCCTCCCTCACATTATATGGTTTCTCTGATGCTGATTGGGCTCGCTGCTCTCCGACTCATCGTTCAACTTTAGGGTTTTATATGTTTCTCAGTGCAAATTGTATATCTTGGGCCTCTAAAAAGCAACCCACTGTTGCTCGTTCCTCTTATGAAGATGAATATCGGTCCCTTGCTGTAGCAACTGCTGAACTTATGTGGCTCACTTATCTTCTATATGATATTGGACTTTCTGACTTTGATGCTCTGACATTGTAGTATGAAAATTTAAGCTCTCTTTATATGACTATCAATCCCATTCTTCATGCTCGTATCAAGCATGTTGAACTCGATTATAATTTTGTGCGGGAAAATGTTGCTCAAGGACTGCTGGTTATTGAATTTTTTCCCTCCTCATTTCAGCTTGCTGTTAACTTCACTAAGCCATTAACCACTTCTCAATTTCAATTTCTCCATCACAATCTTGGTGTGTGCTTTTCTCCCCACCATCACTTGAGAGGGAATATTGAGAAACCTTTCTTATCTAATTCTGAATGTCTACTACACCAAGATGATAAGTTCGCAACTCGGCATTAGTTGACCGGATATTCAGCCAGAGATATGTGACTATTTGTTTGTTTAGATAATCCTATTCTGAAGGAACAAACATGCTTGGACAACTAGTCTTCTAGATCTATTCAATCAACTGAAGTTTCTTGATAAGTTTGTTCCACCTTTTGTGGAACCTAGATAGTATATAATAATGCCTTGGTTGTACGTTTATTTTATGAAAAGAAAATACCAAAACAATATTCTCTTCATCATTCTTTCTTATTCTTTTTCTTTCTGCTTACTGATATCTTCTTTACTACTTTTTTAGAAGGGTTTATTCAAAATTTTATATCGAGCATTGCATATGTTATCAAAGATCCAAACTTCATCCCCACTTTCTTGTAGTTTGTGTGATCTCTCATTTTGGGTTCTTTATCAATACATTCTCATTATAAAACATTTTATCCAAATTTCGTCCGATCAATTTATATTTTTATGAACTAAATTTTTTATTATTTTCTATAATTTATGTGTGGTGTGTGTATGTGGTGGTCATTGTGTATATTTTGTCAATATGTAGGTAGAGAAATAACTCATTACTTCGTGTTTATGTTGGGTAATATAAGTTGATAATCTAATATGTATCATAAATTCTTCTCTTGGCCGCTATTTTTAATCTCACTTGAAATTTAAAATTACTGAGATTTGTGCATATTGCATGTTATAGCTATAAGGTACGTGATGTTCAAGGAATGTTCAGTGTTGTAAGTGGGTGTGGAGGATTAGCACACGACCATCGGCACGGGTAAACAGCAAATATATATAAATATAAGTTGCATATAACATGAGAATAGTTCACAACCTCCGTAAAAGTTAACTATTACATTCAAAGTAAATAAAGGAATCCACTGCCAAAATCATTTTCACCCAACTAACATTCCATTGAAATCAATTTTAATTAACACTAAATAAATATTTCAGTGGAATAACATATACGTCGGAATGGGTAATACACATCACCAACCCAATTCTATTGAACTAACATTCCATCAAAAGCAATTTTACCACTACAAAAACATTTAAATTTAATACCTAAGATATATGTCTAAATGAGTAATCCATATTTAAAACAAATTCTAATCAACCAACAATCCATCCAAGTCAATTTAACATAACAAAACCATCATGTATGTACAAAACACAGTGAAAAATATATACAAATCGACAGCAAGAGAAGGGAAGGAAGATTAATCATATGTTGAAAAAGCTTTTTATCCTACTGTATTTGTCACCACATGAACAAAAAATTTAATCCAAAATTAATGTTAAAAACTCATTCAGTTTCCCCAACTCCTCAAATTGCCAAAATATTTAGGGTGGTGGGCGTGGGGTGAGGATATTTGAGTCATTGAGATTAGAAAATGATTGAAGTATAAATTAAATTCATTGCTACTCTTACATAGTAGGATTAGTTTTAATGTTACACTAGTTATGCCTTTAGTTATGCATTCTTGTCCCCGATAATGAACTTCAATAAACTCAATCCATAGCTCATCTAACTCCTCTATTGTGTATTTCTCTTTCTGGGTTAAGTTCATCAATTAAGATTGGCACATAATATGATGAGAAGCCATAAATTGTACAAAAAAATATATTCAATTAATTGCCTTCAAATTGATAAAATGCAAACCCTACATGAGTTTTCTTATATAATTCATTACATACTTTTCATATTAAATATATTTGGGTCGTTTGGGGCACTACGCTGACACAATAATGAAAAATTGTCAAATGAGGAAAATAACAAGAATACATATTTCATACATAAATATTCAGTCACCTTAATGGACTTCCTCCCATGGATAGGTATTCCATTCCCACCAATAACCAAAGGAACGATACCACTTCAAGACAGTAAGACTTTTAATATATATTTATAACTGGAAAGAATACTATAAATAGGTAAATATGAGATCTACTCACGTAGTGATGTAAAATATAATTTCATCAAATATCGTATTATGCAAAGGATCCAACCCAAAAAATCCATTGATGAGGTATGAGGGATAATCAAAATCCACTGAAAGTTAAAACAATACGAGTAACGTCAACGGGTTGCATCTCACATAAATTAAAGAAGTCATTTAGATCTCAAGATTTTATTCTCCGAAAGTCTCCTTACCATGTGGAATCTTTATATCACTTTCCTTCAATCCTTTTAATGTTTGTTTGAATGGAAATCATAATACGACCACCCTAAGGACTCATCATTCCTTGTTCCTTACCACTGACATCATTAATATCTTCATGTTTTGGAAGTATTTTTTATAAAAAAAAAAAAAAGAAAACAAATCAATGTCAGTGAATCAATGTAAGACGAAATATATGGACACACACATTGAGTTTAGCTCATATCGGACTCCACTTAATTATAAAATACATAACATGCAGCAAGGTTTCAGTAACCAATCAAAGTAGAACTGTAGCATTAAATCTCTACTTTATTTCTTCATGGTTGCCAAAAACCTGTTACATTCTTTAAAAAAAATCATGCAGCTAATCGGACGTTACATTATATATGTTATATTTACGTGCTACACACACCCAAAGGTACCACAATAACAATTGGCTATGAAGTAATGCTTCAACGCTTGGTAAGATAATTACAAACCCATCCCCTACACATTAATGATAATATATCTATAGATACAATCAAACAATCACTGTCAATATATTCTAAGGATAATGGCAGCAAGCATGTGAATCTAGCATTCAATAATAATACAAGCAAGACAGAAGAAATGCCACGATCCACAAAAATAAACAAAATGCACACCAACAAGGAAAATAATTAAAAAAAACTTACGAAAACCATTACTTCCTAAAAGGAATCACTAACCGTTAATTAATCTTTTAGAATTAAAAAATACACAACTCAAGTATGACAGTAATCACATTTCACGTAAAAATAATTAGTACATATCACCTTTATTATTCCGTCTATCCAAACAACTTATAATCGCAAGAATAAAAAAAAATAAACAAAATATAACCCAAAATGTGGGGTATGTTTTGTTATGTAAGATGTATGTTTTATAAGGGAGGAATAATAGTATACCAAATTTAAACTGCGCCATAACATAATCATGGAAGTTGGTAGTGGAGTAACTCACAACACTCAAGTTAATTTTATAACATTTTTTTATAGATAAAAGATTTAATTACCACCAATCTCTATGGGAGCGAACCTGTATACAAGGAGTATACAAAGAGAAAAAGAAAGAAGCAAAAAAGGTAAAGCAAATAGGCTCCAACCTCAAGCACACCCAAACTAAAAAGAAGTATGAATGACCTCCATTAACTCAAGAACCTCCTCAGTAGTGGCGTTAATATTCACCTTATACCAACTAATCAAAGTGCTCAAGAAAATATATCGTAGTCTCGAAAGCGCCATCTCGATAGCATCGAAACACTGATCATTTCTCTCTTTCCAAACCATCCAAAAGATGCAGTGAGGGATACGCCAGATCCGACTATCGCCCAACCACCCCTAGGCGGAATCCACGCGTCAAGAGGCTCCCTCACATAAGCAGGCATAACCCAAACGGTCCTGGCCACGGCTAGAAATACATCCCACAAACCTCTCGTCACCCTGCAATGTAGCAAAAGATGGTTGATCTTCTCCTCTTCCTCTTTGCAAAGCCAACACTAGCTGGACAAATGGAAACTTCTCTTCTGAAGACATTTCGACGTCAAAATGGCCTACCTAGCCGCAGTCCAAACAAAGAATCTGACCGTAGTATCCTCACAGTATCCTTGGTAAGATTATTCCATCTCACATTATCCTCACTAAGCGTCGGTCGGGGGGATGAACTCAACAACTCATTGAACAAATCCACCTCCTGAAGCTCCCAGTCCCAGAGTCTTCTCCTAAGCCGAGGTCTCCACATGACCCCATCATTGCTGATAAACACTTGATCAACCACCGTCCCATCATTCATGATTGACACCTAGATTAAAATTACCGAGAAAAAGATACTGAATAAACCCATTCTCACCCCATCTATCTTTCCAGAATCTAATTTATCCCCTTTCCCTAAAAGAAATTCAGTATTCCTAGAATAATCCACCCACTCCCTCGCAATATGCTTCCACAAACCCACACCATGGGACAATGACCCCACCGCCGGTCTCCACCCTAATTGCGTTGAACTCCACCTAGCCCTAACAACCCTCCTACATAATCTATTTCCCCCACGAGGAAAACGCCAAGACGACTTCCCCAGCAACGCTCTATTAAATATGCCCAAGTTCCTCACACCCACTCCCTCTCCTTAATAGTTTTGCAAACCTCCTCCCAACTAACCAGACTATATTTAAAATTATCATCATTCCTCTCCACAAGAAATCTCTCATGAGCTTCTCCATTTTATTATGCATCGCAACTGGAAGAGGAAAAATGGACATGTAATAGTTTGTCAAGATTAACAAACAACTCTTAACTAGAGTAAGTCTCCCAACTTTCGAAATGAACCCGTTCTTCCACCCTACGAGTCTCCTTCTCATTCTTTCCAAAACCGGGTCCCAAATCTCCTTCTTCTTATACTTAGCTGTAAAGGGAATACTAAGATACGTATTTGGTAAGGTCCCAATCCTACCTCCCAAAGTACTCGCAAGCCCCTCCACCTCACTCGATCCCCCAATGGGGATCAACTCGCACTTCCCCGTATTGATCCAAAGCTCGAACACCGCCTCGAAGCAAATCAGAAGCATCTTTAAAGAACGAATCTGACAACGATCAGCATCATAAAAGATAATCGCGTCGTTAGCAAATAGAAGGTGAGAAACATAAAACCTATCCGAGCTCAAGGGCCCAAAAGCAAAACCCCTAATCCACCCTGACTCGACCACCCGCACCATCATCCGACTAAACGACTCCATGATAAAGATGAATAAAAAGGGGGACCACGGATCCCTTTACCTAAGGCCACGAGAACAAGGAAAAAAACCTTCAGGCACCCCGCTAATCAGTACCGAGAATCTAATTATAGACACGCATCCACCTGCACCACCGATCCCCAAAACCCATCATCCTTAATAGGTAAAGAAGAAACTTCCAATTAACATGATCATACGCCTTCTCAATGTCAAGCTTACATGTTATGCCAGGAACCCCACTTCTTAACCTAGACTCAACGCACTCATTAGCCACTAAAATAGCATCGAGAATCTGTCTCCCCTTATAATACTATGAAATCAGAGGGTCCAAAACCTTCCTAAGCCTAACCAACAAGACTTTGGCTAGGAGCTTGTACACACTCCCAATCAAAATGATCGGTCTGAAGTCCCTGATGTCAATAGAACCCCCTTTCCTAGATATCAGGATGATGAAGGTCGTATTGAACCTTGGAATAAAAGATCTCCGATCATGGAAATTGTCAAAGAATGCCATCACATCCATCTTGACCACACTTCAATGATGTTGGAAAAAAGCCATCATGAAGCCGTCTGGCCCTGGCGCCTTATCCACGCTCATCATCTTAAGCACATTCACCACTTCCTCTTCTGTGAATGGGGACTCAATACCTTCGGCCTCAAGAGTCGATATGCACACCAAATTATCCCCATCTAGAGAGGGTTGCCATGACTCCTCTTCATTAAATAAATCCTCATAAAACTGAGCAATAACCCCCCTCAGCTCTCTATCTTCTATAAACACCACTCCCCTACTGAACTTTTCCCGATTTGGTTACCCCTTTTATGAGAGTTGGCCACTGTGTGGAAAAACTTGGTATTTAAATCCCCCTCTTTCAGCCACAAAGCCCTCGACTTTTGTCTCTAACTGATTTCTTCTTGAATTAACCTATTGCCTACCTCCCCTTTTTTATTCTCCCTCTCTCTCCTCTCCTCCTCCGATAACCCTTCCCTCCCTTCTTTATCATCCAGCCTCTTCACCTCCTTGATAAGACTCACAGTGAAGAGATGCACATTACCGAAAACATCTCTATTCCACTTTTTAATGTCTTCTTTAAGCTAATTCAATTTAGTTGCCAACCTAAAGCTGGCATTGCCACCCACCTCATACGCTGACCACCAACCCCTAATACTCTAGGTGAAGTCATTCTCCTTGAGCCACATATTCTCAAACCTAAAAGGGGTCTTACCCTCCCGACCCGCCACACTCTAACAATATGGGACAATGATCGGAAGTGACCGTAGGCAAGTAAGACTGAATGACCCCGGGAAAATGTTCCTCCCAACTTTGAGAAATCATGAAGCGATCAAGATGGGACATAAAGGAATTGTCCCTCCCACTCCACCAAGTATACAATCCCCCTTCAAGGGGCAAGTCAATTAACTCCATCTCATCAATGAAATCGGAGAAGTCCTTCATATAACTGGAGATTCTACCTCCACTATTTTTTCCCCTCCGAAACGCACCACATTGAAATCCCCTCCCATACAATTAAAGACCCCCCACACCCTACTGACTCTCGGTAATTCCTACCACAACTCCCACCTACTCGAATCCTCGCACGGGCCATAAATACCCGAGAAACTCCAGACGAAATAATCCTCCCTATTCTTGAATAGGCAAGATAAGGACCAACTTCCTACTAAGATCTCCAAAATAGCCACCCCACCTGAGACCCCCACAGCGTCCAGACTAACCCATTTGAATCCCCACCCTACCCATATAGATCTGATACAATCTGCATCCATTAAACTCATTTTGGTTTCCTATAGACAAACAATATCTAGTTTCCACCTACTAATAGCCCCACTAATAATACCCCTTTTGGTGGGATCATTTAACCCTCTCACGTTCCACAAAATAATGCATAATTTCATGTATTCAATTACGCCTGTCGATCTCCCCTGAAAATCCCGACCTACACCCCTCCCCTCCCCTCGCACCACTATTAATGTTCTCAAACAAATACCACACCTCCCTCTCGTACACCTCAAAATCAACTCCCGCATCTTTTCTAAAGCATCCTAACAAATCCTCCCTCCACCCCACTGGGTCTTCCTCCCACCCTACTTCCTCACCCTCCCCAAAAGCCTCCTCTTTGCTCAGGATCTCTAATTCCACCCAAAGTCTATAGTCATTTAATGCTTCTAAACATGATCCTCCTCCCCCGTCCGCTGATCCCCCATAGCCATCATCTCGCTCGCCTCCACTATAGTCTTAAAACTATTTAAATTATCTATGGATTTATGTTTCCCTTCGTGCCTCGTCATATGGGGTAATTTTTTCCCACCTCTTTTCCTTACCACTACTTTCTTTTTATTGCCAAGTTTCCCCGAGTTTCTAAAACTTTTAAGGTTTTTTAGGCCTAACATGGCATTGCCGAGATAAACATCTTTTTTGCCTCTCTCAATCTCATTAGTCACTGTCGCCCCCACTTTGTGTTTAGAAGACCGCTTATTTGCCTCTGCAAATTCTAATTCAACTGGCAGAAATTTATTTTTCTCTATTCTCACTAATTCCCCCCCCCCCCCCCCCCCCCCCCCCATGTCTATGGTAATGAAACCCTTCACTGTGGAATTTTCTATGGTAATGGAACCAGTTACGACTACCTTATTGGTAATATCTCTAAGAGTTTTAGAGCTGATAGTACAAACATTAACAATATTAACAACCTCCATATGGCCTTCAATAGCATCTCTAACATATTTTTTTTTAGTAATGCTACATGTATCCTCATTTGGTACCCTCTAATAAGACAAGACAACAAAAGCTTGTACTTGTTATCCTGACGGAACCCACAACAACAACTACAACCTCTTGTTGTCTTATCTTATTAGAGCAACCCTTATGAGTAGTCTAAAAATACACATTGTTAGCGCAAATATACCCGTTAAAAAGTGAAAAAAATGCTACGGGTAGTTCAAACATACCCTACATAACCACCCAAACGACGCCGTATAAAAACACTGTTCCTACCGCGGAACATCATGTTCCGCCTAAGAGTTTTGGCACTATTCCTTAAGAGGAACATCATGTTCCACTTAAGGTTTATGATATATTACATTTTCAACCACAACATAAAACTTATGGTAATTAAATAAACACCCAATGATTATATAAACGAATATAAATTTTTTTAGATGTTTTTCATAAATAAATAATATATATTCGTTCATAAATAAAATTTTTTAGAGTTTTTTTTTTCATAAAAAAAATAGTCGTTGCCAAAATAAAGCCGTTGGGGGTAGAAATCTAATTAAACAAAATTATTTTAATTCCTAGGCGCAACATCTTATGCCGCTGAAGGCCTTATTTGAGTGGCTTGGGCGGAACATGATGTTCCGCTTAAGGTGGGGCCCAAAAAAAATTAACTTGTCGGCTACTAGTGTATTTCTAAATTTGTTATTTCTTGCAGTACGAAATGCTATATATGACAATATACACTACTCACAACAAACATCAAAACCTCGTATATACACATTTGACATACCCATAAAAGTTCTCTTAACAAGTACCAATAAAAGTACCAAATAAAAGTACACATAAATTTATTCAAATTTTTTATATTCCACTTTCTCACTGGATTACTCCCACTATGTAGCCTGCGTTCCTCTAGCCTTTATCTTCTGTTAACATCAAGAGACCCACAAGTCTTGTCACCACAAAAGGAGGAGTTTGCCACGTGAGAAATAGCTTTTTTTTTGTGATAACAAGAAATCAGAAAAAGCGAACAAACATACAAATGGCTCTAGATAAAATAGAACCCATCCTCCTCCAACTCCGCTTCAACCATCCTAAGGTACTCTTCCGATGCTTGCTCATATTCCCTATATAGTCCATCCACCTCCCTCGCAAATTTCACCATACAATCTGCCATAAAGTTGCTTGCTCTTGGAATGTGTACGATGTTTATCTTTAGCTCCTTCGTAAGCTCCTTGCAGTCCTCGATGATATTTGCCAAAGGGTGATTCTGAGTATTTTCCTGCTTGATGAGCATGATGGCCTCAAGACAATCGTTTTTCAGACAAGCATTTTTCCATTTCTTTCTAAGGGCTAGATTTAGCCCATGAAAAATCCCTTCCAGCTCAGCACGTAAAGGGCTGGCAGTGCCTTGAATTCTTCCAGTAAAGCCCAAGATCCATTCACCATCATCATTTCTAACCACACCACCAAAAGATCCCGTACCACATCCATGGTCAAAACCACCGTCAGTGTGAATGATGATTTTTCCTGCAAAATGACATGGATTACGAATTAGTATAGTATGGTTTTCCCCATAACCATTGCTCGCTTGGTTTTATGTGCTTCAAAAACATAATTTCTGTAATTCATAGTCAAGCGGGCAACAGTTTGTGGAGAATCATCCATGTTATTGAAGATGTAATTATTTCTAGATTTCCAAATATGCCACAAGGTAATAATAAAGCATTTGTACCTTTCGTTCTTCGAATCACCCCAAATGTTTTGGGTAATCCATTCATTTACATTACCTGATAGGTTGAGATCAAGGGTGTGATCGAAGCCAAGTGCGTTCCAAATTTCCTTAGTGTGGGTGCACTCCCTAAATAGGTGGTCGATGTCCTCGAGGAGTCCACACCGTGGACAATCACCATTTTATGTAAGGCCTCTTCGCATGCGATGTTCATTGGTGAGGATTTTTCCATGTAGAATAGTCCACAGGAAGGTGAAAATTTTTGGTGGGACATTTAATTTCCATAACTTTTTCCAAGCCTCCCATGGTTGATGTTCATTATGCTTGGTTACAAGGGCTTGGCAACATGAACTAATTGTGAACTTTCCTTTTTTACTTAATGACCAGGACGGGTTATCATCACAAGGGCGATTCCGGGAAAGAGGTATACTTAGAATATAATTCATAGTGTTTACGTTAAATGAGTTTTCAATAGTTCTAACATCCCATTTCCCGTTCTCATCAATAAGCACATCAAAATTTACATTCTCCAAGTTTCCCGGGTGATCCACAAGGTTGATTATTTTCTTTCGCACCCACCAGTCTTTTAGGATGTTAATTTTCTTACCATTTCCAACAATCCATTTGACATTTTTCTCGAGGGTTTCTCTACATTTAAGGATACTTCTCCAAGTATGAGACGACGTATTACGCTTTTTCCACATTATAGGGTTTTGACCAGCTTTATATTTGTTCCTTAAAATTTCAGTCCATAATGATTTATCCTTATTCATAATTTTCCATCCTAATTTAGTGACACTAGCCTGATTATTTTGTGCACTTTTCCTCAACCCAAGGCCTCCAACTAATTTGGGACTACAAACTTTATTCCAGTTTACCAAGTGAATCTTTCCCTTATCATTATTCTCTCCCCATAGGAAATTTCTATTAAGTATATCAATATCATTACAAATCTTCATCGGGATTATGGCATTTTGCATATTATAGTTTGGGATGGTGGAGGATACAGCCTGGATAAGAGTTTTCCTTCCCGCAAGTGATAGTAACTTAGATTTCCATCCCGTTAATCTTTTTTGTATTTTTTCAATAATGTCTTTAAAATGAGAGTCTTTTATCCTACCATGGATAAGTCTATTTCCAAGGTACATACCTAAATCATTGGTAAGTTTCATGCCAAACAAATGTCCAGCCTTTAATGCCTCCCATTTGGGTATATTGGGGGACACAAACACTTTAGATTTAGAGTAACTTATTTTCTACCCAGAGATGTGGCAAAACTCCTCAAGGTATCAATGACCGCTTTACACGAACTATTATCATTTTCCGTGAACAGAATAAGGTCATCAGCAAAAAAGAGGTGGGTGATACGGGGGCCCCTAGGCGAGGCCCTAATACCTTTCCACTTCTTACATTTAACTTTATCCGATATCATAGAAGATAAGTATTCCATGCACATAACAAAAAGGTAAGGGGATAGAGGGTCTCCCTGTCGGAGGCCTCTAGTTGGCTTAAAACTGGGGAGGGGGGATCCATTCCAAAGAATAGAGGTAGTGGTATTCTTAACACAACTCATTATAAGGCTACAAAAATCCTTATCAATATTAAACCAATTTAGGACTCCCTCGAGAAAATCCCAATCCACTCTATCATAAGCATTTTGCAAATCAATTTTTAGAATAAAACCCCCTAATTTACCTTTAGTATTCATAAGGGTGTGAATAATTTCCTGAGTAACAATAACATTATCAGAGGCTTGTCTCCCAGGGAGAAAGCTAGCTTGGTGGGGGCTAATATTACGGCAAAGGATAGGTCTAAGCCTATCCACAATAATTTTAGCAAGTATCTTATAAGAGACATTACAAAGAGTAATAGGTCTAAATTGCGATATGTTCTCTGGATTATCCACTTTAGGAATAATCGTAATAAAGCTGGTATTTAGGTCACTAGGAAAATACTTATCTCGAAAACATTTTTGGCAGAATATAAAAAGGTTAGTAGCAATGGTTCTCCAAAAATGTTGGTAAAAAAGCGGTTGGAGCCCATCCGGTCCAGGAGCTTTAAGAGCTTTTATGCTAAAAATAGCTTTCCTAACCTCCCCTATTGAAATAGGGGTAGTTACGAATAAGTTATCATCCTCCACAAATTTCATATTGTCCAAATTTCGCAGTTGACTTTGAATATCATAATTAAATTCAGCTTTAAATAGGTCTTTAAAATAATTATTAATATGATTTGAGATTATAGTACCATTATCAGTCCACTCCCCATTAATAAGGAGTTTTTTAATACAATTTCTCCTTCTCCTTATAATAGTGGTAGTGTGGAAAATTTTTGTGTTTCGATCACCCTCGTTAAGCCATTGGATTCTCGATTTTTGTTGCCATAAACTTTTTTCGTGTCTAAGGAACGTGTTAAACTCATCGCGTAGTTTAGTTTCAAGGAGGGCGAGATTATGTGAGTACCAATTTTCTTGAGCTTTTTGTATACCACTTAAACGTCTAAGCATACGCTTCTTATTTTTAAAAATATTACCAAAAGTAGTGTTGTTCCAACTTTTAATATTTTCCGTACATAAATTAATATTCATATCGAGATTTGAAGCATTATTCCAATTTGAATTAACTAGATCGTTAAAATCAACTCTATCAAACCAACAAGCCAAAAGTCTAAAGGTTTTAGGAATAATGAGGTGTTTTGACATACCTTCCATTCTGATAATGATAGGACAATGGTCCGATGCAGTCCGTGGAATATTCTCTACATTCGCGTTAGGGTATTTTCGATTCCACTCCGCATTAGCAAGGCCTCTGTCTAATCTGATAAGAGTATTAGCCATTCCCTTCCTGCTGTTTGTCCAAGTCAGTTTTGGTCCCGAGCACCCCAGGTCAGTAAGGTTACATTTGTTAATATTTTCCAGAAATGTGTTGTCTTTGTTATCTGCCACCTTCTTCCCAAAACTTCTTTTTTCAGAATCATCCACGTGATCGTTGAAATCACCCGCAACCAACCACGGAATATTAATATTTTCAGAGATATCACATAGGTTGTCCCATAGTCTTCTGCGCAGTTGTCGAAGTGGGCTGGCATAAATCGCCGAAAAGATCCACTCCTCATAATTGTTCTTAGTAACCAGAAGGTGGATAGCTTGTCTAGTTATAGATAAAGTCTCTAGTTTTATGGAGTTTGGGTTCCAGGTAACCCAAATGCCCCCTGACCTGCCAACTGGCTCTGAAACCTCCCTGTTTGTAAAACCAAGACTGTCAAAAAATCCAACCAGGTTTCCAATAGGCCTATGGGTTTCAAGGATCACCACAATATCAGAGTTATAAATATTTTTCAGCTCAGTGATAGTGGGTTTAAATAGGGGTTTACCAGCCCCACGACAGTTCCAAATAATTACAACCATTGATGACCTTTGCTGAATGAGTGAGTCCACATCGTTGATCGTCCAACAATACCCGTTAGCAATTCTTTGGTGTAGATGAGTATCTCTTCACATATCTTCCATAATCGCTGTGGTTGTCTTCTCGTTTCCCCACATCTGTTCCAGGGTGTTGATAATGACCTTGGTTTTTGATATTTTCCAGTTCACTTGCATGATGGCTGCCACCTCTACATTCTCCGTTAAGTTGGTTGAAATTTCCCCTGGTGACAGCGTCTGGTTTTGAATTTGTACATCCCCTAGGAAGGCGAGGGGAAAGGGGAGATTCATTTCTGTTTTAGTTTACGGCTACTTGTTCTTTTTCAGAATTGATTTTTGTTGAGGCTCCACTATTACTTGAATTTTTTGCACTTGAGTTCTGTTTTTCGTCAAGCTGTGAGTTTCCTTTTTTATGGATAACGCCTACCGTGAGGCAATTAATGTTTTCTGCATTTGACTTGCAGCTGTCATCATTATTACAGCTTGACGTGCCGAGATGGTTTTTCCCCATGCCACTATGCTCCATAATTTTAACGCTAGCCTTTTGAGTGTGTTGTACCTGTGATGTGCTTCCACCTGTCTCATTAACTTGTGTGCGCATTTTTTTTTGCATTACTTCCCGTGAATTTCCATTTTTACCCCCGTTTATTTTTCTGTCGTCCGTACCATTTATAGCTGAGGTGCTGTTTGTTCCAGGCGTCACCCCCAGTCCTTTCGTATGCAGGCTTTTTGTACTGCTACCTCCTTTTCCATTCGTTCTATCATTTTGCTTCTGTAGCTTGTCACTTCCTTCACTATTGAGGATAGAGAACCTGTTGTTATTCCTTCCCAAGTTTTCCCTAGTTCCATTTGAACTTATTCTGTTTCTATCATTTCCATATTTTTTCCGTTGCACCAGCATCCAAGGACCAAATTGGTCTTGTTTCTTTTCCACGTCAACTTTCCTGTTATCATGGTTTTCTTCGTTTGGACTCTTAGGTAAGTAGCCATTATCAGTTGGTTTAGTCGGAGCAGCGCCCAAATTACCCGAAGATATATTTTCAGATGGAATATTTGTATTTTGGTTTGGAGCGTTTAATGGACAAAAATCAGTTTTGTGACCAATTTTACCACACCTAAAACAAATATATGGTAGGAATTCACACTCCACCCTGTATTTACGTCCATCTAATTTGTAGCATGGTATTAGAGGTTTTGCAAGATCCACTTCCACACAAATCGTTGCATATTTGCCTCTAGTAGATGAAACCGAGTTGAAATCTGTTTTAATTGGTCTCCCAAGCTTGCATCCAATCTGGAAGAGGGCTCTTTCGTCGAACCATTCTATAGGAAGCCTTGGCAATCTAACCCACATAGCTGTAGTAACAAGGTTAGCCTCAAGAGGGTTAAAATTTGGCACCCACTTCCTTACAACTAAGTAGTGATTGTTTATTACCCATGGGCCACCTGTCAATACATTGTAATAGTCTTCTTTCATCATAAACTTAAATAGGTAGTGTCCTTCTTCCAAGTCTACGATTTCATAATCACCTTGTAGGTTCCACAGTGAGGAAACTCTTGCATTAAGCACCTTGAACCAATATTTCTTCCAAGGAGACTAACAATGACACTGTCATTCCATTTTTCTCTTAACTTTTCAACGTGTTTCTTGGGGATAGATACCACTGGACACAGTGGATCATCCTCCTCATTCACCGGTTTGGTGTTGAGGTCCATGGGCTGGCAGTTAATTTCATTTGATTCCTCCATGTCGTCATCAGACCACACACAGTTGGCATCATCAAAAAATATATATGAGTTTTGCTTCTTACCCACAACATCCTTGTATGATAATATCTGTTTAGGTCTTTCAGTTTCCTCACCACCTTGGATCTCGGTTGGTTCAGTTATCATCGTGGTTGATCTCTCATCCAAGTTCATGTCCGTGCTAGTCTCTTCCGTATTTGAACAGGGCACCACTCCATTATTTTGGTTGGTGGTGATGGTATTATCGTAGTTCTCCATTTCCATGTCTACAATTGTTTCATGGCTGTCTTTTTGTTTTTTGGTGCTCCTTAATAGGAGGTCTTCTTCCTCTTTGGAGTTGCTGATAGATAGTGGTGGAGGGATTCCCCCACGGTTTCCAGCCTCCTGGGTTGGATGATCAGGGTGATTAGCTTGAACACCAAGCATGTTTGGCGTGTGTGTCAAATAAAGCATTGAGAGTTGAGTAGCAAAGATAAAAGCGTGAGAAACAGCTAAGACAAGCTCACCCGCCAACTTCATATCCACCACATCACAAACATCAGAAATCATACCCTCCTGACCACTTTCGGCTCCTGAAAACCCCAACCCAAGACGCTACCATACCTCGCTTTAAAAACCTGAGCTGCTACTACCGTCCGATCTATACCTAACTCACTGCCCTTCATCTTCCACAGGGAAGGCCCCGCCTGAGCACTCATACCACCATCAAGGAGGCTGGGAACCTGCTCCGAAAGATGAATCACGTCGAGACTATCTAAAGCATCGTCCCTCTTCTTTAAAATCACGTCGGCCACAGGCCCACTACTGGTGACTCTCTGTTCATAATGGGGATTTGGAGACCGCAGCTCAGACGGACCCTCATATGTCCATTTACTAACCCGCTTCCAACTCATCACAGCTTCCGGGTGGGGAGAGGATTGACTCCCCGAGTTACGACCAAGAACCTGCTTCCCTTTGCTACAACCTCTATACCCGTTATAACCACCGTGTACCTGACTCTCTATATATAACCCACTATCCTTACGATTACGTCCAGCCACCGCCCCCTGAGATGGAGAGAATCTCCCTCTAAGGTTGTTGTTATTGGACTCTTCTTTCCGTCCAAAATAGCACAGGGGTGGTATCTCTTCACAGATGGGAAGCTCAAACTTCCATCCCCAGCCTCAACTACCAGCTTCACAGGTAAACTTGCACACCCAGTGACCTGGATTCTGGCCCATCTAAGCTCAACACCGGTCTGTGTGTCCTCATCTATTTTCAAGAATCCCCCGCAATGGTTTCCAATAGCATGAAACAGTTCCAAACCCCACAAGTGCAGCGAAAATCCCACAACTCTAATCCAACGTCTAGAAGGCCGTATGACATTCTTGGAACAACCCTCGAGTGGATTCCACTTATCTAAGAAGAGATGTTCACCATTAACAACCCATCTCTTCTTCAACAGTATCCTATCAGCTTCTATTTCAGAGGCAAATAAGAAGCAAAAGAGAGACGGGTTGAGGTATCTTACCACCACTCTCCACCCACGGTTCTCCAATGTATGTTAGCCCAATCCTTTAATTTCTCTAACGTCAGTTGCAAGGAATCTACACCTCCTACTCTACCCACCAAGGCTCTCTTAAAGAAACTGATTCTAGACTCACAAGATTCGTCAGCAATGGAAAAATGGTCTTTTGCGATAGGATTTGAATGGACTCTAAGAGGAGCAAACGGCCAAGGCTCCACAGTAGCGGCTTGTAAATACAATCTAGTGCCTACCATCCCCATTAATGACCTCAAAGATTTAAAGAATAAAAGATAATATCCTAATATCTCGTTAATTAAGCAACAAACATCTTTCAAAATAAACCCCATCTTGATATTCCATGTACGACCCAACTTTATAACTGAATGAATAATAAAATAATATCTCACATATTAATTTATCCCTGTAAAAAAATCAAGAGATTCAAAATTCGACATGAAACGGTGCTTATACTAACTAAAACAATCAATTAGAAAATTAAGTTTCAATTGAATAGTATTCATATTTTTTTCATGATATACCTTGCCTACTAAGAATTACCTCTCTTAAAAAACGGTATTATGGACATGAATGAAACTGAAGCCATTACTTTAATTTTCTCATTCCAAGCATACATTCAAGAATAAATACAACTTTGATAAAGAATCAATACAAATATTACATTGGGGACACGTACACTATTAGTCAAAGGTTTTTTACATAAAGAATAAATTTAACGTTGTTCCAATCATTAAATGATTTATACTTTCATATTTTTTTTTTAAAAATAACATACCCATTTTTCATTTCAGTATAGTTATAGTGTAGTCTCCAAAATGTGTTTGAGCATGTGCTTAGGTATATCCCAATGTGTTTAAACATGTTAAAAAATACAAAAAAAAAAGTAAGATGCACGCTAAATACGTTTGAAATGTTCCATAGAGTGTGAGAAGTGTCTGTGTCCGACATGTTTTTGAGAAGAACACTTGACACAATATAACCAATCGTGCTGGTGTATATATACAATCATGTGATAACACAGATTTGAATATCAAAAGAATTTGAAATGGTTAGCTATTGTAGTTCAGTTCATCAGAAGTAGGAGCTGTTGTTGAAGTTAGTTCCTTGGATGTACGAGCGGGTGTGGACTGGTTCAGGTCCTCATTGTGAGAGGACTAAATTGTTACGGTTGACACTCCCCCTCATGTTGATGGTGGTTTTGGAACGACTATGAGATTTTCACGAAGAAACTGGAACTTAACTGAGGATATGGCCTTTGTAAAAATGTTTGTTATTTGCTATTGATTGAATATGAATTGAACTTGTAATTGATGCTGTGCAACTTAATCCCGAACAAAATGAAAGTCAATCTCAACATGCTTTATCCGAGCAAGATATATCAGATTTGCGGATAAATATGTAGCGCCAATATTGTCACAACACAGAATGGGAGGTTTATGAGATGTATAGCCAATTTCAGTAAGAAGTGATTTAAGCCATGTGAGTTCAACAATAGCATCAATAAGGTACTTGTACTCAGATTTGGTAGAAGAGTGGAACACAATTTTGCATTTCTTAGATTGCCATGATATGAGGTTGGATCCCAAGTAGATTGCATAACCACACGTTGATTTCTGATCATCAATAAAACCTGCCCAATCAGAGTCTGTAAAAGCTTAAAGTTCAAGAGATGAGGATTTTGTGAGGTGAAGCCTATGAGATGATGTAGCTTTAAAGTGTTGTAGTATGTGTTTAATTAGGTTCCAATGAGTGTTCGTAGGTTGCTGCATGAATTGACAATCTTTGTTGACAACAAAGGTAATGTCGGGACAGGTTAGAGTAGAATATTGAAGAGCCCCAACAATTTATCTATAAGGGGTAGGATTAGATAATAGAGTACCACCATGTTTTGATAGGGAAAGTTTGGCAGAGAGATGAGTGGTTGGAGGTTTGGAAATGGACATTGCATGACGATTGAGAAGGTCTTTAATATATCGTTCTTGGGAGAGAAGAATGCTAGTGGAGGTATACGTGACTTCAATGCCAAGAAAATAATAAAGAGAACCAAGATATTTGAGGTAAAATTCATTGCTAAGAGATGTAATACGAGATTGGATGAGTGAATAATTGTTCTCAGTTAAGATTATGTCATCTACATAGATGAGAAGAAACATTATGTTATTGCCTTGGTTATAAATAAATAAAGAGGAGTCTGTTTTGGAGCTAACAAAGTGCTGGGTGAGAAGATATTGAGTGAGACGATGAAACTTGGCTCGAGGTGCTTATTTGAGACCATAGAGTGAGCAATTTAATTTACAAACAAAATTGGGATATGTGGAGTCTTTAAAACCAGGAGGTTGTTCCATGTAGACATCGTAATTAAGAAAGCCGTGGAAAAAAGCATTATTGACATCTAGTTGGGATATATTCCATTTATTTGTCACTGAAATAGATAGGATTGTTCGAAGAGTAGTAGCCTTTATCACGGGACTAAAAGTTTCATGAAAATCAATACCATATTCTTGTTGAAATCCCTTGGCAACTAAGCGAGCTTTATAGCATTCAAGTTATCCATCGGATTTTCTTTTGGTGCGATAAACCCATTTACATCCGATGATATTCATTTGTGGGGAAGGAGGAACAAGAGACCAAGTGTGATTGTGTAGAAGTGCATTGATTTCAGTTGTCATAGTTTTACGCCAATTAGGATCTTTTTTTGTTGTTGTTGTGAAGCATGTAGGTTCATTGAGTTGGATTTTAGTTAAGTGGTTGTGTGGTGGGTGAGAATTTTTAGATTGCGAACGAAGTTGAATGGGATGTGTTTTGGTGGGTAAATTACTAAGATCAATTTCTATGTTAATTCCAGCAGGATTGAAGTATGTGGTGATAGCCGGACGAGAGTTAGGAGAATAGTGGGTAATGGACATGGGTGGGGTTGAGCCAGGTGGGACGAAGTAGTAGCTGGCTGCAGAATAGGTTGTGTGACAGCCGGTGTAGATTCTGGAATGGATTGTCCAGATGGTTTTGTGCAGTAGGCAATAATAAAGTAGGAGGTGAGGTAATGGGCGATTTTGGTAGGAATACATGTGTAGTGGGAAGGTTGCCCTATGGAGGACTGTTGATAGTATTAGTGGATGGTATTAGTGTAGGAGTGATTTGGGAAAAATCAAATTTATATTTATCAATTTGAAAATGATGGAAAAAGTGAAGACATCGATAAACATGTTGGTTGAAACTATAACCAAGAGAGATACAATGATAAGATCAATAGTCCATTTTATGATTATTATATGGGCGAAGATATGGAAAACATAAACAACCAAAAGTTTTTAGAAATGAATAATTAGAGGGTTTTGAATAAAGGATTTGAAAGGGAGATTTATTTGAGAGTGTGCGTGTTGGCAGATAATTAATTAAGAAAATGACACTTTTGAATATATAATGCCAATATTTTTATGGTATAGAAGAATGGGCCATTAGGGTATGATCGGTTTCAACAATGTGTCGGTGGCAAAGTTCAATGAAGCCAACTTGTTCGTGTGTGCAAGGACAATAATAACAATGATGAATTCCACAATTTGTAAAAAAATAATTTTATTTTTAAAACTCACCACCCCAATCCGTTTGCACATTTTTTATTTTTGTATTAAATTGGCGTTCAAAAATTTCTGAAAAGTAATAAAAGTTGAATAAACATCGAATTTTCGCATTACAGGATAAAACCAAATAAAATTAAAAAAATTATCAGCGAAGATGACAAAATATTTATGACCACTAGTGGACATAGTAGGAGAAGGGCCCCAAACATCGCTGAAAACTAAATTTAATATCGATGAAGATGACTTAATACGACTTGGCAAAGGTTGCCTACTTTACTTTTCGATTTGACACGCTACACAAAGATTATTCTGACTAGATTTAGAAACAGGAGGTTGATGTTGATTAAGAACTTGATAAAGAACTTGAGTGCGGGGAGGACCGAGCCCATTATGCCAACAAGTTGATGAAAATCTTTCAGTATGATGAGCTTGTGGAGAAGAAGAAATTGTTGTTGGAGAGAGTGTGTAGAGACCCTTTTGCTCATTCTGTGAATTATAGGTTTCTGGGTGTGACAATCCTGCACAACGCAGAAAGAGGGGTAAAATTCTAAAAAAACGTTATTATCTCGAGTAAATTTTTGAACAGAAAGTAGAGATTAGAAATAGTTGGAACATGAAGAATGTTATTTAATAGGAGATTATAAGAGGGAGTAGAAATAGAGGAGTTACCAATATGGGAAATATGAAGTCCCTTCCCGTTACAACTATGAATAGTGTATGGTCCATAATATTCATAAGGATGGTGAAGGTGTGTGAGGTCATGGGTAACATGATGGGTGGCACCAGTATTCGGGATCCAATCAGTTATGGGTGAGGGTGGGGTGGGTAGGTGGCTAGGTTGAAAATTAGGATGGTGAGTGAAATGAGCAATGGGTTTAGGTTGGGAGTTTTTGAAGCGATGTGGGAAGGACATAGAAGTGTGGTAGTATGCATTTCAAATTTCACATCTGGATTGATAGGGTTGTCAAAAATTAGAATGTCCCCTACTCGTCCAGGTCCATGATTGGAGTGACCATGAGATGAGTTGAAATACTATTGTCCAGACTGATTGTTAAGGGACATAGTTGGGGGTGAATATATAGCAGTATTATGAGCTGTAGGTGTGTTTTTGGAAGGTGTAATAGTAAGGGAAGAAAGTTGATCAATGTTAATAAATTCATGGCTTAATAATAGGGCATGCAGTTCTGAGAATGTCACGAGTGTAGAGCGTGTTGTGAGAGTGGCAATGAGATCTTCAAATTCAGAACGCAGACCTTTAAAGATGTGAATGTTATATTCTTCTTGAGAGAGGGGATGTCCTGCGGCACTGAGTTTTTCCGAAATGGCCTTGGCCTTTTGAAGAAAAGTGGTGGTAAAGTCATCACCTTGATGCAGCCTATGAAGATGAAGAAGTAGATTTAGATTTCGGGTTTTGGATGGAGATGCAAGTGCTTTAGTGAGTTTTTTCTAGATTTGATGCGAAGTTTGGATTTTGACAATAAGAGAAATCATCAGTAAAGGCAGAGATGCAACCAGCATACTTATGATAAGTTTATCATATTGCTTCCAAATTATGGCATCAGGTTCATCCGTTGGACATTGATAGGTTCCGTCAACGAATCAGAGAAGGTTTTGGCCACTGATAAATGGTTCCATCTGAGTTTTCCAGTGTAGGTAGTTGGTATCATCAAGTCATATTGTGATGTAGCGATTGTGACACCCCGCCTAATTAAACATCGGGTGATCAGGCCTTTATTAAATTAAAACAGGTTTCTCAAATGGTTCATTCTTAGCATCACTATCGAAAACTTTTTAATTACTAATCCCCTAAGTAAAATTAGACCGGTGCCAAATTTTATCTTTCTTAAAACAGATAAATCAACCATGCGGAACAAAGTACAAATAATCATGTACTATAATTCAAACAACAAAGTAAAAGTACAACAGAAAAAAAGTATTACCGAATAAACCATCGGCTAAAAATCCCAAACAATAATAAAATAACCACTAGTCTGAAACTAACATCCGAGACTAATACCGGACCACAAGTCCATACATAGAAGAGTGCGAGATCCTGTGCTAGATCTGAATGAGAGATATCGTCTAGTCAAATCCTGTAAGCATCCACTGTGCTACAGCTCAGAGTCTCGAATGGAATCATCATACATGGCATCCCTGTGGTTGGACACCTAAAAGGTTTTGAAAATATTTTATAGCAAGAGTTAGTACTCAAAACATTTTGAAAATATTTAGCAAGCGTTTATCACAATATAAAATGCGGTTATTGATTACACATGTTAGGTTCTCGTACACTCTCTTGAGTTAACTCACCCCTCATCTTTTGTGCACACCTAACGTTCTACACTTAGTTTATCTAGCCATACCTCCCAAGATAACTAAAACCAAAGTAGTCAACTTAACTTATCTATACCCAAGTTCCAGTACCGACCATACAGTACAACCGTTTCACTAACATCTCGCGTATGTTAATTAATTCTCAAGTGACATTTCATCTATGTTATATTTTTTTTAAGACTTCCCATTTAGTTTCACTACTAAAATTACTACAATTCTCACAATTGTTAACTTTCCCACTTATGTAATTAAGTTTCACTACTTGAATTACTAAATAGATTTTCTCTATCTAAAGGTTCATTTCGTAATTAAGTTTCACTACTTAACTTACCAATTCAGTATGTATCTTCAAATACAAATATCAATCTACTAACACACGGAAGTAGAATATCATCAAGTATATATATTTCACACACAATATATACTAAATATCAGTCATTTCTATTTTTGTTCTTTTTATACACGGAAAGGACTCTTAGTTCGGAATGATACATCGACCCCAATTATTTTAAAAATATATATATACACATATTCTGGTTCGGGACTCTCTCATCGCAACACCAGTTCAAAGTTTGGTTCGGTATTTCTCATCGACCCCAAACATATAATAACTTTATGTTAGTTCGAAATGTCTCATCGACCCTAACATAATTAATTTAGGTATAATCTCTCTACCTAAAAGATCACACAATTCAGTAAATACACGCCCAACCTATTAATCATATACGTACTTAATATTTTAATCTCATATATTTACCGTACAATATTCGCTTTACGATTTATCTCATTAATCATATTTATTTGAGTATTCACACAACTCTAAGGGTCCTAGTTACCCCCTTACATATAATTTCAGTAGTTATTGCTTACCCTACTGGTCTATTACTTAAATTGAATTTACTTCGCCCCATAACTCAATTTCCAAATTCCCCGATACTCTACTAAATCGGAATATTCTCCTCGGTCCATAATCCAAGCCCTACACCCAATGGGTTTATTGGACCTCAACAATATACCTACTGGTCTTATTCTCACTCCCATATAAGTATAATGTAAATCCTAGAATACTCATTCATTCCCGAACTCAACGAAGAATTAAACACAAAATTTTTGGGAAACAGCTTGCGTCGATCGATCGACGGCTGTGTTCGATCGATCGAACAGGGACAGACGCAGTTGTCTTCTTCGTTAAGATTTTTCCTCCATTAACAAACCTTCAAACTCCATTATAGTCCACCAAACTTTGACCCAATGATCCTAACATATTTTCACATATACTAGGACGATTTCTAACGTGTCAAATACATCAAAACTCCAATTCCTTTAAAGAAATAATTAATTAAACCCCAAAATTTCTTGAAAGCCTAGTTATGGTGTTCTTCCCATATTTTCATTCAAAATCCAGATTTAAATCCGAAAAATCAACAAGTCTAATCTGAATATTAATCCTCTACATAGGTTAAATCATTCTACATGCGATTCCTATCCCAACATGCATAAATATCATCTTTCTCCAATCAAAATAATGATTTAAACAAAACTATTCAAAACCCTACACATGGGTATTATAACTTTATGATTTTTGCAATAAACAACTTGCCTTATGATCAGTAGGGTCTGATTTCGTGGTTCTTCTTGATGATTGATGATCTTCATCCTTCAATCCTTCTTCCCCAATAAGTTGATGGTAAAAATCCCTTTGAATTCTTCCCAAATCTTCTTTTTGCTTTAGAAAGTTGTGCCTCTCCTCTCTCTAATGGTATTGGTGTTGTCATGGGTGTTCTAACCCTAATTCCTCTATCATACGACTGATATAAAACTCTCAATTTCCTAGGTCATCATACCCTCATATGTTAAAAGACCAAAACGCCCCCGAACGGTCTCGGTTTAGTCCAAAATTATCCCGGGACTCAACTAGTACCCCCAGGTATACTATTTTGACTAATTTGACCCCTCCAGACTCATTGGTGACCTCTAAATTATCATTTGAGTCACTTAACAAGTATTACGCGTTCTCACCCCAACACGGTCTACACGCGTTAAGTAACTATTTAGCACTCGCACTAAGTAAATAAAATGAGGCAATATATATCGGTATCTATCTCTCGATTAATGTACCAAAATTAAAATTTTAAATAAAACTCTCTAAATTACTACTCTTACGTAATTTAAATTAAGCCGACATTTTCTCATTTAATTCTCCAATCTGATTAAATGGAATATTCAGAAATACGGGGTATTACATACTTCCCCCCTTGCAAAGGAATTTCGTCTTCGAAATTAGGATAAGGCTGGTATTAAGGCTCAACCCTAGACATAATTGCATCCTCTAATACCCAGTGTCAAATCATCACATCCTAACGGTCGCCCCAAGTACATACCTTGCTTCATAATAAATTCTTATCGCACGTTACCCATGCCGCATATATCATAATTAAGTCTCACTACTTAATTTCTCATAGATTTCCCAATCCAACGTTAATTCTTGAAATTAAGTTTCTCCATACTTAATTTACCCATTCAATGTATATCTCTATATAACATCTAAGTGCCTACTATCACTCATAAGTAGAATATTATAAGGTATATATATCACACACAATATATACTTTAGGAAAAATTGGTCCGGCAAAATCATCGGCCCCAATAATCCTATCATTTATATTGGTCCGGGAATCCATCGACCCCAAGGTAAACGTAATGCACATGTTGGTTCAGACCTTTCGTCGATACCAATTTTTTTTATCATCGATTTGGTTCAGAAAATCATCGACCCCAAATCGATCCCCCATGTATTGGTCCGGAACATCATCGACCCCAATACAGAGATTAAGCACACTTACTATCGCACATAAGTAGGAAAAATCAATAGGTATATATATCTTACACATAACATATACTACCAACACTTATTTTATAATCACCCCCCTTCTATAACACTTTTGGGGTTATTGGCTCGGAATTCCACCTCGATCACCAATAGTTATTAATTACTTATCTCGGGATCACATCTCGAGCACTAATATATGTATATATATCTCATCGCACATGAGTAGACAATTTGTGAGCCATATATTTCACATTTCATATACCTTAAAATGTCACACTCCAATAGAATGTCCTCATATCACGCGTTAAGGACTAAAAGTTCGAAATGTCTCCTCGAACCACACCTAAAGTACATGTATTGTTCGTAATCGGTACCCACGAACCTAATCCTCATGTACAGTCCATATAGGCACTCACTCTACCTATAAATATGCTCATATAGGCATACATTCAACCTATTAATTGATCAGTGGGATTCTCCAAAATTCCACTTATCGTAAGGGCGTATCATCATTCTTTCTCACTAATTTTGAGTCGTAGGTAACACAACATACTCAAAATAAAACTTTATCGCTATTCCTTCCTGACCATCTCTCGCAGGGTGGAATTTTAGGATTTCACCCTGATTCACAATCATGTAAAATGGCATCGTGCACTTGTGCACTCTCCCTTTTCAACTACACACTAATCCATCCCGGTCACCCCATTTCGCTACCCCCAACGAAATGTTGGCTTAATTATGATGTTCACAATCCATCAATAATTTATAAGTCTGTCTCCTCATTCCATCATTGGAAATGTAGGTTCACTTCCATATTCCAGTTGCTCATTTCGAGTCCATCTCGCTCTATTAACTAGAGGTGTGTCTGGAGACAATCTCACTATGTCTCTCCTCAACCTCGCTTCCCACTTACGTCATCTTTCCTTAAGTGGTACTCTATTCCCCTTTCTCTCCGGGTTTATTATACTTTACAATCTGTGCACTCTTCGCAATTGGCGCACCTTTTGGGTTGGTTACTTTATAAGAATCAACATTTTAGTAACTCGTAAGTCACTCACAACACTCAGTCAAGTAGCACCTTGTGCTACTTCTTCACCACAGTTAGGTCTCCCATATCAAGAGATAACCTTTGCAAGGTTTCCCACCGACTTTCATCCCATAGGGTGTGCTGGATCTCTCAGCACATATAATCTTGGATCATCGTCAATCTCCCATGACATTCAACCCATTTCATCGATACGACTTGTTTCCTAATTTCCCCACCGTCGTACAAAATATTCCGCATCCCTCTATCTCGGATGTCTAAGGAATCCAATTGACTAGGGTGCCCATACACCCTTTTCTCCGTGCACATTTGCAAAAACATTGCAAATGCCTCACCCGTAACATGCTTCTCTTCACTCCAGCCTAGTCTACACGACGTGACTACTATCTTATGGATATTCTCCACCCCCTATAGACAAAAATCAAATCCTTGTCCATAAAGTCCCACTTATCCCTTCGTGGGGATGTAAGCCTTTCGTTGTTCCTCCACAACACTACCGGCTTCACTGATGCCCTAGCATCTATCAACGTCTCTTCTCCTGACGTGCATAAAAATTCAGTCGTATTCCTTTTCGCAACCGAACTTAAACAAGGGACTTCTCCCCATGTATTCTTACTGAGCATTATCGGAACAACACATAGTCAAGATACTCAAATTTGATTCCTCGACAATATGTGCAACCATACTCCAATATTTCTAAAGGAGTCAAGTGGCACCGCGCTTATACTATTACTAAGTCCTTCGCACTAATTACAACGACGGGCTCGATCTCTCCGCTCAGCGGTCATACTACATACCTTGACTCACATCATTTAGGTTCCCACACACCGAAATCAATTACTATTAGATGTTCATAATCTCCGAAGTCTCTCACATATTGATGAATAATGACAACTCGACCCTTTTTCAGGTGAGGTATCGTCACATACCCCATTCACTCGAGGCTAAAACCCATATACTTCCTTAACCATCGCTCTGGTGGTTTAGATGGTTTTCCGGACTTAACACACGTGTCCTCTCCGGAATGCAAAACTTATTGGAGTTATTATTTCTTCAAATAACTTAAGCTAAATTAGAACCCGTGGCTCTACCAACTACACTAGACATCTTTACAAAAATCCCCTTACTCCAGGCCACCCTGACCGGTTTGGGGTCTCCCTCCTCTCGGACTTGGTAGCCTCGATTATGTGCACTAACATCCTGGTTCCCTTAGTTCTGCGACCAAGAGGAACTCACTATGGGGCTTAACAGTCCCGACTTAGGATCTAATCATTAAATCCTCTAGTGGGTTTCCACTTATGGCTTGCACCTGCCCCATTACATTCAGTCTTAATCTTTGACTAAATCTTTAAACTCTCTTAACTTCGCCCCCTAGGAGCATTTACCTCAACTTTGTCGGAAGTACCATATTGTCTTCATAAACATAAGTCATCCAATAAGAGTTTTACCAAAATTGCGAATTATAACTCGAGAGTCCATTTTCTCCATGGCTCTTTTTCCTTTATACCTATCTCATCGGTACAAGTTCACTTAAAAGGATAAATTTCTCTCTCACGATTGGCCTCTACCAGGCTTTCACGTGAGGGGTTCAGATATTCCCATTCACTTCGCTTCTGAATCATCATTGGAGAACTTTGCGGTTAAACCATACGTAAAGTTACTATATTTATATATACGGACCCTCGGTTCGAATGTATTGACTGGTATTCCCACCACGTTGCCTCAAGATTTACTCAAATTTTCACTTCTGAGTATTTCTACTCTATCCTAAATACCAAAACCACTGGACATACTACTTCCATTGGTTAACATGTACATTCGCCATTTTATCACATCTTTACGGCTCGTTCTCATTAAATTTTTTTCTTTCAAACCTACTCCCACTATCACTGCATTGGGCGATCTAGATTAGCATCCCTCTTTGCTATCGCGATACTTGGAAAATGCCTGCTATGCCTCAACAAACCTTTCAGCATTTACTTCCATTACACGCTAGGAGTGACCTCGACAACGGTCATCTCTCCTATGATTACCATATTCGAACACCCCATGCTTTATGCCGAGCTCCTCCCTCCTATAGTCCTGCTAACGCCAATGCTGGTCCTACCACCATATTCGACGTACCGTGCCCAATCGGACTCGTATATATAACACTACATCTACTAAATAGCAGGAGAACGTAGACTACGTACGTAGAGGAGTACAATAATCCTAAGATAGGGCTCTATATCAATCAAACGATACGCTGAAAACGTAGTAAGCCGTACAGATCCGATGGACACTAGAACTTGATGCTCTGATACCATCTATGACACCCCGCCTATTTAAACACCGGGTGATCAGGCCTTTATTAAATTAAAACAGGTTTCTCAAATGGTTCATTCTTTGCATCACCGTCGAAAACTTTTTAATTACTAATCCCCTAAGTAAAATTAGACCAGTGCCAAATTTTATCTTTCTTAAAATAGATAAATCAACCATGCGGAACAAAGTACAAATAATCATGTACTATAATTCAAACAACAAAGTAAAAGTACAATAGAATAAAAATATTACCGAATAAACCATCGGCTAAAAATCCCAAACAATAATAAAATAACCACTAGTCTGAAACTAACATCCGAGACTAATACCAGACCACAAGCCCATACATAGAAGACTGCGTGATCCTGGGCTAGATCTGAATGAGAGATATCGTCTAGTCAAATCTTGTAAGCATCCACTGTGCTACAGCTCCGAGTCTCGAATGGAATCATCATACATGGCATCCCTGTGGTTGGACACCTAAAAGGTTTTGAAAATATTTTATATCAAGAGTTAGTACTCAAAACATTTTGAAAATATTTAGCAAGCGTTTATCACAATATAAAATGCGGTTATTGATTACACATGTTAGGTTCTCGTACACTCTCTTGAGTTAACTCACCCCTCATCTTTTGTGCACATCTAACATTCTACACTTAGTTTATCTAGCCATACCTCCCAAGATAAGTAAAACCAAAGTAGTCAACTTAACTTATCTATACCCAAGTTCCAGTACCGCCCATACAGTACAACCGTTTCACTAACATCTCGCGTATGTTAATTAATTCTCAAGTAACATTACATCTATGTTATATTTTTTTTAAGACTTCCCATTTAGTTTCACTACTAAAATTACTACAATTCTCACAATTGTTAACTTTCACACTTATGTAATTAAGTTTCGCTACTTGAATTACTAAATAGATTTTCTCAATCTAAAGGTTCATTTCGTAATTAAGTTTCACTACTTAACTTACCAATTCAGTATGTATCTTCAAATACATATATCAATCTACTAACACACAGAAGTAGAATATCATCAAGTATATATATTTCACACACAATATATACTAAATATCAGTCATTTCTATTTTTGTCCTTTTTATACACGTAAAGGACTCTTGGTTCGGAATGATTCATCGACCCCAAGTAAGAGTTGGTTCGGAATGATACATCGACCCTAATTATTTTAAATATATATATATACACATATTCTGGTTCGGGACTCTCTCATCGCGACACCAGTTCAAAGTTTGGTTCGGTATTTCTCATCGACCCCAAACATATAATAACTTTATGTTAGTTCGGAATGTCTCATCGACCCTAACATAATTAATTTAGGTATAATCTCTCTACCTAAAAGATCACACAATTCAGTAGGTACACGCCCAACCTATTAATCATATACGTACGTAATATTTTAATCTCATATATTTATCGTACAATATTCGCTTTACGATTTATCTCATTAATCGTATTTATTTGAGTATTCACACAACTCTAAGGGTCCTAGTTACCCCCTTACATATAATTTCAGTAGTTATTGCTTACCCTACTGGTCTATTACTTAAATTGAATTTACTTCGCCCCGTAACTCAATTTCCAAATTCCCCGATACTCTACTAAATTGGATTATTCTCCTCGGTCCATAATCCAAGCCCTACACCAAATGGGTTTATTGGACCTCAACAATATACCTACTGGTCTTATTCTCACTCCCATATAAGTATAATGTAAATCCTAGAATACTCGTTCATTCCCGAACTCAACGAAGAACTAAACACAAAATTTTTGGGAAACAGCTTGCGTCGATCGATCGACGGCTGTGTTCGATCGATCGACATAGTCGATCGATCGATAGTTCGAGATCGATCGATCGATCGAACAGGGACAGACGCAGTTGTCTTCTTCGTTAAGATTTTTCCTCCATTAACAAACCTTCAAACTCCATTATAGTCCACCAAACTTTGACCCAATGATCCTAACATATTTTCACATATACTAGGATGATTTCTAACGTGTCAAATACATCAAAACCCCAATTCCTTTAAAGAAATAATGAATTAAACCCCAAAATTTCTTGAAACCCTAGTTATGGTGTTCTTCCCATATTTTCATTCAAAATCCAGATTTAAATCCGAAAAATCAACAAGTCTAATCTGAATATTAATCCTCTACATACGTTAAATCACTCTACATGCGATTCCTATCCCAACATGCATAAATATCATCTTTCTCCAATCAAAATAATGATTTAAACAAAACTATTCAAAACCCTACACATGGGTATTATAACTTTATGATTTTTGCAATAAACAACTTTCCTTATGATCAGTAGGGTCTGATTTTGTGGTTCTTGTTGATGATTGATGATCTTCATCCTTCAATCCTTCTTCCCCAACAAGTTGATGTTAAAAATCCCTTTGAATTCTTCCCAAATCTTCTTTTTGCTTTAGAAAGTTGTGCCTCTCCTCTCTCTAATGGTATTGGTGTTGTCATGGGTGTTCTAACCCTAATTCCTCTATCATACGGCTGATATAAAACTCTCAATTTCGTCGGTCATCATACCCTCATATGTTAAAAGACCAAAACGCCCCCGAACGGTCTCGGTTTAGTCCAAAATTACCCCGGGACTCAACTAGTACCCCCGGGTATACTATTTTGACTAATTTGACCCCTCCGGACTCATTGGTGACCTCTAAATTATCATTTGAGTCACTTAACAAGTATTACTCGTTCTCACCCCAACACGATCTACACGCGTTAAGTAACTATTTAGCACTCGCACTAAGTAAATAAAATGAGGCAATATATATCGGTATCTATCTCTCGATTAATGTACCAAAATTACAATTTTAAATACAACTCTCTAAATTACTACTCTTACGTAATTTAAATTAAGCCGACATTTTCTCATTTAATTCTCCAATCTGATTAAATGGAATATTCAGAAATACGGGGTATTACAGCGATGGGAAGGGCCAAGATTGACGGAAGTCATTGGTGAAGTTATTTCACTATTTGTGTTGGAGGAAGAAGCCATGGTGATATGAATGAAAAAAAATGTATTGTTATTACTTATGGCTCTGATACCATAAAATCTGAAGGAAATATTATGAACTGTTATATTATTTCTCTACACAATATGAGAAGCCATGTTGGTGTATATATACAGTTACATTTAATAGTAATACTGTTATCCTATATTCATCGTGAATAAGTGCTAAATTATGAACGATACACAACCACATGATTTTGATCAAACTAAATTTGCGATATATCAACCATCACATAGACACACGCACACACACACACACGCACACACAACCATCAAACTAAAAATGCACATGCACACACACACACACACACACATGTGTATGTGTGTGACATCCCGTCTAATAAAATACCAGGTGATCAATCCTATACCAAATTAAAACAGGAGTCTCATGTGGTCCATTCTCAGCATCACTATCGAAAAACAATTTAATTACTAATAACTTATTAGGCTGGCGTCAAAATTTTATTTAACTTATCTTATTAACCAATCCAACTAAAGAAAACATTCATAGTTTATATACAACAACTGAAATGAAATAAAATAATCGAACTCTCGGTACAACAATATACAATCAAATTGAATCCGTAAATTAAAATGCGGTAAAAGAATAAACGAATATAGTTGGGCTATCGGATCGAGTGTTTCTATAGTACCTCCTATCTAGATTACAAGGATGTAACCGTCTATAGTAAACATGCATGCATCCACAGCTGCTGCAGCAAACGTCTGACTCGAAGGAATCATCATCCAGACGTCCCTGTGTTTGGACACCAATATATATACATATATAGCAAGAGGGTGGGGGGGGGGGGGGGGGGAATATAGAAATGGGTTAGAGCCCGAGTTTGAAAATATTTAGAAAGTGCAAAAATACCACATTTAAATTGGTATCTCACTCTCATGAGATACGCCTCACCCCACTTCTAATAGTGCATACCTATCGCATACATCAAACAACCTAGTTAAGCTATCCTGCCTAACTAATGTCTTACACCCATCTTCTAAATCCTTCTAACTATCACCTACCTCGTGTTATATAATAAAGGTTATACCGTAAGTTATTACACAATCTTTTGGTTGCTATAATCATCAATGTGTTATATATATATATATATTTCTCATTTCTATATCTACAACTATACCGTTCATAATCCGTAACTTTCACTTCAGTATATAAAGTGTCGTATATATATAATTCTCATTTTAATATTCGATTTACATTGTATTAATCCGGATATAAGTCTCCCGGAAGAATAATAAACTCTTATTAATTTTACTCTTCACACAAGTCAAAGCTATATGATATCTCGACTTCATATACAAGCAATATACTATACGCAACAAGTATAATTATACCTATTACAATCATAAGTATAATAATCATCCCACCGAGCTATAACTCGAGGACGAAGTCTCATAGTGCCTATTAACATCCGGGTTTACTCAATCAATGACGGTACCAAGCCAAACTCGCTCATGGTCATGGTAAAAATACACAACGATGGAGGCGGTCATATTCCCTCCTGAAAGTGGAATAAAGCTATCGAACTCATATGCGGGGCGATATGACCTTGGGATATACTCTCCCTTCTTCTAAATCCAGGGAATTCACTTACATAGCTCAACCTCTCTGGATCGTACTTGAAAAAATATAAAATCTGGTTGTCCATCCCTATGCTCGGCCAAGCCTATGGAACCAGCCTCTAAGATACAAACATACCAATCACATACAGATATATTTATATTCATATCATATATACTATAACGACTCCTGTATATATAATATATATCATTTCTTAATTTAGTAATCTAGGAGTCCTAATATCACATCTACAATCCCCTACAATAATCTCCAAGTTATAATTTAACTCCCCATGGACTTGAGGGAAGAAAACTGACAAATTTTGCAAAGGCGAATTGATTCAACCCTAATGCAAATCGATTCGGGATAGCGAATCGATTCGGAAAGTGTTCTGCAAGGAGGTCCTCAAAGGAGAATCGATTCAGTCTCAATCCGAATCGATTCGACCTGAGTTATCCTTATAGGTCCCCTTATGCCAATATATTCGGTCTAGACCCAAATCGATTCGCCATGTTCAGAGGGCACTGTTTGGGCTATTTCATCTTCTCCAAAATACCCAAATATCATCCCATTCTCCATTTTTTGGTTTCTAATCTTAACCAACAACACTATGATCGTCCTAACACTGATTTATAACTAACACCTCAATTAATTTTTGGTATTAAACCATTTCTCTTAGATTTAAAACCTAAAACCATTAAAACCCTAGTTTATCATTTTCTCTCATTTCTACTCATTTATCTACACCCATTAGCATGGGGTTAACACTAGAAATCCTTAAGAGTTTACAATACATCAATTGTTTTCTCCCAATGTCAGGTTTGATTTCTAATTAACTATTTCGACCTCGGACACCCTTCCGTAGAAAAATCATAACTAATTAAAAAAAATCAGAAAAATACGCGGTCAACGCACACACGACCGTATCAAAAAGATATATTGATTTCATTTTTTGACCAAGAGCCTAATCGATCTGCATTTAGCCAGAATCGATTCGCATCTATCCCTAATCGATTCAAAATGTACGCTAGTTACTATTCACCTTCTTCTCCGAAATCTCAAACCTCCATTAATACACCTCCAAACTTTTTACTTCTTCTCCCAACCTTATTTAATTACAACCAACTATATATATTTAAGGAAAATATGTTCTAATCACCCTAGAACCAATAATAAATAACTAATTTCTAGAAATCCCAAAGTTTTCATAATATGAGATTTTATCCGATTTCAATCATTCAACTTTCGAAAAACCCATTTCGATTCAAGAAAACCCAACTCGAGAATCTTTATAGTTTATCACTACCAACTATAATATGAGATATATGCTTAAAAGAGTAAAGCAAGTAAACACTTTCCTCATGGATAAAATTCGACGACCTCGAGTCGAATCCCGTGGAGTTTGGGCCGGAGTATGATATATATATATATATATATATATATATATATATATATATATATATATATATATATATATATATATATATATATATATATATATATAACCTGAGTATTAAGCATAAAATAAGGAACATCTTTGCTTCTTAACCAATTAAAATAAAGTACTATGATTTTGCAATGTCCCACATTAATTCAGGTTTAACTAAAGGAATTGATAAATGGAATTTTTTCCAGCTAGTTTTGATGAGGGATATAAACACACATAAGATAATCATATTTTCTACGAAGCTTGGATACGCTCATTGTATTGATCACTATTTATAGAATACAAAACTATCGTTACCGTTGATGCAAAAAACTAGATTCATCTAATTAATTGTTCACAGATAAATATAAGAAAAAGAGATAAAGGATTTTTAAAGTGGTTCGGCTGAAAAAGGAAAGCATGCATTTACCGTTGTGTATTGCCTTGGGCTTATTCAATTGTCTCTGGTCTCATTTTTCATGTCCCTTAGATGTAGGGTTTATAGTGAATTTAAATCCCCTTGAGGGTGTACAAGAGACGAAATATTAAAGGATGTAATGCCTTTATGACAATGGCATTTACTTCTGGACAATGTTAATAATGTAAACAATTATTGGAGATTTACAGTTATTCTTGGTCAGTCTTCCTGGTGTTGGTTGGGCTTCTTTAACCTGTTGATTGGCATTCCTTTAGTTGGTTGGTGACTCGCCCTTGCTGACTTTGGTTAATGCCCAGATGGATAACACGTGTTCATACATGAATGTTCCACGTATAGCAGGATAATTTTTTGTATCAATAAAAGCCCCAAATGTTTGATTCTTGAGGTTTTTACAAGAGTATGGAACATTTATCTCTTAAAGTTGCTCGGGCAACAATTTTCAAGTTTTTCTAGCAACTTTCAAAGCTTTATTCAAGATCAAGTATGTAGGTAGTGCATAGCACTAGTACTCCCAGAAAAAATTTAAAAATAGAAACTGGAGAAAAGATCATTTTATTGATGCTAAAAATTGATATCGAACTGAGTACAATTGATTGCATCACTAGTAATATTTTCTAAGATGCTCAGCATGCCACGGATTCTTAAATTCTTCCACCTCTAAAGTCTCAATTCGGTAAGTTCCAGGTCGGATGACTACTGAAATAGGATAGGGCCCATGACAATTAGCCTCAAGTTTATATTTTTAGGAGAGCCTTCTTTAGCACATAATTTCATTCCTTTAAGTGGGTTGGCTTCATATGTTTATTGTAAAATTGAGTTATTCGTTATTGGTAAGCTACATTTGTCAGAGTAGCATCTTCTCGCATTTCTTCCAGCATATCCAAATCTAATATTCACATTAGATCACTTACATAAGATTAAAATTTAAAACTCTATAGGATGGAAGACCCAACTTAACAGGTATGTCTGCTTCAGTCCCAAATGCTATCATGTATGGTTATTCTCCAGTTGCTTCCCTCGGGGTTGTTTGGTACACCCATAAAATAGATTGTAGCTCGTTGATCTAATTTCCCTTTACATCATCAAGCCTTTTATTCAACCCATTTAACAGAGTTATATTTGTAACTTCAGTTTGCCCATTACTCTGAGGGTGACCTGGAGCAGAATGTAATTTTTAGATGTTGGACTGAGCACAATAAGTTGTGAATTCATCGTTGTCAAACTGCATTCCATGGTCAATGATGAAGGCATAAGGCAACCCATATATACAAATGATATTCTTCCAAATGAATTGGTAGACCTTCTCATAAGGCATGTTCATCAATGGCTTTGCATCAACCCATTTTGTAAAGTAGTCCATTGTAACAACCAAGTAATTGAATCTTCCTCGGGTGGTCGACAATGGCCCGACCAAGTCTATACCCCACAGAGCAATTGTACAAGGTGAACTAATTGGGATGAGACCAGCCTATGGAGCTTTGAGAATGTTGGAATACATTTGGCATTTGTCACACTTTTTAGAAAAAGTTGCACATTCTGCTCGCATCGTTGGACAATAATATCCTTGTGCACTTATTCTTTGCAGAAGTGTTCTTCCTGCTATGTGAGCTCCACAAGATCATTTATGTACAACTTTAATTAGGTCTGGAACATCTGATGGATGGATAAAATGATGAAAATTGACTGTCAATCCTCTCATGTACAAAACTCCTTTATCGACCACATATTTGGCAGCTTTATACTTCAACTTTTTGGCTTCCACTATATGTGCTGGAAAACTTCCTTCTTCAATATATGCTCTGATAGGATCCATCCAAGATGGCCCTATTTTCTACAGTGATAAAATTGATAATCAAAACCTCATCTATACTCCTATTGCCCAAAATCTAGATAGGAATAGTTCATCCGAGTTCAATTCTTATAGCTGAAGCTAGCCGAGCAAGAGTATCTGCTCAGACATTTTCCATCTTGGGATTCTATTCATTCGAATAACTGGTAATTTTATTATTACCTCCATGGCTTTAGACAGGTATCTGGATGTCAATTCTCCTTTATCTCCATACAGGATCAATATTTAATTTCCTACCAACTGGGAATCATTATGTGCCACAACTTGCTTGGCATTCAGTGATTGGGCTAGACTTAAGCCCACAATGAGATCTTCGTATTTTGCTTTGTTATTTGAGGCTTGGAATTGAAATCATAGGGAATATTCAATATCACTATTATCAAGAGTGTTGAGTATTATACCTGCTCCACCACCTGTTGCACAAGAAGACCCATCAGCATACAAGTTCCATATTGGGAGATCGTCATCAAGTGCTTGGTCTGTCAAAATCCCATAGTGGAATGTTTTTCTCCTTGCTTCCTCGCACTTCTTAGACATCTCCTGTGTTCGGGAAGAGGAATGTGGTAGGTCGATAACATCTTCTTCTGGTAAAAGTTCCTTAGGAGCTTGACTGTTAGCAACTTCTTTCACTTTATTTTCTTCGGATCCCTGCTCGGTTTGCTGAATTTATTACTCGAGAACCTCAAGATAAGTGAATTCAGCTATGAAATCTGTTACTTCTTGGCCTTTTAGAGAAGACCTTGGTTCATAGATAATATCATACTCCCCTAATTTCACTTCCTAATACATTAATTTGCCAGATTTTTTTGGCTTGTGCAAAGCCTGCCTTAGTGGAATATCGGCGTACACTACTATCGTGTGGGCCTGAAAATAAGGCTTCATGCATTTAGATGCTTCAACCAATGCCAGTGCTAATTTTTCTAAGCGAGGGTACCTGATTTTGGCTCCTCAAAAAGCTTTACTGGTGTAGTAAACAGGATTTTGAACTCCATTCTCCTTTCTAATCAAAGCAGAGCTCATGGCTGATTAAAAAACAACTAAGTACAAGTAAACTTTTTCCCCGTAATTGGTCAGGAAAGAAGTGGAGGTGATCCTAAATACTTTTTCAACTCCATAAAATCTTTCTCACATTCTTTGTTCCATTCAAAACTCTTTTTGAGTACTTTAAAAAATGGTAGGCACCTATCTGTAGCACGAAACACAAATCTGTTCAGAGTTGTTACTCGCCCGGTTAGCCTTTGCACATCCTTCTTGCAGGTCGGGGACTGCATCTCAAGTGATGCCTTAATCTTGTCTAGATTTGCTTCAATTCCCCTCTGATTTACTATATACCCTAGGAACATCCCTTTATTTACTCTAAAGATGCCTTTGGTCGGGTTTAATCTTATTTGGTGCTTTTCAAGTTGATTAAAAGTTTAACTGAGGTCGGCAATATGGTCGGACGCATTTTTTCTCTTTGTATGAATATCATCAATGTATACTTCCATGTTTTTGCCTATTTGCTCATCAAAGACATTATTCACCAGCTTTTTATACGTAGCACCTTCATTTTTTAAACCAAAATGCATAACATTATATCAATAACATCCACAAGCTGATCTATTTGGGGCAAAGGGCATGCTTTGTTAAGATCTGTGAAGTCTACGCACATCCTCCAATTGTTATTTTTCTTCTTAACCATTACTACATTTGCTAACTAATATGGATATTTCACCACATTAATGAAGGCGTCTTTTTGAAGCTTTTCAACCTCCTTTTGTATGGCTTGGTTCCTTTCGGGGCTGAATACTCTTCGTCTCAACCTTACCGGCTTGAATTATTAATTAACACTGAGCTCATGGCAACAGAAGATAGTATCAATTCCTGACATATCTTCATGACTCTTGGTGAACATATGTTTTCTCTGTCTTAGGAAGCTTACTAGTTCCTGTTTAAGAACATGATCCAATGTTTTTCCAATTTGAGTGGTGCGCTCTGGTTTTTTGTCATCTAATACAATGCTTTATATTGCCTCTACAATATAGTCTTTTACCAGCTCTGTTTCCTCCCTTGGATCAAAGGTTTCAACCTCAGATTCTTCATCAAGTTTAGAGGTGTCCACTTAGTAAGTGGTGGTTTTCCTCTTTATTTCTTCCAGATCTTCCTTCTTGGTAGATGAGTAGTAACATTTATGAGGTACTTTTTAGTCACCCTTCAAAACTCCTACGCCAAAAGTTAGTTGGGAAATTCAACCATTGATGAACAATAGAGGGAACTGCCTCAAACTTCTTTATCCCAACTCTTCCCATAATTATATTGTAAGATGAATAGACATTTATATCCATTACAACGAAATAGTCTTTCTCTGTTCGGCTGGTTGTCCATGTGCCAATCATCACTTTGATCTTAATGGTTCCCAAAGGGAAGCATTTCACACCTATAAAACCTTTTTATGGCCGATGATAGGGGTCTAAGTGGCTGAGTTTAAAGTCCAAGATGCTAAAATAAGGATAGAACATGATATATGTCCAGCTGCCATTATCTACTCAGACTTTAGAGAAAATGATATCTTCCTATCTAATTTTATTTACCAAAGGGTCCTCATGAGGGTACAATAGAAAATCCTATCACCAACTTATTTTTGTTAACCTTCCTTTGTCTTTCTTCCTCGGGAAAATAAATCCTCTATATATATATGAGCAATCTTGAGCCTCATTGAGGTGAGATTTTTGTCTTGCTATATGAGGTCCTCTGCCTACGTCTCCACTTGTAATCATTTAGCAATCAAAAGAACCAAAATTGAGTATGAATACCTCATGTTCCGATTTTCGGGGCTTTTTAGGTAAATCGGGATCATCATCCTGGTCATCTTTATGAGCTCTCTTCTTATCCTCTCTAAGTCTGTAAGGAGATTTTTATTTGTGTGTAGCTCCTTCGTTATTCTGACGATCAACAAATTGATTCAATTTTACTCTTCGTATGAGAGTTTCAATATCATTTTAAAGGGCAATGCAACGATCCATCGTGTGACCATGGACTCTACAGAACTCACAATACTTAGTTTTCTCCATCTTGGTAGGGGAACTCCTCAATTTATCAGGTCAACGCACATCTTTGTTGTGTTAGATCTCCTCAAAGACATGACGAACGCCCATAGTTATTGGAGTGTAGTTGTTATACTTCTTGAGACTTTCTATAATTCCTTTCTTTTTTGACTCAATGGAATCTTTGTGATCCTTCTTGTAATTTTTGCCTTCAGCTTTTACTCCCGAGCTCCACTTGGTTGCCACTGCTTCCTCGGTATTCATAATATTGGCTTCTTTGGCCATCAATTCTTCCATGGTATTTTAGATATCCTTAGCAAGTGTATAATAGATCTTCCCGGGGAGCAATCCACTCAAAAGGACTGTTATAGAATTTTTCTCCTCATAATCCACAACTTCAAACTTCTCAATATTAAAACGAGTGATGTACACTACCAAAATCTCTGACCAAGACTGTGGGTCGTGGACTTGGGCCGTAACAATTTCAGGCACGACCAATTTCGTGGGTCGCGGCCTAAGTCCGTGACCAATCTGGGGTCATGGCAGATGGTCGCGGACTTGGGTCGTGACCCACACCGCGCAGGAAAAAAATGTTCGCGGCCAAAGTCCATGACCCCTAACCGTGACGAAAATTGGTTCCGGCCAAATTCCGTGACCCACACCGCGATGAAAAAAAGGGAAAAAATGGTCATGGCCAAACTCCGTGACCCCTAATCGAGACGAAAAATGGTCCCGGCCAAATCCCATGACCCACACTACGATGAAAAAAATAAGGAAAAAAATGGTCGCGACCAAAGTCTGTGAGCATTTTTCATCATGATTTGGGGTCATGGACTTTGACCACGACCATTTTTAAGCATGACAGAAAAAATAAAAATGGTCATGGACAAAGTCCATGACCATATTGAACTATAATAAAAAATCATATTTTTTAGGTCCAATCCATAAATTGGGAGTCCCGTGACTGCGCGGTCGGTTGCTACGTGTAACTTTGGACACGCACGAGGTGTTTCAAATATTTATTACTGTCAAAATAATAAAAAAAAATCACAAATTACTAATCGGTAACGTTGTTAATAAACTAATATACATACAAACTTAAAAATATTATAAGTCTTCATAATTCACGGACAAACAAAAAATGGACAGATTTTCCCCTGTTTTCTGGATATTCCAAACCCTGTTAATAAAAAACCTGCTAATTATAAAGCCCGCACGGCCAAAAAATTTAACAATCAAGCAATAAAAGCCCGCACGAACATAAAACAAAATAATAAAACTATAAAAGCCCGCACGGTCGTAACACATAAAAAATATAATCTTGAATGTCGACAACATCATATAAACAATATTGATGTTGTAAACCATTGCCTTCTTCATGTGTTCCGCGTGGAAAAAAGCAAACGATACTATGTTATCCTAGAAAAAAATAGGATACAAAAAAAATGATATCAATAACCAAGTAGTTTTAGAAAAATCGTATTCAAGCCGAAAAATTGCATATACGAGTTATAATTGCCATGTTTTTAAGCCTAAGTCTTGATATATGCAAATTATCCTCGTACTCTCACACCGGGAGTCTCATGATCGCGCGTTCTATTCATAGGAGTTACATTGGTCCCGTTTGAGGTGTTGGTTCCTCTCACGGGGTCGTTTGAGTGTTGTTTCCAATTTTTGCACTCTAAAACCATGTTTTTAAGCCTAAGTCCTTATATATTGAAATTATCGTCGTACTCTCAAACCGAGAGTCTCTTGATCACGCGATGTGTTCGTACGAGTTACATGGGTCCCATGCGAGGTGTTGGTGCCACTCACGGGGCTGTTCGGGGGCAGGTTTGGGTTTTGGCTATCTAACGCCATGTTTTCCTATGTCCTGATATTTTCAAATTATCCTCGTATTCTCAAACTGGGGGTCCCGTGATTGCGCGATCAGTTCATACGAGTTACATTGGTATCGTGCGAGGTATTGGTGCCACTCACGGGGCCGTTCGAGGGCTGTTTCGAGTTTTCCCCCACTAACGTCATGTTTTGCTTAAGTCCTGATATTTTTAAATTATCATCATATTCTCAAATCGAAAGTCCCGTGATCGCGTGATAAGTTCCTACTAGTTACATCGGTCCCATGGAAGGTGTTGGTTCCACTCACGGGCCCGTTCGGGGGCTGTATCGGGTTTTCACCTACTAACGCCATGTTTTTAAGCTTAAGTCTAGAAATATAAAAATTATCGTCGTATTCTCAAACCAGGAGACCTGTGAGCACGTGGTCAGTTCCTACAAGTTACATTGGTCTCGGGCAAGGTGGTAGTGCCACTCACGAGGCCGTTCGGAGACAGTTTCGCCTTTTAATCCACTAACACACTATTTTTAAGCCTATGGCTATAAATATTCAAATTATTGTCGTATTCTCAAACCGAGAGTCCCATGATGGCGCGATCAGTTCCTACGAGTTACATTGATATCGTGCAAGGTGTTGGCCTCACTCACAGGGCCGTTCAGAGGCTGTTTCGGGTTTTCACCCACTAAAGTCAAGTTTTTAAGCCTAAGTCTAGAAATATGCAAATTATCATCGTATTCTGAAACTAAAAGATCCGTGATTGCGCGGTCAGTTCCAACGAGTTACATTGGTCTCGTGCGAGGTATTGATGCCACTTATAGGGCCGTTCGGGGGATGTTTTAGGTTTTCAACCACTAACACCATGTTTTTAAGCCGAAGTCTAGAAATATGAAAATTATCGTCGTATTCTCAAACTGAAAGTCCCGTGATCGCGTGGTGAGTTCCTATGAGTTACATTGGTCCCGTGTGAGGTCTTGGTGCCACTCACGGGGCCGTTTGGGGGCTCTTTCGGGTTTTGACCAGCTAGTGCCATATTTTTAAGCCTAAGTTTAGAAATATGGAAATTATCGTCCTTTTCTTAAACTGGGATTCCCATGATCGCGCGGTCAGTTCTTCTGAGTTGCATTGGTCCCATGCAAGGTGTTGGGGCCACTCACGGGGTTATTTGAGTGTTGTTTCCAATTTTTGCACTCTAAAGCAATGTTTTTAAGACTAAGTCCCTATATATGCAAATTATCCTCGGACTCTCAAACCGAGAGTATCGTGATCACGCGGTCTGTTCGTACGAGTTACATTAGTCCCATACGAGGTGTTAGTGCCTCTCACGGGGCTGTTTGGGAGAAGTTTTGGGTTTTGGCCATCTAACGCCATGTTTTTATGCCTAAGTTTTGATATTTTCAAATTATCCTTTTATTCTCAAACTGATGGTCCCGTGATCGCGCAGTTAGTTCCTAGTAGTCACATTGGTCCCGTGCGAGGTGTTGGTGCCACTCACGGGCCGTTCGAGGGTTGTTTCGAGTTTTTTGATAACTTTCTTTTTGTATGTCGTTGTTGAAAGCCAAGTTAATCAAAATCCTCAACTTACCTACAGAATATAACAATCTAAAGTGTATAGGTAAGTAAGGGTATCAATCCACATCAAGGGGATAACCTAGAGACAAACTCAATTGTAATTTACTTTTTATTTACTTTTTGTGCTTTTTCACTTTTCCAATTTTTTTGGCTTTTTTTTTAATATTAAAACAAGTGGATGAGGTGAGGTGAAATAAGACTAAACTAAATTGTGAGATGAAAACAACTAACTAGGAAGTGACTAAAAGTGAAAAATAAGGTCTAACACTAAAATGAGAGATAAAGTGAGATAAATAATTGTGAGAACAATCAAGGAGTAGGTCTACACCACAAATTTTATCTATTCTAATTAATTAATTTAATTAGTTTAATTCTCCCAAATTAATATCAAAATTATAAATCAACTCTCGTTGCAAATGTGATTTTAATAGTATCCTTTTAGAAAATTAAGTTTAACACCCCACAACTCTAAAAAATAGATCCACACTCCTTTTAATTAATCACCCGCTAGGATCGATCAATTAAAATTTATGTAAATCCTTGAAAATAAATTTAGAGTTGAAATTCAAGTAATAATACCCCACTTAAGAAACCCTTATCTCTAGTTCGAATCTTAAATGAGTATTATAACTAGAATTTCAATTTTCTCTCGAAAATCAGTTACCCTCTCTCGAGGCGTAAATTTAAGGGTGATGGATCAAAATTAATATTCAATGTGAATTTTCAAGTAATCAAAATAATTAAACTAAAATAACATCAAATAAGGGTTTCCCCCACCCCTTGAAAGGGGATTTAGCCTAATATGATATTAAACATGATGAACAAATAATCAAGGCTACTAAAATAAAATAGAAGGGAATATAACAAGCAGACCAATTTTTTTTGAAAAAGTTGAACTCTAATCTTCCAATTTGAAGCATACAATCTCTCTAATTGAGCATCCAAGTGATTTGCAATTAAATATCCACTCAATTAAATCTTTTACAAAATTTAACCTCACAAATATCTAACAAAAATAAAAATAAAACCATTTACAAATATTTCAACCTAATTTATTCTAACCTAACTCTCTACTTTTCTCTAGAATTTTCTCTATCTATTTGATGATGATCTCCCCTCCAAATGGGCTCTTGAGTCTTCTTTTATAGTAGATGCATGGCACACATGGGGCTAAGGGGTATTTTTGGGAAGGTTTAATGTGCATGGAAATGGGGTGTGTACACATGAGGTCAGAGAGGTGTGAGGTCATGTGGGTGATGGAACGTCGTCGGAGTTGGAGGTTAAAGGCTGCTGGGTTACGCTCCAGGTTTAAGGGCTAACGCCGGCGGCGGCATCGGCACAGTCCTAACTTGGCTGCGGTAGTGGAACAAGTGGTTTTCTGGACGGAATGTCATCGGAGGGAGGCTGGGCTGCCGGCGAGACGGTTCAGGGGTGGCGGTTCGGTTTGGGTATGGGAAATGGGTTTGCCATGGTTGGGATTGAGAATGGTTGATATGGTTGGTGGGTTTGAAAATGGTGGAAGATAGAGGAGAGAGAAGGTGGTCGGAGGTTGAAGAAGATGTAGAGGGAAGTTAGTGTGGGTGAGGATGTAGGAGAATAGGTGTGTGATTGGGGGGTTTGGTTTATCTGTATGTGAGTGTGTATGGGATTTGTGTGTGCGTGTGTCATTTGTACACCTAAAAAAATAAAATAAAATATAAACTAACTAAAAAATAAAAATTAATTTATATCTACTAAAAAAATATAAAATCCTAATATGTAAAATATAAGACACAACTAAAATAATAAAACTAAAAAAAATAATTAAAATAAAAATAGAAAACTATTAAACTAACGACTAAAAACCTAAAAAAAAGTAAAATCTAATAAATTTCAAAATCGAATGAAATCCTAAAAGTTCTAATCCTAGAAAATAAAAACTAATCAAAATGAAAATAAAATAAAATTATACAAATAAAAATAAAATAAAAAATAAAACCTAGAAATTCTAAATAAATCAAAAATAAATCCTAAAAATAAAAATGACTCAAACTAAAAATCTAAAAAAATATTAAAAAAGGTCAAATTAGACAAACATGGGGTTCGGGGTAGGTTTATGCTAGGGTATGGTTACGGGGGAAGGGTAATTAGCTCCATAATCTGCGTAATTTTCTTGAAATACGCGTTTGAACTCCGCAACGTGCATTCGACCTACAAAATAGACAATAAAGCCCATAAAACCCAAATTGTCGAGAATTAGCAACTAAAGTATGTCTATTTGGGTTATTCTCAAACGGAGAGTCCCGTGATGGCGCGATTAGTTCCTATGAGTTACATTAATCTTGTGCGAGGTGTTGGCCCACTCAAAGGGCCGTTTGGGGCTATTTCGGATTTTCACCCACTAACGCCATGTTTTTAAGCCCAAGTACAGAAATATGAACATTATCGTCGCATTATCAAACTAGGCGACCTGTCATCGAGCGGTCAGTTCCAACGAGTTACATTGGTTCCGTCCGAGGTGTTGGTTCCACTCACGGGGCCGTGCGGGGGCTGTTTCGAGTTTTCACCCATTAACGCCATGTTTTGCTTAAGTCCTGATATTTTTAAATTATCATCGTATTCTCAAACCGAGAGTCTCGTGATTGCGCGATAAGTTCCTACTAGTTACATTGGTCCCATGCAAGGTGTTGGTTCCACTCACGAGCCCGTTCGGGGGCTGTATCGGGTTTTCACCCACTAACGCCTTATTTTTAAGCCTAAGTCTAGAAATATGAAAATTATCGTCGTATTCTCAAACCAGGAGACCTGTGAGCACGTGGTCAGTTCCTACGAGTTACATTGGTCCCGTGCAAGGTGGTAGTGGCACTCATGGGGCCGTTCGGAGGCTGTTTCTCCTTTTAATCCACTAACGTAGTGTTTTTAAGACTATGGCTATAAATATACAAATTGTTGTCATATTCTACAACCGAGAGTCCCGTGATGGCGCGGTCAGTTCCTACGAGTTACATTGATCTCGTGCAAGGTGTTGGCCCCACTTACAGGGCCGTTCAGGGGTTGTTTCGAGTTTTCACCCACTAAAACCAAGTTTTTAAGCCTAAGTCTAGAAATATGTAAATTATCTTTGTATTCTCAAACTGGAAGACCCGTGATTGCGCGATAATTTCCAATGAGTTACACTAGTCTTATGCGAGGTGTTCGTGCCACTTATAGGGACATTCGGGGGAAGTTTTGGGTTTTCAACCACTACCACCATGGTTTTAAGCCTAAGTCTAGAAATATGAAAATTATCGTGGTATTCTCAAACCGGAAGTCCCGTGATCACACAGTCAGTTCCTATGAATTACATTGGTCCCGTGCGAGGTCTTGGTGCCACTCACGGGGCCATTCAGGGGCTCTTTTTGGTTTTGACCAACTAATGCCATATTTTTAAGCCTAAGTTTAGAAATATGGAATTTAGCATCCTTTTCTTAAATCGGGAGTCCCGTGATCGCGCGGTCAGTTCTTACGAGTTGCATTGGTCCCGTGCGAGGTGTTGGGGACACTCACGGGGTCATTTGAGTGTTGTTTCCAATTTTTACACTCTAAAGCCATGTTTTTAAGACTAAGTCCCTATATATGAAAATTATCCTCGTAGTATCAAATCGAGAGTATCGTGATCGCACGGTCTTTTCGTACGAGTTACATTATTCCCATGCGAGGTGTTGGTGCCTCTCACGGGGCTATTCGAGGGCAGTTTTGGGTTTTGGCCATCTAATGCCATGTTTTTATGACTAAGTTCTGATATTTTCAAATTATCCTCTTATTCTCAAACCGGGGGTCTCGTGATCACGCGATCAGTTCCTACGAGTTACATTGGTCCCATGCGAGGTGTTGGTGCCACTCACGGGGCCGTTCGGGGGTTATTTCGGGTTTGCTAATAACTTTCTTTTTTTATGTCGTTGTTGAAAGCCAAGTTAGTCAAAATCCTCAATTTACCTACAAAATATAACAATCTAAAGTGTAGAGGTTCGTAAGGGTATCAATCCACATCAAGGGGGTAATCTAGAGACAAACTCAATTGTAATTCACTTTTTATTTTATTTTTGTGCTTTTTCAGTTTTCCAATTTATTTAGCTTTTTTTAATATTAAAACAATTGGGTGAGGTGAGGTGAAATAAGACTAAACTAAATTGTTAGATGAAAACAACCAACTAGAAAGTGACTAAAAGTGAAAATAAGGTCTAACACTAAAATAAGAGATAAAGTGAGGTAAATAATTGTGAGAACAATCAAGCAGTAGGTCTACACAACAAATTTTAGCTATTCTAATTAATTAATTTAATTAATTGATTTCTCCCAAATTAATATCAAAATTACAAATCAACTCTCGTCGCAAATGTAATTTTAATAGTAACCTTTTAGAAAATTACATTTAACACCCCACAACTCTAGAAAATAGATCTACATTGCTTTTAGTTAATCACCCGCTAGGATCGATGAATTAAAATTTATGTAAATATTTGAAAATAAATTTAGAGTTGAAATTCAAGTAATAATACCCCACTTAAGCAACCCTTATCTCTAGTTCGAATCTAAAATGAGTATTATAACTAGAATTTCAATTTTCTCTCGAAAATCAATTACCCTCTCTCGAGGTGTAAATTTAAGGGTGATGGATCAAAATTAATATTCAATGTGAATTTTCAAGTAATCAAAATAATTAAACTAAAATAACATCAAATAAGGGTTTCCCCCACCCCTTGAAAGGGGATTTAGCCTAATATGATATTAAACATGATGAACAAATAATCAAGGCTACTAAAATAAAATAGAAGGGAATATAGCAAGCAGACCAATTTTTTTTGAAAAAGTTGAACTCTAATCTTCCAATTTGAAGCATACAATCTCTCTAATTGAGCATCCAAGTGATTTGCAATTAAATATCTACTCAATTAAATCTTTTACAAAATTTAACCTCACAAATATCTAACAAAAATAAAAATAAAACTATTTACAAATATTTCAACCTAATTTATTCTAACCTAACTCTCAACTTTTCTCTAGAATTTTCTCTATCTATTTGATGATGATCTCCCCTCCAATTGGGCTCTTGAGTCTTCTTTTATAGTAGATGCATGGCACACATGGGGCTAAGGGGTATTTTTGGGAAGGTTTAATGTGCATGGAAATGGGGTGTGTACACATGAGGTAAGAGAGGTGTGAGGTCATGTGGGTGATGGTTAATTTGGGAAGTTGGGTAAAGATAGGTAGTTGGGGGTATAATAGGGAAAAGGGGGTTAAATGGGGTTAAAGACATATGATGTTTTATTTTTATTTTGGCTTATTGTTTTTTTGCTGGTTTTGTTATTGGAACAGTGGCAGGTCACGTTTTTTATTTTGGGAGGTTGGCTTGAAAATGGGACATGGGTCTTGGAGTTGAGGTTGGATCGAAAAGGAGTTGCGAATCCGGGTGAATGGGTGGGGGTTTCGGGTTGTGATGGTTGTTTGGGTCAGGACAATAGGTTTTATCATGCGCTGAAGTGGGTGGCTAGCCGGAGCAGTGGGATGGAACATCGGAGTGGAGTCGGTGGTTGAAAGCCGATGGGTTAAGTTCCGAGTTTAAGGGATAACGCTGACGGCGGCATCGGCGGAGTCCTGACTTGGCTGCAGTAGGGGAACAAGTGTTTTTCTAGCCGGAGTGTCGCCGCCGAGAGGTTGGGATGCCGACGAGAGGGTTCAGGGGTGGAGGTTCGGTTTGGGTATGGGAAATGGGTTTGCCATGGTTGGGATTGAGATGGGTTGATAAGGTTGGTGGGTTTGAAAATGGTGGAAGATAGAGGAGAGATAAGCTGGTTGGAGGTTGAAGAATATGTAGAGGGAAGATAGTGTGGGTGAGGGTGTAGGAGAATAGGTGTGTGGTTGGGGGGTTTTGTTTATGTGTATGTGACTCTGTATGGGATTTGTGTGTGTGTGTGTGTCATTTTTACACCTAAAAAAATAAAATAAAATATAAATTGACTAAAAAATAAAAATTAAGTAATATCTACTAAAAAAATATAAAAATCCTAATATGTAAAATATAAGACACAACTAAAAAAATAAAATAAAAATAAAAATAGAAAACTATTAAACTAAAGACTAAAAACCTAAAAAAAAGTAAAATCTAATAAATCTAAAATTGAACGAAATCCTAAAAGTTCTAATCCTCATAAAATAAAAACTAATCAAAATGAAAATAAAATAAAATTCTACTAATTAAAATAAAATAGAAAAATAGAAAATAAAACCTAGAAATCCTAAATAAATCAAAAATAAAAACTAAAAATAAAAATGACTCAAACTAAAAATCTAAAAAAATATTAAAAAGGGATAGATTAGACACAGACGGAGTTCGGGGTAGGTTTAGGCTAGGGTAAGGTTACCGGGGAAGGATAATTAGCTCCATAATCTGCGCAATTGCCTTGAAATACGTGTTTGAACATCGCAACGTTCATTCGACCTACAAAATAGACAATAAAGCGCATACGACCCAAATTACCGAGAATTAGCAACTAAAGTACGTCTATTTGGGATATTCTCAAACTGAGAGTCTCGTGATGGCGCGTTAGTTCCTACGAGTTACATTGATCTTGTGCGAGGTGTTGGTCCCAGTCAAAGGGCCGTTCAGGGGTAGTTTCGAGTTTTCACCCACTAACCCAAGTTTTTAAGCTTAAGTATAGAAATATGCACATTATCATCGTATTGTCAAACTGGGGGACCCGGGATCACGCAGTCAGTTCCAACGAGTTACATTGGTCATGTGTAAGGTATTGGTGCAACTCACGGGGCGGTTCGAGGGCAGTTTTGGGTTTTCACCAACTAACACTATGTTTTAAAGCATAAGTCTAGAAATATGCAAATTATCATCATATTCTCAAACCGGGAGTCCCGTGATCGCACGATTAGTTCCTACAAGTTACATTGGTCCCGTGCGAGGTGTTGGTGCCACTCACGGGGCCGTTCGGGGGATGTTTCGGGTTTTGACCAATAAATGCCATGTTTTTAAGCCTTATGTTTAGAAATATTGAAATTATCATCCTTTTCTTAAACCGAGAGTCCCGTGATAGTTCGGTCAATTCCTACAAGTTGCATTAGTCCTATGCGAGGTGTTCGGGCCACTCACGGGGTCGTTCGAGGGCTGTTTCGGTTTTTCACCAACTAAAGTTGTGTTGTTAAGACTAAGTATAGAAATATGAAAAATATCGTCATATTCTCAAATCGGGAGTCCAGCGATCGCGCGGTCAGTTCCTACGAGTTACATTTATCCTGTATGAGGTGTTGGTGCCACTCACGGGGCTGTTCGGGGGTTGTTTCGAGTTTTCACCCACTAACGACATGTTTTTAATCCTAATTCTAAAAATATACAAATTATCGTCGTATTCTCAAATCGAGAGTCCCGTGGCGGTGCGGTCAGTTCCTATGAGTTACATTGGTCTCATGCAAGGTGTTGGTCCCACTCACGGGGCCGTTCAGGGGATATTTTAGGTTTTCACCCACTAACGCAGTATTTTTAAGCCTAAGTCAAGAAATATGCAAATTATTTTTGTATTCTTAAATCGGGAGTCCCGTGATTGCGCGGTCAGTTCCTACGAGTTACATTGGTCCCGTGCGAGGTGTTGGTGCCACTCACGAGATCGTTCGGGGGTTATTTTGGGGTTTCACCCACTAATGCCGTGCTTTTGTGTCTAAGTATAAAAATATGCAAATTATTGTCGTATTCTCAAATCAGGAGTCCCGTGGCGCGGTCAGTTCCTACAAGTTACATTGGTCCCGTACGGGGTGTTGGCCCCCCTCACGAGGCTGTTCGGGGGCCGTTTTTGGTTTTCACCCACTAACGCCATGTTTTAAGCCTAAGTATAGAAATATGAAAATTATCATCGTATTCTCAAACCTGAAGACCCATGATCGCACGGTCAGTTCCTACATGTTACATTGATCCTGTGCGAGGTGTTGGTGCCACTCACGGGGCCGTTCGAGAGATGTTTCGAGTTTTCACCCACTAACGCCTTGTTTGGCTTAAGTTGATATTTTTAAATTATAGTTGTATTCTCAAATCGGGTGTCCCGTGATCAAGGAGTAAGTTTCTATGAGTTATATTGGTCTCGTGCGTGGTGTTGGTTCCACTCACGGGGCCGTTCGGGGATTGTATTGGGTTTTCACCCACTAATGCCATGTTTTTAAGACAAAGTCTAGAAATATAAAAATTATTTTCGTATTCTCAAATTGGGAGACCCGTGATTGTGTGGTCAATTCCTACGAGTTACACTGGTCCCGTGCGATGTGGTAGTGCCACTCATGGGGCCGTTCGAGGGTTGTTTCGGGTTTTCATCCATTAATACAGTGTTTTTAAGCCTAAGTCAAAATATACAAATTATGATTGTATTCTCAGACCCGGAGTCCCATGATGGTGCGATAAGTTCCTACGAGTTAAATTGATCTCGGGAGAGGCTTTGGCCCCACTCATAGCGCCGTTCGGGGATTGTTTCTTGTTTTCGCCCACTAACGCCAAGTTTTTAAGTCGAAGTCCAGAAATATGCAAATTATCATCGTATTCTCAAATCAGGAGACCCATGATCGCGCGGTTAGTTCCAACGATTTACATTGGTCCTATACGAGGTGTTGGTGCCACTCACGAGGCAGTTCGGGGGCTATTTCGTGTTTTCACCCACTAACACCATGTTTTTAAGCCTAAGTATAAAAATATGCAAATTATTGTCGTATTATCAAATAGGGAGTCCCATGATCGTACGATCAGTTCCTATGAGTTACATTTGTCCCGTGCGAGGTGTTGCTGCCACTCACGGGGTCGTTCGGGGGTAATTTCAGGTTTTCACCCACTAACGCCATGTTATTAAGCCTAAGTCTAGAAATATTTAAACTATCTTTGTATTCTCAAGTGGAGCTTAGGTATGGACCATAATGGGCCTTCTAACGAGATCTCGTTCGAAAGTGGAGCGTAGGTATGTTCGTGACCATGGATATGTTGAATTATGTTCGCCTCCATTTTTGTGTGTGGTGTTTATTCTATCAATTCCTGAGAGATTCGGAATTTGTAATCCTTATGTACGTGATGTACCGAGATGGATAGCAGAGTATGTGTGCACCGCAGCTTAGTCTCGGGTGCTTGTATTGTATATTTATGACATGAATAATATACACTTAATTAATGGGAACTTTCATGTTGGTATTGTGAATATATTTATGGTAATGTTTTGAGAAAACATAACGGGTTAACCGATAGTGAATTGTATTACTAATTGAGAATCTGCGTTTAAGTAAAGCCCTCTATTTAATTGATAACGCCAGAATGTAATATGGTAATCGTGTAGTAAGGGGTAGAACTTATTACGGTTTGGTTAGTTATGTATGTCATTTATATGGGTACGGTACGTTAGGAGTGCACATGTAGTCGAGAGGTGAGAATTTCATGTGAGTGCTCGTCCTAACATGTATTTTGCATTTAATGTTTTAATGTTATTAAAACACTTGCTGTTTTTAAAAAGATTTCCACTTTCGGGCTCTGACCCATTTGCTTTCAAATCTATTTTTTGTAAAAACCATTTTAGGTGCCCAGCCACAAGGACACCATGCTTAGGACCCTTATTCAGGTGACGAGCTGTAGCTGTTTGTGGAAGTTACAGGACCTTGCTTGTAGACGCTTCATCTATCTTGACTCTATACTCAGCAATTATCAGCTGTAGGGCATGTCGCCCATTTCTTTTAGAGACATTTCATTTATTCCAGTTATTCAGACTTCTGTCATGTAATTAATTCAGGTTACATTGTTTTGCTTATTTCAGTTGTGGGATTGTAGTGAGGAGTTTCCTCCGGACTTATTATCATTTGTTGGTTATTTCATTACTTCGTTATGGTGAATGGATTTTGTTGTTCTTCCATTATTCTCTTATTGCATGTTAATCAGATTTAAAATAAAATTTGGCAACTTACTTTTTAAATACTAGGTGGTTAGTAATTATAAAAATGTTTTCGACAGTGATGCTATTAACTGAACCAACTTGGCATTTTGTATTGATTTAATAAAGGAGTAGCTACCCGGTATTTAATTAGTCGGGGTGTCACATTATACACATAATTCTAAAAACATTGCATAATCATGCATAGTGATTATATCAAGAGCTAGGATCCGAGGGAAAGGTATATACAAAGATGTGCATAAATGTGTTGGGATTCCAGCGAAAGGTACATTGCCCCTATTAGTGAAGAAAATTGGAGCAGCCCATGAAGTTAGAATACACATGAAGTTAGGGGAAATATTAATACAATAGGGATGTAGTAATACGATGGGGGAAAATATTCACAAATATGGATGCATTTGAACATTTCAATGTAAATACAATCTCTAGTTTTCCCTTAAACATTTATAGAATGAAATATCAAAAGATTTCCAAATGACTATTTATAGTGAATTCAAATGAGTATTTTTTTTAGTGAAGCAAATCAAGAATTTGAATAACTTGGCTATCATGGTGGAGGTTTGTAATGAAGAATTTTTTAAGTTTGATCTTGATCATGAACATATTGTGGTCTTGCAAACCTAAAATGCAAAGGCAAGAACTTTTGATATTACAGCAACACATTTCATACCTTCATCCACGTTTAGTGGTCTCAACAACCAGTTCAAGAAACATTTATTGATCAGATGTTTAACTTTGTTTAAACCTTTACTAATCAAATGTTAAGATGTTAACATATCTACGAAGTCATTCACCCAATAATCTAATTAGCCAAACCACAAAACACCACTCGAAATACACTACTTAACTCCAAAGCTCAATAATAGACCAAACAAGCTTAAATTAGCTAACAAAACAAACCAATCGCAGAAGACTTTGAAACCATCCACTTAATAATCTCAAAACTCCTGAACTGATTTTAATAAGAATCGTTTTGCAGAACCACTCGGGTGGGTTGGTGGGATGATATCGAGTAATAATGTTGACACGGTGCTGAGATCTCATTACAAACACCAGTTAATGTGTGTTTGACACATCAACTTAGTAAAAAAAAAAGTCACAGAAAATGGTATTCCTATTATAACTCATTTGGGGTTAGAATTCATTGATGAGCAAGGATTAGGGTTAGTAAGATGCCCACCCCACACCGAGCCTTATACTAGTTAATTCTCACAATCGGGCACCCGATGATAATGCGATCACTTCCCACTATTTATTTTTTTCCCCATGGGGTGTCCGTACCTCTACCCATATCTTAATCATTTCTCACGCAGAACATTAAACCCCAAGTGGAGTTATACAAAATACCCAAGCTAGTTGGAGAAAGGTTGGATGGAATATATGTGGATTGAAACTAAATGTAAGAGAGATCAAAAGTTGGAGAAAAGCTTGTTAGCTCCGAAACCTTGGAGAATGTGAGATGTATATATTGTTATACCTGAGATATGGGGTTGATGTGGGTGATGTTAGTGACCAACACCCTCAAAACTGCTCTCACCTCTCAATCGAACTCCAAATGTAGTTCCTCCATCGCTAACGATGATGAGCTGGAAGTGCCTACACATAAATAAAGACGAGATAAATACAACAGATTGATCGAATCATCACAAATAAATCTCATACCCTAACTCTAATTGGAATATTACCATTTCATTGTTGATCGCCCGCGATCGCTATGTTTTGAACTCCCTCCGTTGTCCCCGCCCACGATCGCATAGATTTAACAATCAATTTAATTTTTCAGAAAATAAACAATAGTTTACATGCCAATACAAACCAACAAAATAAATTTAAGTAAGTCAAAATTAGACCAAAAAAGTACTGAAAGCCTTATCCAACAAGAAGACGGAGATGAATTTTCTATAAGTACTCTTTGAGAAACATTATTAGGCATCAACCAATCCTAAAAATTATAGAATACATAAGAATAAATTATTAGGCATCAACCAACTCTAAAAATTATACAATACACAAGAATAATGTAGTAGGCATCAAAAAGCCAAATCTGAAATCTGCGAATAAATTATTAAGCATTAACCAACTCTAAAAATTATAGAATACATAAGAATAAATTATTAGGCCAGCAACAGTTTTTTTTTTTTGTTAAACCCAACTCTGAAATCCACCCAAATCGCAAACCACCAACTCTTTAATCGCATATGCCCTTTAATTTCAATAAACCAATAAAAACATTGAGTAGTTGAAATATCTGGGGTTCTCAGTGTACATAAATCATATGCATATATGAACACGAACACATTTTTTTACATACAAACAACATGAACAAACTAGGATTCTGATTTTTTTTAAATTCACATCCAAAATCACACGAGATCGAGGAACAAAACCCCCAAAAGATGAAAATTGCAAACTGAGATATAAAAATATTCCGAACACAACACAAACAACTGTACACATAATAAAGGCAAGTAGCACCTTGGTAGTATCAGTTGAATAAATAGCTAAAATGATAGACAATCAAATCCTAAATATAAACCCAAATATGTAAAAACCTAAATATGTATAAATACACTCGTTATGTAGACCAACTTTTTTCATCTTTGACGAGAGAGAGAGGCGTAGCTTATTCAAGTTATGGTCGACCAAGATTCGTCTTTGATGAGAGAGAGAGAGAGAGAGAGAGAGGGAAGCCATCAACGAAGAGGGGCGGGGAAAAGAAATATGAGAGGCGCCATTATATTTTTAGGAATGACCTGGTCACGGCTTAGAGCCATGACCAACCCACTGTGATCCATTAATGAAGCTAAGCAGCGTGGTCTACCACCTACTAGTCACGACCTATAGTAGTTGATAGTACAAATATAACACCCTGCTGTGAATGGTACGCTACTTCGCATGATTACAAGGTGCGGCCCTACCTTATACAGGGCTCGGCCCCTCATCAAGGGGTGCGGTCAAAATCAACGTGGCGCGGACCCACCCAGTCCGGGGCACGAAACCTTTGTCTTTTGCCAGTTAAAGGATGCGGCCCTTAGGCTATTTGCCTTACTAGCCGCATCCCTCTCCATCCTAACTCCAGACTTCGTGCATCACGTGCTCATTGAACGTGAGCATATCTCTTATAAATAGTGGTCCACACCTCGAAATGGGGGGATCGATTCCAGACACACACCCGGGGTAGGTTCGACAGTACTGATTCTCTCTGCATCCCAGTATACAACTCGGGAATTGCTCATCCACAACGGAGCTACCTCTCCAGCATAACGGAATCATCTATCATCATGTACTCTCCTTCATTTTTCATACTTGTATGCCTCTTTCGTCACAATTATATTGTACAGAATAATGAATATAATGAGGGTAGAGCACCACAGTGGACGTAGGCCTATTTTAGAGGCTGAACCACTCTATATCTTGTGTTCATGTCTCCTTACTTGCTTTACTTGTTCATTGCATACTTTACTCTTGACTTACTGGTACGAGAAAGACAAGTGGACGATTTCTCGTATCATCAATCTGGCATCGTCTATGGGAAACGAGGTATTTTAATCTTGTTTCTCTATAGTTCGATCTCTTCAACACTTTATTTTATTCGTGGGAATCCTTTTCATCATTGTCTGATAAGTAGATTTAGGTTATTGATCTCTATTTTATAATTCACACCCTTAAATGGATAATTTGTATATTCAGATCAGTTCTGGTCTCTCTTTTATGACCTTGGATCTATCTTACATGCCTCTCTAATATCATTGCATCTAGATAGTGTTGAAAAACATGATGGTCTTTACCCCTGAAAAGATGAATGGTTAGGGAAGAATTATGTTTGCACCCTTTTTGTTGTTCTTTGCCTATGGTCTAGGGTTTTATCATTAGAATTGTGCCATTATGTGCACCGGGAGGTTATTCTCTTATGGATAGACCCTAGTAGGCATGCTCTCCCTGTGTTTCTGTAGAAAAACTCAGTTTATGGGTTTCGATTTTGGGATTGCTTTTCCCCTGCCCTGCCTAGAAAGGGATGCGATAGGTAGTTTAAATACCTTCATGCCATGACCTGTGCTTATGCGATTATGTTACTGAACCTTCAAAACATCAAGGAACGGACTCGTGAGGTCTCTAGCTCAAACTTAGTGAATGTCATACAATGCCCATTTCATACTTAGTTACTCAGTGTTTTTGTGATTAATCACTGTGCTATGTGTTATACTGGCCGCAGAACCTTTCAATAGTGCAGCGGTAGAACGCTTTATCCCCATTTTCTACTTAGTTACTCAGTGTTTCTGTGATTACTCACTTTTACTAGTTTTGTCCCAGATTAAACATATACCTTGTAAAGACTAACAAAAGAAGAAAATGGAAGGAGAGTCTAGCCAGAGCACAAAAATCAAAGATGAGATTGTGTAGCTATACAATCACCTCTACGACAGTCATGCCTTACTTCAGACCCAAACCATTAAGTTGGGAGCCTACACCCTGTTGACCTTCCCGATTGAAGAGATCTTTGAGTTCATCAAAGAGGACAAGCTGCTGAGATGGACAGAAAAGATGAGAGCTCCATCCCACAAGAGGAACAAAGCTACTTGGTGCAAATTCCATCAGGACCATGTCCATGACACCGATCAATGGTATGCTCTGAAAGATGAAATTGAAAGGCTAATTGGGCAAGGGATGCTGGGGAGGTTCCTCAAAGATGATTAGGGGATGCAACCTTATCTCACATTCCACATGCCCATTTTCTATGCTTATCTCTTATATTCCATATGTCCCTACTTTACACTGACAACTTGTGCTTATGTTGTTTTAAAATAAACTCTGTATTATCCTTACAAAGTCATTTAATATATGAATAGTTATAAAATCAAGTTCACTTTTATGGTGTCATATTTTTATTCTAATTTCCATGAAATTTTATCTAAAAAGTACCATTTTTGTCTTAAACAGATCCCAATCCGAGGCAATATGTTATAGCGGGAACAATAATATCTAATTGGGCAACAACGACCTACGGGATGCCTAATTATTCGAAAGTTGATTGAAGCTGATGATGGTAAGTATTGGAAGCAGTTATACAAGTTGGACTGCAACATCACTAACAAGGGCGCCCAATGCCCGCTCTCGGCTTTCGGGATGCGTCATTAAGTCAAACGACTCTCAATATCTAGACAGGTATGACTGTATATATATCTATAGCTGTGGATGGCTTAATAACATAACCCAACTTGAGGAGGCTTAAAAATATCCTATATGTTAGCTATGGGTGGCTTAATAACATAACCGAGCCTGAGGAGGCCTGAAAATATCCTATATGTTAGCTGTGGGTGGCTTAATAACATAACCCAGCTTGAGGAGGCTTGAAAATATCCTATGTGTTAGCTGTGGGTAGCTTAATAACATAACCTAGCCTGGGAAGGCTTGATAATATCCCACTTACATACAGAAGGGCGATGCTAATGAAGATGAAGGTCGTACTCCATGAAAAGTAATTGAAGAGACCGTCAAGCAACCATGGGTAAAGAGTGCAGTAACCCTGTCAATACTGCCTCAGCCGTTAAACTGACTAAGTTGATGCGGTAATGACCTGGATTTAGATCCAATTAAAAAGTCACAGGAGATGTTTTCAAAGGATCAAAGATGTTGCGGAAGGATTAGAGATACTACCATTATTAGGAATTAAGCAATATGGCTGCTGCCATTATCAAATGATCGCGGCCTTATTCCAACGGCCTTGTTCAAGCGGCAGTATGTGACACCCCGCCTAATTAAATACCGGGCGATCACTCCTTTATTAAATTAAATCAAGGTAAACAGTTGGTTCATTCTCAGCATCACTGTCGATAAAAATAATTTTTCCAATTTAACACCCTAAATAATTAAGCTAAGTGTCAAAAACATTTTTCATACAAACTTCCAAATTTTAATTAAAGAAAAGATTTACTTATACACAACAACATTTCTACAATATAGAATCACACCACGAAGAACTAAAATAAAACCATACATTCGTCAATCGAATGTCAACATAATAAAACCAAACATCATAAACTATCCTGAATAAATCCCATAAAACAATACTGGAATAACTGAAATATAAATGTCCCAACAACAAATGAGATGATGAAAAGGGCGACATGTGCCCCATAAATGATAGTACTAGGAGTGGAGTCAATAACAGAAGCGGTCTACTCAAGTGACCTGCAACTCCCACCTAAGCTGCAGCTCGTTCTTCTCAAGGGATCCTAAGGAAGACGCCCCTGTGGCTGGGCACCTGAAAATATACATATATATACAAGAGAGAGGGAGAGAGAAAAAGAAACGGGTCAGAGCCCGAAAGTGTGTTTGATTTTAAAATACGTTTAGCAAGTATTTAAATTGATACAAGCCAATGCAAATCATATTAGTTCGACACTCTCTTGAGAAATTCTCACCTCTCTTCTAATGTGCACGCCTATCGTACTAACCTTCCCAAATAGTCTAGTTTATCTTAACTTACTCATAAGTTTTCAAAACCGAACGATGACAATGTTTTAAAAAGGTTACTTTCAATTTGTAGCACAACTCTCAGTTTAGCTTCATTAAATTATAAAGTTTACCAGTGCCTTCTCATACTTTCACAAAACAAGTATTTATTATTGCGTCAACAACTATGTCCTACTTATCAAATCACAGTAGGCAGTTAAAGTATATAACCTCATATATATATTAACTACTCGGATAATATATATATATAACAGCACCCCAACTAAACTATGGCGCGGGCATACTCTGCTATCCAATCCCTGTATCGCTCACACAAAGGGAAATACAAGTTCGGAATCACTCTCGAACTGTATTAACATATACAAAACAACGTTGAGGCGAAGCATAGAGTCCAAGTCCAAGAGGTCAGTACATACCCACACGTCTCTTAGGACCGTCCGACTATCAATCTGATAGCCCGTACCTAGGATCTCTATCTTCTAGGGTACAAATCAATATCCCCCATAAAGCAACACAGGATAAGATCGTCCCACCGCGGTAACCTCAGGGATAGCAAGTAGCGCGGGTACGTTTTTCACATGTATATAATATATGTACACACAATCATATAATTATACCCATTTTATCATATTAATATAGGTGCCTCTCGTAACCCATAGTCACGACATTTATCCCTAACTTTCTCATTATTATGATTACGTATAAGGTTTCGTCTCTAACCTTAACTCGAAGGGTTTTCTCACTAGCTATGTGACACTCGTGGATTCTATCCATCCAAGTAGAAAAATCAGTAGGTAAACGTCTATTCTCTATCATAAGTATTTGACGTAATCTCTCACTTGAATTACGTAGTTTCCTAGTCCTTTAAATAATTGTCCCTAAAATACAATTATCATCTCATAAAAAGTTCTCAACACTTAATCATATGCCCTACTGGTCTCTCCTATGTCCCAAAATATTTTATTCATAAAGCCCAAAAGCTATTTCACGATGAATCATATTCAATTAATTAAACAAGGGGAAATCGGAGTCTGCCAGGAAGGGTCGATCGATCGAGGTCTGGGGCTCGATCGATCGAACCTTCGATCGATCGAAGCTCTAGGCTCGATCGATCGATCAAGCAGGTCTGCGAAATCCTGCAGAAGTGCAGTTACGGGTTTTACCAAAATTCTTCACCCAAAACAATATTTCCCAACACTAATCGTCCCAAAACTCTTACTACAAACATAATAACATATTTCCAGATGATTTTAACGTTAAGCATGCGTATTTCCAACATTAAACATGGTTAAACAACCCAAAATCTCATTTAAACATCAAGAACCCTAATGTTTTCTTAACTTTTGTTCTAAACAGTTTTCTCCAGAATTTCCTTCTAACATAACATCAAAAATTCATGGGTTAATCATCTACTTCACATACTATTTCCAGAATATGGTTATAATGTTTTCTACATGCAAATTCCTATCAAAATTTGGGGTTTTCTTCCATTGATTACACTCCTAATCATTCCTACACTAATATGAATATTGCACCAACGAAAATACGCAAGTTAAACACTTGCCTGGGATTTCGGAGGTCTGGTTTCCTGCTGATATTGGTGTGGTTGCGTTCTCCTCCTCGCGATCTACGCGTTGGTGGTGACGGTGGTGCGATTGGTGGTGTTTTGGCCCTGAATCACCTTGAGAGGTCTCTCCTCTCTACTCCAATGGACGTTCTAGGGTTCTGAATGTTCTAACCCTAAAAGGCTGACTTAAATGGCTGCTAAGGATGGCTGAAATTCATGGGTTTAATTACCCTAATTTGTAAAATGACCAAAATGCCCTCCCGGGTCACTAATTAGGCCTAAAAACACCCCGAGGCCCGAACTAAACCCCCGGGTACACTTTTCTGACTATCTCGATCCTTCCGGATGCGTTGGCGCACTCAAAACGACCATACGGACAACTTATAAAATATTCACTTTTTAATTAACATAATTAGTCCCGACGTGACACGGGCACGTCCCGACTTAAATTTCCGAAATAGTCATTTAATTTACTTATGACATTAAATATAACCAATATAATATATTACTATGCTCATTAGTAATATTCAACAAGTTTCCCATAACTACTAACTCTAGTCACGTTAATAATTATAACATAATTAATTTCCGAATTTTTATTAAATAAATCATCACATTAAATTTAATAAATCCCCAAATTAAATATAGCATAAAAATACGGGGTATTACACAGTACTTCCACGCTAATAACGGAATTTCATCCCGAAATTCGGAAAATAAGGCATACCTGGTAAAAACAACTCTGGATATCTCTCGCGCATATCTGCCTCACGCTCCCAAGTGGATTCCTCCACATTATGATGCTCCCACTGGACTCGCACAAGTGGAACTACTTTCGACCTCAATCTCCTCTCACTATAGTCTAGAATAGCCACTGGTCTCTCTTCGTAAAAGCTATTCGACTGTAAGTCTATCTCATCTATCGCAATGTGCGTATGGGCCATATCATCCCGAAGATATCGTCTCAGCGACGAGATGTGGAATACATCGTGGATGCGATGTAAATGTTCTGGCAATCCCAAACTGTATGCTACCGGCCCAATCCTCTCGATGATGGGAAATGGTCCTACGTACCTCGGAGCCAACTTCCCCTTCTTCCCGAACCTCATCACTCCTTTCATAGGAGATACACGCAACAACACTTGATCTCCCACATTAAACTCCCGGAAAAACCGTTTTGCATCGGCGTAGCTCTTCTGCCTGTCTTGGGCTACCCGAATACGACTCCTGATTATCTCAATCCTCGCGGAGGTCTCCTGAATCACTTCTGGTCCTAATAACTTGTTGTCCCCCACCTCGAGCCAACAAGTTGGAGAACGACAAGGCCCGCCGTACAAAGCCTCAAATGGAGCCATGCCAATTGTAAACTGATAGGAGTTATTATAAGCAAACTCTACCAGTGGAAGGTGTGGCTCCCAACCTCCTCCAAAATCGAGAACACACATGCGTAGCATATCTTCCAACATCTGATTAGTACGCTCTGTCTGTCCATCTGTCTGTGGGTGGTAAGCTGAACTCAGTCTCAACTCTGTACCCATAGCCTCCTTAAAGCTTTCCCAGAAACGTGACACAAAAATCTTGTCTCTATCTGACACAATACTCAGGGGCACCCCATGCAATCTGACAATCTCAGCGATGAACAACTGGGCATACTGACCCGTGGTATAATCTGTCCTCACTGGCAGAAAATGAGCCACCTTGGTCAAACGGTCTACAATCACCCAGATAGAATCGTGGCCCCACTGTGATGTAGGCACTCCGGTAATGAAATCCATGGAAATACTTTCCCACTTCCACGCGGGTACTTCCAACGGCTGAAGTAATCCTGACGGTTTCTGGTGGTCCACCTTCACTAGCTGGCAAGTAGAACACTTGGACACAAATTCAGCGATGTCCTTCTTCATCCCACTCCACCAGTACTGTCGTCTCATGTCCTGGTACATCTTATTGCCTCCCGGATGTACTGCAAATCGGGACCCATGAGAATGAGTCATCACTTCATGACGTAACTCTGCTCCTTCTGGAACCACCAATCTCCCATTAAACCGCAAACCTCCATCAGAACTAACAGAATAGGACTCAGCACCCTCGGCTAGAAGTCGCACAATCTGCTCCTGGCAAAACGGATCTGTGGTCTGCGCCTGTATCACCCTCGTAACAATCTCGGGTGTGACTGACATCACGGATATGAAAGAACATGCTACGGCGTCCTGGTGACCCAGCTCTTTCCACTTTGCTTTCCAGATGTCTGCTACATCGTCTACCGGTCTACGGCTCAATGCATCAGCAACTACATTGGCTTTTCCCGGATGGTACTGTATGTCAAACTGGTAGTCTTTCACAAACTCTAACCACCTGCGCTGACGCATATTCAGCTCTCGCTGAGTGAACAGGTACTGCAGTGACTTATGGTCTGTGAACAAACGGAATTTCTCTCCAAATAGATAGTGTCTCCATATCCTCAATGCAAATACAACCGCTGCTAACTCCAGATCGTGGGTGGGTTAATTCTTCTCATGCGGCTTAAGCTTGCGGGAAGCAAAAGCTATAGCCTTCTCCTCCTGCTGGAGTACTCCTCCAAGTCCCCGTAAAGACGCATCAGTGTAAACCAGGTATTCCACACCCGGTTTCGGTAAGGCAAGGACTGGTGCTCAAGTAAGCTTGTCTTTCAGTTCGTCGAAAGCCAACTGACAAGCGTCATCCCAGACATATGGTACCCCCTTGCGGGTCAGATTCGTCAATGGACCCGCTATTTTGGAGAATCCCCGAATGAACCTCCTGTAGTACCCGACTAACCCCAAGAAACTACGCACTTCCATCGGTGTCGTGGGCTGCCCCCACTCCCTCACCGCTGACACTTTGCTCGGGTCAACTGCTATCCCTTGCTCAGAAATAACATGGCCCAAGAATTGTACCTCTCGCAACCAGAATCCACACTTCTCGTACTTAGGATACAACTGATGCTCTCGTAGAGTCTGAAGAACCTGCCTCAAGTGTTCGGCATGCTCCTCCTCGGAGTGTGAATATATCAAAATATCATCTATGAAGACGATGACGAACTGATCCAAGAACTCTCTGAATACTCGGTTCATCAAGTCCATGAAAACGACTGGGGCATTTGTGAGTCTGAACGGCATCACTCTGAATTCATAGGACCCATATCTCGATAAGAAGGCAGTCTTTGAAACATACTGCTCTCTAATTCGTAACTGATGGTACCCCGACCTCAGATCTATCTTCGAAAAGAAAGTTGCTCCCCTCAACTGGTCGAATAGATCATCGATTCGAGGCAACAGATACTTATTCCGTATCGTGACCTTGTTCAACTCCCGGTAGTCCACGCACAATCTCAGTGAACCATCTCTCTTCTTTACAAATAAGACTGGAGCGCCCCAAGGTGAGGTACTCCTACGAATGAAGCCCTGACCTAATAGCTGCTCAATCTCATCTCGTAGCTCTCGCATCTCTGTTGGAGCCATACGGTACGGTGCACGTACTATAGGTCTCGTATCCGGCAATAAATCTATAACGAAGTCTATCTCATGATTGGGCGGTAGGCCTGGTATCTCTTGAAACACATCGGAATACTCCCTAACAACCGGGATCGAATCCAAAGGAATCACAACCTCCTTAGAGGTATCCTCCTCAATGTAATATAAATGAGCGGTCGAACCTCCCTCTGGGCGAGGCATCGCCACTACAAACATCTCTTGCCCCGGAATGGCAAAAACAATGCTCCCACCGAAGAAATCAATCATGGCTCTATAAGATGCGAGCCAATCCATACCAATGATTACATCATGCTCGTGCATATCTAAGACTAGCATGTCTGCAGGCAATACCAAGCTACCAATCTCTACCCCTACTCCCCGGTATATAAAGAATATAAGTGACCCACTCCCCAGTGGTGAGTCGACACACGTCACGGTGCTCTCTGCTGTGGCTAACAACCCTAAGGACTTCGCAAAATGCGTAGCTATAAAACAATCCGTTGCCCCCGTATCAAACAAAACTTTACCCATAGTACCATGGATAGGAAACGTACCCTCAATCGCGGGTGGTGCCTGTGGAGCTGCGACCTGGTGGACGTTATAGACACGTCCATACTGTAATTGCCCCTGCTGCACTGGAGCTGCTGGGATGGCTGGTAGGGCTGGCGCTTGGGCTGGAGCTGGAAGGGTAGGTGGAAAAAGTGGCCTCTATGGCTCATTACGGGCTCCCTGCTGCTGTGGGGCCCTATCGCCTTCTGGGCAATCCTGACGCTTATGGTCGTGTTTGCCGCACACAAAACACCGGCCTCTGAAATTACCTCTCCTCTGTCCCTGCTGGCCGTTACCTCCACGCCATTGGCCCTGTTGGCCCTGATGTGTATGCTGTTGGCCCTGCTGGCCCTGTTGCTGACCCTGCTGTCGGTGCTGACCCTGCTGATTAGGCTGGCCCTGCTGGCCCTGCCTATAACCCCCATTTACCTGCCTGGGATCACCCGAACGGAATCGCTTAGCAGGGTCCCCCTGATGGGAACTTTGCTCGTGCTGACGAGTCTGTCCATGAGATGGTGCCCCACCGGCACCGTTACCCCCGACCCTGCCCTGCTGGCTGGACTCTCCTGCTCTCTTGCTCCCCTGAAGATGGAAGCGGTGATCCTGGCAATGTAGTAACGCTGCATTGAGTACATCAGTGAACGTACTCAGGGACAAGTTCCCAATAAGGTGCTGACGGATCCTCCAAGCCAACCCGTCGACAAACAACAAAATCTTCTTTCTCTCAGTAGGTGCCTCATCTGGCACAATGGTGAGAAGTCTCGTGAACTCCTCCTCATACTCGGCTACAGTAAGATTATCTTGCTTCAGATTTAGTAGTTTCCGCCTCATCTCAGTCTGCACTGCAGGTGGAAAATACTTGCGGTCAAACCGCTCTTTGAACAACTGAATAGGGGTCGTGTCCCTCTCCTCCAAAGTAGTAGTGGACTCCCACCACTGCAACGCGGATCCCACCAACTTAAAAGAAGCCAATAACTGCTTTTGTACCTCGGTGCACTCATACATGCGAAGATGCCGCTGGATGTCTTTCTACCATTGGCTAACCGTGACAATGTCGGAGCTACCAGAGAACTCAGGGGGATGTGCTTTCTGAAAAGCATCCCGAACCCTCTCCCATGCAGATGGAAGCTGTGCTGGTAGTGGCGCCACTGCCTGAACCTGGGGTGGAGCCTGCTGAGTCACCGCTATCGCAGCATTCACCGCCTGAGCAACTATGGCGGCTACTTCATTAGCATTCATTGTGCCTGGTGCCGGAGCTGCTGGCTGCTCGGCCTGGGCACGCCTATCTCTCGGAGCACGTCTCAGAGGCATCTGAAACTTGAACAAAATTTATCAGTCTACAGTTATCATCGAATCTCAAATAGCTGAAGACTTAAACGTAAAAGCAGGAATACAACAATCCTAAAAATAGGGCTCTATAGCAAAAACGTTGAGCTGAAAGCGAAATAAACCGTACAGATCCTATGGACACTAGAACCTGATGCTCTGATACCACCTGTGACACCCCGCCTAATTAAATATCGTGCGATCACTCCTTTATTAAATTAAATCAAGGTAAACAGTTGGTTCATTCTCAGCATCACTGTCGATAAAAATAATTTTTCCAATTTAACACCCTAAATAATTAAGCTAAGTGTCAAAAACATTTTTCATACAAACTTCCAAATTTTAATTAAAGAAAAGATTTACTTATACAAAACAACATTTCTACAATATAGAATCACACCACGAAGAACTAAAATAAAACCATACATTCGTCAATCGAATGTCAACATAATAAAACCAAACATCATAAACTATCCTGAATAAATCCCATAAAACAATACTGGAATAACTGAAATATAAATATCCCAACAACAAATGAGATGATGAAAAGGGAGACACGTGCCCCATAAATGAGAGTACTAGGAGTGGCGTCAATAACAGAATCCGTCTACTCAAGTGACCTGCAACTCCCACCTAAGCTGCAGCTCGTTCTTCTCAAGGGATCCTAAGCAAGACGCCCCTGTGGCTGGGCACCTGAAAATATACATATATATACAAGAGAGAGGGAGAGAGAAAAAGAAACGGGTCAGAGCCCAAAAGTGTGTTTGATTTTAAAATACGTTTAGCAAGTATTTAAATTGATACAGGCCAATGCAAATCATATTAGTTCGACACTCTCTTGAGAAATTCTCACCTCTCTTCTAATGTGCACGCCTATCGTACTAACCTTCCCAAATAGTCTAGTTTATCTTAACTTACTCATAAGTTTTCAAAACCGAACGATGACAATGTTTTAAAAAGGTTACTTTCAATTTGTAGCACTACTCTCGGTTTAGCTTCATTAAATTATAATGTTTACCAGTGCCTTCTCATACTTTCACAAAACAAGTATTTATTATTGCGTCAACAACTATGTCCTACTTATCAAATCACAGTAGGAAGTTAAAGTATATAACCTCATATATATATTAACTACTCGGATAATATATATATATAACAGCACCCCAACTAAACTATGATGTGGGCATACTCTGCTATCCAATCCCCGTAGCGCTCACACAAAGGGAAATACAAGTTCGGAATCACTCTCGAACTGTATTAACATATACAAAACAACGTTGAGGAGAAGCATAGATTCCAAGTCCAAGAGGTCAGTACATACCCACACGTCTCTTAGGACCGTCCGACTATCAATTTGATAGCCCGTACCTAGGATCTCTATCTTCTAGGGTACAAATCAATATCCCCCATAAAGCAACACATGATAAGATCGTCCTAGCGCGGTAACCTCAGGGATAGCAAGTAGCGCGGGTACGTTTTTCACATGTATATAATATATGTACACACAATCATATAATTATACCCATTTTATCATATTAATATAGGTGCCTCTCGTAACCCATAGTCACAACATTTATCCCTAACTTTCTCATTATTATGATTACGTATAAGGTTTCGTCTCTAACCTTAACTCGAAGGGTTTTCTCACTAGCTATGTGACACTCGTGGATTCTATCCATCCAAGTAGCAAAATCAATAGGTAAATGTCTATTCTCTATCATAAGTATTTGACGTAATCTCTCACTTGAATTATGTAGTTTCCTCGTCCTTTAAATAATTGTCCCTAAAATACAATTATCATCTCATAAAAAGTTCTCAACACTTAATCATATGCCCTACTGGTCTCTCCTATATCCCAAAATATTTTATTCATAAAGCCCAAAAGCTATTTCACGATGAATCATATTTAATTAATTAAACAAGGGGAAATCGGAGTCTGCCAGGAAGGGTCGATCGATCGAGGTCTGGGGCTCGATCGATCGAACCTTCGATCGATCGATCAAGCAGGTCTGCGAAATCCTACAGAAGTGCAGTTACGGGTTTTACCAAAATTCTTCACCCAAAACAATATTTCCCAACACTAATCGTCACAAAACTCTTACTACAAACATAATAACATATTTCCAGATGATTTTAACGTTAAGCATGCGTATTTCCAACATTAAACATGGTTAAACAACCCAAAATCTCATTTAAACATCAAGAACCCTAATGTTTTATTAACTTTTGTTCTAAACAGTTTTCTCCAGAATTTCCTTCTAACATAACATCAAAAATTCGTGGGTTAATCATCTACTTCACATACTATTTCCAGAATATGGTTATAATGTTTTCTACATGCAAATTCCTATCAAAATTTGGGGTTTTCTTCCATTGATTACACTCCTAATCATTCCTACACTAATATGAATATTGCACCAATGAAAATACGCAAGTTAAACACTTGACTAGGATTTCAGAGGTCTGGTTTCCTGCTGATATTGGTGTGGTTGTGTTCTCCTCCTCGCGATCTATGCGTTGGTGGTGACGGTGGTGCGATTGGTGGTGTTTTGGCCTTGAATCACCTTGAGAGCTCTCTCCTCTCTACTCCAATGGCCGTTCTAGGGTTCTGAATGTTCTAACCCTAAAAGGCTGACTTAAATGGCTGCTAAGGATGGCTGAAATTCATGGGTTTAATTACCCTAATTTGTAAAATGACCAAAATGCCCTCCCGGGTCACTAATTAGGCCTAAAAACACCCCGAGGCCCGAACTAAACCCCGGGGTACACTTTTTTGACTATCTCGATCCTTCCGGACGCGGTGGCGCGCTCAAAACGACCATATGGACAACTTATAAAATATTCACTTTTTAATTAACATAATTAATCCCGACGTGACACGGGCACGTCCCGACTTAAATTTCCGAAATAGTCATTTAATTTACTTATGACATTCAATATAACCAATATAATATATTACTATGCTCATTATTAATATTCAACAAGTTTCCCATAATTACTAACTCTAGTCATGTTAATAATTATAACATAATTAATTTTTGGATTTTTATTAAATAAATCATCACATTAAATTTAATAAATCCACAAATTAAATATAGCATAAAAATACGGGGTATTACACAGTACTTCCACGCATTAATGCAAGGGGCAAGGAAAGGTTCCAAAGGTTAACATGCCACGGCCCTGACCCTATTGTAGGGCGGTTGTAGGGTGCTGCAGCTTCTATAAAGTGCTCGTGTGGTAATCTACAATGCAGTTCAACTCTTAAAGCGACTTAGGGTTGATGAGGCCTATAAAGTTACTATAATGGGATTATTAGTATTCAAAAGCACATCCCTATCAATATCTTTGGCCATCAAGTAAATTCAGACTACCGCGGCTCTGCCATTCCTATCATTTCAAGGCAGAAAAGGTCGCAGCCTGGAACAATTACTTGTTAAGGTTCATTAGCATTACCCGAGGGGGCCGGGGCAGTTCAATCAGAGAAGTTATTGAAGTATGTTACAGTGCCGCGGACTTAATCTTTTATATCTACAAGTTCACTCCATCAATAAGGCATTTTAATTACGCATGGCAGTTGTGTTCAAAGCCATAAGAGGCATACAGAAAATATTTAATAAAGCATTGGAGAATGCAAAAAAAAAGAAGATGGAAAAAGGACAAGAGAATGAGGCTAAAATAATTAATATTGAAAAGTGGCCGCAGCCTCGGTATCATCAGTTGCTATAAGCAAATGGGCCGCAGCCACTACAGTTTAAAATTTGGAAAAAGGGACGCATCCCTATATCAATGATAAAAAAATAAATAAACTCAGTAAGCATCATCATCATGCTCATCACCCTCCTCACCAACCGCGGCTGTTTCAGTCTCTTCCTTCGTGGTCGCTGCCTCTGCTTTCGCTCTCAGTCTAGCTTTCTCTTTAGCCCCGGCTTTGAGCTCGGTTATGCATTATTCATGCTCGGCATCACCGAGCCCCCAGGAAAGAACCTTTTCCGTTGTCTCAGGGAAATTCTTTACAATCCTATGCCTTAGCTCCTGGTAGCCGTGGATGTAGGCTCTATTATGGATGATGAAGAAGTCCCTAGAGCCTTTGAATGACTCTATTGCGTGGTCAATGGCCAGTTGGAGAGCATCGCCATGTTCTGCCTCCATGTTCTTCATTGCCATGGTGTGGTATATGGCATCTTGGGCGGACTTGGCCTCCAGCTCTTCGTACTTCTTTTGTAGAAGTACGAGCTAATTATTTGAAATCTATGTGGCCTGTGCAGCTTTCATGATCTGGGCCTCGAAGGCCCTAAGGGATTCAGCAGCCTATTTGAAGTTTTCTTCCGCCTCTTCCCATGCATTGTTCGCAGAATTCAAGTCCATTTAGGCCGCCTAAAAAGCCATAAAAGAAGACTGCTTATCGGCCTAAAAAGATGTAGTCCGTGCAGCCTTTAGATCCGCAGCATGCACACTCTTCTCAGCCTCTTTCAATTTGTACATGGCCTCGTACTTCCTTTTCTGGGCTACGATGATGTCCGTGACCTGAAATTTCTGAAGTTATTAGCAACATGTAGAATTCCAAAGAAAAACAAAAAAGCATTAAGAACTTACCCTCAGAAGACTATGGAGGCCGCAGTCCTCTAGGTCATCATGGTCTTCTCCCACCAGCTTATCCAGATCCACGACTCCCAGGGCCCTTTTCATTCTTCGAGCATATTTCGCAGTGGTGTCCTATGATGACTCAGGGTCGGGTTGCCTCAATTGAGGCCGCGGACGACCATTGGGACAAACTCCGTCGCGGCACTGTGGGGGTGCCAAGTTTGCATTTACTGCAATAATAGGGGGCGCCGACGGAGAAGCTGTATTGAGGGGAGCATCATCTGACAACAAACCTACCACGGCTAGGTTAGCCCCTATATCATCATCAAATTCAGATTATGGTTGGGTTGCAACGCCGGTATTCTCCGTGGCAGGAGTTGAGTTCGCGGCAGGATTATCCAAATCATTTGACGGAGCCGCGGCAGGTGCCTTAGCTTTGGACCTTTTCTTCTTCCTGCTCCGTGCAGTATTATTGAAGACGATTGCGTCCTCGTCCATTTCCACCAACTACGCGGCCAACAATTCCCTGTCAACCTCCTCACCTAAAAAAGGAAAAAAATGATAAATATTCAAAGTCAAAACAGAATGCCAAGACAATTATGGAATCAGATTATTACCTCCCATGGCCATGTCACGAGGAATACGCTTGCTGGGAAAAAAACATACCTCGAATACGATTGCAGAGGTCACAAGGACACTGAATCCCTTCTCTTCACCAGGAATTGTCGCTGCCTCATCAACTCTCTTTTATTGATGCTTGTTTAAATACAAGCTGTCAAGAACTACAGAAAGAACAATTTAAAGGTGAGTGGAAGTTAACATGCAACTAGGAAGACGGGGAAGCGACTGTAATCAAAATACCTAGCTTGGATGGAGAACCCCATTGTCGCGACATTCGATATGACCTCTCCCTCTCGTTCTCTTCGGGGTAGATCTCCCAGCCTTTCCTAGAGATGTAGAAATACTTTCCCTTCCAGTTCTTTACACTGGTCAGCCTCCTAGTATAAAGGGTCTCATCCCTGTCGTTGACCGTGAAGTAGTAGTACGCTGCAAACTTCACGAAATTTTCCTTTAGGAGGTAGAAATGAAAGAACTCCGCGGGAGTAATATCCCTTTTGAATTGGTTCTCCCAAATAACGACCATGGTAAGTATGGCCCTCCAGTGATTGAGATCTATCTAGGCCGGTGCTAGTTTCATTGTCTGAAAGATGCGACGGATGGAAATGGGAACAGGTAGCTGCAACCTGTAAACAAATATATGAAGGGGGAAGCAAACTCCATCATCATCCAGAGCTGTGCAAGGTCTTTGGTTCGTGGCAGGTGCTCAACACATCAAATTTTCTAGAAATTCAAAGGCCTCAGCCACCTAGTCAACCCAATCCTGGGTCATGATGCTGCAGATGTCAAGCGCAACTAGGGGTCTCTCAACCCTCCCAGATGGACCTGCCGGGTTATCCCTGACTTCTGCAGCATCATCTCCTGCACCCAATGGATGATTACTTGAATTGGATCCTTCTTTCATCGGTGTAACCTGAAAATCCTTCCTAGATGCAGAATTCGAGGAGTCTGAGTCTAATATTACGCAGTTGGGACAATCCCTCAGTAAAGGCCCTATTGATCTCAGAGGGGGCACAAAAGTGAGCTCAGGAGGAGAGGTCCCAAAATTCTTTACCCAAAATCCTCTCTGAAACTCGTCTAGGTCAAAGCTCATATGGCTGCAGCAGTACTTGAAAAGCATAGTCCGCAATTAGGCACCACAGCCAATATGGTTTAGAAAAGACTTTAAGAAGCCGCATGAATATTATATATGAATAGTAAATATTTGAGGGATCACCCTCTGGCCCTACTGGTTGCAACCACCTCCTATATCAGCAAGGGGACATACACTGCCGCGACAACATGCTAAAATGGAATTAGAGATCTGTGGCCACGACCATTTCAAAATTGCTAAAGGTCGATTCAAGAAATTCTAGTAGAAACTATAATTATTTATCATGGATGTGTATTTGTTTCATGAAAGTTTGAAGATTGTTCAAAATACAAGGGTGAGGATTCAGAGCCCTAAAAGACCCCACCGTCACGACAGATTAAATGGATATACATCAAAGTGTCGCGAAGGGAAAATCTCAATGCTTAAGGGGCCGAAGCCATCGCCCACGGTATGTGATGGATAGGGTCCACAACGGAATATTCAAGGGACCCTAGATTACTGATAATCTACCATGCTGAGGTCTCTATCTTAAACAGTTAAGTATCTAACGTTTAATCATTTTAAGATCAAATTCACAGAATACGAAGAGTTTGACTATGAATAGCAAGAACAAATATATGATTTTCATGGCGTTTGGAAGATCAGGGGTCAAGTAACAATTATTGATGGATCCTAACAATTATTGGTGTGCTCAGCGTTCATGTGTGTTCAATTCTAGGGTTATAGAAGATTTTTCAAATGAAACGCTAGTTTTCTATCAAGCAATGCAGAAGTTGATGTGTTTGTATATTCAAAGAAGAAGTGCGAGCTACGAAAACTATTTACAAAGATTGGTTGAAAAGTTACCTGTAAATGAAGAAATCAGCGATGCTCAGCCTCACACCACCTTGGAACCGCCACACACAGCTTCGAAGGGTCATCGGAAAATGGAAGAAGATGAACACAAAGAAATTTTCTCTCGATTTTCTCTCAAAGTTTTGGAAACGTAATGAAGTCCACTGCCTGAAAAAATTTATATAAGAGAGCGCGGAAGACGAATCGTCGCCTTGAAAACTACTGCGGCACATAAGGAAACTTAACTAAGATGCAGCCCCAATCGAATTCTCTTGGCACTATAACTTCTAGGCTTATTGATAGTACAAATATAGCACCCTACTGGGATGGTACGCTACTTCTCATGATTATAGGGAGCGGACCTACCTTATACAGGGCGCAGCCCCTCATCAAGGGGTGCGCTCACAATCAACGTGCCGCAGACCCACCCAGTCCGGGGCATGAAATCTTTGTCTTTTGCCAGTTATAGGATGCGGCCCTTAGGCTGTTTACCTTACTAGCCGCATCCCTCTCCATCCTAACTCCATACTTCGTGCGTCACGTACTCATTGCATGTAAGCATATCTCTTATAAATAGAGGTCCATACCTCGAAATGGGGGGATCAATTATAGACACACACACGAGGCAGGTTAGACTGTACTGATTCTCTCTGTATCCCATTATATAACTCATGAATTGCTATCCACATCGGAGCTACCTCTCCGCCATACTGGAATCATCTTTCATCATGTACTCTCCTTTATTTTAATACTTGTATGCCTCTTTCAGCACAATTATAAAGTGCAAAACAATGAATATAATGAGAGTACAACACCACAATGGACATAGGCCTATTTTAGAGGCTGAACCGCTCTATATCTTGTGTTCATGTCTCCTTACTTGCTTTACTTGTTCATTACATACTTTACTCTTGACTTGCTGGTACGAGAACGAAAAGTGGATGATTTCTCGTATCATCAGGCGTGACCCATGCCAAGAAATGGACACGGCCCCCAGCCATGACCCAATATGTGTATATCTTATGCTTAGTCATGCCTATGGTCATAACCCAAGTCCATTACCTATCCGCAACCAAATTTGGAGGGAATTTTGGCATGAAGATGGTCATGAATTGGTCACGGCCCAAGTTCGTGAGCCACAGTGGTCGGGGATTTGATTTGTGACCACTTTTAGAGCATCAATGACTTAGTGGGGTAATAAATATGGTCACGCAAAAATTTGAGATGGTCACGGCCCAAGTCTGCGACCAGTTGCTCAGGGACTTGGGTCGTGACCAACTAGGCATGACCATTCACATGATTTGGTTTAGTGGTAGTCCCTAGTGCTTTCTCCTTTCTTATATCTTACACTGAGAAAATGTGATAACCTTTTTATAGGCTTGGCTCCAAAATAAAAGTTTTTAAGAAATAACTCGGCCATTTGGTTGAAGCTGGAAATTTATTCCCGAGGAAGGCTATTGTACCAGATTTGGGCAGACCCAATAATTATTCCAAAAAATGCCATACACCTCATTTCATCGGGAACTGCATAAATATTAATGAGTACTTGGTATTGCTATATATAGAGGACTAGGTAAGTTTTCCCATCGTATTTGGGTGTAACCACTGGAGCATTGAACTTTTCTGGAGTGGGGAAATCCACAATTGATTATACAAAGGGAGATCCTTTTACAAAGCTTCCTTGTAGTGGGTTTTTGGATTTTGCCATCTCGCCTAGCCTGGCCTCTAATCTATGGATAAAAACTTTCCAAGCGTTGTTACCAACATCGAACCTATGCATTGTTATTATGTTGTTCACTGAACTCTCTTCTTAGGATTATTGCTCAGTCCGAGCAGTACGTCGGGGGTCTGATCTAGACTGGGTAGAGACTTTCCTTCGATCCCATGGTCTCGAGTATTTATCGACATTGCCCTAGGAACATATATGTTCCCCCCGCATCCCAAAAGATTGAAGGGAAAAGACCTACTTAACCTTTCTAAAGTACTTAGCCTCTCTAGAGAGTAGGACTGTGTATTGAAGGATTCTTACCCCATGAGTAATGAATTTAACCATGGACGATAGGAGGTATCCCCTGTAGTTCTTCACTGACTTAGCCTACCCCCTCTTGGTGGTAGTGGTGGAAGCATATACCCACGCACGGATAGAGTAGGTGCTCCTGGTTGAAGAGTTTTTGCGAGTTGACTAATAGTGCTCTGCATAGCATCTTGGCCTATTACAAGACTGGCCAGAATTCTAGTTAATTCATTTGCTGATGGTGGAGAAAAAGGGACAAGTGGAGTTCCATCGTTTTTAAGACTTGATTAAGGGATATCAACCATCTAAATGTTTGAATGAATGAGAACGATTAGAGATACGTTCCCACAGACGGTGCCAATCTGTTGATGCAAAACAGTAGATTGATCTAATTAATTGTTCATAGACAGGTATAAGAAAAAGAGACAAAGGATTTTTAAAGTGGTTCGGCTGAAAAAGAAAAGCCTATGACCATTGTTGTGTATTGCCTTAGGCTTGTTCAATTTTTTCTTGTCTCGTTTTTTATGTCCCTTAGATGTTGGGTTTACAATGTAATTATATCCCTTCGAGGGTGTACAAGAGTCAGAATATTAAAGGATGAAATGCCTTTATAACATAGCCATATACATATGTACAATCTTAATAATGTATAGAACTACTGGTGATTTACTGTCATTGTTGGTCAGTCTTCCTAGCGTTGGACGGGCATCTTTAATCTGTTCCAGAATGACACGAATGATTTTTTGTGGTTGGACATGATTACTTATTAGTAGGGGTGAACCGTGACTCATTCCATTGTTGTGTACTCTATCATTCCCCCTTAAATTTGAGTAGTATAGAACCATACACTAAGTTTGTTGTTTAATTAAGTAAAATATATTTTAAATAAGGGCTTGGTAAATATATCTTCTAGTTTTGATGCAGTTGGAATATAGTGTGTAATTAACTTCACACTAGCCACCAATTCATGAATAAAATGGTAATCCAGTTCAATGTGTTTAATACGATCATGAAGAACTCAATTAATAGGCACGTAAATAACATTGATATTCTCACAAAATTGGGTCCGAGTAGAGGATGTGTCTAAGCCAATATATTGGAAAATGTACAACATCTAAGTTAATTTTGTTGTAGCAACTTCCATTGCTTTATACTCCGCTTCACAACTAGACCTTAACACTGTTGGTTTCCATTTGGAGGACCAAGAAATGAAATTTGTGTGAAGAAAAATATAATATTTGGTTGTATATCTTCTTGTTAAAAGTCATCCTACCCAACCAACATCAGAAAATACAAAAAGAAAACATGTAGATTGCTTGAGAAACTTTAATCCATATGAGATAGTGCCTCTAAGATATCGCAATAGTATCTTAACAAAGATAAAATGATGAGTAGTAGGAGCATCCATGTGTTGACAAATATTTTTGACAATATAAGTTATGTTTAGACTGGTGAGGACCCAATATTATATAGCTCTCACCAATGATATTAATTTAGTTTGTTGTGATAGAGGAGTAGTAGTACTATCATCTTATTCCTTACGATAAAAAGGAGTAACATCACTATTTGATTCAATAAGATCTTCCTTAACAAGCAATTTTTCAACATATGCACTTTGAGTGAGTACAAAAACCATTAATGGGAACTAGTTCCCTCCTTTAGAAATAACTCAATGCCCTAAGATGCTTCATTGAGAGCTCTAAGTTAGTTTCATGAACATTTTATTAAGTTAATTAGAGTGACTACTAGTGATAATTATGTAGTCTACATAAACTAATAGAAGATCAATAACAATAGATGAGTTATTGGTAACTAATGATTGGCCAACCTTACTACATAGAAAACCAATAATAAGGATATATGAACTAAATTTTCCAAACCACGCCTTAGGTGCTTGATCAATCCCATATATTGCCTTCCTTAAAGAAGATACATGGTTCGGGAACAAATGATGAATAATGCCACAAGGCTTCTTCATGTATATTTTCTCTTAATATTCTCGTCTGAGGAGGAATTTCGGACATCTAAAACTAAGAATTATGCGTAACACCCCATGTTTTTATTAACTATTTTTATTAATTAATTGGAATTTTCGAGAAAATTAAATTTTTGAATTTAATAATTTTTATTGGCTAAATATGTTGGTTATGAATTTAGAAGAATAAAACTTCAAGCGGAATTAAAATCGGAGTTAAAATGGATTTTATAATTTTTGTCCCTTACAATTTTTTGGGGCGAATTGTCAGATTTTAGGCATGATCGATCGATCGATGCCTGGGGGTAGATCGATCGACCCTCCCAGAAAACGTGCGCTGTAAGCTATTTTTAGAATTTGTGTGGGATTAGAACTCCTAATCACTATATAACCTTGTTAATCCGTAGGGGGGGCTTCTCATAATCACTTTTTGTCCAGTTTTTCACCAGAGAACACTTCCAAATATTTTCCTCTCACTCATAATAATCAACCTTCAACAAAATCAAGTTTTTGCCACAAGTTTTGGAAGGCTTAATTGGGATTTAATCAAGATCATTCAAGAACACTCTTTTGCTAATTTTTCGAGAGGAATCTAGATTTCTAATTAGATTTTCAACACGGTCTTTACAGGCATGAATACTCTATTCTTTTTCTGTAGTATTATGCATTTTAAGTGTCGCCTAAACACTTAATTACATGTGTTTTTAAAAATAATTAGTAACTTAATTAGAAAAAGTGGACACTAATTATGGGGCTGTTTTTATATAATCTTTTAATCTGAATAATATTCATAACCCTTTGGGTACGTAGGATTCATGAGTGATTTTGGGTTTTATTGGTGCAGGTTACATGTAGAAAAACCCCAGCTTTAAAATAATTGTCTTTTGGGTGCGTATAACTCATGTAATACATGTAGAGATAATAAAATTTGGTTTTTGATGTATATATGATGAAAACTTGGTATATTTCATTTAAAATAATTAAATGAGGTTGACGTTGTGATAATTAAATTAAAGATTTAATTGAATTGGACTATCATGCGCAGTTTTATACGTTGACTAATTATTCTTGTTGGTATGACTTGTTGGTATTATTAAATATCATTGTGACGACGAGCTGTTGGGTATTATTTCTTTCCCTATATTTTAGAATGCCTTCTAGGAATGGGACTAGTGAGGGAAAATTATCACGGTTTTATTGTGTTGGGGGTGGGATGATTTTTATTACTTTATCGTCGTTACGCTAGTATAGGTATGAGACTAGGTTATGATTTATGTTTGAAAATCCTCCTATACATAGGTTAGGACGCATTGATAACTTGGGGACCCTTAGGTATGGTACTAAGGGGTATTTTGAGGATCTCACATCAATTAAAGGGCGGGGTGTTTATAAATTGTGAATTGAGAAATTGAGAACTAATACCTAAGATAATAAGATGGGTATTAAAAAATATTGGCGACATAATCAGCGAGGGCCGACAGTTTAAACGGGCCAAACGGCGTTTTATGTCGTGTCGTGTGTGGAACCTTATCAATCAGCCGGGGCCGACAGTTTAAATGGGCCAGCCAGCATTTTGACAAGGGGATGTGTATTTTGGTGGAGAAATTACCCGAGGCGGGAGGACCACCATAATGAATTTTGGTGAATTATCACCTGAGGCGGGAGGACCGCCGTACCAAATAATTATTGAAGGAAGAACATAAATAATTGAGAAATTTGATCATTTGGGTTAATTAATAAAAGAATAACATCGTGGGACTTGGGAATTTAAAATTATATTGGTGTGCCTTTATAAATGGGATTTCTTTGGGTAGTTAGTGATTTATAATTATCGCATTTTACTATCCCGTTTAATTTAAAATATTCAATTGTGATATTTATTGCGTATAATGATATTTTCTGGATTCAAGGATCCTATTTGAGGGGTGTAGTGTGCATTCTTGCTTGGGGCTTTGGCTCTGACCCATGCATTGACTAATCTTTTTCAGGATTAGAATTGGAGAAGCTGCATAAGATTTTTGGAGATTATCATTTGGAGGTGCAGCTGGAGCGGATTTACTTTGTTGTTTTGTTTTAGCTTAGACTTTCCTTTCAGTCGTATTTCATTATGAGACTCAGTTTAGAGAGTTATTGGTCCATTCGGATCCAAAGTTGTTTAGAGGATTTCTGTTGGGAGTATTCAGATTTTATTTAATCATTATTGGAGATTGGATTTTCGAAGTTAGCATGTGATGGATCTTTTATCGCTTAGTTATTTGCGATCATTTGAGATTGATGCAATTGTTTATCTTATGGACTGATTTATTTATGTCTCATATCTGTCTCATGCTAAGAATGGTATTTTATTTACTCACGCCCGACTTAGTTTTGGTGGTGGCCGACGCCAGAATTAGGCGGGGTGTGATAGATGGTATCAGAGCATGGTTTTAGGTCTCGTAGGTTATGAGTCCTATTAGCTTCCGCGTTTCCGATCTTTAATTCCCTTTGTTGATTCGTACTCCTTAAGGTTGAGGGTCTAGCATACATGTTAGATGTGTTTATTGGAGATGTGAAGCTTTGTGCTAAGAACGTCATAGGCTTTGAGTTTAGAAATAGTAAGCTAAATGTGAGGGTCCTTAAAATTGATTTTGGAGACGATAATTATTTCGGAGATTTTAGTACAGATGTTAGGTATCGTATGTATCGATTTTTGGGTGTTGACATTTAATTTGAGGACATTAGCATTTTGATAACTTTCGGCTATCGGATCGAGAGGGGGATTTGTGAGAGCGTGTGGTACGCCGTTATTTTCATAGTTATGCGTATGCATATATGCAATATATATAATATTTTTTGTTCGTGGGGAAGTGCGCGTAGTATTGCGTGTATGGACGCCCAATTATAGCATTCTACGGGTAGGCATATATGAGCCTTATTTTCTTTTTACGAGATTTAAGTGTTTATGTGTATGCTTCGTCGAATTTCGAGGACGAAATTCTTTGCTAGTGGGGAAGTATGTAACACCCCGTGTTTTTATTAACTATTTTTTTTAATTAATTGGAATTTTCGAGAAAAATAAAATTTTGAGTTTAATAATTTTTATTGGCTAAATATGTTGGTTATGATTTTAGAAGAATAAAACTTCAAGCGGAATTAAAATCGGAGTTAAAATGGATTTTATATTGATTTTATAATTTTGGTCCATTATAATTTTTTTGGGCGAACTGTCAAATTTTAGGCATGATTGATCGATCGATGCCTGGGGGTAGATCGATCGATCCTCCCCGAAAACGTGCATTGTAAGCTATTTTTAGAATTTGTGTAGGATTAGGACTCTTAATCACTATATAATCTTGTTAATTCGTAGGGGGACATCTCATAATCACTTTTTCTCCAGTTTTTCACCAGAGAACACTTCCAAATATTTTCCTCTCACTCATAATCATCAATTTCCAACAAAATCAAGTTTTTGCCACAAGTTTTGGAAGGCTTAATTGGGATTTAATCAAGATCGTTCAAGAACACTCTTTTGCTAATTTTTCGAGAGGAATTCAGATTTCTAATCAGATTTTCAACACGATCTTTATAGGCATGAATACTCTATTCTCTTCCTTTAGTATTATGCATTTTAAGTGTCGCCTAAACACTTAATTACATGTGTTCTTAAAAATAATTAGTAACTTAATTAGAAAAAGTGGACACTAATTATGGGGCTGTTTTTATAAAATCTTTTAATATGAATAATATTCATAACCCTTTGGGTACGTAGGATTCATGAGTGATTTTGGGTTTTATTGGTGTAGGTTATACATGTAGAAAAACCCTAGCTTTAAAATAATTGACTTTTGGGTGCGTATAACTCATGTAATATATGTAGAGATAATAAAATTTGGTTTTTGATGTATATATGATGAAAAATTGGTATATTTAATTTAAAATAATTAAATGAGGTTATTTGGGTATTGTTGACGTTGTGATAATTAAATTAAAGATTTAATTGAATTGGACTATCATGCGCAGTTTTATACGTTGACTAATTATTCTTGTTGGTATTATTAAATATCATTGTGATGACGGGTTGTTGGGTATTATTTCTCTCCCTATATTTTAGAATGCCTTCTAGGAATGGGACTAGTGAGGGAAAATTATCACGATTTTATTGTGTTGGGGGTGGGATGATTTTTATTACTTTATCGTCATTACGCTAGTCTAGGTATGAGACTAGGTTATGATTTATGTTTGAAAATCCTCCTATACATAGGTTAGGACATATTGATAACTTGGGGACCCTTAGGTATGGGACTAAGGGGTATTTTGAGGATCTCACATCGATTAAAGGGTGGGGTGTTTATAAATTGTGAATTGAGAAATTGAGAACTAATACCTAAGATAATAAGACGAGAATTAAAATATATTGGTGACATAATCAGCGAGGGCCGACAGTTTAAACGGACCAGCCGGCGTTTTTTGTCGTGTCGTGTGTGGAACCTTGTCAATCATAGAGGGCCGACAGTTTAAACGAGCCAGCCGGCGTTTTGACAAGGGGATGTGTATTTTGGTGGAGAAATCACCGGAGGCGGGAGGACCGCCATACCTAATCATTATTGAAGTAAGAACATAAATAATTGAGAAATTTGATAATTTGGGTTAATTAATAAAAGAATAACATCGTGGAACACGGGAACTTAAAATTATATTGGTGTGCCTTTATAAATGGGATTTCTTTGGGTAGTTAGTGATTTATAATTATCGCATTTAATTATTCCGTTTAATTTAAAATATTTTATTGTGATATTTATTGCGTATAATGTTATTGTCTGGATTCAAGGATCCTATTTGAGGGGAGTAGTGTGTATTCTTGCTCGGGGCTTTGGCTCTGACCCATGCGTTGACTAATCTTTTTCACGATTAGAATTGGAGAAGCTGCATAAGATTTTTGGAGATTATCATTTGGAGGTGCAGCTGGAGCGGATTTACTTTGTTGTTTTGTTTTAGCTTAGACTTTCCTTTCAGTCGGATTTCATTATGAGACTCAGTTTAGAGATTTATTGGGCCATTTGGTTCCAAAGTTGTTTAAAGGATTTCTGTTGGGAGTATTCAGATTTTATTTAATCATTATTGGAGATTGGATTTTCGAAGTTAACATGTGATGGATCTTTTATCGCGTAGTTATTTGTGATCATTTGAGATTTATGCAATTGATTATCTTATGGACTGATTTATTTATGTCTCATATCTGTCTCATGCTAAGAATAATATTTTATTTACTCATGCCCGACTTATTTTTGGTGGCGGTCGACGCTAGAATTAGGCAGGGTGTGACATTTCGGACATCTAAAATGAGGAATTTCTCTTAAGATTCTCTTAAGATCCATGAATGATAGATAAAGCAAGGAAAATTCATATGGTTTATGGTTTTATGAAAGGACTTAAAATATCAGAAAAGTTCATGCCTTCTATTTAGTTATATCCTTGTCCTAACAACCTAGCTTTGCATTTTTCTATAGTACCATTATGTTTGAGTTTTGTCTTATAAATTGATCTTGAACCAATCAAGTGCATATCATCTTATTTAGGTACCAATGTCTAGGTCTCATTTTTGTATAAGGCAATTAATTATTTAGGCATTGATTTTATCCAGCTGTTATCCGATGTGGCTTCTTTTAGATTATATTGTTAAAGTGATTGTGAAATAGCGGCATAAAGGGCAGTAGGTTTTGTAGTGATTGATACTTTATCTTATTGAAGAACATCATAAATATTCAACTTGGCTTTGAGCTCACATAACATTGGTTGAAATAATAAGCATAAATAAAGTACTAGAAGAGATATGCGCCAGTGGAGAGATGGCATAACATATAAGTGGTTTGGCCACTGACCTAAGTCCGCTGTGCAAAATGAATAGTGATTTCACTGCAATAAGGCATAAACCGCCATTGGTGGTGTAAAAGCTTATCTCACTTACTTTATAATTTTACAAAGTAATAGTAGGGCTTATAATTACCAAATAAAAAAAAAAGACATGAGGTCCTATTTATATTCCTAGGGGTATGCAATATCACCCACCAAGCATGCACTCAATGTATGGTTGAAAGTAGAACCATTGAGTGTATGGAAGGTGTAGAGATAGATGAAGAAGCTATAATGAAGAAAATTTCACCTATGTGGCTGTTAGATCGTCTATAATGCTTTAATAGAATATGCCTGCAATTCTCGTATCATAATTTCCATGTGTGCACTAGACGTTTGTAACTGCTAGAGTCGTAGCTGAGTTATTAAGTTATGATCCCACAAAGACTATGACGTGTAGTGCTGAAGATGTTATGGAAAAGCATTAAAGTTGATATTAGTGTCATGTTTTGTGCCGATATTTTCTTCAAACTTGGTTTATCTTAGATCATTCAGGTATGAATGGTAATTGAATTTCGAGATTCAGGATTTTAATTTAGGATGTTTTTTTAAATTAAAATGTTTTGGGCCTTCGAAAATTATATTTTAAAACGTATTTTTTAAACATTTTTTGAGTTGTATTTTTTTTCAAAATTCGAGGTTCACTTTAAACTTAAACTTATTTTTTTGTTTCAAGTCATTCAAATGAGATTGAGGTTCATTCAATTGAGAGAGTATTCTCATTCGAACGAGGCCTATTTGTCCATTGAATGGGACGTTGCCTCAAAATTTTGATTTTGGTATTTAAGGATTTCTTTCTATCAGAAAACACAAAAACTTTTGTCAAAAAAAGTTTATACACAAGTTTACAAAAGTTTCCAATTGTTTCTTGCATCCTTACTTTTCAAGATCCAAATCTAATAATCCACAAGTTATTGTGATCTTGATTTTGGCAACTGAGATTCTTCTTCCTTATTAAATAATTGTTTTTGTGTGGTGGACTCCGTATGCGCTGATTGCGAAAAATAAATGGTGGAATCCACCTTCGGGTTTGTAGATGATTTCTAGGCTTCATAGGTAGATACTGAGGTAGGCGTGGACTCGTGTTATGAGGAGATATGCATGGGTGGATTCCTGAGTGGAACTATGAAGGAGCGGTAGAAAAGGATAAGAGGCATCATGGCTTGTTGGTGATAGAATCATTGAGTAAGACTATATCTCTCTTCGTAATTTTCTATATCATAGTGATTGTCTAACCTAGCCGTTCAGGTTTTTTTCCCTTAGTGGTTTCCTCGTACATCGGTGTCTTGTGGCGTGTTGGATTTATTTGTTTTATCTATTTAACCATCATAGAAGCATGCTATATGGTTAACAATACTATTTTGTGGGTGACAAAATAAAGTTTTAATTTTTAAAAAAATATTGCCTTTGCCTAAAGGACACTCCTTAGGGGCCTTCTCAATCTAATATAGAGAATCTTGGCAAGCCGAGATTACTGTAGCCTTATAATACATTGGTATGTTGAGATGAGACTGGATAGTGTATGATACCGACATTCCAATCTAATGGAGAATATTGAGAACGAACTTCGATGTCATAAGAGGCCGACATTGATAATGATGGGTGTTGATGTAAAAAATTAGATCACTCTAATTATTCAATCACAGATAAATAAATGAGACAAAAAATTTTTAAAGTGGTTCAGCCTTATAAGAATGGCCTACATCCACTGTTATGTTATTGCTGAGTGTTTTGGGAATTCTCGATTTACAAGTTCTATCAAGAAATTCCGGTCCCCTTACAATGAGGATTGTACAATGTATTTATAGCCCTGAGGCTGTAATGTGAAAGGGTAATACATTAAATGATTTACATATGAAAGGGTTATGCATTTAATGCCCTTCAAGCGTGTGCATCTGAATGATAAACATTTAATGAATCAGTCGAACAGATAGTTATCCAGCTATTCAATGCTTTGTTCGAGGTGCAGCTCGGACCGCTTGAGTTGCTCGGATCGCCTAAGTTTCTCGATACTAAGGAGTTTCTCGGAGAGGTCTTGTTCCTCAGAGCGTATGAGTTCCTCGGAGCGCATGAGTTCCCCGGAGCGTATGAGTACCTCGGAGCGTATGAGTTCCTCGGGGAAGCAGTGCTCCTCGTTGTAGTATGGTTCCTCGGAGCGTGTGAGTTCCTCAAAAGTATTTGTTATTACTATGTAGATTGCCACGCGTCTTCATTCAATTGTGCCACATCAGCAGATTAAATTTGGTATGAACAGAAGCCCCCAATGTTCCATAGTTTGAAATTTGAGGAGTATGGAACATTCTTTCTCGGAATATGATAGCTTTAAATAGTCCTCCTGATTTTTAGGAGTGTTTCCCTTGTATTTATTTCTCTTTCCAAATTCGTAGAATCAGGCTTTTTTGAATTTTCACAACCGCCTCGATCTCTGCGTACTTTTTGTCCGTTTAGCCGCCGGTAGCGTAATCGTTTCTTCTCGCTTCGATTACCGCGCCATTTTTGTTCCTCTATCCGCCTGTACCGTAATTGTTTCTTTTTGTAATCATTACTTTACCATTTCCCAAGTCAAGGTATTTAAACTTCACAGACACTCCCATCGTCTTCTACCTTTTCAAATTTGTATCTTCGAGTTTTCCGTCGTCTCTTTCTCTCCTGTGTATTCATCTCTTCCATCGTTCGTTGTCATCAGATCCACTCTTTTTCTGTAAGATTTTCTTCTTTCTTCTTCATTTTCCTTTATTCACCATGGTTTACCCTGTTGAATCTCTTGATAAATTTCGCTCTGATTTTTCCATTCCCTCCTAGGTTGTTTTGGAAGAGCTTTCTGAGCCTTCTGATTATTTCCGTTTGGCTGAGGGACATTGGTTCCCCAGTCTCTTTATTGCTGAATGTGGATTTTCTTTTGCACCAAATCCCGTGTGTCTGGAATTCTGTCATTACTTTGACGTTGTTCCTGCAAGAATAGCCCCTAATAAATGGAGAATAGTTAATGGGGTGCATAGGTTAAATCAAATCCATGGAACTCGCATAGGAATTCCAGAGATTATGTTTTGTTATAGATGGGCAGTTAATGCTAACATTTTTTATTTGAAAACTAGAATTTTGAATAGGGCCTTAGTAGTCAATCTCCCTGATGCCAATAGGGATTATTTTGAGCATGGGGTTGTCATAAAAAATTGGCAACATGCTCCTCTATCAGGAGATGAAGTTTACCAGGGTCCCAGATGCCCTCCCTATGGCAATGGGATAGGTCATTCTTATTTCATTTTATTTATTTTGAAATCATGCTTCTTTTATGTTTGATAAAATGTGTCATTGATGGCAATGTTTATTTATTTATTTGCAGTTGACAGTAAAAGAAAGTGTCCTAAGGAAGCAGACGTTAATATAAGACACTTGAAACTTATCTGGAGTCTGCATCAAAGTGTTACCGACGAGCACATTAGGTCGGCTTCATATCTGCTGCAATACAAGAGCTACACCACCTCTTTTACTGATCGTCCAGTAATAAGTGAATCAGAGCCAGTACCAGCTTCCACTAGCTCCTCGCCTGAATCTCACATCCCTTTAAGTGAAAGGATGAAGAAGAGAAGACCTCCCACTCTCTTCGAGAAGCCTGCCTCTGGTGCTGGAGAGGCTAAAAGGAGTAAGATTGATGTCCTAGGGTAGGGGACAAAGAAAACTGATGCGCCTTCCTCGACTGGTACTGTTGTGAAGGTTGTAGAGAAGCCCGCAGTGGCTCCGAGCAGGTCTGCTACTCCTGGAGAGGTGATTGTAATATCACCGACCAAGGGTTCTTCCTTGGTTAAATCTGTTCCTGTTCCCTCGAGGAAGATGAAGAATAGCTCCTCGGTCAATTTGGCTTACACCATTACTCAACCCCTAACCACTGGAACTGGGGTTCCTAATTTTGTTCTCCCGAGCTCTGCCATGAGCTCGGTAAAGTCCTGGATCATTCCTGAGGTCCAAGGTACTGAAGAAAACCTTACTCGAGACATGGTCACTTCATTAGCTGCTCGCCATCTTGCTTCTGTAAGTCTTCTTACTTTGAACTTTTCATATTTCCTTTGTCATTTCTATTTCTGACTTGCTTTCGTTTTACTTTCACAGTTGACGAGCTGCTTTAATATAATTTTGAAAAAAGATGAAGCAATTAAAGCTTCATGCTCCCCGTCCAGTGTGGAAGGAGCTCTCGAAGAAGCTATCAAGTCTTTGGACGATTCTCGCCAAAAATATGCTACTGATAAGGCAGTTTGGGAGAAGAAGGTTGCCTCCACCGAGCAAGAGAAATCTCGAGCTGTTGAAGCCTCTAAGGAGTTGGAGAAGAGAATAAAGGATTTGGAGGGTAAAAATAAAGAGCTTGAAGAGAAGCTCAAAACTGCTGGAGAGTTTGAAGATAAACTCAAGGCTGCCGAGGAGGAGTTGGCTCAACTTCGGGAAGTAGGTCCGCAGAAGGAGGAGGCTGAGAGAAAACTGAAATCTACTGATGACCTGCTGTCCGAGAAGCTTTCCTCAGAAAAGTTGAAAAGGAAAATGGCTGTGAAGAAGTCCTTCAGCGCTGGCTGGGACAAGGGGTTGAACAAGGTATTGGTTGCCATGGTGTCGTAAGTGGACTATGGCAGTCTTAAATACTTTAGGTATGGATGGGTTGCTGCTCTTCAGGAGATGAAGGTGGATGAAAATTCCGAACTCTTTCAGCAACACATCCTTGGGCCCCCTCCGACTCTTGAAGACTTAGAAGAGGACGAAGCTGCCTCCGAAGGATCTTCTATGGTTATTGGAGATCATCCCCCAGCCATCCAGCCTGCTGCCGAGGAACTCCCAGTGCTCCCCGAGCAACTCTCCATTCCCCCCGACTAACCTACCACCTCGTCCCAGCCTCCCGAGAAGGTGTTAGGGGACAAGGAAAAGGTGTAGAGTTGTTCGGGTTTCTCTTTATATTTTTCTTTTTGTCAATTGTAACCCAGCACATGTAACTCTGAACTTTATGATCTAATAAAACTTGGACTTTTTTGCATACTATTGTCTATCTTCTACTCACACTCTGCTTGTACTTCTTATTGATTATTGCTTTTTCTTTCTCTGCTAGTTTCTGGCCAGGATGGAATTGTTATCTGCCCATGATACAAAGCTACTGCGACAATGTAATGAATACTTTAAGGCTGGTCACACAGACGTGAGTGCAGCACAAGTCGTCGACATCCTCGACCAAGATGCTTCAGAACAGGCAGTTGAAGCATATCAATATCTGAAGTGTCTTCTTGATCGAGCAGTGGCCAATAATGTGTCCTGTTATGACATGATCTAAGATCTCCAAGGCACACTCGAAGACCTTCAGCTACAATAAAAAGAATCAACTGCCCTGTTGCATGAGGGTTATGAGAAAAAGTACCAGCAGATCATTGCCGACAAGGGCTATGAGAATCTTTTTGCTGGATACGATGTAAGGGAGAGAACCTTGAGGGGTGAGGTCGAGGAGTGAAGACAAATTGCCGAGTTGCTAGAGCAAGAGAACAACAACTTGCAAAGAGAGCTATCATAGATAAAGTCTGCAGCTTCTACTTCAAACGCCTTAATCCTAGTGAATGATGAGGGATTCTCATTCTTGGAGGTTGAGAACGCCATTGTGGGACGAGTTGGAAACCATGAAGAGGTCTGGCCCATCTACATCTTCTCGTGGTCGAGCAAGAGCTCCTCGGGGACGAGCAAGAGAAGCTGGGATTCCTGTCGAGGAACAGAGGACTCAGTCTGCCTTGGAAAACCAGGCCTTCTAGCTGATGGCGAAGAACCAGGCTTTGGATGAAATGTCAAAGAAGATCAGGGACTTGGAAGAGCAGCTTTCTACGCAGAAATCTGCCTTGGAGAAGAAGGAGATCTTCATTAAAAATCTCCACGAGCAGCTGGATAGATTAACATATCAATTCCACAAACAGCCCAGGGAATTCCGGATGGCTGGATACAACGAAGCTCTCTATCACTTGGACGATCGTATCTAGAATGCCAATAATGAGGGCTACAAGAAAGGCTGGTTGAATGCCTTAGGTGTGCTGCAGCTCGAATAGGGCCATTACCTGTGGGACTACCATGATCCCGGGCTGCTCGACTTATCTGTGCCACCATACAAATTAGATATGAGTTGGATCCCTGCTCGGGCCATTCCTCGGAGCTTGATTTCCAAATATCTCGGTGACTACAATCTCCATTCAAATACCGAGGTATCTCATCCCGAGCACCTCTTAGATCGACCATCCGTGATGAATATCAGGATGTTGAAAGATCTCAACTTCATAAATTCTCCTCTGGCTTTAAATGATCCACCTGCTGGCGAGGAACCTGTGTCCAAAGCAGAGGGGAAAAGACTAGTAGAATAGGATTATGAATGTAGTTGTTAGTATACATTTCAATATCAATGTAACTTTCATTTCCTATTCAATGTAATTTATTTTGAATTTTAATGAAAGACTCTCATTTTATTTGTTATTTTAATTGATATTGTCATGTAAATATCAAACACTTTATATTTGTGCATGCATATCTGTTAAAAAGATAACACTATTGTGTAGTTTGTCGATCAACTTATTGTCGAATAGCATGAATTTATGGTAGTCATTTGGCAAAAATAATATTTTGTTTTTCGACCAACTTAGTAATAATTACGAGTATAAAAATGTTGCTCGATCACTTAATAATAAAGTTACGAGTATCAAAATTTTTTTCGACCAACTAAGGTCGTTAAATTTTACTTGTCGACCAACTACAGTTAGTGGGTTTTTACCCCCGACCAGCCATAGTTAGTAGATTTTTCTCTTAAATGTTTCCGACCAACCAAGGTCGATAAATTTTCCTTGTCGACCAACTACATTTGGTGGGTTTTTATCCCCGACCAGCCATAGTAGGTCTTTTTGAAATAATTTTTCTTCCCGACCAACTAAATTTGGCATTTTCGAGAATATTTACTTCCTAATCGACATAAGTTGGCATTTTTAGGAATAATTTTATTTCTCGAGGAACATATAGTTTTATTTCCCGTAGGAATACAAAGTTTTACTTCCCGGAGGAATATAGGTAGCTTTACTTCCCGAAGGAATATAGGTAGCTTTACTTCCCGGAGGAATATTGGTAACTTTACTTCCCGGAGGAATATTGGTTTCTCGACCAACCTTAGTTGGCGTTTTCGAAGGAATATTGGTTTCTCGACCAACCTTAGTTGGCGTTTTCGAGAAAAAATTGAGTAATCTTCTGAGCTTTGTCGAGCTTTGCCCCGAGTAGTGTGTAGCACTATTATTCCCCAAAAAACTTTCAATAAAAAGAAAGAATTCGGCAGAATATCTTTATTTTATTCATCACTGATAATACTTGCGCAGGTGCTTTGCATTCCAGGCATTCTTAAACTCCTCTCCTTCTAAAGTTGCTATTCGGTAAGTTCTTGGTCGAATAACTTCTATAACTCGGTATGGTCCATGCCAGTTTGCCTCCAGCTTATTGTGCCTTTGAATTACTTTCTTCAGCACATAGTCTCCTTCTTTCAGGTCGCACTTCTTTACTCTTTTGTTGTAAAACAAAGTTGTTCGCTGCTGGTAAGCAGCATTTTGAATGGCTGCTTCTTCTCTAACTTCCTCGAGCATGTTTAAATCAAATCTTCTCATTAAGTCGCTGAGAGGGGAATTTAAATTTAGTACCCCATGTGTTGGGAGGCCCAACTCGGCAGGTATAACATCTTCACTTCCAAACGCCAGCATATATGGTGATTCTCCAGTTGTTACTCGGGGAGTAGTTCGGTAAGCCCAAAGTACTGATTGTAGCTCGTTGATCCAGTTTTCTTTCGCATCACCCAATCTTTTCTTCAAGCCATTTAGCAGCGTTCTATTTGTCACTTCAGTTTGTCCATTGCTTTGAGGATGGCCTGGTGCTGAGTGGACCTTCAAAATATTTGACTGATGACACTAGGCAGCGAACTGCTCGTTATCAAATTGTGTTCCATGGTCTGTGATGAAAGAACTAGGAAGACCATATTGACAAATGATGTTCTTCCAAACAAATTGGTACACCTTCTCGTACGTCATTTCAATGAGTGGCTCAGCTTCTACTCACTTAGTAAAATAATCCACTGCGACGACGAGGTACTTAAATCTTCCCCTGGTCGTCGGCAATGGTCCAACCAAATCAATTCCCCACATGGAAAATGGCCAAGGGGAAGTTATGGGTGTCAACAATGCTTGTGGAGTTCTTCGGATGGAGGACAAGCACTGACACTTGTCACATTTCTTGGCATAGGCTATACAATCAGCTCTCATCATCGGCCAGTAGTATCCCTGCATCATCACCCTTTGTAAAAGCGTCTGACCTGCTATATATGCTCCACAGGACCCTTTATGGATCTCTTCAATAAATTCTTTCACCTCGGAGGGATGTACACATCTCTGCAAACTTGCCATAATTCCTCGTCTATAAATAATACCGTTAGTTAATACATACCGAGCAGCTTTAAATTTCAATTTCTTGGCTGCGAGCTTGTCAATTGGTAATTCTCCCTCTTCAATGTACGCCCTGATGGGATCCATCCAAGATGGTCCTAAATCAAGGGTGATAAAGTTCATTGTCAGATCTTCATCTATACTCCGACCATCTAAAACTTCAATTGGGATTGTTCGTCGTAGCTCGGTGCGAGTAGCTGATGCTAATCGAGCTAGGGCGTCTACTCTCGCATTCTCCATTCTCGGTATTCTGACTAGCTGAATTGCGGCAAATTCTGACACCAGCTCCTTTTCCTTTGCATGATATCTGATCATTAATTCTCCTCTAACTGCATATACTCCCACCATTTGATTTATAATTAATTGAGAATCACTGAAAACAATAACCTGCTGCGCCTCCATAATCTTTGCCAAATTAAGACCTGCAATCATGGCCTCATACTCAGCCTCATTGTTGGAAGCTTTGAATTGAAATCGCAGTGCGTATTCCATGTCGACCTCGCTCGGAGTGCTCAAAACTATCCCCGCGCCACATCATGTAGTGCAAGATGAACCATCTACATATAGCCTCCATATAGGTAACTCGTCTTCAAATTTCTGATCAGTCAGAGTTCCTCGATAAAAGATTTGTTGCTTCCTTTCATCATCCCCGGATATTTCTTGCTCTTCGTCGATCATCTCTTCATGATCTTTTACCAATCGGAATTGGTCTGAGCTCGAATTTGATGATCTTGTAACATCCACTTTCCCTTTTACTAACCAGAGTTGGTCTGAGCTTGTGTTTGTTGATCCTGTAACATCCACAGGTTGATCGGCGAGCAACTTTTGCTCCTCGGGGGTATCAAGATAGGTGAACTCTGCTATAAAATCTGCTACAGCCTGCCCTTTTAATGATGATCTGGGTTCATAAACTATATCATATTCTCCGAGTTCTATTGCCCAGTACATCAATCTCCCTGATTTTTCTAGCTTATGAAGGGCTTGCCTCAATGGCATATCAGTATATACGAAGATACTATGAGCCTGGAAGTATGGCCTCATTCTCCTACTTACTTCAATCAACGCCAATGCTAACTTTTCCAGCCTTGGATATCTGAACTCTGCTCCTCGGAAGGCCTTACTTGTATAATAAATTGGTTTTTGCACTCCATTCTCAACTCTGATCAACGCCGAGCTGACTGCAAGGTACAAATACAATTTTTCTCCCATCACCGACCTGGACAACATTGGAGGTGCTCCTAAGTATTTCTTCAAGTCTTGAAAAGCCTTCTCACATTCATCATTCCACTCAAAAGTCTTTCTAAGTGTCTTGAAGAATGGGAGACATCTATCAGTTGCTCGTAACACAAATCTGTTGAGTGCTGCTACTCGTCCTGTGAGACTGTGTACTTCCTTCTTCGTCATTGGAAATCACATCCCTAATAGAGCTTTGATCTTTTCAGGATTTGATTCAATGCCTCGTTGATTGACAATGTACCCGAGAAACATGCCTTCTCGTACTCCAAATATGCACTTCGCCAGGTTCAGCTTCATTTGATATTTATCCAGTTGATTAAAAGTCTGACTTAAGTCAACTAGATGATCGGCAGCTTTCTTGCTTTTCGTCAGCATATCGTCAACATAGACTTCCATATTGCAACTTATTTGTTCAGCAAAGACTTTGTTCATCAGCCGCTGATATGTCGCACCTGCATTTTTCAAACCAAAAGGCATAACATTATAACAATAAGTTCCCCTAGGGGTAATAAAATAAGTACTCTCCCTGTCTTCAGGTTTAATTTTAATCTGATTGTAGCCGGAATAAGCATCCATGAAGCTCATCAGCTCGTGTCCCGAGGTAGCATCCACCAGTTGATCAATTCGGGGCAATGGAAAGTGATCCTTTGGGCATGCTTTGTTGAGGTTGGTGAAGTCTACACACATCCTCCACTTGTTGTTTTTCTTCTTTACCATCACCACATTTGCTAACCAGTCTGGATATTTAACATCTTCAATGAAGTAAGCTTTCTGGAGCTTCTCGACTTCATCCTGTATAGCTTGATTCTTTTCGGTACTAAATACTCTGTTTCTCTGCTTCACATGCTTGATCGCCTTATTCACATTGAGATCGTGACATAAGAAGTTTGGGTCTATCCCAGGCATATCTTCAGGAGTCCATGCAAAAGTTTGTCTTCTGCTTCTAAGGAAAGTTATCAATTCCTGTTTTAATAAGGCTTCCAACGACGAACCTACTTGAGTAGTTCGATTAGGGTGTTCGTCGTCCAGAATGATGTTTTCGGTAGCTTCCACCACTTGACCTTTCACGAGTTGTGACTCATCTCGAGGATCCAATGTTTCAATTTCGGCACCTTCATCCACTTGATAGGTAGTAGTCTTTTTCTTTGATTCTTCCAGTTCTTCTTGCTCGGCGGATGAATAATAGCATTCCCGAGCTACTTTCTGATCACCTTTCACGACTCCTACTCCAAAATTTGTTGGAAATTTTAGGCACAGATGCACTGTAGATGGTACAGCTTCAAACTTTTTCAATCCTACTCTTCCCATGATGATATTGTATGATGATTGAACATTATTATCCATCATGAAGAAGCGTATTCTTTCTGTCCGACAAGCAGGCCACGTACCAATGAATATATCCAACTTGATCATCCCAAGTGGAAATACTTTCTCGCCAGCAAAACCGATGAGGGGTCTGTGGTAAGGCTCATGTTGAGATAACTTTAGATTTAAACTATCTAAGCACGAGTAGAACATGATGTCTACCGAGCTACCACTATCGACCAGTACTCTTGAAATCATAACCTCCTTCATCCTCATTTTGATCACGAATGGATCATCATGAGGATATAGAACACCTGCAAGGTCGTTCTTTAAGAACCCAATGACTAACTTCTCTTTGTTCATCTTTCTCGGGCGATCCTCTTCAGCCAGATTTATTCGCTGAATGTACGAGCAAGCTTGAGCCTCACCGAGGTAAGCTTTTCTTTCTGCAGTAACATTACAGTCAAATGACCCAAAACGTATTGAAAATACCTCTCGTTCTGGATGCCTTGGTCTCTTAGGAAGATCGGGGTCATCCTCTGGATCAACTTCATGGTTTCTTTTCTTGTTCTCCTCTGCTCGACGAGGGGATCTAGACCTCTCTCTTGCTCGGTCGTTGTTTCTTCTATCATTTCCCCGATCAACATACTTTGATAGCTTTCCTCGTCTGATGAGTGTTTCAATCTCGTTCTGAAGAGCTATGCAGTTCTTGGTCATATGGCCATGATCTTTATGAAACTCGCAATACTTTGCTTTATTCCTCTTGTCAGGGTCTGCCTTCATTTTCTCTAGCCAGTTTAGTTCCTCTTTGTTCTTGATTTCTTCTAGAACATGGTTGATATCCTTCTTCAAAGGAGTATAATTATCGTATTTCTTCACTACATCGCATACCGACCTACTTTTTGAATGTTTGTCATTACCATTGTTCTTATGCTCTTTCTTCTTAGCTTTATCACTTTCCACCTTGGTTTCTTTGGCATCCATATTCTTCTTCGCAGCTATAGCCTCCTCGGCATTCATAATCTTGGATGCTTTTCCCATCAGGTCTGAAATGGTTTGAGGTGGATCTTTGGCTAAAGTATAGTACAACTTGTTCGGCAGTAGTCCACTCATCAAGGCAGTAATCACTATCTTCTCCTCATAATTAATGACCTCGAGTTTCTCGTTATTAAAATGAGTTATGTAATCTCTGGTACTCTCACCATCTTTTTTTCTAACACTTAAAAAAGTGATACTCGTTTAACTGGCTTTGCCCCCAAATAGAAATTCCCAATGAATAACTCGGCCAGTTGAAGAAAAGTTGAAATCTTACCCCGAGGAAGATTATTATACCATATTTGAGCAGATTCGGTAAGAGTTCTCGAGAATGCTCTGCGTCTCATCTCATATGGAACAACATAGATATCGGTTGCAGCTTGGTATTGTTCTATATGAAGGATAGGGTCAGTCTTTCCATCATACTTGGGAGTCATAACTCGTGCTTTAAACTTTGATGGTGTTGGGAAATCTACAATGGATTGGACAAAAGGTGTTCCTCGAACAAAGGTTCGTTGTAGAGGATTCTTGGCCTTAGCCATTTCCCCTAATATATCCTCCAGCCTTTGAATAGAGCCTTTCCATGCATCATTTCCTTCCTCGGGCCTGTTGGTTCGAGCAATTGATCGCGTTGAAGTGGCTTCCTGAGATCTATCCTGACGAGCATCTAGTCGATCATGAGATCTATCTTGACGAGCAGCTGGTCGCGATTGGGCAGATCCTTCGCTTAAATCTAATGGTCGTCGAAAACTCCTCGATACGACTTTAGGAGGACTTTTATTCCTTCCAAGTCCTAATCGATCAAAAGGTGATACCCTGCTTAACCTCTCTAGCGCACTAGTCCTTTCTGAAGAGAGAGTGACACGTTGTTCAGTATCTGTAGCCTGTACTGACGAAGATCGTCCAGGTTGATAAGAAAAATCTTCAGATTCTTCATTGCGATATGAATTGGTACACCTAGTACGTGAGGATGGTGCACGGGTATTTCTTTGAATCCTCCGCAGTCCTGAATGGGTTGGTGCACCGCCATGGAGGGTTGTATGAGTTGACGCATTGTTTCTTGCATGACGGTCTGGCCATGAGCCAGATTTGTCATTATTCCAGCCAAATCTGGAATACTTGGCGGAGCAGATGGATTTGGAGGGGTTCCAACGTTTTGATTGCCTGATTCTGGAATATCAACCATTTGTGATGGATTGTTTTCGATGGAAAACGATATTACAGTCGCTTCCCACAGACGACGCCAATCTGTTGATGTAAAAAATTAGATCACTCTAATTATTCAATCATAGATAAATAAATGAGATAAAGAATTTTTAAAGTGGTTCAGCCTTATAAGAATGGCCTACATCCACTGTTATGTTATTGCTGAGTGTTTTGGGAATTCTCAATTTACAAGTTCTATCAAGAAATTCCGGTCCCCTTACAATGAGGATTGTACAATGTATTTATAGCCCTGAGGCTGTAATGTGAAAGGGTAATACATTAAATGATGTACATATGAAAGGGTTATGCATTTAATGCCCTTCAAGCGTGTGCATCTGAATGATAAGCATTTAATGAATCAGTCGAACTGTTAGTTATCTAGCTATTCAATGCTTTGTTCGAGGTGCAGCTCGGACTGCTTAAGTTGCTCGGACCTCCTAAGCTTCTCGATACTAAGGAGTTCCTCGGAGAGGTCTTGTTCCTCGGAGCGTATGAGTTACTCGGAGCGTATGAGTTCCTCGGGGAAGCAGTGCTCCTCATTGTAATATGGTTCCTCGGAGCGTGTGAGTTCCTCAGAAGTATTTGTTGTTACTATGCAGATTGCCACGCGTATTAATTCAATTGGGCCACGTCAGCAGATTAAGTTTGGTATCAACAATTGGACTGGTTGCTCCTTACTTACTGAGGCAACTATCCTTACCAGTTGTCTTAAGTGATTTGTTGGGCCGAGACCACTTTGGAAGAGATTGATGGTGAGGGCCTTTAGTTGATGGTATCCTATATAAATATATGTCAATGAGGAAGAATTATCATCTGTGGGCCGTTCAGAAGAGACCACGATTATGTATATCAATCCCCGTATACATTTAGCCTTCATTATCAATGGGAGGCTGGCATTTAAACATGTTATGTCTTCTCAAATCATATTGACACTATGATTCTTAGTCTTCATCCTTGGGGTATCATGGCTAGTTGAGATAAAATTGTCATATCGGTCTTGGCAGAGATATCACTTCTCATATATGAGAAGTAACACACCGGTCGTTTATTAATGCGCTTGGTCAATATGAGCACAATTTATTATGCAACTTGGGGGTGTTTAGACCATTAGTAAGCGTTCCATAATGATGAGAATTTGGGCGAGCTGTGAGAGTTATTTTAAGCAACAAAAGACCCCCGACTCTTCATTTCTGCCAAAACATGACACAAAGAAAAACATGCTCCTTTAGTCTCTCTAAAAACTCTTTCTTCTTCGACATTTTCTTCTCTCTTCCCCAGTTTTTTTCTTGCATCCTCAGTCCACTCTCTCCATTTCTATGTATTCCATTCAACTCCTTTTCATCATTTCCTTCAGGTTCATTATTATTTCTGTAATTTTTCATTTCTTAGTGAAGTGTCTGTTCACCCCGGCGACCAAATTATGGTGGTTTATATCTATTTCGCAGTGGTTTGTGTGGGTATGTGTTGTATAGAATGAAGTTTTAGGTAAAGTTAGGGTATTTTTGGTGTTATAGTTCACTTTAGGGATGACTGTCTCATTTTTTTGTGACTTCTCTAGTGAGAGTTGAATGATCCCAGAACTGGTGTTCTTAAGGGAAACCATTCGAAACTAACCAACTGAATTAGTTTGAACTTTATTAATTTACACATATTATTTCCAAACATTTGTTCATATATCTTAAGATTTACGAACTTTCTCAAGAGATCCGTAATTTGCATAATTTTGTAAGACAAGAGGTTAAACATGCTAAAGATGAGCTAGGACAACCGCGGTCTATGATACATTAGACCCCCACTTCCTTGTTGGTAGAGCATCCAATCTTACTTTTGACTTAACCTTCTCCAGTCAAGGCCACAGTGAGATCTAATCTAGTTCTAATTTCCCTCCCAAGTGATGCCAAGTCTTCCTCCAAGGTTTATATCCCATCTGAATACTTGGGTCTTCATGATGACCAAGTGAAATCTGAGGCCAATTATTTTGAGCAGGCCATGGGACTAAACATATCACATCCTAGTGAGGGTGAGCTGGCAAATTTCACTGAGTCAAGTAACTCATGTCATCTAAGTACATCCTCTCACCAGCAGAGGGACTTGAATGCCAAATCTATGACATTTCAAATAATGAGTCTAAGAAAACGGTTGATGATAATATACCCTTATCCCCCCCTATGCCAACACATGCCTTGGTCGTCACTCCGATCGATTTCTCACAATGTGACCCTCATGGCAAGGCCCCTGCTATTGAGGAGTATTCTTAAATTTTAGATACAAGTGTTCCCCCGACCATTCTTAGTGATGTCCATGAGACTGATTAACTTATTTATATGCACATTTTCTGTATCAAACCTTCTATCCTCAAGAGACTTCCTGCTACGGAAGAGCGCAGTTTTGACTTTAGGAATAACAAAGAATTTTTTGTCCATGAACAAATATTTAGGGTCGTCTTTCCCCTTACTTTTCACCCGTACGTTAGGGCAATTATTTATTTAATGTGTGTTTCTCCAGTCCAATGGACTTTTAACACCTGGAGGATCCTTTATGGAATGACTCATTTTCAAAGAGTCACTTATGATGAAGATCATCCAGTTGAGATCTTCTGAGCTTATTATACGATTGATACCATGAAAACTAACCCGTGTTATTACCATTTCATTGATCTTCATCCCAACTAAAATCTTTTTTCACATCAATAAGACTCCCAACCATTAATGAAAGTCTCTCTACTTCTTTATTTATGATGACTGAGAATTTTGTGAGGGTGAGTCATCTGATCTTGATGAGAGGAGAGTTTCCTACAAATGGGACCGTATCTCGATCTTAGCCAAAGTTGATCCCACCCTTAGTGCTTAGGTGAAGAAGGAGATTAAAAACCGTAGGGGGGATGACTTAATCATCTTTGAATACTTAACAAGACCTAAACTCCTAAAATATTGTATTATAGAGGTGGACCCCTTCAGACACTTCGTAAGCAAACCTTTTCAATCTTTTCCAATTATCATACTCTACTACCATCTTTAAATTATTTCAACTCAAATATTGGTCGATACTAATTTTATTTATATGGTCTTTGCAAATCGTCCAACTGGTATCTTAGATGAAGTTGGGGAAATGGTAGCATCACTCTCTAACAATCTCCTTGCCCGTCTGTAAAGCAAAGCTACTAGTCAACTCAGACTCGATAAAAATCATTAGCTACGAGACCTCATGCTACTGAGGGGTCAAAGAAAAGAAAAGTGGTTGTTTGTGGAACCTCGGCATCTCATATCTAACAATAAAAGAAGATATAAATGGGTCAGCCGAGACATACCGTTGAGCCTCTTCTTCCTATTATGGACAATACGACGGTGGTTATGTGTTTGGTAAAACTTGGTGTCAATGCTGAATCTCTTCTTGGGAGTCAATTGAAGGCCATGGAGGCCATAGTATCTATTGTTCCCAATTATGACTATTAATACATAGATTTTCAACATCCTTCTAGTTTTTTCAACATTGCTCTTCATACGATAACTAAGGTAAAGACCAAATCCAAAAATTGATCCTTTTTCTGAACTGTAGTGTTCTTGCATATTTATTATACTGAATTCTTTTTTGCTTATAATAGCAGTCCATCATCACCTTTCAAAATACTCAGTAGTGGGTGGTCGAAGTTGAGTCTAAGGTAAAGTTGTTCGATGATGGCAAGTCCTTGCTCTTTGAGTTGATGTAGAAGATGGAGGAAGAAAAAGTCAAACATTACTTCAAGAATTTGGAACTCCGGGATTGGCACAAGGAACACCTCACGACTTTGAAGAAAAAACATAGGACTAAAGTTAAAAATCTTGGGACTGACCTTAAGAAAAAAAAAACTAAAGATGAGCGAGTCAAGACAGCTGCTGAGAAGGTTGTTGTCGACTTCAATGATTCAGAGGAGTTTTTTAGCTATACCATCCACCACACGGAGAAGGTATCCAAGAGTGTGCCAAAGAGTTTTCAAGAAATTTGAAAATCTCATTGCTAATACCCCATTCTTGATTGAGTTCATTAAGACTTTCAATTTTTTCAATCCTGCGAGTGTCACCGCTCTTCGAGAAGTTCACGTTGTGGATGATGCTACTGGGTCGATGAAATTTGAGGATGAGATGACCCTAATGGTTAAATAAGATGGAGCTGAGTAGGTTGGTGATTAGGACCGATCTATCGATAATCCTAATGGGAAACCAATCATCCCTGAGCCAACTATTATTGAGTCCTTGGCAACTGATGCGTAATTTTTTCATTTTCCTATGTAGCCATCTTCAATCGTTGAGGACCAAATTTTATAATCATGTCTTTTGTTTCAATTTAGGAACATCTATTCTCCTTTAAAATTTGTAATGTTGGGCATGTCATTTATATTACAGTTCGAATGTTTGGTAACTTTCCTATTTCATTATTTATGCCACTTGTAGTATCTTCTTTGTTTCTTTCATCATGTTATGCGGGGTTTGTTTCAGGGATATTAGGATGAGATGTCTTTCCCATTGGGCTTAAGCCTATTTTCACGGTAAAACATAATAATGGTGTATATTAATTACTAATCCCCTAGAGTTTTTAATAAGAGTTTTGTGGAGATAACTACAGACCATTATCATATCATCGAGAGGACCTTATAGTAACATGATCAACATGAAATGTTGTTAAGAAATTTCATCATAATCAAATGATGTTAAGTGCATCCCACCTATAGAGTTTTATAGAGAGTGATGTCTTGGAGCCAAGAGTCCTAAGGTAATATCTTATCACCGAGAGAGAGAGAGAGAGAGAGAGAGAGAGATTTAGTTATTCACAATAAAATGATGTTAAAAATTTCACCATACTCAAATGATTTAAAAAATTCATCGTACTCACACGATGTTAAGTGAATCCCACCTCCCAGGGTTTATACAGAGTGGTGTATTGGAGTCGAGACTCCTAAAGCCCTATCATACCACTGGGTTATAGATTTAGTTATTCACCATAAAATGACGTAAATGATGTTAAAACTTTCACCGTACTCAAATGATGTTAAGAAATTTCACCATATTCAAATAATGTTAAAAAAAAAAATTCCACACTCAAATAATGTTAAGTGCTTCCCACCTCCTATGGTTTATAAGGAGTGGCATCTTAGGGGGCGAGACTCCCAAGGCATTCTTGTACTACCGAGAGGGATTTAGTTAACCATAAAATGATCTTAAAAATATTACCATACCCAAATGATGTTAGAAGTTTCACCACACTCGAATGATATTAAGTGCGTTCCCTTCCATGGTTTATAAGGAGCGATGTCTTGGAGTTGAAACTCCCAAAGAATTCTCGTACCACTGAAAGAGATATTTAGTTATTCACCATAAAATTATGTTAAAAATTTGCTCATACTCAAGGGATGTTCAGTGCTTCCCACCACATAGGGTTTATAAGGAGCTGTGTCTTGGAGCTGAGATTCCCAATGCATTCTCCTACCGCTAAGAGAGAGATTTTTTATTAACCATAAAATGATGCTAAAAATTTCTATAAACTAAAATTATCTTAAAATTTTCACTATGCTCAAAGGATGTTAAATGCTTTTATCCTCCCAGGATTTATAAGGATCGATATCTTAAAGATGAGACTCCCTATGAATTTTCGTACCAATAAGAGAGAGATCTATTTATTCACCATCAAATGAAGTTAAACATTTTGTCATACTTAAATGATGTTAAGTTCTCCCCCCCTAAATGTTTACAAGGAGTGACGTCTTAGAGATGCGACACCGAAGTTGTTCTCGTACTACCAAGAGAAGTATTTAGTTATTCACCATAAATTTATGTTAAAATTGTCACCGTACTAAAATTATGTTAAAATTTTCACCATACCCAAATGATGTAAAGTTCTTCCTACCTCCTAGGATTTACATGGAGTGATCTCTTGGAGCCGTGACTCCCAAATAATTCTCGCACCGTCAAGAGAGAGATTTAGTTATTCACCATAAAACGATGTTAAAATTTTCACCATACTCAAATGATGTTAAGAAATTTGACCATACTCAATGGATGTTAAGAATTTCACCATACTCAAATGAGTTTAAGTGCCTACCACCTCCCAGGGTTTATAAGGTCTGATGTCTTGGAGTCAAAACTCCTAAGGTATTTTCGTACCGTCAAGAGAAAGATTAAGTTATTCACCATAAAATGATGTTAAAAATTTCACCATAATCAAATGATTTTAAGAACTTCACCATACTCAAATGATTCTAAGTACTTCCCACCTTCCATGGTTTATAAGGAGCGATATCTTGGAGATGAGAGTCCCAAGGTGTTCTTGTATGGTCGAGATAGATATTTAGTTATTCACCATAAAATGATGTTAAAATTTTCACCATACTCAAATGATGTTAAAAATTTCACCATACTCAAATGATGTTAAGTGCCTCCCACCTCCCTTGGTTTATAAGGACAGACGTCTTGGAGCCGAGGCTTCTAAGGTATTCTCGTACCACTGAGAGAAAGATTTAGTTTTTCACCATAAAATGATGTTAAAAATTTCACCATAATCAAATGACGTTAAAAATTTCCTCATACTCAAATGATGTTATGTGCTTCCCACCTTACATGGTTTATAAGGAGTGATGTCTTGGAGTCGAGACCCTCAAGGTATTCTCATACTGTTGAGAGAAAGATTTAGTTATTCACCATAAAATGATGCTAAAAATTTCACCATGCTCAAATAATGTTAAGAATTTTCACCATACTCAAATGATGTTGAAAATTTCTCCATATATAAATGATGTTAAGTGCTTCCCGCCTCCAAGGGTTTATAATGACTAATGTCCTGGAGTCGAGACTCCCAAGGAATTCTCATATTGTTGAGAGAAAGATTATTCATGATAACATGATGTTAAAAATTTCACCATACTCAAATGATGTTAAAAAATTTATTGTAGTCAATTGATGTGAAGATCTTACCACCTCCCAGGGTTTATAAGGAGAAATTGCTTGGAGTCAAGACACCCAAGGCATTCTCATGCTGCCGAGATAGATTAGTTATTTACTATATAATGATGTTAAAAATTTCACCATACTCAAATGATGTTAAAAATTTCACCAAACTCAAATTATGTTAAGTGTTTCGCACCTCCTAGGGTTTTTAAGGATTGATGTCTTGTATGTGATACTCCCAAGACATTCTCGTACCACTAAGAGAGAGATTTAACTATGTGCTTATCAAAATGAAAATTCCAAAATAGGGGATGACACTTCATATTATATTTCTCCTTTTGACTTTTCTTCAAACATAATTTGAGTATAAAACTATTTTTTTTTGCTATAACATACGAGCTATCTACTGGTAATATTTCTTCAAATAGTCCGCATTCCACAGGTTGGGGAATGGTTCCCCTTCATGGTTCTCGAGATGTTACATTCCTGGGATGACCTCTTGTGACCATTTAGGGGCTATTCAAGTTAGGATGTTTCTTACTGGTTTTCTAAATTACATTATTTAACACAAGATCCCCCACTACGATATGCTGAGATTTGAGTCTCTTTTTTTATAACTTAGCATCTCTTTGACGATAAGCTGACTGTCTTATGGGCATGTTTTATCTCCTTTCTTGAATGTGATATAATTCTATTCTTCTTTCTTATAGATTTACTCTGGGGTCATAAGTCTGAAGCATGTGGCTTGGAAACCCAATCTCTATTGGAATGGTGACTTCTGATTTGTAGGCCAACATGAATGGGTCCTCTCCCATTGACATTCTTTCTGGCATCCTATAAGAATATAGAATACTATGCTACTCATCAACCCATTTAGCCTTAGAATCTTCTAATTTCTTCTTGAATCCAACTACTATCGTCCTTTTTATTACCTCGGTTTGCCCATTATCCCGTGGTAAGTAAGAAAAAGAAAAGAATTATTTTATGCCAACCCTTCCACAGTCGTCCACCAAGGACTTGTTCTTGAACTACTTTCCAGTGTTGGATATTGATGAGCTTAGGAGTCCATACCAACAAATAATATTCATCTAAATAAATTTGAAACACTTCTCCTCATGGACAGTAATCATGGCCTCAATTTATGCTTACTTGGAAAAATAATTTATTTCAACAATTAGAAAATGAAAGTTCATCCTCTAAGTATAGGCCGACCAAGTTAATCCCCCGCATTGAAAAATGCCAAGGTATAGATATTGGAGACACATGTCACACATAAAAACATACACTGTCGAGTCTTCAACAAGGTTTATCCAATAATAACATTGAGTGATGATCCTTTTGACCAAGGATCATCAACTAGTGTGGCCTGCACAAGAGCCCTCATATACATCTCTAAGCACGTAATTTACCTCAGACAGGTGCACATATATCAGGAGAGGAATAAGTAAACCCAATTTTATATAGTACATCTCAAATTATAGTGAATTTAGTAGCTTGATGTCATACCTTTCTCCACTTGACTTTAGCTTCCAATAACTTTCCATTTCTCATATATTCTATGATCGAGTTCATTCAAGACAGTCCAATATTACAATAATTACACACTTTGATATCATCCTCTTTACTTTCTATACTCGACTTCATGAAATTCTCTACCAAAACATATCAGTAGATCTCAATTTTGGTGGCCAACACGAGCCTTCCTGATGAATCTGCCCTCCTATTTTAATTTTTTTGGATCTTTTTTATCTTAACTTCTCGAAAGATCTTCAAAATCATCTTTACCATAGCCAATTTCTTTGTCATTTTCTTCATAAATCCCAAATTTGGTTAACAACCAATTGGGAATCACTGTGGTCAAGTATTTGCCCGAGATCCGATGCTTTGTCGAGTGCAAGTCCTGCCAATATAACTTCATACTCCGAATCATTTTTTTAATGATTCAAAATTAAATCTCATGGCATCTTAATATCTATCATGTATGGAGTCATTAATTACAATCCTTCCCCAGTTCCATTTGCATATGACGAAACGTCAATAAACCAACTTTAAATTTGTGATCCTGTTGAAAAAGGTCCTTTGGCCAAGGCACCATTTTTCAATAACAAATATCGCTTTGGTGTGCTAATTGTGGTGTCAAATAATTCTCCCTTGTATTCATTTTCCTTTCAACTATGGACATTCTTTGGGGTTTTAGTCAGTATTTCACTTACCATGTCGTCCGTTAACTCCCATGTGAACTCAACTATACAATCTGCGAATGCTTATTGCTTAATTGCATTCCTTGAATAATAAATGGTATTTGGCTCATATAGCTCCACCTACTAAGCTAATAAACTACTCGATTCCTTATGTTTATGAATGATTTGTCAAGGAGGCATGTGTGTGAGCAGTTTCATCATAAGAGATTAAAGGTAGGGCTTTATTTTTCTCGAGGGATGGATTAAAGCGTAAACAAAATTATCCATCTTAGGATATCTCAATTGGACCCCTTGAAATGCCTCACTATTGAAATAAATATATTTTTTAACCCCATTGTCATCTCTAACTATTCCAACAATGATGGCCGACTATGAAACAACAAAATATGAATACAATTTATCCCATTAGATAGTCCGAGAAAGGAGCATTGGTGAGTCGAGATAGGCATTCAAATCATGAAATTCTTTCTCACACTCCTCATCGTAAATGAACACTTTTCTTAAGAAGTTGAAAAATTACGAACACTTATTCATTGCCCATGATACAAACCTATTCACACCAGCAACTCGATGTGTTAGTCTCTGAATGTATTCGTTCGTTCTTGGAAACTTCATATCAATTAATGAGTTTATCATTGCAAAATTATCTTTGAAGTTCCTCTAATTGTTGATTAATCCTAAGAATTTTTCGACCCTAACGCTGAACACACACTTTACCAAATTTAACTTCATTATATTGATCAATGGTATCTAACGTTATTTCCAAGTCGACCATATAACTCTTGGCCTTCAGGACTTTTCTTAATACATCATCCACAAGGACCTCCTTTATTTTCCTAGTCTGGTTGTTGAACGTATTTTTAACTAACCCCTTATATGTAGTCCATGCATTTTGAAGTCGAACAATATTTCTTAATAGTATTACATTCATTTTTCTATGATAAGGGATGTCTTCTCGACATCCCCTTCATACGCGGAGATCTGTTTATATCCATAATAAGCATCAATAAAACTCATAAGTTCATGTTTGGCTGTAGCATTCACCATTTTGTTGATTATCGATAAAGGAAAACTATCATTTGAACAAGCTTTAAAAGGTCAATGAATCAACACACATCCTACATTTTGAAAACAATTTGGGCATTATGATATAGTTGGACAACCATTCTAGGAATTTCACTCCTCTGATGAAGTCTACAGTTTGTAGCTTCGTTACTTCTTATTGTATAACTTCATATTTTTCTCTAGAAAAGGCCCGCCTTCTTTTTTTCACATGTTTCACTGTCTAATCCCTGTTAAGATGATATTAAATAACATCAGGATCGATCTATAGAATATCATTGTGGCTCCTTACAAACACATGTTTCCTTATTGTTAACAACTCAATCAACTTCTTCTTTATTTCTAGATTGAGGGATAAGCTTATTTGGACCATATTTTTTTATTTATTCTCATTAAAGACAATGGATTCTACCTCCTATGTAGGTTCTCGCTTCTTATTCTTTAGTTCATCTCTTGGGTCAAGAGTTTTAATATTATACGAGGTTGTCTTTCTCTTGTGGTACTCCCTCACTTTCATCGAGGTGAAGTAGCACTCGCATACCTCCACCTGATTATCATACATTTCCCCTACTCCATAAGGAGTTGGGAATTTCATTATTTGTTGTATGGTGAAAGGCAAGTGTTATGTTTTTAGAACGATGTTGTAGGTTGAGCAGATGTTCTCATCCATCATAAAAAGATTACTTTTTTTGTTAAGCACATTAGCCATGTTCCCTTGCAAACATCCATTTAAACTACTCCTAGAGGGTGGGTTTTATCGCCATCAAACCCAATCAATGGATGGTGATACGGGATGAGTCTTTTCTTTCTTAGCTTAGCCCTTGAAATAATCCCAGAATATGACATTGGTAGACCTTCTCCTGTCCAAAAAAATATGAGATAAGTTTCTTCCATGTACTCATATGCTGATGATAAGAGGATCATCATCTAGGGATAAAATCCCCATTAAATCTGTCCTTAAAAAGCCTACTATGATACTCTATATATAGACTTTCTTCAACTCGCAAGGTTTAATCTCAGCCTTGGCCAAATTGACTTCTTCTCTCTTAGGCCCTTACTTTGCTGCAAGCACATGATCCTTCCTTTTGTCTAGCTCAGTTCCCCTACCTATAATTCCTATGTATATAATATTTACAACAAAAGAAATCTTATGAATATTACCTTTAACTTCAAGAGGTTTTGCGGGAAGTTATGGGTTATCTTTATCACAATCATATAGCTCCGAATAGTTTTTATTTTGTTTTACCTCCTACTTTTTCTCTCCTATTATCCTTTAATGAATAATATCTTTTTTTATTTTCATCTTGGCTCCAACATTTATCCATGTATTTTCCCAGCTTCCCATGCTTTAGCAGCTTCTCGATCTCATCTTTCAGTGAAAAGCATTGCTCTATCATATAGTCATTATCATGATAGAACTCATACCGTTTACTTTTGTCTCTCTTGTAAGGGGGTCTCTATACATTTATAGCTAGTTAAGTTAGTTTTAATCCTTCATCTCATTTAAATTCATACATGGACTAACTTTTAGAGGAGTATACTTTACAAACTTATCGTCATTAGACCTTTTCTTCCCCTCTTTGTCTTTTTCTCTATTTTGACTTTGTCTAGAGTTGCCACCGTTGACCACTTTTTGTCTCCTCACTCTATAACCTCCTCTACATTCAAGATTCTTCGCACCTTAACTACATGTTGTGAAACAAACTTTACAGGAGCCCTAGATAAATTCTAATGGAGTTTGTCGCGATAAAGCCTGTTGATGAGAGTTATCATTGCAATACTGTATTCATAATCTTCAACCTCCAAATTTTCTTAATATAATCAATTAATAGGGTCCCTCAAAGGTTCATTTTTCTCCTTCTTAACATTTAATAAACGTGTCATACATTTGGCTGGATTCATGACAAAATAGAAGTTGTGAATAATGTTCTCAGCAAATTGCTTTAAATTCTCTATAGATCCTCTCGGTAGGCCAGTGTACCATATATGGGTGATAGATGCTAATGGTTCTGCGACTGTTGAAATTGAGGTCGCCAAACACAACGCTTTAAAAAGTTACATCCCTTGTTGAAGATGTCATAGTTGTGGGTCAGCAAAATGAACCACCAGTGGATAATGACATTAGGGAGAAACTTTCCACGTTAGGTCTAATGTTAGCTAGCATATATTTTCATGAGGACCCAATTCAGATATCCACCACTAGTTTCTCATCGCGAAAAATGATTGATATAAATGAAAAGTTGCTAAGTCCACAGAGTAAGGTTACGGAGGGTTGTCCGCGGCCTCAGTTGAGGAAGGCCGACCCCAAATAACCTTTACGACACAATGACTACATCAGTCCCAAGGATGAAAAGGACTATGGAGGCTTCTAACGTTACCCATCTTATGAAGGAGGACACAGAGGATCTGCAGGATTACACCCTTCGAAGTTTGCTGAGGGTAATTATTAAATCACTCTTAGCCTTATGCATGTTTTATTTTAATAGTTCTGACTCGGAACATTACTTTTCAGGCTGTGGAGTCTACTTTGGTCTTAAGAGCCGGATATGAGAAGCTATATAGATAGTATCAAGCTAAAGAGACAAGCCATAAAGTTGAGCTTGAAAGTACTAGAGTTGCGTCCTTTGCAGTAGACAAGAGTTCCTCCGTCATAACTTTATAGCATATAAAATTAATGCAGACTTAAAGGAAAAAGATACTAAGAAGGCAGATAATGAAGCCGAGTAGCATTTTGTTAAGGCTTCATAATCCTTCACAATTACCGAGGCCAAGGCTACTAAGGTTGTTAGGTAAGCTACAACATTTGAACAAAAGATTATCTTGCTGTAGAAAAAGCATGATGAAATGGTTCAAAGTCACTCTATATCACTCCAAGAACTCATTGATGAGCACATCGCAACCCCTACATATATGGATGGTGGCCATGATACAACCCTGAAGAAAGTTGTTGAATTAAATGTTGCTACTTACAAGACTTCAAAAGGCTTTTTTTTTACTAATAAGAAAGCCCACCTCTATGGCTTACAAGTTCTTAAGCACAGGGTGGTTAAAAACTTCCCTAAATTAAGGAAAAAGATATTTTCTTGGAAGCTCAGTGATGTTGAGCATATGGAGTGCGTGGTAGAGCTAAGCGCTACTGTGGTGGAGTGATCCAGGAAGTAGATGGAGGATGCCACCACAATTCACGATGATAATGAGACCGTGATAGATGATGGAGAAGATGGGGATAAAGATGAGGATGCTGCCTCATAGCTGACTTCAATCTACTTTGATTCTTGTAATCTTTTTTTGGGTTGCAACCAAATTCTGTTTTTAATTTCACAGGCATGCGACTGTATTGAACTTCATGTAATTTATACAAAACACTGAACATCTTTTTTTTCTAATTATAAAGGGTTACGACCATATTTTGTTGACTATACTACTATACTCAAATGTTATTATCTTTAATAGGTGCAATCTTGTAATATTTTTAACCTCGAATTCTTGATCGATTGCTTTAGACGAGTAATCATATAGAACATAGGCTTAACAAACATTAGGAATAGGCTTCAACTATGTGGATCTTGTTAAAAATTAGTTACGGCCAAAGAGGCTACGACAATAGGTATCAGATAGGTATCCTTCCTTTGTCTTGTAGAACTGGATTAGAAATGTTGCCGCAGTAATTTTTGACTTGTGAACTATGGGGAATAATATCCCTTGCCGCGAAAAATAATGTTTTTGTCCCACTTTTCTTCAATTAACTGCAGTTCCTTTTCTTCCGTTATTCTGGGGCATGATCAAGCTTCCCTAGGCTGGGTTGTCGATAAGCCACCCACAGTTGGATGGGTATTTTCAGGCCTCCCTAGCGTAGGTGTTATCAAGCCTCCCCAAGCTAGGTATTTTCATGCCTCTGCATAGTAGATTGTAAATAAGCCACCAATTGCTAATATTGGCTATTGTGAGCCTTCAAGGATGATCCACACATCCTGAAAGCTGAGAGGGGGTACCTTGAGGCCCTAAGGTCAATAGAAGCATCCTGAAGGAGAATTGTCTTTACGAACAAAAGAGTCATATACTTCCGTATGTTTATACATCGTGAGGGGTGTTATGAGCCAATTAAGAACGTCACAATTTTTCCTCCTTAGACTCCTCCTGAAATAAATAATACTCCACGACAATTTGCCATTTTCCCCCTAAAATCTATTTATGACGAAGGTCTTTCATGAGATTTTAGATGAGTAGAACAAGAATTAACATATGATTAAATATGGCAATCATGTAATTATATATCTATTTTTGAGTTTGTTAGTAAAATACAAAGTTTCTATGTAAGAACTATAAAGAGCTTCACAAAACCGAAAATGTAAATGATTTGAAGTTTAAACTAGGCATACTCTTTCAGTTGTAGGTTGTGACCTTTGTGAATCGCTGGAGCATCCCATGCCTGATAAGCCTTTCAATTTCATCTTTCAAGGTGAAGGAGCTATTAGTGCTGTGGACATGGTCTTAATGAAATTTACACCATTTGGCTTGGTCTCTCTTGTGGGGAGGGGATTTCATCTTCTCGGGTCACTACAATAATTTATCCTCCTTGATACTTTCAAGGATGTCCTTAATACTTGCAGTTAGTGGGGTGTAGTCTTTATAATAATTCTCTGTGTTTGGCCCTTATTGCTTCCTCTTTTTCTCAAACTCTCTCTTACTGCTTCATTTTTAAACACACATGGACAAAATGCAAAAATTATAGGACTTGAATAAATGGACACCAGGGTTCAAATAGCAACTCAATCTGACTTTAAATGAAGAAGTTATTATTTTCCAAAGTTCGCAATAGAAAGATAATCAAAGTCAAAGCCCCGTGTCATACCCGAAGTCAATACCCATGACCTGAACATTAAGGAAATATTATCGACATCAAAACCAGGGTCACGTAGGTTCTTGGGGATCATCATTTGATGTTCGTATGTGAAAAATATTCAATTTAGGATGTTAAATTGTAATGATAGAATTTGGGTAATTAACATTGGCTTATGCATTTTTTGGTTCATAATATTAACCGAGCCACACACGTGGCTCAGTTGTAAACCACGGTTTTGCTACTCGTTTGGACAGCTATTTGATTCCTAGGAGTTCTCTCTTAATTCTTGGGTGCCATGTATCGCCATCCTGATGGCCCATATGGTCACCTAGAAAACCGTTGGTTCATAAAAAGCCATACGCAGGTCCCACGTGTCCTACACGTGCTTTTGTCCTCATCCAACCCCCTTTTCCCTTAATTCCATTTTTTTACCAAAGATTTTTAATTATTTATTATAACCTACATAAAACCTCTATTACGCATCCTTTTGTAATACCCCGTACCTTGTGGATATTTAAATTACGTGAGTGGGTGTAATTTAATAATTTCAAAATTTAAAGTAAAAGAGATGGACTAATTATATTTCATGTTGTAGGTGAACAAAAGCAATAGGTGATGTTATTCTATTTGGAAAACATGTGTGGAGATGTGTTGGGTTTAAGCGATGATTTTTTTTATAAGTGACTCGGATGGGAATTTCTAGTGCATGATTGGTCTCAGAAGGGTCGAGATAGTCAGAATAGAGTACTCGTGGGTAGTGTTTTGGTTTCGAGGACTTTTTGGATCAATAGGGACTCACATTTGTGTATACGAGTTAATTTTGGGTTTAATAAGTAGATAACACTTATTTTATCTCTTATAAGACCCGAGAGAAAGAGCAAAGAGGAAAAGAAAGAAGAAATAAGAGAAAGAATGAAGAAAAGGGAGAAAAGGGAGAAAAGAGAAGATTTTCGGCCAAGCTCCGGCGGATTCCGACATGAGATCATCAGATTTATCCAACTAGGCAAGTGTTTAACTTTCTTTAATGATTTAAGTGTGTTTATTTTTCATATTGTAGTTGGTGTGAAAACAATAAGATTTTGGGTTTGGTATTCTTGCACAAAAATGGGTTTTGGAGGGATGATTTCATATGATTTTGACGTGATAATAATCCTACATGAATGTTAAGTTAAAATCCATGTTAATGTTGTAAATTATGGTGAGACATTAGATGAAATGAAAGTTAGGGTTTAATTAAGAATAGGGTTGATTTGTTTTGTTTAATTGATGAATCTCAAGAATAAATTTGTGTGTTGGGCATATCTAAGTGTTTAGATGTTTATAGAAACGGTTGGTGAGGGTAAAACCATAAATTTTGGATTTTTAGAAGAAGATAATCTCCCAAACTGATCAGATCGTCGGATCGATTCGTTTAATTGGTCATCAATTTGGTTAATTAATTTTGAATCGGTTCGGTTCGTTTTTAGGGCCATGGGTTCGGTTCGATTTTGGCAAAAAAATTTGAGAGGTTTTTCCTCGCCAAAAAGGATATGAGATGAATTCCTTTTGGAGATAAATAATAGGGTATCCTATATAGAGTGTGAGGATCTCGAAATGATGAAATGAGTGACATATAAACCTCACGTTAGTACAGATAATATCTGAGTTGTAACTTTTAAGGGGGTTTTTTAGACAATTGGCACCCGGGAAATTATTTCGACAGGTTATATATTTATGTGTGTATGCTATACATATGCCGATAGTATGTGAGTGAATTCGAATGTGTGAGTAAGATGAGATTAGAATATTAGTTAAACGTCAAAAAAAATAAAGGTGATAATTGTATCATAAGTACGTGAATACTTATAAGTTATATTTGGGATTATAGGCTCATGCCACGAGAGATAGGCATGATAGCCGAATTTCGATTTGATATACATATATATCTATATAATAAGGAGGAATGGTGTTTTCACTGTTCAATAAAAAAATAAGACATTTAATTGTTGAGATTGATGCCAACTAGGCACGCACTTAAGGGCTGAGATGCGGCCACGTATTCGATTCGAATACACAACGCCAAGCTCCTAGCTTTCTGCCATTCAAGTACACCAATATCGAGCCCTTCCCCCATATCGTCTTTCCCAACACGTTACATTAATGTTTTCTACAGCTTTTTCTCTCTCATCTCACTTTAATTTGAACATATCTCAGTATTTAGGACACTCACACCCCTTTATCTCTCTTCAAGCCTCTCTCTTAAAATCCCCGCCACTCATTCTTTAAAAATGACTAGGCCTCAGATTCAAGAACCCAGATTCTCTTCTCTCTCATGTCTTTGAAATCTCTTTGTTTTACCCTTCAAAACTCCCCACCACCATCTCACGATCCTGTTTCGTGGTGAGAATGAGTCTAGTTTATGGAGAGAATGAACTCCATCATCAGTTATTTAGTTTCTCACATAGCTTTTACCAGTTAACAAAGAAAAATCTTGAGGAAACCCATATGCTTTGTGGGCCATTGAATTTGAAATCAAAGAAAACCCACATGTTTTATTTGTATTGAGTTGTCGTAGATTACTTCTCTCTTTTACTGGGTGTTGTATTTGAGGGATTTAAAGAACAGAGAAGAACACAATCATTTGGTTGTAATGAAGTGAAAAATGCGTTCTTAAAGGGTTTATATTTGTATTGGGTTTACTTTGATTTGTTTCTCTCTCCGTCTGTGTGTGTGTGTGTGAAATTTTGACTACCGTATTATTTGTTCAATTTAATGAAGTAGATAAAAAAAAATCTCATTCAGTGGTTCTTTTTATTGGGTTTCTCAGATCTCTCTCTCTCCCTCATACACACACACACAAAACTCATCTTGGTCAAAATGTTTGGAAGGGGAAAGGGAGGCAAGGGTTTGGGTAAGGGAGGAGACGATGCCTTGCGCAGAGGGGGAGGAGGAAGCTGAACCCGCCAACGAAACCAAACCACCGAATTTGTTGGGCTTGAAAGTCATTTCATTTTTTCATTTTATTTTTACGTTCGACTTTATTCATTATATCTATTATAGAATTTTGTTTGTGCTTTGAATATAACATAATTTGAATCTAACGGAGTCTGAACATTTTAATGCCTGAATCACGTTCTCTCCTTTTTTTGTTTTGTTTTTGAAGCTTAAGGAAGGTCCGGTAATGGGAAAAAGGCAGAAGGGGGCGATCGAGTTATGGGGTTGTGTTGGTTCAAGCGGGTTAGGTCGGAGAGGATATATGGTTCGGATTTGATGAGGTCGGGTTTTTGGGTTTACGGGTAGCAGCTATTGGAGGATCTGTTAGGATCTCAGGTGGATTTTGAGGGCTCCGGCTTGATTTTTCCAGTGGGTCGGAGCTAGGATCGGGTCAAGCCGGGCATGGCAATGTTTGTGGATTCAGGTATGTCCAGGGACGGATGAAGACTTTAGCAAGGGAGAGCAAGTCCCTTTTTATCCATTGCTCCGAAACCACTGCCCACTTCTTCTGGACAAAGCTTCGAACCCGCCTCTCCAGAGGTTCCGTCCCTGTTTTCAAGGTAATCACTATTTCTTCAATTCTCTTTGTTGTTGAAACCCTTTGAATGTTGATGTGTAAACCTTTTGCTTTTGAAACCATTCGACTGTTGATGCGTGATCATTGATTTACACACCTTTCTATTTACAAAAACTCCCAAATAGGTAGAATAATCATGAAAAATAATATTGGACCTTTATTTATGTTTACAAAAATGCCCAAACAGGTTATTTTCACAGTTTACAAAAACGCCCAACATTTAGTACTGAGTTGATTTTTAACTATAATTATTTGTGAATGTTGAGTTGATTTTTAATTATAACTATTTTTAGAAATGAAAAAAAAATACTTTAAAAGGACTCATGTAAAAGATTTTGTTGGAGTGATGCCTCCACCCATTGAAAATTTTGATGTTCGAGTGGAATGTACATAAAAAAAAAGATGCAATTTTTTTTTTTTGCAGATCTAATACTTTTGTGGTTTGATTTTAGGTAAGGGTTTTAAGGTTTCATTGGTTTTAAGATTTTTCTCTCCGTCTCACAATAGATATATGTTGGTTTTTCCGCCTCTCACCCTCTTACTAACGCACACAAAGATTTTTTTTTTTTTGCATATCTAATTTTTTTTCCAGGGCTAATATATTTTTTGCCTAATATGTTTTATGCAAATCTAAAAATAAGAATGGTGTAATTTAGATTAAGGTTAGTGTTATTATTTATAATGTAAAAATCAAATTGCATATTAAATGTTGAACCTTCTTTATAACAACTCTTTGTTTTAAAGAGAATATAACTCTGCTTACATTGGTGTATACAAATACACATTTTGGGTGTTATGGCATTATGTTATTTTTGGAAGTTATAAAAATCTTCAATTGGTTTTAACTACTCTGTTATTTGTAGCAGATGGATGGCATATGTCCATGGAATTTCCACATAGCACAGTTAATTTTAGTGTATTATCTATTTGTATTTATTATAATATAGTGGAACTCCTCTTAAAATATAGTGGAACTCATTGATTTTTCCATTTTACAATGTATGGGCCATTTTTTTAAAAGATTCTATTATGTGATGATTTGATGCTTTAATAATTCGATAGATAAAAGAGTCGTAGACTGAAAATAACATTAATGGCATGGGGTAATGGGAACTTAAAAGTGGGTTTGGCTTTTGGTGTAGTTAGTACAAAACACAAGGAATAAAGGGCATGATGGGGTAAAGGGATGATGGGACAAAAGTAAAAGAAATTTTAAAGGATAAAAAATGAATCTTTGAAAAGAAAAATGGATCTTTGGTTTAATAAATTAAATAAAAGAATAATAAAAAATATTTAAAATGTATGTGGCAACACATATTTTGGCAGAAAGAATTAAAGGCAAAGAGGGAGTGGGGCCTAATTAAATAAAGAAATAATTAATCAAACAAATTCAAAAAAATATATAAAGGACAACAAATTTTTTAAATGTGATATTAATGGCACTTTTGGACATCAACTTTTGGAGAGTCATTGCGTACAGAGGCAAAAATGATTGCATGACAAATAAAGTGGATTGAGTTGTTCAATCAATTATTTTACAACAAATGACAGTATGATCTTTGGATTGGGTGAGATTAATAAAAGAAATTCAATATTAAAATGATTTAATTTTATCTATACATTTGTTTTAAAAAAAATACAATAATTTTGACCTTAAAAAACAACTCAATATAAAAACAATTATAATAAAAGACATAAAGTCTACTATTTACTCAATTAAAACTTACGTGTGTCGGTAATGCAATGCTTTATGTAATTTACGTTTTGTGGTTAGTAAATTAAAATGGTGCAAATGAGCGCTTTAGAATAGAATATTGTATGATGATGTGTATTTCTTGCCAATAACATAATCAAATAATGAGTGCATTTTTTTTATCATTTTAACCCCTAGGAAATTATTTGTTTGTATAAGGTTTATAACTCACTATTAGTATTGTTGTTACAGACTATTAGTTTTATTGTTGGAGTTTTTTTATTTCTTAAATATGATGATGGATAGTAATGTAAACATAGGAGATTATGACCATAAATAAAGGAGATTATGATCATTTTTTTAAAATTACAATTTGTTTTGTCAAGGAACGAAACTTACCGTTTTGCAATTACGTACTTTAGAAATTTTCGCCGTGCCTTCAGGCACGGGATAATTTGTTTAAAATTACAGTTTATTTTGGTGGGGAATGAATTTTTTTACATTTTGCAATTACGTACCTTAAAAATGTACTAAAAACGGATCAACAAAATGTATAAAAAAAATATTTTGTTAATATGAATATGTATGAAAAACATTTTTTTAATAAAAAAAATTTTAAAATACATTTTTATATATTTAAAAACAATTAAAAAAGCATTTTTAATAAAACAAAATTAAAATAGTATTTTACTGCCTATTATATTTTGGACGAAAATGCCCTCATTTTTGCGAGGGTTATGTTAAATACGTTATTATTACGGAGGGGTTAAGCCCAAAAAGTCTTTTGTTCAAAAAATAAAAGTTTTGACTGTTTGGGAGCATACATATCAGTCAACATGTGAACAAAAATTTACGTATTTTTATTAAACTATGTGTGTTTAAAAAAAATAATTTTAACTATTTTTAAAATTGTACATTAATTGAAACTATTTTCGACCATTTTGTAAAAGCTTTACATACTTTTTTTAAACTGTGCACGTTTAAAAAGCTATAAAAGCTATGTGCTTTTTTTAAAATGCGTATGTTCAAAAATATTGTTTTGACATTTTTTTTTAATTACAAGTGTTGAAAGTGGTTTTATAAAACTGTTCCCAAAAGAATGGTTTTACAATTATGAACTTTGAAAATTTTCACCGTTTTGCAATTACGATGTTCGAAAATTTTCACCGATTTGCAATTACGTACTTTGAAAATTTTCGTCGTGCCTTCAGGCACGGGCATACGCTAGTATATATATATATATATATATATATATATAGAGAGAGAGAGAGAGAGTATATGATATAATTATGAATATATCTATGTGTGAATAGTATATTTATGTGAAGCATACCCCTCTAGTGCTATCATGGGAAGTTGCGCAATGTGGGTGAGGCCCCTCGCTTAATGACTAGGGAGTGTATAGTCCCCAGGTGATAGCTTCCATTTTTATATTGGATGATCTTTATAAGGGGCATGACGTGGTGGGTATGTTTTGTTCTCATTATTGGTGAGGAACTATAACAGGTTCTCATACATTGTGATTTGGTTTTGACCAAGTCAGTGTGAGAGTCCGACAGTTGGTAACCCAGGATGATATGTGAGTATTTCTCTGGGAGATGATAGCATTGAGAGACTACATCCATTGAGTTATAGCTCTGAGGGATGGTTATTATACTTATATAGTATGTGATATATAAGAATGGATGTCCTTGAAGAGTATAGTATATTGCATATATATATATATATATATATATATGGACATAATAAAGAATAGAGTGTGAGATAAATTCAGGATCATGCGGGAGTAAAAAATCCGGAATAAAATAGGTGATATACGTATTTAAAGATGAGAATATTATACATGAGGCTAATAACATTAAAACATCAATAGTGTAAACAACTAGTGAAAGTTATTCATAATGCAAGGATGAATTATAAATGAGAGATTATTATGTATAAGCTCGGGTGATAGATTAGAATATTTTATATTACGCGGGGTACGAAATAGCGTAGGGTGACTTGGTAGTTTTGTGAGGTTCTAGTTAGGGTGGATAGCGTAACTAGGGTGTTTTAAAATACATCGTTAGGTGTGCACTATTAGATGATAGGTGATGGGTATATCATGTGAGTGCGACAACAATTTAAATATGGAGAGTATAATATTTTAAATATGAAGGTATGTTAAGCACTTGCTAAAATATTTTTCAAAATCGGGCTCTCACCTGTATTTATTTTCTTTTTCTTCTCCTTTGTTATACTTTTTAGGTGTTCAGACACAGGGAAGCCTGGATGACAATTATTTTGAGTAAGACGTTGCTACCGTAGTTATGGATGTTAGCAGGAAAGTGTATAGACATTTCTCTCCTTGTGATCTAGGTAGGAGGTTCTGCAAGTTATATTCGGGCATGTTTCCCAATCATTGTCTTTTCTTTCGCTTTCGACATTTTTCATTTACACCTATTCAATACGGTTGTATAAATGTTTTACCTAGAGTTATCGGTTATTGTTTATTTATTTCACTTATTGTTCATATCTTTGCATGGATGGTTTTATTTGTGCTTTAAGTTAAAAATATTAGAAAGTTTAAAATTTGACGCCAAGCATAATAGGTTATTAGTAATTCAATGGTTTTCGATAGTGATGCTGAAAATGGAACCATTTGAGATTCTTGTTTAATTCGATATAAGATTGATCACCCGGTATTTTATTGGGCGGGGTGTCACACCTTCATTTTTCATTCTTTTTATAAAAGTAAACAAAAAAAATATTTTCTTCCATCAGCAACCTGCCCTCAATAATTAAATTTTCCACACCCAAAACCCCTTTTGTTATTTCATTAAATACATTAAAATATTGTGAAATGCCGAAAATGACCCAATGCCCTTATTTCTTCCTATATAAAGTGCCATAGGACTTAATTCTTTGGTACATTAATTTTAGATCAGATTTGTAGTAGATAGAATATATTTTGAGAAATCAGTTTATTCCCGAGTGGTTGTAACACCATTTTGCTGATATTAATAAAGAGAATTTTATTTCGTATTCATCTTATTTCGAGACATATTTTGGTTTCATTCCTACGTAATGAACCCGAGTAAAGATTTAGCATTTTCAAGATTATATTACAGTACCTTTTTTCTTCTTTTTTTCCAGCAAATCTAAGGGATCAACCGACGAGGATCTCAAAGGACTTTCAATTCAGCACTTTTCCTTCTTTTCTTTTATATATTTATTGACCAATTCTAGTAAGCTCTTAACTTCATTTTTCATGTTCTCATAGCATGCCTACTAGTTTTATTTTCTTCTCAAGTATGTTTATTACTATGTTGAATATAAGTAGCTAAGTCCTTTAAGGTTGCGAGTTACGAACCCACCCGAAAATCATACACCGTTATGATTTATGTTATGTTTTAAGAATACAATTCGTTAAAAGTGAGCTGAAAATAAATACTTAGGGACTTAATAATTAATGTCAAGCATTATTTATCTATGAAGATCCATGTATATATATTTTCTCATGCTTTAGGACTTATTTCCGTGAAGTTTATCGAAGTTTTCATCCTTCATGTCGAAAGTTATCTCACATATTTGATTGCTTACTTCACGAAACTTTGGTTTTCTCACATAAATTCTTAAAACTAATTAAATTAATAATGATTCAACTTTTCGGTGGAGAATTATCCCGTAATCTTCGTTTTCTCAAATTTATAAAACGTCATTCCCGTTTTACCAACTTAGTTCTAAAATGTCTTAAAAGTCAACTCTTTGTCACTTTCTTAGAAATAAACTATAAAAACCACAACAAAAAATCATATTTTATTAATTTCGTTTTGGTAGATTACGTACGAACTCATTTAGTTTTAATTAATCCCTCTCACGATTCAATCTTCGTGGATATGATACCCAACTTATCACTAAACTTATTAAATCTTTAAGTTGTGGAAATTGAAAAGAGCTTTCGCAAGATGACTCGACAATAATACTTTTTATCATTAATTTTGTTAAAAAGTGATCGTCGTATTTTTACGACACGAAGAAAGTCACTTATCCTTCATCCTAGTCGTCATCGACTAATTCACTAAGTGGCTCGAAGCTGAATCTTACTCATTTCTAAATGCCAAAAGGGGGTCATATTCATAGGTCGAAACATCATATGTGGTTTCAGCGTACCCCGTGAATTAGTATTAGACAAATATTCTCACTTTGAGAAAGAGATATAAAACCAACTGCACGAATATGATATTAATTGACATAAGTCTTCCCCCTATTGACCTCAAACCAATGGAGCAGTCAGCCATATGATAGAGACCTATAGTGACTGGTTAGACAAACTCACATACACCCTTTAGGGTTATCGCACTATATAGTGAAACTTAATAGGCACCACCCTCTACTCATTGGTTTATGTAATGGAGGCGGTCCTCCCCACACAACCCCAACGTAGAGGGTCATGCTCGAAATCCAGGTAGCCTAAACCGATTGGTTTCATCCTACTACTATGAGCTATCTCTCTTTGAGCATTCAATCAAGGCTACTAGAAGTGTATCACCCGAGTATTCAATAAGAGGGTCAATGAGTGAAACATACAATATGGGGACGTAGTGCTAAAGCAAAAAACTCAAACATGCCCAAAATCACCAATGATAATTCATAACCAACTAAGGGGGACCCTACCTTATCACAAAAATAAACTTTGGTGGGGAAGTATCTCGACGGAGTCATATTTTCCCAAATTTTCAATCTTGAATGATTAAAGAAATTCTTCCATTGACTCTTCATGTAGTGAAAAGGGATAAATCGATTTAACACAAAAATAATTGGACATAATCAGAAGGGAAAACCATACAAGACCATACATATTATTATCATTACATCGAAATGCGCACTTGAACCACTAATAACTCATTCAAAGTCAGATAAAAGATTCAGACCCCCACAATTTCTCCTTTTCAATAGCGTTACATAGACCTAAATCTCTTTAAATTCAAATATATACACGTCATTATCTTTGAATCTGAGATACATAGGCAACCAGGGATATCAATTTGGGCTCGATCAAAACAAACACCAAAAATACCTTTTACAAAGGAAAGCCTATTTATGGTCATTGTACCCTCACTCCAAAAGACTTCGCGTAGTCTGAATAAACTAAATGTCAAGTCATAAATAAATGCCCTAAGGTATTTGTGAGACTCCGCAGAGCTATCGTTATGTAATACCCCGTAATTCTGCTAAATTAGGAAAATACATTTTATTTAAATTATGTGAGTAGAGTAATTTAATGTGATATGTTTATTTAAATTACGTGAGAAGAGTAATTTAATGTGATATAATGATTAATAAAGATTAATATGACGATATAAAAATTTACTAAATGTGAGTAGTAAATTTTGAATGTTGATATGTACGGTCTAGTGATTATATGGAAGTACCTGAATTATTTCAACCGAGGGTCACACGTAAACAAAAATTGAAGATGAGATTAGAAAAATATTTTAGGAGACTCAAACGATAATTTAGATTCCACAGATGATTCCGAAAGGGTCAAATTAGTCAAAATAGTGTACCCGGGGGTACTAGTTGAGTGTTGGGTCATTTTTGGGATAAACCGGGACCATTCGAGGGCATTTTGGTCTCTTTACATTTATGGGCAAGTAGACCTACGAATTTTGAAACCCTAGATCAAATTATAAGAGTTGAGGCTAGGGTTAGAAAGAAAGAAAAATACACCATAGCCATTAGAGAAGAGAGAGAGACAATTTTCTAAGGCAAAAGAAGGAAGGAAGGAAGGGAAATTCTAAGGAGATTTCACCACAAAGTTGTTGGGAAGGAGGATTGAAGGATCAAAATCATCAACCATCATCAACAACCGCAAAATCAGACCCTACAAATCATAAGGCAAGTGGTTATTTGCAAAATAAATTGAGTTATAATACCCATATTTAAGCTTGATGAAGAACATGGTTTTTATGGTATTTTTGGGAGTAAACCACATGATTATTATCCATGATTGATAGGGATTGCATGTAGAACGTTTTTGGATTTCCAAATATTCTGATATCATAGAAAACTATATTATTGAATTGAACTAAAAATTTGGAATTGTGATGAAAGATGTAAAGAATGTATTTTAGGGTTCTTGAATATTAATAAGATTTTTAGTTAATTTGGCCAAGAGTTATAATGATTTTGTTGTTTTAAATCATTAGTAATCATCCCAGAACATGTAGGAATGATTAGAAATTGTTGGTTGCAAATATGGAGGATTATCATGAGAGATAGATAGATAAAAATGGTGAAACTCGCATGAGGAAGATGAACTGGGTCTGTTACTGCTTGATCGATCGATCGACCCTTGAATGTCGATTTATCGACCATATCCCATCGATCGATCGACCCCGGATGGACTGTAGAAAATTTTGTGAATAAATTTCCGTGTAATTACCGTCGCTTAATGGGAACCTTAGTGATGATATTTTACCTATGAGGAGACTTCATAAATACTAGTAGGTGTACCGTTATATTTCTTCATAAATGATTGAGTGGGAATTTTGGAGAAATGGACTCGCGGGGGAACGATCGATAGTCGTATGTTGGGATTGTGGGAATTTAGCTACGGATAGAGTAAGAGTAAATTTCGATAAAATGTCAGTAGGTCAAAGTTAACTTAACTATTGAATTGAGGGAGGGGTAACTAGGACCCTTAGAGTTGCGTGAATACTCGAATAAATTACAGTAGTGAAATAAATGGTAAATTAATGAGTACGGTGAATACAAGTAAAATAGATTACGTACGGGCATGATTTGTTAGGTCGGGTGTGTACCTACTAAACTATATAAAAGTTTGGGTTAAGAGAATTTTACCTAAATTAATTATGTTAGGGTCGATGAGACATTCCGAACTAACATAAAGTTATTATATGTTTGGGGTCGATGTGAAATACCGAACCAAACCTTAAACTGGTGTCGCGATGAAAGAGTCCCGAACCAGAATATGTGTATATAAATATTTTTTTTATAGTTGGGGTCGATGGATAATTCTGAACCAACTCTTACTTGGGGTCGACGAATCATTCCGAACCAAGAGTCCTTTATGTGTGGTAAAAAAGGATATGTTAGTGATAACTGATATTAAATACATTATTGTGTGATAAAATGTATCGTATGTGCATAATATACAGATTGATAATAGTAGATAATGAACTGAATTGTAAATATCTTAGTAATAATTTATAGCATGATGTAATTATTACAAGAATAAGGATAACGAGCAGTGAATAAGTTACCTACGCTTATGGGTAGTATAACTAGGTGAACTAAGTATCCTTGTTAGACATGCACTATAGAAGAGAGGTGAGGAAGTTCAAGGGAGTTGTGCGTAACCTTAATATGTGTAATCAATAACTCAATTGTGATAACTGCTTGAAAAATATTTTCAAATGTTTTGAGTACTAACTTTTTCTATGTAAAATTTTTAAAAACCTTTTAGGTGCCCAGCCACAGGGACACCCAACATGATTTCATTCCAGGGATTTGGGAGCTGCAGCACGTGTGGATGTTGCAGGGATTGTTTAGACGCTTCCTCTTTTTATGTTCTAGTGCAAGATTTCAATTTTAATATTCTTGTTGGGACATGTTGTCCTATCTTTACTTTTACAGTTTAGTCGGATTCTGGATTTTGAGTTATCCTTTATTGGCCGTGGTTTTTGGCAAGGCTTTACCAGCATTCGTTTATTTATGCAAACTGTTATATTATGACTAGTATTGTAATGTGTTTGGATGGATTATTTATTCTACTTAAGAAAGATAAAATTTGTCACTCGCTAATTTTGACTTAGGTGGTTAGTAATTTAAAAATCTTTCGGCAGTGATGCTAAGAATGAACCATTTAAGAAACCTGTTTAAATTAAATTAAGGCTTGATCACCCAAGGTTTAATTGGGCGGGGTGTCACATATGGTATCATGGCATCAGGTTCTAGTGTCCATAGGATCTGTACGGTTTACTGCGTTTCACCGTAACATTTGGTTGTATTAGAGCCCTACTATTAGGACTGTTGATTCAATACACTTTTTTGTGTTATCGTAGATCTGCTCTTAAATTTTGTATAAACTGTGTACTTATAATATTTGATCTTATTTCAGATGCCACCGAGGAAACAGAGAGCGGAGAGGGCTGAAGCCAGAAATGAGGTGAGGGAGGCTCATCAGGAGCCACAGGTGCCGATACCACCACCACCACCCGAGTTAATTTCCACTACTCAGGTTGCAGTGATAGTGGCTCAGGGAGTCGAGACAGCTATGAGGGCCATGGCAGCCCACTTTCCTCAGCCCCAAGTACCTCCCCCCGTGGCACCGGTAGTTCAGGATCCAGCAGGACCATCTACTTGGCAGCGAGTCAGAGAGACATTTCATAAAGGACATCCACCCGAGTTTTAGGGTAGTACCGGTGTAGTAGAGGCGTGAAATTGGAAGAAAAATATACAGCGCCACTGGCGTATGCTAGAGGGGACCGAGGTACAGAAATAAATGTTAGCCACTTTCCGGCTGTCGGGAGCGGCCTTACAGTGGTGGGAGTCAGTTACCACCACCGAGGAAAGGGACACTTTGGCAATTTCTGAGTTTTGGGTGCGGTTTGACCGCAAGTATTTCCCTCCAGTAGTGGAGTCAGAGATGAGGAAGAAATTTAGCGAAGTGGTTCAGGGTGATCGCTTAGTCGCTGAATATGAGGAGGAGTTTACCCGCTTGGCAAACTTTGTGCCAAACGAGGTGAGCGATGAGGAGAGGAAGAAGTCAAAATTTATGGAAGGCCTAACCTGGAGAATCAGACAACATTTGATCGGTAATCCGGCGTTGGTAACCTACACAGATGTCGTCAATGCCGCTCTACTACACTATCAGGATCACCGTTTTCATGCGAAGGGAAACAAGAGAGGTGAGCCTAGACAACCGGGCAAGGTGAATGGAGGTAGTGGCAGCAGCACACCACAGCAGCAAATAGTGGGCCAGTTAGGGCAGGATTCCCGACAGGGGAACCCTATCAAGAAGTTTAAGCATGGGAGGCATCGCTTTGACAGACAGAGCCAGCAGGGTCCCCAGCAACCAGTCCCTTAGGGCCGATAGGGCCAAGGGAACCAAAATGGAGTACAACAAAGCCAAGGTCGAGAGTCCAACATCAAGGTCAAGGGCAGAGACAGTTTCCGGGTCAGTGTTTCACTTGTGGCCAGCAGGGTCACAAGAGAAGGAATTATCCATAGCCAGACAGGGCACAACAATAGGGTGCCCAATAGGGGAAGCAGGCTCTGTTAGCCCCAGCAGTAGCATAGGCCCCACAGCCAGGACAGATGCAGTACGGACGTGTGTTCAACGTTCGTGATATTCCTTTTCAGCCAGCACCTCCTGCACCGCCAGCAGTCGCAGGTATGTTTCCTATTCATGGACTTGAGGGTATTATTTTGTTTGACACGGGGGTGACGCATTCATTTATTGCCACTAGATTTGCACGGGCAACCGACCTATTAGCGGCAGCTGACACTCATCTTATGTGCGTGGAGTCACCGATGGGTAGTGGGTCCCTTATACACTCGATTTGTAAGGGTGTGGACGTTATGGTCGGGAGTTTGAGTCTAGCGGCGGACCTCCTAGTACTGGATATGGAGGGATATGATGTCATCCTAGGCATGGATTGGTTGGCACATTATAGGTCAATGGTTGATTGTTATGAGAGAACTATCGTGTTCTCCATCCCGGGATGAGAGATGTTCCTTGTGGCAAAGCCACTCCAAGAGGGAGGATCGCGAACGCATTTATATTATATTGAGGAGGAGACCTCACATGGGGTTATCATATCTCTGGACTCAATCCCAGTTGTGAGGGATTTTGAGGATGTCTTTCAGGAGATACCAGGGTTACCACCCAGCAGGGAGATAGAGTTCATTATTGACCTAGCACTGGGGACGAGACCAATTGCTAGGGCACCGTATCACATGGCTCCTTTGAAGATGCGAGAACTGAGAGAACAGATTCAGAAGATATTAGGACAGGGTTTCATTCGACGGAGTACATCACCATGGGGTGCGCCGGTGTTATTTGTAAAGAAAACGGATGGTTCACTTCGTCTATGTGTAGATTACAAAGAGCTGAACAAAGTGACGATACGTAATAAGTATCCATTGCCGAGGATTGATGACTTGCTTGATCAGTTGAGAGGGGCTGCATACTTCTCAAATGTCGATTTGAGATCAGGTTACCACCAATTGCGCATTCGTGAAGAGGATGTACCCAAGACCGCTTTCCTGTCGCGGTATGGGTCATACGAGTTCAGAGTGATGCCGTTTGGGTTAACTAATGCACCGACAGTATTCATGGATCTCATGAATAGAGTATTCAGGGAGTTTTTGGATCAGTTTGTGATTGTATTTATAGATGACATTCTGATTTACTCTCGCACGGAGGAGGAACACGCTGAACATTAACGAATGGTTTTACAGACATTGTGGGACCATCAGTTGTACGCCAAATTTGAGAAGTGTGGATTTTGGCTTCGGGAGGTTCAGTTCACGTTGTATCTAGCAGAAGCATTGCAGTTGACCCAAGTAAGGTATCAGCAGTGAGGGAGTGGGTACATCCCACGACACCGATCGAAATTTGCCGTTTCTTGGGGTTGGTCGGTTATTATTGCCACTTCATCAAGGGGTTCTCAAAAATTGCCGGACCTTTGACAAACTTGACGCGAAAGGGAGTGCCCTTCGTATGGAGTGACAGTTGTCAGTTAGCATTTGATGAATTAAAGGACAAGTTGACATCATCACCCGTTCTTGCCTTGCCTAGGAGCGGAGTGGAGTACCGAGTCTATACTGATGCGTCCTTACAAGGACTTGAGGGTGTGTTACAGTAGGAGGAAAAGGATATAGCTTATGCGTCCCGAAAGCTTATGACACATGAGAAGAATTACCCCACCCATGACCTCGAGTTGGCAGTAGTCATTTTTGCATTGAGGATATGTAGGCCCTATCTTCTGGGTGATCAGTTCACTCTATTCACGGATCATAAGTCAATGCAGTATCTGTTCACTCAGAAGGATCTGAATATGAGGCAAAGAAGGTGGCTTGAATTCATGAAGGACTACCAATTTGATATACAGTATCATCCTGGTAAGGCTAACGTGGTGGCAGATGCGTTAAGAAGAAGACCTATCAGGGAGTTGGAAGAAATTTGGAAGGCGAAATGGAGTGAACTTCGACACGAGGATGAGATGGCTAGAGCATGCATGGCAGTTTTAGCTATCACTCCTGAGAGTGTTATGCGGGTAGTGAGGGCACAGGCCGAAGACCCATTTTGTCAAGACAAAGTATGACAGTTACTAGCCGAGGGGGCAGAGTCCTACTCCATTAACTCAGAGGGCGGACTACGGTTCAATGGTAGGCTGATAGTACCCGAAAATGATGATCTGAGGCATGCCGTTATGAAGGAGTCACACGGGTCAAAATTCTCGGTACATCCAGGCGGGGACAAAATGTACCAGAATATGCGATGATTATATTGGTGGTCAGGTATGAAACGAGACATTGCAGAATTTGTCTCAAAGTGTGTTACATATCAGCTTGTAAAAGTTGACCATCAGAAACCTTCAGGGATGCTACAACCACTAGAGATTCCCGTGTGGAAGTGGGAGAGTATCTTGATGGATTTTATTACTGGGTTACCAACATCACAGAAGGGTCACGATTCCATATGGGTGATAGTGGATCGGCTGACTAAGGTAGCTCATTTCTTACCGGTTCGTACAGATTTTGATACGATGCAGTACGCGCAGCTATTCATTACAGAGATTATTAAGCTGCATGGAGTTCCTATTAATATTGTGTCGGACCAAGACAAAATATTTGTGTCACATTTCTGGCAGAGCTTTCAGGAAGCCATAGGTACCGACTTACGGTTGAGTATGACGTATCATCCACAGATGGACGGTCAGACTGAAATGGTAAACTAGATATTGGAGGATATGCTAAGGATGTGTGTCTTAGATTTTGGTGGAGGTTGGAAGCCATACCTTCCTTTGGTGGAGTTTGCATATAATAACTCTTACCAATTCACTATCGGCATGGATCCATTCGAAGCACTTTATGCGAGGCCTTGTCGTTCGCCCGTCTGTTGGTTAGAGGTGGGGGATAACAAGCTATTGGGAACATAGATGATACAAGAGACTTCCTCCAAAATAGAGTTGATTCGAGGACGTATTTGAATAGCTCATGATAGGCAGAAGAGTTATCCTGACGCCAATAGGAGACACGTGGAATTAGATATGGGCGACCATGTATTAATTCGAGTTTCTCTTATGAAAGGGATTATGAAGTTCGGCAAGAAAGGGAAATTAGCACCGAGATATGTGGGGCCATTTCCTATCATTGAGAGGGTGGGACCGGTAGCTTACAGATTAGGACTCCTTGAGCATCTTCAGCGAATACACGATCTGTTCCATGTGCCATCGCTGAAGAAATACAAGAGGAGCGAGAGAGCCTTCTGGCATATTCCACTGGACGAGATCGATTTGTAACCAAATGTCTCGTATGAAGAAAGACCTATGGCTATTCTGGATTATAGTGAGCGCAAACTACAATCCAAGGTGGTACCCTTAGTGCGAGTACAATGGGGACATCACAATATGGATGAGTCCACTTGGGAATGGGAGGAGGGTATACGAGAACAATATCCAAAATTATTCACAGCAGGTATTTTCTAATTTCGAGGACGAAATTCCTTTTGTAAGAGGGGAAGTATGTAATACCCCGTAATTCTGCTTAATTAGGAAAATACGTTTTATTTAAATTACGTGAGTAGAGTAATTTAATGTGATGTGTTTTATTTAAATTACGTGAGAAGAGTAATTTAATGTGATATAATGATTAATAAAGATTAATATGACGACATAAAAATTTACTAAATGTGAGTAGTAAATTTTGAATGTTGATATGTACGGTCTAGTGATTATATGGACGTACCTGAATTTTTTCAACCGAGTGTCACGTGTAAACAAAAATTGAAGATGAGATTAGAAAAATATTTTAGGAGATTCAAATGATAATTTAGAGTCCACAGATGATTCCGAAAGGGTCAAATTAGTCAAAATAGTGTACCCGGGGGTACTAGTTGAGTGTCGGGTCAGTTTCGGGATAAACCGGGACCATTCGAGGGCATTTTGGTCTCTTTACATTTATAGGTAAGTAGACCTACGAATTTTTAAACCCTAGATCAGATTATAAGAGTTGAGGCTAGGGTTAGAAAGAAATAAAAATACACCATAGCCATTAGAGAAGAGAGAGAGACAATTTTCTAAGGCAAAAGAAGGAAGGAAGGGAAATTCTAAGGAGATTTCACCACAAAGTTGTTGGGAAGGAGGATTGAAGGATCAAAATCATCAACCATCATCAATAACCGCGAAATCAGACCCTACAAATCATAAGGCAAGTGGTTATTTGCAAAATAAATTGACTTATAATACCCATATTTGAGCTTGATGAAGAACATGGTTTTTATGGTATTTTTGGGAGTAAAACGCATGATTACGATCCATGATTGATAGGGATTGCAAGTAGAGTGTTTTTGGATTTCCAAATATTCTGATATCATAGAAAACTAGATTATTGAATCGAACTAAAAATCTGGAATTGTGATGAAAGATGTAAAGAATGTATTTTAGGGTTCTTGAATATTAATAAGATTTTTAGTTAATTTGGCCAAGAGTTATAATGATTTTGTTGTTTTAAATCATTAGTAATCATCCCAGAACATGTAGGAATGATTAGAAATTGTTGGTTGCAAATATGGAGGATTATCATGAGAGATAGATAGATAAAAATGGTGAAACTCGCATGAGGAAGATGAACTGGGTCTGTTACTGCTTGATCGATCGATCGACCCTTGAATGTCGATTTATCGACCATATCCCATCGATCGATCGACCCCGGATGGACTGTAGAAAATTTTGTGAATAAATTTCCGTGTAATTACCATCGCTTAATGGGAACCTTAGTGATGATATTTTACCTATGAGGAGACTTCATAAATACCAGTAGGTGTACCGTTATATTTCTTCATAAATGATTGAATTGGAATTTTGGAGAAATGGACCGACGGGGGAACGATCGTTAGTCGTATGTTGGGATTGTGGGAATTTAGCTACGGATAGAGTAAGAGTAAATTTAAATAAAATGTCAGTAGGTTAAAGTTAACTTAATTAATGAATTGAGGGAGGGGTAACTAGGACCCTTAGAGTTGCGTGAATACTCGAATAAATTACAATAGTGAAATAAGTTGTAAACTAATGAGTACGGTGAATATAAGTAAAATAGATTACGTACGGGCATGATTTGTTAGGTCGGGTGTGTACCTACTAAACTATATAAAAGTTTGGGTTAAGAGAATTTTACCTAAATTAATTATGTTAGGGTCGATGAGACATTCCAAACTAACATAAAGTTATTATATGTTTGGGGTCGATGTGAAATGCCAAACCAAACCTTAAACTGGTGTCGCAATGAAAGAGTCCCGAACCAGAATATGTGTATATAAATATTTTTTTTATAGTTGGGGTCGATGGATAATTTCGAACCAACTCTTACTTGGGGTCGATGAATCATTCTGAACCAAGAGTCCTTTATGTGTGGTAAAAAAGGATATGTCAGTGATAACTGATATTAAATATATTATTGTGTGATAAAATGTATCCTATGTGCATAATCAACAGATTGAGAATAGTAGATAATGAACTGAATTGTAAATATCTTAGTAATAATTTATAGCGTGATGTAATTGTTACAAGAATAAGGATAACGAGTAGTAAATAAGTTACCTACGCTTATGGGTAGTATAACTAGGTGAACTAACTATCCTTGTTAGACATGCACTATAGAAGAGAGGTGAGGAAGTTCAAGGGAGTTGTGTGTAACCTTAATATGTGTAATCAATAACTCAATTGTGATAACTTCTTGCAAAATATTTTCAAATGTTTTGAGTACTAACTCTTGCTATGTAAATTTTTTAAAAACCTTTTAGGTGCCCAGTCACAGGGACACCCAGCATGATTTCATTCCATGGATTTGGGAGCTGCAGCACGTGTGGATGTTGCAGGGATTGTTTAGACGCTTCCTCTTTTTCAGTTCTAGTGCATGATTTCAATTTTAGTATTCTTGTTGGGACATGTTGTCCTATCTTTACTTTTACAGTTTAGTCGGATTCTGGATTTTGAGTTATCCTTTATTGGTCGTGGTTTTCGGCAAGACTTTACCTGAATTTGTTTATTTATGCAAACTGTTTTATTATTACTAGTATTGTAATGTGTTTGGATGGATTATTTATTCTGCTTAAGAAAGATAAAATTTGGCACTCGCTAATTTTCACTTAGGTGGTTAGTAACTTAAAAAGCTTTCGGCGGTGATGCTAAGAATGAACCATTTAAGAAACCTGTTTAAATTAAATTAAGGCTTGATCACCCAAGGTTTAATTGGGCGGGGTGTCACACCTTATTTAAAAAACAAACAAATATTGATTCTAAAAAAGAAGCAGTCAAAAGATGCTTAGAGGGATATAACACTTCCCAAATATCCAATTTTCACCAAAGAAATAAACACCAAACAATACCCTGCTCAAAACATACAACATCCCTAATGAATTGTTGATAGATAGACTCATGAAGGGCTCTGCGCAAATGACACCCTATATTGGCTAAAGGACTACACTTTACTTCCAAAGCATCATCAAAAGTCTCTCACTAGCACAAAAATAAGATAAAGGAAACTTCATTCCCTCACGTGCCCTGTCAACACAACATATAATGCACTAGTAATGAAAAAATTGCCTCTCTCCAAACGAAAAGTTAAAAAAAAAAGAGATCTTTTTTTCAATGTGTACATGTATCCTTTTTCTTTCAATTTATATAAAACTATATATATGTCACCATTATTTTAATAAAAATAGCACATAATCAGTTTGTTCATATGCGTGTTTTGCGTTATTTATCCGACAATTTAAAGTAACATTTGAACCAAAAATAAACAAACAATCATCGAACAGTGAACCTTCCCCATGGAAAATATAAAAGCATATGTATGAGTGAAATTAGAATAATGTCATAAAAATCATAAATGATAAATTTCATATCCCAAATACCAAATCCCTATAAAAATAAAATAAGAGAAATATATTTGCATCAGTGAAAGAATAAAAGAAATGGAGTCAAATGTATGAATTGCTGGGAACTTGTCTCCCACCTAGATAACAAACCAATACACAGTTATCATCATGAGACTTATTGGACCACTGGGGTATCATTACCACCATTATTGTCTCATGTATATGTATCCTCCTATGGCTTAGAACTAGGCTGAGTCGGAGGATGAAAAGTACGGCCAGTCGATGAAGGGTTCACTAATGTCATATAATAATATGAAACCACCTCGACACATGTCATTGTATAAGAATGGCTGACAGAATGGGACACCTGAGTCGATATCCGCTTCTCGAATGTCTCTATAGGACTAAAAAACTGAATTGACTAGGAAAACTTCTGATATAGCGAGGACCAAAGGGTTAGGACTCTCTAGAGACTGGGCGCTAAAACTATCATCTCATAAAAAACACAAAACAACCAAGGAAATAATCAATATAAAAATACTGGAAGAGAAGTTTATACAATTAAAGAAAATAGGATTAAAAAAGAAGACATAACCTCTCCTCTCCCAAGGACTCCTGGAACCCGATGGTAAAATGATCTAAAGAATGAGTAAATGAAGGGATACAAAATATAATAGGAAATCCATGATGATAAGTCTCCACTAAGCTAGTTAAAGAGGGGAAGTCTATCTTCCTAAAAGGATCATCCCCCTGGTAAATATGTCCCTCATTACCCTGCATCAGAGCTCCCTGCCCAAAATCCCTCACCATAGGCTTGAGGGAATAAATATGAGAGACAAAATCCTCCTCTTCCTGTGATCAACGATGTTATATAATTCATACCTCATCTTCAAGACTCGATCTTTTGCCTCCAACCCTAGATGTTGAATCTTCATATCATCCTTTCTATTCTAAGAAGGGGTGGGAATCTAAACCAATAGTAGAACCCACTTCCCGGACCAATTAGTTAAAGCGTAAATACCTCAAGAAGTAATAAGTCTCCAATAAATCCCCATAATGAGATCTCCCAACATCAAGCCCTAAAGTACCCCCCACATCGGTCCCTTAGTGAAAATACGATGCCTCTCCACATCAATACAATTAGTTGTTTGATTTTGATCAATGTAACATTAATACTTGTTTATGTAAGAAACATGGAGACATGTTGTGGTATTACTAGTATACTTTGTGGATAATATTTTCCTAATAAGGAATGAAGTGGGTGTATTGTCTTACATAAAAGTGTGGTTTTCTAGTTACCTCAATATAAAATACATAAGACAAGCCAGGAAAATTCTTCTGATCAAGCTTTATCTAGATTGGATAAAATGATATTGGGCTTATATAAAGTTACTTATATCAATGTTGTGCTTACAAGTTTATCATCAATATTCCCAGAAAGGTTTTTTCTTCCAAGTATGGAATCACTCTATCTTAGGTTCATTATCTTAAAACACGTGTTCAAATAGAAGAAATAAGGACTATACATAATGCTTCGGGGGTAGGAAGCCAGATGGATGTTAAGTTGTGTTGTAAACTTAATATTTTCTTTATCACTAACATGGTGAACATACTATCGTCTAATAATCTTACACTATTTAGGTACAAATACTAGTTTTTAGTCACATAAAATTCTTCATTTTCTTCCTTGGAACATGTGTTTACCCTAGGATGTGGAGATATAAATTGGAGGAGTGTGAATAAATATTCCATTGTTGACTACATCGTGGAAGCCAAAGTGTTTTACACTTTAGAGGCAACTAAAGAGGCTACATGACTCAGTAACAAAGTACGTAATTTGGGTGATGTTATTTCAAGTGAAATTTTCTATTACACTTTACTACGTTCATAACATTACGATTGTAATATCGAGAGAATCCATAATCAATAATAGGTTAAGTGAATTGAGCATAGGCTTGACCTAGTTTTAGAGATCAAAGAGGGGAGATGATAAGTATATAACCAATGTTTCATCAGATAACACCCAATTATTTCTTATATAACTAGGGCTATAGACTATCGAGTATACGAGTTGGGAGTTAGGTGAATAGGTACACAGATTTAAGACTGAGTGGGAGATTATTTGGGTTTTATTTTTAAAACCATGTATGACGTTTTAGTAAAAGTGTGTCAGTTAATTTTGAAATAAGAATCGCGATTGTGAGAATGCTTTTTATTTATGGTTAAATATATTGTATGAAATGTTTGTAAATTGGACTTAATAGGAATTCGAGTATGTTGATTTTTCCTTGATCACAGGAAATTGAAATTTCGGTTCTAGTAAGATTTTACACTTCACAACCTAGACAGGGGTTGATACCATATCGGTATATCTACGTCTGAAATCCTAGTGGCTTATCTCACACTACATGAACATGTCTAATAGTTTGAGAAATTTGTTTATTATTCAAAAGAGTATTGTTACCTGTACATTTAGAAATGTATTGGACATGATCACTTGTGAGATTCAAATCTAAATGCTGCTTAGATTAGACTTGGGTAATCTCATCGTAATGTTGGAAAATGGTGCATAAGTTTTGAATACTAAGGTTTGTGATGATTGGGATGTTTGCACAATTGTTTCTTTGATTGTTATGGGGGAGATATAATTTTTTATAAGATTAATAAATCCCCATACGTTAGGCTATGATTGTGTGAGTCGGTCTGATATCATAATTCAGAGGAATTCACGTCAAATAAATATCTTGGATTTTGATACCCTTGATAGACCTATATGTTTTGTTTCTAACACTAAACTCGGTCGATGGATTTTATAATCCTATATAGTATCAAATAAGTTATGTCTGCTATTGAAGGAATACTTAAGATGTTGGTTATAATGGATTCGAGTTAAATCCATTTGACTAAATAGGCATTGTATGCTTTACGTGGGGAATCATATTATATACTATCTAACTTTGTTAACAACACCTCTTTATTCTGAGTGAGTTTGAGATAATTAAATTGTAATGCAGTCATGATTATTTAGTGTATTTAACCGTGATTAAATAAATAGAGAAAATAAATTGTGGGGACATAATTTAGGATTTCTAAGTATATATTTGTAAGGAAATTTAATTATATAGTATTAGGTCCCTAGTATAGTCCATTACCCAAGTTAGGTCCAAACTCTCTAAAATCCTAGTTAAGGTCAAGCCTATGTATTATACGTGTATATATTAGTGTACACTAGGGTTGTAAGGAATATATACATCACAAAGGGTTAGAGAGGGAGAATAAAAATACTATTCACATTTTTGTGAAGGGGTGAAGAGGGAGAAAGTTATATCTCTCATATTTAACCACGTTTTCATCTCCAAGAGTGCCCACATAGAAGGGTTACTTTGGACGGATCATATAGTTTATGATCTAAAGCTTTCGGTGGATTATAAGAAGATTTTTGGAGAGCTTGGGAGGGTATCAATATCATCTTATTCATTAACAAATTTATTCTGATTCGGAATACCAATAAGATCGAAAAAGGTATCGTGCCTTAAAACTCTAGGTTCATCATTCAAACCTAGTTCTTCTTTTTACTTTCTAATGCATGATAAATTGAAGTTATTGCACCGAAATACTTCTGTATTTACGATAATCCTAATTTCCCAATAGAACTAATATTCATACTAAGTAATTGAGAAATGAGGTAACATTACATAGACTAATTAATAATAATATTGGAACATAAGGTGTGGTAATTGGGTTGGTTCTAGTCGTAGATCGTACCTTGGTCTTAGGATTTGGAACTAGAAACTTCCTATCATTTGTTAACTTGTTGTATTTTTTATTTATATTACTCATTCTTAAAGCCAAAGGATTTAACTTAAAATGGTGTATAATGAAACAATTACGCCTATGCATCGTACACTCTTTCCTACGATAAAAAAAAATCTAAAGATAACATTTCCTATTGTAAAATGAGAATGTGTAAACACGAGTAAGGAATCCAATAGGTTTATTTGGAGAGATTTTCATAAGTGGTTAATTAGGATTTGGAGTGGTGGTTTATTATTTCACAAAAGTAATATTGGCACCATAAGAAGGTAGATTAAATATATCATAGACTAGACATCTTTTATAATTCTTAACATGAAGTAACCTAAATATTTTTACGATTTCTAACTCATATTATAACATATGAAACCTATACTCAACTACTCCTTTAGACTCCTATAACTTCATAAAGCCTTTATCATATCTTTGAGTATTTAATTTAGAATATCACTTTGACTTTTAATAATTTGGGGAAACAGAGTATCATATTTCAAAATCTAGTTTTCATTTTCAAGGTCTTTAATTCTTTTTTCGAATTTTAAATTTATCTCTTTTAATTTGAACATCGTGTTCAGAAAGGTTATTATATTCACCTTTAGGATAAAATTTGTAACACCCTCCCCCTTGATTTTGACAGTAACCGTGAAAATTGGTGACTTGAGGTAACCAAGTTGGGCTTAAAAATTTGTAAGATGAATTCTGGATAAAATTTGTCAATATAGTGGTTTTGGTGCACTTGGTTGGATTTTAAATGGCCTCAAATTCAAATTAGTAAAATTAGGTTAGTTCAAATGGCATTTAGAGTCCTTCAAACCAGATTCGAATCTCGTTCGAACGGTCTTGAAATGACCTTCCAACAACCCATCTTTGTTTGGAAACCTACTCTCGTTAGAACCTAGTCTGAAGTAAATTCCAACGAGATGTGGTGCTCATGGGAACGAGATACAATTTCATTATAATGATATGGTAGTTCTCTCTTGAATGAGATCAATTCTCATTTGGACAAGACTCTAAAAATCAATTTTTGCTGATTTGGAAATTGTTGTCTAAATCTAGACCATTGGATGAATGAGTTGTCAATCTCTCAGGGTAACAGATCAATTCAAGATTAAGGTCTAGGGCATTTTTGGGATTTTCCCTTAACGGTTTCTAAAGTATTTAAAGGGTGAGAGAACCCACTCTTTCCCATTTTAATAAGATGTTCTATCTCCCTCTCTCTAGCTCTTTAGAGTACTTCCACCACCCTAGCACCACCACCCCTCCATCCACCTTATTTACCTTATAATCTGCCATATTTAGGCCATACAACCTATTTAAACCATTTGTTAGGAAAGGTATTGATATTTAGAGAAGCTATCTAATGGGATTCAAGAGAAAATGAAGAAGAAATAATGGAATATGAAGGGGTTTTTCTTGGAGATTTCAAGGAGCAAGCTTAGTGGATCTAGGAAACGTCTTTAAGTCCACCTTAGGAGGTGCGAGGTTGCCATCTTCTTCTACTTTCATCCACCATCTACTCTTTAAGTTTAATAACTCCATTTTCCTAGTATTTAGTCGTGTATATGGAGTTAAAGAGTTAAATGTATGCATGTTTCAAGATAGCTATTTTGCCATGATTTAGGTAAAATTATTTTTACATATGGTTTCAAAGTTGAGGAAATGACATGTCTTCAAGAATACTTGATATTAAACATTTTATGAAATAAAATTTTTTGAATGATCTTTATCTTGTTAAGATATTTTATATCCAAAGTCTTGAAGTTTTGTTGTAAAAAATGGAATTTTTATGAAGTTGGACATTTATTTATGTTTTGAACAACAAAAAGGTCTCTAGTATTGAAAAGCATGTTTTTCCTAATATTATGGAATTTCATGAGATAATCATGTGTGAAACGCATTTTATGAATTTCTAGACATAAAATCCCTCTTCTCTTGGGTATAGAATTTTAGTATATTGATGTTGAGCATATGAACAAGTTTAGTGAATGTTTTAATGAGTTTTAACATGAAATAAACAAAATAGAAATTTTAGCCCATAAAGTGTATTGATAAATGTGGAAAATATTATAAGCATATGTTTTCAAGACTACATGTGTTAATAAAGGAAATGGTGTCTTTCTTGTAAAGTAGTCTTCAAAATGCCCATTGATTTCTTAGATAAAGAACCTAATGAAATAAAGAGAGTTCCAACTTGAAATTTGTGTTAACTCCAAATTACACAATAAGTGTTGAGTAGTGAAACATACATGAAGATGGTATGCATAACTTAACAATGTTTTCGGGAATAACACTTGTGAAAATTGAAGAAAGTGCGAGTTTGAAACAGATAAGTAAAATCATAAATTTATGAAAAGTGGAATATTTTTATGAAATAAAAATGTTGGAAATGGTGTCACATGAATGGTCCTAAATGAAGTTGATGTTTGGGATAAAATCAACGCAACTATATAAAGGACAAGAATTGGTGAATTTTTTAAGTGCAAGACATTGTGGGGGTGAAGTCCCTGTGTTTTGGCTTCGGCCTATAAAAGTGGAATAATGTGGACATTTGAAAAGTGTTAAAAACATTAAGATGGACTTAGATGAGATCGGGAAAGAATGAAGAAGGGCACGTATCCCTGGGTTGAAAGACCTAAAAATACTGGCCATAGCATATGGTAGCATAGCCCGCTATGTAGAGCTCGTTAAAGTACGCGGTTATTTAGAGGATTCTGAGAAAAGACAATGAGAAAAGTGGGACATGTGAAGAAATGGGTTGCGTGGTGAATATAAGAAAAGAAAACCTGACTTAAATGAAATTAATACTTGTTCCAATTAAATGATAAGGTGGACAAATAATGGGAGAAATTGGTTAATGTCTATGATGAAAAGGAATGGTAAAGTGAACTGATTGAATGGGTAATAAAGAAACCTAAAGAGGTTTAACCCATAATTAACACAAGAGTGTTTTTATGAAAGGTTTTCTATGAGAAATAGGCATTTTCTGACACGGTAAAGTGTGTGTTGAAATGTTATTTTCAAGGAAAATACCAAGGAAAATTTGGTACGAGTAAATGGGTCATTTCGATGAAAGAAGTTATTTTTATAAATAATGGGTACTCTATTCAAAGTATTTAATTGGGTTAATTAAATCGATAAATATGTGTCAAGTCAAGTAAAAGGGGGTTCTGTATAATACTAAAGTGAATTATTCGAAACATGTAACATTTTTGGAATAAAACGGTTTCATGCATTAATGTATATGTACTTGTATATATATACACACACGCACACACACACACAAAGTAATTGCATGTGCACGTAGGTAAACATGTTAGAGCATCTTTTCTACTATTTAATTCTACACCGCGTTGTTGCATTTTCCCACTGTGCATTCGGCTCATTCCCTCTTCTTTAATATGGTAGATTGTGTGCAGTTTAGTATTTTGAAATCTTTACACATGTAGGCATTCTTTTTATTTTATGTTATTTTCTATATATGCTTAGATTATGTGGATGCTTCCCACGGGCTAGTCACGTAGCTTAACTTAAATTGGAATCACATGTTAAACAAGTGGAATGTTAATTAAATAAAATTGGACTAGGCACATTATCTAGATTGTCTCATATCACTTGGTCAATCCATAAGATCTCTAATCCTAAGGAAAGAAGATAATACGAGAAATATGTGTTAAGGAACATGCAACCACATATACACGGATTTTGTCCAAATAAATGGATATTTCAAATAACTCGTACTACAATAGCCGTACAAAGTCCATCCGCACTCATACTGAGCTAAGCCTCACTATGACCAAACCATCAACATGGAACAATATCCTACCATCGAAATTAAAAAAAAAATCCTCAATGATCGAAACTGATGGAACACAATCCTCGACTACTGGAACTAAGAGGACATAATGACTCATAATGAACAAATAACTCTTTTGAGGGAATCCCATCTGTATGCAACGGATATGGTTTATGAGAGGTTAAACTACACCATTTTATAAGATCCTGGCATTGATATACACCCTAGATTGATTCATCAACCATGATGAATCAGATCATGAACCTTTCATCTACACTAGGAAAAAGTAACATACGCACCTATTGTCCTTAAGGAAATCAAGCGCGGGAATTCACTCCTTAATAATAAGGATTCATCCTTTCGTCCTTAAAGAACGCGAGTCACTCCAGTTGATTAATGCTAAACTCCATTGTCGACATCAACCTTGACGATCTCTCTAGACAACATGACATCGTGATCAACCTGACACAACTAGTTTACTGTATACTTCATTGCACCATAATCGTATCCCAAACATATCCTTTAGTAGTGCCTAACTAAGAGAAACATTCATCTTATTATAACCTCCCATTACACAAGGATATCACTTCGCCTATCTCCAAATTCTACCCTAACAAAATTTATGAGACTGCCCCACTAGTTACCATTAACACTATAAGGATAAAAAGTACTACATATATCTATGCTTCCTAATCCATACCAGTCTGGCAAGACATGCCAAGAACTACTCCTTGCCCTTCTAAGGAAATTCTAACTTACATAGTCGACACATGTCGATATCCTAATCATGCGTCGATACCCCTTCTGGGTGCTATTTTCAAATCCCTAATATGACATCATCAATCTTTGTCTCCAATCCATTTCCTAGTACCCATAAAAATCAAGTACGACACTTGCTACACTAGTCATCTTATAATAAACAAGCATTATGTCCAATCATAACACCGATCTTCAATTACCCTTAGAAGGTTACCTCATTTATTTATGTCAAATTAGATGACCTCGCCAAGGACTACACGATTCAAATCCTTATAATTTGATTGACAACCTAAGATTATCACATTACCCTCAATACAACCATCATTAGAACACTTGCACTCTATGACACCGAATTTGACTAGTTCCCTAAGGGTACCAAGCACACCCCAACGTGAAAGTTATAAAAAACATGACAAGATTGCATCACCTATGATCCCCTCATCAAAGGTATGACCTACCGATTTCCCAATATTCATCCCACGACCATTAGGTACCCATAAGGATAGCCTGCAAGTCTCCACACCTGGAGAACTATAATTACTGAACACCCTAAGGCTTCACACAAGTAGATTTGTATTACGAAAGACACCACACGACATAAATCCTAGATATACTCTAATTACTTTCTTAAATCATACTCACACTGAAATCACCTCGCCTTCAGCCATTACATAAGCTGTAAAAAATAGGTTGCGGTATTTAGATAAAAATCTTATTTCCCTTTTGGTTGAAACCTTAGAATAGGTCTAATATGACTCTCTCCTCAAGACCCGTGTACGAAAACTTCCTTCCAAATGGCTGATGCCATACTACGTATCAAATAACAACCTAACACTACTAAGGATTCTAACAGGATATAGGACATCGTATACAAATTAATAACCTCTAATTCCACACTACTGATGTCGTGAGGGATCCTATCCCTCAAATGTTGCATCATATTCTCTAAAACCACATCATAGAAGACTACTTAGGGTTCCATCTTAGTCACTTTAACCCATCATTGTTACACACGTAACATAATTACCACCACTTGATCGTAACTCTCATCATAGCTTATGAGATATTACTTTTAATTGACAATTACTAAGGAACTTGCCTATAATGATAGTATCCTATCAACTAGGGTCCGATTACACATCCTCAAGTAATGATCGACACGGGGTCTACATGCTTACCGAATTATCAAATGCTTATGATGGAACTACCCAAGGATCAAGTTCCCCTAATCATATCATCATTGTTAACTACCCATAAGTACCTAACCAAGGAACCTATTACATCCTTATCACAAATCAATATCGTTTAGACATGACAGTATAATTACCTAATCTACACAGTTGACTTTAAGAAACTTATTTATCTAATTTGATGGGCGTTATTCATCATTATTAACCTCTTACTAGGGATCTCACATCATCAAGGGTTGACACCAAGGAACCCCACACTAGGGAACGCGATGCCACCGCTAATGTCTTATGAATACACTCACAAATCACTAACACATCTACATCAGAAGTGATGAGAACTATTACTAGCACTAACTTGTCCACTATCTACTTAGCAATAACATTCCCGTCATGATAACCTCATTGACTTCAAGATTGAGAACACAAATCGAAACTTTATCCTATCTAGCGTGACCGACCCATAACCAACACCGAAGTCAAAGATCCACAATCAACCTATCAACTTCAGTCCCGAATGGATCCTTGAACATAGAGATATAATACCATTTGAAATCCCTTACTCGAATTTATGGGTTACCCGTAGTCAACCCATTCCGACCTGAACCTTATCTAACACATTTTATCCTTTCACCATACCTATCAATATCTCAATAAGACCACACATCACATTTTTAATTACTATCTTAGGAACACTCCTGTGAATGACCTCACGCTGTCTTTTCCCATGATGCAAGTCTAACGATTTCAATCTCCACTTATATATACATGCACACACACTTCACATAGAAATTAAGGAGAATAAAAACATATGACCATGAGAGACCGAAAAGGAAGTATGGGTGATAACACCTTCCCATTCCGTAACTTAGCTCCCGAACATATGAACTAATTGGTTTCACAAGCATTAGTTTATCTTCGATGTCTTTGTCTCTAGGAGAAAACATGTATCTCCTCTCCCCTGCGCGCGCGCATGAGTGAAGGAACCACCAAACCCCGTGCTAGAGAAAAGATCTCATGAGATGGCCACATTATAAAACAAAGAATATCTCAAAATTGGAACAAAGGTATTTGCATATTGATAATTGATGTTGGATACAATTACTATGAATGTCAAGAATCATAAGCCCTTCAAATTCACATAAATAGTGAACTAAATATCAAACCAAAAAAATTACTTATATATACCTTTATACCTGAAACATGAACTACATGAAACGAATTCCAACAGATTCCAAGGGTTAATCTCAGGTGTGGGAGCCAATTTGTGGGACTCTCGTGCCGAATTAATTTTAGAAATAAACTCAAAATGATACCTAAACAATAATTTTAGGGAACTGCTAAAAAAATAAACTCAAAATGATTTTTTTGTATTTAAAAAAAGTCTTCAATATTAGGCAGTTTTTAAGCTACTTGAAAATCTGTCAAATATTGACTCAATTTTTTAAAATAGCAAAAAAAAAACATTTTGATATTATTTTCTTCTGATTTACCGAAATATTTAACACCAATAATAAAAAAAACTAATTTTTGTATTTCTAAAATTAATCCCACACGGGAGTCCCGCTAGGTTCCCAAACCTGAGCCTGACTCCTGGTTGCAAATCAAACTAAAAATACACACATACACACAACTATATATATATATTCGTTTTTTACCATGGGTTAGGAGCTAAATATAAGAATTTTGTACTTTTATGATTGGAAAACCCCTTATCCAACTCTTGGGAAACTCATAACGGCCTTAAGAGGTTTCTAGATGAATGAATAAAGGAAGTAGTTGCCAGCCCACAATCACATCCATCCACTTATATGGACCAATCATTGTCATTTGTGGGACAAATAGGAGGCTATCAAGGATATCCCAGAGGAAGAGGAAGGTAGAATAGAGGAAGGGCCAACTATGGAGGAAATTATGGATGAGACTATAATTTAAATTATGGAGGAGGAGGCTATAGTCCAAGAGGCAGTGATTTTATACATGCAAGTTTTTTTCAAAATAACAGTACCACCTTAAATCAAAATGGAAGGTATGACTGCAGCACTTATCATTAAATTCAAGCCTCGTAAGCAATGAGCCAAGACATGAGATCTTTCAACACAACTGTGGGATAATTTCGAGGCATATATAGATAAAAAAAAATGGGGAGTTTAAAGGAGAAAGCAACAGAACACAGAGTGAAAAATCTGTGGTTGAAATAAACACAAGGCCATAAACTGCTCATATGGGTTGGAATTCTTGGTAGTAGCTCAAGAAACTCACAGACAATGGTAGTAACACAATAATATCCACCAATCAATAGCATGTATGTGCACTCAAGTGCCTCTTCTCATATGACTAAAAATATAGGTAACGTTTCAAATTTAAAACCTTTTTTTGTCCATAATAAAGTAGTAACCAGAAGAGGTTCCAAATTTTATATAACACAAGTTCGTAAAAAAGACGGTAAATGGACTAATACTCAAAGATATTCTAGTTGTTTCACCACTTAAGAAGCCTCTTGTTACTATCTTACAACTAGACAAAGAAAATGACTGCATACTTGAGTTCACTGACAATGACTTTATTAGTAGTGATAAAAAGACCAAGTAGGTTATAAATAATGGAACTAGAGAAGGATCATTATATGCCTTTGATGACAATAAGCTATAAGCCTTGTTTCCAACTCAAGGAAGCAAAGGCGGTGGTGATATTTTCCATATGAGATTAGGTCATCCTAATATCCAAAGTCTTAAACTATTAGCTAAAAATAAGTTCCTAGATGTTAGCTATTGAAATAAAAACTATATTTTTTTTGTTTCATGTCAAATGGGAATGAGTTGTAAGCTATCCCTTAATTTGAATGAAAATATTTTCAAAGAAAAACTTGCTAAGATGAATTCAGACTTATGGGGTCCTTATCCTTTTAATTCTTCACAAAACATGATATATTATATTTTGTTTATTGATTATTATTCTAGATATACATGGTTATTTCCTCTTAAGGAAATATCTGATTTCTGTGGCACTTTCATTCGTGTTTAAAAGATTGTTGACACTTAGTTTGATAAAAATATTAGTTTTTCCAATGTGATGGAGGTGGTAAGTTGCAAGCATGGCATAACTTAATAAATGTCTTCCCAAGATACTACTTATAGAAATGGTGATGTGGCAAGGAAGAATAGGAACATAGTTAAGACAACTTTAACTCATAAGCTTTATGAAAAAATTCCTTTATATCTTTTGGTAGATGTTTGGCGATCCCGATATACCCGAGTCGACGAGTGCACATGTGCACAGTCAATGCGTGGAGTGTTCATACCGTTCCTCGGGGTAATTTGGCCATCATCAAATGTGGCGTGATGTATGGAAATTGAGTCGCCAGCCTATTTTCCAAAAAATAGGCAAAATAACTATTCCCTCCTCAAGAGAATGGCATCAAAGACATATTTATGCTTGTTAAACCAATTAGTTCAAGGATCCGGAGGCTGATTTACGGAATGGGAAGGCACTAGGCACCCATCCTTCCCTTTCCGTCTCTCATGGTCATGTGTTACTATTCTCCTTAATAACTCCATGAAGTATGTGTGCATGTATATATAAATGGATACTCAACTCACGTCATGGAGAAAGGCAGAGTGAGATCATCCATTGGACTGTTCCCAAAAATTGAATTAAAAATATAATGTGTGCATCTGTCGAATCACCAATTGTTTATGAAAGAAAGATGGTATAAATTGGAAAACTGCAAGAATAAATCACAAATATAATACGTGAAAATAATATATGACCAAAAATAGGAAAAGGGTACTTGAATCTTGGATTTTACCCAAGATGCCTATATAGCCTAAAAAGGCATCAAAGTCCACGCAGTTCGCATGCAACAAGGGGGTGGGGTTTATTATATAAATCGAACTGGGGACTTTATTATGTGCGTGTGTGTGTATAAAAAGGGTGTTTAGTGTCAAAATTATAGTGAGAAATCCCCGTTTGGATTTTGTAAGCAAACCCTCTTTCTCTTGTTTTGGGTTTTTTTTATAGAATATAAAAAAATGTGCCATACTACTAATAAAAAGTGGGATATTAATATGTGTTTACTAACAAAAGTGAAATGATAAAGTAAGAATTAAGTAACTAATGCAAAAATTAGGAAATTCAAAGAGAGAGTGAAATGTTTGGACCTTTTTTGAAAGCTATAAGATTGATCCTAATTGTTGAACGGTTGCTCTTACAAGTGGATGAAGGTTGGAGGAGAGGGAATAAAATTCGATAAATTGGGTAAGAAAATGATGGAAATGGAATGTGTGGAAGAGATTTCAATATAGAAACCACACTGACTTTGAGAGAATTTTGCTAAGATCACTCATAAGGATGTTTTCTAGGTGCCTTTCGAAGGGGGTTACGATCGACATTGTCCATAACCTTCTAATCAGTAGGAAACCCCAGACACACTTCCAATAAATAGGGAAATGGGTTTTCCATTCAGCGATCTCATGTAGATTTTCTAAAAAAATGATCATAAAACACAATCCATAAGTATGAATCGTGCATGGGACATATAGTTAGAAAAGGTATTTAGAGGACTTTAAGAATCCATTATATCGATCCCAGATTCGGGAGTTGACTGATTAGGCATAAATTCTCCCAAACTTATCCCTTTAATTTAGTTACTTTTAGCACCTCGAACAACGTAATCAATTTGATTTTATCCCATAATATTGCTACTGACTTATTCTAAGGAGTACACCGAGTTTATGGTACTTCATACTAATTTTGTAGGTGTTTAATGTCAATAAAGAAAGAAAGAAATCGGAAGAATCGAGAAAGAAAAGAAGGAAAAGGGAAAAGTTATAATTTTTATCAGAATTCAGATGAGGCATCAACTGGAAAGTTGAAGAGCATTCAATTACAAGAACACTGGAAAAAATGGCACCTCAATCGGAGTCCCAGTGTGAAAGTTATGAGCAGTCAAAGATATAAGAAAAAGTCAAAGAAAGACAGGATCGGTCCGGCCAGAAATTAAAAGAACCGATCTGGACAGGACTGATCCTGCCATAAATTAAAAGAACCAATTCGGACAGGACCAGTCCATCCAGAAATTAAAAGAATCGGTTCACAGTGCCACATTCCAGAGAAATCCAAACCGAAGACGGATCGAAGCTGAAAGAAATTAAAAGAACCGATCCGCTATGGACCGATCCACCCAAGAAATAAAAGAACCCGTCCAGATCCAAGCCAAACCGATCAGGATGAGGACAGGACCGGTTTGGCTGTCGAGATTTTATTTTCTTATCTTACTCTAATGGAGAATCCTAGTGCTGCTAAAACTCTTGGAATTTTGTAGGTATTTAAACCCGACTTATTATCGTTTTTATTATGGAGAATTTAGCTAATTTTCCATTCTTTTCAGAAAAACCCTAGTTTGGAGATAGTTTTTGAATTTAGTTCCAAGTTTGAAGATTATTCAGATTTTAGCAATTACCAGTAATTGTAGTTAATGCTTTGAGTGCTTTGGTAAGACTAGTGAGTAATATACTCTGTTTAATTTCCCGTTTACATCATTCTACAAATTTTCCTTAGTTTAATCATGCTTTCCTGCAATTCAAAAATAGTTTTCATTACTTTCATCATGGTAGGCTATAATTTTCAAGGTCGGGAGGCATGAATCCAACCTGATGTGATAGTTATATGTACATAAAATTAATCCTCTAAATTTAATGGTTCGATTATGACCGTATTGCATAGAAACACGACAATTGTAGATCTTTAGATCTCGTTTGTTTCCAAGTAACCGGGATGCTTTAGAATACATTTCGAGTGTAACTATTGAAATACAGATTTACTCATCCTCAGATTAAGTATGATGTGAGCTTGAACCTCATAAACGTAATGCTTGGGAGTACTAAATTCTGGGTCTAATTAATCATTTAAATTTAAGATTAGTTTTATGATCCCGTACGGTGTAAATAGATTTGATTTGTCTCATATTCATGCTACTAACTCCTTTTGGCAAGTATTTCGTGTTTTGTGTATTTCTTATGTGTTTTACAGGTATTTCATGCAAGAAAGATGTAAAAGAGAACTCAAAAAAGTGAAAGAAAATAAGAAATGGGAAGTTAAAGGGATTTTTGTCATTTTTCAACCTTAGTCCGGAGGTGGAGCCAGCTGGAAAGTTGAAGATCTTTGAATTACAAGAACACTGAAAAAAATGGCACCTCAATCCGAGCTACGGTGAAGAAGTTATGCCCATTTGAAGTTGAGAAATAAATCTAAGAAGAAGCTGACAGACCCAAACCGATCCGGTCAGAAATTAAAAGAACCGATCCGGTCATTAGTCACGCTCCAGATCCGTTACAAAATTAGTCACGCTTTCTAAGTATGACAAATTGGCAGATACGAGAATTTTATTTTATGCTTATCTTTTAGCCAAAAGAGTTTTATGTTTTGGGGACTCTTCTAAACGACCTCTAGCCTATATATTTAGTCATTAGGACTCTTTTTATTCAGATTTCATAGATGAAAAATCTCCATAACAAGTAGGAACATCTAGGAGAAGAATTTACATATTTTGCACCTTTAATTCAAGAGCTTTTCAAGTTTTTCTTCAACCTTTGATTTCTTCTTACATGTTCTTGTTCTTCAATCTTGGTAACTTTTATTTCCAGTATTTTTATTATTATTTCTCATGTTTAATCTCCCTTTCCAAGCAATTATGAGTTCATGCAACGTAGAAGACGTAGTTAATTCATGCATAGTTAGTTTTCACATGTCAAGCTAGAATTCTAAGGTTGGGATTCATGAACTCAACCTGATGTGGTAGTTGCATGTGTATAAAAGTAATCCTCTAAATTTAATGGTTTATTACGACCGTATTGCGTAGAAACGCGACAATTGTAGATCTTTGGATCTCGTTTGCTTCAGGGTAACTGGGATGCTTCAGAATACAATTCGAGTGTAACTATTAAAATACCGATTTACTCGTCCTCAGATTAAGTATAATGCGGGCTTGAACCTCTTATACGTAATGCTTGGGAGTACTAAATTCTGGGTCTAATTAATCATTTAAATTTACGATTAGTTTTATAACATCAATACACTAGGGTTGGGGGATTATATTCTGGTCCTGTTTTTCTTCATCATATAGTTTAAAGTTTTAAATCATTCTTCATCAGTATTTTAGGTAATTTATAATAGTTGCATCTCTTATAATTTCATAATTGCATCTAGTGTAGTTGTTCCACAAACCAATCATATTTTCCTTTCCTTTAGAGTCAGAGTTAGAATTTTCTTATCCATCCAACGTCGTCACAACTCTGTTGTCCTATTTCCCTATGGATACGATCCCGACTTACCGGGTTTATTACTAACCCAACAAGCTTGCACTTGAGCCTAGAGAGAACGCACATTAGAGACACTTTCTGAGTCGCGTCAAGTATTTGGCGCCATTGCCGGTGAATTAGGTAGACTTAGGATTAGATCGAGTCAATCTAAAACTTTGACCAAAAATTTCCAAAAATCCAAAAACATAAAAAAAATTCAAAAAGCACAAAAAGATCCATCATTATCTCTCATAATCTATTAATGCAAAATTCTGAACTCACTCCCACACCCCATAATACTCCAACCCGCATTCACGAAAATACAATAGTTGAGTACGACCCTGATAGCCCCCACACTACTAAAGCTCCACAGTTCTGGATTCCACCTCCCACACCGTCACACTCAATCTCAAATAACACCCCATTTTATTTCTTAGGACACACTTCAGAGCACACTCTGAGTACACCAAGTGAGGACACTGAGTCATTAAGAGAGAGAGAGAGAGATGTCGCAACACGGTAGTGCAGTCTCCGGTGAGGAAGAGGCCTGTACCGCCCGTTGAGAGAAATCTTATATCTCAAGCGCACTGTCACTCTGGGATGCATTATACTCTCGTATAATACCGTGCAATTTCATTTTAAAAATAGGATGATCCAGATTTTACCCCATTACCATGGTATGGATTCTGAAAAGCCATATCTTCACATCAGGGAATTTCAGGATGTGTGTGAAATTCTCAATGATCAAACTTGCACACAAGAAGTGATCTGCCTCAAACTCTTCCCATTATCGCTAAAAGATAAAGCTAAGACATGGCTATGATCTTTACCTCCAATATCTATTGCATCTTGGAACGAGTTGCAATCTATGTTTCTCAAGAAATTCTTTCCACCACATCGAACAATTTTCATAAAGGCTCAAACTCAAGCTTTCATACAATTGGAAAATGAGCCGTTTTATTGATGTTATGAGCGTTTCAATGAGTTAATTACTTCATGCCCCCATAATGGATTTGATACAGCACAAATCATTTTCGTTCTCTATAATGGGCTGAACCTTAATTTGAGGACCTAATGCAATGCTGAGGAAGAATGATTCTATTGGTCAAGGTCAATTTTTGGGACCTAAAATTGTGAAGACCTTTTATGTGGGCCGAGGTGGATTATGAGGACCTAAAATTGTAGTGAACAATTTTGAGGGCCGATATCAATTGTGAGGACTTAAAGTTTTAGATACCGATTATGAGGGTCGAGGAATTTTTAGGACCTAAAATTATAACGATCGATTCTGAGGGCCAAGTTCAATTTGGAGAACCTAAAGTTGTAAGACCGATTTTGAGGGCCATGGTCAATTTTGAGAACCTAAAGTTGTAGAGACAAATTATGTGGGTTAAGGTTAATCCTGCGAACCTAAAGTTGTGATGATCGATTCTAAGGGTCGACATCAATTGTTAGAACCTAAAGTTGTAGTGACCGATTCTGAGGGCCGAGGTTAATTTTGAGGACCAATTGATGTGGATTGAGGTCAATTATTAGGACCTAGTGTTTGTAGAGACCGATTCTGGTGGTGAAGGTTAATTATGAGGAACTAAAGGAATGTGGACCGATTCTGAAGGCCAAGGTAAATTATGAGGACCTAAAGTTGTAACGACTGATTCTGAGGGATGAGGTCAATTTTGAGGACCTAAAGTAGTAACACAGAGATTTATTCTCCTCGGGAATTAATATATCACCTTGGGGATGCAGATGAACCTGTTGTAATGTTGAAGATCATGTTATTTTTTAGACTTTTTTGGTGAAGGTTTTACCATTAAGACACCTAATTGGGTATTACACTATTTTGTGGGGGGAAACTGTGAAGGATTTTGTCTATAGGCACATCTGAAAATTTGCCTGTAGTTTGGAAATTCTAATGTGGAAATTGGGAAGGTATTATTTTGCAATCCTATTGGGTAAGCATTTGATTTGAGGTTTTGATTCTGATGGGGAAGACTTGAGACTTAAGATTGCACTAGGAAATTGTAGTAGACTTTGGAATGGAGGCGTAAAAATATGTTTAGATTTTATGATGTAATATTAATCCTGCTGAGGATTTTGGGGTCGATAAGGGGTTTAGCAGTTCGAAAAATGGCTTTCTTGATGAAGAAATGTTCCAATATTTTTTTGTCATGTTTAAGATTTTTTCGGGTAATTTTTGTATTTTTTTGGAATTTTTTTACAAAATTTTCAGAGGGCTCTTGACCAGCATGTTGTAAGGGTTGTTGTTTGGCAATGGAATGATCTTTTGAGTTTCCTTGGGAAAAGGTATATGTAGGTGCCGATCAATATGTGCGGAGGTCTGCCGATCAGCTTGTCGTTTAGTCCTCTATAAAAATGAGGCAATCCCTACTCATTTTCACATCTTCTAGTGTTTGAATCTTCTGACCTCCCTCTTCAAAAACCGTTTGTAAAACCTTTCTTCTTCAAGACTTCAAATGGACGAATTTTATCACATGGAGTACAACTTGGAGTGGCTAAGCATTGACGACTGGGTTAGCTTGGGGTATAAGGTGAAAGTGAGAATGTATTTGATCTATTTGAGCCTGTTACCGATGAGAGAACTTTTTTATGTGAGCCTTCTTACCACCGTTTATCTAAGGTGAGGAACCCTAGTGGCTACGTAAGTATGATGAGTTTTGGTATTATTTTCCTTTTATCCTTATTTTCTGGTACTAGTGTAAGTTTTTTTTCTCTTTGTCTTTGGTAGACTAATGTAGCTCCATAGAGCATTTTTTCAATAGGGATGACTTGGTTGAGGGATGAATGGGAGCATCTTTCGGCGGTGGTGCATTGGATGGTTACTTTTGGTGGCTTTGGCCATCTGGGCCAGGCTTTGGTTGAGACACTGCGTTCTAATGTGGTGTTGTACGGTTTGGGACAGAAGTGGTGGGACACTACCCACACCTTGAACTTTGGCTTTGGGGAGATGACTATTAGTCCTATTAATATTCAACAACCAATGGGGATTAATTTCGAGGGTGCACAGATTGAGGTGGATCGTACTGTGAGGGTGACACTAGAGGTAATCGAAAAGGCAATGGGGAATGTGGGTAGGATTGTTTCTGGTGATTTTATCTGCATCTCTTCTCTTGGGGAGATCCTCTTAAGTCATGGGATAGATGAGACTGAAAGGCAGAAGGTGAGGCAAATTGTCCAATTATTTATTTGTCTTCTGTTGGGTGGTTTCTTGGTGGACATGAGTTACAACGTCCTTTATCTCTATTTTGCCATTTTGAGGAAATTTTCTAACGTCTCGTTCTATGATTGGGGGAGACTAACCTTGGTAATCATTTATTATTCTCTACAAGCATTCAGTCAGCTATGTCGTCAAACTTTATAGGGACCAAGTACCTGTTGGAGGTAAATTTTGCATTTATTTTCTTTATAATGCATTTCCTTGGATTTTCCTTTGAATTCTTCTCCGTTGATTCCCCTCTTTTTGCATACGCGGTTCTATTTGGTGATAGGGATCAATGTGAGATTGATATCCCTAAAAGAAGAGGATTTGGGGGACTTATATCGAATGTTCTAGTGGGAAAAGTCCAACAGGCGATCAAAGCAGTCGTTGTCTCTAGAGACAGTGCGGAAAGCCACGAAGACACTAACGAGTGATCAGGTTATTTCATTTTTCTTTTGAATCCTCTCTGGTATTTTATTTATTTTCATGAATATTGATATTTTTCTGTGATTTCAGATGATTTTTTACCCATTGGGGACTGCTCCTTAACATAAGGGGCGATTAGTATGCATGCGCAGATACAATGATCAATGGATCATGAGTTGACAGATCATGAAGTATGAGGTGGCGGTATCACTATCTGTGACCCCGATGTATATGATGAAAGTGAGGGATATGTCTCCAGAGGATATGGTTGCATTAATGGTTGGTGAGGCTCATATTCTCTACATGGACACGGTGATGAGATATGACTACTAGGATTTCATGACGAGCTAGTACATGCCCTTTTGCATTTATGATATGGTCAACATGTCGCTGCCTCCTACCACTTCGAGTAAGGGTACCAGCAGCCCGATCGAATCTTTCCACAACATGGGTGGTACGTCGTCGACGATGGAAAAGGCAGATGAGGCTCCACTTACTGAGATCACTCCTTCTTCTTATAATTTCTAGTTGACTAGCGAGGGGATACTGAGCATGATGCACCACCCTAATGCGACGGCGGCGGGGTTGATGGGGCTTATGGATGACGTCCTTCTGCCTGATGTATATTTTTCTCTTTTATTATCGTATCTCCTTTTTATTATTTATTTTCCTTTTATTGACCGATTGGTCTTTTATTTTTGTGCTTGCAGCATGTTCGGGTGTCGACCACCTAGCTAAAGCATATCTAGGATTGGGTGTCCAATGCATCTCCTTATATCAAGGACTCCGCCCTTTCCTTCTTGGTTCCATCTTCCACCTCAGATAAGGGGTTTATCTCTAATAGTGGAGGTTCTACCGCTCGTCGTCGGGTGAAGCACATTCACTGGGGGATAAGGGCTTGATAGAGAGAGAGAGAGAGAGAGAGAGAAAGAGATATTATGGGTTCAGGCTGAGTCCTGTTATTTTGGTTTTTTTGTTTTCCTTATTTTCTTTTACATGAAAAAATGTTATCATGCAATGGCAGCACACACACACACACACACACATATATATATATATATATATATGTGAAATAGATTTTTATATTTTTAATTTTAGTGTTAATGACTTATTCTATATGCACTTTTACTTTGCTTATGAGACTGTAAAATTGACAGGACATTTATTTAGAAATGGAGAGCTTAGTTAACTGAGAAAAAGGTTTATTTTGGGAAATGATACATAAAATTGGATAAGTAAGAATAAATAACCCGGGGGTTTAAAATATGATTTTTTTTTTCGAGAATTTAGTTTTGACAAAAAAGGAATGATAGAATCTTCCAAATTAGAGGGTTGTCGATCGGCATACGCCTTGCCTATTGTCATATGGGGAAATTCAAATCATTATAAGTCTTCAATTGAACTTTCTTGCAGATAATAGTACTTTGTAGGGAACAAATTGATTCGAACTCCTCAGATCCCATCTCTATTGCCAAAACATTTACGTATAAAAAGGGAGGTAAGTAGTGCTATCCATATGCACTTTTCATCTTCTTCTTTCTTGCTTCTTATTTTTTTCTCCACTATTCCCCAAATGGCCATTATGATGCACGTAGAATTTTCTTCCTACCTAGAAAGTCTTTAACCCATGTATTTTTACAACATGGACTATGAGGCTTTCAACTTTCATTGAGTCTCCTTGTGGCGTAAAAAAGACATTAACTGGAATATGCTAGTGGTGGCAGCGCAGTTCTGGTATCTTAAAGACACATTTTTTATTTGGTTTAGATGAGGTATGATTGCCCTACGAAGACTTCTCAGCCATGTTGGGAATCAATTCTAGTTTAGTGGCGCCTATGCTCAAATTTTCTTGATCTCCTCGAGCGTTGGTAGCATAGTTTCTCTATATTTCCCCTTAAGCGTCTCAACCATGCTATGATTTCTCTCTCGACTATCATATATTTCATATGGTTGAGGGATTTCAACGACGCGAGCTATACAAGAGATGTTGGGTTGGGCCTAACTTCGAGGTTTTTTTTCTAATGAAGGGGCACTTTATTGTGGATTCCCAATTTTCTTCAATAAGAGCATGGTTGCCCTACCATCACAGTCCGGTAGCGATGATACTGACGGAGACCCTGAATGGCCTTTATGCTTAGAGGGAATTTCTCTCCCATTTTCTGTGAGGGAGCCCAGTGATGTTATTCACGTGGTTGGTTGAGAGGTTCCGCTTGGCAGTTCCTCTTGAGTAGCTCTTGGTAGGAGTGTTAAAGTTCTTTGCTCGGTACTTTATAAGCTTCTGTCCATTTATGGAGAACTGCATTTATTGGTTCGTAGAGCCTGGAGCTCAGTTCCTTCGTTGGGTGGTGCTATGTGGTGAGAACTGCATACTTTTTTTGAATGGGAGGGTTACAGTATGCTATATTAGTAGGCCTATGACAGTCATCATTATATTTCCCCTGGAAGCTCACGCGTCAAGTTGGGTGGGAGAAAATAGGGCCTCCTCAAAAAGTTGACTTTTTTTCTTGTGGAAGACTTAACTGAATCCATGCACATGAGGTTAGGTTCTATGTGGGAGAATAATCGGTTGTTAACCCATTTATTTAAATCTGTAGGTAAGATCTAGAAAGTGTTTAAAGACTATCTAAAATTCTTATAGAAGCGAGTGGTGGCGAAGATCCTGACGGAAGTGACCAGTCTGAGATGGTATGTTCTTTTTGACACCCTGGAGGGAGGGGTAATGGTCTTTTCTAGGCTAGTTAGGGCATGCTTCTTCATGGATCTAATTCAGAATATCAACCAGACAAGAGAATTTTAGGGACCTCAGGAAGTGCATAATAATGGGGATGGGCCTTTCGGCAGCTACGGATAAGGTTTTTGTGAAGCTGGGACTATTTTATGTGAAGTTTTTGGTGACTTTTATGATGTTTTGGGGATGCTTTTGTATTTGGGGTTTTGAGAATAATTTTGTAAAGTTCAATTAAGCTTGACTTTATTTAGGAAGAATTTTCTTAGCGGAAACGAGTGGTTATTTTGACTCCCTTCACTGATACATCATGTAATGGTACCAAACTTCCTTATTTCAAATAAAAAAAATATTTTCATCATATTGTTGTGACTCTTGATGAGTTTTACATGTGAGTTATTTATATCAATCTCTAAAGCATACATAATCCTTTTCTTCATGTATATGATAAAATGAATCGTCATTCTCAGCGATTAAAAAAGAATAGCATTCTGTTAAAAACAAAAGGGGATCGCGCCCATGTAAAGTGTATGACCTATGTAGGCCCCTTTTTTATATGTGATTTAAGGTGACAAAAGAAATTTATCTTTCAAAAATCTTTTTCCAATTTCACTGTGCACCAAGTTGGTGAACCAATTTTACTTAAGCCTAATTTTATCTTGTTTAATCCTAAACATGCATCTACGTTATTAAATCAAGTAAAATAATGTAAATTTCACAATGTCGTATGTACGAGGAAGCCACTCAAGGAAAAAACCTCAGACGGCCCAAGCCCAACAATCACTATGATAGGGTTTTACAAAGGAAGATAGACAGACTTACACAAAGACTCTATCCCCACAAGCCTTGACGCTCTTCTTCTCTTTAACCGATCCTCCACAATTCCCACATAGAAATCCTTGCACTACACTTGTATAAAGCTCACAAGTCCACGTGCACCTCAGTATCCACCGATGCAACTTTGGCAACCGTCTATCATTCGGAACATGACCTTCATCATTACATCACCATAAAACTCCAACAAACCAACTTTTTCAATATGGATGAACAAACTATAGTGTTACAAACAAGATTTCTATAGCATATATGTATGAAATCTCGGATCTTTTAAAATATATAATTTTAGCTTTTAATTCCTAAGAAAACTAGTGTAGAAAAACGTAATAAATCTATTCAGTATTTTGGTTTTGCACACTTCGAATTTTTGAGAAACAATATCTGAAATAAAAAAAAAATTAAATCGGCATCTCGCTAGAAGGATATCCCTATATCATTTGAACGACTTGACCACATCGTTAGAACCACTTTTCCAGGTTATTTGAACGACACTTTGATGTCATTTGAATGGCTGATGATGTCGTTTGATCTTTCTAAACAAGAGGAAAAGATCCATGATTCTAAACAGTGTTTATCTCAGAATAAGCAAAGTTAACACCTTTTGAAAATATTTCTAACCTTTTAGAATCATTTATAAAAAAAAATAACATCCTTAAAAAAAATCGAGTCCCATAAACATTATGCATTCATACCTGAGATTATCTTGGAATGCAATGTTATATTAAGACGTGAAACGTGCACCATTAAACATGGCATGATATATATTTGAATCTTGACCTCTACATCTTCAAACAACACATCATAGACTATGTGGCAATCCTGACAAGATAAAAATCTATCTACGACTCAAGCAAGTTTTGTCCGTAATTAAGTCAATTACGTACAAATTTACTCACTTGGAAATTTTTTCCTTACAAATCTCCCCCTTTGACTAATCTGAGACAAAACCAAAATAGTGAATTCTAAGACGGCCCGTCAAGCCGTATGACACCTAAATCCCATCCCATAAAACCCAAAATTAAAAATCGCAAGACAAGGTCTAGTATATGTAGGTTCGACAAGGATGAACTGTATAAATATGATGTAGTCTTCAAATCTCGAATCGCTAAAGAATACCTGCACACGTGGAATTGAAAAATACCCAGTGAAGTATGGAAGAACAAATGATATACTAATATGTAAAACAAACAGTTTTTTAAACATGTGAGGAAAACATATGATACAAAAAGATATACATAAATAATATAGCTCAAATGAATAATATCAATACGTACCAAAACATGATAACAATATATGTGCTCATCATCAAAAAACTCCCCCTACATCACATACCATATCTCCCCCTTTTTGTCTCGAATTGACAATAAGTGAAAAAGATCATCATATCTAGAATGAAAGAATCACATGAAGCATATGTAGATAAACATGATCATATATAGTCAGGTAAGATTAATCAGAAGATACCAACTCGAAGATGGAAAATAGTCACAAAGAATGAATAATCAATCTGGGCAAATATGTGACTGAACGAATCAATGAAGTATATAACCAATCATGAATTATTAAATTCGACCACATAGAAACTATCGAAATGAACCCAAACGTTACAAAATAGTATGAAATCATCACATATAGGGATTAAGTGTTGAAATAGAACAAAGGCTTAAAAATCCTCTCTGCATCGTTCGAGCGACATTTCAATGTCGTTGGAACGACTAAGGCATGTCATTCAAACGAGGGTAGAAAATTACCCATGTCACAGAAAAAAGCTATCTAACGACCTTAAAAACGATCATTCTCGCGACTAGACCTGTTACAATTATCGCCTCAAAACTCGTGTTGGGCAATCTAGTCTTCGAATGACTTGGACATGTCGTTCGAACGACTTCATGAAATCATTGGAACGACTTCAAAAGTTTTGTTTTCCAACTCTAAAAATAAGCAGATTTTTCTGAATGTTTTTTTAGAAAACAGTAACTGAAAATATGAAACAATAGCAAAGGAAAGTCTAAACTGGAAAATAAAACAATTATGAGTTTCATGCCAACAGAGTATCAATGTCCCTAAACAAGGATATGGAATGAATGGGCGTGAACTACAACAAAAGAATTATAATTTTAACAAATCGAACGATCAAGAAGCTCTAATTGATAGCTAAATGTTATCAAACTAAGTCTTAGCCATATGTGACAATTAATATATTGAGCTAAATGACCAAAAGAGGCATCACGCACACAAATTTAGAATTTTGGCCATTCTACAAATAATAGCGTCATGAAACGATTTTTCAACATTAGGATTCGTGTTGCAAACCCGTTATTATTCCATCCAAACACCTTTATATATTCATATATTCATTCTCTAACTCTTTTGAGGTTTCTAAATTTTCTCACCTTAGAGAAATCTTATTGGCTATAATACCCCACATTTTTTATGATTTAAATAATTAAGGGATTATTTATTACAACGGGTTTAATTAAATTTAAATGTGAAGAATTAAATTGTTAATTAATCCGGATCCAATAAAAATAAATATTAACTGGCGTGCTAAGGGTTAATACTTATTAGTTTAATAGTACTGTGTGATATGTAATATGGAACTATACACTTTGATAAATTGTCGGGAGATAATAATACGACAGTTTAGTAAATTGAGTCAGACGCGCATGTGAGTCGTGTCGGGACTAAATTGGTGGAATAAATATATCAATTATTTTTTTAGTAACTCGTATGATGATTTCGAGTGTACCGTTGAGTCTGGAAGGGTCGAGATAGTCGAAGTAGTATACTCAGATGTTTAGTTTGGGTGCCGGGGCAATTTTATGTCTAACCGGCACCCCAAAAGGGCATTATGGTAAATTGGATTTTTAGGCCTAATTAATGGACGAAAATTAGGACTTAATTTATCAGCCAAAACATTTTCATTAGGGTTAGAAAGCTGGAGAAAGCAAGAACGCCCATCGGAAGTGTGAGGAAAAACTTTTGCCAAGAGAAGAGGGCTAAATCGACATCACCGTGCACAACCACCACCACCACCACCGTATAGATCGGGACAAGGGGAACACACCTATACCAACAACATCCAGAAATCAGACTACTCACTCAAGGCAACTGTTTATAACTTGCAGTTTTTCGGTATTAATTTGATTCATGTTAGGGTAGGGTTGTTAGGATTATGTTATAGGTTATCAAAATGGTGAAATTGATGAACTTGAATGTAGAAATAAGTTATGTGATTTATTTGATTGAAACCTTTAATGTATGAAGACTGGAAATCACATTTTATGGAATTTATATGTAGAACAAATCTGGAAATAATGGCTTCTTGAATATGTATTGGAAGAACTAGGGTTATGATAAAATTAAATTGGGGATTCACACGTTTTATGAACGATTCGTAATAAATTGATGATTCTAGGATGTTAGAAATCATGTGTTATTGATGGGGTTCGATGTACAACTATTTATTTGGAATTTGGGGTGTTGATTGAGAAGGTTTGAGGTTAAAAATGGTGGAAAACGTATAAAATTATGGGTAGGGGACGTACAGCGAATTCTCGTGCGAAGTCGCTCGAAGTCGTTCGAGCGAGATTGATATCTCGTGCGAAGTCGTTCGAGCGACACGTGGCAGTCGTTCAAACGACTTTCCACCTCGTTCGAGCGACAAAGTGAAGTTTTGATAATTTCTTTTAAGGACAGTTTTGAGTTTATTAGTTCAGAAATGAGAAATATATTTTCAAATAATAAACTTAAGTAAAGCAGAATTTCGGAAGAAGTATGAGAAGCTAAATACTTTAATGAATTAAGTATAAAGAGAATGTACCGTAAAAATTTCGAGAGGGAGAATAACCCAATAACTATTATGAAATGTTGGAATTAAAATGCGTAAGAGAAGCATATGCGGGTAAGGGAAATACCTATTTATTATAATAGGATGCGTGTATGCCTATTATGTATTATTACTATTAAAAGCACTAATGGGTGATAACCCGGGAGTGTGAGGACCTTATGATTATAAGTGTACTAATGGGTGACAACCCGGGGGTACAAATATGTATTGTAAGTGTACTAAAGTGTGATAACCCGGGGGTACAGAATTGATTAAGTCCACTAATGGGACATAGCCCGGGGGTGCATTATTATGTTATATATATATATATATATATATATATATATATATATATATATATATAGGGCAGACGTGACTATATGTATATAGATAAGAAAATTGTTAATCAATCTAGTGTGTATAGTAATGAATGTGGGCATGAAAATTTGTTAAGAAAATTCTAATCGAATACTTGGCTTATTATGGAAATGGAAAATGTATTAATTAGCTTTTCGTCATAGGCTAATTGATTAACGTATTGTATGGGCGATATGGGCATACTAATAGTGAGGGTAAAGACTATTAGGATGGATTCAGACTAGTTATATTGGGAGGTATAGCTAAGGAGAAAATTTAGATGCGTGTTAGGCGTGCACATTAGAAGAGGGGTGAGAATCTCAAGAGAGAGTTCGAACTAACATGTAATTAATACTTGCTTTACTGTAAATTTTAAATACTTGCTTAAACAAATCTTTTTACACATCGGGCTCTGACCCGTTTCTTGCATCTTCTCTCTCTTACTATATATATGTATTATATCAGGTGCTCAGTTGCAGAGACATCAGGCTTAGAGTTTCAGATTGTGTGGTATGATGTAGCTGTTATGGGAGCTGCAGGACCTTGTTTAGACGCTTCGATTATTTCATTCATGTTCATTATGACATTTTCTGTAGGGCAGTTGCGCCCCTTTCTTAGACAGTTTCAGAGACTATGTTTACTCTATTTCTCGTTTACTTTCATTTGGATTGATGGGTACTATTGTTTTGGTTTAGTGTTTTGAACTGGGATGTTTTATCTAGTCTTATTTACTTCAGCATGCGATTCTGATTTAGTATTTGTATTAATTAATTGTGCGTGGATGTTTTACATTAGATTACTGGGTTTAGAATAAAAAATATGATTTTAAATAAATAAGAAAAATGTTTTGACACTTAGCTTAATTATATTAGGTGATTAAATTAGTTATTATGTTTTCGACAGTGATGCTACGAATGAACCAACCGAACATTCTGTTTTAAATTTTATAAAGGACTGATCACCCGATATTTAATTGGGCGGGGTGTCACATTGGCCCTATTTTTTGCATATGTTTCTTTTTATTTTCCTATTTTTTTCTCTGACTCTTTTAAATGATGGATTTCACGATGAGTTTATTATACTCTCGCATCCCTTTCTCGTGAACACTCATCATTTATCAAATAAAAAAATTCCTTATGGAAAAACGGGTCTCACATGCACACCTCCTCCTAAGTACAATTACGCATAGATGTCAAAATTGAAAGGATAATGTCTTACCAAACTCAAATATGCATGAGATGTCAAACATTCGTAAAAGCTCATGCATATGTGCAATGGAATATAAACAAAGTCGAATCAAAATTCAAATCAACTTCAAAACTGACCCATTAAGCAATGGTTAAAGATCATTCAACCCGTCAATAATTATGACAAAATGTCCTAGTCAGGTGGATAATGAAATGATGGGGGTCCAAGTACACCAATATGCCACATCAACATGAAAACTCAAGACACAAAAATAAATCGAAAATATTTTTCTGTTTTTCCAAAAAAATATTTTTGACTCAAAAATAATATCTTTTCGTGTTTTCTCAAAATATTTGAAACTGAAAATATTTTTGTATTTTTAAAATTTTTATCACAACAATTTTTTTTTGTATTTTTCTCATAAGATTCAATGAAATGAAAAAAATATAATACAAAGAGATGCACATATCAAAACACTAGAAAAATATATATCATGTAGCAAAGACTAGCATATGACAAACATGGAAACACAATCATCATTCTGATCCAGCATGGGAAGGTTCAAGTGCAACCAAATAAGAACCATGAAGTTTAATCCCTAAATCCTTTAAGTTCGATTTCCTTACCGAAGTAGGTGGGTAACAACGAATGGGGTTTTTTATAACCGACACGAATTTATTCCAAAACTTCCTAGGATCATTTTCAAGGTCATAACAATAATGCCTAAGGTGACCCTGTCCACCGCAATGAGTGCAAGTGTAAACACGACGAGTAATCTGACCTAAATGTTGATCTCCCCTAACTTTCCTGGTTGACTTCTCACACGATTGGTATTGTCTTTGTTAATGAGTGCAATACGATCTTCAAATCCTATACATCACCCCTATAATCCTAAATTTGGACGGTGCCTAAAATCTTATCTAACTTTTCCGACCTTTCCTCCAAATAAAACATCACCTTATTCGAGTCTCACAATCTCTCCTCAATCTCACTAATCCTAGACTGAAGAAAATTCCTAGACCCCTCAAACTCTAGAATCTCTTTCTTCATAGCCTCCATCAAACAACGGAGACTATATCTTTCTCCCTCAACATATTTAAGTTTCTCCCAAAGAGTCTTATCTCGTTCCCTAAGATCCTCAATCAAATCGTCATTATTTTCTATGGCACGCTCATTGAACTTGCCTTGTAACTTCAAGTTTGCCTTTTTCACCGTTACCTCTTCCTTATACAAGTCATTAAAGGAAACTTGAAACTCTCCCACATATATCTCCTCTTCCTCACTAGCTTCACCATTACTCACGTCAGATTCACACTCAATGACCTCAGAATTATCATTCACATGAGAATCTTCATGGGAAGATTTATCGTCGTTGCTCACATGCAATGCCATGATCGCTACAAAATTGTACTCAGTGGGGGAACTCTCTCTCTCATTCGATTCACTATCACTTATGGTGTCATTATATACTATTGGTTTCTTTCCATCTTTCTTAAGTCTAGCGGGGAACTCCGCTACCTTACGACCATAATCCCCACAACTAAAACACCTATATTACTCATCCATCTTAATATTATCACTTTTATTCTTAGGGACTTGATCGTCCATGTTGTTCTTGAATTTCTCAAGTCTTTTGGCATCTTTTGATTGCTTTTGGAACATAATAAATTTTTTGAACTTCTTTGCAAACAAGGCTACATCCTCAAAATCAGAGTCGAAATCATCATCTGCAACATTAGTCTCCTCCTTTCGAGCTTTCAAAGTAATGACCCTTTCTTTCTTTGGCATGTGTTTGGAGGTAAACATGTCAAGCTCATAAGTTTGTAAGTCAAATATAAGATCTTCTAATTTCTTCGAATAAAGCATATCCAATGGGTTTAAAATGGTCACTTTGGGATCAGATCTTTTAGGCAACGACCTTAAGATTTTCTATATGAATTAGTTGTCTGGTGTTTTCTCTCCCAAGTTAAACGACGAGTTGGAAATGTTGGACAATCTCTGTAAAACTCATCAAACATCTTATTCTCTAACATCTTACTTGTCTCAAATTAGGTAGTGATGTTTTTATGTCTAGATGCCCTAACCGTGCTAGTTCCCTCGGGAGGAAGTGTAAGAACATCCAAAGTCTCTTTTGAAGTTTCGCATGTCATGATACAATTCTACTCGTCCGATGTGACAGACGAGGAAATAACATGCAAACCTTTAGAGTTATAAGTGCAAGTATATGTTTGGATTCTATCCATGACTCAATAGGTTTTAAAATAATGGAGTCTCCCTCTCTCGTGACTCGTGGAGACCACCTTTTTTCAATAACTAACCACTGATGATGATCAATTGATTTTTAAGCACTTCTCATTCGCATTTTTCAATAATCATAATCTGTTCCAACAAAAATGGGAGTTCTAATTTATTGCTCTAATCCCAATTTGTTTGACCATTTTTCTTATGTGTGCTTTAACGTGACAAAACAATTTTCTCTTTCAATTTTTTTTTTTTCAAATTTTATTACACACCAAGTTTGTGAAAAAAATTTACTTAAGCTCAATTTTATCTTGTTTAATCCTAAACATGCATTTATGTGGTTAAAGGAAGTATAATAATGTAAAGTTCACAACACCAGATGTACAAGGAAACCACTAAGGGATAAAAACTCGGATGACCCAATACAGACAATCACTATGATACAGTTTTACAAAGGAAGACAGAAAGACTTAAACCACAACTCAATCCCCATAAGCCTTAACTCACTTCTTCTCTCTAACCACTCCCCCACAGTGACCATATAGAAATCCTTACGTGGTACTTGTCTACAACACACGAGTCTATGCGCACCTCGGTATCCACCGATGTGTCTTTGGCAATCATCAACGATTCAAAACATGACCTTCCTCGTTTCTCGACCATAAAACTCCAACGAACCAACTGTTTAATATGGATGAACAAACTTCAATGGTGCAAACAATATCTCTATAGCATATGTGTATGAAAGATCGAATCTTTTAAACTATAAGGATGTTTTTAGATTTGAGTTCCTTAGAAAAGAAGTGCATAAAACCATAATTGTTTTATTATATATTTTGATTTCTGACACTTCGATTTTTGAGAAAGAATGCCTTGAATAAATTTTTTTTAAGTCGGTAGCTCGTTAGAACGATATCCCTATGTCGTTTGAACGACTTGGACATGTCATTAGAAAAACTTGTCCAGGTCCTTTGAACGACACTGTGATGTCATTTGAATGACTAATGATGTCGTTTGATCTTTCCAAACAAGAGGAAATGATCTATATGACTCTAAACAATGTTTATATCATAATAAACGATGTTAACACATTTTAAAACTATTTTTAACCTTTGAAAATCATTTATAAATAAAATAACATCCCAAAAACATTTTCTGAGCTAACGAGCAATCCGCCACCAGTGGAAGCAAGCTAGCCCCCTATGTTGGTTGGGGGAAGAGGGCATTTCCATCGCGAAGGATTCAATCCAGCCACAGGTTCCCCTACGGGGGTATTTTTTTTTCCACTGTAATTTTGAAAATGGGCGTTTAAATGTCCTTCAAAAGTAAGTAAATAGATCCGAAACATATAAAATGCGGTTAATCCCGCTGTCGACCAAGCGATTATTGCGAAAATCGGTGAATACAACCAACTATCATTAAGAATTTCATCTTTGGACCGAGTCCCATAAACATTATGCGTTCATACCTGAAAGTATCTCAGAATGCAATTTGATATAAAAACGTGAAACGTGCACCATTAAACATGGCAAAATATATCTTTGAAGCTTGACCTCTACATATTCAAATAACACATCGTAAACTATGTGGGAATCGTGAAAATATAAAAATATATCTATGACTCAAACAAGTTTTGTACGAAATTAAGTCAATTACATACAAACTGACATATTTGGGGACACATTCGCTGTAATGGATTTTGTCCCTGATAACATGCTATATTGAGGACACATCCTCTGTTAATCACCTTAAGTATACTCTATCGTACCTTCTTTTGTAGAGTTATCCTTCATAAATGATTAATTAGTTCACCAATCGCCTTACGGTGAATTGATCCTTCGAAGATGGTTTCGATGGGTAATGGTCCTTGTTTAGTAAGTTCCATATGTTGTAGTATGATATTGTGGGTCTTACTTTCATTTTCCCGATGGCGTTAATCTCAAAATGGTAAGAATGGGTGTTATATCTAGTCATTGTAAACATTATTTTCATAGTTTCTTTTGGACTATCTATTATAGAGGTTAAGTTAGCAAGTGAGTCTATAATGTTGTTTGTATACCTCCTGAGAAATTCAAATTTGAGACGCTCGAATAGAAGACTTACATCTTCTAGTTAGGCACGCTAAGTTTGTAGTTTATCGTTGCATATTTTTCATTTTCCCAATATCTAGATGATGATTAGGTTGGACTGTCCATAGGGTTTTAGGTCTATGATTCCCATTTCCAAGGCAATTTTATGACCTGTGGTACCAACCTTGTATTCGACCATGTTGTTGGTGCATTCGTAGGTGAGTTTGATAGTCTTGGGGAGCTAGTGTGAATTGAGAGATACCAGAAGCATTTCGATGCAAAATATTCTTTTATTGGAAACCCCATCGAAGTAGAATTACAATATATGTATGTCATCTAAGGAGAATGGGTCCTTTTTGGTAAATTTTTCCTCGTAATATTTTTCTTCATTTGACAGGGGTTATCCTACACGTAGGTCTAAGATGGCTGGTCCTTTGGTGGATTTTTGTGTGACATATGTGATTTTGAATTTGGACAAAATTATTAATCACTTACCTTTTTGTCTAGAGAGAGAGTTTGTCGAATAAGTACTTAAGGGGATCCATCCTGGAAATGAGTCGTATATATATGGACATCATATGATGGAGGAGTTTGCGAGTGATCCATACGAGAGATATGCATGCCTTTTCCAAGGTAGTGTATTTTAGCTTGTGGGATACTAGATTTTTGTTAACAAAGTAAATGAATCATTCCTTCTAGAAACTCTCTACATATTGGGCCAATATGGCTCCAACGACTGTGTTGGTTATATTCATGTAGAGTAAGATAAGTTATCCCGATTAGGGAGGCACCAATATAGGTGGGTAGGTGGGTGAGGTATTCTTGTATTTTCTCAAATGCTTCTTATAATTGACCATTATAACTTTAGGGAGTGTCTTTGTTGAGTATATGGAAGATGGATTTTCAAATGAAGGTAAGTTGCTTGATGAACCAACTTATGAAATGTATTTGACCCACGAACCTTTTGGCATATCACCCTATGCAAGAATCAAATTTATGGATCATTAAATTTCCCTATAAAAAGATTCTCTACATTAATCTCGAAGATATTCCATGGAAATTATTCTTCGATAAGGAAGCCTATAAGAAATGATATGTCATTGGGATACTTTTGACACACACGATGATTCACATACTCCCGTCTTCGTTGAGTTAGAATTCCCCTTGACTAACAACATGACATAATACGATGGGTGCACAATTCGGATCAAAGATTCTCTCAAAAAGGGAATCTAATACATCGAAATCTATGAAAATTCATCCCTCTTCATAAAATCTCTTGAAATGGAAATTCAAATACAAAAAGCGTTTGTCGTTTATAGATCATATCAAGGATCTCACCTCGGAATACAAATATGTTACTTTCCATTACATCTCTCATTTAAGAAATATCTTTTTCAATTCATTAGTTCCACTGGACTCTATAGTTGACATGCTTCATGGAATAACAATTGCCCCTTGCAAGTTCTATAATAGTCCAATCCAACCCATTTCTAAATCATAGAATTATCATATAAGGAAGATTCGTAGAAGGCTGGGATTTGGTATTATGACATTTTATCCCTCCTCAAGTTTAGGAGATTCCCTGAAGGTCCTAATAAAAAGGACGACATAACCTGCTAAAAATTCACATCTCAGTAAGTCATTTCTAATAAATCCTAGACCGAGAGAAATTTAGATGGTACACATTAGTAGGGTATAGTAGCGGATAACATTAAATAGCTTGTGCAAAAAATCCACAGTGGGGAATGCGTACTCCACAAGAATGGCCACATGATTTTCAAAAGATCATCGGACAGTGGTATTATTGGAATACTATGCTTTATGAATGCGCAACATACGTCAATAGGTATCCAAATGTCAATTATTTGCAATTATCTAAAATTCTCCTCCCCACATGTTAGAAAATATGCCCTTTTCGTGGCATTCCTTGACTTGGGGCATCGACATCATTGGGAGAAATCACTTCCAACTCATCTAATGAGCATGAATTCATTATGATAGCCATTTATTACATCACCATATGAGTCGAAGTCGGTTCAAACACAACAGTGAATGCCACATAAGTTGGAAGATTCATTCAAAAGAATATATAGTTCGCTACAGTGTCCATTATGATATCTTGTGATAGCGGTCTCCATTTCAAAGAAAAGGTGACAAATGTGGTCAAGGAGCATGGGATTTAGAGCCACAAGTCCTCACCATATAGATATTAACAAATAAGGATGTTAAAATTGTATATAAGAACCTTAAATCTAACCTCAAAATGATGGCACACACTTGTCAAAATCAGAACTATGTTAGTTAATATTTGTAAAATTATTTTTTAAATCGGTAATTTTTTTAATTTTTATGGAATATGTTGGTTAAAACCTCGAAAAGTTGCAATATACGCTTAATGTGCACTAGCATGCGCACGAAACTAAATTACAAACATACACATTACTTTAATGAAAAATAATGGATTGATATGATGCTATTTCTTCACCGATAAGATCTTTTGCATACGCAAGAAGCAAATCCAACTCCGTACGAACAGCTACCTAGATTTTTTTTTGTGCCTATGGATACACATTTTAACTTGAAAAAAATAAAAATAACCTTTTTAAGAGTCTATATTCTTTTTCTTTAACCCGTTTTATAGAGATTTTAGTCAAGATATATTACAATTACTCTTCGTTCTTTAAAATTACCAAAAAATTTCTTGGTCTATGAACCGTGAGGAATTTTGTTTAGTTATTTTCTTTTAAATATACTATTTCTTAGAATCAACTATCACTTCATGTCAGGTTGATTTTATACTTCAGATGTACAGATAATTTGAAGAGATTGGACAATTTGTTAGAGAAATTATTCAATGTGTGATGCTTAGAGGATAAAGGACTTACTCTAGACCATGGTGGATCTCCAAGGTCGATTCTCATTAAATGGGGGGAAAGTTGAGATTTACGTAGATTAGTTACTTAACGGATTCAATTGAGAGGTATTATCCTGCATTATGTAAAATTACATTTGCAAATTGAATGAGAGAGATAATACATCCAAGATATTTTCTAGAACGCAATGAATTTTCCATTAATATATGCCATTATGTATTAATTGTTGTTTAAATTGGAAATATTGATATAGGGGTTAATCTGAAATTGGTAAGTAATTGGACTATAAACGGACTTTAGCATAGTCTATTCATATGCATTAGGCTAGTTTAATTCGTGTGTGCATGTGTGTTGCAAATCCAATAGCTTAAGTCTAGTTGTAAGTATTAAAATCCTGAACACACATGTTCAATTTAAGATTTAAATGGTAAAATATGTGTTATATATTTTTTTTTTGTTAATTACGGGGTGTTGGATTTTGGAATTAGGTAAACTTAGACCTAAGTAACTTGTGTCCAATTTACTCCCCCCCCCCCCCCCCCCCCCCCCCCCCCCCACCCCAAAAAAAAAAAAGTCAAATTATGGGTGTTCACATATAGCTACACATCCATGGTTTCAAATGTTTTCAAAGATTTTTATTCTTATTAGAACTGACCTTTGATAGTAGAAAATCACTTTTTAGATTTGGGTGTTATGTGAATTTTCATATTTTTTTTCTAAGATTCGATTTCGCTTGATTTATTTGATTATCTTTGGTTTATACGGTGTTATGTCTAGTACTTTTGGATCAATTGATATCTTACTGTGTCTCTCAAACTTATTTTTGTACGTGATTAATTTTTGTATTTGTTTTGCCCTAATTTGCCTAATATTAATTATACTATACTATGACGTTTTTTTCAAAATGGGAGTACAAAACATTTAAAATCTAATTTTAATAACAGGAAATAGATTATAAAGTCTATTGATGTTGACTTTGATAATTGTAGTGAGTGTGAAAGTGTCAATAGAACGAAAAGTTAGTATTTCAATTTTTCAAAGTGAAAAGTTTAATGTTAAACTGGCACAACACCAAAAAGGCTAAATTGTCACATTTGAGTCGGCCAACCTTATCACAGTCATTGACGGTAACAAAAAACACATTTTTTTGTCACAGTCATTGATCCTGATATGTCTGTGACGATGGCTGGTCACGGTCAAAGACCTTGACAAGTCCGTGATAAGTCTTTTAACAAAAAACCTTCGCCCTCTTTTTTCCCACTATTTTCTCTTCCCTCCATTCTCTCTCTCTCTCTCTCTCTCTCTCTCTCTCTCTCTCTCTCTCTCTCTCTCTCGTGCGCGCATGCGCGGCGGTTCTCTCTCTTAATTTTCAGGTCAACTTTTTTCCCTATCTCCATTTTCTCTTGTGTGTATATGAGTATGTGTGTGTGTGTGTGTGTGTGTATTATTTCGTGTTTGTGTGTATTGTTATGTGTGGATGTGTGTGTAGGTGGGTGTGTACGTGTGGGGGGCAATGGGGGTGTGGGGTGTGTGTGTGTGTGGGTCTGCGTATGTGTGGGGGGTAAGGTCAGGGTGGGGGTGTTGGGGGGTATTGGGTGGGTGCAAGGGGCGACAGTATGTGTAGGGGTGGTGGGGGAAGGGGCAGGAGGAGGGATGGTGTGTGGGGGTGGGGGTATTTTAGGACTTGAAATTAATTGGACATTACATATATTGATTGAGTATTTTTAGTTTAGGGCTTGGAATTTATTGGTATTGGTATTTATTAATGTTGATTGGTGGTATTAGTAGGGATTGAAATTAATAGCTATTGTTAATATTGATTGAATCTTATTATTTAGAGAAGGAAATTAATTTGACATTATAAATATTATTTGTGTATTGTTATAGAGGTTTGAAATTGGTTAGAAATTATTACTGTTGATTGGGCATTATTATTTAGGGCTTGAAGCTAATTAATCATATGTATTTAATTTCTTATGTTATTAAAAATGAATTAATTGACTAGGCGAATTTGGAGTACGAGATACACATTTGTTGGTTTTTTATCGTTGTTGGATTATATTGGACGCATGTGGTTGGATATGGAAGTTAGTTGTTTACTTTAGTTAAAATCCCTAATTTAATTCACACTAATAAATCCGTAAATAATTATATTGTCTTATTATGTTGGGTTGGTTAATTTTGGAAGTGGCACGACCATTGGATTATTGTCCAAATGGGGGTGGGGGAAGTTTTCAACTTTTTTTCTAAAATTACTTTGTGTCATGACCCGTTTGAGAGTGGCATGACCACGGACATATGATAATTAAATGAAACATACTTTAAAGTGCTTATAGTGCACATGGATACTAGTCTTTCAGTTCTTATGCGTACGCATTCAATAGCCATTAAACCTGTTCGAGAGTCATTACCCCCGTAATGATATCTCTCAAATTCTCTCATTTTGATAGTTTGGGACTGCAAAGTTTCTATATAATAATATTCTGCGTGGCTTAAACTTGTTACTTTTGAGGGACGTTTTGCAGTCATATCTTAATGTTCTTTGTATACATACTAGATGATGCAATGTTAGGTATTATTTCAATTGATAAATTGAAATAACACTCATCCTTGCGAATCTATGTCGTGTACTTGGAGAACAATGGGGATATGCTGCCGAATTCTCCACAAATTGGAACAATGTGCATGAAGTGTTAAGTATATTACAAAAATATGCGGTCTTGAATGGGGAAGGACCACTCACCCTTTAGAGGAGATGGAGGAAATATGAATTAATATAATAAATTGAATTTTAATTTCAATTTCAAATTCAAATTAAAGTTAAATTTGAATTTGAATTTGAATTTGAATGCACGAATAAATTTACCCATAGAACATACGCATTCAATAGGTGATTGTTTATACTAATGCGAAGCAAATATTCACACTTTTGTTTATGATATTTTAACCATAATAGGTGAATGTTTGTAGTAGCTGTGATGGGATATCCTAAATATAAAGAGTGGATGGGTGAGACAAATAGATTAGGGGATGTGTTTCACAGATGTGCTAATAAATTTGTCAAATACGCAAAGAGATACCATGATAATGAAGAGTTTTCCTGTTCGTGTGCTAGGTGTAATAATGGTAAGGTGTTTGAGTGGAAAATAGTTGAACTACATTTGTTATGATGGCGTATGCACGATAGTTGTCAAAGTTGGGTTTTTCAAGGGTAACATAAAGTTCCTTTTTCCCCGAGCAACCTTCACAACAACCTTCAATAAGTAGGGTATATGTTCAAGGGAGGGATAATAATGTAGATCACAATATGATAGATGATTTAGTTGATGATGCATATGGATTTCATGTAGTGGAAGAGAATGAGGTCACTAACAATGTACAAGGTGCATACACTCATGAAGATATCAGGATAAAACTTGACGATACTACCAAAGTTTAAAATTTAAGCCGAGCCAGTTGTTATACTTTGGTTATGATAAAGATCAGACAACTTTACATGCCATGGTTGGTCTGCAAAATTTGAAGACTCGATATGGTTTGTCTGACACTAACATGACAGGAATTTTGAATTGGGTGAAGGGCTTTCTACTTAAGCAGAATACGCTTCCAAATAGCTATCCTACTATGAAAAAATAGTTTGAAAGGTTTGAGAATGAAGTATAAATAAATTCATTCTTGTGTGTATGACTTCATACTATATTGAAAGGAGTATGAAAATCTTAATCAGTGTCCGATATGTGATAAACCTAGATATGTCCAATCTAATGGCAAAGAAGGCGCAAACTCAAAAGTGCCTCAAAAAGTGTTGAAATGTTTTCCCATTGGGCTTAGATTAAAGCGTTTTTCCACACTACCATGGATAGAGAAGGAAATGACTTAGCATGATAGGTAAGAAGCACGATAATTTTTTTTGCGACATCCTATTGATTCTACAGTTTTGATTAATTTTGAGTATCCCGATTTTTCTCGAGAATAGCGTAGCATTAGTTTGGCAATATCAACAATTGGTTTCAATCCATTTAGAAATCTAAGTGTCAATTAGAGTGTATGGTCAGTGATCCTAGCCCCACTAAACCTCCCTTCTTCATAGTGTGTGAGACCTGAATTTTTGATGTTGTCTTTGTTGATCCTTGGGCTAAAGGCACCAGGTGAGGACATCGTTGTATACGTGGATCCTTTGATAGAAGAATTAAATGATTCTTGGGAAGAGGATTTGACTCTTTTAGAAAAGAAAAGTTTACGCTCAAAGCTATGTTGATGTGAGCAATTTATGATTTTCCAGCCTATGGGACATTATCCAATTGTGTAGTACATGGTTATTTAGGGTGTCCTATTTGTGGAGAGGAGACTGAATCTCTTCGTCTTCTGGGTAGATCAAAAAATGTATACTATTTACATAGGAGGTTTTTACCCCCCCCCCCCCCCCATAGTTTTAGATTTGAGAAAGGTTCTAATTTTTTGCCAGACGAGGTAAAACATAGGATACGACCGAGAATACTTTCAGGCTTAGAAATTGAAAGTAAATCTTCAAATTTTGGCCGAAATATGCCAGGTAAGAATCCTAAATTTAAGAATGGCATGCATAAGAATACCCCAAGTGGGAATGAAACTGAGACAAGAAAGGCATGGTTTAGGAGGTCAATTTTATTTGACTTGCCTTATTGGAAGAATAACCCAGTGCACCATGTATTGGATGTGATTCACGTAGAGAAGAAGATCGCTGAACATATTATGGGCATATGACTTGGCGGAAGTCATTCAAAGGATGGAGAAAATGCACCAAAAGGCCTTAAAGCGTTGAAACTTAAGCCGCAACTTTGGTTGAAGGAAAATAGTAGGGGAAGGACAATAATTCCCCATGGTGCATTTACTTTGATGAGTGAGGAAAGGAATGTTCTTTTAGACACAATACATAATCTAAAAGTTCCATCTAATTTTTCATCCAACTTGCAAAGGATTGTGAATTATGGTACCCATGATTTACAAAAGTGTAAGTGCCACGATTTGCATGTGATTATTCAATTAGTTCCTCTACTGGTTAAGCATTGTTTCTCCAAGTACAAGGATTTGCAGAAGGACATTATGCAAATTAGTATATGCTTCTCACTTTTATGTGAGAAGGTAGTCAATTGATATCACATAGTGGTCGTAAAATTGGCGGTGAACAAAGTAGTTTGTGTCTTGGAGAAGTACATTCCGCCCATCTTTCTTTGACAAAAGTGTTTACTTATTGGTACACCTATACAACGAGGAACTTCTTTGCGACCTAGTAAGATATCGGTGGATGTATCCAATTGAAAGATTGATGAAATTTTTCAAAGATTACGTCAAGAATACACGATACATTGAAGTATCAATTGTAGAAGAATACATCACCGTGGATTCATCAATCTACACTCGATAATATATGCGTGACTCGACTAACATGGATGACAATGATGAGTTCATCAATGAGGGTGGCCATGTGATAGGCAAACAAGTTAAATTAACGAGTTTGCAACATTCACAAGTAGCACGTTATCCTCTTGACACTTATGGAGATTTCGAAGAATGGAAAAATTAAGTTTAAATTATATTAATTTCTACATGATTAATTTTGTAATACTTTTGTCACTATCTATGTAGAAAAGATGAAGCCCGTGAGAAGAATAAAAGACAAAAAACAATGGCACAATCAGACAACGAGTTTAGGTTATCACACGAGGTAATTATAATTAATATAGACTGTTATCAAATGTCACATTATAAGACATCTTTACGACTAACCTTATTAATTTATCTATATTCTCAGCTCTTAAAAAAAGGTGATGCGACATCAAGGCTTTCTCGTCTATCCATTGGACCCTTGTCCTTAGCACAAGAGCACAAAAAGTATCGATTGAACAGTAGCATATTCGATGCAAGGGTGTACGAGCAAAATTACAAATGTACAAAACTCGAGCAATTCATATAAGGCTCTTACTTTTTTTTAGCGAGTGCGAAAGATAAAAACCTCGTTGAAGCTAACATGACTTTCTATGGTGTAATTAGAAATATATTTGCATTGGGCTCTGTAAACTTCAAAGAGGTTGTATTTTACTGTGACTGGGTAAGATTTGAGGATAAAAATGCTTGTAAAGTTTATCCTGGAACAAATTTGATCATGGTTGACTTGTTCAAGTTGAAGAGCAACGAACACATAAGCGACAAGCCATTTGTTTGTTCTTTTAAAAAGGTCAATCAAGTATTTTACTCAGAGTATATACATGCGCCAAAGAATCTAAACAGTAGTGTGGATGACTTGGCTGCACCTACCGAATATCAATCCATTTTTTATGAAAACTCGGAATTGAAATAATTTTTTGATTTTTAATAAGTATTCAAATTATTTGTAATCACCAATGGATGTATTATTATCACACGAAAATTTAATATTTTTTATTAACTTGTACTGGACCATGACCCGAGAGTGTTTTTTATTAGCTTGTAATAAGTATTAGTTTTTTATTAGCTTGTTATGATTTTTAATAAGTATTCAAATTATTTGTAATGACCATTTGACATTTTTTATTAGCTTGTAATAACCAGCTGAATATGCTAATTAGAGTTTTCATTAATTTAAGCATTAATTCAAAGTCCATGACTGAGAGTGTGTGTGTAAATTGAAATTATTATTGGTATAAATTGAAATTTGTATAAATTAGTATTGGTATTGGTATTGGTATAAATTGAAACTGATATAAATTGGTATTGGTATTAATTGATATTGGTATTGGTACGTATTGTTATTATCGGATTTGAGCATTAATTCAAAGTTCATATACATCTTTGTACGTATAATAACAGTTTTTGGAGGAAATAACTTCATCGGGACGCCGTAATGGAGGCGACGAGGGCCTGAGGGATGAATATAAAACGCGGAAGAAGAATTTATGGGCACGGTACTTTGGGAAGGCCCGGAAGTCCATTATGAGACTCTGTGAAATTGTCCCCCTAAGGAACCAATCTTATTGGCACAGTGGCAGAAATTTATCGACGATGAGACTAATGAGCGGAAAGTGGCATCTCGGCAATCGAGGAGAGACAATCGGGAGAAAATGTTGGATGTGCACTACTCCGAGCTGACGTCTTTCTCCGAAGTGGAGCACATGATGGTAAGTTTTTAATTTTCTTGAATTTTAGTTAGTATAATTTAGCATTAATTTTCTTTACTTACTAATTATGTATTATTTTATTTCAGGAGACGGGGAGTGGCCCTGGGGGTAGGCCACATAGGCTCGATGCCTATGTGGCCATTCAGATGAAAAATGGGAAGGACAAGGAGGTTCCCCAAGCATCACAGCCACCATTATAAGTTATAAATGTTTAATTTTTTCAATTATGTTATAATTTTTTATTTACTTAATTGACTAATCATGTACTTTTTATTTTTTCAAGCAAAGCTTGAGAAAGTGCATGAGTCAAAGTCTGATGCTGACAAAGCATCTTTGGCTACGGACGCACTCGGCTAAGTGATCAGGTTGTATCGTAAGGGGAGGATTAGGGCAGTGAGCTCATGGGTGCGAAAGTCCATAATCATCGGAATGGAGATGAGAAACAACGGGTTGGCCTATAACGTGGACTCCCATTATGATAAGTTATCAAGGTTGGAGGCAACAGTCTTAGATAGGTATGCCTTCATGAAGCATCAGTTGGGAAAGGGCAAGGTCAAAGGGAAGGAGAAGGTGGTAGAGGAGTACGAGGACAAGTATGCCGACGTTGACATCATTGCTTCATCGTCAATACACATGGACTCGACGTCATATGATGATTCATTTCCCATTGTGACCCCTATCGAACGGCCTATGCTTACAATTGGTTGGCCGAGCATGTTTCCACTCGACATGTATTGTGGGTAGCCGATAGCGAGGGGTTGAGGGATTCGATCTTCGTCCCGAGTATGTAGATTCATGGACTTCCACTCCAAAACATTGATGCTAGAGTGAACGTCATGCATGTGGTGGAGGGAAAAGAGAACTCACATGTGTGGTTGCGCGAACAATGCGGCGTTCAACATATTGCGGGGTGTGTCAATTCATATGTTGTGTGGCCCTCCTTCCTCCTCTGACCTACTGAACATTGACATTATTTATATCTATTTTTATTTTGAAAATTGGATTGTATTTATATTCTTTTGACTTTTGTAAAATTTACTTTGGATATGATGGATATTTGCATTTCTATTTTATTTGGACATGGATTATAAATGCCTTGATTTCGTATATGATTTGTATTTTATATGGATATATGTTGTTTGATCAAGTATAATTTTATTATAACAAGTACAAATATATTGCTAGGCAGTGGCAGTGGCCATACTGCCCAATAGTTTTTTTTAAATTCAGCCCAGAATCGTCACGGTCAAAGATCTTGACAAAGAACATTGTCATGATCTTTATCCGTGATCTTTTTTTTTTGTCCCGGGTTTGTCATGGTCTTTGAGAGTGACAAAAACATGTCACGATCAAAGACCTTTATAGTACCATGATAAGTCTAATGAACATGCCACAGTCAATGATCGTGAAAAATAAGTTTTCATCCACAAACTTGTCACGGTCATTGAGCTTGACAATCTTGACATGTCACGATCAATGATCGTGTCAATCTGACGATTTTGGTGTAGTCTGGATAAAAATCTTAATCCCTTTAAAAAATATTTTTCTATGAAAAGTGACTTGAATGAGATTTCCATCTTACTTATCAAATATATGTCCTATGTGAATGTGTTAAAATCCTTTGATAAGAGAAGGGTGGGTTATTACACTTTACATGCTCCTTAAAAGATGAAAACAATGTCTTGAAGGAATGAATTTCAAATTTGAGAAATTTGAGATGTTCAAATGAAAATGTATTTGAAAAGCTCGTGGTTGTTTAACGACATAGAAGTGATTTGCCTTTGGAACTCAAAAATCAAGGAAGGGATTACTTTTTTGTGAATGTTACAAATTGGAACATGAGAAGAGAATGACATGTATTGGAAAGATTAACTTCATTTCTCCAAAGCATTGAAAACTTAGTCATGTTATTCTCAAGAGAGCACATCTTATATGAGTTCACCTTCATCCCATGATTTGGATAATATTGATCGATTGACATTGAAAATATATGGAAATAAAAAAAATGTGAGAGGATGCTCAAAAGTAGAAAATTGATCAACAAGTTTCAAAGGATCAGTCACATTCATTTTCTTATGAGTTCAGTCATAAATAAGATAATCTAAGGTCAATTTGATTTAATATTAAGGATTAATAATGGAAACATAAATATTTTCCTAAGTATCATTCTAAGGACGTAGAATGTAAACCTTATGTGTGAACATTTTATCATGGATATGGACACCTTTGACATTTTTGCTACAAGCTTAGGACTTTACATAACATTTATATCATTCATTAACTCATAAGAAAGATTCATGTTGTTGTGTCGGATGTTAAAACTTTGTTTTTGGAAAGTGAAAGGGAATTTCTACCCAGTTATGTCTTTATTGAAAATAATAATGTTAGACAATATGTTGACAATAGGCTGAGAAATTTCCCTTATGCTCCACCTAACTTATGTTGAAAAATTAATTGGGGAGAGGATAGATTTTCAAATTACTTTTGAGAAGATAATTATGTTTCCAAGAGAGGAAACATTGATAAAAGTATATTTTGGAGAGATGTTAGAAGGTTTATGTTTATTACGACTATATATCAAACAATAGTTAGAGATACGAAAGTTATGTAACCCATTCCTAGAGAAGGATGACCCACCCTCCTTGTTTATCCTCTTTATCCATGAGATACTACCACATCTACTAAGATAGGTAGGTCTTTTTGAACATATCCTTATTCCTTGTTCCATCCAAGGTATTAACTTGACTGTTTGGGACATTTCATGTCATTTGGTTGTAATATTAATTAATATATCTTGGATTGTTAGTACTTTCCGTGAAAAAAAAATTCATTACATGCATTTATTTGTTTATCTTGTCAATTATTTGTGTACATATCATCTCGTTATAAAATCCAAACAGGTTTTCCCTGTTACTATTTTTTATTTGTGCTTATCATTACTTAACACACATATATACAAATTTCTTAACGTACAATGGGAATTATTTTTTCCAAGTGTAATGTGGATTCTAAGCTCGTATCTCACTACAACGCACTATCATATATATTTTTGTAGTTTATTGAGACTTACTATGATGATTGGGATACAATTTATTTAGTATTATTATTGTATGGTTTGTTTGTTATGTCTTTATATTCCACTCTAATGAGTGAATTTCGTGATTATTGATGGAGTTGCAAATGTACCATTTATTCCACGATAAAGGATACCATTTGAGTGAGAATGCCTAATTCGAATTTTAGAATCATTATCAAAGGTTTCGTTAAAGGTGCGCATGAAAATATATTTGTTGGCAAAAGACTATCTTAAGAAAAAAAATAGTACATAAGTTCTAACAAAATTAAATGAAATAAAAATAAGATAGGTTTTAGCATATTTGAAATGAAATTGATATCTTAGTCTTGCAACATGTTATTGAGTGAATTTATTAAGTGGATGAAAACTTCTTGACTAGTTTATAATAAGATTTGCCACTTTGGTTGACTACTTGAAATGAACCCGTGTTTATATTCTCATGTATATAAAGCATTTTTACAATTCAGTGTTACTTAGTATTTTATAATTGTTATGTTATTACAAATTTGATACTTTGAGTTCTTAATATGTCTAAAATTTGAAGAATCAACTCTAAAATGGGTCAAATTGAAGTTTTATAACACATCTTAAGCTAAGTGATAAGTTTGGGGTATAATTGTGTAATTTAAGAAACTTTAGGGACTTGATTTTAATAAAGAAATTTCAGGTACCAAAATGAAAAATAAAAAGGGAACCTTTTGTAAATAAAATATTTTTAGGGACCTCTAAGAAATATTGAAAATATATAGTATGAACTTACCAAAATGCCCTTCATATGTAAAATGATCCTTATACCCTTAATACATTTCCACCTCGTGCTTGACACCTGTGCCTACACATGTCATCCATATAGATTAAATTTAAACACTGTCGTCTTTAGAGAAAAAGGTAAAACACGTGTCGCAGTTCGGTGATATAGGACTTCAAGACCCATTCGTTACGTGACACTTCAATGCTGACTCACCGTTGTGAAAGCTTGCTCAGCTAGACACGTGTCAACGTCGTGATATATGTGGAAAACTATAAATATGACCTTTAGGATCATTTAAACTGACATCAATAGTTAGAAAAATTATGGGAAAGTTTAAGAAGAAGTTTCAACTTAACGAAGTGATCCAAGACTCAATATTGGTAACTTCGAACTTATGTTTTAGGTGAGTACTCTATGACAGTCCTTGAGAATTTCAATTACATTATATTATGCAAGATATATATACTTTGTGAACTTCTTTTATTCTCAAATTCATCTGATACCGATGATTGATTCTTAGTGATATGCTTATATTTGTTCATATACACACACCGATTAAAATGAGTATTAAAAATGAAATTGAATATTGCAAATAAGATTCGGCCTAAGGGACCTCTTTACTGATTGACATTCCCAGCTGGGTTATGGTCGGATTGCTCTAAATAAGGCATTTTGACAAACAAGTTTTATTGACCCTCAACTACCGAGGAATAATACGGTATTAGAGTGTACTTGGCCATTAAAATGATATGATTGAAAGAAAAAGATATTGCATTTTATTTGCCACGTTCGTTCTATTCTAAGCTATTAATTTCAATATAATGTCATTCACTTATAAATATCCCTAAAGTTCTCGTCCGTATATGTATATGTCTTCTATTCTTACTTGAATAGGTATCTATTTTATGAAAAACCTTACAATGTCTGGAGATTGAACCTCACTCAACTTGTAGCAGACGTTGTATAAATAACATTTTTTCATGAAATGACTAGGCTCGCGGATGGAACATAAAAGGACTATGTTGAAGATTTAACCTTTAGATCTCTTTTTATTACTCTAAGTAGAACCTTTGTTTTATAATATAAAGCATGTTTGTCTCTCTTGGAATAAGGTATAATTTTTTTCTTAAGTTGTCACTCATTGTTTCTTTTAATATAAATGAAATTTCCTTTTAGAAAGCTCTGATGACATAATTCCATGATTTTCAGTAGTCTGCGATTCATGACCATGTGAATGTATTTCTGTTGCATTTATTTTAAGAAATATTTTAAATCTAGAATATTTAATGCCTTGGTGTCATGTCAAAACACTCATTCCCTACTAATTTTGGGTCGAGGTCGTGACAGAGGTGGTATCAGAGCACAGGTTATGAACCCGTAGACTACTGAACATAAGTTTCGAATGTTATAGATTTTAAGTTTCCATAGATAGGTTATAGGATTAAATATCTGAATTATATGATAACCCTCCATATTTTTACACTATCGATAAATGTTTATATTTAATTATTCTTCTAATTTGCGATCTTGAGATAGTATAATACATCTTACGGCTGGCCATGACTGCAGAAAATGACCAAGACAAGATTAATTGCGGGAACTAGTGGTTCAAGTATGGAAGGAGTGGAAGGTGCATTCAAGGTGATTAAAAGTCTAGAAAATATTTTGGAGCATCAAGTGAATACTGGAGCACCAATAAATCCTGAACTAAGTAGATGTACTATTGAACAATATAAGAAGTTGATTCAGCCATCTTTTAAAGGTACTCCAAACCCAGTAAATGGAAAAGATACTCAATGTTCTTAACTGTACTATTGACATCACATTATAGGACCCCTTAAGTCTCTCCTTAGGTAACTAAAAACTCACTATTTCACTACAGACCCTAGGTTATACTTCGAGTACTAATTTATAGGCCATTGGACGCTCCCGGGCCCCATTTGACTCTGGTCAACTCTATCGACAGAGAAAAAGCTCTTTGAATCTTCGAAGGTCTCTAAATCCTATTTCCAACGATCTGCCCCTTGCATGATTCGGCAAAACAGTTCGGACGAACGGATCATTTTTCCACTAAAAATCGATCTGGAAGCCACCGGGTGCTCCCGGGCCCCAATTTGACCCCAATCAACTTCATATTCAGAGAGAAGACTCTTTGACTATTAGAAGTCACTGAAATCCATTTCCAAAGGTCCACCCCATGTGTGAGACATCATAACTATTTGGGCTATCGATCCGTTTTCCCCTAAAAACTAATTGAGAAGCCACCGGGTGCTCCTAGGCTCCGTTTAACCAAGGTCAACTCTTCAGCTTGAATGAGACTGAATGAATCTTCGAATGGCGTTAAATACATTTTCTAATGGTCTTCCTCGTGCACAAATAGTCTTACGGTATGGATGAATGACCCGTTTTACTACAAAATGTCACTGGGTGCTTATGAGCCCTAGTTGACCAAGGTCAACTATCTGAACCGAGCAAAGATATTTGGAATGTCAAAGTACCCAGCATAAATTTTCCAACATTCTGCCCAGTCCTCGATTCTAACTTACCATTCGGATGAACGATCTGATTTCGTCCGTCGATCTCTTGTTTAAAAAACCGACGAGGGCTTCCCAGCCCCGTTTGACCCAAATTCAACTCCTAGACCGGGGTGCGTACCAAGTACTCTTGAAGGTCTCTGAATTACCTTTATAACGGTATACCCCATTAGATCAACAGATTGCGTTCTAAGACCATTTTTCAAAAAAATTTGTCGGAGACTGTCGATTGGTAGGTCCATTTATGCCCCTGCCGATAGTGTTCTTAGGGATACCTGCTGATTGGGAGGGCTAGGGCTATGCCTATCGTCCCTCCTAACCCTTTAAATAGATGGCATGACCTCACTCCTAAATCACACCTCAGATCCATCAATGCCAGCAATCTCAACAACATTCCCTTGCAATCAACGAAGTTTCCTTGAGTGAATTTCTTTTTCATCTTTCTTTACATCCTTTTCATAACCTATTTTGCAAAAATATCATTTTTTCACACCCAACATTCATCTCAACATTCAAGGGAGTTCATTAAGGATCAAGATCAAGCTTCAATTCTCCAAAGAAGGTCTAAAATCCTTCTCGCTCTTTAATTTCTTTATTTTTGCATTAATTATTTAAATTCCTAATCTAGATTTTGTTTTAGTTCATACACATCAATATCTGACCTTCTGATTAGTTATATTGCACATACTTTATTTCCTATATAAAAAAAGAGGGTTACACCCATAAATTCTAACAGGATTATCGATCATAATTTCTCAAAACTAAAATACATTTTCTACACACACACACATATAATAAATTCCCGTTCGAATCTATGGGATGATCCCCACCCTTACGCCACATACGAACTATGTGGACTTTGATTCCTTTATAGGCTACGTAGATATTTCGGGCTGAAAATCGAGACTCGAGTCCCATTTTCTCATTTTCGCGACTCATTTTCATATATATATATATTATTTGTGATCCTTATTGGCATTTTATCCAAACATATTTATCATTTCATAATAACGATCAATATCTCGATAAACGCATACATCATATTTTCTACATATTATTTTTGGAACATTCCTATGGATGACCTCACTCTATCTTTTCCATAGTATGAGTTAGGAGATTCCGGTCTTCATTTATATATACACACACACATACACTTCACGGAGAAATAAAGGAAAATAGTAACTCAAGCCCATGAGAAATCAAAAAGGAAGTATGGGTGCCTAACACCTTCCCATTTCGTAACTTAGCCCTCGAAGCTTCAAGCTATTAGTTTCGTAAGAATCAGTTTGTCTTTGATGTCGTTCTCTTGACGCGGCGACATGTTCTTTTGCCCATTTTGTACAAAATAGGTTGGCAACTCCATCTCTTTACATTCACCCCACACCGACAATGGCTAAAGCAATCTTAGAGTAATAGGGAAAAAGACTTTTCACTCACTCTCACCCCCACCCCCACCCCTCCTTCACTGGGAAATAAGGGAGAGAGGAGAATCCCGGGGATTGCCACAGTGGCGACTCCGCTGGGGAGATATTTTCACAAGAGGGCTAGACTCTATTTGCATGGGTGTTATTGTTTTTTGCTTGTGTGCGTATGCACCTACCTGTTTGTTCCATTTTTTCTCATCTATTATTCAAGCACATATACTCCTTATGCTTATACCACTACTCACTAACACACTTGTAGATACTTCTCATGTACACTTCACACTACTTACACATACGATCACTTATATCCATGTGTTTCACACACCACTTAGAATATACATTGTTAGGTGTGACTAACACACACATCCACTTATGACACACGTATATATAAATTCTTACTCACACTAGTCACATACCACTTGTAGTTGATCCATGCTTAGGTTCACTACCACACAGTCACTTGTTGATATTCACACATCACTCACTCTCACATATCCACGCTTAGTATAATCCTCATGCACCATGTTAGATTTACATTTTATAATTGTAGATTCTTCCCTATTAGTATAGTGATCATCATGCCAAATAAAATACTCTCTCCACAATGTACTAATCAAGAATCATGCCTTTTGCACACTACATCACCAAAGATCATGACTATTGACCAATTTTTATCATGTAACTAGGGGTCACTTTGTAATGGGGGTTGGTCCGGTAGGTAGCAATTAGCCTAAGAAATATGACTCTCATCTTCCATTGGCCAAGCACCTTCGGCGAATATTGAACGGTTCCCCTCGCATGGTACTGCTTGACCGAAGTCATGACGGGAAGTATATTGCAGGGAAGTCATTCACTTTTGTCAAGTATATTGAATTCACTCTCACACGTACTGTCCCCACGAGGTATATAATGAGGCAATTCACGTACACTCAGTTATATCAAATGGCTAGTCCACACATGCTGATTGCCCTCAAAAGCAAGACGTATATCGTGGAAGTTCTGCCAAAGGTGGGAACCCTTCCAATTAACCCAACAACAGTATACCCTCATATAGGAGTCAAATCTAGGGCACTCATATTTATTTTTCTGGTTACTACCCGAAACTCCGGTAAAATTATGGGTTGGCATGCCGCCTAAATTTTTACTCGATTTCGTCTTTTTCAAAATGGGACCCTATCCATGAGCCGGGCAACAAGTCCAACCATGTTTTTATATATTTTTCAAACCCAATTTTCCTAGGCTCGGGTCCCATCTGGCATTTCATTTTTCATTTAGGTAAACCTAATATAATTGAGAAAGTAATAGTAATAATAATAATAGTAATAATAATAATAATAATAATAATAATAATAATAATAATGATAATAATAATAATAATGATAATATTAATAATAATATTGAGACCCTTTTTCCTCATTTTTCCTGTTTCTTTACCAAAAGTGTCAAAAAGATTTTTCCCTCCTACATCAAAATACCAAAAGCATTTTCCCTTCCTTGTACCAAAAATATTTTTCTCCCTTTTACCCAAAAACATTTTGTCCTCCTCTTTTCCAAAAATGTCAAAAATTATCTTCCTCCCTTTCCCAAAAAAATATTAATAACAGTGTTCCCCTTCTCTTTCAAAAATAAATTTGAATTTTTTTCCTTCTCAGGTTAGTCACATACCCGACCCTTGGTTTGGCTCCCTATTCACTTAGGTCTTCTGTCGAACCGCCCCAAGGCTCCCTCAGTTCCCCCGCTACTTCCTCTAAGTCCGAAATTTTCCTTAATCCACATTCCATGGAGAACGTTGACTAAGTACCAAATGTGCAGCCGGATCTGATGACTGTCCTAGCCCAACTCTCTGCCAAAATTGACGATCTTAAAACTGAGGTTAATGAGATGTAATGAAACTGGGTCCCTGTTCCTAAAAATACCAATGTCCTCTTCCCTGGAATCATGGGTCTGCACGCACCTGAGCCTATTTGGGTCCCCGAGGAATATCATCAAGCTCCATGTGCCCCTTCGACTAATGGGCAACTGCCAGTTCAGCTCCCTATGCTGAATCTTGCACAATCAGGGGCTAACCTACTCGTGATCATTGATCCAAAGGAAGAAGAGTTGAACAAGGTCCAGGAGGACCTTAAGATGTTAACCAAGAATTTTGATTAAGTCCAAATCTCCTAGAACTACGCAGATACCTTCCGTATATCTCCATACCCTCAAGCAAGGCTACCAAAAAAATTCAAGATGCATAACATTAAGAAGTTTGGGGGTAGTAGACCCCCAATTGTTCATCTACAAAGTTACCACCAATCCATGACTCTCTTAGGTGCTTCCGAGGAAGTAATGGCTAAAATGTTCCAACAGACTTTGAAGCACAGTGATCTTCGCTGGTTCTTATCTCTCAAGGAGTGCAGGATTCGTAGTTGGGAGGATATTACCCATGAATTCATGTCATAGTACAAGTATAATGAAGAGTTGGAGGTTACCAGACAGGATTTATAACTTCTCAAATAGAATCCTGGGGAATCTATTAGTAACTTCACAACAAGGTTGAGAGAGAAAGCAGCCACTATGACCAACCGGCATTCCGAAGAGGAGTAAGTTAGTATCGTGAAGAAGAATTTCTTACCCCATGTTCGAGGGACAATGGGAGGACAATACTACCCTCATTTTTTAGCACTCCGAGAAGCAGGAGTATAGATCGAAGAAAGTTTTGGCAAAACAGAAGTTGAGAGAAAGAAAGTATCCGGATAGTTCACTCCCATAAAGTATGAGAAGCCTAACAATACTGCAGTTTTAACCATCAATAACATCTCTGAGTCTGCTACTTCACGGGCACCATAAAGCCTCCCAAACCCAGTCAAAAAATAATACACTAAGATTTACTCTGCCCTCTCCAATGTTTACTAGGCCATTCTAAGACGAAATCTTATCAAGCCAATTGTCCCTCGCCCATTACCAAATCGACTTCCCAAAAATATCAAATCAGATGCCCATTGCGATTGTCACCAAACTGCTGGCCACACCACTAATCAGTGTTTCCACATCCAAAATGTAATCCAAGGTCTTATTGATTGGGTATCATTGCCCCACTAACCAATCCTAAACTAAACACTACTCATAATCCACTCCCAAATCATACAAATGCCATCTTCCTAGAAGAAGACTGTGAATTTGATCCCTCTACCCAGATCGTACCTAGTAAATCACCCATCCTACACATATATTCCCCTAAACTCCTCCAAGTATTCCAATATTTTTCCTGTATCCTATCAATATTATCGATCCGGGCCTGTCACTTTTTACTAAAGCGTGCATTATTGTTCGTACCCATTCCAGAGGGAAAGGTGTGGAATTGTCAACAGTATTAAACCCACATTTAGAGTTTGGGATGAAATTTCCCTCTAATATGACATTTGACGGTAATAGATTCAATACATTGTTCTTGGAATCTCGAAAATAGGCTCGAGAGTCAAATAATTTGGTGGTACCTACCGACGAAGTCAATTTAAATGATGTTGTCCAGATCATGGAAGACTTATTCCGAGAGCTTGGTGAAATTTATAGTATGTCCGAGCTACTTGATGCTTTGAAACTACAAAGGTGACAAAGACCTTAACTTTTACATCTCCCCTTCGAACGTGAAGGTCAATACGAATAGGTCATTGAGGTTGTGGAGTGTATTTACTTCTCATGGAAAGATGATGTCATTTTCACTAGATAGGGGGGAAGGATTCGATAATTCAGATGAAGAGCAAAGTCCAGACAAGACTAGACTAATAGTCAGCATATGTAGAATGATACCATTTGAGGAGATGCTAGGAGAGATTAAGAACTTGGCTGAACAAACCGAGATAGATTGGGAAATAGGGTTTTTATTTTCCCATCTTATGCCAATCATATGACTACATCATGAAGGCATTACCAAGTTTTAAACCCGTAATCATCAGCAATCGACAAAGGAAAAGGTGTTAATAAACTTCATATGATAGAAATGACCCTCGAGGAGGGCAAGATCCTCGATGAGTTGAAGAAAAACCAATCTAACATCACTCCATGGGGATTCTTTATGTCTTTCTAGCTACGCCGAAATGCCTTGATTAAACTACTCATTGTTCCCATAGTCCCTCCTTCCACCACACTAGAAGAAATATTGAATATGGTCGGATATCTAACCTCTACTAGAATGTTGGCCTTCTTTAAAGAAGAAATCCCTAAGATTGTTCCAAATCACAACCGTGATCTTAATATCTCCATCGAAGTCATGTGAAAGATCATCCCACTTTTTCTTGTCAATAATGGATTAAGTCTTAATGTTTTCCCATTGAGAACCCTCAACTGCTTGGGACTAAAAGTGAGAGACCTTGATCCAACCTCATTCACAGTGCGAACTTATGATAATAATCGTTAGGAAGTGATGGGATGCATAAATCTTAAAATAGGGGTTGGCCCTATAAATCTCGGTACTAAGTTCCAAGTCATCAATATCTCAGTTTATTTCAACTTTTTGCTCGCACGATTATGGCTCAATAGTATCAAGGGTGTGTCTTATTCCCTACATCGGAAACTGAATTTCTTCGTCAATGGGTAGGTCATCACCATCTTGGGTGACGATGATAATACTCAGAATGCAAGCACGGATAATCCAATACTAGAGATATAACATGGGGAAAATGATATGCTTCCATCAGGTTTCCGAGTTGAACAGCTTTCATTTTTAGTAGGGGACGATTTTAAAGACAAAGTATGTCCAGAACACAACCCTCACGACAATGTCAATGTGATATAGATGTTCAATAACATGCACGTCATGCCCGGACTAGGATGAGATGACGACAAGATGGAATAATTGAACCCATAATATTGAAGAAAACTTTTACACCTTGAGGTTTGCATTATCGACCATCAGTAAAGGAACTCAGAATGTTCCGCCAACCTTGATTGAAGAAGAGGATAGAAAGTGATAAGACTGGCTCAAGAGATTCCTTGAATGAAAGATTCATTAGAGAGGGTGAATATTTCTCCTTTTGTGGCTTTACCTAACTACAGTATAATCATGCGAACAAGAAGATAAAACTAGGAATGGAGATATTTTTCTAAGATAGCTACTCATGGGCCGAAAGTTCTCAGCATCATATGCAACCGCTCATTGAGAAAACTATAGTTGCTACTAGAGATTCCGAGGGAAGTGACTCCTTGAATTCATTCAACATGCAAAGACTGGGGCTGACACTCTGAATAATCCATTCAAGCTCTATATCATCGGATCCATCCTGCCTGATCAAAGCGGTTGATGTACCTCTCCTCAACTGGAATGATATACCAATTCCACCCACTGAAATGCAACCCAACTCTCGTGTTTATCCCATTTCCTCTTCATTTGTTATTCCTCCATATTTTGATGTAATCAATACCTCCTTTGATGATGTTCTCAACGCTATTTTTTCTAACAATGAAATAAGCGAAGATTTTGAGTATTTTATTGTGCCTTACATTAATTGTCTTGATTCTAATCAAATTATTAATGATGATAATTTTACAAATGAATCATTCTTAATTGATCTAAATAAGGTTAATAACAAATAATATAACTGCATTCAAGTTAATAAAGATAAAATTGATAGGATCCACCTTTGATGAGCATGAGCACGCACAACTTGAAGAATTACTGAAGGAATTTGTGGATGTATTCGCATGGTCCTACGACAACACGCCTAGCATTGATCCCAAAATAACTTAGCACGAGATTCCAACTCTCCCAGAATGGAAATCAGTCAAACAAAAACTGCAAAAGCTCCGCACCGAATGGTCGCTCAAGGTTAAGGAAGAAGTGGTCAAACAATTGAACGTAGGTTTTATTCGTGTGATCAAATATCGCCCATTTTTATAGGAGGCTAAGGGTCATGCCGATCAGTAGTCCTCGGCCACACAATGATCGACGATGTCTCTTCACCTGTAGCCTAAAAGACCATCCCACTGTCGTTTGGCACCTCCTACACCCTTCCGGTTGGCACCTCCCTAAAATTTTGTACAAATAATACCAAAAACCTCCCCGAAAAGTCCTCATAAAATTCCTAAAATTACCAAATGAATTTTATAATATTTTTTACAAAGACAAACATTCTTTTCAAACCTATCAAATCCCCAACTGGATTAATACCACTTTTTGTTTTCAAGAATTACCTCCCCGGAGGAATTCCTGAAATCAATTGGACATCTCGCCAACAACGTCTCCAGGGGACACCGCAGAAATTGAAGAAAATCCCCCAGCAAGGTTGCATCCAATCTAGTGGAGTCTCAAAACTTCCCCAAGAAAACTATATCTTAAGCCCACATAATTAGCTTCGACCCGCAAAATTGGCCACCGCTACTTAAATCCCTCAAAATTGACTTCGAGCTTCAGAAATGGTTGCTCCCATATTAAGTCCTTTGAGTTGGCTTTGACCAGCATAACTGGTCATATCCACCTTAAGGCCTCATAATTGGCTTTAACTCTTAGAATTGGTCACTCCCTACTTAGCCCCTTATAATTGGCTTCAACTTTCAGAATTGGTCACTCCTTACTTAATCCCTCATAATTGGCTCAAACCCTTGGAATTAGTCTCTCCCATCTTCAGCCCTCAGAATTGGCTTCGACCCTCAAAATTAGTCGCTCGCTCCCACTTCAGGTCCTCAAAATCAACCTCGACCCTCAGAATTGGTCACTCCCATCTTAATCCCTCAGAATTGGCTTCGACCCTTAAAATTGGTTACTCCATAATTAGGTCCTCATAATCGACCTCGGCCTACAAAATTCATCATGTCCATCTTATGCCCTCAGAGTTAGCTTTGACCCTCAAAATTGGTCCCTCCTACTTAAGCCCTCATAATTGGCTTCAATCCTCATAATTGGTCGGTCCTACTTAAGTCCTCAGAATTGGCTTTGACCCGCAGAATTGGTCACCTTTACTTAAGGTCCTTAGAATTGACTTTGGCCCATAGAATTGGTCACTTATACTTAGGTCCTCAGAATGGACCTCGGCCCTCAAAATTGGCTTCGACTCGCAGAATTGGCCACTCCCAACTTAAGACCTCAAAATTGGCTTCAATCCGCAGAATTGATCACTCCGTACTCTAGGTTCTCAAAATTAACCTCAATCCATGGAATTAGTTGCTCCCATATTAAGCCCTCAGAATTGATCGCTCCCTACCTAAAGCCTTAAAAATTGGTCACTCTCAAATTAAGCCCTAAGAATTAGCCTTGACCCTCAGAATTGGTCGATCATTACCATATGTCCTTAGAAGTGACCTCGGCCCATAGAATCAACCATCCCCATGATTTCCTTAGGTTCCCATAATTGGCCTCGACCCTTAGAATCGATCATCCTTGTCCCTATAGGTCTGTAGAATTGACCTATTTACAAAACATCATGTAGTGTCTATTCGGCGGCTTTCACTTGTTCTAATCTCACCCGTTAATGGTATGTATAGAAACCACATTCTAGTACACCCTAAGTCTCTCCTTAGGTCCCTAGCACCTCCCCATTTCACTACAAACCCTAGGTCATACTCCGAATACTGATCTAGAGGCAATCGGGCGCTCCGGAGCCCCATTTGACTCTGGTCAACTCTATTAACAGAGAAAAATATCTTTGAATATTTGAAGGGATCTCAATCCCATTTCTAACAAGTTACCTTGTGCACGAATCGGCATAACGGTTCAGATGAACGAACCATTTTTCCACCAAAAATCGATCTAGAGGCCATCGGGTGCTCTGGGCCCCAATTTGACCTACTTAACTTCATTGTGAGAGGGATCGATCTTTGCATATTTAAAGGTCACTAAAACCCCTTTCCAACGATATTCCTCGTGTGTGAAATGACATAAACATTTTGATGAATGATTCATTTTCCCCTAAAAATTGATTCGGATGCCACCGGGCTCTCCCAGACTCCATTTGACCAAGGTCAACTCGTCATCTCAAACGAGACTAAAAAAATATTTGAATGGAACTAAATTCCCTTTCCAACAGTCCACCTCGTGCATTAATCATCCTTGCGGTACGAATGAACAACCTGTTTTACTCTGAAAGGTCACCAGGCGTTCCGGGCCCCGGTTGACTAAGGTCAACTGTCCAAATGAAGTGAAGCCCATTGGAATGTCGAATTAACCCTCATAAACTTTCCAACGTTCCACCCCATGTGATATCCTGGATTAACCTTCAGACGAACGATCCCTTTCTATCCAACAATCTCTCGTTAAAGTATCGACTAGCGCTTTCGAGACCCGTTTGACCCAAAGTCAACTCCCAGACCTGGGAGAGGCCCAAAGGACTCTTGAAGTTCTCTAAACTAAATTTCTAACGGTATGCCCCGTTTAGGATTTGGATCAATGGATTACATTCTATGACTATTTTCCTAATAAATTTTCACAAGACTGCCGATTGAGGGGTCCATTTTCTAGCCTATCGGTAGTGTGCCTAAGGTTACCTGCCAATTAGAAGGTCTAGGGATATGTCGATCATCACCCCCATACGCTATAAATGTAGGGCATTACCTACACCTAAATCACACCTTAGATGCATCAATATCAGTGATCTGAGCAACATTCTCTTGTAATCAGCGAAGTTTCTTTGTGTGAAATTCCTTTCCATCTTTCATTCCATCCTTTTCATACCCAATTTATCAAAAATATAATTCTCTCACACCTAACATTCATCTTAACATTAAAGGGAGTTCATTAAGGATCAAGATCAAGCTTCAATTATCCAAAGAAGGTCCAAAATCCTTCGATCTCTTTAATTTCTTTATTTTAGCATCAACTTATTAAATTCCTAATCTAGCTTTTGCTTTAGTTCATACACATTAATATCTCACCTTCTTATTAGTTATATTGTATATACTTTATTTTCTATAAAAAAAAGAGGGTTACACCTATAAATTCTAATGGGATTATCCATCATAATTTCTCAAAACTAAAATGCATTTTCTACACACACAGACATATAATAAATTACCGTTCGAATATATGGGATAAACCCCACCCTTACTTCCCATACGAACTATGTGGACTTTGATGACTTTATAGGCTACGTAGAGGTTTCAAACAAAAACCTGAGACTCGAGTCCAATTTTTCCATTTTTGCGCTTCTCTCTCTCTCTCTCTCTATATATATATATATATATATATATATATATATATATATATATATATATTTGTGATCCTTATTGGAATTTTATCCAAACATATATTATCATTTCATAATAACGATCAATGTCTCGGTAAACACATACATCGTATTTTCTAGATATTATTTTTGGAATATTCCTATGGATGACCTCACTCTAAATTTTCTATAGTATGAGTTAGGCGATTCCGATCTCCATTTATATATATACACGCACACACACTTCATGGAGAAATAAATGAAAACGATAACACAAGCCCATAGAATACCGAAAGGACGGGATGGGTCCCTGATACCTTCCCATTTCGTAACTTATTCCCCGAACCTTGGAACTATTGGTTTCATAAGCATCAGTTTGTCATTGATGGGGCTGTCTTAAGGGGGCAACATGTTTTTTTGCCTATTTTACGCAAAATAGGTTGGTGACTCCATCTCTTTACATACACCCCACTTCAACGACGGCCGAAGCGCTCTTCGAGAAAGCGAGCGTGAAACCTTTTTCTCCCTCCCCCCCCCCCCCCCCCACAACGGGAGAATGGAGATAGGAGAAACCAAGGTATCACCACATGTACAAATGAACAAAGGATTTCATTTTCAACGTTTATGTTAGAGTTTGAAGCCAAACATTAGTCGAGAATGACTAAAAGACTTTACGAGTAAAGGAATAATCCCATAGGCTGGAATGCAAGACCAAAAAGATGTTGAATTCATGAGTCTGGTTCAAGGAAATATGACGGTTAGTCAATATTAGGCAAAGTTTACTAAGTTATCCCATTTTTCACCTCATGTTGTGATAAATGAATTTTTTTAAAGATAAGAAGTTTGAACGTGGGTTAAAGTGGATTATTCGTAGTCAAATTTCCATTTTAAAGTTGACATCGTATATTGATGTGGTGACTAAGGATATTATTGCTGAGAAGGATAGTGAAGAATATAATCTGGTTAGAGAGGGGAAGAGTAAGTTTAAAGAACAAAGAGGAAGGAACCCCAATAACAAATCCTTTAGGACTATACCCAAAACAGGGCGACCTTTTCTAAACAAACCCTTTAATGTTGATAGATGTTAATGATGTGGTAATATTCATAGGGGGCAACGATGTTACCTGGAGACAGGAAGTTTCTTTGGGTGTGCCCAAAAGGGACATAAAAATAACAAAAGGAATGTTCCAACAAATCCTTTTAATGACAATAAGGATCATGAAAGACAAGGTAGAATTTTTAATCTTTATGATACAAAGGCTTCTAATGCAGTAGTGTCAGGCACACTTTCTATATGTGCATAACCTTTTCAAGTTTTAATAAATCCTGGTTCTCATTTCTGTAAGTTTTGTTAATCACTTTTCTAATATTCCTAAACCCTTAAATCATAGCATACACGTTTTTACTCCTTCAGGTGAGTTATTAATAGGAAAATTAGTATATAAGTCTTGCCCTATAGATGTTAGTAGCCATAAAATATTTATTCATTTTATAGTTTTAGACATAAGATGTTTTGAAGTCATTTTGGGGATGAATTAGTTGGCATGATATCATGATAAGGTAGATTATTTTGAGAAAATAGTTACTTTCCAAATTCCTAACCAACCAGAGTATAGTTTTGAAGGAACTGGCATCCTATCTCCCACGAGTATTATCTCTGCAATGCAAGCCTATAGTTTTCTTAAGAAGGTATGCCAAGTATTTCTGGCAAGTTTTATTTATTTGCAAATGAAAGATCCTAGTTAGGAAGATATTCCTATAGCGAAACATTTTCTAGATATTTTGCTAGATGATTTTCCTAGTCTACCTCCTATTAGAGAAATGGAGTTTATGATTGACCTTATTCCTAGAACTATACCAATATTAAAACCATCTTATTCCATGACACCTTTAGAATTAAGTAAATTAAAAGTTCAATTACATGATCTGTTAGACAAGGGTTTTACCAAGTATATCCCTATGGGGTGCTCTAGTGTTATTTGTTAAAAAGAAGGACGAGATGATGGGGTTATGTATATACTATCGAGAACTAAATAAGGTGACCATTAAGAAAATACCCCTACCTTGTATAGATTATTTGTCTAACCAACTACAAGGAGCGCAAGTATTATCTAAGATTGACTTAGTCAAGATATCACCGATTGAAGATTAAGGAATATAATATTTCAAAATTAGCTTTTCCTACTAGATATGGTCACTATGAATTTCTTGTGATGCCATTTGGACTAACAAATTCACCAACCACTTTTATGGATATGATGAATTAAGTGTTTAGGAAATATTTGGATCAATGTGTGGTTGTTTTCATTAATGACATCCTTTTTATTCCAAGAGTATTGAAGAAGACGAAAAGCAATTATAGATAGTATTACAAATCCTTAGTAGGAGAAATTATATGCAAAATTAAAAAAGTGTGGAGTTTTGGTTGTCTATCGTCTCTTTTCTAGGACATGTCATTTGTAAGGAGGGAGTGTCGGTTCACCTTCAAAAGCTCATGGCTATAATAGATTGGCCTCAACCAACTAATGTGATGGAAATTTTTAGTTTTCCAGTATTAATAGGTTATTATAAAAGATTTATTGGATTTTATAGTATTGCCAAACCTCTATCTAAGTTCGACAAACCTCTACCCAGTTAACACAAAAAAAGGTGAAATGTGAATGGTTTAATGAAGTTAAGAATAGTTTTCAAGAACTTAAAAATCTATTAGTAACTGGCCTAATTTTAACTATCCCTTTCGGGACAGTGGGATTCGTGATTTATAGTGATGCTTGTAAAATGGTTTGGAGTGTGTACTTATTCAAAATAGAAAAGTAGTACCTTACACCTCAAGACAGTTAAAACCACATGAGCCGAATTATCCAACCCACGACTTAGAATTAGTTGCTGTAATTTTTTCCCTCAAGATTTGGAGACATTATTTGTGCGGTGAGACTTGTGAGATTTATATCGATCATAAGATTTTGAATTATATTTTTACACTAAAAGAATTGAACTTTAGATAAAGGAGGTGGTTATAATTAATGAAGGATTATGATTTAAATATTTATTATTACCCAGGGAAAGCTAGTATAGTAGCAGATGCTTTAAGTACAAAATCTACACCAAATTTAGCATGTCTTATTACAAACCAGGAAGATCTGTTAAAAGATTTAAAAAGTATGGAAATAGATGTTTGTATTTATAATAAAGGAGGAATAAGCGTGAATTTACAAAAATAACCCATGTTTATGGAAAGGATCAAAATTGCACAAGTAAAAGACCCACAATTGAAGAAGATTAGAGAAAAAGTTATTAAAGGGAAGAAAATTGAATTTGCGATACGAGATGATATATTGAGGTTTGGAAATAGAATGCGTGTTTCACATGATTCCCAACGGAAGAGGCAAATTTTAGAAGAAGGTCATTACTCAAGATTCACATTTCATCCCAAATGTACACAGATATATAAGGATCTTTGAGAAGTATTTTGGTGGAATAACATAAAAAAGGAGATAGTATAATTTGTATCTCAGTGTTTGGTTTGTCAACAAGTAAAAGTTGAACATCCAAAATCATCAGGATTATTACAACCTTTACATATCCCTGAGTAAAAATGGAAACATATTACCATGGATTTTATGATAGGTTTACCAAAGAGCTCAAATGATAATGATTCTATTTGGGTAATTATTGATAGGTTAACTAAATCTTCTAATTTTCTTCCCATTTAGACTACCCATTCTTCAGAAACGTTGGCTAAATTATACGTGCGAAAAATTATTAGGATTCATGGAACCCCAATTTCAATTGTTTCTAATCGTGACACTAGATTCGCATCTCTATTTTTAAAAAGCCTACAAGAATCCATGGGAACAATATTGAATTTCAACACCGCTTTTCATCCTCAAACAGATGGACAATCTGAAAAAAGCATCCAAACCTTAGAGGATATGCTTAGGGCATGTGTACTTGATCTGAAAGGGAATTGGGATGATCATTTAACGTTAGTGTAATTTACATATAATAATAGTTATCAAGCAAGTATTCAAATGGATCCGTATGAGGCACTATATGGTAGAAGGTGTCGTTCTCTTGTATGTTAGGTAGAAGTCAAAGAAAGAAAATTATTGGGACCAGAATTAATCCCGATCACAACAGAGAAATTGAAATTGATATAAGATCGACTTCGAATCGCTCAAAGCCATTAAAAGAGTTAAGTCGACAATCACGACCGGCAGTTAGAATTATAAAGAGGAGATTATGTGTTCTTGAGAGTAACATCAGCAAAGGGAGTAATTCAATTTGGGAAGAGAGGGAAGTTAAGTCCAAGATATATAGGACCTTTTGAAATCCTTGATAGGATAGCAGCTGTTTCATATAAAATAGCCTTACCCCCCTGAACTCTCTAGTGTGCATAATGTATTTCACGTGTTAATGCTGAAGAAATACGTCTCATAATGAAACTCTTCAATTTATAGAAGATTTGACTTACATTGATCATCCAATACAAAATTTGGACAAGAAGGATCAAATATTACGAACCAAGATAATTCCATTATTCAAAGTATTATGGCATAATCATTCCGTTGAAGAAGCAACGTGGGAGAAAGAAGATGAAATAAAGGATAAATATCCATAGTTGTTTCAAAATATATGTAAGTAAAGTTTCGGGACCAAACGTTTTATAAGGAGTGTAGAATGTAACAACCATGTGTTTATATTCTCATGTATATAGAGTGGTTTTACAATTGGGTGCTACTTAGTATTTTATAATTGTTATGTTATTACAAATGTGATATTTTGAGTTGTTAATATGACAAAGCCCATTTTTAAATTTGAAGAATCAACTATACAATGGGTTAAATTGAAGTCTTATGACACATCTTAAACTAAATGATAAGTTTGGGGTAGAAAATATAATTTTTTTAAAACTTTACGGACTTGATTTTAATTAATAAATGTTTAGGGACCAAAATGATAATAAAAGGACCTTTTTGTAAATAATACATTTTTCATGACCTCTAAGAAATATTTAAAATATATAGTTTAAATTATCATAATGTCCTTCATGTATAAAATGACCCTTATACCCTTGATACCTTTCCACCTTGTGCTTGACACCTCGGGCTTACACATGTCATCCATATAGATAAAGCTTAAATACGTGTCGTGTTTAGAGAGAAAGTTAGAATACGTGTCACAGTTTGGTGAAATAAGACTACAAGACCCCTTCATTACGCGACACTTCAACGCTGACTCGTCGTTATAAAAGCTTGGTCAGCTAGACACGTGTCAATGTCGTGATATCTTTGGAAAACTAAAAATATGGCCTTTAGGATCATTTAAACTTAAACTAATTCCTTGAGAAATAGTTAGAAAAATTGTAGTAAAGTTTAAGAAGAAGTTTCATCTTAACGAAGTGATCCAAGACACAATATTGGTAACCTCGAACTTCTGTTTTAGGTGAGTACTCTATGACATTCATTGCGCATTTCAATTATTTGATATTATTTAATATATATATATATATATATATATATATATATATATATATATATATATATATATTATGCACTTCTTGTATTCTCAAATTCTTCGAAGACCGATGATTGATTCCTTATGATATGTTTATATTTATCCGTATAGACATATCGATTAAAATGAGTATTGAAAATGATATTGAATATTGGAAATAAGATTCGGCCTAAGGGAACTCTTTACTGATTGAACTTTCCTGCTGGGTTATCGCTGGTGTGCCCTAAATAAGTCATTGTGACGAACAAGTTCGATTGAACCTCAACTACCTGGGAATAATACGATAGAAGAATATGGTATTAGAGTGTACTTGGCCATTAAAATAATATGATTTGAAGACAAATATATTGCATTTGATTTGTCGGATCTGTTCTATTCTAAGTTATTCATTTCTATATACTGTCATTCACTTATAAATATATCACTAAAAGTTCCAGTCCGTATATGTATAGGCATTATATTCTTACTTAAATAGGTATCTATTTTATGAAAAACTTTGGTATGTCTGGATATTGGACCTCATTCAGCTTTCAGCTAACATTGCATAAATAATAATTTTTTGAGAAATGATTAGGCTCACGGATGGAACGTAAAAGGACCAAGTTGAAGATTTAGCCTTTTCAGCTCTTTTTGTTACTTAAGTAAAATGTTTGTTTTATCATATAAAGCATGTTTGGCTCTCTTCTAATAAGTTTTAAATTTTGTCTTAAGTTATGACTCATTCTTACTTTTAACATAAATGAAGTTTCAGTTTAGAATGCTCTCATGACGTATTTCCTTCATTTTCAGTAGTTTACGATTCATGACCATGTGAATGTATTTTCGTTGCATTTATTTTAAGAAACATTTTTAATGCAGAATATTGATTGCCTTGGTGGCATGTCAAGACACTCGTTCCCTACTAATTTTGGGTCGGGGTTGTGACACTACTTCTCATATGGTTTGAATCAAATGTTATATGAAATTTCTTATGATTCGTTTTGGTATTTTCTCACATACTTGCTAACATGTCTAATATCTCATCAAAAATTGGCCTTTACTACGTGAATTGACATAATTGAGATATGTATTTGAAGAAATTATATATGTCATATCAACTTCTAATTCCATATTTTTAATGAATTATTAAATGTTGATGTTTACTTAGTGTATAGATCAAATATCATTTTTTGCATGTTCTTTGATTTATATGTATGCATTTTCTTTTCATTTTTTGTGTTTGTGTAAACAATTTAAAAAAATTCAAAAAATATACATGAGTAAAAATATCTAGGATGTTTCAAAAAAGTTAGAAATTTTTTGGGTTTCCATGTGAAGTATTATTTAAAATTGTTATTCCCTAACTTTTTACATCTACCCAAAACCTTGCACACGAGTTGATGTTCCTGATTCGTATCGAATATTGCATTTAATTACTCTCGAACCTATGCATTTTAGCTCCCTCGGGTATCGTAATTGCTATAATTATGCTCGATAATCAGACAACCTTCGTTTTATATACAAAAATATTATTTTAGGTATTATTGAGATTTAATAGGTGTTACTTTCCTTAGTATGAAGTGTGAGCCCATTCTGGTCAAGTTCCATCGTGATTCGCACGTTCGGGTGCATTTTGGTAATTTTACACTTCAAGATTCTTGCCCAAAGTCCTCACGGAAGTTGTAGCCCTCGGGCCATGCTTCACGTGACCGTGAATGGTGCATAAATCGGAGTCTGAACAAAGGAAACACGGACCTTTAATCGGAAAAGAATTATAAGAAAAATAACAATTTAAATTATCACCCCCATGTCCCTTATCTCTTTTATTAACAAATCCATTAATTCCATTTGTATCCTAACTTCATTTTTTACAGCAAACCCACTTTTGGAGATGCCGATTTTGGATTTTTCTCTGGTTTATGCCACGCACCAAATTGGGATGTTTTTAGCCAAAATGAACAACTGATTATGGGCTTTGGGTCTTAGGCTTCGATTATTGGAGCTTGGTTTTTCCATCCATGGTATATCCATGGAGGTTTGGCCATTGATAGATTTTTGGGAAATGGAGGTTTGTCCATTGTTATGGGTTTGTGGCTTTACGCACGTGAGGAATTTGGTGGGAAGACCTATTGCGACCGGTCGACCACACCAATGTTGTCGGTCGACCTAGTTTTTTATTTTCGTCGTGGAAGGCTGACAATGGGTTTTGTCCTTCTTTAGCGGTCGACCGGGAATCTATTTTGGATGATTATACCTGTTGCCTATTTGCCATTTATTTTTTTCTGTTTATTTTTTTTCTTGGATTTGTAACTTATCCTTATTTCTTTTCTTTTTCTTTTTTTCTTTCTTTGTTTATTCCAACTTAGTATAAAAGGAAACTTATGTTTATTTGTAAAGGGGGGTATAATATCTCGTTTTAGTTAGTTTTAGGTTTTAGAGAAATTTGGCGATTTGTGTTGGAGTGTTTCCCCTCTCCATTTTCTCCTTGGTTGTGTTCCTCCATTAATGTAAGTTTCTCTTGTTTAAGCTTTGTTCTTTGTTCTTGCTTTGATATTTATTCCAAGAATATTTTAAAATGTTGTTGCTTAGTTAATTAGTTAACTTAATTTAATTAGTTTCTTTAATTATTTAGTTATGTTTATTTATGCTTTTAATTATATGTATGGGGCTAATTTAATTTAGGTTGTGTCAGATTGAACTCAATTCGGGTTGAGATGTTTCTTTGCTTTGGTGATGGAGTTTACTGGTTTATTTCGAGTGTGTTGTCCTAGTTATTACGCCTAAGAGATTTAACGGGGTATATCATGTAAGCTTCGTATTTATGAACTTTCGTGCGTAATTTCTGCGGTATTTGTTGACGCCAAAATCTTATTAGTCTTTTATGTGAATTTAGGGGTGTGACAAATCTTAATTTAATTAATTGACGAAACGAGACGCAATCTTAATAATTTGTGAACCCATGTAACCATTTTATGCTAATTAACTCGGGGTGAGGGATATTCGACGCAACCTATAGTTTTTATTTGCTTTGTAATTTTAGTTTAATTTACACTCGCCTAGTATAATCTTTTCCTTTATTTATCTTTTATTTTGTTAGCAATTATCTTTTACACTTTTATTTTAGAAGTATTAAACTAATTAAATTCTAGCAACTTGTTTTTGTGGATTCGATACCCGAACTGGCCGCTATACTCCCTTAAAAGAGTGTAGTCATAGTTTAAGTTGTTGTATAGAGTTGGTGAGCCGAATATAACAAACGACCGACGTCGGTGACACGACACCGCGACAGTCAAATGGCGTCGTTGTCGGGGATGAGTTTTTTTTAGAATTTATTTGATTTAGTATTTCATACTATTTTATTTATATTTTTATTTTTTGCCTAACATTTTCCTAGGACTTCTACATTTGAGCGTCAAGAACCGCTTGAATTTTTTGTGCAGGCATCTACTTTGTGCAATTCTCCACTTCGAGCCATTTTTGGGGTAAGCATGCCTTATTCCAACCCTTTCGGTAATCATTATGATAATATTCAAAGTCCTCCTATAACTTTTGGTCAATACTTAGAGTCCCAAAAATTTGCAAATTCAAAAATGACTTTGGGCGAGTATTACAAAAGTCAAGCGTTGGAGTGCCTGTATTTTAAGGAGGATGATAACAATTTTGGGCCTGTAATTCCTTATAATTGGAATTTTAAAACAAATTGCAATAGCTCTCAAAATTCTTATAATAATGAGTTTAAGTATAGTTCCGATAATAATTTTCAAACTTCTCATTTCGAAGAATCCGCGCCTCGACCTATGACTTTCGGTAAGGGCTTGCGCATGCTTGAAAATGAGAAACTTGAAAACCGTTATCGGGAAGAAAATCATTTGTGGGAGCATGAATTGGATTTATTATTTGAATCCGACGATGATTTTTCTTCGGAGACTTTTGAAGTCGAGGATTGTTTTGAACCAAATGACAACTTCGTGCTTACTTTGGAACAAACCATTGTTGACTATGCCCATAACATAATAGATATTGAAAGTGAGGATCAAATTGAAGCAATATCCATTTGCAATGAAATGATTTCTTCTTTGGCCCCCAAAGAAGAACATTTCATTAAAAATGATCTTATTTCCTTCGAAACTCAACATTTAAGCGATGATGACTTATCTCTTGAGTTTGAATTTCTTTCCTCCCCATTTTCATTCTCTGTTATCACATCGTCACAAGTACCCGATGAATCGGTTCTAAATTTTATTGTGTTAAACCTTTTCTCCGATGAGGACTACTTGCTCGAGTTGCATTCCATGATCGGATCTTTGTCTTCTTGCTCACCCCCTCCCATTCCACTTTCAAAATATTGGGAGAAAATTCAGTTTTTCTTAACCCCCATGTGTTTTTATCACCCGTCTTATCCAAATCCCCCATCCTCCCTCCAAAATTTTTAATTGAGGATGGTTCATTTCTTCTTCCTTACACATGCCTTTCATTATTCAAACGAAATTCTTATTTTCCGGGAGGCATGCATGAAAGTGAGGGTACACCGGTTATCCTCCAAAGTCAAATCGTGGTTTGGGTGGACCCTCAAAAATTTCAACTTCTAGTGTATAGTTAGTTAGAAGTTAAAATTGTAGGTCGTAAATAGTTAGTTTTTATATTTCTTATTTTTTCTTTATTTTTACTTGTAGTCTTGTGTAATTAGTTAAAAAATTTATTCTTTCTTTTAATTATGCTTTGGTACTAACATGTTTTGTATAATCATTGAACTTTTACTTTCACGAGATCGCTCATTTTGGGGTAGTATCGTTATTTTCCTCTCTTTAACTTAGTTCTTAATTAACATTTAGGACAATGTCAGGTTTTAAGTTAGGGGGTGTGGGATATTTTATCTATTCATTGGTAGTTTCTTTGATTTGATTATTTGTTCTTCCCAAGCACACTTTTCTTATAAAAATAAAAAATTTCAAAAATATTTTCTTTCTTTTTTCTCCTTTTTTGGGCATTTTGCCTTTGTTTCCAATGATAAATTATAATAATTGTCTGATCCAATAGACAACTAAATGATGCATGTTCTCGATTTTAGAAGTTATTAGAATTTAGTCCTCAATTATTGATATTGTGAATAACTTCATGAATTAAACTTTAATCCCATGAGCACATGCACTTTTCTTGCTTTATTGATTTGGTTTAAGATTTTTATAACTCAGTAATCTTTTGTTGCATTGTTTATACTTACACCGAATAATCTTTGTACCTTTCGTCGTTTGTGAGTGTTATACACTATTATTTCCTCTTTGAAAACATTACAGTCATTGGTAATCTCTATATTCTTTCATTTGATCTTTCATTAATTGAGTTCATCATTAATTGAGTTCATTCTTAAAATGTATTATGTGAGCATGATTTTCAAAGTTTGTTTTCACTCGATAATTGTGTAAAGTTGAGGAAATGATCATAGGCCATCTTTGTTATATTATCCATATTGACCTTGACCTCGGATTAAATGTTTCCCTCTTCAAATCCTTTGAGCCTATATATTAGCCTTTCGTTTCATAACCCAAAATTCTCATAACCAACTCCGAATTGGAGTTATATACCATATATATTACCTTCCATACATTTATTTGGAATATTACTTGGGAGTGAATGATGTTGCGTTGCGTTTGCAATTGAGGCATGTGAGAGTGTGAAAAGTAAAGAAAAGAAAAAAATGGAGAAAAAATGAAAGTAGAAAACAAAAGAAGAAGAAAATGAGAAATAGAAAAAAAGAAAAGAAAAGAAAGAGAAAGTTGTATATGTTGTATATAGTGTTCAATAAGCTTTCATTACTCTTCCAATTGTTATATCTCATGCCTTTTTTGGATTGTATTTTCCAATTTTTGAAACTGCTCGCATTTTCCATTATCCCGAGTTTTCATCTCTGAACACTTTGAATCCGTACATACATATCCTTCGTTTTGTACCCTATCCTAGCCTACATTATAACCCTATAAAGTCTTATGTGATCCTAGGGTGAATTTAATTTAAAAGTTTAAATAGTTTTGATAATCTGTGAAAATACGTTTCGCCTTCTTTAATGTGTGGTATCTTTCATTGAGATTACAATTTTTGATTTCATATATAGCGTTCTTCATTTGTGACATGTGTGCGGCCTATTTTCCATTTACATTTACTCTTTATGGCCGCATGTTCCGGGTGTTAACTCCCTGTTTTGAGTGAATTCACTTGATGAGTGTAATTACCCTGAGGTTTGAATATATGCTTGCTTTATTTAGTATTCGATTTATTTATGTTTTTGCCAAATCACACTTTGCATGTGCTCGCTCCCCTCCAACATTTTAAGGTTTCAATTCTATGAGTTGCATTCTATAATGTTAATAATATGGACTTTCATTTGAATTCGTTCATTGTGCTAATAACGTGTATGAAATCTTTTTCGCTATTGTTGGGTGTGTCGCATGTGATTGGGAATATTTTGAAGAAACCATATGATGTTTGTGGGTTTCATCCCTGAAAACTCTCACGAGACGATACTCGTCCACTAGGATAACCTGAGGGTTTAACGACTTATTGCATATGCTAAATGCAATCATGTTTCTTACGGAAATGGCATTTATATTTCGATGCATATATACATGTTGTGTTTTTCTTATAGTTCTTCTTGATTTGAATTTCATTACTAGGGACTAGCAATGTGTAAGTTAGGGGGTGTGATTCGTATCGAATAGTGCATTTAATTACGCTCGAACCTATGCATTTTAGCCCCCTCGGGTACCGTAATTGCTATAATTATGTTCGATAACCAGACAATCTTCGTTGTATATGCTAAAATGTTATTTGATGTATTATTGAGATTTTATAGGTGTTACGGTGCTTAGTATGAAGTGTGAGCGCGTTCTGGTTAAGTCTCGTCGCGATTCCCACGTTCGGGGACATTTTGTTAATTTTACACTTCGGAATTTTTGCTCGAAGTCTTTACGGAAGTTGTAGACCTCGGGCCAAGCTTCGCGTGGCCATGAACGGTGTACGAATCGGAGTCCGAACGAAAGAAACACAGACCTTTAATCAAAAAATAATTATAAGAAAAATAACAATTTAAATAATTATCCCCATGTACCTTATCTCTTTTATTAACAAATCCATTAATTCCATTTGTATCCTACCTTTGTTTTTTACAGCAAACCCACTTTTGGGGATGGCGATTTTGAATTCTTCTCGGGTTTAGCTCGAGTTTTGTCCACGCACCAAATTGGGATGTTTTTGGCCAAATTGAACTACTGATTATGGGCTTCGGGTCTTAAGCTTCGATTCTTAGAGCTTGGTTTTTCCATTCATGGTATATCCATGGAGGTTTGGCCATTGATGGATTTTTGAAAAATGGAGGTTTGGCCATTGTTGTGGGTTTGTGGCTTTACGTAGGTGAGGAATTGTGACACCCCGCCTAATTAAATACCGGGCGATCACTCCTTTATTAAATTAAAATCAAGGTGAACAGTTGGTTCATTCTTAGCATCACTGTCGTAAAAATAACTTTTCCAAATTTAACACCCTATTTAATTAAGCTAAGTGTCAAAACCATTTTTTTTTACATTACTTTCCAAATTTTATTTTGAAAATAAAGATTTAATTATCTACAACAATTCAATATTTAAAGAATCACACCACAATAATCCTGGAACAGATAATCCAATTAATTTAAACATTCAACAACTAAACCCCAGCATTTAAAACTTAAAGTAAAACCTACATGCTAAATAAATCCCAAAGTGACAGTACTAGAAAAAACTGAAATACAAATGACCCAATAAAACAGATAATTAGTGGAAAGGGCGACACATGCCCAATAAGGAGAATGATAGAAGTGGAATCAAGTAAATGAAATCGTCTAAGCAAGTGGCCTGCAACTCCCACCTAAGCTGCAGCACGTTCCTTCCAAGGGATCTTAAACAAGACGCCCCTGTGGCTGGGCACCTGTAATATATATATATATATATATACAAGAGAGAAAGAGGAATAGAAACGGGTCAGAGCCCGATAGTGTATATGATTTAAAAATTTATTTAGCAAGTATTTAAATTGATACAGGCCAATGCAACAACATATTAGTGCGACACTCTCTTGAGAAATTCTCGCATCTCTTCTAATGTGTACTCCTATCGCACTAACCTTCCCATGGTTTATCTCATCATATATCACACTATCCTTCCCCACGGATTTAACTTATCTTAGGTGACTCTCAAAATTTAAGATTTAACAACATCATGGTTTAAAAAGGATAATTTCATTTAGTACAAAACGCTCATTTTAACTTTATTGATTCATAAAGTTTTTCAATATCATATTATACTTTTCAAAACAAGTATTTCTAATTTGAGTCATTATACATGTCTTACTTACCATAACACAGTAGGCAGTTTCCCATATTTCAGAAGTTCATATATATATTAAATACTCATATAATATATATATTCTAACAGCACCCCACATAATATGGTGCGGGCATACTATGTTATCCAATCCCCGTATCAATCGTACTAATGGGAATACAAGTTCGAAATCACTCTCGAACTATATAAATACATACACAAATAATATTGAGGCGAAGCATAGTTTCCAAGTCCAAGAGGTCAGTACATACCCTCACGTCTCTTAGGACCGTGACTACCGATTCGATAGCCTGTACCTAGGATTTCTATCTTCTAGGGTACGAGTAAATATCCCCCATAAGGCACACGAGATAAGATCGTCCCAGCGCAGAAACCTCAGGGATAGCAAGTAGCGCGGGCATGATTTTCACAAGTATATAATATATGCATACACAATCATATAAATATACCACTTTTATTATATCAATTTAGGTTTATCCAATAACCCACATTCACAACATTTATCCTTATTTTCTCATTATTATTTATCAAGTATAATGGTTCGTTTCTAACTTTAATTCGAAGGGTTTTTCCAACTTAGTATGTAACCCTCATGGACTCTATTCTTCCAAATGTACAATTCAGTAGATATTCATTTATGTTCCAACGTAACTCTCTCTTACGTGTCTCTCCCCTTTAATATATACTTACATTATCCCTTATGCAAAATATCACAAAAATATAGATTTCGCCTTACATTAAAGGATTTTGAATTTTATTTTCAAAGATGAGAATTTCAAACGGTTTCCAAATCGGAATTAAAATGGAGTTTTAATTGATTTTTTTTTATCTCTAAGAGTCCTCAAAACATAAAACTGTCTAGCAAAAAAAATATTAAAAAATATTGAACGGTCCGATCGAGCTGAATTTTTTTTCTGTAGCTTCCTCTCGTCTTCAACTAATTCTTTGTAAAATTTCATCCAATTCCAACGGTCCGATCGTCCGGAATGATTTTTTTTAGTGTTTGTATCTGATTAGAACTCTTTTCTTAATCAAACTCTTAATCCTTTACATGACAAAGGGTTTCCAGAATATCATATAAATCATCACTACATGAAAATTTCCTATCTCAAATTGGATTTTTCTTCCATAAATCTCATCCGAATAACTCCTAAACTAATATAGATGATGCATCAACGAAATAAGCAAGATAAACACTTGCCTGGGATTTTCAGAAATCTGGTTTGGTGTTGAATTTGGTGTGGTTGTGTTCCCCGTCTTTCGATCTACCCGTTGGCGTTGGCGGTGGCGGCGGTGCAAACGGATGAGTTTTGAGCCTTGGAATGTCTTGAGAGCTCTCTCCTCTCCTCTCCAATGGCCGTTCTAGTGTTTTGAGTTATCTAACCCTAGGAGATAACCTAAACATCTGATATAACCCCTTTAATTTTCGTTGGTTTAATTACCCAAAAATACAAAATTACTAAAATGCCCTCCCGGGGTACTAATTAGGCCTAAAAACGCTCCGAGACCCCAATCAAACTCTCGGGTATACTTTTCTGACTATCTCGATCCTTCCGGACGCGTTGGCGCACTCAAAATGACCATACGAACAACTTATAAAATATTTACTTTTATTTATCAATATTTAGTCCTGACGCGACACGGGCGCGTCCCGACTCAAATTTCTAAAATTATCATTTTATTCACTCGTGACATTTAATATGGCCACTATTATATATTACTTTGCTCATTAGTAATATTCAACAAATTTTTCCATAATTACTAACTCTCATCACGTTAATAATTATAACATAATTAATTTCCGGATTTTTTTATTAAATAATTAATTCACATTAAATTTAATAAATCCACAAATTAATATAGCATAAAAATACGGGATATTACAGGAATTTGTTGGGCATACTTGCTGCGATCGGGCGACCGCGCCAATGCTGCCGGTCGATCGGATTATTTCATTTTTTTCGTGGAAGGCTGACAGTGTGTTTGGTCCTTCTTTAGCGGTCGATCGGTCACCACCCCCGGTCGACCGGGAATCTTTTTTGGACGATTATACCTGTTACCCATTTGCCATTTCTTTTTTTTCTTTTTTTCCCTTTAATTTGTAACTTATCCTTATTTCTTTTCTTTTTCTTTTGTTATTTCTTTGTTTATTCCAACTTAGTATAAAAGACAACTTATGTTTATTTGTAAAGGGGGATATAATATATAGTTTTAGTTAGTTTTAGGTTTTAGAGATTTTTGGGGATTTTTGTTGGAGTGTTTCCCCTCTTTATTTTCTCCTTAGTTGTGTTCCTCCATTAATGTAAGTTTCTTCTTGTTTAAGCTTTGTTCTTTGTTCTTGCCTTGGTATTTATTTCAAGACTATTTTAAAATGTTGCTGCTTAGTTAATTAGTTGCCTTAATTTAATTAGTTGCTTTAATTATTTAGTTGTGTTTATTTATGCTTTTAATTATGTGTAGGGGCTAATTTAGTCTAGGTTTTGTCGGATTGAACTCAATTCGGGTTGACATGTTGCTTTGCTTTGGTGATGGAGTTTACGAGTTTATTTCGAGTGTGTTTTCCTAGTTGTTATGCTTAGGAGATTTAACGGGGTATATCATGTATGTTATGTATTTACGGCCTTTCGTGCATAATTTCTGGGGTATTTGTTGACGCCAAAATCTTATTAGTCTTTTTTGCGAATTTAGGGGTGTGACAACTCTTAATTTAATTAATTGACGAGACGCAAGTTCAATGTATACTATTTAACTCGGGGTGAGGGGTATTAGACGAAACATATAGTTTTTATCCGCTTTGTAATTTTAGTTTAATTTACACTCGCCTAGTATAATCTTTTCCTTTATTTTTGTTTTATTTTGTTAGCAATTATATTTTACACTTTTATTTTAGAAGTATTAAACCAATTAAATTTTAGCAACTTGTTTTTATGGATTCAATACCCGATCTGACTGCTATACTTCCTTAAAAAAGTGTAGTCATAATTTAGATTTTATATAAAATTGATGAGCCGAATAAAACAATCGACCGACGTCAATGATGCGACACCGCAACAAAACCTTGTCTATCAGTTCCCACAGTACCATAGTGTCTTGATTTGTTAAGTAAATAAGCTTCATGTTATTTTCGTTCGCATGAAAGTCTTTTGGGGGGTTTTATCAATTCGCATGGATCTTCTTGGATATGAAGAGCACTATACATATGGACACTTCCCGACACAATGTTCACGGATGGTACGAGAAGATGTTTGGTATTCATTCGAATTAAAAACAACCAAAATATCATTTGTAACATATATATATATATATATATATATATATAATTTTATTTCTCTCTCTAGAGATTTGGTGATAGGTTTTCTTAGAGCATCCGTAGTGGTGGAGGAAACGGACACTAAAATTTGTAAACTTCCAAACTCAGACCGCTCCAATGGTGGAGTGAAACCAACAAATTTTGTAAGAGAAAAGGTAGTGGATTTGTAACTTTGCTGGATGACTACTGAATTTGCAAATGATTCCTACGAACTTCATTTGTTCGTTGGAATTCCTACGAACAAATGAAGTTCGTAGGAACTCGTATCAGATATAAATAATTATTTTTTATTATATATTTAGTTTCTTACGAACTTCAGTTGTCCGTTAACACTTCCTACGAACTAATGTTGTTCGTAGGAAATATCAAAATACTTCTTACGAACAACATTAGTTCGTAGGAAGTGTTTGACAATTATTTTCTCTCCACCAATGTAGTCTTTACTGATGACGAAATGTAAGTATTACTTTTGGTAAAACAACTTTTAACATATGTGGATGCTCTTATTACTAACACATTTTTGGACCTCATTTGAAGTTGAGTAGTTCTACAGTGATCGAATTTTTGACAGAATTTTAATGGACAAACTGACGTGACGGAATTTTATTGGTTGGTTTCTAGGTCCCACTGGCGTAGATCCCAAAAATCAATCAATAAAACCTCGCCACGTCAATTTATCCATCAAAATTCGATCAAAAATTCAGACACAATAGCATTTTTATTTGAAGTTTTGGTCATTATTTGGTGATGTGATTGATTCGCCTCAGTAATCCAACTCTTTGATCTTTGATGTTATTTCTCATGTATATTTCAACTCATAAAGCTTTTGATAGTGGTTGATCATGAACATTATTATTATTTTATATATTTTTAATAGGTTTTACATAAATAGATTCACCTCACACAGTTTCTCTGCACACGTTCACATGCTTTATGTTATTGCAAGTGATATATGTGTTTTGTCACATCGCATTACATGTGTCAGGTTATTTGACCTTATTCTTTTGTCAAATTCATTTTCCCCTATTTTTAGTCCATATCATTATTACAATGTCCAGACAAAGGAAGATTACTCCCATTTGGGGCGGATTGAGTGGTCCAATAGAGTCGTCGACCACCTTCTCTCAATCTTCACCTCATCATTGTATGTCTATGAGATAATATTCTCCTGATGATCCTGTCATCTTCCCGTCCGATAGTTTAGCGTTCCACATTACCCGTGATGGTAAACCACTTTGTAGCAGCTTCACCACTTGCGCTATTCATATGGAGCACAACGTCAACATGACGCATTTAGATAAGACTCTATTGGGCATTTTTTGCCTCACCCTTGGCTACCATTTATCGATATCTCTTTTTGTTCGCCTTCATTCAAACTAAAGATGTTCTTATCTCATACTTATTATTTCTAGAGACAAACATCCCCATTTCTGTCTGCATAGTGAGTGTGGCCTTTTTGAATGCCTTGCTACTTTTCTCACTTGCAGATAAATACCCTGGGGAGATGGCCTATTCCTTAGCGTGACTTAATTAAACCCCATGTACTATCTTGTTCAGTTAGTTATTTTCTATTGTCTATCATTTTCCATCATACATAAGATTTTAGGTACGAGGTAGGTAGATTCTTTTATGCCTTCATTCAAAAGTAGCAATGGACTTTCCTTCCATCATTCTTGATGTCATTCGTCGAGCCTCATTAGATTTTTCGATCGAGGCTTTACCATTTGATAAGATGATTATGGGTTCTCTTTCCTCATTTAGTGTTCCGATGATCTATGATAACATTTATGCGAGTTTTCATTCTCCTATCACTAGTGCAACTTTATCTCGTTCCGAGGAATAAGGTGTGACTCACATATATTTAGGTCCTTCCAGTTATTCTTGCATACATCACATCTCATCATGCTGATGCTCATTCTCCTGCACCTGCTTCCAGCATCCCTGCCAATTTCCTATTCATGTCGCTCCACTTGCACATCAGCACACTCGAGCATTTCCCTATGCTCAGTTTGCACATACTAGTGCTACACGGGACTTTTGATTTGAGGAAAATATATGGAGGAGTCCTTATATCGTTCGATTACATATGTTTAGAAGGACATATTATATGTACTTCATAGACTTTATATACTTCATAAACATGTTGGAATTTTCAAAATATATTGAGTATTAATATTGTATAATTGAGTTCTATTTTAGGAATATAATTTAGTATAATATTTTGTAAGTGAGATGTTTATTTTTGGGATTTTATATTGGATGTTCTTGTAGAGAGATTTTAATTTTTGGGAATTTATATTGGATGTTATTGTAAAGAGAACTAAAGAAAATGGTTCTAAATGAGGTTGGTATGGCCTCAATGTCCCATACAGCAACTTTACAAGAAAGTAAAAGGGTATATAAGCAAAAAATAAAAGATGACTTTTATATGGTTATTTGCGATGGTGCTGAGCACCACCGATTGTGGCATGCATTTTCGTGACATGAGAACCAAAAAGGAGGTGGTTGGTCATGAACAACCACCAAAATAACTATAAAAATAGTTTCAGGCCACTATTTTAGATAATGAAAATTGCCATGTTCTCCTTTCTCCATCATTAAGCTTTAGGCATTATCAGGTTAACATTTCAAAGTGTTCTTGGATTGACGAAATCGTACACAATTTTCATCAAAAAGTAACATCACTGCATTGTATCCTGAAGGAAAATTCCTATTGTAAACTTCATTGTATACTCATGACTTTCATTCAGAAGGGGAGAATTATTGCCTAAAAGACAAAGTTCGTAGAAATGTATTTGCACTACAAGAAAAACACCTTTTTATGACGCTCGAAAAAATAATTTAATGACATTTATTACAAAAATGTCATTTAAAAGTCAATCTATTATTAATATGACAAATTTAATGTAAACTGTCATTATATATATATATATATATATATATATTAGTTTTATTTTTTATGACATTTTAAATATAAAAATCATATTTGATTATAGATATTACGACCTTTTTTTTGAGAATTTTTAAAGTGAATACATATTATGAAATTTTTCCCCATTGAAATTTTTTAGAACGCGGTCTTTCTTTCCCCTAAAAATTTGGACCCCAAAAAAAGAGAACCCGCTCCTCACATTCTGACTCCCTCACGTCCGCTCTTCCCACCTCGACTTCTGTTGCATTTTTCACATCTGTGTTTCTTTTTATTTTGGAGTGTTTTGGATTGATCATTTTTCATATGCTTTCTTTCAATTAATATTATTATCTTCGAAGCCCAAATTTCAGAAATCTTGGTCGACGTTTTCTTGAAGATCGACGGAAACCCACAACTCGTTCCAAAAAGAAAACCCGTTCCACAGCTCGTTCCTGCTTGGTGGTCCATTTTCCCCTGGCTGCTTCTTGTGTGTTGTGTCCCTGGACCGTGGACCGTGTGTGGCACCCCGAATAATTAAATACCAGGTAGCTACTCCTTTATTAAATTAATACAAAATGCCAAGTTGGTTCAGTTCATAACATCACTGTTGAAAACGTTTTATTAATTACTAGTCACCTAATATTTAAAAAGTGAGTTCTCAATTTTAATTAAATACTATTAACATGCAATAATTAAATTATTAAATGCTAACATAACCACCACAACATAATGACAATGGAATAACCATAAAATAGAAATGAGTCTGGAGGGATAGTCCTCACAACAATCCAAATACAGGAATAAACAAATACTAAGTCTGCATCACTAAATTAATTACAATCCAAAAATTTGATATAACTGGATAATAAAGTGTCTAAAAGAAATGGGGCGACATGCCCAACAGATGAGGAAAATCTAGTAACATAGAGTCAAGATCGAAAGTGGAGGCGTCTACTGTCAAAGTCCTGTAACTTCCATGGCAGCTACAGTCCGTAACCTGAATGAAACTCATATGCATGGTGTCCTTGTGGCTGGGCACCTAAAAAAATTTTACAAAAATATATTTGAAAGCAAACGGGTCAGAGCCCGATTGGGGAAACAGTTTAAAATATAGCAAGTGTTTTAATGACATAAGATAATGAATGCAAAATACATGTTAGGACGTGCTCTCACATGAGATACTCACCTCTCGACTATCTGTGCACTCCTAACGTATCCGAAATCGAATTTAGTTATGCCCGTATCTAACTGGTCCAATATAAAATCTAACATTACTATACGATTCACAATTTAATTCCTGACATCTTATTTTAAACAGAGTGTTTTACTCTTCTACACAGTTTCCCATTGTAGTACTACTAATCACTAGAGATCTTCCATTTTATCTTTTACAAAACGTTGATATTATAGATACTCACATTTATACATCACAGTTCATTTCAATTAACAATATATTATTCTCATCATAAATATACAATACTAGCATCCTGAGACTAAGCTGCGGTGTACACATACTCTGCTATACAATCTCGGTACATCACGTATATAAGGACCACGCATTCCGAATCTATCAGGAATCGTTCTCAAATAACATCAATCACACAAAATGGAGGCGAACATAGTTCACATCACATGGGTCATGCACATACCTACGCTCCCATGATCAGCAGACTTATTAACTTCTCAATAAGTCCTTCTCTGACCTATGTCCTCGAGGTACCAATCTAAATCCCCCCATAGGCACACAAAGATTAGATGGTCCTAATCGAACGCAGACCTCCCGTGATAGCAAGTATGGTAGGTATGTTCTACACATAAAACCACATATACTAAGCATTCACACATCTTAGATATCTCTAATTATTAATATAGGTATACTTCTCGTTCTTATACCGTTATTTAATGTTATATGTTTACAAGTCTTCGATTTATACATTAACGTTGTCAACCCTTCTCACGTCGTAATTAGGTATTCGTTTCCTAATCCATAAATGTCATCCGGATTACTATAAGGTTCTAAGTTCTACTCCTCAACGTACCCCAATTCTCATAATTATACCCACTAGTCAATAAGGGAAGGTTAATTCTCAATTATTTAAGTCTACGGGACATTGAAATAAAATCAGGCCAAAAAGGCCATTCTGTCAACTCGTTAGAAGTCTCGTTAGAACGACCTCGTTCGAAGGAGTGTCGTTCGAATGAAAGGCTTCGAACGACCTACCAACTCGTTAGAAGGTATATTATCATCTCGTTAGAAGCTCGTTCTAACGACATGGGTAGGTCTTCTAACGAGATGGCAGACTGCGCCCAGAAATTTCCCCAATTCGTTTTTCTTCAGATTTCTCTCCTCTAAATCCCCACTAAGATCGTCCCAATTATGTTTTAACGTTTTTAAACTACTCTTAGTCCTCCTAAGTCACCCTCTTCCTAAATTAACATGTAATCATCATAATTCCCAAACATTATCCCAAACCCTATAAACATGAGGCCAAAATTTTCACGTCTACAATTTCTCCTTACAAATCCGTTTTTAAATCATCAAAAGATACACTTTGAATATGGAATTCATTCATTACCATTCTACATGCAATCCCTATATAAGATTATGAGTTCTATCTCCAATTTCATGGGTTTTTCATCACTTTTAATATAAGACCTATATTCAATCTTAAGCATGGAGGAAACATTCGCTTGAAATTATGTAATTAAACCACTTGCCTTAGATGTTCTGATTTGATGTTGAAGGGTGAAAGTTGATTCTCCTCTTTCTCTCTTCAGATTTCTCCCAAAGATGGTGATGGTGGCTAAGGTTTCTTTTCGAACCTCTTAAGACTCTCCCTATAACTCCCGTAGACCACTTCTTGTTAAATGCTGAATTATGGACTTAGTGGGTTTATTTCTAATATAAAATTAACTTCTAAAATTCATGGGTTTTAATTCCCCTATTTTTAAAATTACCAAAATACCCTTCTAGGTTACCGGTAAGGCCTAAAAATGCCCCGGGACCCAAACTAAATCCCCGGCTAGTGTTTTCTGACTATTTCGACCCTTTCGGACATGTTGGCGCACTCAAAATGACCATTCGGTTGATAAAAATATAATTAACTTTTTAATTCAAATAATTTCATTCCTGACGCGACTGACACGCGCGTCCCAACTAAATTTCCAAATTGTCGTATTTCTGCCTCGCGATAATTTTAACATTTTCAATACTCGTGAAATTTTCAATTTTGACATCATAATCAAATACCAACTCACATCTCGTTAGTATTTATACCCGGATTAATTTCCAATTAATTCTCATTTAATTTAATTAATCCCTTAAATAAAAATCAATAAAATTACGGGGTGTTACATACTTCCCCCCTAATAACAGAATTTCGTCCCGAAATTCGAAACTAAAGAGTACCTGGTAAAAATAACTCCGGATAGCGTTCGTGCATCTAATCCTCGCTCCCATGTGGTCTCCTCGGCATTATGATGCCGCCACTGAACACGTACTAACAGTACTAACTTCGACCTCAGTTTTCGCTCGCTTCGGTCCAAAATAGTAATAGGCCCCTCCTCATAGGAACTATCGGGCTGGAGATCGATGTCCTCCAAAGCAATGTAAGTATGGTCCAAATCGTCCCTAAGATATTTCCTTAGCGAGGAAATATGGAACACATCATGAATCCTATAAAAGTGCTCCGATAACCCCAGTCTATGTGCAACAGGACCAATACGCTCGATGATAGAAAATGGCCCCACATACCTTGGTGCCAGTTTCCCTTCTTTCCAAAATGCATGATCCCCTTCATTGGAGATACTCTGAGTAACACCTGGTCCCCCACCTTGAATTATCTGAAGAACCTCTTGGCATCAGCATAGCTCTTCTACGGGTGCTGAGCTCCCCAAATACGGCTCCGTATCATCTCCATCCTTGCTGAAGTGTCCTGAATCACTTCCGACCCAAGGAGTTTGTTATCTCCCACCTCTAACCAACATGCTGAGGAACGACAAGGTCTACCGTACAATGCCTCAAATGGAGCCATGCCAATGGTGAACTAGTAGGAGTTATTATAAGCAAACTCCACCAGTGGAAGGTACTGCCCCCAACCACCTCCAAAGTCTAGGATGCACATACGCAACATGTCCTCCAACATCTGATTTGTCCGCTCTGTTTGCCCATCCGTCTGCGGGTGATAAGCCGTACTCAGTCGCAATTCTGTACCCATGGCCTCCTGGAAACTCTCCCAAAATCGTGAAACAAATATCTTGTCTCGGTCAGACACAATATTTAGAGGTACCCCGTGAAGTCTCACTATCTCTGCAATGAAAATCTGGGCATACTATCCCGTAGTATAATCTATCCTTATGGGTGGAAAATGGGAAACTTTGGTCAACCGATCCACAATTATCCATATGGAGTCGTGAGCCCTCTGTGACGTAGGTAACCCCGTGATAAAATCAATGGATATGCTCTCCCATATCCACATCGAAACCTCTAACGGCTGTAGAAGTCCTGCCGGTTTCTGATGGTCCACCTTTACTAGCTGACAAGTGGCACATTTATAAACAAACACAGCAATATCTCTCTTCATCCCGCTCCATCAGTACTGTCGTCTCATGTCTTGGTATATTTTATCCCCACCATGGTGTACCGAGAACCGTGAGCCGTGCGACTCTTCCATTACCTAGTGTCGCAAGTCTTCCCCTTCTGGAACGACCAGTCTCCCATTGAAGCGTAATCCTCCATCTGAGCCAATGGTACAGGACTCGGCTCCCTCTGCTAGTAATCGAACTATCCGCTCCTGACAGAACGAGTCATTTGCCTGGGCCTTTACTACTCTCGTAACAATCTAAGGTGTAATAGTCATTACAGACATGAATGATCGGGCCATTGTATCCTGGTGTCCCAAATCCTTCCACTTAGCTATCCACACCTCGTCCACCTCATCTACCGGCCTACGGCTCAACACGTCTGCTACCACGTTAGCCTTCCCTAGGTGATACTGGATATCGAAGTGATAATCCTTCACAAACTCAAGCCACCGACGTTGACGCATATTCAGCTCCTTCTACGTGAAGAGGTATTGTAGAGACTTGTAGTCTATGAACAACCAAAATTTCTCCCCCAGAAGATAGTGCCTCCAAATCCGAAGAGCGAATACGACTGCCGCTAACTCCAAGTCGTGGGTGGGGTAATTCCTCTCATGAGGCTTAAGCTTACGGGAAGCATAAGCTATGGCCTGACTCTCCTGTTGTAGCACACCACCAAGTCCTTGTAAGGACGCATCGGTGTAAACTAAATACTCAACTCCCGGCCTGGGCAATGCTAACATAGGCGCTGAGGTCAACTTGTCCTTCAACTCATCGAATGCCAACTGGCAGGCATCGCTCCAAATGAATGGCACACCCTTGCCAGTCAAATGTGTCAAAGGACCCGATATCTTTGAGAATCCCCGAATAAACCTCCTGTAGTATCCTACTAGGCCCAAGAAACTACGAATCTCAGTTGGTGTCGTGGGCTATCTCCACTCCCTCACCGCGGATACCTTCCCCGGATCAATAGATATCCCTTGGTCTGAAATGATATGCCCCAAAAACTGAAACTCCTTCAGCCAAAATCCACATTTCTCATACTTTGCATAAAGCTCGTTCTGACGTAGCGTCTGCAAAACCTGCCTCAAATGTTCGGCGTGCTCCTCTTCTATCTAGGAGTAAACCAGGATGTCATCAATAAAGACAATGACGAACTGTTCTAGGAACTCTCTGAACACCCTATTCATCAAGTCCATAAACACGATTGGAGCATTGGTCAAGCCAAAAAGCATAACTCGAAATTCGTAGGAACCATACCTCGTCAAGAAAGCAGTCTTCGAGATGTCCTGTTCCCTGATACGCAACTGATGGTATCCCGATCGCAAATCAATCTTTGAGAAGAAGCAGGCTCCTCTCAACTGGTCAAATAAGTCATCGATTCGGGGCAACGGATACTTATTCCGTATTGTGACTTTATTCAACTCCCGATAATCTACACACAACCTCAATGATCCATCCCTCTTCTTTACGAACAACACAGGGGCACCCCACGACGAAGTACTTCTCCGGATAAACCCCTGACCCAACAACTGCTCTATCTGATCCCTTAGCTCCCTCATCTCCACTGGAGCCATACGGTACAGTGCGTGGGCAATGGGTTGAGTGCCCGACGTCAAATCAATAACAAAATATATCTCTCTACTAGGAGGTAATCCAGGTGTATCCTGGAATACATCAGCGAACTTACTAACGACTAGAATTGAATCAAGTGGTATCACCACTTTCTTAGAGGTCTCCTCCTCTATATAGTACAAATGAGTGGACGATCCTCCCTCAGGGAGAGGCATCGCCACTAGAAAAATCTCCTGCCCGGGAATGGAAAAAATAATACTCCTACTGAAACAGTCAATCATGGCTCGGTAAGAAACTATCCAAACCATACCAACTATCGCATCGTACTCAGTTATCTCTAATACTAGCATATCCGCGGGTAAAGTAAATCTCCCTATTTCTATACCCACACCTCTACAAATAAGGGAAATCATGGAACCCCTACTCAACGGTGAATCTACACACGTAACCGTGCTCTCTATAGTGTCTAACAACCCCAAAGTGCGTGTAAATCTCGTCGTAATGAAATAATGTGTGGCCCCCGTATCAAATAAAATACGCCCCATAGTCCCCTGAATAGAGAACATACCCTCAATGGCAGGTGGATCCTGTGGGACGACGGCCTGCTGGAGCTGGTACACTCTTCCATACTGAAGTTGTCCCTGCTAGACTGGGACCGCTGGGTTGGGTGGTAATGTTACCATCTGTGGTGGTGCTGGGAGGGCGACATGAAACATAGGCCTCTGTGGCTCGTGTCGAGCACCCTTCTGCTGCTGCTGCTGTGGGGCCCTACCCCTATCAGGGCAATCCTGGCATTTGTGACCAATCTTGCCACAGACAAAACACTTCCCTGGGAAGTTTTCCCCTCGCTGTCCCTGCTGCCCTCGGTCCTGATGGCCGTTACCATTCTTATCTTGACCATGCTGGAACTGCTGGAACTATTGCTGACCATTCTGGCCCTGTTGGCCCTGATGGTCGTTCTGACCCTGATGGCCATGTCTGAAACCTCCCTGACCGTTCTGGAAACCCCCATATATGAATCTCTTAGGATTCCCCTGTTGGGAACCCCGATAACCCTGCCTGTGCTGACCCTGAGCAGATTGTGCCCAGCTGGCACCATTTCCCCCTGTCCTGCCCTGATGGCTGGACTCTCCTGATCTCTTACTCTCAGACATGTGAAAGCGGTGATCCTGGCAGTGAAGCAGTGCTGCATTAACCACATCAGAGTAAGTGGCCAACGAGAGATTTCCCAACAAGTTCTGTCGGATCCTCCAAGTCAATCCGTCCATAAACTTCTGAATCTTCTTCTCCTCAGTCAGAATCTCATCGGGAACAATGTTCAATAGATTAGTGAATTCAGCCTCATACTCGGCCACAGTCTTTCCCTCCTTCTTGAGGTTCATTAACTTCCTCCTCATTTCGGTGTGAACAGCAGATGGAAAATATTTGAGATCGAACCGCACCCAGAACTCCTAAATTCAAAGGGCATCTCTCTCCTCCGGGGTGGTAATGGACTCCCACCACTGCAATGCTGATCCTACTAGCTTAAACGTAGTTAGTAACTTCTTCTGAATATACGTGCACTCGTACATCCTTAAGTTCCTTTGAATGTCCTTCCTCCACTGACTGGACACAACAACGTCGGAGCTACCTACAAACTCCGGAGGGTGTGCTTTCTGAAAAGCATCACGGACGCGTTCCCAAGCAGACGGGAATACATGAGCCTGAACTGGTGCGGCTATCGGCGCCTGAGGTGGTGCATGCTGCACAATTGCGAGGACGGCATTTACTGCTTGGGCTATAATGGCTGCAACCTCTGCGGCATTCATGGTGCGCGGAAGTTGTGCAGGCTGTGGTTCAGACTGAGCATCCCTAGGAACTCGCTGTGCACGTCGTGGAGGCAACTGAAATGAGAGTAAAGTCTTATGAGTTCGCAGTTATTATCTCAAAATAGCTGAAGAGCGAAACGTACGTAAAAGAATACAACAGTCCTAAAATATAGGGCTCTACATCAAAGAAAGCTCAGCGAAACATAACAAGCCGTACAGATCTTAAAGACACTAGAACCTGATGCTCTGATACCAGCTGTGGCACCCCGATTAATTAAATACCAGGTAGCTACTCCTTTATTAAATTAATACAAAATGCTAAGTTGGTTCAGTTCATAGCATCACTGTTGAAAACGTTTTATTAAATTACTAGCCACCTAATATTTAAAAAGTGAGTTGTCAATTTTAATTAAATATGATTAACATGCAATAATTAAATTATGAAATGCTAACATAACCACCACAACATAATGACAATGGAATAACCATAAAATAAAAATGAGTCTGGAGGGATACTCCTCACAATAATCCAAATACAGTAATAAACAAATACTAAGTCTGCATCACTAAATTAATTACAACCCAAAAATCTGATATAACTGGATAAATAAAGTGTCTAAAAGAAATGGGGCGACATGCCCAACAGATGAGAAAAATCTAGTAACATAGAGTCAAGATCGAAAGTGGAGGCGTCTACTATCAAAGTCCTGTAACTTCCACGGCAGCTACAGTCCGTAACCTGAATGAAACTCATATGCATGGTGTCCTTGTGGCTGGGCACCTAAAATTTTTTTACAAAAATATATTTGAAAGCAAACGGGTCAGAGCCCGATTGTGGAAAACAGTTTAAAATATAGCAAGTGTTTTAATGACATAAAACAATGAATGAAAAATACATGTTAGGACGTGCTCTCACATGAGATACTCATTTCTCGACTATCTGTGCACTCCTAACGTATCCGAAATAGAATTTAGTTATGCCCGTATCTAACTGGTCCAATATAAAATCTAACATTACTATACGATTCACAATTTAATTCCCGACATCTTATTTTAAACAAAGTGTTTTACTCTTCTACACAGTTTCCCATTGTAGTACTACTAATCACTAGAGATCTTCCATTTTATCTTTTACAAAACGTTGATATTATAGATACTCACATTTATACATCACAGTTAATTTCAATTAACAGTATATTATTCTCATCATAAATATACAATACTAGCACCCCGAAACTAAGCTGTGGTGCACACATACTCTGCTATCCAATCTCGGTACATCACGTATATAAGGACCACACGTTCCGAATCTATCAGGAATCGTTCTCAAATAACATCAATCACACAAAATGGAGGCGAACATAGTTCACATCACATGGGTCACGCACATACCTATGCTCCCATGATCAGCAGACTTATTAACTTCTCAATAAGTCCTTCTCTGACCTATGTCCTCGAGGTACCAATCTAAATCCCCCCATAGGCACACAAAGATTAGATGGTGCTAATCGAACGCAGACCTCTCGTGATAGCAAGTATGGTAGGTATGTTCTACACATAAAACCACATATACTAAGCATTCACACATCTTAGATATCTTGAATTATTAATATAGGTATACTTCTCGTTCTTATACCGTCATTTAATGTTATATGTTTACAAGTCCTCGATTTATACATTAACGTTGTCAACCCTTATCACGTCGTAATTAGGTATTCGTTTCCTGATCCACAAATGTCATCCGGATTACTATAAGGTTCTAAATTCTATTCCTCAATGTACCCCAATTCTCACAATTATATCCACTAGTCAATAAGGGAAGGTTAATTCTCAATTATTTAAGTCTACGGGACATTTGAAATGAAATCAGGCCAAAAAGGCAATTCTGCCAATTCGTTAGAAGTATCGTTCGAACGACCTCGTTCGAACGAGTGTCGTTCGAACGAAAGGCTTCAAATGAACTACCAACTCGTTAGAAGGGATGCTTTCATCTCGTTAGAAGCTCGTTCGAACGAGGTCGTTCGAACGACCTGGGCAGGTCTTCTAACGAGATGGCAGACTGCGCCCAGAAATTCCCCCAATTCGTTTTTCTTCAGATTTCTCTCCTCTAAATCCCCACTAACATCACCCCAATTAAGTTTTAACATTTTTAAACTACTCTTAGTCCTCCTAAGTCACCCTCTAACATATATTTGGGGTCAATGCTTCCTAAAGTAACATGTAATCATCATAATTCCCAAACGTTATCCCAAACCCTATAAACATGAGGCTAGAATTTTCACGTCTACAATTTCTCCTTACAAATCCGTTTTTAAATCATCGAAAGATACATTTTGAATATGGAATTCATTCATTACCATTCTACATGCAATCCCTATATAAGATTATGAGTTCTATCTCCAATTTCATGGGTTTTCATCACTTTTAATATAAGACCTATATTCAATCCTAAGCATGGAGGAAACATTCGCTTGAAATTATGTTATTAAACCACTTGCCTTAGATGTTCTGATTTGATGTTGAAGGGTGAAAGTTGATTCTCCTCTTTCTATCTTCAGATTTCTCCCAAAGATGGTGATGGTGGCTAGGGTTTCTTTTGGAACCTCTTAAGACTCTCCTTATAACTACCGTAGCCCACTTCTTGTTAAATGATGAATTATGGACTTAGTGGGTTTATTTGTAATATAAAATTAACCTCTAAAATTCGCGGGTTTTAATTCCCCTATTTTTAAAATTACCAAAATACCCTTCTAGGTTGTCGGTAAGACCTAAAATGCCCCGAGACCCAAACTAAACCCCCGACTAGTGTTTTCTGACTATTTCGACCCTTCCGGACATGTTGGTGCACTCAAAATGACCATTCAGTTGATAAAAATATAATTCACTTTTTAATTCAAATAATTTCAATCCTGACGCGACTAACACGCGCATCCCAACTAAATTTCCAAATTTTCGTATTTCTGCCTCGCGACAATTTTAACATTTTCAATACTCATGAAATTTTTAATTTTGACATCATAATCAAATACCAACTCACATCTCGTTAGTATTTATTCCCGGATTAATTTCAAATTAATTCTCATTTAATTTAATTAATCCCTTAAATAAAAATCAATAAAATTACGGGGTGTTACATATTTCCCCCCAACTAACAGAATTTCGTCCCGAAATTAGGAACTAAAGAGTACGTGGTAAAAATAACTCTGAATAGCGTTCGGCCATCTCATCCTCGCGCTCCCATGTGGACTCCTCGGCATTATGATGTCACCACTGAACACGTACTAACGGTACTAACTTCGACCTTAGTTTCCGCTCGCTTCGGTCCAAAATAGCAATCGGCCCTCCTCGTAGTAGCTATCGGACGGGAGATCGATGTACTCCAAAGCAATGTGAGTATGGGCCAAATCGTCCCTAAGATATTTTTGCTTTTGGGTGGTGGAATGATTGTGCTTTTTGAATTGAATTATGAGTGTAATTATTGAAATTATTATTACATAGGATGGAATTGTATTGGCATTTAATTGTTTGAGCGTGTCCTCTCCTGTAATTATGAGGATGATGGTTTGGTCCACTTTATTTCTAGCTTGACAATTTTATTTTAGTTTGCTTATCATGCTTCAGTTTTGGGCTTCTAAGCTTTGTTTTTAAACATTTTTCCTGCATGATTATGGATTTTCCCTCGGGGAAGTTTCATTCTTCAAAGAAATGGATAGAGCTGTGCTGAGCAATTGTATAATCAGTATGAGTCATTTTATTAAAAAAATAGCGTCTAATTTGTCTTGGTTTTGAAGTGATGTTTACTCTTTCCTGGTTAGAATTCATCTTTGAATCCATTATTAAGGCTTTAATCTTTAGTTGTATCCCTTAATGGCTTCTTAAATGTTAGATGCAAAGTAAGTGATTTATCGTAATTTTGAACCCATTATCCGTGGCCTTAAATTTTGCATCAGATGATTCTAGTTCTTGGAGTAGTTATGGTTATCTACCAAGAAGGTATATAAGGTAAGTAATTTATCATAATTTTAATTTTTGTGCTGAGTGGAGATTAGAACAAAATGATTCGGTTACTTTTAATATCCAAAAATAACTAGGAGAGTGGTGAAAATTGAGTTTAATTTCCTATATATTCTTATTTTATGTTGGCAGTGCTCGCGTGTAAGTGGTCTAAAGGCAATTAGCTGAAAAATTGTCAAATGAAATGGAAACCAAACATCGAACACCAACTGTTATTACAAAACTTATGGGTTTTGATGAACCACCGCGTCAGTAGTCTATCCACAATCAATCGAGAGTGCTTTCTGAGAGTTATCTTTGGAAAACTGTTTCTATAGGCTTATGAACGAAACAATCATTTGATAAAGGTCATTCAAGGAAGATAAAAATTGAAAATAAACAAGAGTTTAACGATGAACTTGAGGTCCCGAAGTTATTGAAGAATGATAAACACCATATCTAATCAGATCTCATAACAATAGTTTTCAAGTCATTTAATCTTCCGAATTATAGATACGGTGAGATTGTAGGAAATTCCAGAAAATTTCGCAAGGGAATGTTTTGAGACCACTTCAAAAACTTTAGAACAATTCTATCTTGGATATATGTGGAGGTTTTAATATTGGTTTTTTGAAAAACATGGTGAAATCTCAATTTGAGCTAAAAAATGAAGCGTCTGAATCACATAAATGGATTGTTGCTTTGAAATCGAATTCAGAAAAAGCTAAAAGCGCTGTAAATTCTTCTCTTTTGTATAGTTTTATACCAATAAATGGTGAATCTTATAATGAAGTGAGAAACAAAGAAATCACAACGAATGAGCTGGAGCCTTCTAGGCATAGTTTTGAAGTGTCTAGGGGAACTGGAAAGAATAAGAAAATTATCGCACAAATAAAAGATAACCTTCACAACATTTCTATCGAGGTACTAAAATCAGACGATAGAGTTGATGACACTACTGTAGATAAGCCAAAATCTAGGATCAGAAATGAAGCTTTTCACTTTGGCATGTGTTTGAGGCCACAAGAAGCTGTTACCAAAAAGTTTAGGAAGTAATACATTTTGGAAAAAAGATAGGTCAAAACCTAGAGACTCAAGATTTAGATGTAAGATATCCTCATTTACTAGTTATATGGATTTAGGGAATAATCAAACCGTGCATGAAACTCAATTGGACAGAGATGAACTAGAAAATAAACCGGAGAACGAAGATTTATCTGAAGTTCCTAGGTTAAGTTACAATATTCCTTGCTTCGATTCGAATTGTAATCAACCGTCACAAGGAACTCAAATGATACAGGATGATCCAGTAAAAAAATTCGAGGAAGACAATGCATCTACACACTCTGAAACAATGGCCTGCATCATGTTTATGAAAGCAGGGCATTCTTGTTCTTATGCCTGGGATAGTTCAACTAGACAGGTTTGAATTTTCTTTACCAATCTTTGAATGATTGGTAAAGACATTTCTAGTTCGAGTTTTGTCAACGAATTATTGTCATGTAAACAAGGGGGGTAAACTAATGTCTGATACACCTCATGTATTATTGTTTCAAGTTCTAGCCCCATTTAAAAGTCTTGTTAAATACACTTACATTGATTTATTTTGTTTTCTCACTGATGTTATCCCACATAAGTGGTCGTTAATGTGATGGTTTTATAAACTCAATAGTGAAATGTTACCAGAGAGAAGGGGAATTATTGGTGCAAGCGATCTTGGTTTGCGGGTTGTTCATCGATCAAGGAGGTTTGGTCGGATATCTGGAAGAAGATTATTATTTTGGGCCTTTTCATTTGTTGTGCTTTTCTCACTATGTTTGGCAGTTTTCGGCTTAATAGTGCCCTTTCATGGTGAGATCAATCATCAACAAGCCTCACATTTACTAAATTCTAAAAATTTACTTGGATATTTGCACATTACCATTTTAGTTTTCTTTGAGAGATTGACAAGTTTAATTTCTATAACTAAGACCATAACATCGAGACAACCTTTTTTTTGGGTAAAAACCATCTTTTTCTTATATTAGTTGCTGTCTTCAGGCATTTTCTTCTTGGACTTTTCTTATTAAACTATTATTAAACTTGAGTTTCCCAAATAGGATTTACTCATTTTATAACTGAGAATACTAGGCTGTTGGCTATTACAGATGTGGGAAAGGTAAACTATAACTGATGTAAACCTAGTGACAATACACACGAATAAAAGAAATAGGGTTTCTTTCAATACATTATAATTTCGTTTATAATACAATTGAAGTGAGTACCAAGGGGACGCCGAGGGCCTTAATTATGAAAACCTCTAGTATTGGAGAGAAAGACACTTATTTAAATAAGGAAACCAAATAATAAAAGTAAAAGATAATTGGCATATAGAAGATCTCCTAAATATTGGTAATCCCTTCATCTAAGGAATAAGAAATACCTCCCCCCCCCCCCCCCACAAAAAAAAAACATTTATTCAGCCAACACTAGAGAGGCCCCCTCCCTTCGTGCTAAACAAACTTATTCAAGCATTATTAGCAGTGAAAATGATGAGATAATGTTCTTGATAATGGTGATTTATGCCATATATATAGTACCATTATGCTTTCTTTAAATCTACTTTCTCATTTTGTTTAAAATTGAATTTAACATTAGTAATACTATCATCCTTCATCCAGTGATGTTTGAAAGTTTGCAAATCCAGACATATCAAGCTTTGTCAATTGAGACTTGAAAAGTATCACGACACATGTCAATCTATCCCACATTATCAATTTAGTATTTTTAATGGTGTCATTATCATTTTATTTTGTTGCCATGCATTTTTTATAAGGTTTTTTTCAGGTGAGATAGAAGGCAGTGTTTCATCATGGAGAGGCATGCAATGTAAGAGTTATTTTCTTGTATATTCTACTACTATTTTAGTGATAGACAACATCTCTTAATTGTTAATAAATTGTCTTTGAAGCCAAACTCCACAAGCATCTATCTTTTCACGGGATCCACCTAGTAGATCTGAAATGAAAAACCTGATCGATAAAATAAGTAGGTGCAAATCTCTTTCCTTTTTTAACCAATGGTTTAAGAAAATAATTATGCTAATCCATAGTAGCAACAAAGTGCTTAGGAAAGCTTATAATATGGATCCAAACTTAATGCCAAGTTTAACACTAATTAATAAAGATTCCCATCCATGTTATGACAAATAAATTTCAAATCCGTACAGAATACTTTGTAGATATATAGACTTATAGCAGTACAAATATGGTTGCTTTCACTTATTGAATGTAGATACACACAACGTATTATATCATAGTAAGTGTATACAGAGCAATTTGGTATTAGAACGTGGCAATAGGGGAGGTCACGTGATTATAGTAACTTGTACAAAGAACTCTATAGTTATGAGACTCATGGATTCAGATGTAGTTCTAAATTTCAAATTTCCAAGTATAAAACTTTAGAGTCGGGGCTAGAGCTTGGAAACGAACAACAGGTACCACACACATCAACTTGATAGTCTACATCTATATCTCTTATTACTTGTGAACTACAAATTTTATGGTAGAGGTCATATATATAACAGTTGTAATTGCAAGTATGTGTAAAATTTTACAACCCCTGTTGGGTTATCCCCCTATGGTTTTCATGTTCTTTTTTGGATTTCACATAGTGTCTTTATATGATATCTCACAATAAAAAACTCGAATCAAGAATATATTAGAAATATACAATCAATATAGATCCAAATGATTTTTATTGTTATAAATCAATGCAATACATATCCAAGAGCAACTGATCTCCCAGATATTGAAACTCTGTCTCTTCACAATAATCTTTCTAAGTCAGAATCTAAAGTGGAAGTCCATAAGAAGAATCCTAAAATTTATATTTCAAATTACATTTAGGCACATTCTAATGTTTGGTTGCTGCAGAAATAGTAGAAACTAATCAAAACTTATATATCAAATTACATTATAATGTTTTGATTTTAAGTATACTGCTATACTTGGCATAGTTATGTCTATCTTATATTTAGAATGATTTTCAAGTCTGAACAACAATTATATCGAAAGAATTAAAGTTGGATGTATAGTTATGGTAATCAACACATTGTTTTTCGTTTTAGTCTATTTCATTTATTTTGCTTGCTTGTTTTTCATTTTTCTATTTCATTTATTTTGCTTGCACTGCATCTATGTTTCTATTTCATGTATTTGTAATACCCCGTATTTTTGGCGATATTTATTTTTGGGATTAATTAATTAAATGAGAATTAATTGGGAATTAATCCGGATAAAATACTAGCGATATGTGAGTTGGTATTTGACTATATTGAGTATATATGATGATATATGAATATTGAATTATGAATTTGTCGTGAGATTGATACGGCAATTTGGTCATTTTATTGGGACGCGTGTGACAGTCGCGTCAGGATATAATTATTTTAATTATAAAAGTGAATTTAAATTCTATTAACCGTATGGTCGTTTTGAGTGCGTCAACGTGTTCGGAAGGGTCGAGATAGTCAGAAAACACTAGCCGGGGGTTTAATTTGGGTCCCGGGGTATTTTTAGGTCATACCGACATCTTATAAGGGTAGTTTGGTAATATTGTATTTTTGGGATTTAATAATGACGAAAATTAGGAGTATTTATCTGATTGGGAATTGACCCACTAAACCCACTAACCAACCCTTAATGACACAATAAGCTACGGGGGTTATCAGAATAGGTTTCCAAAACTTTCCCAAAGAAAACCCTAGCCACCTTTGGAGAAGAAGGCTTGTAGAGAGAGAGAGAGAAGGAATTCTGCAGAAAAGCTTCATCAAACCAACACCAAATTCAGAGACACTAGAGGCAAGTGATTTAATTTGATTTAATTCAGAGAATGTTTCTTCCATGTTAGATAAATTGAAAGATTTACATTTGTTCTTGGAAGTTAAAGAAAAACCTATGTTAATTGAATTTAGGACTTGAATTTTGAGGACAAATTGCATGTAGAATAGTATGGAGATGATTATTTTTATGTTAATATATGTTGGATGTAACAAAAACGGATCTAGAATGGACTTATTGAGGATTTAAAATTCTAGGGTTTATGTTCTTGAAAATTTGGGGAAAAGTGTAGAGATTTGATGGATTGATGATGATTAGGAGGAATTGGTCCTTTAAAATACGTTTGTATATAACCTTGATATGTTTAGGGATGATTAGAGACCATAAAACATTGTTGGGATGGATTTTGGTTGAGATTAGAAGTGTAGAAATTGGTGAAAAACGAATATAGAATTTCTGGGCTTGAATCTGGTCACTCGTTAGAAGACCTGCCCAGGTCGTTCGAACGAACTCGTTCGAACGAGCTTCTAACGAGTTGACAGTTTGGGTTTCTAACAAGGAGGATGTTCTTTTGAAAATCTCGTTCGAATGAGATCTCGTTAGATAGCCCAGTTCGTTCGAACGAAATCTCGTTCGAACAGCCTCGTTCGAACGAGACTTCTAACGAGCTGGCAGTTTAGGCCTTTTTGGCCTGTTTTGATTTTGGAGTCCCGTAAACTTGTTCGAGGATAGAGATAACATTCGTTTGATTGTGTATTAGTATACTTGGGACATTTGGGATATAATGAGGATTAAATTATATAAGTGTGGATCAAATCAAATAGACATTTGAGTTGAGACGTGAGTGCCTACTACGACGTGAGAATAAATTATGGTGCGTATAAATATGGACCGGGATTATATAAGTTGTATATATATTAAGTTGGTACGAGAATGGGATAAGTACTACAATTAAACTACGGGGATTACTAAGATGCGTGTTTACTTAGTATTGGTATATGATTTGTGTGTATGACATACCTACCATACTTGCTATCACGGGAGGTTTGCGTTCGCTTAGGGCCCTCTAATCCTTGTGTTGCCCGGATTTAGACTGGTTACCTCGATGAACATAGGTCAGAGAAGGACTTATTGGGATGTTAATAAGTCTGCTGATCGTGGGAGCGCAGGTATGTGCGTGACCCATGTGATGAGACTGTGTTCGCCTCACTGTTTGTGATTTGTGTTATCTGAACGATTCCTGAGAGATTCGGAATACGTGATTCCTTATGTACGTGATGTACCGTGATGGATAGCAGAGTATGTGTGCACCGCAGCTTAGTCTCGGGGTGCTTATATTGTATATTTATGTTGTGGAAAATATACACTTAATAAACTCAGAACTTTAATATGGTATTGTGTGTAACTATGGAATAAAATAAAAGGGATGATCTATAATGAGTTGTATTACTTTTATATGAGAACCTAAAATTACGTTAAGCCCCTATTTAATTGATATCGTTATAATGTTAATAGGAAACGAGTAATAAGGGTAGAACCTATGTCAGTCTAGCTAGATATGATGTCACTTAGTTAGTGGTTAGATGGGTACTTACGTTAGGAGTGCACAGTTAGACGAGAGGTGAGAATTCCATGTGAGTGCACGTCCTAACATGTACTTTGCATTTAATGTTTTAAGTATTTTTAAAGCACTTGCAGGTTTTTAAAATATCTCCACATTCGGGCTCCGACCCGTTTGCTTTCAAATCTATTTTTCTTGTAAAACCATTTTAGGTGCCCAGCCACAAGGACACCATGCATAGGATACTCATTCAGGTGACGAGCTGTAGCTGTTTGTGGAAGCTACAGGGATTTACTTTTAGACGCTTCTACCATTTGGATTCCTGATTCAGTATTTATCAGTTGTAGGGCATGTTGCCCATTTCTATTAGAGACATCTTTTCATTTCAGTTTTCAGACTTGGCATGTATTGATTTAGTATTCAGTATTTAGTTATTTCATTTCAGATGTGGAGTTTGTTGTGAGGAGTTTTTCCTCTGGATTTATTTATTTCATGTGATGGTTATTCTATTTACTTCGTTATGGTGAATGGTGTTATTATTCTTCATTACACTTGTTGCATGTTAATCAGACTTTAATTAAAATTTGGCAACTTACTTTTTAAATACTAGGTGGTTAGTAATAATAAAAATGTTTTCGACAGTGATGCTATTAGCTGAGCCAACTTGGCATTTTGAATTAATTTAAGAAAGGAGTAGTTACCCGGTATTTAATTAGTCGGGGTGTCACAGGTGGTATCAGAGCATCAGGTTCTAGTGTCCTTTAGGATCTGTACGGCTATTATGTTTCCGCTAAGTTTCTTTGATATAGAGCCCTATATTTTAGGACTGTTGTACTCTTTTTGTGTATGCTTCGTTCTTCAGCTATTTTAAGTTTATAAACAGTGAACTTATAAACTTTATTCTTATTTCAGATGCCTCCACGACGTGCACGACGAGTTCCCAGGGATGCAACGCCCGAACCCCAGCCCGCTCCAGTTCAGGGCATGATGAACGCCGCTGAGGTTGCAGCTATTGTAGCCCAAGCGGTAAATGCCGCAATTGCCGTAGTCCAGCAGGCAACACCTCAGGCGCCGGTTGTCACGCCAGTACAGGCAAATGAATTCCCGTTTGCTTGGCAACGTGTACGTGACGCTTTTCAGAAAGCGCATCCGCCAGAGTTTGTAGGTAGCTCAGATGTGGTAGTCTCGAGCCAGTGGAGGAAGGATATGCAGAGGCACTTGAGGATGTATGAGTGCACGGACGTTCAGAAGCAGGTGCTAGCTACTTTTAAGCTACTTGGATCTGCACTACAGTGGTGGGAGTCTATTACCACCGTGGAGGAGAGGGATACTCTCACTATTCAGGACTTCTGGGTGCGGTTTGACCGCAAGTACTTTCCGTTCGCTGTTCATACGGAAATGAGGAGGAAACTGATGAATCTGAGGCAAGAGGGTAAGACCGTGGCCGAGTATGAGGCCGAGTTCACAAATCTGTTGAATATCGTTCTGGATGAAATACCAACAGAGAAGAAGAAGATTGAGAAATTCACCGACGGGTTGACATGGAGGATCCGTCAGCATCTGTTAGGGAACCTTTCGTTGGCCACGTATTCTGATGTGGTTAACGCTGCCTTGTTACACTGCCAGGATCACCGTTTTCATATGACTGAGGGCAAGAGATCAGGAGTGTCTAGCCATCAGGGCAGGACTGGAGGACATGGTGCCGGTGGGGCATAATCTGTTCAGGGGCAGAGACAGGGTGAGCAGGGTTCCCAGTAGGGGGATCAGAAGAGGTTCAGATCAGGGAATTACAGGCACGGACAAGGAGGTTTTCGTCAGGGCCATCAGGGTCCAAACGGCCACAGATGTTTCCCGCCGCTCTCCCCGCACCGCCACAGATGGAAGCATTGCCACCCATTCCAGCAGTCCCAGTTCAGCAGGGACAACTACAGTATGGACGTGTCTATAACGTCCACCATGCAGTAGTTCCACAGGCACCGCCCGCGATTGAGGGTACGTTTCCTATCCATGGCACTATGGGTCGGGTATTATTTGACACGGGGGCTACACATTGTTTTATAGCTACACATTTCGCGAAAGCCTTAGGATTGTTATCTACGGCAGAAAGCACTGTGACGTGTGTCGACTCACCATTGGGGAGTGGGTCACTTATATTCTTTATATGCCGGGGAGTGGGGATAGATATTGGTAGTCTGGTATTACCTACAGATATGTTGGTATTAGATATTCATGTTCACGATGTGATTATCGGTATGGATTGGCTCGCTGATTATAGAGCCATGATTGATTGCTTCAGCAGGAGCATTGTTTTTGCCATTCAGGGGCAAGAGATGTTTGTAGTGGCGATGCGTCGCCCAGAGGGAGGCTCGACCGCTCATTTGTATTACCTAGAGGAGGATACCTCTAAGGAGGTTGTGATTCCTTTAGATTCGATCCCAGTCGTCAGGGAGTATTCGGATGTGTTTCAAGAGATACCAGGCCTACCCCCAGTCGAGAGATAGACTCTGTTATAGACCTATTGCCAGATACGAGACCTATAGCACGCGCACCGTACCGTATGGCTCCGGCAGAGATGCGAGAGCTACGAGATCAGATAGAGGAGCTGTTAGGCCAGGGCTTTATTCGCAGGAGTACCTCACCTTGGGGCGCTCCAGTTTTGTTTGTGAAGAAGAAGGACGGTTCACTGAGATTGTGTGCGGACTTCCGAGAGTTGAATAAGGTCACGATACGAAATAAATATCCGTTACCTCGAATCGATGACTTATTCGACCAGTTGAGAGGAGCTTCTTTCTTCTCGAAGATTGATTTGAGATCGGGATACCATCAGTTGCGTATCAGGGAGGAGGATGTCTCGAAGACTGTGTTCTTGTCGAGATATGGTTCTTACGAGTTTCAGGTTATGCCTTGTGGTTTGACCAACGCTCTAGCAGTGTTTATGGACTTGATGAACAGAGTGTTCAGGGATTTCCTAGATCAGTTTGTCATTGTCTTCATCGATGATATTCTGGTTTACTCCCAGACAGAGGAGGAGCACGCCGAGCATTTGAGGAAAGTTTTGCAGACACTCCGTCAGAACGAGTTGTATGCAAAATATGAGAAATGCGGGTTTTGGTTGAAGGAGGTCCAGTTTTTGGGACATATTATTTCTGATCGGGGAATATCTGTTGATCCGGGGAAAGTATCCGCGGTGAGGGAGTGGGGACAGCGCACGACACCGACTGAGATTCGTAGTTTCTTGGGCCTAGCAGGATACTACATGAGGTTTATTCGGGGTTTCTCGAAGATAGCAGGTCCTTTGACACATCTGACTCGTAAGGGTGTGCCATTCATCTGGAGTGATGCCTGTCAGTGGGCATTCGATGAATTGAAGGATAAATTGACCTCAGCACCTGTGTTAGCATTGCCGAGACCGGGAGTTGAGTATTTGGTTTACACCGATGCGTCTTTGCAAGGACTTGGAGGTGTATTGCAGCAGGAGAGACAAGCCAGAGCTTATGCTTCCCGTAAGCTTAAGCCTCATGAGAAGAATTACCCCACGTATGATTTGGAGTTGGCGGCAGTGGTATTTGCCCTAGGGATTTAGAGGCACTATCTTTTGGGGGAGAAGTTCCAATTGTTCACGGACCACAAGTCCCTACAATACCTATTCAGGAAGAAAGAGTTGAATATGCGGCAGCGTAGGTGGCTTGAGTTTGTGAAAGACTACCAGTTCGATATCCAGTATCACCCAGGTAAGGCTAACGTGGTAGCAGACGCGTTGAGCCGTAGGCCAGCAGATGAGGTGGCAGGGGTGTGGAAGGCCATGTGGAAGGATTTGGGACACCAGGATGCAGTGGCCCGATCTTTCATGTCTGTGATGATCGTTACACCGCAGATTGTCACGAAGGTAGTACGGGCACAGGCTAATGACTCGTTCTGTCACGAGCAGATAGTTCGATTACTAGCAGAGGGAGTCGAGTCCTATACCGTCAGTTCAGACGGGGGATTACACTTCAATGGGAGATTGGTAGTTCCAGAAGGGGAGAAATTGTGACACGAGGTGATGGCAGAGTCGCACGGCTCACGGTTCGCGGTACATCCTGGAGGGGACAAAATGTACCAAGACATGAGACGACAGTATTGGTGGAGCGGTATGAAGAGAGATATTGCTGAGTTTGTTTCGAAATGCTCCACTTTCCAGATAGTAAAAGTGGATCATCAGGGACCGACAGGACTTCTACAGCCGTTGGAGGTCCCGGTGTGGATGTGGGAGAGCATATCCATGGATTTTATCACGGGGTTGCCTACGTCGCAGAGGGGTCACGATTCCGTTTGGGTAATTGTGGACAGGTTGTCCAAAGTCGATCACTTTTTACCCGTAAGGACTGACTACACTACGGGACAGTATGCCCAGCTCTTCATTTCAGAGGTTGTGAAACTTCACGGTGTGCCCCTAAATATCGTGTCTGACAGAGACAAGATATTTGTTTCGAGGTTTTGGGAGAGTTTCCAGGAGGCCATGGGCACGAAATTACGGTTGAGTACGGCTTATCATCCGCAGACCGATGGGCAGATAGAGCACACAAATCAGATGTTGGAGGACATGCTACGCATGTGCATTATTGACTTTGGGGGTGGATGGGAGCAGTACCTTCCACTGGTGGAGTTTGCTTACAACAACTCCTATCAGTTCACTATTGGCATGGCTCCATTTGAGGCATTGTACGGTAGGCCTTGTCGTTACCCAGCATGTTGGTTAGAGGTGGGGGACAACAAACTACTTGGGCCGGAAGTGATTCAGGATACTTCGGCAAGGATTGAGTTGATTCAGAGTCGCATTCGGGTAGCTCAAGACCGACAAAAGAGTTATGCTGATGCGAAAAGATTTTTCAGGGAGTTCCAAGTGGCGGACCAGGTTTTGCTCAGAGTATCTCCTATGAAGGGGATTATGCGTTTCGGGAAGAAGGGGAAGTTGGCACCGAGGTATGTGGGGCCGTTTCCTATTATTGAGCGGATCGGACCGGTTGCGTATAGACTTGGGTTACCGGAGCATTTGCATCGGATTCACGATGTGTTTCATATTTCCTCGCTAAGGAAATACCTTAGAGATAATTTGGCTCATTCTCACATTGTTGTGGAGGACATCGATCTCCAGTCGGATAGCTCCTACAAGGAGGGGCCGATTGCTATTTTGGACCGAAGTGAGAGGAAGCTGCGGTCAAAGATAGTTCCGTTAGTGCGTGTTCAGTGGCGACATCAGAATATCGAGGAGTCCACATGGGAGCACGAGGATGAGATGCGCGAACGTTATACAGAGTTGTTTTTAGCAGGTACTTTCTAGTTCCGAATTTCGGGATGAAATTCTGTTATTAGGGGGGAAGTATGTAATACCCCGTATATTTGGCGATATTTATTTTTGGGATTAATTAATTAAATGAGAATTAATTAGGAATTAATCCGGATAAAATACTAGCGAGATGTGAGTTGGTATTTGACTGTATTGAGTATATATGATGATATATGAATATTAAATTATGAATTTGTCGTGAGATTGATACGGTAATTTGGTCATTTTATTGGGACGTGTGTGACAGTCGCGTCAGGATATAATTATTTTAATTATAAAAGTGAATTTAAATTCTATTAACCGTATGGTCATTTTGAGTGCGCCAACGCATCCGGAAGGGTCGAGATAGTCAGAAAACACTAGCCGGGGGTTTAATTTGGGTCCCGGGGTATTTTTAGGTCATACCGGCATCTTATAAGGGTAGTTTGGTAATATTGTATTTTTGGGATTTAATAATGACGAAAATTAGGAGTCTTTATCTGATTGGGAATTGACCCACTAACCAACCCTTAATGACCCAATAAGCTACGGGGTTTATCAGAATAGGTTTCCAAAACTTTCCCAAAGAAAACCCTAGCCACCTTTGGAGAAGAAGGCTTGTAGAGAGAGAGAGAGAAGGAATTCTAAAGAAAAGCTTCTTCAAACCAACACCAAATTCAGAGACACTAGAGGCAAGTGATTTAATTTGATTTAATTCAGAGAATGTTTCTTCCATGTTAGATAAATTGAAAGATTTACATTTGTTCTTGGAAGTTAAATAAAAACTCATGTTAATTGAATTTAGGACTTGAATTTTGAGGACAAATTGCATGTAGAATAGTATGGAGATGATTATTTTTATGTTAATATATGTTGGATGTAACAAAAACGGATCTAGAATGGACTTATTGAGGATTTAAAATTCTAGGGTTTCTGTTCTTGAAAATTTGGGGAAAAGTGTAGAGATTTGATGGATTGATGATGATTAGGAGGAATTGGTCCTTTAAAATACGTTTGTATATAACCTTGATATGTTTAGGGATGATTAGAGACCATAAAACATTGTTGGGACGAATTTTGGTTGAGATTAGAAGTGTAGAAATTGGTGAAAAACGAATATAGAATTTGTGGGCTTGAATCTGGTCACTCGTTAGAAGACCTGCCCAGGTCGTTCGAACGAACTCATTCGAACGAGCTTCTAACGAGTTGACAGTTTGGGGTTCTAACGAGGAGGATGTTCGTTCGAAAATCTCGTTCGAACGAGATCTCGTTAGATAGCCTAGTTCGTTCGAACGAAATCTCGTTCTAACAGCCTCGTTCGAACGAGACTTATAACGAGCTGGCAGTTTAGGCCTTTTTGGCCTGTTTTGATTTTGGAGTCCCGTAAACTTTTTCGAGGATCGAGATAACATTCGTTTGATGGTGTATTAGTATACTTGGGACATTTGGGATATAATGAGGATTAAATTATATAAGTGTGGATCAAATCAAATTGACATTTGAGTTGAGACGTGAGTGCCTACTACGACGTGAGAATAAATTATGGCGCGTATAAATATGGACCGGGATTATATAAGTTGTATATATATTAAGTTGGTACGAGAATGCGATAAGTACTACAATTAAACTACGGGGATTACTAAGATGCGTGTTTACTTAGTATTGGTATATGATTTGTGTGTATGACATACCTACCATACTTGCTATCACGGGAGGTTTGTGTTCGCTTAGGGCCCTCTGATCCTTGTGTTGCCCGGATTTAGATTGGTTACCTCGATGAACATAGGTCGGAGAAGGACTTATTGGGATGTTAATAAGTCTGCTGATCATGGGAGCGCAGGTATGTGCGTGACCCATGTGATGTGACTGTGTTCGCCTCCACTGTTTGTGATTTGTGTTATCTGAACGATTCCTGAGAGATTCGGAATACGTGATTCCTTATGTACGTGATGTACCGGGATGGATAGCAGAGTATGTGTGCACCGAAGCTTAGTCTCGGGGTGCTTATATTGTATATTTATGTTGTGGAAAATATACACTTAATAAACTGAGAACTTTCATATGGTATTGTGTGTAACTATGGAATAAAATAAAAGGGATGATCTATAATGAGTTGTATTACTTTTATATGAGAACCTGAAATTACATTAAGTCCCTATTTAATTGAGATCGTTATAATGTTAATAGGAACCGAGTAATAAGGGTAGAACCTATGTCAGTCTAGCTAGATATGATGTCACTTAGCTAGTGGTTAGATGGGTACTTACGTTAGGAGTGCACAGTTAGACGAGAGGTGATAATTCCATGTGAGTGCACGTCCTAACATGTACTTTGCATTTAAATTTTTAAATATTTTTAAAGCACTTGCAGGTTTTTAAAATATCTCCACATTCGGGCTCTGACCCGTTTGCTTTCAAATCTATTTTCCTTGTAAAACCATTTTAGGTGCCCAGCCACAAGGACACCATGCATAGGATACTCATTCAGGTGATGAGCTGTAGCTGTTTGTGGAATCTACAGGGATTTGCTTTTAGACGCTTCTACCATTTGGATTCCTGATTCAGTATTTATCAGTTGTAGGGCATGTTGCCCATTTCTATTAGAGACATCTTTTCATTTCAGTTTTCAGACTTGGCATGTATTGATTTAGTATTCAGTATTTAGTTATTTCATTTCAGATGTGGAGTTTGTTGTGAGGAGTTTTTCCTCCGGATTTATTTATTTCATGTGATGGTTATTCTATTTACTTCGTTATGGTGAATGGTGTTATTATTCTTCATTACACTTGTTGCATGTTAATCAGACTTTAATTAAAATTTGGCAACTTACTTTTTAAATACTAGGTGGTTAGTAATAATAAAAATGTTTTCGACAGTGATGCTATTAGCTGAGCCAACTTGGCATTTTGAATTAATTTAATAAAGGAGTAGCTACCCGGCATTTAATTAGTCGGGGTGTCACAGTATTGTAGGAACGATCTTGATATGAAAGATTTGAGGATTCAAATCGGATGCATAAGGCTCATCCTTCTTATTCAAATAGTCTTATTTTTGTAAGTTTAATTTTCATACAAATTTGACAATGTCACTCTTGTTTTCACACATTCTTAGTTCATGCTTGACAAAAGGTATGTGAAACTTTAAAAGGGACCACATTAAAAAGTTGAGTTGCTGTACATGTGCATCCTTACCTTTTATATATACGCTTTCACTACTTAATAAGTTTAAATTGGTTCTTAAAATACTAGCTTCTTTATTTTTTCATACGAGAAGCAAATATCGTTAAATTACTAAGTATAGAGAAATGCATATTCCGCATAACTCATAATTTTGAATGCTAACGAGATAAATCAACAGGTCCAATGACTCTCGCCATCTAACACCAGAGGGATGGAAGAAATAATGGAAAGTCTTATTATGGTTGTCTAAAGGCAAGGATGGAAGCAATTATTTTCAAGGTAGAGCATCAATTACCTGAAGGTGAGTATAGTCTTATTTGACTCTTTTCAATATGAAACGGAGCGAAAATATCAATTTGTCAATGGTTTATTTTCCCTATTAGTGAATGAAATAATATCTGAATTTGTTTGATAAATTGGGTCTTTATTAATATTGTTGAAGTTTTTTATTTATTTCTTAAACAGGGCGGATAGTCCTATAAACAAAGGAAACTCTGCTCAATTTTTTTTACATTGTTTAAAATTATTTGTGTTATAGGAAAAATCTTTTCGACTTACATTATGCACGACGTAATACTTTGGAAAAACGGGAATTTATATGTTGTGTTTTACGTTGCACTAGAGATTTATATATTTTGTTTTGAACTTATACATGACATTTAATTAGAGGCATGTGAAAGTCATACCATTGCTAGATTAGAGGTATGTGATTTAATTCTTGTATTATTTGTAGAGTATACAATCATAATCAATTCATTGTGGGGATTTTGTGTTGTGTGCATAATTTCTTATATTTTATTTTTTAATTAGGACAAAAAGATACATGGATATGCATTTGATGAGGATGATAGGTCTATAATGTGGATAATTGCCCGACAATCGATAAATAGAGAATATCAAGACAATGCAACCAAGGAAGTTGATGAAAAATTTGTGAGCTTCTTTCAAAAGCTAAGAAAGCGTAACTTTTTATACAACACTTATAAATTTTGACATACTACATAAGAGGATTTAAAAGAATATGATTTAACAACACTCTTGATAATTTTCTTTATTGTAGGACGCTTTGAAGAAACAAGTCCATGATGGGGGCTTATTCGGGCTTATATTATATGATTTGGAGTGTTTGAGGTGTCACGACAATTTCACGAAAGCCAAAGACCGACGCATTTATGAGTGATTTTTGGGTGTAAATTTTTTTGGAGACATTTTTTTAATGATGTACATAGTGGATATATCTAATTATGATACATGTAGTAGGTCATTATTTTTTTTATGGATAATAAATGTAGATGGTGGTTATATCTATTTGTGTTCCAATATTTTTTATATGGACAAATGGCTTAGTTTGGTTCATTATAGGTCGACTTGACTTAATATAGAAAAAAAATTCAAGATAGTCTTTATGTTATTGTAAATTTTGATTTGTGTTTAGATTTATTTTTCAACTATGACATAGTATTTGTTATTAATTTTTGTATTATATGTTTAATTTATGACCGTTTATATTAAACCCTAATGTGATGAAATTTTTCATGACCTTTTTAAAATTTTGAAAATTGTTTATCATGACGCTTTTTAAATCAAATATGACATCTTATAAAGTATATTATGACCTTTTTTTGTAGAAGATATGATAGTTTTGAAAAAAAGGTCATATATAACCGTTACCTAATATGAAACTTTTTATGGGTATTAATTATGACACCTAAAGTTATGATGCTTTTTATTAAAAAATAAAGCATCATAAAATCCCTTTTATGACACTTAAAAAGTCATAAAAAGGCTTTTTTCTTGTAGTGTTTAGTTACTTGGATTCATAATTTATTTTATTATTTATTCTTTCATAAATTTCCAATGGTTTTAGGCAATACTTTTCGAAAATATGGAAGGAATAGTAGCACAATCTATCCAAGTTACGAGTCAAGATTTGGTTCGATTGGTTCATTTTGATGGAAAACATTTCACTCGTTGGCAAAAGAAAATCATGTTAGTTTTCACATCTCTCAAACTTGCATATATTCTCGATGATGGTCTTGAAGCTATTCCCGAACCCACACCCGAAGATACTGAAGATATCAAGCAAAAATGTGTGGAGAGGAAATAGGATGAATTTATTTGTCGAGAACACCTTCTTAATGAATTATCTCAAATTTTCTATAGTGCACATCAAATTATTACTACAACAAAAGAATTACGGAAGGCATTGGAGAATAAATATCAAAATAAGGAAGAGGGTAACCGTAAGTTTCTTATTTCTAACTATATGAACTATAAAATGTCTAATGATGTATCTGTGTTGCACAAGCCCATGAAGTCCAACAAATAGTCGGTGATCCTAAAGTCACTGGAATAAATCTTTAAGATGAATTTCAAGTGGGGGTCATTGTTTCTAAACTTCCTTCGGCTTGGGATGTCTTTAGGAAGAAAATTAATCATGATGAAAATATATACATAGTTGAATCCCTTGTTAGCCATCTTCGTATTAAAGAAGATTCTCGTATTCGGGAGAAGAAAGAAGATCAAAGTGATAATCATTCCAAAGAAAATATGGTTAAGGATCAAACAACTAAAAATACCAAAGATTCCAAATTTAAAACAATGAATGATTCAAATTTGAAGAACCAAGGTGAAAATAAAAAGAAGAAAGGTAAATGTTACTTATGTGACTAATTGGGTCATTTAGCTCTTGAATATCGACTTAAAAAGAAGACATTTAACGGAAAACCAGTGATAAAGGAAACCAACAATGTTGAATAACTTATTGCAATGGTGTGCGAAGAAAATTCTATGGGTAATAAAATTTGATGGTGGTCAGATACCAGCGCAACCATTCATATCTACAAAGAGCGTTCTCTTTTAAAAACATATCAATAGACATATGGAAAAGAAGCAAAAATGATGAATAATCTCCTCACTAAAGTAATTGGAAAGGGCATCGTCGAATTAAAATTGACATCTGGGAAGGTTCTTACTTTGATTGATATACTTCATGTACTGGAAATGTATAAGAATTTTGTGTCTAAAGACCATCTTAACAAGAGAGGTTTCAAACTTGTGTATAAGTCAGATAAGCTTGTCTTATCTAAGGATGGATAATGGCATAATAGATTAGGTCATGTTAATTATAGAAACATTAAAAATATGACTAATATAGGATTAATTTATGATTATAAAATTCACCATTACGCTAAATGTGAAATTTGTGTTCAATCTAAGATAACTAGAACGTCATTTAAATTTGTTGAAAAGACATCCAAAATTCTTGATTTTATACATAGTGATGTATGTGATATGAAGAGTAATGTCACTTGTGGAGGAAATACATATTTTTTTAACTTTTCTCTATGATTACTCTAAATATGCATATACATATTTACTTAAAAGTATAGATGGAGTTTTCGATAAATTTCTTATTTTCAAACCAGGAGTTGAAACTCAACAAAATCAAAAAATCAAAGCTCTATGATTCGATCGAGGTGGAGAATACTAACCAAATGAGTTTATTCAATTTTGTAATACTCATGGAATAATCCATCAAGTTACGGAACCACGGACAATGTAGGAAAATGGAACAACAGACGGGAAAATTAGGAGTTTAGTTGAAATTATAAATGCAATGTTAATCAATTATGGGTTGCCTTTGTCTATGTGGGGTTGAGCAATTTTATGTACATGTTATATTCTATATATAGTTATATTGAAAACAAGAATATTAAACCATATGAAATATGGTTTAATCATAAACCTAATCTTAAACATCTTAAGGTTTGGGGATGTCTTGTTTATGTAAGAAAACCCAAAGCTAAGAGACCCGAGTTAGGAAAAAGGACTTACAAATGTGTTTTTATCGGATACTCTTATAATAGTATGACTTATAGATTTCTGAATCTAAAAACTCAATAAATTATTGAGTCCCTAGATGTGCAATTCTTTGAAAATCTAAAAAAGTTTGGCACTTTGAATTAAGGATTAGAAAATAATAATTCGACTATTCATGTCTCACCTTCTAATGATTCATCACAACTACTATCCCCTTTGGAATCAACAAATTATTTTTAACCAAGGAGAAGTGAAAGATAAAGAATTGAAAAGACATTTGGACCTGACTTTGTAATTTATCTTATAGAGGGAGATGTGAATGAAACTAAGAACAAAACCAATTTTTTTCTTAATGTGGAAGATGAACCGACTACATTGCATGAAGGGGTAATATCTAGGGATGTTATCTTTTAGAACGAATCACTCAATGATGAATTGAACTTTATTTTGTCAAATCAAACTTGGGTTATTATGGAGATCCCCCCTGGAGCAAAACCAATTGGATGCAAATGGATATTTAAAAAGAAATAAAATTTGGATGGTTCAATTAATAAATTTAAAGTAAGATTAGTTACTAAGGGTTATAAATAGAAACATGGAATAGATTATTTTAACACACATGCACCCATTTCACGTATAACTTCCATTAAGCTATTAATTTCTCTTGTTCTACTAAAATTTAGTGATGCATCAAGTGGATGTAAAAACGGATTTTCTAAATAGTGACTTAGAAGAAACAATTTACATGGAACAACCTGAAGGGTTTGTTTAGCCTTTCCATGAAAAGACAGTGTGAAAACTAGTTAAATCTCTTTACGACCTTAAATAAGATCATATGTAATGGCATGAAATGTTTGATAAGATAATAAGATCTCATGGTTTCAAAGTAAATGATGCCGACAAATGTACCTATACTAACTTTAACAATGGTGTTGGTGTCATCATTTCCTTATATATGGATGACATGCCTGTATTTGGGTCAAGTCTCATATACGTGGAATAAACTTAAGAGGTTTTCATCATCAGACTTTGATATGAAGGATCTTTAAAAAGATGATGTGATTTTAGGAATCAAAATAGTAAGAAAAGATAATAAATTATCATTATCTCAATATCACTATATTGGAAAGGATCGTAAGAAATATAATCATTTTGAACTTAAGTCAGCAACCACATCAGTTGATCCTACTATGAAATTAATAAAAATTATTGGACGTACTATGGAATAACCAAAATAGACCAGTGTGATTGTAAGTCTCATGTATGTAATGCATTGCATTACACCATATATTTCCTATGCGATAGGAATACTAATTAGATTTACAAGTAATCCAGGACTGGAGCACTAGAATGCAAATTTTAGATTACTTAGATACCTAATGCGGACTATGGATTAAAAATTACATTATGTAGGGTATCCATATGTATTAGAAGGATATAGTTATTTCTGTTGGAATAAATTCGAATCAAAATCCAAGTCCAGGACTGGTTGAATATTTATGCTAGGAGGAGAGGCTACTTCTTAGGGATCCAAGAAACAAGCATGTGTATCTAATTCAACAATGCAATCTGAATTCATATCCCTAGCAGGTGAAAGTAAAGAAGCAAAATGGCGTAAAAACTTATTATCTGATATTTCTTTACGAAAAAATCCATCCCCTACTATTATAATTAATTGTGATAACCGGTTTACAATATGCAAGTTCTCAAGAAAACCTTATAATGATAAATCTAGACATATTCGTCTAAGACGTCAAATTTTGAGGTAGTTACTCAAAGAAGGAGTAATTACAGTTAACTATGTTGAACCAAATAAGAATTTAGCAAATCCCTTAACTTAAGGTCTTGTTAAAGAAATGATATATATCAACTCAAAAGTAATGGGACTAAGCTTTATAAAATAAACCAATTATTTTTAATGGGAACCCAACTTATGTCTTGAAAATATAGGCAAAGTTCAATACTAACAAGTTAAATGATAGTTATGGAACACTAGGAACTTATATGTAGAAGTCCATTACAATGTGACTACTGTTGGTATTCTACATGATAAAGGACAAAGTTTAATTCTTAATAAATCATATAAATGTGACTCGCAGATTCAGTGAAGTTTATTTACCTCTATGAGTGACAAAAGTGTGGATGTTTTCTATGGAACTTAGACCGATCCTAAAGTACTTATAAAATTAAGATAAGCACAAGGCCATAAATGTTCATGCTAACAGAACACTCTCCAACACTGAGATCAATGTGTGTAATGGTTTTGACTCGTCTCAAGGGGTACTTGGTTCAAGATATGTTCACCACGACACCTTGGGGAATCTTTGAATTATTTTCATTAAGTGGAAGTTCAATTCCAAAAGTCACTTCTAATTTATGTACTAGATTTTAGCGATAAGGCCAAAAGACCTATTACCGTCCATATACTCTTGTATCTTCAATTCTTTATATTCAAAGTATTCTTTCTTATTTATGTGTACCTTGAAATGGTGGGGGATCGTTGTAATTTTCATAATCTATTGAGTATTAATATTGTATAATTTAGTTTTATTTTGCGATTATAATTTAGTATTAATATCGTGTAAGTGAGATTTTTATTTTTTGGAATTTATATTGGGTCTTCTTTTAGAGAGAGAGCTAAATAAAATGGGTGTAAATGAGGTGGGTGTGGTTTCAATGTCCCACAAATAAATATTAAAACAAAGTGAAAGTGTATATAACTAAAAGAGCGAAGATGACTATTAGTTTTATAGTCAAAGAGGCTATAATAAGCTTCTTTGCGGTGGTGCAAAGCATCAACAACCGCGACACGTGGCACGTGTTCATGCATTAGCGTTATGTGCAAAAGGGAAATTGGGTAACTTAGGGCGCATTGGGAAATTTGATAGCCCACTTAGCACTTCGCACGTGCGCATCCTCGCTCGGAGCATGGGAGCCTAATGTTTGGTGAAAGTCAACCAGATCGACGGTTGTGGTTAATCGATATGATCAAATGATTCTATAACCCAAGAAAGTTGATTTGAACCATTGTATTGAATCATGTCGATTAATAAAGATGCGTCCATTCACTTGCGGTGAGGCACGTAATCTAGACCATACAATTGAAAGAATTCCAAATAGACATGATTCGACGTCTGCTGAGTCAAAGAAGGTGACTATTCATGAACATCCACCAAAATGGCTATAAAAATAGTTCCAAGCCATTGTTTTAGACACAAAAAATTGTCATGTTATCCTCTCTCCGTCCTATACCTTATGGAATTATTAGGTTAACATTTCAGATAGTTCTTGGTTTGATCAAATCATACACAGTTTGCATAAAATAAGTAAGATCCTTGTATTGTATCCTGAAGGAAAATTTACTACAAATTCCATTGTGTACTCGCAGATGTTGTCTAAAAGGGGATATATATTACTTAGAAGACAATGTGGGTAGAAAGTGGCTCGCAGTAACATGGATTCATAATTTATGTAAGGACATTTTTCCCATGTTCGCACACATGTTAGTATGTCGTATACCTCTTTAACCATAGATGGAATGCTCAAGAGCATACACGCATCAACATGGATCCGAATGTCTAAAAATCTTCCAAAAAAATCCTCAACAAGATAACTTTGGTAAGGTTGGGTTTTAAGTTCTTTAAAAGTTTCATTTTAATATTGGGAATTTTTTACTAAAATGTTTTTATAAAACCTAGCAAGTATTTTAAAACAAAAAAGGGAGAAGAAAGAATTTTTTTATAGATCGGACCGATCCGTTAAAATAAGAAATCCAACCAATCCGGCTCGCGTTTATATAAAGGGAAAGCTTATAGACCAGACAGATCCGATAAAAGAAAAAATGAATCGGTCCGCTGCAGATAAATTTTTCCACGACCTTAAGATTTCTTTTGGATTTCTATATAAGGGTATTTCGGTGTTGTATTCTTTTGTGACTTTGAGACGCATTTTTGAGAGTCCATATTCAAAAAGTCCTCATATTTTTTTAATTCCAAAAACTCAGTTTTTATTCACCAAAAATCCCATATACTTTTGTGAATCTTTTGGAAATCTAGAACACAATCTTGTTGGTGTTCATATTTTTGTGGAAGTATTTTCTACATCATATGGCTGGGTGTCATTAAGGAGCATTTGAGGGAGTTCCTTTAATGATTTAAGACTTAGGTCTTTGAGGTTCCCTGCGTATGGATCTTTGCTGAAGATAAGCCTGCGGTTCTTTTGAATTGCTGCACGTAATTCATTGCCGATGGCACTGACCAATGCATGCGGGTATTCGTGTGTCAAACAACTTTATTTCATTATAACCGTGTAAGTTGAGATTTATAATTATAGAGAAATAGAAAGGTTTTTCCCTGAGGGGATTATTTCTAAATTCTGTGTCGCGTATTTTATTTGTGTTGGTTTGACACATGCATGCACGTAGACTTTTGAGTTTGTGGACTCAATTAATTTGATTCTAAAATTGACACTAACTAAATCAGTTTGTGATTGGAATTTTTTGAGTTGATTTGAATCAGTATCACACATGGCCTTGAAGGGATTTACAAATTGGTATCAAAGCGGGTTATGAAAATTTATTGCGTTTGATTGTATTTTTCGCAAAAAATTGTGTGATATTGATTTTTTTTTAACTAGTTTTTGAAAATTTGTCGCAATTTTCAATGGAGAACTTATGTAATCCGATGTCCCCTCCTATTGCCACAAGTCATAGTTTGATGATTTAAATTGTTTGAATTTGACGTTTGCTAAAAGAATCGAAGTTTTGGAAAAAGAAAATTCTTATTTTAAATCCGCAATGGTTCTTTTGCAAACGGTTCAAAATCAAAGATATTTTTATCATGAAAATTTTGTTTCTTTGGACCAATACTTTAAAGCTTTAAAATTGTCTAAAAAGGAGAGTGATGATAGTTTCCTAGTTTTAGAAAAAGATTTGGAGGACTTTAAAAATTCTATGGTTGTTATTTGTGCTATTGAGGACAACAGTCTGATTAATGATTTTAGGCACGTGAAAAGACTCTTAGGATTTTTTTTTTTAATTTAGAGTGAGAGAGATAACCTTTTAGATTGGATTGATGATTTCAAAAAGGAGTCCCTCAAATTGGAAGATTCTAATTCTTTGCTTAAGTCTAAAATTTTTAAGTTGAAAAATGATTTGAAAGACTCGAGTAGTTTGTGTAGTGATGGTAATGGATCGCCTTGTTCTCATGCTTCAAGTGTTATATCCAAAACCATAGTTTGTTTTATAGGGTCAACCATTTCCAAGGACATTATAAAAGGTCAACCCATTGGAATCTTTCCACCCGTTTATACATGTTCATATTGTGGTAGGAAATGTCACCTTAGGCGTTTTTATTTTGATCTTCGAAAACGTCCTAGGAAGTTTGAGTCTAGTGTTGAATTGGTTACCGTTACCCCCATGCAGCGTTGCATAACTATTTCGGTTAGAAAATCACTTTTAGAAGCACTAGATGTAAGACTTGTTGATTGTCTGTTGCTTGCACATGATTCTTCTCTTCCTATATCTTATAGATGATTGTATTAACGTGTTTGTCATATGCTAGTTGTGTTTGTTGATATACTCTTGCTAGTGTTATGATATGTGTACTTTTTGTATTTTTTATAATGTCCATTCATTTTTTTTCTATATTTGAAAATTACAAAAAGATTTTATTTTGATATTTTTTTTTTGAAAAATCCAAAAATATTTTTATAATTGGTTGTACACCGTTTATGAATGAACATTTCGGATGAACGAGTCACGACATCATGCCATATCCATGTGACTATTTGATAGTGTATTCAGACAATATTTTGTGTCATCCATGTGCTTTACAAAGTTTGGAGTCTTTGAGATGCAATAATGTGATGCTACATACATATTTGACTCATATTGTCCTTTATTGCACACATGCACGGATTTGTTTGACTTTTGTACTTATCTATCACACGTTGGTTGAATGTTTCCATCTCAATTCTTTCAATACAATGAACCAAATGTGATAAAAGTTGACACGAAACTAGTGCATGTAATAACCGTTTGTGAGTTTGTGTGATTTATTTTGGAAAAAAGGATAGGGCCGCGAAAGGTACTCATTTTTCCTTTACGATAAAGCCGCAGTTTAAATCAGACCTAAAAAATTGAGGAATTAAAAATTATCCGATGTCCAATGAGGTTTAAAAGGACCCAAAAAAATTGAAAGGCAATAAAAGGAAAATTATGCAAAAAATGGCCAATAGGTTTTTATTTTCATCACCTCATAAGAACAAATAAAAAGCATTACCTTTTAATGAGGGAGTTTGGATGAAATTTATAACGGTTTGCACGTCCTTGAAAATCATGAAAAAGCATTACATAGTTTTGGACGTTATTGGTGTGAAAATCATTTATACTTTGATTTTGTCGATATGATTAAGATGATGTCATCTAAATTCAACATTTTTTACACCTAAGAACTATTTTTTATGTTCATTCGTTAGGGGTACACTTATGCATCTTGCACACATGTCATGATTGAGTCGATTTTCCGATCGAATTCGTTCACCCCCATTCATTTCGTTGCCATGGTTTAGTTATCTTAGGATAAATTCATGGTGTTTGAGTTTTGCAAAATCAATTTTTTGCATTTTTGTATGAAAAAAAATGAAAAATGAAAAATAGTTTGCTTACCTTGGTTTACCGTGACACCCTGATTTGATTTATTTGATTTATTCTTTTCCTTGTCTATTTCAGACAAATAAAAAGGGGGAGAACGAATTATGATTTTATGGGGGGAGTTTAAGTATGGGGTAGAATTTATTATGCTTTCATGTTTATGCCTTATATAATTTTAAACTCGATAAGTCACGAGGTATTTTCTTTGTCTCATGTGTGTAGGTACAATTGAAGATTTTTATAGGTCAATTTAAGTTAATAATTTGGATATTTTTTTATTTTGTACCGAAATAAACATAGGGGGAGATTTGTAAGGATATTTTTCTCATGCCCGCACACATGTTAGTATATCGTATACCACTACAACCATCGATGGAATGTTCAAGAGCATACACGCATCAAGATGGATCCGAATGTCTGGAAATCTTCAAAAAAAGCCTCAACAAGATAACTTTGGTAAGGTTGGGTTTTAAGTTCTTTAAAAGTTTCATTTTAGTATTGGGAAATTTTTACTAAAATGTTTTTATAAAGCCAAGCAAGTATTTAAAAACAAAAAAGGGAGACGAAATAATTTTTTTATATACCGGACCGATCTATTAAAAGTAGAAATCGAACCGATCAGGCTCGCATTTTTATACACGGAAAGCCTACAGACTAGACCGATCCGATAAAAGGAAAAAATGGACAGGTCCGTTGGAAGTAAATTTTTCCACTATCTCAAGATTTCTTTTCGATTTCTGTATAAGTGTATTTTAGTGGTGTATTTTTTTAAGACTTTGAGAGACGTTTTTTAGAGTCCATATTCAATAAGTATTCATATGTTTTTAGTCCAAAAACTCAGTTTTGATTCACCAAAATTCCCATATACTTTTGTGAATCTTTTGAAAATCTAGAACATAATCTTGTTGGTGTTCATATTTTTATGGAAGTATTTCTAGATCATATGGATGCGTTTCATTGAGGAGCACTTGAGGGAGTTGCTTTGTTGATTTAAGACTGAGGTCTTTGAGGTTAGCTGCATGTGGATCTTTGTTGAAGATAGGACTGTGGTTCTTGTGGATTGCTGTGCGTAATTCATTGGTAACGACGGTGACCGATGCCTTCGATTATTCGTGTGTCAACCAACTGTATTTCATTATAACCGTATAAGTTTCGATTTACAATTATAGTGAAATAAAAAGGTTTTGCCTTGACGGGATTTTTTTTTTGGATTCTGTGTCGCATATATTATTTGTGTTGGTTTTGACACATGCTTGCACGTAGACTTTTGAGTTTGTGGACTGAATTCATTTGATTCTAAAATTGACACTAATTAAATAAGTTTGTGATTGGAATTTTGCGAGTTAATATGAATCTGTATCACACACGGCCTTTAAGGCATTTACAATTTATTTTATTATTATTCCTTCTTAATTTTCCAACATTATGTATTTCATAGACTTCTTCATCGAGTTATTTGAGTTGCAGATCCATTCACAAGAGCAACTTGTATCCATGTCGATGTTAATTACAATGTCGGATATCAATAAACCAATGATGATATTATGGATGTTCTAGAGTCTAATTGGGAATAGCTCACTCTCTCTAACGAGCCTTTGTTTAGCTATTATACTTTTGGTTGCTTTTGTCATACTATGGTGTATTTTAGATAGTATACACACTAAATTTTATGTATGTTTAAAGCATTTTATATATATATATATATATATATATATATATATATATATATATATATATATATATATATATATATATATATTACATTTCTTGCTTTTTTATACACTATTCTTACATGTCTTCATTGAACTTATGTGGTGATTGGTGATTATCTTATTGATTTATATCATGGTTTGTTGGCATTATCTCATGTTCGTCGTGTATTAGCATTGGTTATCACATGTTTAGATGGTCTTATGTATCATGCATTGACTTATCTCTTTGCTAGAATTCATCTTTAGCTATTTTATATTGAGGTTTACTATGATTTTCGCATTTAATACATACATACATACAGACCCAGGCTCAGGTACGAACTTCCCGTGCGGACTTTTCGTGCGGACTTTGTCCTTATCCCGAAAGTGGTCCCCTCGTGGTCCCAAAGACTTTTGTTATTTACTATAGATGGTCCCCCTCTTGTCTTCTACTAAAACCTTAGTTTAAGACTATAAAATTAAAAGATTTATAATTTAGACCCAAAATTGGTATCAGGACCTTAAAGATTTTAGAACCTCACCAAATTCCGACCAAACCCCTAATTCTGGTAACAGAGCCATAAGACGTTCCTTTTAGACATACGATTAAAAGACTTTAATGCCCTGGGGATTTATCCCTCGCATTTACCAAGATATTTTTGGATCCAACCCAGACTACCAACCTATACCCATAACTGATTTAGACTCAGAAGGTTGTTTAACCACACACATAGACGGTTGTTCGCATATTGAACATATCCCAGCCAAACACGCAGACAGTAGACAAGTCACTGCTAGTGCTATTAATAGCATAATAGACCAAAATAAGTGTATACTGCTTATATTAAGACAATTAATAAGAGATACTCAAACTTTAGAAACAGAGATAAAAAATATCTCTAAAAGATTATTAGACATAGATAATCAAATCCCAATAGACTTAGTACACGTGTTACCAGAAATAAATATTAAGACTAATCATATAGAAGTCCTTAACAAAGACATTTTAGAAATTAAGACTTTAATTAAAAATCAAGATAGTGAGTTAATTAAACTTACTAAAGAACAAGCAAAGCTTATCCCTAGACTTGATAGTTATCTTCCTAATGGAGATAGTTAGATCAGACTGGAATGAGGTATCAAAAGACCTCTCCATTCAGACCTTATCAGAATTTTATCAAAGAATTTTAGAAAAAATAAATGATGATAGATTTTATTACAAGATAAATGAAAATGATATTGCCAACGCAGCTAAGGCAACTAGACTTATATTAGAAAGATTAAATTTAATTTCTACATCTATAGCAGCTACCCAAGACTATAATAGTAGATTTGTTAAATACTTGCATTTAGACTTAAAGGCTAAGACAGAAGGATTAACTACCTTCTACACAGACTTTGTTAAATTCCAACAGAATTTAGCAAATTACCTTAATAATATGGAAAGACATAATCTATCTAAAATGGATAGTATTATTAATGAACTTAGACTAAACATGGCCCAAGTAGAAGAAAAATACAGTGAAATTATAAACGTAATTAAGGACGTATATAATAAACCTTCCCAAGCAGAAATAGAATCTCCTTTTATTCTAACTAGGTTAGATAAAATTGAAAAGACTGTAGAAGCCATAGAAGTTAGAACTATGCAACAACTAGAAAAAGATAATGAAGTAAAAGACTATATCACTAACGTTGGTAAAACCATCGTTAATTCTCTAGCTACACATAGTGAAGAAACTTCTGAAAAGACTAGAAAAGAGAATAAGAATTTTAAAGAAGAAATCCTTAATCAGATAAAAAGACAAAAAGATTATTCAGACTTCTTAGAAAAAATTGAAAAAAGACTTGAACAGAAACAGGTAACCACCTGTAAGTTTAAAGAATCCCTTCCCATAGAAACTAGAGAAAGGAATACCATAGGTAGACGAGTCATAAATGAAGGATTAGATAAGACTAGCAAGATAGCCAGCTCTATCCCAAATATTGGACAGAGTAATCATATGCTCCAAAGACTTAAGGATTCATCCTCCAATGTTAGGACATGGTGGAAAGAGAGAAATTTCACCAATCCTCTCCAATGGAAAGAGTGGGGTGAGGTTGACAGAATATTGTTGAAGACTCCATTCATAATGGACAACTTCCAGCCATTAGATACATAGACTTATTTAAAGAAGGTGCCACTCCTAAGACTCCCAATTATAACATGACCTACCATTGTAGAAATCATGTGTTAGACAAATCCTATATTGAGCTCCAAGTATTTGACTCAGAATGGCTTAGATCTAGAGGAACTGATAGGAAGTTCCAATTCCTAACATTTGGACTCTTCCAAGCAAGAATCCAAGGATTACATAGACCCCAGAATAATATCAACATATTATGTTGTTTAATAGACAAAAGATGGAAAGACTTTGAGAAAAGTCTTTTTGGGATAGCGCAATTAGAAATGTCAGACAACATAGGATACTTTAATGTCATTCCGGCATTTACAGTAACCGTAGACACAGCCAAACATTTTAAGTTAATCTTATATGCTATTGGCTATGAAGACTATATTATCCCAGACGCTAATATAAACATAGAATTTCAAAGCTATGTGAAGTTCTCCCAATTTCCTTATGAAGGAATGCAATCGGGAATTCCTAGTGGTAGACTTAATGAAGAAATCTTAGTTAGAACCAATGTATCAGAGTATAATCATACTTACAGTATTAGGAATACTGGACCTATGAAAGAGAAAGCTAAGACTCTCTGGCAATTGCCAGAATTTCAAGAAACTAAGACTATACAAAATAAACCCTTGTTTATTAATCAAGACGACGTCACTGGAAATGTTACCATCCAGTTTGGTCCCCCTAATATTGTCAATAAGAATATCTAGACCGAAGAAATTAGATTTAGGAATATGGGAGAAGCCATAATCAATGATCCTTGAGAAGGAGAATGTAGTAGTAAGACTAGTGCTAGTTTACTTAGACAAGCTCCGATAATTAGACCTAGAAGATCATTTGAACAAAAAGACTTAGTTAAAGAAAAATCTAGGATCCAAAACTTTGGACATGAGCCCTCAGAATTGGATATGAAGACATTTAAAGATAACCTCAAGAAAAGTCATTCTTTTAGATTTCAAGAAAGAGAAAGATTTAATATGATAGCCCAAGACCGCATATTAAAATTAAAAGAATCTAAGATTACTAAAGAACTTCTTAGAAACTTAAGACTACTAGAAGAAGGAGAACAAAGACTAATGTCAGCTACACAAGTAGAACCTAATAAGCAAGAGATAGGAAGTAGTAGTAGGCTAAGAGATGTTCCTAGACTTTTTAGTAAACCAATAGGAATAAATATTCCTATATACTCAAGCACCGTAGTAAAGACTAAACCTGATTATATAAAAGACTTTCCAACTAGTGACAAGAGTTTCACTCCTGTTAAGACAATGGCAAGTCAAGCCATAAACCCAGTAGGTATATACCTTAACTTAGACAATGTGCAAGATAAGAAGAAAGCCTTAGACGAATGGCGTAATCAGATGAACATGTGTTTTTCATCTAATGAACAATGGGATGCAAGTTCATGTAAGCAGTACGCTGAGCAATCCATTAGAGGTATTGCAAAAGACTACTTAGATAGTTTAAGAAAGGCTCCAGATGAAGACTCCTTAGCTAAGATTGAGAATATGAAGGAAAAACTAGAAGAAAGATCAATTGAAGAATATATTCAATTGTTCACTTCAGAATTCATTGGAGCTGGACATCTAGCTCATATTAATGAACAAGACCTAGCAAAAACTAAGTTAGCCCTCCTTAGCATTTGCAAGTTAGATAAGATAAATGAATATAACAATAATTATGAACAGCTATATTACCAAATTAAAGAATTTGGAGAGACCTTAAAAGATGAATACTTTAGAAAGATACCATCCATAGGACAAATCCTAATTAATGAATATAGGAATTGGCCAGGAGTATCTGGAGTTAAGAATAACTCCCTTGGTGAAAGAATCAATTTCGCCAAAGACTATATCATATCTAAGAGACGTGATATAACCCAAGGAAAGTTGATAGAAGAGACTTTCAAGCAGATCCCTCCAATCAAAGACGAAAGAGACATCGCTCCAATCCAATGGCGATGTGGAAGCGAATCTAAGAAATTCAAAAAGAAAGTAGAATGGAAACATAGGAAGTTTAAGACTAGACCTTTAGGATTTCCAAAGAAGTATAAATTTAGACAATCTACTACCTTTAAGGAAAAGAATCCTAAAACTAAGAAAAATAGATTTAACCAAAGAAGATACTTTAAGAAGAATACTAGTAAGTATAAGAAGGTTCCTAATTATAGGAAAGAAAAAGATGTAGCTCAATCTAAGACTGCCACCAAAGAATGTTGGACTTGCGGTAAAAAAGGACACTTTGCTAAAGAATGCCCTAATAAGAAAGATAAAGAAAGTATTAAAATCATTAATACAATATTAGACTATGCAGATAAAGAAGAATTAGATATCCTATATGCTATAAAAATATCAGACATAGAAGATGATGATAGCACTAGTATCTATAGTGTTTACACAGACAGTGATTCAGAAGACTATAGTGATAATGATGAGTATGAAGACTCTCAGGATACCCTAGACTTATACATGATGCAGACTAATCAAGAAGATCCAGATGATGAATATATAGATTTTGAAGACGCTTGGTATAAGTGTATATTAAGCCCCTTTTTGAAGAAAAGATGGACTGTTAGTAATCCTGAATTACTAACCTATATACCTAGATGTTACTTTAATGAAATACATTATTGCACATTTGAAATTAAATGTAGCAAAAAAGACTTTAGATGTGTAGAATGCTTTGAGATTATACAAACAGAATTGTTTCTAGTTTGTATTATTTGTCAACTACACTACCATGAAGACTGTTGGAGAACTAGATTTAGAGGAATTTATACTAGCCAGTATGACGCTCAAATAGACTTAGATATTAAAACCTATTATCAAGACATTGATAGGAATATAGCCAAAAGACTACAAGAAAATGAAGACTTCAAAGGAAAAGGAATTTCCTATGACTTAGACGAATACCATTCTGATGATATTTTAGAAGACCAAATACCCTTAGATTTTATAGATTAACCTCAGAAAGGAATATCTATTTTAGAAAAGAATAATTTAGGCATTTCTACTAAACCACATGCTTGTTTTGTAGAATTGTTTGTTCAACATAAAGACTATCCTAAAAGACTTTCAACCTTTATAGATACAGGGTGCTCTCAGAGTATTTGTAAGGCTAATGCCTTCCCTGAAGACTACTTTTTAGAAAGTACTCAAGAAATCTATGGTAAAGTGGCTAATGGAGATCCATTTACCTTATACTTCCAGACTATTCCTATTTACTTTAAATTAGGAAATCAGACCAACAAAACCGTTAATCATCGGTTTTGGATAATGGATCCTCGTCCTAGTTTCACAGGAAACATTATTTTAGGACAAGACTTTATTAGTAAATTTCTTCCTTATACTCAGTATAATGATAAGACATTAATTAGTGACCAAGAGGAATTTAAATTTAAAGCTCCTCTAATAGATCATAAGATTGCCTTTGACCTTATGCAGGTCAAGCCCAGTTATAGACCCATCAAACATCAGAGTTCTTCAGCTGAGCATGGTGGACCTAGACCTACAATCCAACAAGAAGCCTTAGAAACAACTAAACCCTTACAAAAAGAGTGTAAGTGTCCAGACCAAAAGTGTTATAAGCAAATAGCGCTTATACAGCAAGACATTTTAGATAAAGCCCAGCAGACCTTATTACAGGTGCAAGCTATATCCAAACAAAAGAAAATGGATATAGTAGTAGAAAAGGAAAAGATTAGGCAACTAGCAGAGCCTACTTTAGGAGAAAATCCCATCGCTAAGTGGGATAAAGACCAAAGCTATTATGAAATCATCCCTATTAACCCAGATGCCACTATTAATGGTGGAATCTATAAGAAAGGATACTCACAAGAAGATAGGGAAGAATTCAAGAAAGACGTAGACGAAATGCTTAAGTTAGGCATTATTAGATAAAGTAAAAGTAGACATAATAGCCTAGACTTCTATGTTCAAAATGAATCTGAACGTAAAAGAGGAAAAAGACGTATGGTTATAGATTATAGACAATTAAATAAGAATTGTGAATTTGATTCTTAGAAGATACCAGACAAGAATAATTTGATTAATTTAATCAAAGATAGAATTATATTCAGTAAGTTTGATTGCAAATCAGGCTTCTGGCAAATTAAGATGCATCCATACAGTATTACTTGGACAGCCTTTAGTGTGCCCCAAGGAAAATACGAATGGCTAGTTATGCCATTTGGATACTTGAATGCTCCTCAAGTTTTCCAAAGAAGAATGGATAATATATTTAGACCTTATTCAGAATTTTGTCTTGTTTACATAGGTGATATTCTTGTAGCCAGTAAGACTGAGATAGAGCATGTAGACCATCTTAAAAAGATTATTCTAGAATTAGACAATCATGGTATTGTTATTTTCGAAAGGAAAATGCAATTATTTAAGACTGAGATAGACTTTGTGGGAATGCATATTAATAAAGGAAAATTGTCCTTAGCAGAACACATAACCAAAAAGATTCTTGAGTTCCCAGACCAACTCAAAGATAGAAAACAATTACAATCATTTTTAGGATTGCTTAATTGTGCTGCAGATTTTATTAAAGACCTTGCTTCAAAAAGACAAAGCTTAACAGCCAAATTAAAAGGAACAAACAAAACTAATCCCTTTTATTGGACTAAAGATGATTTTGAAGTCATAAGAAAAATTAAAGATGCAGTAAAGAATATTCCTTTACTTGAACTGCCTAATGCAGAAGACCAGTTTATAGTAGAAACAGATGCCTCTGATAAGCAATGGGGAGCAGTATACTTTGCCATTGATCATCAGACAAAAAAGAAGAAACTGTGTAGACATAGCTCTGGAACCTTTACAGACCCAGAAACAAGATACACTGCCCATGAAAAAAAGTTTTAGCTATCGTAAGGGCAATAGAAAAATATATGTTATTTCTTAGACCTAAGCATTTTACTGTTTATACTGACTCTTCTTATGCAGTAAAATTCAGAGATCTAGACTTGTCCAAGTCAAGGACTAATAGACTAATTAGATGGAAACAATTGCTTAATGGTTATGACTTCTCTATTATACATGTTAAGGGAATTAAAAATACCATTCCAGACATTATATCAAGAGAGCCAATGTTTGCTAACACTAATATAATTTCATGTTTTATGTTGAAAACAGAAGACCCAGAAGACATGAGTTCCTCCGGAACAAATAGACTGAACAGGGAAGACGTTGCAGACTATCTTAGACGCATAAGACCAAATGCTGGTATAACGCAAAGACAGACTCATATTCAAGACTCTCAAGAAAGACCAATCCTAGAGAACTTTGATGATATCTTAGTTCCTCCTAAAAAATCTAGACAAGAGATCATTTCTCAAAATAGACTCATTGGGAAGATGTATTTCCCCAAATATAGACCTGATCAAAGATACCCAGACTTGATCAAATTTAGACGAGAATTCTCAGAAGACGAAAATATCCTTGTAGATGCCATATGGTGGAACGTGAAGAATAGACTGTGGATCGAGTTCAAACAAAATTTGGTAGCTATTGCCAGATTTATGAGAACTCAAAGACTTGCAGTTACCCAACTCAGTGGTACTGCTATACCTAGACCTCAGACGCAAACCTATGCTCAGACTCTTGGAGAATCCTCCAAAGCTAGACCCACTGATAATTTTTGTTATCAGAAAAAGACCTTTAAGACTAGATTGTTATACCTTTTGGTCATAATAATCTTCCATCAACAGAAGACTATAAGAAAGAATCTAATAGCATTATTGAACATTTTAATATGTTATTATCTGAGATTAATGGAGATGCCTTAATAATAAAAGGTTTCTTCAAAGACGTTCCAAAGATTTATCTTGCTGGGAAAGCAGAAATTGCCCAGATAACTTTAGCAGACTATGGGTTCATCGGACTCATCCAAATTGAGACTATAGAAGACTCTGTTGCTCTTGGAAATATAGTCCATGAGTACGTTAAAAAGGTAGAAGATTTCCTTCCTTTATTTGCTAGAATTTATCAGATTGCTCCAAGTTCCTGCGGAGGAATGAGGGTGGAAGGATTTAGACTTGTTAGATTTTCTAATTATACATTTGAAGACATTGAGATCCTATCTGAAGACGAGACTACAGATTTATTTGTTGATAAGTCCAAACTCCAGATCGCTCAGGCAATGGAAACAATTGAGATCATGGAATTATTAACAGGAGAAGAGAGGTGGTACACTGCCTACCACAAAGAAGACTAGATAATCCAAACTGATGAGCCATTCAATGGAAGGCTCAAGAAAGAATCCAAAGAAATGGTAGAGATAGCTTTGCCAGCCAGCCTTAGAACGGTAGGCCTTATTGATGAATTTTTCAATAATACCCTCCCAAATCAAGACAAGGCAGAAGAAGACACAGACACAACAAAGAAGGTCCCCTCAGTGGTGGATGAATTAATAAAGACGGAAGAATCATTTACCTAGACTATGCTTTCCATAAAACAAAAAGACCCATGCCCCATATGGACCACCAGACTAATGAAAAAGATGAAGACTTTGTTTGATGCTCTTGCATTATTACAAAACGACAAGACCATGACGAAGACTTGGCACGCCTTTCCTTTTTTTTTTAAAGAAAGAGGTCCCCCCATTATCAAAAGAAGATAAAAGATTGTTGACCCAGCTGTGAAGATTCGGAAGACAATGTTACTTTAATAATTAGATGCTTTCAATCGGATTGCTTTTGGTAGCCGGTTACCAGTCATATTATAGTGCCCTTGATCTATAAAAGGGAGCGTCCATTTGTGTTTTAAACATCAGTAGTTAGAGAGTGAGAGATTGTTAGACTTTCAGAGAGAGTATGCTTATAGAGAGTAATATGTATATGAGTGAGTAAACCTCTCATAGTTAGGGGAGAGGGGAGAGTTGTATTTACTTATGCAATGCAATAAAAGTATTTTCTTTTCCAGAAATCTCTTATGCTAAGTTGTTATTATTGTCCAAATTGTCTCCAACTTTCTGTTCGTAGAGGACTATTGTGTTGAACCTCTGGTGTAGCACACAAGGTGTTATAATGGTGAACTGCCGTTAGGTGCCGATTAACCGTGAGCCGTTAGCCAGGGTGGGCGTTAGGCATGAAGGCGTACAGGCAGGAAACGGGTCAGCCGCCAAAATAGTGGATTAAGGTGCAACACATAAAGAGAGAGTTGTAGGAGGCCGAGACCGGAGAAGAATAGTGACAAAGCTGAAGAGACAAAGGGAAGAAGATAAAGATACTGCAGACCAGAAGGAAGGTATAACTCGAACCAAACCCTTCACTATCTTTTCATATTATTGTTTTAAGAAGAATCTTATATGAGCTTACAAATCACTAAAGACTTTTTAGAATTTGTTAATCAAACAAGTTTAGACTTAACTAGAGAAATTCAAGACTGGACTCTTACAGACCCTAAAGATAAAGAACTTATAGAATCTGCTTTAGTATATGCAGGTGGTACTTTTAAATACATAGACCAAATCATTGAGTGGTTAGGAAGAGAAGTACCTAGAATAGAAATAATTAGAACAGGGATCCGAGATCTCTTTAGACAAAAACTAAGAACTGAAGATTTTGGAGAAGAACTATCAAGACCTGAAAAATATCAAGAATACACTAGGATACTTGAAGACAGTATAGACGTATTAAAATTTGTTAGACGTAAAAGGTTAGTTGAAACAAAGACTACTTTAATTAGAGCCGGAGGAATCCGTCCTCTCCTTAAAAATGTAGAGACAGCTGCCCCTAGAACATACCGTAGATTTTTATCATCTTATGGTGATAATAATTTAGACGAATTTATAGATAACGATATAATTGATACTGTTAATCAAATATATAAAAAAACCAGACAGATAAATCCACGATACCGTATAAGGTATTTAAGACTAGAATATTTTTCATCAAGACCTATTTCAATTTCTAGACTCCCTGAAGAAACTGTTTATATAGATAATCCTCGCTATTCAGAACTCCAATACGATAGTGACGGAAGAAGCTTAAGAAGTAGCAGCAGCCCTGAAACTTCTACACTTAGACTTCCAGATTAATTAGGCTTTAAAATAAGCTTAAAAGACCTTAGAAATCATTGGGGTAAGAATTGATATTCCCCAAAACTTAGAAGAAGTTAAAAGACATCGCGGTCCCAAAAGGTGGTCCTAAAAAGACAAAACGGTCCCTAGATAATTCTTAGACGGTAGCGGTCCGTAAACTAGGTCCGTATACGATCCAGCCTCCATATATATATATATATATATATATATATATATATATATATATATATATATATATATATATATATATATATATATATAGAGAGAGAGAGAGAGAGAGAGAGAGAGAGAGAGAGATGAAGGCTCACCTACATCATGATGTATACATCACAGCATACATCACATCTAGTTCTAGGCCCTAATTTTTTTTTCAATTTTTTTATTTTTCTCTTGAAATTAACCTTTAAATCAACCTATCTCCAAAAAATTAGGTCAAAATAAATTTTGTAGCTATTTTTAAAAAATACACAAACAACTGCTAGCGCAGACCCTTATTAATATATATATACACACACATACATAGACAGAGAGACAGAGAGACAGAGAGAGAGAGAGATTCTCAATGATTACTTTCTATATTTCTTAAACTATATAGTGCAAAAAGGTGGACAAACATTAAAGATATAGGAATATTTGAGAGTTGATGTGACATTTTATTACGTCATTTGGGGGGACTTTATTTATGTTATATGCCTTATTTATATGGAAAATGTTTTGAGTCCCAAACAACTCTCCCAAATCTCCCTAAAATTCTACGTGGACGCCACATCATTCTTCCACTTGCTTGTCATCTATTGCCATGTGATGAGGGTCCCGCCAAGGCACAAAGTCCAACTCATTTTGGGGGAAATTTGGAGGAGTTATTTGGGGTATGTAGCATTACTCTATTTATATTTACAGATTGCGTGAAAAAAGGGGAGCGAAAAACTCATTGATGTTACATGTGATTTAGGAAGTGTTTTATTTCATTATTTCCAATGTTACTTCATATTGATATCATATCTGGTTTGGAAGAATTCCCGAGCAAATGGGAATGCCTTCATTATATAATCATACGTGCATTATAATTTGTTTTGTTCATATTTTGCATGTATGGAATCGATGGTTTCAGAGTATGTGCAACTTTAGACTCGAGGTTGGTTTCTTTATGTGAGTGTTTGGACTTATTGTTGTTATGTTGGTGTTGTATGATTTTCATAGATAGGATCTTTTTGGTATTGAGGGTATTTTTCCTCAGAATATCCAAACTGGGAGATTAAAATTGCATACATAAAAACACACACGCATATATATATATATGATTGGATACTCAAGTGTCAAAACATTGAGTCTTTCATAATCAAGTCCAACGGTTCATTCTCATGCAGATGTCACATGTGAGAGACCTGGTCTATTTCTTTCCATTGTACATTGTTCATCTTTAACAGTTCATGAAATATATAAAAGTTTCTGACCTATGCGGATTTTATACCCTTTTCGTCATGATTATTTAACATATAAGCTTTTCACACATGCACGTTTATCTAAAACATATTTTTGACTTAGAATGAATTGAAAAATAACTCTAAAAATATGTAAAGTTTTTAATTTTTAAATAATCTTTTGGTTGAAACCCCACAGAGTTGCAATTTAGGCTTACGGTGCACAAGTGTCCGCATAATTATAGTGAACACAGGAAGATTGACATAATGATTATTCTTGGCCAATGCGATATGTTTCATGCACACAAAGCATATACGACACCATGCGCATGGCTTACTAGATTTTTGAGTGTGCCAATAAATACACATCTAAAATTCAAATATCAAAATTATAGTTTTTCATATCTTGTGTGTTTTTACTCTAAGTCATTTTTATGATCTATTGGTTGAAATTCTTTCAAATCAACTAAATCTTATAGTCAAATATCACTTTATATCAGATTCATTTCATTCTTCAAATCTAAAGCTAGATGGGTTAATTATCGAGGTATGAAACAAACATTGCACCATTTTCCATTTTGGTAACTAAACTTTTTTTTGACATATATAAAATTGTATCGTACTAAGAGGTTACACCGTTAGCTATTACTACAAGAGTGTTGTTGTGTCATCCACGTGGACAAATTATGTGTCATCCATGTAGGCTAAAACATGAAAAACAATTAATTTAATCTAACTTGGCATCCATGTAGGGTAAAATATAAAAATAATTAAAAACCAAACACACCACCTCCAACACATCACCATACCAACCATCACCTCCAAAACCACACATAACCTTAACAAAACCACCCACCACCATAACACAACCCTAAATCGATTTTGAAAACCCATTTCATTAAATCCCCAAATGTAATTAAATACCCATTTCATCAAATCAATTGAATCGATTTTGAAACACATGTAAGCAAAGACAAAATGAAACCACCATATAAAAAAGGTTTGATTATGATGGTGGGTTTTGCATATCAAATTGTACATACTCATCGATTTTGAAACACACACGAACGAAGACAAGATGACACCACCATATACAAAAAGGTTCAATTATGATGGTGGTTTTTGCATATGAAATTAGACAAACTCCGTGAACTTACTTCAAGTTAGAGATGGGTGTTTGAGATATGAAATTAAACATCTCTCTCGACTTTATCTTTGTACATAGTTCAACCAACCCACTTATATATTTTTGAGATTCTTTCTTCTTAATGGTTCGCTATTTCCCGAATTAGAAATGGGTATCTGAGGTTCTTCGTAATGCTTTTCCATTTTCCAAAGCCACCGAAAATCTATCATTACACTTTTAAACCATGTGAAATAAGATTAATTTGTTACTTTTATAAGTTTTGTTTCACTTTTAGATGATGATAGTTGGTTTATAGTTAGATTTTATGGAGATGATGGGTGGGTAAACTGATGATGGTGGTGGGTACTCAAATGGTTTAAAGTTATATTTATCAGAGATGGTGGGTGGTTTTATTATAGTGTGGGTTGCTTTGAGGTGGTGGTAGTGTTAGAGGTGGCGATGGGGGTGTTGGTAGGGGATATTAGAGGTGGTGTGTGGTTCTTAATTTTATTTTGTGTGGGGTGCAAACCATAACGGTCCAAATCTTCTGCAGCCCAGACAGGCCAAACTCAAAAAATTAAAACATATTGCTCAAGTCAGAATTAATATAACGTGAGATACCTATGAGAGGGTCGTTCTTATTATCCATAATCTCAGATGCGGTAAACATGGATCAACAAATGACCCATCCAACACTTGGAAGAGTTTGAACATGACTCAACCACTCTTTTCATTATAAATAAAACCCTTACCCTGGGGAAAAGGGGAATTGAATTATTTATTGCGAAACTCATAAAGAAATAATAAAAAAATTATAAACCCTTTGTGGACGTAGGTAGTTTTCGAACCACGTAAATCCCTCATGTTATGGTATTGATTTACTTATTAATTGTTTATTTGTTGTTTAGAATCATTCATTATGATTATTTTGCACTCACACTTGGCATCATATGAGAAAATCAAGATCAGGAAGTTAAGAAATGTCTCACCTTCACATTTATTCGGTTGAAGGTAATCTACGAGTGGGGATCTCATTGCATAGAATAAGGTCTAAGATCCACCAAGACGGAAATCATGTTGTTAATCATCCACGATTTCATCGACAAGAGAAACTCTCTTAGCAAAGCAATGGTCATCCCAAATCAATGCAAACTTCACGACTGGTCGATGCCTATGAGGAATGACACCACCAATAAGAGGAGGAAACACAACTCTAGGTCGAGGTAAATGCACATCTCCTGTGATGTCTAGAAAAAATGGAGCGAGAGCTCCGTGGAGATAACCGCAAGCGTTGTGGTCGGATGCCTATCCCTCATGAGAGAAAAAATTAAAGCCGAAAAGGGAATTCACACCATGAACAGGATCATTCAGAGCATAAAAGCCGTCTGGCAAGGTGAAACCAATATGAAGGATGCCATAAGCACGATATACAAAGTCTATTCTAAAGAGAAACGAATCAACAACTATCTCATCACGAGGATAGATCCACTAAGGACATGTCAAGGAGGGCACTCATCACTCTGATGAAATCCCCCTTTTCTGTGGAAATTAAGGAGGAGGAGCCCCTAAAGAAGATCGTTGTCCCAAGGTTCAAGATATATGACAAAAAGACAGATGCCATAGATCACGTGCCCCAATATAAGCAAGTGATGACTATGTGGAATCATAACAATGCCCTCATGTGTTGCCTATAAGATATCGCCTATGTTAGAAAGGCTACCTCACATATCGTTCAAGAGCTTTAGCAAACTCATGGAGGCTTTCACAGCTCGCATTATAACAAGGAGTTAATACCCAAAGAGGATTGATTATCTCCTCACCATGAGGAAGAAACCCCTAGAGACTTTACGAGATTATGCCAAACATTATTTGGAAACCTTTAATGAGGTCGAAGACTGCTCGGAGAAGGTTGTCGTAGTATCATTCAATATAGTCCTACCCCACAACTCCATTTTGCACTAACCCCTCACCAATAAGGAGGCGTACATCATCAAGTAATTTATGTCATGCATTAAGAAGTATGCCAAGGTGGAAGATGTGGTCACCCTCAGCCAAGGTGAGAATGGATGCTCAAAGGTGACCAAGGAAAATAACAAAGAGAACACCCACAAGAAAGTGGGTAAAAAGAAAAATGGAAGATCCTTAAACAGAGGAAAGGCATACCCATCTAAGGCTTTCTATACGATTAACATGATTTTCAAAGAACAAAGTTACAAGATCTTGGGAAAGATCAAGGACCAGTAGTTCCTCAAGTGGCAGAAGAATATGGGTGGTGATCTAAATAAGAGGAACAATGCTCTCCAATGCACCTCTGATAAGGATAACTAACATGAGAAAGAGAATTTCAAGTCCCTTAGTTCTCACCTGAAAGAGTTGGCATATACAAGGCATTTGAATGAATCCGTTGAGAGGAAAGGTGACTAGGTCTCCACCACTACTAACCCAAAAGAAGATAATTTTTTGGATGGTAAGATGGGGGATGAATTTGCTATTATCCACAGAACTTTAGACCCTAAGAAGGTCTAGGGAAACGTAGTCCAGGTGGAACTCAAGAAGGTCACTACAGTTATGGAGGCCTCCTAAATTGATCCTGCTAAGAGTCAGGCTGACAAATATTGGTGACCAAAAGATATGGACTACAACAAGCACATAGTCTTCACGAAAAATGACCTGATTGGAATAAGGACCCCATACCATGATGCACTAATAATCACCCTCAAGATTGGAAATTGGGACTTGAAAAAGCTACTTGTCAATCAAGGGAGTTCCTACGAAGGCATATACTTGGATATTTTCCACAATCTCAAACTAAATATGGAAAACATGAAGGAATAACCCATCCCTTTGGAAGGCTTAGTTGGAAAAATGACTATGCCAATGGGGAAGGTGGTTCTACTAGTTAGAGCAGATAATATCTCAAAAATAATTGAGTTCTTAATTTTAGCTATTAACTCGCCCTACCATGCCATCCTTGAAAGAGGGTGGATGCATGTCATGTAGGTTGTTCCCTCCACTTATCACCAAAAACTCAAGCACATGAATAATTGAGATCCGAGGTAAGCAGACCACTACTTAAAAGTGTTTTATCACCGCCATTATACTAAAATAGGAAAAGAAGAAAGAAAAGGAAGTCATCCCATAAGCATCTCAAGATGGAGTTGCACTATTAAAAAAGCAATAAAAGAACAAAAGTCCAGGGGTTGAAGAAACAAGAGTTAACCCCGTAGATGGGGTAATGGAGAAATTGGAGGAGATATCTTTTGATGAGACCCACTCAAAAAAGAAATTTATGATGGGAGTCGTACTATCCGAGTAGGAAAGATATGAGCTAATATGTTTGCTGAAGAAAAATCAAGAAGTATTTTCGTGGAAGCCCTACGGTATGCCTAGGATCGATCCCAAAGTCGCATGTCACAAACTTCACGTTGACCCCATATTTTTGTTGATCACACAAAAGGCTCGCTGCACTTCCCTAAAAAAAGAAAATGCAGTCGAAATAGAGGTAGGGAAACTTCTAGAGGCAAGGTCTATCAGAGAAGTTCGATTCTCAAAATAGCTCTAAAACCCAATATTGGTACGAAAGGGTAACGGTAACTGGATAGTGTGTGTGGACTTCACAGACCTCAACAAGGCCTATCCCATAGATAATTTTCCTCTTCCAAAGATAGATTAGTTGGTTGACGCTACTATAACCTATGAAAGGATGAGCTTTCTGGATGCATACTTAGGGTACCAGAATATCCCTTTGTTCGACCCTGACTAAGACAAAATTTCATTCGTAACCCCCCTGGGCCTGTATTGTTATAGGGTCATGCCTTTTGGACTTCAAAATGTAGGATCCACGTACCAGAGATTAGTCATAAATATGTTTAAAAAATAGTTATGAGAGACAATGGAAGTATATAATGACGATATACTCGTCAAGAGCAAGATCAAAACCGATAACCTGAAGGATTTAATAAAGACCTTTGAAATGTTCATGCATTAAAAAATGAAGCTGAACGTAGCCAAATGCTCCTTTGGGATTCAATTCGAAAAGTTCATAGATTACTTGGTCAAAAAGGGGGGTATTAAAGTAAATCCTGACCAGATAGTTGTGATCAATAATATTCTACCATCAAGGACCTTACGTGAGATGAAGAAGTTGATAGGGATGATAGCATCTCTAAATCGTTTCATCTAAAAGTCCTATGACTAATGTCGATAATTTTTTCAACTACTAAAGTAAGAGAAAGGCCTCACCTTGGACGAACAATGCTCAAAGGCCCTTGAAAAAATTAAAAACTATCTAATCAAACCTCCTCTGTTGACTATCCTAGATCGAAGAGATCATTTTTATATCTACCTAGAAGGTTCAAGCCATACAGTAAGTTTGACCTTAGTTTGCAAAAAGGAAGGACGATAGTCCCCCATTTTCTATGTCAACAAGACATTCCTTGACGCCAAGCAGTGCTAAATACCACAGTAGCAATTGGCATATTCTTTGGTCATCGCATCATGCAAGTTGAAGAACTATTCCCCATTGAATAATAGTTATCACATCTTTCCCCCTCAAAGTTGTTCTTTGGAATGCCGATATATCTAGAAAAATATCCAAATGGTCGATCAAACTTGAGATATTTTATATATACTGTCAACCAAGAACGACGATCAAGGGACAAGTGTTGGAAAATTTTATAGCAAAATTTATGGGAGAGAATGGTCGCAGTGACCAATAGATTGCGGATTAAATGAGATGTCGCGAGATTGACCAGTCTAGAAAATAAACTATGTGTGTGGATGGTGCCTCCAACTCCAAAAAAGACAAGATTAAGAATTATGTTCTCCACACCATAGAATACCATGATTGAGCAATAAAAGAGACTTGACTTTGAGGTATCCAACAATGAAACGAAATATGAAACCCTAAAAGACGGACTAAATAAATCTCACTCGTTGGAGGCAATCCTCCTTGACGTGTATTACGGATAAAAGACGGTATTCAACCAAGTAACAAGAGATTAACAGATGGAAGTATAACTACAAGTGGCTCATAATTTATTGTCAAAATTTAAGGTAGTACACATTCAGTAGTTCCTCCGGGGACAAAAACTTGATGCAACTCAAAATGTGTCTCTAGTGCCTGTTAATTATGGTTCAAGTGCAAACCGGTCACATAAATAATAAACCAGATAAGATGGGGTCGAATCCTTAGGGAAATAGGACGCAGAACGTGACAATGATAAGCATGATATTAAATACTAAAGTTGGCTCTAGAAGAAGAAAGAAAAGATGACTGAGTTTGAAATTTATCTACGAACTAGATGCAAATTAAGTTAAACTACTGAATTAAACTATGCATGCAGAGTTAAACTAACTGTGATTAACTGAATACGAATGAGAAAATTAGGTTGGACTACAATCCCCCAAAACTTAGTATGTTTAGTAGATATAAAAGAAATTTTAAATTAAAGAATTAATCAAACCTAAACTTTATTAATTTCAAGCATTACATATATGAGGGTACAAGCCCTCGTCATATATAATTAAGAATAGAAATAAAGCGGTGTCGAATAGCTGACACGCGCATCGTACTCTTAAACGTCCCCGTTACCTAGGGTAAATGAGGTTAAAAGTCCTATGACGGTTGCAACAACTACTTAACATGATGTAATCATTTATTTAATTTAGAGAATTACTTTTATTTTCATGCAAACCACATCGGGTTGGGTTCATGCATCCCAACCCTTAGAAATCTAGATAGACATGATAAAACTATAATTAACCAAATAATTTAGGTTGGATGAAAACATTATTAAGCTAAAAGTTTGATTAACCATAAGAAAATGATATCTAGCAAGGAAATAATAAAACATCAACTAAGAAGAGGAAAGGAATTGAAATAAATAAAGGAACAATACTTGTATTGACGAAAAACCCTTTAATTTAATATAGATGATGAACAATTATTGAAGAAGATGAAGTTTAGGGCCTTTGCCTTAAAAAAACTCCTTAAACTATGTCAAAAATCACTTCATAATGCCTGGTATGAAAAAGAATTAAATACATCATGTTCTTTTAAAGTTTAAACCATGCAAAACTCTAAATTTAAGAGATAAAGAATGCAAATTTTATCCAGCCAAATGGGTTCTATTTTTCTAGCCTACCTAACCGGTTCTACTTCTTAGTCATAGGTTCGGTTTGGCTTTGACAGTGGGGTGAACTGGTTCTACTTTTCTTTCATCGATTCGTTTATCTTTTCACGGTGTGGAAAATCGGTTCGATGTTGGTTTCATCGATTCAGTTTGCTGCATCTCTATTTGTCTTCCTTTTTCTCTTTGATTTCATCTCAATTTTGAAACTTCATAATTTCGCAACCGGGGCTCGGATTTGTATGTCGTTTCTTCCTACTTTCACAAAGACTCAGTTCTTCTATTTTCCTTTGGGTGCCTCATCCGAATTCCTATTGCAAAATTACTCTTTTTCCCTTAACTTTCCTTCATTTGTATCTTTCTTGAGTTTGAGTTTTCCCCTTTCTTCAATGTTGTAAAATACCTACAAAATGTATGGGAAATAAATGAAACTCGATGAACTCAATGGAATATGTTAGTAGAAAGTATATGAGATAAATCAATACAAATTACATTATTTTGGGCAATAAAAGTACCTAAACTACGGGGATAAATAGCAAGAATTTATGCCTAATTAAACCCTCCAACGTAGAACTTTGGTTGTCCTGAGCAATGTAAAAGAATCAAAGCATGGCTCAACAGTTAACAAACCTATTATTGGAATAGAATACCTCTTCGTGGGCAAGAGATTGTATTTAGCATATACAACAAGTCGTTAAACCCCTAGGTTACCCTAGTAGGACGAGTTGTGTCTCATGAGGGTTCGTAGTGAATATACCCACAAAATTCATTTTTGACTCAAAGAAAAATCGAAATACATAAAAATTGTACAATTTAAACGTTTTTAAAAATAATCACTGTAAATTTACATTCATATGTCTCGATTTGTATTGTGTGTGTGCAAAGTCAAAAATTTAACCGCTAATTTCAACTGATTGATCATTACGTTACTTTTCAAAAATTTGTTTTGATTTCAAATCTCATGGGATACTCTCTCAAACGAATCGCTCTGAATGTGGCTATTACTCTCGATATGAGTGATTTAAAGAGTAAATGCATTGGAACGCGAATTCATACATAAAATATTGAAAGACAAAATTTTTATGGTGAAAAGATATCACACCAATTAATCTTTCATCTTATCTTTTTATGTCTTCGCTATCCAAGCGGTAATTAATTCCGAAATTCGGAGTCAGTTAGGACTTTTTCAGGTTTTGAGGTGTATTTGGCAAAAATTTGGATTTATTAGGAAAGTCGGAATTGGAAAATTTACTTAGGATGTCCGTTAGTGCCTTTTCGGGCTTCTGCTCTTTTTCTCTTTTTTTTTTCTAATTTTTTTTCTATTTTTCTCATTTTTTATTATTTTGCTATTTTTGTTGAGGATTATTCTACTTTTTTCTTGCCCCTTTTTACTGCACCATTTGGACTTAATTTTTGAATTTTCCATTTTTCACAATTCAGGGCTATTTGGGTTTTTCGGGATACAAACGAAAAGGATTTTTTTATTAGGCTCAAATTGCGTTTGCAAGGGATAGTTTTTCACAATTTTTTATGGATAATCTTTTTGGGTAAACAAATGACCTCCTACTTCATTGTCCAAACTGCTAATTTCTTTACCATATGCGTCTCGAGAATAATTTAGTTTAGAGATATTTTAGCACACTTTTTGAGACAACATCTCACACATTTTCCGTAACTGATTAAAATAAGAGAATTGAGATCTTCAATGACTTATTAAAATGCTGAAATGAACTTTGAGTTAACACTTAACTCATATTGATTTAAAAACTCGAAAAAAAGTGAAAAGCTCAAAATCTCACTGGGTGCGAATATCCACACTTATTCGTAAAATTGTCAACTTTCTTTCAATTTCCATCTTTCGTTAATTTTGGTTTTTTGCTTTTGAATTTTTACAATTTGAGACTTCAAACAACATTTTAGTGATATTTTTGAAAATTTTAAATTCCAATTTTTGTTTATTTTGAAGGAAAATATTTTTGGCTCTTTCGAAAATTTTCAATTTTTTTAGAAATTTTTGGAATTTTCTTTTTTTTTTTTTTGAAAATTTTGGGCATTTTGGACTTTGTGAACTTTTAAAGCACATGCGTACGCCCCAACTTAGACTTTTGCAAAGTCCTTATGCAAAATGACTAAAATCTAAAATAAAGGAAAGTACGTAAAAATAAAAGAAGGCAAAATGCAATATTTTTTGTAATAGTAAACGAGGATTACATGAACTTGAAAGAGAGATACATAGCTCATTGTGACAAATCAATAAAATTCCAAAACAAACAATGAACTGCATAAGGAAAACCAAGATAACACATCATCAACAAAACATGACCTACTGTGGGGGTGGGTGAGAGGGGTCAGGTGCATTGGGATCATATGGGTAATAGAAGTAAGAGGGGAGTGGTACCCTCTCACTTACTTGGAGCTTGCACATTGTCATATCGGTATGCCTCTTGGTCCGCCCTATAATCCCTTAAAAATTCATTGAAACTCGTATCCAAGCTCCCAATGCGACCAGTTTTGTCCGCTCCCACCGGCTCATAATCCAAATCCTCCTCCTCATCGTGTTCCTCCTCCCCGGGCTCCTCCTCTTCTACCATCTCAACATCCTCATCCACGTTCATTGATTGTTATTGGGAGAATCGCAATTTCCTAGTACTCCTAGTTCACGACTCCGGCCAATGGATTTTTTAATGCGGGGATGGGGCGTGGGGGTACAATTCCCACGTATTTGAGAAAGAACGTGATGAGACGGGGGTACGTAAGGGCAGCCTCGCCCTTGTGGTCCATGGAGGCATTTAGGATGTTGGTGTAGAATGTGCGAGCGAGGTGAATATGGGTAACTACATCAAGTAGGTGATAGGGAAAGTTGTCCTTCCGCATTCGCATCACTGTGTTATTGGATATTTGCAAAATACACCCGCAAATGATGAGTAAGGCGACTCAGGACTATTCACTAAGGCTCCCCATGGGGAAAGTGTCTGAATACCACATGGTACCATGCACAATGCGCTCGACGCAAGTATGTTTCCCTATTGGCGGGTTCATAATGGGGTAACCAAAATTGGTTGGGTTTGGTACGCCCTTGGATTGCATCTTTTGGGTCAAAATTTCAGGGTTTGATCCACATACTCTTGGGCTATGAACTCGCTCATGTGGACGAGTGTGCCGTAGAACATGCGAACCTCCTCTTCCCACGCCGCTCACCCTAGTTCTTGTAAGAATTGGCACCACCCACGGGACCGAAATAATGTAGTGACTGAGTTAGGGATTTGGTCCCAATTAACATCCCTATAGATATGCATCGTGCGAGAGGTGGAAAAGAAAGTATCGCACCATTGCCGCTCTTGACGGGAGCGAAATTCACCGTCGCCTTCGGGAAAAATATCGGTGCTACTATACTTGGTGGGGCGCTGGTTGTTGGCCATTTGGAGAGGGATTAGGAGTGACAAAATTTTTAGAGAGTAAGAGGAAGAAAGTGAGAGGTATGAAAATGGTGAAAAGGAAGTGAGTATTTATAGGTGAGGTATGGTGGCGAGGGGGTTGAATTCGAGGGAAAACGAATTAGAGGGAAAGGGGGATGAAGAATGTGGAGGGAAAAAGAATGAAGGGAAAGGAATGGATTGGGGAAGAAAAGGGGGATGGACCATTGTGGGAGTTTCGATTTCCTGTCCAAAAAATTGAACCGGTTCGGTTCTAGGGGAGAACAAGTATGGTCCACTGTATTTATACATCAAACTTACTTCTCCACACGTTGTCCCACCCCCACCTCCACATTTCCAACAATCTCCACATATGCAAGCACTACCTCCCCACCGTATATCACCCCACCATGGAGAAATTTCGAAGATACTATAAATCAATTCATCCAATACCAAAATGAAACCAATGCTAAGTATGACGCCATGTTTACCGAAATAAATGAAAATATCGCTAGGTTGCAATCATTTTCAACGTATCTAAGAGAAGGGTAAGTTTTCTGCCCATGTTCAAAGACCTCCCCAAGGTCAAACTAGTGTTAGCTTTACTTCCAATGAACATCGAAAGAGATGTAAATCCATTACCACTCTACGTAGTGGGCGAGTTGTTGATTTATCACCTCCTCCACATGACTGAACTAAAGACGAGGAGGTTTCGCCTGACACGAAAAAGGCCGAAGATGCCCCATTGAAGAAGAGTGATAATGATGACACTAGTGATTCTGAAATCACAGTTAAATGACCCACCGCCACGTTGTTCCCTCAACGGTTGGTTGCTCCATAAAAAGGAATCCCCTGTAATGACATGCTAGTTATCTCTAAGTAAGTAAAGATAAATATACCTTTTCACGATGTTATACAATAAATTCCCACCTATGCAAAAATCCTTACAGACTTATTGACGGTGAAAAATAACTTCTTCCTAGCATAAAATGTGAGCTCCGTTTTACTTAATGACCTCCCACCAAAATTTAAACATCCGGTTGCACCAACCAATTCGTGAATCATTGGGGAGAATCGAATAGAAAAGGCCTTACTTGATTTAGGGGTGGGTGTCAATATTCTTCCCTACTGCATATATAGGCATTGTTAAAGAAATTACTCTCCAACTCGCGGATCGTACAGTGAAGAAATCCCGAGGCATTTTTGAAGATGTGATAGTCCAAGTTGACACCTTCTACATCCCGATGTATTTTTTCATTTAGGATACGAAACCCTCCATCGCCCCGAGTAATCATATTCCCATCATTCTTGGCCGCCCATTCTTATCTGCCGCTAACACCCTGATTAACAGTCGAAATAGGAAAATACAACTCATTTTTGGGAACATGATCTTAGAAACAAATATCTTATATATCGCGAGTCAAGTGGGTGATGAGGATGGTTTTCACTCAGTGCATCTTATTAAGGAAATAATAGAGGAGCATGTAGAGGGAGATTTCAGTCGGGATGCCTTAGAAGCATGACTTATTTCGAGTAGTGAAAGCGACAGGACATACACCGATTTTGAGAGAGATGTTTAAGAGTGGAGAGCGACATTAGAAGAGGGAACATCAGATAAGGACGTGAGAGATATGAGTTAGGTTTCTAGATTCGAGGAATTACCACTAAGGGAGTCGCGCATGGTTCCCTCTGATGAAACATTTCCCACATTGAATTAAAAAACTACCCTCTAACGTTAAATATGCTTATTTCGGAGAGGATGAGACATTTCCTGTTGTTATCTCCTCTAGCCTAGATAAAGAGCAAGAGGGTAAACTTATAGCGATATTGAGGAAGGAAAAAAGTGCTTTTGGTTGGTTCATAGTGGATTCAGAAGGTATAAGTCCCTTGATTTGTACCCATAAAATCCACCTCAACACAGCTTGTTGTTGCCCGTAGCTAAAACCTGGATGGTTCCTCCACGAAGGGTTGTAAGAATTCCCATGCGGGGAATTTAAATTACCCTTAAATCATCCTATTTCATCCATTAGTTCTTGTAGAATAACTTTGTAGGCGGGTATCATCGGGCATTCCTTCGTTGAATGGAGACCGCCTCATAAATAACACGCACCTTCTCTTTCATATGTCGGGTGGATTCTCTTAGACTTAACCCGAATGCATCTCCAATGTGATAAAGGTCTGGCACTGATTGAGTGGTGAGAGTTTACCGAACCCAGTTTTAGGTATTAGGATTGGATGTGTCCCACGATTGAGTTTTCTCAGAGACAAACTTAAGGTGGGCATTTGCATCGTGTTCATCTAATTTCTAAAATGGTCTCTCGAACATTGTCTCGATGAGTTGTTTAGACGCTATACTTAGCCCGTGGTGAAAGAAGGATATGAGACGGTACTTCTCAAAACGATGATGAGGGAACATCTAATTTATTAAATTTAATTAGAGATATTAATTTAATATTAAGCCGAAAATCATTTAAATATTTACTAGCGTGATGAGAGTTAGTAATTATTGGAATTTTATTGTAAATTAATTTATGGGTAAAGTAAGATGTGTAATTAAATTTAGTAAAATTATCACGAGAATCTAATTTTATAATTTTGAAAATTTTATCGGGACGCGCCTGTGTTGTGTCGGGATTAAATTCGAATTATTAGAAGTGAATAAATTATAAGTCACCCGTATGGTCATTTTGAGTGCGTAAATGTGTCCGTAAGCGTAGAGATTGTCAAAATAATGTACCCGGGGGTTTAGTTTGGGTCTCGGGGTATTTTTAGGCCTAATTAACATCCCGGGAGGGCGTTTTAGACATTTTGTATTTTTGGGCATGGAAACCCACGAATTTTCTAAGGTTATATCAGATGATAGGGGTTGTCTTCTAGGGTTAGCATAACCAAAAACCAAAGACGACCATTGGAGAGGAAGAGGAGAAGCTTTCCAAGGAGTTCTAGGCCAAGAACTCCACTGTTTGCACCGCCGTCACCGCCAAATTGTAGATCGCGCAACGAGGATCACAACCACACATATTTCTTCCACAAATCAGAAACAAAGATTTCCAGGGAAGTATCAATCTTTCTTTAATTTAGTTAATGCTTCAATTATATTAGTCTAGGATTGATTAGAACTAGTTTTCGTGAAAGAAAGCATATATTGGAGACTAGGATTCACATGTTGTAGAGGTGAAAATCATATTCTGGAAATCTAGTTCATATGTAGAGGTTGGACCACGAATTTTCATTGAGTTAGGAGTAGAAAATCAGGGAAAAGAATGGGAAGAACTAAGTTAAATAAAATATCAGGGTTCTTGATTTTTATATGGATTTTTTGCCCTTTTAATTCGTTATACTTTATGAAAACTCACATGCCTTACATAGAATATTATTTATTTGAGTATATAACACGTGTAGTATCATTTGTTGGGAGTTTAGGAGTCAAAATTGATGATTTGGATGAGTTTGTAATAGGATTTCCGTAACTGAAGTTTCACCATAACTGCTTGATTGACCGATCGACCCGAGGGCATCGATCGATCCACGATCGATCGATCGACCCCCTTTCATCGATCGATCGATCGACCCCTTCTGGAAAACTAAAATTCCCCTTTTAAATAGTTTATTTCAATATAAATGAGTAGAAACCCTTGAAAATTATTGTTAGAATATTTTGGTACATAAAGAGGACCAGTAGGACTTTATAAAAAAATATGATGCATTTAAAATAAGACGAAATTAGGGTTAATGGGAGTGATTTACACTTAAGGAATAATAGGAACGTGTGACTAAAGGAGTGAGACTCGTAAGAAAGTTACGTCATAAAATGAGAGAGTACCTAATGAAATTGTACCTAGGGAGATAGGATTCTACGAGTGATACGAAGTAAGTTTGGAATAATCCCATAAATGAGAACAAAAGAGACGAACCGTTATACGGAATAATCTAGTAATGTGTACTAAGAACGTATATCGTAAGTATGGGTCGTGGGTGTACCTAATTTAGAAATGGAAATGGTAGTGTATATATATATATATATATATATATATATATATATGACCGTGTTTATCTACTCTATACGTTTAAAAATCATTCCCGCGCTACTTCTTATCACTGAGGTTACCAAGACGGGACAGTCTTATCTCGATGGGTCCTTTATGGAGGATATTGACTTGTACCCTAGAACATAGGAATCCTTGGTACAGGCTATCGGATCGATAGTCGGATGGTCCTAAGAGATGTGAAGGTATGTTCTGACCTCTTAGTGACTTGGAGATATGCTTCGCCTCAATTTGTATGTGTTTGTGTTAATACAGTTCGAGAGGGATTCCGAACTAGTATTTCCCTTAGTATGAGTGATACGGGGACTTGATAGCAGAGTATGCCAGCACCATAAATTTTATGTGGGGTGCCGATAGTATATATATTATATGAGGGACTAATATATATATAAACTTGAAGTTCGGGAACTTTCTACTGTGACTAAAAGTAGTTAAGTAATGAATAATTATTTCAACTTCGATATAAGTGTTTGAAAAGTTTTTGTAAATACTGATGTACTTTATAATGAAATTAAATTCTTATGACAACTTTACTCTCAGAAATTAATTATCTTAGCCCTAGTAATGGTCGGCATGCAACCATATAAGGAATATAAGATAAGCTAAACTTGTGGGGATTTATAGTGCGGTAGATATGCACATTAGAATAGAGGTGAGAAATTTCTCAAGAGAGTGCCGCATACTAATATGATTGTTTCATTTGCCGATAAGCATTTTAAATACTTGCTAAACTAAATTTTAAACTGTTTTACAATCGGGCTCTGACCCGTTTCCTGTTATCTCTTCTCTTTTATATATATATGTATATATTACAGGTGCCCAGCCACAGGGGCGTCATGCTTAGGATTCTTTGGAAGGAACGTGCTGCAACTGAGGTGGGAGTTGCAGGCCTCTTTTCTTAGACGACCTCATTATTGATTCCACTCCTAGTTCTGTTTTATCCAGTTGGGCATGCGTCGTCCTTTTATTTATTCAGTTGGTTTTGTCAGAGATTGTGAATCATTTACTTTCAGTATTTTTACTTTGGGATTTTTTACTGTCAGGATGTTTTCCTTTGAAGTTTTAAAGTTGGAATTAGTTATTTGAATGTTTAATTTGCTTGGATGATCTTTTCCCGTCTAGTTATTGTGTGACGCTTAAATAATGAATTATGAAAGGTTTTTATTATTGGGCTTAAATTAAATATGGAAATAAAGTTTTTAAATGGTTTTGACACTTAGCTTAATTATTTAGGGTGTTTAATTTGAAAAGTTATTTTGTGACAGTGATGCTAAGAATGAACCAACCGTTCACCTTGGTTATAATTTAATAAAGGACTGATCATCCGGTATTTAATTAGGCGGGGTGTCACACATACTAACTAGCTCGTTAAAACATTCGTAACATCGATCAAATGACTAATTTTATGGTTGTCGGAATTTTTGAATTTGAGTTTGGATGGTATTTGTTCGATGTTGGGGAATGAACTTTAAGTGAAATTTTGAGGCCATCTCCCTCTATGATCCAATTGAGTTCGGTGATAAAGACCAAAGCGAGGTCTTATCTTTATCCTTTTAGGAAAAGGGGAAAAGCTTTAGGCGAACGACATCTTATGTGCAAGATTGATCGCTAAATGTATCGCATGCCTCTTTGAACTCATAAATGTGGAGGTAAGGCTTTTTTGAATCCAACTCGTGAAATGTGGGAAGAATTTGTGTCATCCCATTACGAAAATGGAATTGTTCCGCATTATATGGAAGTAGAATGCATCCCGGGGTGACAGTTCTCTTGGGCTAAAGGAGTTCTATCATGGGATGATATGGCATCTCACCCTCACCTGTACTAAAACTAGCGTGCTCAGACATGGCTCTCTCTCCAATTGACTCATTATCCTCACTCGGTGTCCTAGAAGTGTGACTTGTAATGGAATTTGGATGTGTAGGGGGTGGAACCAAGAACTGAGGTGTGTTAGGAGTGTGTGGGATATGAGTGTCGTACGTAACTATTGGATTATCATGAATGCGTGTGGGAGTAGATTGAGGGGTTTGTTGCGGATTTTTCATGAAAGGGCTATGAGAGATGTTAAAAAAATCGCTTTTACTTTTCTGAATTGTTTTTTTTTGGATTTTTTATTTTATGATTTTTTGACTTTTTGAGACTTGTAGTTCAATTTTAGATTAAATCAACCAAACCTAACAGTCTACCTGAATCCCCAGCAACGACGGCAAAAGCATGACATGACTAAAAATGTGTCTCTAGTGCGTGTTAATTATGGTTCAAGTGCAAACTGGTCACGTAAATAATAAACCCGATAAGACGGGGTAGAATCCTCATGGAAATAGGACGCAGAACGTGACGACGATGGGTAAGATGACAAATACTAAAGTTGGCTCTAGAAGAAGGAACAAAAGATGATTGAGTTTGAAATTTATCTACAAACCAAATGAAAATTAAGTTAAACTACGCATGCAGATTTAAACTAACTATGATTAACTAAATATGAATGAGAAAATTAGGTTGGACTACAATCCCCCAAACCTTCGTATGTTTATTAGATATAAAAGAAATTATAAATTCAATAACTGAGCAAATCCATACTTTACCAATTTCAACCTTTACATATATGATGGTACAATACCACGTCATACATAATCAAGAATAGAAATAAAGCGGTGTCGAATAGCTAACACGCGCATCGCACTCTTAAACACCCCGATTACCTAGGGTAAACGAGGTTAAAAGTCATATGACGATTACAACAACTACTTAACACGATGTAATAATTTTTTTAATTTAGAGAATTAATTTTATTTTCATGCAAACCACAACGGGTTGGGTTCATGCATTCCAACCATTAGAAATCTAGCTAGACATGATAAAACTATAATTAACCAAAGAATTCACGTTGGATGAAAACATTCTTACGCTAAAAGTTTGATTAACCAGAAGAAAATGATATCTTTCAAGGAAATAATAAAACATCAACTAAGAAGAGGAAATGAATTGAAAGAAATAAAGGAACAATACTTGGATTGAAGAAAAAACCCTTACATTTAATGTAGATGATGAATAATTGTTGAAAAAGAGGAAGCGTAGGGTTCTTGCCTTCAAAAAGCTCTCCAAACTATGTAAAAACTCACTTCGTAATGTCTGGTATGAAAACATATTAAATACATCACGTTCTTTTAAGAGTTTTAACCATGCACAACCCTAAATTTAAAAAATTAAAAATGCAGATTTCGTCCAGCCGAACTAGTTCTATTTTTCCAGCCTACCAATCCGATTCGACTTCTTAGTCATAGGTTCGGTTTGGCTTTGACAGTGGGGCGAACCGGTTCTACTTTGCTTTCATCGGTTCGATTCTCTTTTGATAGTGTGGCGAACCAATTCGGTGAAAGTTTCATCGATTTGGTTCGCTGCACCTCTATTTTTCTTCCTTTTTATCCTTCATTTCTTCTCAACTTCGAAACTTTATAACTTCGCAACTGAGGCTCGGATTTGGATGTCATTTATTCCTACTTTCTCATGACTCAATGTCTTCAATTTTCCTTTGGGTGCCTTATCCGAATTCCTGGTGTAAAATTACTATTTTGCCCTTGACTTTTCTTCACTTGTATCTTTCTTGACTTTGAGTTTTCCCTTTTCTTCAATGGTGTAAAATACATGCAAAATGCACTCAATGGAAAATGTCAGTAGCAAGGATATAAGATAAATCGATACAAATTACACTATGTAGGGCAATAAAAGTCTTTAAATTAGTGGGATAAATCGAAAGAATTTATGCCTAATCACAGAGAGATGCAACCTCTTGTGTCAATAAGTGCGAAAAGTGCAAAAACTTCTCCCATATGCTTCATTAGTCGGCTAGTGACTTAAATCCACTAACTAGTTCGCGGTCGTTCGCCCTATGGGGGTTGGATATTGTAGGTCCACTCCCGACAGAACTAATGAATCACAAATATCTATTGGTCAACAAATATTTCTTCACAAAATGGATTAAAATAGAGCCATTAGGAAACATCAGGGACACCAATATGATCAGGTTCATGTGCAAAAACATCATAACAAGTTTTAATGTACCCAAAACAATCATTACAGATAATGGAACACGGTTTAAAAGTGGACCTTTCCAAATTTTTGTGACACCTATGGAATTAAGCACCACTTCATCTATGTGGCTTACCATCAGAGCAATGGGCAAGAGAAATCTTCCAACAATGTAATGCTCGGTAGAATAAAGAAGATATTAGAGCGGGCAAAAGGAACTAGAGAGGATGAGCTTCCCCATGTCCTATGGGCATATCGTACTACGCCTAGAAAACCTACTAGGGAAATGCCTTTTTCATTAACATATGGAATGGAGGTTATCATTCATTTAGAAGATAGTATGCCAACCATGAGGACCACCATCGCCGAGTAAGATTTGAATAACGAAACTATAAGGACTGAACTTGACCTAGCAGAAGAATGAAGAGGGCAGGCCATGATAAAGATGGCTTCTTACCAACAACAACTAACAAAGTGGTACAACAAGGGCATCAATCCAAGAAAATTTATAGTCGGTGATTACGTTCATAGGAAAGTCCTCGATACTGCAAATAACTTTCAGATGGAAAGTTAAGGCCTAATTGGGAAGGACCATTCAAAATCATTAGAGTCAATTTGCAAGGACCCTACCACTCAAAAACAATGAAAGGAAGGAAGATACTAAGAGCATGGAACATAGCCAACCTCAAGAAGTTTTATTTTTTTATTTTTGCTCAAGTTATTTAAAGTCATTTCTATCTTAGACTTTTGAAACTTAATATGCTCAAGAGTTGTTCTAGATTTTCTTATAAAGTACTAGCCTAAGGGGTCCAGTTAGTTATTTGATATTATTCCAAAATGGCAGGCTTACACTTTAATTAACAGTCAAAACATTGACCAACATCACCTTAGTTTGGTTATAATTAAAAGTTATTTAATTACAAATAAGCTAAAGGTCTCAAGGTCTTCGTCATGAAAAATAGGAAGACCTCATGATTTTTCCAAGAAAACAAAAGACCTACGGGGGATCCTTAACCATTAAGTGAATATGACTTTGGTCAGATAAAAATCCTAAACGAGTGGATGGACCTAATACCATGTGCATTTTTTCCCGAGTTTGTTCTACGCCTAAGGTGGGATGACGACACAACCTAAAAGCTAAGGCAAGACAATAAAATACATGCTCAACATAATAGAATGGAAAAATTCAAAATAATGATATTATATAACCAACTTGTTGTAACAAGAAGTTATTTTTCACAAAAAATACATTTACAAAAATAAAAGGACAAAATGGAAAATAATTATCCTTGGCGAGCAAGTACCCTTGCAATAACTTGTTTTCGACTATCATTTGGATTTGGTCAGAACTCATGGTCACTCTCATGCGATGAAAAATAAATCTTGGCCAAATTAATATGAATGGAATCCAGTGGAACCTATCTCTCTTCACTTTCGAAAGGTGGATGGTTATATGTTGGACAATCAACTCGGTACCAGTGCCAGAGCTCAGAGTCCTTGGTAAATTTCAAGACCCCTAGGGCATTATCCCAACCATGCTTGTAAGACAGTTTCTTTGCCTCATCTAACTTAATGGGAGAATATATCCACCCTTCCTCATAAATAGCATACCATATTGCCCGAGGACCCATACTAAAAAGGTAGCTAAGATTGAGTATGTCACGATTAAGCCCCATATTGAAAATGCCACCACTTCATTGATCATCATCTACCTCATCAATCTATTTCTTAATTGAATCGTTCTCATCTTTAACAAGAACTCTAAAACCTACAATGTCCTTAGCTTCAGTGAGATACTTTTTTAAGGAGTTCACTTCCTCCTCTACTATAGTGCTCACGTCGCCCAACCCCTTCACGTCGTCCTTCAACTTCGCCACTAAGAAAGACTCACTTTTATAAGCTTCAATTATCTTTTTAAGAGATTTTTGGGAAGAAGTAAAATCATAATGATATTGGGTACTAGCCTCATGGCCAAGAGTGAAATCTAGTTTGCGAGCGAAAGAAGACATTTCTCCAGGAACATTTCTAGGTTACAGAAAGTAAGAATAAAAAGGGAAAGTTCGGAAATAATAAAAATTAGGACTAAACATTAAAAAAGTTTCTCATTAATAGATGAAATGGGTAAAGCCCTTACAAATGGATACCAAAAGAAAATATAAGGACTCACAGGCTAATTATTTCTGACTTGTCTCTTTGTACTTCACTTGATCTTGAATTTTTAAGACTTTGTCTTTATCAGCCTCAGAGGACGCTTGGTCAATCGGAGCATCTATTACAACCTCTTAATCTACCTTCGGTGGTGAACTAGGATTGTGTTCTCGAAGGAGTTTAGAATTGGCCAGGATATTTTACCTCATTAGTGTAGCATCCCAACCTTTCTTAAGGTTAGATTTCCTAATAAAATCCAATTTGATTTTGGCCTCATCAAAGGCTTCAACATAGCCCTTATCACTACTTTCCTCCTTAGTTGTAACAAACTAGTCCCATTCCTTCTTTAGACAACTTCATTCAAACATAAACTGATTGCATTCAACCTTCACATGATTATGATTAACCTTCAGTTGGTCGCGTTCATCCTTCATCATGTCCATGGCTACATAGTCCTCATTTTATACCATTTAGCCAACAACAAGAGCTTCCCTAGAGTTGTCCAAGGTTCTGGTCAGGTTATTGTTGACCTTAGCGATTTTCTAAAATTGTAATGAAGTCCTCCACAAACTGTAAATAGAGAAATAAAGATTATCCCAGAATAAAAATTTTAAAGTTCAACAAGTCCAGGTAGAGTAGAAGAAAGTTTGTCTTACCAAATACAATGCCTAAGCGACATTATTAGAAGGTTGATCATGTATTGGATGATTAACCTGCTCTTGATCAAGCATGAGTACTCCTCCCTTCAGCAAACTAAAGGCCAATAAGGGATTCTTAGCTGTTGACACCACGTGTTGGGTTCTTTCAAAATTATGTGAATCACACTTCTTAGACGGCAGCAAGGAAGATGAGGAATAGATCTGTTCCTTTCTACTATTTTCCCAAACTGATGAGTCTGGAACCAATCCAAGGATAAAAGGGCCCACATGCTCGGTCCTCTTAGAGTACTTGGACTTGGGGGAGGTAGTATTTACATCATTCTCATCAATTAACAAAATCCTCTTCATATGAGCCATTAAATCTTCCTCGACAGTAGGAATAGAATCAATGTTCATGGATTCAAATAAAGAAGAGCAAAATCTTCCTCGCTTATAGAGGGAAGCAAAACCTTAGGTACTGTATCTACTGGGCCGGAAGTGAAGTTGATGATAGAATTCTTATATTTAGGAAGAAATAAGGTAGATATGGGGTCCTCGACACTTGGAACCAAAGGACTTCTCATCTCCTAAACTTTGATTAACTCCCATATGTTGATACGAAAAAGAGAGGGTCATGTCTTCTATGATTGAACTGGTTAGACAAAAATAAAAATTCATCATTAATCGTATAATTAAGTAGAGCTCAGAGCAAGAAAAAATAAAAGATCACCTATGTCACTCCCCCACTCAAGGCATATAACCCCTTGATATTGTTCGCCCATCAGAGAGATGTGGATGTTGCTAATTTCGGACAATAAATACTTGATTCTAATACCTCTTAATGGAATCAGGGAGATTGATTATCAAAACCTTATCAACATTCCTATCCTTCAGGTATAAAACACCATCTGTAGTATGATACCAAGAATAACAGTACCTAATTTCTGGGATTCCTATGCTAGTCCCATATATCTTATCTATTATATAAACTCCGTTCAAAATCCTCTATGTGTTTTGGGAACATTGGGTGGGAATCACATCAAAGAATTCATAAAACTCCAAGAATAATTGATTTGGGGGAAATGTTATTCCCCCATCATCTGCTGAGAGAGTATGGATCTAAAGACCACCCTCAACAGAAGCACAATTTTTGGGCCATGAGGCACACTCAATCATCAGTCATGGGAGAATTGAGTATGTTTTTCTAAACTCCCCATGGTCCTTTCAATGATGGCATCAACCATGTTTGAGAAAGAAATTGAGGGAGAACCTTTTATTCAGCGAAAATAAATAGGAATTACAAAGATAAGAAAAAAAAAATCACAAAGAAGACTTACAATCAGATTATAAAGACAGAAGCTCCAAATAAAATTTTTGATTAATGAAGAGTATGAAGGTTATGGGACATAATATGGGTTAAACAAATACCAGATTCCAAGAGACTAATCATATGGAGCGGAACCGAAGATCATCAATGCAACTGGCATTTCGTTTTTCAAACCCTGAACCCCGTAACTTTATCCTAACTAAATATTTATAAGGAAAATCTTTGCACGGTATCAAGAGTTGGACTTATCATTTGGGCCAACATATCATACAAAATCCTTCAGCCTATTATCGACGATGAATTTTAAAGAGACATGTTCATGCTTGATTACAATGACATTATACGAGAACAATAGTCTTAATTTTAAAGCGACGCGTTCTCCTTACTTTCCTCATTTTGATTAAAAACATTTCTTACTAACCGAAGCCCCAAAGTGAGATATATGAAATAACTCCTTAATTTAAATTTTGTATAAAGAAGGGTACATGTAACAAATTCAGTGGAATGATAATGACCTTAAAACCTTAGCCCCAAATATTGCAAAACAAAATACTGATTCCATGGTTGCCTTATGGACTATATGAATGTTTTGCCTTCACAACAACATAAGAACTAAAGGAATTGTGAAGGTCTTGACTTCCCATGCCAATCCACTTGCCATTATCATCTTGCCGAGCCTCGTTTTCATAATGACCACAACTTGAAGTCAACAGTTTTGGATGCCTGTAATTAAGTGTTGAACTTACAACCTGAAGTAGATAAAATAGAAAATAAAGCATGTGTCAATAACAGTGTGTAACTTGGAGTAGTAGAGTTTGAAAAAGCTTATCTCAATCTCAACTTAAATAGCATTGAACTAACAATGTGAAAATGCTTTAAATGGAAAGTATACTTTGTAAAATAAACAAACAACACTAATATATAATTAACAATAAAAGGAACATCCAACAATAGTAATAAGTCAGTAAGAAGAAACTTGAAGATAAATAGCAGGACTAATGCTAATATATTCAAGTAATTGAATAATGCCGAATAGCAGGAATAATATTGAATAAAGGTTCTATAGAAATTTTTACCAAACACTCAATAAATCGAGTTAGTAGAAGACAAAGATCTGAACTTTATCACTGGATGACAAAAACATATAAATGAAAACATCCCTGAGATTAGACCAAAAGCAATAAACGCACAAACTAAAAAACAAAATCAACATAATCGTACTAATTAAAAATATAAGACAAATTTTTTACCATTTAAAACTAACCAACTTCATCTTTGACCAGTGTACAGATTAAAGGATGAAACTTTAAATTTGACATAGCTTTTGGTACAAACCATAATAACGAACCCAAACATCTATGAAGCATGACCACACCCGAGGCAGTGAAATTGCATCTCGATTGTACCCATGGGCCCCTTTAAACTAGTCACTAGCTTTATTAGATTCCTCTAGGTCCCAAAATATGCGTGGCACTAATGTTTATTTGTCAGGAAAAGCATTAAAAATAGGGAAAAATATTAAGAAATTAAGTTTCACCAATTCTGTAGCCATAAAGACTCACCAATTATGTAGCTTACAAAGCTGTAAAACGATGGACACCAAAGAGCACCGTTATCTACTGCATCTTCATCAACATACAAACTGAGCTCAAAGAATTTTTCCCTTCAGATGTATCTATTTATTGGATTGGATTTTCATCATGAGTTGGGCCCTCTATTATAGAGGTTGGAAGTTCATCCGCGGTGGCAGTGGTCTTAGAGGGGGTTTGAGTGCTTGACACCACAGAGGAGTTTCAGTGCTCGACACAAAAAATTTATTTGCTTTAGCCTCAGCCTCAGCCTCAACCTCAACCTAGGGCTCAACTTGAGCTTTGTCTTGGTCCTCAATGTTGGTTTTCACCTCATACTCAGCATTTGCTTGGGCCTCCGAGTCAGATTTGATCTTGGCCTTCGTCGATGCTTTGGAATTGGCTTCAAATTTGACTTCAACTTTGACTTCGTCTTGGGCTTCGGCTATAGCCATGGACTTAGTCTCAGCTTGGGCCTCTGGCTTGGCCTCGGTAAGCTCAAGTTCCCACTTTTTTTATTCAATTCTCTTCTTGTAATTTTTCTTGTAATTATTAGTAGTGCATAACGCCCTGGATCCTAACTTGATCAGTTATAAGATTTCCATATCATTTCTGTTAAATCTGGCCAAGCTCCTTTTGATTATGAACTTCATCCCAAAGGGATTTAATCCTATGTGAAGCGGCTAGGTGCTCTTACTTTAGATAAAGCTTGGAGTCACTCCATCTCTGTTCTTGTAGTGTCCATCTTCATAAGACATCCAAGATTCATTAGTAAAAACTATTTACTCAAACCATTTCTTGATAAATTAATTAACTCAGTAAACAAAAAATGTTATAAATATCCCAACTCTATCACCTTTCTAGATTGTACTCAAAAGAAAGATGAAATAAAAGCATGAACAACTAAAAAATAAATAGTAATACATTACCATAGTAATACATTACCCCATTTTTGAAGAAGAAATAAAAAAAGGCATACATATGAGAAACCTTTCATGTTTAAATCCCCTACATAATAATGCGTTACGGTAAGAATTTTTCCAACATTCAACACGCATCAAGTTATTAACATTATAATATTTTACACTTTAATTCCCAAAAGTGGGCAAAACATATAAACTTGTCCAAACAAATCCACTATAGTAATAGGCATACTTATAATTAAATCAATAAATATTGAAATAAGTTGGAATAAAGTCTAACACATTGTATTTTAGGATGACTCCATACGTGCCAACTCTACGGGGTCCAGGTTTATGATTAATATTCCAATTCATAAATAGTAAGAAATATGACTCGTTAATATTTGTATAAAACAATATTTTCTTGACAAAACTGATAAAACTTGGGAAAAATGTTTGTGTCATATCAAATACGTGATATCATATGAGGTATAGGAATATGAGGCAGTCTTTAAGGCATTCCATTATCATAAGAGAACTTGAATGGAGTTTGAAAAATAAATATAAAACTCAGAACATACAATCTCATTTTAAACTCAAAATTCAGAGGATTATGGTTATATTGCATCATACCAAAACTTTAGATAGATGAAACATGCATCGATGTTGAACACTTCACAATTTATATACTCATCTTCTCTAATAAAAACTTGTAAAAAAATATAATTAGTTGAGAATACATACAAAAAGTTCTTTAAAATAAATTTACCTCTACTACCTTTAACGTTGAGCTCTCTTGTGATTCCAGTCATTCTATTCCAAATGTATTATTAGTACACCGATAATACAAAGTAAAATCAGACATTATATATACCTTTCAAGAAAATTTAGTGCTAAACTTCACATGTATAAAAGAAGAACCAATCTTGAATGTTGTTGGCGTGTCATATTTGCGTACAAAATTGCCATCAAATAGGTCATAATGAATTCTACCTCCCTATTAGGATTAAATAGTTCTTCATGACGAATTTGCATACAAAATTAAAATGCAAACATTATCTTAGGAATTTGAATAAATAATGCAACAAAACTCTATAGAGGCAATAACTAAAGTAAAACAATAATATGATCAAGTACCCAATTGTGACTCACATTGTTAACATCTCAGGTCGAATTATAATCCTGTAGAAAGGGAGAAAACAACAAATGAAAAAGATCAGTACAACCCTAATGAATATTAACACCAAACGTATAATAAATATTAACATATTTGAAACTTATAATCAATTAAACCTAAAATTGATTAAACCTAAATGAGAAACCATTGAAAACCTAAAATCGATAACTTAGCAAAGTAAAGTAATACTTTTAACCTTAAAACTTACACCATAATCTCAGCCATATGTGTTGTCAACAAACATACCCAATGCTTTTAACCTTAAAATGAAGAGAAAAACAACAACAAAAAAGCAAGTATTTATCAAAACAGAACAAAAAACTAATTTCTTACTTCAATCACTAAAGCAAAAAAAAAAAAAAAAAATGAACCCGAAACCATTAAAATGGAAAAAATGAATAATATGAGATGTTTAGATGTTTACCCAAGTGATACTTTAAACATGAACTACTGATGCCAAAAAAAATTAAGATTTAAAAATTGAAGATCTCAAAAATTCAAGATCTAAGCATCTGTGAAGGTCAGAGGTAGATTGAGGCGGAGAGCCAAACATTTGTGAAGGTAGGAGTTTGAGAGAGCCCGATGTGTTTGAAAAATGATGTAGAGAGAGAGAGAGAGTATGGAGGAATAGTGAGGATCTCAAAGAAAGAGAGGGGGTTTGGTTAGAGAGCCATATCGAGACTTGTGCTCTCATAATGATTTAGATAGGAGACTCAATTTTTATAATTAACCAATTTTAACATATGAATTACTAATATACCATTCATTGTGAACCCTTGGATTCTCATGGATCTTCAAAGTTGGCTTCATCCCAACCACAAACTCTCTTATCATCTTATTTAATAGTAAAAACACCATTGCTCCTTATTATATAAATATATACATATGTATGTACTTATACATTTGTGAATGTATGTTTGTATGTATGTATGTATGTATGTATGTATGTATGTATGTATGTATGTATGTACATATACATTTGTATTATGTATGTATGTTTATATATATACTAGCGGAATGCCCGTGCCTGAAGGCACGACAAAAAATTTTCAAACACCACAAATAATCCTTTTGAGACCTCGTATAAACAACACAAACTTTACTAAAGGCACAATTTATCGACTATATTACGCCACACTTAAACTAATAAAGATAATTGTAATATATGACAACAATACTCGTTTACATTGAAATTCCAACAAAAATATGGTCGAAATAAATATTTAAGTCGAATTTTTGTTTTCATACACAAATATTGTCAACAATTTAAAAAATTTGGGCAAACTTTCCGTTGTTTATAGGACTATCCACCCTGTTTAAAAAATAAAAAGTAATCTAGCAATAGTAACAATAATAATAATCCATCCTGGACCTTGTATATACCACACCATCGATTTAACAATATCAACATAGAAGTCAAATGTAAAAAATTCTTGAAAAAATGGTGGCATGCCGACACGAAATCCCGCAAAAGACAACAAATAATCTAAACATCACATGTTCAGTGATGTCTAGTGTCGGGACAAAGGCACGCCTAGTTTCTCTGCAATATGTCCAGTGTTTGGCCTAAAGAATGCCCCACGTGTCTGCATCGTGTCTAGTTTGGGGCCCAATGCATGCCCCACGTGTCTACTTGCTACAATATGCACCTCCACTAAATTGAAACTATACTCAAATAGTAGGAAAAAAGAACATTAAAAAGAACAATTTTACAAAGACGTTCATACAAAATTGTAGGAAAAAAACTGCATCTAAAAAGTTGTGCTGTTAAAAATAAATTTAACTGTGTACCTATACAAATAGTAGGAACAATGAAAATCAAAGTGTCAAATAACCACAGTGCCAAATAACATTATACTTGTATATTTGTTTTTGACAACTGATATTATAGTGGCAATATGCTTATATAACTCAAAAGTCACATTTCCTAAGCCCCACTCCATCTATGGTATTGCATGAGTGGGAGTCTAAAAATGGAGCTTGTTTTCAATCTTTAATCTTAGAAAATAAGAGTCTTAAGCCAATTTAGTATTGGAATCTCATTAGTGTTAAAAGCATACTTTCAAAATAAATAGAAACTACGATACACAACTTCGTGATGGAAACTTATTTACCTTACTAATGGATGCTTCATGTATTGAGTATCATAGCTGTATATGTAAGCAATTCATGAGTGTTATAGGCACTTCAATTCATAGTATTGGAATCTCATGAGTGTTATAAGTAATTCAATTGTACATATGTAAATCAGTTAAAAAAATATGGTCATTTATTTTATATATTAAGATCTACACACATATGAATTGCTTGTGTTTCATTAACAATTATATCACTACTAAGAATATTTCATATGGGGGTGGCCTTCCCCATTTCAATTTAGCCCCACTATCATCTCTATAAAAAGTGAGCAGACTAAACTTATTTCTCAAACATCGAATACAATACATGTTCAGTAGCAAGAAGCAAATCACATCCCTGTAGAAGCATGTAATTGAATAGTTATTTGTGCATGTGTGTGTCTGTATGTTGCATTGCATTAAGATAAAACCATTTGGTTGGGCATTGAAGTTGACGATGATGGGAGCATAGATTTGACTGAGACGGGATATGGATTCATAGCTATGGCTTCACATTTTATAATTGGGCCATGATAGAACGAAGACCAACTGTGTTATTGGGACATGATAGAGTGAAGAGAAATCATTTAAAGCAAGGAAATGTGATCAACTTTCCCAGTATAGACCATTTCAAGTGAGCAATTGGAAGAAGTAAATTGTTTTAAAAGAGTATAGAAGGCCAAAAAAATAAATAACCATGTGCCGTAAAATTCAAAGAATATAACACCCCAGATAAAATGAAAAATAAATAAATAGAGAAATAAATACCTCTACCAGATTGATGAAAAGGGTGTTGAGAGTCAATTGGTCTTAAACCAACGTTTACTATCTAACTACTACGTAGCACGACACGCCGACAGACAATCTCCCCTTCATTAAATGCAAGTTCAGTAAAAATAAAAAATAAAAATAAACCATGAAACATAACAGCTAGAGAGAAAAGTAGATTTTTACCTACATTTTTTCCCTTGGCATTCAGACTCTTTCAACTGAGTCTAGTATAACTCCTTTAAAAAGGAGGTTAAAACACTCATTTCTTATATTCAAAAACCTGTTGATAGAGGAAGGAAATTTTGGAAACAATGGATTCAGAACTTTATGAACGAAAAGATTAAAAAAATTGTGACATGAAAACTGACATCTGTAATCTTTTCCTTAAGGCCATTAAGTGGAATCTTTTCACAAAGCAAAAAAGAATACCAAAAAGTCCAAATATAATACCAAAAGAAACTTTTGTATATTAAACATTTAGACATTACCATTGTACATAGATATTGAGAATAAAAGGTAAAGGGTATACCTGGAGTTTTGACAGAGTCAAATCTAATAAAAAAAAATGAAAGAACATTAACAACAAAACATATAAGTATAAGATATATTCAAAAGCCCTGAATCCATCAAGTATAAAATATCACCATTGTACACTGATGAGCACATTATTTTTTCTTAAAATTTGAAAACCAAAATTTCTTATTTTAAAATTAAACACCCCGATTTTGAAAAACCAAAAGCCCTATTTTAAGATTTAACCTACCTATTCTGAAAACCCAATATTTCTATTTTGAAAATACAAAGTTAAAACAGAATACCCTATTTTCATAAGAAAAAATAAGAAAGTTTCAACTCAAGTCATTCCCGTAGTTGTGCATCCATATGAAGACAACTTCTAATTACATTTTCAAATAAGAGAAGTAATGTCACAACATTGGATGCACTTTTTTCTTCTTGACATGGAAGTTATAGTCATGCATGCTGCTTGTGCACCCAAATTTCCTTTTCATTTCTTTCCACATGCTAAGTTTTTCCTTCTTCACTCCATTGCAGCAATTGCTTTGAATCTCTCTCCTCATCATATCACATTAAATTTCCAACTCCATCACCTTGCTACTCGTCTTCCCAATCTCCCTCTTTACCTCCTCGCTATCACCATTTTCTACCTTCTCTCTTTCGCCCTCTTCTTCTTTCTCTTCTTTTATTTCCTCTAATATCCTTAACCCATCGCCCGAGCGCTGAATAATAGTGTCTCGAAGCCGCAACTGTCTCATGAATAAAACCTAGACCGCCACGCGCAATGCCAACCTCTCATTTTGAGCAGCATGCTCGTAGGCCTCTGGGCTCAACCTATAACTGTCTAACATGTGGCACACTCTCTTTCTCGGATTCCGTTAAATATCTGTGCTTGTCTAAGTAAAAATCAATAGCCCTATATACCCCATTAGAGTATCTATTTGTTCCCTTTGAGGTTGCAATGCACATATCAACAGGTGAAACAAACGGGCCCACCTTCAAATCAATATCGCTAGCTACCTCACTCAGACAGCGTGATTATTCCAGAAGCATCCAGACCGGTGTAGTTGGAAAAAAAGTTCTTCAAAATTCTCCTCACACATTTACATACCCTTGAGAATGTATTAAAAGGTCATTAGCAGTGGCCTGATCTAGTTGTTTTCCAATTCTAACCTCAAACTCGTTCCTACATTTGGGGCTGGCCTCTAGTTCTATGGCGGATTGCAGCATTTCAAACAGTAATTTACATGGTAAAACTCCTTTGTCATGAGGCAAAAGTCTTTCCACTGCTTCAATTGCTTCTCTTTGAGATTTCTTTCGGTATATTGACACATTCGTCGCACCTGAAAATACCTAATTCTTCACGTACTGATAAGAGAAGCCGTGATATATTCTGATGGGACTTGACGTTGAATCATTGCACATATGATGGGTTCGTAGAGTTGAATAGACGGTGTTGTTAAATCTTCTGATTTCCAATCAAGAACAAAGAGCTTCCTCCTCACATTTTTCCCTATATACATTTTCATTTTCATCCTCATCATCATTATCGTATGATAAATTCTTGATTAGTTCTCCAAGTAGGCGGGGATTTTCCAACGCCATTTTGATAAATGATTCCACATATAGTTTGGGGTGTGCTCCTTCTTTAGTTTCTAAAGATGAAAGAAATTACACAATTGTATTAGAATCAATCAAGTAAACAAATAAATAAAATGCGATAACTAATGATGTATGAGATGAAAACAATTCTATAAGAGGGAAATATTTGTTTACTTGATGAAAAAATTGTATTACACAATTTTGTTTATGAGCTGAAACCTTTAACTGGAATATAAAATAAAAAAGGTAACTATTCAACATGAGGAAAGAGGAATACATATTGGCAACATGAGAAAATAGGTAGTTATCCGAAGGTCGGGTCTGCTGCTTAGGTGGTTCGGGTTGTGGCAGCTGGTGGTTGGTTTTCAATTGTGGGGTCGAGGTAGTTATTCGAAGGTTTGCTGATAGTGGTCGGTAGCTTGGTGAGGGTAGTAGGCTGCTAGTGACTGGAAGCTTGGTGAGATAATTATCCGGAGGTTTGCAAACGAAAATAAATACTGAAATCGAATGTAAAAAAGAAACAAATACCTGCTTCCAAAATATGCCCTCAAAATTATTTGTGTAGGTATAATGTGTGACTGTTGTGAAGTTTGATTTTGTATCCATGTGTTGACTATGGAACCATATCAGTCATAATACCTCTATCATAATAGTTCTAGGTGTTAATAGTAAAAAATTATAAGTAAACAATCTGCAGTAACAAAAAAATTACCCATATCTCTTATAATACCATCTAAGTTTGCAACATGTCCACGCATTGTATAGTTAAGATAACAATCTTAACTATGCAAATATAGCTGAAGATTAACAAAATAGAGAACTCGAGTGGTGCAATCGGGGAAGGCTTTTCTGCAGATGCATCATCTGTGAGAAGTCTGGTTGGGGACACACGTGCGTTGCTGGTTTAGAACACTGCAACAACTTTTCTTGGTTTAGTCGTTGCTTTTGAAGCAAGCTGGGAATTGTCTCTCATTGTTCTTATCACGATACCTCTAATAGGAATAAATGGTTATATTCAAATGAATTTCATAAGTGAATTTACTGCTGATACAAAGGTAAGACTCGAACTTCATCTGAGGAAAAAAATAATAAGAATTGTAGTTCAGGGGTAATGCAAAACGGATAATTTACTGAGCAAACTGATCATTTACTGAGCAATTGGCAACTGATATTTCGCAACTGGTCATTTACTGAGCAAACTGATCAAGTGAAGAAGCATATTTCTCACACCAAGAGATAAAATTGATAAAGTTTATCTAGGTAGTTCAAACCAATTTTCCAAAAAATAAACTAAGAACTACAGCGACATTCACATCATATTACACATAGAACCAAGCTATCACTTGGCACTTATTTGTTAAGTGATGTAACCACCAATTAACTTAGACAATGGATTAACTTTTAAGCAGTCCTGGAATGTAATAAAGCTTCGCTGGGAACCCTATCCAATTGTTGGATGGCTCGCTGGAATGTAACAAATGCATTAGAAAATGATGGAACATGTTTTTTGTGTTTTTGCATTCATTATAGGCAACTGATCAAATCCACATAACACAACGCAAAAAATAAAAACTATAGATTGTTTAGAGACCAACCCAAAGGCATATATAAAACAAAAAAAAAATCATCGAAATAAATTGTTTAGAGATAATGAATTCTCGGCCTTATTTATGTTATTACACGCCAAAATAAACATATAAGTTCCCTCCTTTTATAGTCAACAATCAGTTGGATACCTTAACATCGTGAAAATTAGAAGTTAGAGCAGAACAACATTCTATCATGAATTCAACATTCAGCATATTCATTTACCTCCAAGATAAATTAAACATTCACCATAATTCACCTCTAAGCTTTGTTCCTACACATGGTCGGAGCATCACAAACCTGAAACATTAAAGTTCAACAACAAAAACATCATAACTGTTGGGCATATGAGTGTGTTTCTTAATAAACAGAGCATACAGAAAAATATAACTAAAAATGTGATGGACTAATTAAGTAAATGACATTCCCCACCCATACAATGTTGTAGGCTTATGGAAATCAGATATAAACCTCAGCTATTGAATGAACCCTGAAAAATTTAACCACGCATGTCACTGTAAAGCACAAAAAACATCAATATTCATAATGGAGATTATTTAAAGCAAATTGAATATAGAAAACTTACAATCTTAATAACAGAAATGTGCAGGAAATATTTCTCTTCATTCCGGTAGCCTTTTTTCCGTGCTTAAATCACGAAAATCGAGACCCCTGGGGAAATGAGGATCTGGCACAAAGCAGTAGGGAGTAACTCGTGCACTCTTCAGCAATGAATAAGTAAAATAATATCACTGTAACAATATAATAGCAAGAACCATTATTTGAATTAGTTAAATCTTGATATTGATCAACACAAAAATAAACCCTAAAACTCAAAAAAAAAAAATTAACCCTAAAACTCAAATTCAAACACAAAAATAACCCTAGAAAAAGAAGTGTTTATACCATGATGATGGTTTTAGCAGTGGGAGAGAAGAAAGAGTATCAGCAAAAAATTAAAAACATAACAACATTAGGGACATAAAATCCCCAAAAGATTTTACCCTTAAAATTAATCCAAATTAAAAAAAAAGGAATGTTCTATAAAGAATATTGAAGGGAACACATGAATCACGAAGATAACCTAATACTTTAGGCACATAACAACAATTTACAAAAAAACCAAGCTAACATACAATATTCATACATGCAAAATGATGGAGAAATGATTAAAAAGAGAAACACATGTATAGAGATGGTGGCATTATTACCATTGCTCTTGGTTGTGATTCCGAGAAGTACGATCGACATGTAAGTGGTGCCATAGATTCTAGGTAGCAAAGATGAAGAGGAGAGAGAAATGAGTGTTTGAAAGGGGGGAGGTCAGTTTAGGCGTGTAGAGTGAGAAGATGAAAAGTTCAAAAGGGTTTTCAAATTAAAGTAGGAGAAAGACTAAAACTTGTCCCGCCCAAGTGGTTGAGTGCGTGTCTTTCCCATCCCCAAGTGGGTTTGTTTAGTAAATGCCTTGTTTATAGAGTTCAATTACCAAAGTGCCATTCTATTTTGAACCGTTAGATCTTAACACGTGGCTCAATCAGAAGCTCTAATTAAGTTATCAGCTTATGGAATAGTGCTAAAACTTTTTAAGTTTTCAGCTTATGGAATAGTGCTAAAACTTTTACTCCTTATTATATAGATATATATATATATACACACACACTAGGGTATGCCCGTTCCTGAAGGCACGCTGATAATTTTGAAAATCATAAAGTCGTGTCTTGATGCAATAGCAAGTGCTCCTGCTAAAACTACGGTTGGTCTCGAGTTCAAAACACGAAAGCAGCTTCTTCATGAAGAATTTTTTTCAAAATATCAAATCATGTATAATTTAAGTCTAATGTTTTTATATAAAATAAATAATTGTAAATAGTTTTAAATTTTTGGATAGAATTTCCTTTGTTTATAGGATTATCCGCTCTTTATAGAAAAATAAAAGATACACCCACAACAAAACTAATAGTTTGTAATTCAAATATAGCAGCACCAACTGCAATAAGTATGTATCTCATTCATTTTTTACCCAAGAAAAGGGGGGAAAGTCTTGATAACTTAATGAATATATTTCTTACGATATATGTTTGATATTTACCTATAATGGAAGTACACAGATCCTAATCATAGTCTCATCACATCTGTAGAAGGGTGTCTACCTATAAAAAAGTAAAAATACATTTTATTAGAAATACTGAGAAGAAACCCAGGGTCCCGGCAGAAACTCATATTGAGCAGGAACCCCCCAGGGTCCCGACAGAAACTCGTATTAAGAAGGAACCCACCTAGGGTCCCGGCAGAAACGCATAATTGAGAAGGAACCACCCCAGGGTCCCGACAAAAACTCATATTCAGTAGGAACCCCCAGTGCCACTGCAAGTATCAGCGCCGATGCGAGTTTCAGTGCCGATGCAAGTGTCTACGCCACTGCAAGGGTCAGCGCCGCTTCAAATGCCAACGCCGCTGCAAGTGTCTACGCCGCTGCAAGTGTCGGTGCCACTTCAAGTTCCAGTGCTGCTACAAGTGTCTCCGCCGTTGCAAGGGTCAGCGCCGCTTCAAGTGCCAGCACCGTCGTAATCTTCCGCGTTACTGCAAGTGTCAGCGCCGTTTCAAGTACCAGCGCCGCTGTAGGTGCCAGCACCGCCGCAAGGGTCGGCGCCGCTTCAAGTGCCGGCGCCGCTTCAAGTGCCAGCGCCGCTGCAAGTGTCTGCGCCATTGCAACTATCCACGCCGCCGTAAGGGTCGGCGCCGCTTCAAGTTCCAGCGCCGCTGCAAGTGTCAGCGCCGCTGCAAGTGTCTACGCCACTGCAAGGGTCAGCGCCGCTTCAAATGCCAGCGCCGCTGTAAGTGTCGGCGCCACTTCAAGTGCCAGCACCGCTTCAAGTGTCAGCGCCGCTGCAAGTGTCTCCGCCGTTGCAAGGGTCAGCGCCGCTTCAAGTGCCAGCGCCACCGCAATCTTCCGCGCTGCTGCAAGTGTCGGCGCCGTTTCAAGTACCAGCGCCGCTGCAAGTGTCCGCACCACTGCAAGGGTCGGTGCCGCTTCAAGTGCCAGCGCCGTTTCAAGTGTCTGCGCCGCTGCAAGTGTCAGCGCCACTGCAAGTGTCTACGCCGATGCAAGGGTCAGCGCCACTTCAAGCATCAGCGCCGCTTCAAGTGTCAGTGCCACTTCAAGTATCAGCGTCGCTTCAAGCGTAAGCGCCGCTTCAAGTATCAGCGCCACTCCAAGCGTCAGCGCCGCTTCAAGTGTCGGTGCCGCTTCAAGTGTCCGCGTCGCCTCGAGTATCAGCGGCACTTCAAGTGTCAGCTCCACTTCAAGTATCAGTGCCACTTCAAGCGTCAGTGCCACTTCAAGCGTCAGCGCCGCTTCATGTGTCGGCACCGCTTCAAGTACCAACGCCGCTTCAAGTGTCCGCGCCACCGTAAGGGTTGGCACCGTTTCAAGTGCCAGCACCGCCGCAAGCGTCAGCGTCACTGCAAGTGTCGGTGCCGCTTCAAGTACCAACGCCTCTACAAGTGCCAGCGCCGCCGTAAGGGTTAGCGCCGCTTCAAGTGTCGGCACCGCTTCAAGTACCAACGCCGCTGCAAGTGTCAGTGCCGCCGCAAGGGTCAGCGCCGCTTCAAGCATCTGTGCCACTACAAGTGTCGGCGCTGCTTCAAGTACCAGCGCCGCTGCAAGTGTCCGCACCACCGCAAGGGCCGGCGCCACTTCAAGTACCAGCGTCGCTTCAAGTGTCTGCACCGCTGCAAGTGTCAGCGCCACTACAAGTGTCTACGCAACCGCAAGTGTCTGCGTCGCTGCAAGTGTCGGCGCCGTTTCAGGTACCAGTACCGCTACCAGGGTCGGCGCCACTGCAAGTGTCCACGCCGCACCAAGTGCCAGCGCCGTTACAAGTGTCAGCGCCGCTACAAGGGTCAGCGCCGCTTCAAGCGTCAGCGCTACTACAACAAGGGTCACTACAGCAATAACATTCGAGAGGTGCCCGCGAGAGTCACCACAGAAGTCCAAAATTGAGAAATACCACTTCAAGGGTCAGCGCCGCTGCAAGGGTCACTGCAGTAATGACAGTCGAGAGAGTCGGCGTCACTGCAAGGCTCAGCGCCACTGCAAGGGTCACTACATAAATGTTATTCGAGAAGTGCTGCTACAGGGGTTTTGACAGAAACTCATATTGAGGGAGTAGCTATCGCGAATAACTCCCCATCATGAAACATCAGTCTCTAAATGAACAACAACACTAACACTTTACTTTCTTGTACAGGTTGCCTAGTCGAGCAAGAAGGGCTCGAACAAGTGCGTTGGGACCTCTTGGAGTTTTGTCTTGGCGGCTGAGGGACAAGGTATGTTGAGCAAGATCAACCACTTAGCACTATAGGATTGAGAGAATACTAGTAGGAAGACCCAAAAGTCACTCGAGACTACGCACACTGCACACTTTGTCACAAGTGAAGTGAGCAGCCAAAGAGCTGGCTACTCACAAGAAATAAACTCTTTACAAGAAAATGACTTTTCCAGAAGAGGAGGTCCTCGAGGTCCCTCTCAAGAAAAATAACACTTTTAGAGGAGATGAGTCCTTAAGGTCTCCTCTCTCAAGATTTGCAAAATTGCACCACAAGTTACCGTTTCGAAAGATAACTACCAAATCTGATATTTTGTCTCCATTAGGGGACATATGTGCTTTTTGAGTTTTGGTCGGCTCCAGGTTGCGCCTGCAGAGGGGACATGCAGGCTGCCTACATGTAGGGACAAATGGTACACTTCAGACATTGTTCGCCACCAACTCTCTCAATTTTGGCGACCAAAAATGCCAGCTCACCCCTAACGCCCATGTATAAATAGACCTCTGGGCAAGGTCAATAGGGAGACAATAGAAATTGCACTGTTACTCTGCTAAAATATCACCAGACATACCTAAGTATTCTCTCCCTCCTTATTCTCTTAGTGCTGAGTGCCTTGTTCCTTCACTCCCCACTAACAGCCATCACTCTCAGGTGTTTCCCTTGAGAAAATTACTATTTTTGCTGTGAAAGTTCATCTTCTTGCAGGGAGTGAGTTGAAGCTTGAGTTCCATTGTTACCAGAAGGAGAAATTTTCTTCAGAAGTTGAACCAGGAGACCTTGAAGACCTTGCAGGCAGCGTCCATTGGAGTGGGTCACGCCTCACCCTTTCCAGTTATTCATAGACCCCAGTCTCACTACCCTCCTACATTTGGCAACTCCGCTGGGGAGGTATCCTCGCTTTTCATGGACAAAGAAGGTTTTAATGTTTCTAAGAAGCTAGTGTTTGAAGACATTCCATCTGGAAATGGGGCTCAAAGAGACAAGGCCACTCAGATGGATGTGGTGATGACCGGAGCAAAGGTACCTGCTCCTCCGGGAGGGCAGACCAGCTCACCGGAAGTAGCTCCGGTGGCCGAGGCTTATGAGTATGTTTTTTGAGACTTGGCAAGTTTAGGTCAAGATTGTGTAACACCAGCAGCAACCCCCCTTGGGGGTAGCCATTCCAACCGAAGTAGCTCATCCGCAAAGGACGGCGCGGGAGCAAGTTGTGACAATCGTCAAGTTCACTGGAAGACCCCTGGAGCCCACCAACAAAGTGGGTAGCGAGGAACTCGCGGTCAACACCATACTCTCTATAATGCCAACATAGGCGAGACACCCAGGGACGCGGAACCCTTGAAGCGACAAGAGGTCGAGACACCCTCACCCAAAATACCAAGTGCTAATGACGCTTTCAGTGAGGAACCCACAGTATAAAAAGGGTCTCGCGGAAATTTTTTAGCAAACAACGCATTTCGCGAAGAACCCCCACCCGCGTTACCACACAAGAAACCCCCAGCTTCTGACGAGGCACCCGCGGACACGACGAAAGACCGCGAGGAACCCTTGTTGAATGGGTCTGCGAAGGGGAGACCACCATGCTGTCACTGGTCGAGACCCCCTTGCAAGGGTACTATTTCTTAGTGCCCAAGTATAAATCATGGGAGTCGAGACACCCTTCTTCAGCAAAAATCATGGGCGTCGAGACACCCTTCTTCAGCAAAAAATCATGGACGTCTAGACACCCTTCTTCAGCAAAAAATCATGGGCGTCGAGACACCCTTCTTCAGCAAAAATCATGGGCGTCGAGACACCCTTCTTCAGCAAAAAATCATGGGCGTCTAGACACCCTTCTTCAGCAAAAAATCATGGGCGTCGAGACACCCTTCTTCAGCAAAAAATCATGGGCATCGAGACATCCTTCTTCAGCAAAAATCATGGGCGTCGAGACACCCTTCTTCAGCAAAAAATCATGGGATCATGGGCGTCGAGACACCCTTCTTCAGCAAAAATCATGGGCATCGAGACACCCTTCTTCAGTAAAAAATCATGGGCGTCGAGACAGTCGAGGTCGAGATACCCCCTGTCAATGTCACAAGTTCGCGAAAGGTTGAGGAATCATGTCAGCGCCACAGCGCCAAGGTGCGAGGAACCCAAAAAATAATAATACAGATATTAGGGGCGAGACCCACTGTCAATGCCACAAGTTCGCGAAAGGTTGAGGAACCCTGTCAGTGCCAAGGTGCGAGGAACCCAACACACACAAAAAATATAATACAAATATTAGGGTCGAGACCCCCTCCAAACAAAGCTCTACCAGGCGAGACACCCTCGGGCACGAGGAACCCGAGGTACTATAAGCGGTCAAAGAACTCAAAATTACCATAATTATTTGGGGCGAGGAACCCACCTCGGCTGGCGACGATCGCAAAAAAAAAAACTCGGCGCTCGAGGAACCCCTTATGGGGGCGTTAGGATATGAGGCTAAGAGTGTGGAGGAGATAGCTATGGTGGACAAAAAAAAAAACAAGCGAGGGACGCCCAACAGTTACACCCCTCAACAAGGAACCCATACCAGATAATGTTCCAAAACCAAAGGTTTCACCAACACTGGCCCAAAAAAGATTTGGGAAGAAAATCTGTTCCTCTAGACGTGGTACCCCCGGTCGAGGAACCCATAAAACAAATGCAGTCCCAAATTGTGGTGAAATCAGAATGGCATCAACAGCGGCCTCCACCGAGGGACCCTCGTTCCTTATGTCTCACCAACAGTGGCTCCTAAAGATTTGGGATCAAAACTCATCTTTCTAGATGAGATACCATGGTTGAGGAACCTAAAAGTAATAAAGTCCCAAAATTAGAGGAACGCTTGTTTGAAATTTTTTTATTCCTCACATGAGGAACCCACGGGCACAATCTCCAGGTGATGAAACCCCATAGGCAACACCTCGCATGAGGAACTACCAGTAGCTCTATGTTCCAACGAGGAACCCAGTGAAGAAGGGGATTGGGGACTCCAAGAGAAGAACCGTTATCAGTAAATAACCCCCTCCTTCGCAGTGACAATTGAGGAACCCAGAAGCGAGGATCCCTCCTCAATAACCCGTGGATGCGAGAAACCCACAATAAATTCAGTTCCAAGAAGGGGACTTTCACGCAAGGAACCCCCACCATTACAGGCAGTGGCAAGGGACCTATAGAGGCCCTCGCCCCAAATTTTAACCCATCGTCAACAGACATCTTCACCACTACAACTGAGAAGGTACTATGCCTAACTCCTGCCCAGTTTCATTCTCTTAAAAAAAATTGAATAGCCTGCTCTAGTTTTATGAGTACACTTCTTGTAAGAAATATAAACTCTGACTGCAATGAAGAAAAGTAATACCCATTATTTTTGGCACTAGAAATTTTGTGCATGACTCATTTACCTACATTGTGCGGTGGGTTAACCAGATTTATGCGTTCTTTTCTTAAAAGAAGGGCAAAACCTCCGCTAGATTAGAAGAGGGCCCATGATATAAGGAACTTTCTTCATCATACTTAGGGGGATATCCAACCCAAAAGTAAAAAGTATAGTGAGTAAAGTCCCTAAGACTCGACAGGACCAGCAGGAGGTTATCCTCCTAGTAATAATAATAAAAAAAAATCACTACGTTTTTTTATTATTATTCAATATAGATTTATAGCCTAGAGAACAAGTCTGAACCTCTGTTCTCAAGAAAAATTTACTTGACCAGTTTTCAGAAAATAGGGAGAAGCAGGTCTAACCCCCTCTCTAAACATGTTATTTTTATAAGACAAAAAGGTTCCTAAGAAAAGTTTTGAACAAGCACCCTTATAGACGAAGGGAAATTTCCAGTATAAAGAAATAATTATTTCTTTACTTAGGATATATGTGAAATTTTATTCAAAGTTTGGGGGAAGGGGAAGGACTAACCCCATATCCTAGCTACTCCCTAAGAAATGAATGTGTATAACAAAATACCCCATAATCACACGGGGGTGCGCTAAAAAGTACCCCACACGCGCATGGGATTGGGCTAAAAAATTTATTTACCTTAGCTCATATGCAAGTACCCCGCCGTTAGAGGGGTAGCTTGAAATTTTTTAACTTGCTTAATTATATGCAAGCACCCTGCAGTTAAAGGGGAACCTTCAAAATTTTAAACTTGCTCATCTCATATGCAAATACCCCGCCGTTAGAGGGGC